>CAWUFW010000182.1:4251482-5466976 GCA_963921515.1 Calotriton arnoldi
GTAAGAGTG
The DNA here is from genome assembly GCA_963921515.1 of Calotriton arnoldi. Classification (NCBI taxonomy): domain Eukaryota; kingdom Metazoa; phylum Chordata; class Amphibia; order Caudata; family Salamandridae; genus Calotriton; species Calotriton arnoldi. The sequence continues at coordinate 4,251,492 of CAWUFW010000182.1, forward strand.
TATTATTAGCTGTGGGAGTGCAGGGTAAATGCAGAGACGGCAGCCCATCTAAACTTCCCGGGAGGCCAACTTGTTGCACTAGTCTCTGCCTTGTAGAAGCTGTGTGATTGGGAGGATAATGAGGCTTCCTAAAGCAAAATGCCAGCACTATCTGGTGATAGGCTTTTGGGTGGAGAACGAAAGGGACTCCCACCAATGTCCCATGGGTCACTTCTGTGTCTTTATGCTCACTCTGGTGCTCTTATATGTGTTCCTTCTCAGTGCTCTTAGCTGTGCCTTTGATGCCACAAGCAGTAAGACTTTTAAACTAGCGTTGAGCCTGATCCAATTCAAAAATATCCATTTAGCCTTTACGATCTGAAGCACTCCAGGAATCCTTCTGCACAGTCTCAGAGGAAGCGGATTCCATCTTCGGAGGATTTCTTCAAGCTGCTTTTGTTACAACCGGTTAATCTGCAAATGTCGCTGCTCCTCTGTCAGAAATGAAACACCTCGAGCTGTTCTTGGTTCTGTTTCTTTAGAAAATCTTTACTTGGAGCATGATTAAAGGCCCATTTTTTATCAAACTGCTTCTATTTGAATACTATATATGTCAAGGCATAGAAGCAAACGTGACTTGTAGAGGTCTTCTGGGCCATCCATTTTTAGAATGACGTGTGTCATCTGCATAGCTGTAACAGGCAAGATTGAATGATCTGATCAGGTCCAGTAAATAGACTAAGTAAATGTTGTATAGGGTAGGAGAGTTGATAAATCCCTGAAGGACACCACAATGTGTGAGGATCGGACATGAAAGGTAGTAGGAGTATCAAGCGCTGTCTTTCTTCGAGGTAGGAGGCAATCCATTTTACAGCATTTTTATGTGTTCTGAGATGATGGTGTTGTACAGTGTCAAACACCACTGACACGTCAGAAGCAGTAGGGCAGCCACTCTCTTCTTGTCTACTATGTATTTTAAGTAATCCCATATGGATACAAGGAACGCCTCTTCATAGATACCTATGATGGTAGATGGTTATCCTACCCATTGTTGTGGAAAGAGTCATGCTTTGATGGCTTTCTAAAATGTCAGATGGCTGATCTGGTGAGATTTGGAAGTGTTTTTTTTTTTATCAGCCTAGATCCCATAGCACCTTCCACTGAGATGTAGTGAAGTAAATTTGGGGATTACAAATATATGCTGAGTGGAGGAGCCGACATCATGTATCATGAATAGGGTGAGCCGAATAGTCAAGATTTACTGCACTGCTGTAGTCTAGGATAGATGAAATTGTTGCATTAACTACTCTACCTCGATGTGGAAAAGAAGTGTTGAAGACAATTCAGAGACCTAACTTGCTGGAAGCTGCTACTATTCATCTTAGGTGATTCCGGAGTCATCCATGACCCCCTCATTCTTCTCAGGTGAAGATGTTTAGGGTGAGGGCCAATAACAGGGGAGCAAACTCAGACAAGGGAAGTGTGCTTTGGCTTGGGAGAAGAATCTCTAAAAAAATTTAGTTTATGTCAAAAGGTTGGCCAGTACCCATCAACAAATCATTCGTTAAGCTAAATGAATCACTGGTAATGCTGAATTGTCACCTTCATTAAGACTAAGGAGGATTGAAGTGTTGGAAACAGCAACATAATTTCTAGTTTTTTATGCGTAAAGGGAAGCTGACTATGATTAAGCAAAAGAAAAGAGATCATCAACTCTGATGGCAAAAATTACAAAGTCAGTAGTTTAAAAGGATGCTACTTGTCACTGCTCATCGAGAACATACTATAGCCTTTTCAGCTCAGTGCCGTTGAAGCCATGCCATGCTACATGAGCATTAGCAGATGAGCGTAAGTTCAATTATGTTGAAAGCAGCAGCTGCATTTGAAGTATTACCAACTGTCTCCATGTACCTCCCACCAGCAGTCATCAATGACTGATACTACAGCCCTTATTACAGGGCACAAACTTATTTGGTATAAGTCAAAAGATGAACACCTGAGAAAAAGCTTGTAATTAAGCTGTTACAGCTTGTTCCAGAAGTCAGGTAAGGTAGTCGAGTATTAGAGAAAGTTTGCCCTAAAGACTTGGCCAAGAATAGGGTGGGCGTAACTCATGTAATTTGCTGTAGAATAGGTACACAACATTTACAGCAAAATTAAGCGAGATTGCGCAGCATTATGAGAGGAGCGTAACCCAGCATTTAGCACTATTTTGTTAGCATACCCAAGATTTTTTTTTTTTAATTTTTTTATTTGAATTTGAAAGGTTTTATATAGCGCTGGCTAGACCCGGAGGTATCAGAGCGCTTTACATGAGAATCAGACCATAGTTGCAGGTTACATCGTTACAAAGGTTACACAGTTATTAGAGCATAGCTACATAATTACATGTTAGGTCAAGACAAACAATAAGGACATATACGTAAGGGAAAAAGCAGGCAAGCGGGAGATTCAAGGGGAGAGGGGGTAGGAGCAGGGGAAGTAGACAGAGAAAGAAGGGGGGAAAGAGGAGGGGGAGGGTGAAAGACATAGCAAGAAAGAAGAGGGGGAGGGTGACGGGGGCACAAACCGGTAGACGCGAAATAGCTGCGTCCATAGTCCAGTAAACTGTGATCCCAGGGGAAGTGGCATCATTCCCCCATCTCCGTTGCGAGAGGCTCCCTATTACGCAGTGGACTCTCTCAGAGGGGTCTCTGAGACTCCAAGGCCTACCTACTGGATCCACCCCCAAAAAGGGGAGAGGGAGTGCTTTGGCAAGGGGCGCCATAGCAGACAGAGCATGTGATGAAAGGAGGGACAGGGAGCCGAGAGACCAAACCCGCTACAGAGAGAGGAAGAGTATGAGACGATAGAGCATGTGATGAAAGGAGGGACAGGGAGACGAGAGACAGAGGGCGCTATGGAGAGAGGAAGAGTATGAGAAGATAGAGCATGTGATGAAGGGAGGAAACAGGGAGAGGAGAGATCGAGCCCGCCACGGACAGAGGAAGAGTATGAGGAGACAGAGCATAGGATGAAAGGAGGGACAGGGAGACGAGAGACCGAGCCCACGGCGGAGAGAGGAAGAGTATAAAAAGATAGAGCATGTTTAATCCGAGGCAGCCCCCGTTCACCCCCACCCCTTTTACCCCCAGCGCACACACACTAGCCATCTCTCTCATACTGAATACAGACACATGCGTACCCCAAATGTGAGCAGTACACGTCTGAAAAAAAGCTGAAATGCCCATAACGGCAACCACAGACAGAAGATTTTTCAGTGTTCAGGAAGCGCGTTCCACATAAAACGCCTACAGCATGCACTCTGCTAATGCCCCGTCAAGAAAAGTCAAGAACCCCGCTAACCCCCTACAACAAGAAAACCAGCGCAAAGCAAAAAAAATTAAGAAAACAAGCGCGATGTAAAAAAAATTAACACGCTGCTGCCAAGCACCCACAGTCTGCCGGGATCCCCCTGTCCTCCCTGTGACCCCTTGCGCCTCTGAGCTCCATGCCTGCCTGGAGTACAAAGTCATAAAAGGAAACATGACCTGTGAACCGTGACAACCAATCAGAGAGCCTACTGCTGCATGCTTCACGCGTGACTGATAAGAAAAGTCGTCACGACACACGTAAAGCAAGCCACCGAGTCCGGAGGGGCCGGACCAAAAAGCCAAAGGGAGGCAACACAGATAGCTTATTTCCAATGGCTGGCCACCGTTTAGCATAAACGGTGACGCCAGCCAATGGAAATAAGGGGCGGGGCTTAAAGCCCTTTTCTAAAAGTACTCATCTGCATTAAATCTCGCCGAGCGAGCTGCGCATGTGCGCAAGAATACATTTTGCACTAAGAAAATAGCACTAAATGAAACAGAACATGAACAGCAGCAGCCACTCGCTAAATTAGTTGTTCCAGTGGTCCTGCTGTAGGATTGTTGTGTGAAATTACTCGTAATTACTCAAGTAATTGCATAATTTTTGGTAATTTCACATGAAAAGAGTAACGCAAAATTGTCAAAATTGTTACTCTGGCATAATTCAAATTTCACCCAGCCTAGTCGAGAGATCCCATCCTGTAAAATTGACTTACTGTCATAAACTTACATTTCTGAGGAACCACTCCCACAGAGCAGCTGATCTATATAAGTAGCATATCAAACGTGGGAATTCTTCAGATAAAAACTTACATTATCTAGCTATTCCTTATTGTGGTAGCCTGTTTTGGCTTTGAATTCCTTTGTATCTATGCCAATTGAGGACCTCAACCCGAATCATTCTAAACTTATAAATTGCTGCACTTGATTATCAACAGAAAAGAGGGTGTACAATGGCTTTGAATTCATTAGAATTACACTTTCAACAAAGCTTGCTGGATTCAGAGGATGTTAAAACGGGCATGGTTCTAGATTTCTGTAAATAAAAATGACTAAGACTACTCTAATTTTGGGGGGTTTCTATTGTTTGAGATCCCCACCAAAACATTTCAAGTTCGTTGACCGGGCCAGACTGGAAACTAAAATCAGCCCCAGCAAAATTTGTCACACCAGCCCTACACTTCAGGAGGCCACAACATTAATGGGGCTATGGGGAACTTTGGTCGTGGCAGCTCATCCCACTCTGAAAGTAGACCCTAGCCTACTATGAGAGAGAGAGAAAACTCTGTTTATTTAGACCATAGTCTTTAAACAACAAGAATCACGAAGGAAATAAAACAACACAGTTCTTTATAATTATTCTAGCTAATACAAAAGTTAGTAGAACCAATATTCACCTCCTCTCCTATAGCAGCAACATATTCATATTATATACATGTATGGAAAAGATTTTTTTTTTTTTTTTTTTTTTTAAAACCACATAAAAGACATTAAAATAACAGTGCCATCAGAGCTCTATTTAAAAAGGGGGTACGTTATCCACTTCCTTTCCCCAATAACAGTGGCATTTTAAAATAGTTCAATTCCATATTATATTCATTTCATCTAAACCGATTCTGTGGGCGAAGGAATTTAAAATCAATACATTGCTAACCTCCCTTTAGTTTATCCCGTAAAAAGCTATTTATACCTTTCATATAATTTCCTAGTGCTATAGCTATATCGAGACTTATCATATCAGTTATTAATACAATTGCTTGGGCTCGTGAGCTTATTCCATATTTTACAAATAATGGACGTAAAATCAATTTCCTCAAATCTTGTAAAACCAGGCAATCTAGCAATATATGCAGTATTTCAGCTTTAGTTCCAAGCCCGCATTTACATGTCCCATCTTGATATATCATGGCAGCTTTTATGACTAAGACTACTCTAATTTTGGGGGGTTTCTATTGTTTGAGATCCCCACCAAAACATTTCAAGTTCGTTGACCGGGCCAGACTGGAAACTAAAATCAGCCCCAGCAAAATTTGTCACACCAGCCCTACACTTCAGGAGGCCACAACATTAATGGGGCTATGGGGAACTTTGGTCGTGGCAGCTCATCCCACTCTGAAAGTAGACCCTAGCCTACTATGAAACGGCCAGATAAGCGACAGACTGGTCTGTCTGGCCCTATTCATGGATACCTTCCATGGTATTCTGTCCCTTTGGAAATCAACTCCAAGCCAAGTTTAAGAGAAAATTTAAAAATCATTCTGCCTTATGACAGCAAGAGAGTCTATTAGACTGAATGTCATCCTTAATTACTAATTAACAATAACAGTAAAAGTCAGAAGAAGAGGTTGGTGCCCAGCTATGAAGAGGGTGAAGTGAGTAATGAAAAGGTATGGAATGTTTTCTGTGGTGATGTCTAATTTGTTTTTCTATTATACTGAAAAATAAGGTGATGCTAAAGGGTGATGGGTGCCCTATAGTGTTTCATAAATTTAAATCATTAACTACTTTGAATAGTCTTTTTGAAATGTTCAAAAGTGGTAAACATCTGTTTGAACGACTTCACCTCTTCATGGTAAGATTCTTTTTTGTAGTAGGTGAAATAAATAGGACGGTTCTTGCAAACAGAGCATGGCCAATTTTCTAGATTACCTGTTGTTGTATTTGTTTGTCTCCTTCCCGCTCTGATGTTAACAACTTGTTGGCGGCCTTACTAGCAGTAGAGGATACAGATATCAGGATCAGCGCTACAATGCAGTGATAGTTGGCAGCCCCCTTACGACATTAACACAAAATATGAGAGATTAAAACTAAAACACAGGCCTGCTGCTAGGGACGGCAGAAGCACCAAAAACGCAAAATGTAATTTTACTTGCGTCAACAAAAATCCTTGCACTAATGTTGAGGGTCCTATTTCATTAATTGACTCCAAGAAAGTGTCAGAACACAACACAGGACGTGCTTACCTCTTTGCACTGTTCCTGTGGAATGTTCTACTCAGAACCTTCTGAACTTGCATATCTTCAGGAGCACAAGAAGATGGAGGTTTCCCCGGAGTTTGGCTGCCACCTGCACGGATGCCTCACATCTCAGTGAGATGCACTATGTTAAACACCTGACTGAATCCAAGAAGGAATACATGTCCCAATACATGTCCCATGGAGCAACAGGACTCTCACAAGGCATGCCAATGGTGATGGCCTTCTAGAATGACTAGCAGATAAGTTACTTGTGGTCCATAGCATGTTTCTAGGCAATCTTAATACATAGCTGCTGCATCCAGTACTTGCTGTTGGAATCATTGAAAGTGAATTCTGTGAATGCAACATAACACCTCTTTGGTATTAGAGAGGTATCTCGCACCACACTTGCAAATCCTATAGACTTGCACTTTGTTGTTTCTCACAAGGTGCCTTCCATTACGATTATGAGCTCATTTGTGCTTGTTCCTTTTCACCTGGAGTCATCCATTAGAGTCATCATTTAGGATTACAAACTATTTTGCACATGATGAAGGATTTGTCCACTAAGATTACAAACTCTACCTTGCACTAAGTTACTTTCACAAGCAGTTATCCACTTGGGTTATGAGCTATTCATAACTGCACATTTTTTATGAGTGACTGGTATCACGTTGAACAGAAATATTGTAATTAGACAAGTATGGTATGCAGACATTGATAATTGCGGGTTTATACTTACCAAGGGTTTAAACAAATTATATCATATTAATGTACATTTTCATATTACAATTATCTACAGTCATCTACTTGTTACATTGAATATAAGCAGAGCCATGGAATGCCATTTCACAATATGGAAGGTAGCTCCCTTTAGCTAACAGCTTATATAAACTCAAATTGTTGCTCTAAATTAATATATCCACTTTAATTGCATTTCATGTCTGAAGAAATATTGAGTTTCATTTTAGTATTGGGTGTTGGAAATACAGTGTGTCAAGAGTTTTATCATATAGAATATATGAAGTTAATTTCCAAGGCCACCAGCATAGCCTAGCTAGAAGGGTCTTGTTTTTAGATATCAATGCTCCTGAACTGCAGACTAAGCCCAGCTGTGCAGCCAGGCAGTTTAAAGAGATCCAGTGTCTCTCTCACTCTCTCTTATTTTGTTCCTCTTTCCCTGGGTCTACTGCTCACCTACATGGTCGCAGTGTGAGGGTGGCTGTTTGATGAAGTGTAGAAAGAAGCTCCCATCGCTCCTTTTGGATCTGGATTGCAAGGTTAGTGCATCTTGACAAGAAGCATGATTAAGCTTGGCTGGCATCTTGAGGGATCAGAAGGCAGCAAAGAACTGGACAACCAGTCAACAAGATCTATGAACGGAGGGAAACAGTAAAAGTTGAGATCTGAGTCATGGGATTTGCTTGTTACTCAAGAAACATGAATTTATTACTACGGAACTGAAGTATTGTTTGTCAGAAACAGAATAACACAGTCTTGATGACTTCCTAAAACTTAGAAGGGCTACATAGATGACAGAAATATGTTGACTGAAATAATTCCCCATTGATTAACTTAAACGTACAAACCCCTCGCTCATAATAATCCATCTCTTGCTATCATACAGTGTTATCCTCTGCTTGACTTTCACGGCTTCCAGAAGGGTTTTAAAGAAAATATGAACTTTGAACCATTTGTATTGTGTAGGTGTCAGTCTGGTAAAAGAATAGCATGAATCCACTAAAATATGTTATCCATTTGTTGGAGAGACTTCAGTATATTGGAATAGTACTGTGTCTGCGCCCATCACATGTGCATGAAGTTGTCTGCTGCTCTGCACATACCCTTACCAAGACAGAACTCCACTGCATAGTCTAAACACACTTACCAACAAACAGTCACCATTTCACAACTAAATATTGCAGTATTCAGTCAACCACTGTGTAACAGACCACATGTTCTCCTCACAACAGCTTCCTCAGTCCCAACTACATACATCAACGATTTACAATTTTTGAAGCACACGCATTTCCAGGTGAAGTCAAAGTATAGTACAATTAAGAAACATGGAAGCAATGATAAAGACTTTGTTTCTTCTTTGATGTTTTTTATTTCTTCCACTCCCTTTAGCCAACGCGTTTCGTCGTTTGGGGATAACAACCCTACGACTTCCTCAGGGCTTAGGGTATTAGATGCATTCAAGGTCAAGATCTCCTGACGCGAATTCAAATCAAGAGATCTTGAATCCAGTAAATATTATCCAAGAGTATATTTATATTTGTCCAGTAATGATCCAATATTGATCATTATGTGCCAAATTCGCAGCGCGTTGTGTCAAATAATCCCTTGGGAGAAAGTAAACACCCGATAGTAAGGATCAGGTCCCTGAAGTGCGGGGAAAACCTGAAGTCAATGGTGACCATACCCGAATACACCAACGTTCATCTACACTTTTTTGCATGCAGCTTATGCTCACCTCCTAAAATGTCTTGCGCCACGGCCATTGCACTGCCTCTATTTTAAGAAGATCTTATGCTACACAAGCTTTCCATAGGTGAGTGCATCCCTGTGCAGAGTTGTTAAACACTCCCTTACTCAAAGCTTGAAGTGGCATAGGATTCAGCCACCCCTGTTGTAGTGAGACACAAACCACTAGTCCCTTGAACTCACAGTGCTGGGGGTTTACACGTTTTTGCCTTGGTTTGCTCCCAGGAACCCTGAGATAAAGCCATCTATCTTGCATAATTCTTTCAAACCACAAGTAAAAGGAGTTTTTGTAATGTTGCAGGAAGCAGCATGAGCATGGCCTGAAGACTGAGAGCTGGCAGTCAGTTACTATTGCCTTCAAATGCAACAGTGCTTTAGCATGGACTCCATCCAGGCACACCATGAGCCGCCACATTAACTCCTTGTGACTGTTCAAAGTGCAGAGAACTCCACATTGCAAGGCGCAGTCCTCGATGGAGACTTTTGTAGGGCCTGGAAAAGAAGTTCAATGAGAATCAGTGCTGGTGTGGCAACACTCACTGTGGGCTCTTCCTAGGGCTGAAGCTACTCTATTGGGATGATACCCCTATAAACATGCTTCCAAAATTATAAACAAATGTTAGCCTAAGGTCATCAGTCTGAAATACAAAGAAACACCATGAGACACACATGGGTGTGTGAAGCTATGCAAGCTCTCTTGGCCTGGCTGCCTCTCCCCTCGTCACAATCCACACTGAAAACGTTCTTTGCCAAGCGTTGGTTGGTTCAGTATAGAATTCGAGAGTGAGAAGTTATATATATATTCATCATCAGAGTGAACATGGAAAATGTGGTCTAAGAAAACATATTCAATAATTGTTATACAAAGTATAATAATAAGTGTGATTTATTGTAGTATATCATAAAATCCACACCACCGCATAATTCCCTTTATATATGTATATTTTCTTATGAGTCATAACCCCATATCCTCTTTAATTCCTTCATGATACTTCCAGCAGACCAACATTAGTCTTTGAGATGTGAACAGACAAACCTTTGATCCATGCTTCTCATTTTTTTGCCTCCAATGTTCTTCCAGTTTCCCTGCTTCTACTGTTAAGAACAAAACGAAAATCATGAACATTCTGCGCCATCTTATCTGATGAAAGTTCCTACGTGCACATAAACTACAGTCATTCTGATTGACCACAGCCATTTTGTACTCTGTTGGTCACCTTCATTTCACCCTGTCCTCTAGCAGCCTTCTGACTCTCTGACCAAACCTGATATGTGTGCTGGGGGCTATAAACTATTTCCACGACAAACATCAACATCACCTGCTGCCTCAAACTCGTCTTTCCTCTCATCCCTGCACAAACAGGTTACAAATACCAAACAGACTCTTGCAAGCATGGTTTATTGCACTGCACACAGCAAGACTTGTTTTTTGCCAACAATGGGACCTGTTTTTATCAACAGAACGGACTCTTAGATCTGGCCGGTCTCACTTGTGTTTAGACCCTGAAGCAAGGTCCAGCTGCAATTAAATTGTCTGTTTTTGACCTGGGCGGGAGGAGAGTTAATGTTGGGCTTGTGTAACCATGTTGATGAAACAATGTTGGGCTTGTGTAACCATGCTGATGAAACAATGTCGGGCTTGTGTGACAACCTGCCCGGGGCGGAGACTCCAAGCTTGTAACCATGATAAATGAAACAAATACATTGTGTAAAACCTGTATAAAAGGAAGAGCCAAAAGCATTGCCAGTAGAACACCTCCCTGAAGACATCCTGGTGTCAGCAGTTGACGTGGTCTCCTCTAAGAGTAATAAACCTTTTTCTTGCCTTCCAGCTTCCAGCGCCTGCCTCGTTATTTTAGATAGCGAATCCAAAGTGGATTAAAGGTGACCTTGCGCCGGGCAGCATTGGGGATCTCAGGAGACTCGCTGCTTTTCACAAATTGGCGACCCAACGGGGGGCCCATCAGAGACACGTGGGTCCAGTAGAGAGGTCCTAACGACGGAGTGAACGACTAAATGATTGGAGTGAACCTGCCTGAAAGAGACCCTCGTCTGGCTGCCAATCGACTGAACTTCACCGGTTCCGAACGGACCTCTCTCGAGTGACCTGCGGTCCTGACTGGGGCCTTACAGGAACGCTGCATTGATTGTTGGAGTAAGAGGACAACCAGGCGCTGGAAGGGGAATACGAAGAACTGTCCATACGGTCCGGGTAAGGTCGTGAGAAAACATGACTTAAATTGATTGATTGATAGAAATACTAGTATTCCTTTTTGAGTTATTTGAGACATTCCCTGCTTGCAAACAACGTAGAATAGGAATATTCTCTCTTTGCAGACAGCGAAGGACAGGTAGTGCAGACTTTTGTCTAACATTAATTGAGATATTCATTTTGACCGCTAAATACGTCATGCCTGTTTTCTCTAGATTGTTTGATTGTTTTGGACCGGACCGTTTGTTAGAGGTCAGTCATCCGGCACCGCCGGAAGGCACCCCTAACAAGGACATGTACGTGAAATATGGATTAGCCACCGTAGCTTATAGCAAACTATGGCATAAGTACACTAGGAAGGACCGGGTAAATCAGTGGCCACTGACGGGATCTTTCGATCCCGCTAAAATAGAAACGTTAGAATTAGCTCTCCACAAAAAGAAAGCTAGACCAGCCATGTTTGATAGTTTTGGTTTATGGCGAAAAGAGGCAGCTCAACGAAAGAAAAGAGACGAAGCTAGAACAAGATAAAAAAACGCGAAAATCAGCTTACCAAGCCTGTAAAAAGTTAGAAGAAGAACTAAAAGAAAAGGAAATCGATAAAAAGGAACAGGAATCAAAAATATCAGGTCAATGCCCTGTTAGAACGCCCTTAACTCTTTACCCCGAGTTACCAGCAAAACAGGGGGTAGATGATGATTTATTGTTAGGTACCCCAATGATATACATGCCACCCCCTTACGCCCCTACTCATCCCATAGTACAACGCCAGGACCACCAAAGTATAGCCGGAGATGGCACGATCGCCTCAGTCTCCACCGCCTCTGCTCCCACTGAGTCACCCACACCAAATGCCTCATCAAAGGATACAGTAGTAGAGGTAGGATCAAAAGAAAAAGGAGCGCCCAGGGTCCCGCGATTAAGTAAAAATGAGCGAGCAGGCATTGATAAAGTAGTTAAATCCCTCATAGATAGGAAGGAGACAGAAGAGCATGTAACTGACATATGCAACTCCTATGTTGAAAACCGCAAACGATACTTTATTGTACGTCTCTGTTACCACACCCTTACTGCATATGAAGAGAAGTACCAAGACGTAGGGCCCGAGCGATTAGTGGCTCTCTACAGGAAGGTAGACATCGGAGATGAAGGCGACAACGATGTTGCAGAACTATTTTCATCCACACTAGAAGTATTGCGTCACCTCATAGAACAAGGACAGATAGATAGGGACAGGACAACTAAGGTAGCAGGACCCCCAGTGGAAAAAACAGATAGCATGATGCCAATAAAAGAAGCTGCCCCTTACTGGATACCTCCTAGAGGACAAGGGACTAATGCCGATATAAACCATCAAGACGCTAGAGGAAGGGTGGTCTACAATTGGGTGTATCAGCCATGGGACAGACAGGACATCCTGACCTTCCGTAAATCTTTGCCGGATTTACGAAAGAACCCCACCGCCTTTTACACCGAGCTAGGTACCGCTCTGGGATCAACAATAATGACACTTGCCGACATAGACTTGTTCTTCAGGTTATGTTTGCCAGCAGATGTGTGGAAATAGGTTAGGAAAGTAGACCATACCGAACTGTTTGGTCATACCTGGGAACAACTCGACACACTAGATAAACAGCGGAACCCTGGTCAAAAACCAGTTAAAGCAATATTAGACCTCCCTGACAAAATAGTGCAGAAAGTGAAAACGCTGATCCCAGAGAAAAAGATAGACTGGTCCATAGTAACCGCATGCCGCTAGAAACCACAAGTGGACATCTCAGAGTACTTCTCCAGATTTGAAACTGTGTTCTCTGATTACAGTGGACAAGACATGTCCACCGCAACCGGACACCACTTATTTGTGCAGAACTACGTCAAAGGATTACTGCCAGATGTATCCCAGAAACTACAAGCCAGCGAAAGTAGTTGGGCAGCATCTAAACTGACGGCCATTCTCCAAATGGCCCAGTACTACGAGCATCAGAGAAACGAAAATGACAGGGCTACAGAAAGGAAAAAGAAGGACTTGAAGGAAAGGGTAATGATAGCACAACTCCAGGGGGCGAATACAGGAAGGGAGCAATATAGGGGAGGAAACCAGCAGAATACCCCTAGAGTACAGCCCCCTAGGAACAATTCATCTACATCATATGTAGGACGCCAAGACCTAGGACAGGATCAATGTGCATTTTGCAAAAAAATATGGACACTGGAAATCCCAATGCCCGGCTTTGTTAGGAGCTGCTAGGGGCAGAGGGGCGAAGGAAATAGCAAGTGGACAGAGAGGAAGAGGACGTGGAAGAGGGTACGCGAGTGAAGCAAGCGAGGAAAGGCCAGGAAGAATGAACGCATTTGACCATCCCAGACAGAATCAGTACCAACAGACAGATTATGACAATACGTACGACTTTGCATAGGACAGCCAGGGGCAAGGAAGGGATCCAGTCGAGCTCTGCGTTGATCAGCAAGGCCCTTATGTTACCGCTGAGGTCCTGGGCACAAGGTCGCCATTTTTGGTAGACACAGGAGCAACACGTAGTGCACTATCCAAACGACTGATTCCAAGGGCACCCTTGTCAGGCTCACATGTGACCTCAATAGGATTTGACGGTACGCCCTCCACCAACCCTTTGTCCCGACCCATCCCTTTTAATCTTGACAGCAATGGCGTCGAAACGACATTCCTCCTCTCATCTAACACCCCAGACGCCATTATGGGCCTCGACCTTTTGAAACACTTCCATGCGACTATCAGATGCTCACCAGACGGAGTGCGTGTCATCCTGTATGACAACCCACAACGCCATAGAGAGAACCCTTTTCAGCACATGTTTTCCATCTCTGAGACTGACACATCCCTACTGGACACTTTGCCATCACACTTATGGGCTAGGGCTGATTCAGACGTAGGACGAATGATGATTGACCCAGTACACGTAACAATACGACAGGACGCAACCCTACCGAAGGTACCGCAGTACAAAATATCGCCAGAGGGTGAGAAAGCACTAACAGAGATCATACACTCTTTGGTAGAGGCAGGGGTGGTAGAGGAAGTAGTGAGCAACATTTGTAACAGTCCCATACTACCGATTGTAAAGAGACAGGGAGAGGGAGATGGGAAAGCCTACCGCTTCATCATTGACCTGCGGGAGGTAAACAAAATCGTAGTACCAAAATACCCAGTAGTTTCCGACATCACGACAATTTTGACTTTAATCCCCTCCACTGCCACCACCTTCACTGTGATCGACCTCAAGAACGCCTTCTTTTCCATACCTATACACGAGGACAGCCGCTATCTTTTTGGATTTACCCTAAATTCCCGTTCGTATAGATTTTGTAGAGCACCTCAGGGGTACACTGAGAGCCCAAGTATCTATAGCCAGGCGCTTAAAAGACAGTTGGACGCCATACAATTGCCAGATGGAGTGGCACTAATACAATATGTAGACGACATCCTTCTAGCAGCAGACACCATACCAATAGCCGTCACAGCCACCATCAAACTACTCCATTTCCTTGCTGAGAATGGTCACAAGGTCTCCCGAAAGAAACTGCAGTTCTGTAAATCACAAGTGACCTATTTGGGTCACCTTTTATCAAAAGAAGGGAGAAAACTCACGCCTGACAGGATCCAGACAATTCTAGGCACCCCTGTCCCCAAAAATCAAAAGCAAGTCCGCTCTTTGATAGGCCTCACCTCGTTTTGCAGACAGTGGTTACCGAACTTTAGCCTCATTGTCAAACCCCTTCTCTCCCTCCTAGCTAAGGACATCCCCTCACCTCTCCCCTGGACCCCCGAATGCCAGACAGCCTTTAAAGAACTACGCAATACCCTTTGCTCAGCACCAGTCCTAGGAACCCCAGATTACTCCAAACCATTCTTCCTCTACACACACGAAAGGGAGGGATGTGCATTGTCTGTCCTAACACAATCAATTGGTCACAAACAACGCCCTTGTGCATATTTTTCTGCCACCCTCGATCCAGTAGCCAGAGCACTGCCAGCGTGCCTGCGCGCTGTGGCAGCTGCAGCAGTATCAATACGCCAGAGCGAAGGAATAGTGCTCTCCAATCCAGTCACTGTTTTAGTACCCCATGCAGTCAACACACTACTGAACCAGACCAAAACCCAACACTTGACTAGCGCCCGACTGACAGGATATGAGTTGACCCTGCTAGCACCGCACATTACCCTAAAGCGATGCACCACCCTCAATCCAGCCACGCTGTTACCCCTACCCGAGAACGATCCTAACGTGGCTCCACTACACGACTGTGTGACACTAACCGATGAACAAACAAAAAGTAGAGTAGACCTCAGAGACACCGCCTTTCTAGAGCCAGATGGAGAACTATGGGTGGATGGTTCGTGCATCAAACTCCCCGACGGCACCACCTCAGCTGCATACGCTGTCACCACAGCCCGAACCATTCTAGAAACCGCCCGTATTGCCCAACGTTCCGCCCAGGCAGCAGAACTCATTGCCCTCACACGAGCATGTATTTTAGCAGCTGGCACGACAGTTAACATATACACCGACAGCCAATAAGCCTTCGGGGTGGTTCACCATTTCGGGATTCTATGGAAAGAAAGAGGGTTCCTGACTTCACACGGTACACCCATCCTGCATGGAGATTTAGTCTCCGCCTTGACGGAAGCAGTCCTCCTCCCCAAAAAGCTAGCAGTGATAAAATGCCAAGCACATAGGAAAGTGACAGATCTCATTGGACAGGGAAATGCGCTAGCAGACGTTACTGCCCGAGCCACGGCAGAAGACAGAACTATGACACGAATGTATGTGACCAGGTCACAAGCTGAACAATGGACTGATGCTAGGACCACTGTAAGGGACATACAGACTACAGGCACACAAGACGAATTGACCGAGTGGGAAAAGGTGGGACTAAAAGACGAGGAAGATTGCTGGAGAACTAAAGACGGAAATAAATGGCTGTTACCCAATGCCTACCTCATCCCCATATTGACCATGGCACATTTACCAGCACACATAGGCTCCACCCCCATGATTGAACTAATCACAAGAGTATGGCATAATGTCAAGATAACAGAATCTGCAAAGCGCCTAGTACAACAGTGTATAGTATGCCTACAACACAACCCAGGGAAAGGGACAGTAGTACCACGGGGAGGGTTTGGAGTCCCTGATCACCCCTTTGAAGTCCTTCAAATGGATTACATCCAACTAGAGAGATGCCATGGTCTAAAATATGTCCTGGTGGTTGTGTGCGCTTTTAGCAAATGGGTGGAGGCATATCCCACCCGCGACAATACTGCCATAGCCACTGCAAAAGTATTGTTGAAAGAATTCTTCCCCGGTACGGCCTTTGCAGAATTTTATGGAGCGACAACGGCCCACACTTCGTAGCCGAAGTGATACAGAACATACTGAAAGGGTTGGGGGTAAAACAAAAATTCCATGCCGTCTTCCACCCCCAATCAGCGGGCCTGGTAGAGAGACACAATGCAACATTGAAACTAAAGCTAGCCAAAATAGTTGCACAACCGGGTTGAAATGGCCCGACGCCCTTCCATTGGCATTGCTATCAATGCGCTCCACCCCGACCAAACACAGACTGACCCCGTATGAAGTGGTCTTCGGCAGGCCTATGAACATTTGGGCGGCACCAAGACCCACCTCCATTAACGATGTCCCGAACATATTAATGTCAGACTATCTGCATAAATTGACAAACGAGCTAACAATTATCCACCAACAGGTGCAGTAAGCCTTGCCTGACGTATCCAGGGGCCCAGGACATGTGATAAAGCCTGGGGACTTCATCCTAGTTCGCAACTTCCAAAGAACGAAGAATCTGGAGCCCAGGTGGACGGGCCCCTGGCAAGTCTTGATCACCACTCGAACTGCCCTCCGAGTGGAAGGAAAAAGAAATTGGCTGCACGCCCACCACTGCAAGAAAGTCCCTCCAACGCTGGCAACCTGTGAAGAGGTGGAGGTGCAAGAGGAAGTACTCGCAAAAGACCGACCAGCTCTGAGTTGCTACCCACAAGAAGACACCCTCCAACTGTCTGAATTTCCCGACCCCACGGTGCCATCCAAGGAAGGGTACAACCTAAGATCGACAAAAAGGGGGAGCTCCAACAACCAGGCCACTAACTGAGTCAGAGTCTCAGATCGGTAGCACAGCCAAACAACGCTACCAGGAAAAACACCAGACAAAAGTCTGTGGTCCTAACAGTTGGTGAGCTCCTCGAAGATGATGGAAGAAACGGAACACCTGCAAAGCCACCGCAAAGACACCAAGACTTTTGAACTGCACAGTACAAAGACAATTGCACTTGTAGCTGCATTTCTCACCTGCCTCCTACTAATGGTCACACTCCGGATCATTGAAGAGAATGCACCTGCATACAGAACATTGTCACCAACCATGCAACCAATCACAAAGAAAGAACACTACCTGGTATCACTACCGCCACATCTCCGAGAACGACGCAAAGAATTCTGGAATAATTATTTCGTACAGATGCTGCACCAGCACAATCTTGCCACCAATGCCACTAGCTGTTGGGTCTGTGGGCTGCTACCACATGCCACTGAACATTCCATCCCTTTCATCCCTTCACCCTTTTCTGTTCATGGATCTTGCCTTGCCTGGATGATGCTCCTACAAGAAAGTTACAAAGACAATGCCACTTCCGAAGGGACAATCGCTCAGTTCTACAACGAGTTCTGGCTAAACCAAACAGGAAGAACAGCAGCTCCCTTTGCCCTCACACCTCCAATACGACATTCCCAATGAATGTCCCCTCCAAAGAACGAGTGGAAATACAAGTGTTCAATAATCCTGTCAGAGCCACATTTTCCTACCTGAAGAAAAGAACTGCTGCAACACTGACTGTGGCCCTATCTGTGGTGAACGTCTCTGGCCTTGTATGCATTGAAGGCCGTGGGACTAAGAATGTGGGTCACAGCACTTGTAACATTGTAAGGACTTTGAACACTGCCAACCCTCCAGCATTTGTTGCATCACCCAATATGTACTTTGTCTGTGGAACCAAAGCCTACACCTGGCTCCCAAGAAACTGGGGGCACGTGCTACATCGCTTTTGTTTTGCCACCGACCTACACAGCCCCTGCAGAGCATCATCGAGAAAAGCGTTCTAAAGACACTGATCAAGCAGACTCTGCCGCATCACAGTTCGTTGACGCAGCAAAAGGGCTCGTCCCGCTATGGGGTCCGATGGCAAACAGCCGAGCCATCAGACATCTGTCTCAAGCGGTAGAAACCGCCCTGAACGTCACAGCTGGCATCCTCACCAACAACACTGCCGAGCTTCAAGCGGTCCGTCTGGTGGCCCTACAAAACCGCATGGTCCTGGATGTGGTACTAGCGGATCGTGGAGGAGCATGTCGCATCATTGGTGCCAGTTGCTGCATATACATCCCTGATAATTCACCCTCTGTCTATGAAGCAATCGAACATCTCCACAGACTGTCTTCAGAAATTCATCAAGGATCAGAGACTTGGACAATTGGAAGTTGGCTTTGGGGCATCTTGAAGGACTGGGGTTGGAAAATATCAATGTTTCTCTTGGTCCCAGTATTGGCAATATGTGGTTGCTGTTTGGGTGTACACTGTATACCACCTTTGTGTTCTCTTTGCATAAGTGCCTTGCGCCCTAAGAATATGGACACTCAGTTAACAAAAATGGGAGTAATGTATGAACAAGAAATACAGGACATTATGGAGATCGAAATAGACTGACGAGATGGCTAGTTATGTTCAAAGGGGCGACTGTTAAGAACAAAACGAAACATTCTGCGCCATCTTGTCTGATGAAAGTTCCTACGTGCACATAAACTACAGTCATTCTGATTGACCACAGCCATTTTGTACTCTGTTGGTCACCTTCATTTCACCCTGTCCTCTAGCAGCCTTCTGACTCTCTGACCAAACCTGATATGTGTGCTGGGGGCTATAAACTATTTCCACGATAAACATCAACATCACCTGCTACCTCAAACTCGACTTTCCTCTCATCCCTGCACAAACAGGTTACAAATACCTCTGCCTCGGGAACGTTGTTCCTCCCTGGCCTCTGTAGCTTTCTATCCTAGCGCCGGGATACTCTTTGAGTAGCTGCGCGCTTTACAAATCCACTCTTAACATAACATAACATAACAAATACCAAACAGACTCTTGCAAGCATGGTTTATTGCACTGCACACAGCAAGACTTGTTTTTTGCCAACAATGGGACCTGTTTTTATCAACAGAACGGACTCTTAGATCTGGCCGGTCTCACTTGTGTTTAGACCCTGAAGCAAGGTCCAGCTGCAATTAAATTGTCTGTTTTTGACCTGGGCGGGAGGAGAGTTAATGTTGGGCTTGTGTAACCATGTTGATGAAACAAGTTGGGCTTGTGTAACCATGCTGATGAAACAATGTCGGGCTTGTGTGACAACCTGCCCGGGGCGGAGACTCCAAGCTTGTAACCATGATAAATGAAACAAATACATTGTGTAAAACCTGTATAAAAGGAAGAGCCAAAAGCATTGCCAGTAGAACACCTCCCTGAAGACATCCTGGTGTCAGCAGTTGACGTGGTCTCCTCTAAGAGTAATAAACCTTTTTCTTGCCTTCCAGCTTCCAGCGCCTGCCTCGTTATTTTAGATAGCGAATCCAAAGTGGATTAAAGGTGACCTTGCGCCGGGCAGCATTGGGGATCTCAGGAGACTCGCTGCTTTTCACACTCCGAGATGCTGGTCAAGTTTGAGCTGAAACACTGCAGCTCAAGTCAATAGCATGTGCTAATGTAACCAATCATATGATTATAATTGTGAAATTAGAGGCCTTTAATGTAAATCTGTGTGACAGAATACAATGGTGCTGTCCTCATGTTCCTCTAACAGGAAGTTCAAAGGTGTGGATAGCATGGAGTTTGACAGTGGAAGTAAATAGCAGAGGTCACGTGTGTCCATACTTTGCACGGACTAGACAGACCCAATGAACAGGTGGTTGTCAGCGGTGCATGTTACCAACCTCTAGTGACATGCTGCATCCCTGACTCTTCGATAAGGATTCTCTTAAACAAAATGTACACTGGCACGTCACCTGAGTCAAGTTTGGGTGATAGCTCTGTTTTTTACTGTCCTTTTGGGTTAAAAGAGTAGGAGATGTCACTTTTGCTACTTATCTGTTTCTGGTTAAATGACACCACACCTAGGTCACCCTTTTTACAAGGATTTTCTCTTCACCTGCAAGTTTTAATTTCAGGTTATAAAACGAACCGAGTCCTATGAGAACACCAGCACCTTTTCGACTGGAACCAGATTCCAAGAAGAGCATGGTCAGCGTGAGGGAAAGCCATGACTTTTCTGAGGAAAATGCCTGCCTCCTGCTAATGCTACAACTGCGAATTATCTGCATTGCAGAAAATCTGCAAGTGTCCAGTTGGACATTTTTTGTCATTTCACAAATATTTGTTGTCTTTGTTGCCATTATTCTGTGCGCGTTTCCACTATTATCGCGTCACTAGCACATTTAGTTGGTGGAGATGCATTGCAACTGTATGTGAAAGCAGATAAAATGTGACTCCTTAAATCTTCACCTTATTTGAATGGAGCCCTCCCATGATTCTCCTCAAGTGCACCCACTCCTTCTCCCCTTGGTGTAAAGACTGCATGCTAAGTGACTCCGGGAATCAGGGCTGCACCAGGTTTGCATGCAGGGTTGACTACTTTTAACAAGTGTTAGTTACTCTGACTTCCCCAGGGTGGAGCGTTGTGAAACAGGTCCCAAGTTGTCTTAGAATGCACACCTGCTGTAGCCTGTTATACTGTGAGACTTGTTAGATATTCATTCAACTTAAGGTAACAACTTTGAGGTTGTCTTCATGTAGTATGTGAAACAATACCTAATATCTTTTGAGAACACTTCAAAAGTCTTACTTTCTCTCTCAACGATTCAAAAATGAACATTTTTTCCTCACACTTAATATTTCAGTTCAATTTCAGTCCGTTTTTTGCACAACCTACCTAATCGATGGACCATGAATCAATGTTTCTACATATACAATAAAGTACATGTCATTGTCATCAGTGTAATCGATAAACAGGTGCTTGCTTAACCATTCTTTACCAAAACATTTACCACTGAGGCCAAATTGCACTCACTAACTTTATATCCATCCTTACACTAGTATTTAATGCGAATGTGTCCGTTTTCTCACTCTTACAAAGACACACAGGTGGAGTGTGAAAGTACCACAGGAGCGTAACTGTGGTGCACACATGACAATAAAACCATACTGATGTATGCGAAATGACAGACACACTCTTCCAGCCAAAGCACTCACGGAGTAGAGTGCTACTCGCCTGCAAAGGTGCTTCACGCCTTGTCACGAGCATCAGGCGCTATATAAATGCAACTGCAATGTAGCAAAATCTAGCCCATAGCCTAAGATATTTAGGGCAGAGACGTGCAACTTCGATCCAATAAGCCTAGACTACGGCTACGACTTCCCTAGACTGCAACGTTTCTTCACCTAACCTTAAAAGCAGACGACGCTCACAAGAAAAAGCCTCAAAACCTACAAGGAATCGTAGATTTATATTTGAACTCAAAGCGGGCAACTGAAAAACAAGTTTAAAAAGCAGACGTTGACAAACGACTGAAAGTATGAGAACAGCTGTCTGAAACGGTTGGAGTAACTAATGTAGGCTGTGGAAAGTTTGGAAAACCTTACCTAATTTGTCGTATTTTTTTTTTATCATGGAACTTCATCCAAAGCCTGGAATAGAAGGGAAGGCGAGTGCCGAATGTAAAAATGTGGATGGCGGCCAGCCGTGGCATTGTTAAGGCATTCTTCCGTTCAGTGCTTCTGTTTTAGTTGTAACCAACACTAAGCGCTATTCAGAAAAGTCTCATCGGGTCTCCAGGCCCGAGCCTGAATAATACATTTGTGTGAGAAAGGAAATATAAGATGCTGTATGTATGTCTGTTCTTCCAACAAGGAGGGGCTGGGATGCATTAACTGCATCCCACACAATAACCGTTGAGCTTTCCTGGACTAGAATAGCACCAGGGAAACTGCAAACCAGTATACATACCTTATCAAAGTGATGCGAATTCTAATTATTAAAACGATGCTTATGATTTAATTGATTTCGATTTTTTACAGTATTGGCATCTCGGGATTTGCAGACTTCTTAAAAATATCATTTTACAGAGGTTTTCTTAATTTTCTCTGATACAGAATTGTAATTATCGTAAATAAGAACAGTTGTATCTGGAAAATGCTGACTGCATCATCAGACATCACCATGGATGATAAAATGCATGTGTATCAATGAATGTCTCCTTTGTCTTGCTGCTTGCAGCTGTGTCTTGCTGCTGGTTTGAAGAGCAAAATGGTGTCTTGTGAAAGAGGCCCATCCAAAGCGGAGGCGCCCACTATGCAACCTACTCCTTGCCTGTGGCAGAGTAGTCATATTTTCCATTGTAGCGGTCAGGCCCTGCATCCAACCCATTGGCAAAGTACCCATCCCCAAGCCACTTCGGGCCCCAGAGACCCCATCCCCGGGGCATTCTTTTTTTAATTAAGGGGAAGGGGGGCACATGGCCCCCCTCTCTGAGCCATTAGTGGCCCCGGTGGCCCCATCACCGGGGCCATAAGATATTTGAAAAGAGAAGGGGGTCGCGTGGCCCCATCTCCGAGCCACAAGGAGCCCCACGGACCTAATTCACAGAGGCATTTAACGGGTGGCCAGAGGACCCCATTCCCCGGGGCCAATCATACATGTTAAGGGGAGGGGTTGCCCGGACCCCCTCCCCAAACCTTAATAAGTTCTAGGGATCCCATCCCCTGGGGCCAAATTGCAATGAAAAGGAGAGGGGGCCACACGGCACCCTTCCAGAGCCTTAATAGGCCCTGGGGACCACATCCCCGGGGTCGCACTTAACTTGAAGGGGAGGGGGCGTGCAGACCCCTTCCCGGAGCCTAGGCCACAATACCCGGGGCCTGTCTTATTTCTAGATGGGTGCCCACCTGGGGCACCCATCAAACAGAACGTTGGGGGCCCCTGAGGGAGCCCCAGGACCCCAGCGTCCCCAGCCAGCTCCCCGCATGCTGTGGGAGCTGGCATTGCTCCCGACCAGTGGGTGATGCTGTTTTTGTTTGTTGCCACCGGGCAAGAGCAATGTGTGTTTCCCTAGCCGCAAGAGCGCTGGCAGGTAAACAAAAGTCTGCTCCAACCCGGGGGAGCATTTTTAAAGCTCTCGCCGAGTGACAGCAGATGTGCCTTACTTTTTTTTTTTAAACTTCTTTTTATTAAACAAACGTCAGCATTACTTCAATCAATGGTTGATAATACATATATGTCATCATATTTTACACTTCTTTGGTATAGTGGCATTTGTGAGTTAACAGCCAGCTACAAGAGGACCCCCGCCCGATATACCCCTAGTCCCCCACCTCCTCCCGTCTTAGTAATCTAACTTCCCTCATGCATTCCTATATACCTCCCACTTGTACTACACTTTTTCCCATTTCTTGGGGCAGCCTCTACTCTCATATATTGTCTTCTCAGCTGCGCAGCACCAGTCCATGTCCATTTTCCATCGTGCCACCGTCGGTGGTTGAGTGGCTCCCCAGGCCCCGGCGATATTCCTCTTCTCCACCATTGCAGTCCCTAGCAGCCAAATGTTTTGATATTTAGGCCACGTCTGCTCCCAAGATACACACAGTACATGCAACCTGGCCTCCGCAGGAACTGTCTGTCCAATAACCTCCGACATTACCTGCGTCACCTTCCCCCAAAACCGCTGTATAGTCGGGCAGTCCCAAATTATATGGAAGAAGGTTCCCCTCTGTTTACATCCCCTTTGACAATCCTCCGTGAGGGTGCGACCCAGCTTAAACATGAGTGTGCTAGTGGAGTAAGACCTATATAGAATTCTTAACTGAACTAGTCGAAATCTTGCCCTAATCGCTACTTCTCTAGGGCTTTGCCCAGCTTCCGCCCAATCATCGTCTTCTAGCAAGCTTACGTCAGACTCCCATGCCTCCCGTAGCTTTGTGAGGAGATCTGGGGAATTATTAATAATCTTCCTATATGTGCAGGACAATGCCTTTTCCGGGATTGGATCTAGTATTAGTCTGTCTTCCAACGGGCTATATTCAGGGAGGTGCTCCCCCACTTTGATGTGTCAGTGCAGTGCGTGTTTCACTTGTAGATATCTATATCGTTCTGTGTCTGCTAGTTGATACTCTTTTTGTAGTTCAGAGAACGGGATTAAGGCTTGTCCCCGCCATACATCTCCCAGATGTGTTATATCTATCAGTTTCCATTTACCGAAACCCTGCAGTTTGCCTACCTCTCGTAGCATATCACTATCCCACAGAGGGGTCTGCTCCGTCAGTCTGTTAGCCCATCCCAGGAATCTATTGGCCCTCATCCACACATTTAGCATGGTCTTAGTATGTGGTGGCATGTTTTCTTTCCTTTCTCGTCCATACATTGTACCTAAGTATCCTCTGGCCCCCATCGCCCAATGATCCACACGGTACGCCGGGTCATTCCTGTCTGTAAATACCCAATCGTTGATTACCATTAGGTGTGATGCCCAGTGGTATTTCTGGAGGTCTGGAATGGCCAAACCACCTTCATACACTCCTCTCTGTAACTTGGCCAGTGCGATCCTTGCACCCCCTCCATCCCACAGTAGTGTCCTCAGCTCGCTGTCCACTTCTCTAAAGAATTTGTCGGGAATTGGACATGGGGTGTTCTGCAGAATGTACGACATTCTCGGCAGCGACATCATTTTGAAGAGAACCGCTCTCCCCATAAGGGATATCGGCAGAGTCCTCCATTGGGCCACATCGCTCTTTAATCGTTCTATCTGTGGCTGTAGATTCCCCGCCAGAAATCCTGCGTCTGTTTCGGCTATCTGTATGCCCAGATATTTAAAACTATCTTTAACCTGTAGTTTGGTTTCTGCACCGAGTACCGGCGGTGGTCCATTTGATAACATGTACAAGAGAGATTTATCCCAGTTAATCTGGTATCCTGAGTACCCCCCGAATAATTTAAACATCTGTAGTAGCCAGCTTACTGTGAATCGTGGTCTCGTCGCATACAGGAGGACATCGTCGGCGTATAACGATATTCTCTCTTCCCATTGTTCCCCCCGTGGATACCGGAGATCATTGGATCACCTCTCACCCATGCCGCTAGCGGTTCCAGCGCCAGTGCAAATAAAATCGGGGAAAGAGGTCACCCCTGTCTCGTTCCCTTATGAAGAGCAAAAGAGCGGGACACCGAACCGTTCACTCGAACCCTGGCCAAGGGATTTTTATATAACAATTTAATCCAACATTGAAATTGGGGGCCGAACCGTTTCAGGACCTTGAACAGGTAGTGCCATTCTATGCTGTCGGACGCCATGCAAGCGTCGAGGGACAGTAGTGTCGCCTCCACCCCCGGGTTGGTTCTTACTAGATGCATCACACCATATAAGCGTCTAAGATTAAGCCTAGTGCTCCGGCGAGGCATAAAACCAGACTGGTCTGGGTGTATCAACGTCGTGATTGGCTCTAGGAGTCGATTCACCAAGACCTTAGCCAGTATTTTAACCTCCATGTTCAACAAGGATATTGGCCGATACGAGCCGCATTGATCAGCTGGTTTGCCCGCCTTGGGTAAGATGTGCCTTACTTGCCTGCATTCCTGCAGGCAGGGAAGGCATGACTGCTGCCCACCCAGCAGGAGCTTTATAAATGCTTCCATCGGGTGGGAGCAGACATTTACCACTGCCACACAATGGGGGCAGGGAAACTACTGTGTCGCGGGGTGGGCTCCCAGGGACACAGTAATGGAGCTGACCCCAAGGGATGGGGTCCCATGAGCCTTTGCAGGCTCAGAGAGGGGGGCAGCCCCATCCCCTTAGTTGTGACATTTGGCCCTGAGGGATGGGGTGCCTGGACCCTCTCCTTATTATAGGTACTCGGCTCTGGGGAATGTGGTCCCTGGGGACTATTAAGGCTTGGGAAGGGGGCTGCTCACCTCCCTCTCATTGTACATGATGACCTTGGGGAATGGAGACCCTGTGGTCTCCCAAAGGTTTAGAAAGAGAGGCCACGCACCTCCCTTCACCATAAGAAACATTTTCCGCTGCTCCCCGGGCCCTGGGCCACTTCCAGGGGGTTTATTATACCGGGAGGCTGCGCTCTTTTTAAAACAATTAGCTGCAGATTCCTCTGTGAATCTGCGGCAAGATATCTATCTTAAAAATCGTTTTTGGGCAGAAGCGGGATCCCTCTGGGAAAGCACCACCAAGTCTAGGGGTCAGGGTATCCCTACCCTGCCCCCATATGTTTTAAAAAAACAAAAACATTTTATTGGGACTCAAGACTGAATCCCGAGTCCTAACATGGCTGCCGGCACATCCTTGTTGATGTGGTGGCAGACAATCAGATCTCACCATGAGAACTGTCAGCCTTGCAGATCCTCAGCGACGTGAAATATACAAAGTTTGTGTGCCTTAATTGCTCAGAAAAAACTGAATGGATTTACACCACATCACAAAAAACACTCTTTCTGGACCAAGATCTAGCTATCTGCCAAATTTGGTGTAAATCCGTTCAGCTATTTGGGCTGCAGCTGTGTCTAAAGTTCGTATGGAAACATGAATGAGGATAACGCATTTTGGGAACCCAGACCCCCTATCTCTTGTCCCTTGCTTGACGATCACCCTAAAACTTCCCAGGAAGGAGCTGAGGTGGAAATAGTTTTGTGAAGATTCGTCAAACAACACCAAAGATATAGGCAAACTAAAAAAATGCTTTTCTATGATGGACGCATGACCCGACCCATAACTACCCAGTGGCAACCACCACTGGGATGGATATATATATCCATCGACATTAACACCAAAGGAACACCCTCCCTACCAGGTTGGGGCTTGTAAGTGTAGGTGTTATGCACTAATATATCACAAGACAAAATACTCTCACCTCTGGGAGCGTAAATGAGCCACTCCATACTGATAATTTTAGGACAGATTCTTTTATTTCAGCAAGCTCATGACGCATTTCGAGCCAATCAGGGTCTTGTTCACATGGTATTGTTAAAGGTCAGTAGCTATATATATATATATATATATATATATATATATATATATATATATATATATCCAGCAACGGGTAGAATTCAAGGCCCTATGTTTGGTGCATAAGGCACGATATGGAGGTGGCTCGGACGACATTCAGAAATTGTTTCCATGGTACACTCCTACGAGAAATCTGAGATCCACAAACGCAGGTCTCATTCATATCTCCAAAATTTGCAGAGTAAGATGGGGAGGTAGGAGTCTATCACACCGCGCAGCCAAACTGTGGAATCAGATGCCTATTGCTATGAGACTACAATCCAACAGG
The DNA here is from genome assembly GCA_963921515.1 of Calotriton arnoldi. Lineage (NCBI taxonomy): Eukaryota > Metazoa > Chordata > Amphibia > Caudata > Salamandridae > Calotriton > Calotriton arnoldi. Next base: position 4,278,908 of record CAWUFW010000182.1, read on the forward strand.
CAGCTTTTTAGGAAACTCCTAAAATCCTGGTTGTTTCCCCCTAACTGAGTTCGCAGGATGCAATAGGTGCAGTCCCTCTTCACACTCTCAGCGCCAAGACGCTGCGGCATTCGAGCGCTTTATAAACTTATTTTATCTTATCTTTATCATATATATATATATATATATATATATATATATATATATATATATATATATATATATATACCAGTGACAATACTATCATTAACCTCTCCAATTTTACATTATTGCAAGCTGAAGAACAACTACTTAGCTTGGGACTTTCTTTTTGCCCGGTAAGCGATTTTAATTATTCTCAAACCAGGGTGGACGTCTTCTGTTTTATCAGAAAGTTAAAACTAAAAAAGTTTTTTGCCATCAAGGAGGGGCTGAAAGAGATGGAAACTATAAATGTGGAAAGTGGTGTCAGCAAAAGAGGGACTAACATCCAGTTAGATGCTTCAGATGCAACGGTATTACGTGACCTACAACACATGAATAAAGAGACCATTGTGGGGATGGATTTGGAAGGAGAATTGTGCTCCACGCAGGAAGGTCTGCGTACTGAGAATATCACCCAGTTGGGAGGTGGAGTCAGTCCCTTTAAATCTAAATCCAAATTCATACCCATTATGCCTAAAGATGCAATAGACATTTATCATGAGATTGTGGTTGAAGACATTAAGAAATTGTACCACCGTACTAGGCACAAAAAGCGGTATAAGAGTAAGAAAGAAATTGAATATGCCAAGTTGATCAAAAAGTTGGGCAGTAAACATGAGATTATTGTGACTAAATCAGATAAAGGGGGCAACATGGTTATCTGGCCCCAAAAAGATTATATTGTGGAAGCTAATAGGCACTTGCAAGATAATGAATGCTATGAGAAGTCCACACATACTAAATACAATGTGGCTAGACAGAGTCTTAAAAAGAAACTTATGGCCTGGAGAGAGAAGGGGTGATTTCAATGGAAGAATTTAAATTTATGAATATAGAACATCCAGTGGTAGCCAAACTTTATTTCATCCCGAAAGTTCATAAAAACTACACCGATTCCAGGTAGGCTTATTATATCGGCCATAAATAGTGTAGGTGAAACCATTACCCAATATGTGGATTTTTTCCTTCAAGACTTTGTCAAAAAACTGCCTAGTTATGTGAAGGACACTGGTGATTTTTTAAGAAAGGTACAAGGGATTAAATGGTCGGATAATTTACTTTTTATTACATTGGACATTGAATCCTTATACACCAGTATAGAGCATTCTACAGGTTTAAAGGCTATTCAGTATTTTTTAGATTTTAGACCAATAGAGTTTTATCAACATAATAAGATGCTTTTAAATTTAATCTCACTGTGCCTGCATAACAATTACTTTTTATTTGGCAATGACATTTATTTGCAGAAACAAGGTGTTGCTATGGGGGCTTGCTTCTCCCCCAGCTATGCATGTTTGCATGTCGGCTGGTGGGAGGAGCAGGTCCTCAAGGTGACATATGCTACCGCTTTTAATGAACATGTTTTGTATTGGTTAAGGTACATTGATGACGTTTTTATTGTGTGGCAAGGCAGTGAATCAAGTGCATCTGAATTCATTAAACAGATCAATATTAACACTGCCAATTTTAGATTTACTTCTAACATTAGTAAGAGCAGTATTGATTTTTTGGATGTCAAGGTTTACCAAAATGAAGGGAGATTGTGTACTACCTTATATAGGAAGGATACTGCTGGCAATCTAACTTTACATGCCAGCAGTGCGCATCCCAAACACATGATTAACAATATCCCATATGGAGAATTCTTGCGTCTTAAAAGGATATGTAACAACAATGAGGATCTGAACAGATGCACGGAGGAGGCATATTTGAGATTTAGACAAAGGGGCTATAGTGAAAAGATCCTCAAAGCTGCCATAAAGAAGACTAATGAGAGATCAAGGGAGTCATTACTTACTAATAATGCAAAAGAATCTGCCAACGATGACTCTGCCCCGAGATTGATTACTGCCTTCAGCAAACAAGAGAGAAAAGTACGCGCCATTGTCAAACGTCATTGGCCAATTGTTCTGACAGATGGTGTCCTGTCCACAAGATTACCATCTCAACCCACGGTTACTTACAGAAAGGGCATTTCAATGCGCACGCAAATAGGGAAAGTTTGCCCAGAACTAGCAGCGGCTAAAACGTGGTTGCAACCAAAGGATGGCTTCACAAAATGTAATACTTGCAGAGCCTGCAAGTTTGGTAAAAATACCACACATTACGCTTCACCATTTAGCCCAAATGAAATAGCCATCAAGGGCAATTTTTCTTGTAGAACAGAGCTTGCAGTATATATCCTGACATGCACCTGCGGATTACAATATGTGGGCAGCACTAAGCTGCAGGTGCATGTCAGGATTTTGCAACATTTGCGTGCCATAGTTAATAACGACCCCACGTATCCGGTAGCCCGCCATTTCAAACATATACATAATAATGATTTAAGTTGTTTGAGTTATTTTGTGGCGGCTGCCATTCCCAAATCAAGACGCGGAGGGGATCGTGAAAAAGCCCTGAGGCAGTTGGAATCGAGAATGATTTTAGAGCTTGACACCAAGCAACCTCATGGGTTGAATAATACAGAAGATTTGCATAATTTTTTATAGTCAATTTGTCTCTTTTTGCTGTCAGGATTTGACAGGCATGATGGCCCCTTGTTGTACAAATTTTGTATCCGTTTGTAAATAGGCACTTATTTGAGCAGCGGTCTGCAGTATGGAGGTACAGTCAGGTTTGGATTTTATTCATGTCTGCGTACACTATCACTTGTGGCCTACATAATGTGTATGTTTTTTAATAATTTTTTTTTTAGATTTGTGAAGGTTAGAACACTTTGACTTTAGCACTCATTGCACTTTAATAAGCATTGGACACTTTTGTAGTATTTTTAAGCACATTTTTAATCCATGTTGCTGTGGTGTCCTCTAGTATTTTAGAAGGAAGGGTGGAGTAGGCACTAGGAGGGATCTTATCTAAGATGTATTTAAATAGGAATTTCCCAGCAAGTGGAGGGCCTGAATCAACATATATATTTTGGGATATTGGCAATATTTTTGCATATATAATAATGAATTGATTGTTATATTTTAGCATATTTATATATTTATATATTTATGTATGTATTTGTATTGTATTTAGATCCTTTGGCATTTTATAAGAAAATGGAATCACCGATTGAAATAATGTATTTATATGGAAATATTGGATGATATCTGGGACCTATGTATGGACTATAAAATTGATGAGGATCACAGCATTTATTTTAATATGGACACAACAGAAATTAAGAGAAGAATAATTGAAAAATGGGAAAAAAAGAAAAAGAAGTAAAAAGAAAAAAGCAAATGAAAACAACATGAAAGGAAAATGCATGTTATAAAAGAAAGACTGGGTGTGCTCATATATGTGTATATACAAAATGTTTTTTATTTCTATCATGGTGTCCTATCACGTGGTGTTAGCAATGTATAGAAAAAATGGTGTTTCTATCGTTTTGATTGTGTGAACAAGGGCAAGTGGTGCCCGAAACGCGTAATCAGGATTAGGAAACAGGAATAAAGCTTTGACTTGCCTGCAGTTTTGGTGGTTCGTGAATCCTTTGTTGCTGAAGTGGTGTGGATTGGCGCTGCGAGCAGACGAAGGATTTTGGTGATTATATATATATATATATATATATATAATTAAGGTTCAATATTTATGTCAGGCCGCAGAGAATCTGCGGATCCAAAAGATTAAAAGTTAAGATCTGATTGGCTGCCATCACATCAACAGCAAAGATGTGGTGGCCACCATTTTGTTACTCAGAAAATCAAACATATGGGGGGCCAGTGCAGAGATAGTTTCCCCTGTAGGTCTTGTGTGGGTGGTACCAGAGAGACCCCATCCAGGGCCAAACACATAAAAATAAAATAGGACTGCAGAGTATCCATGGTCTCTTTAAAAAGAAACATAAAGTGCAGGCTGCCACCCTTTTTTGAATAAGTCCACTGGGCTGGGCCAAGCCCCAGGGGTTGGTGCAATGATTTCATTTTGAGAGGGCCTTGCAGCCCCCTCCCTGAGTCACCTAGAGGCCCCAGGGGACCCCATCCCCTGAGGCTGACTTTGATATTTTGGGGAGAAGGGTGTGGGGCCCCCCTCCCCAAGCCATTCACCAACACGAGGACCCCCATCCCCAGGACCCAATGAGAACAGCCTTCTGGGGACCCTATCCCCCAGGACACTGCTGTTCCCTGCCGGGGAGAGTGTGGGCATTGCTCCTGCCATGTAGGAGAACAGAAAAAAAGCTGCTGCCAACTGGGCGGGAGGAAGGGAATGAAGCTGGCTCCTGCCAGCACCCAGAATGAGTGCTAGCTGGGGAGCAAGTAGGGGCCCTGGGGCCATGGGGGTCTTCCTTTTGCCCCAAGTAGGCACGTGTGGGTGTCACTGTAAAAACATTGCAGGCTCCCGTCGGCACCTGGTATGGGTGCTGGCTGGAGAGGCGACATTGGCCATGGGGGCCCTCAATCAGTAGGCACGTTGTGGGTGCCCTGTGTAAACACAGAGCCACCCACTGTAGAAACCAAATGCAGGCTCCCAATGGCACCTGGTATCGGTGATGGCTTAAGAGCCGGCAGGGGCAGCGGGGCACCCCCACTCAACCCCCAATGAGTAGGCATGTTGTAGGTGCCCCAGTGCAAAACATGCTGGCTCCTGCCTCCACCTGGCATTGGTGCTGGTTGAGGAGCAGGCAGGGGCTGTGTGGGCCTTGGGGCTCCCTCACAGCCCCTTACATTTGCCCATGTTGTGGGTTCCCAGGTGGGCACCAAAGCAACCATTAACAGAAGAAATATAAAAATAAATAAGCAGCTGGAGCCACTCATTTATTATTCACTGCTCAATGCAAGGGGCGTCACATTATGCCCTGCAAGAACTATTATTAATATTTTAATATGTGAATTTATAAAATATGCATGTGATTATGGATAATGGTGTTTTTTTTTACAAAGCCAATAGGTCTAATTTATGTATATTGAAGTGCTGACCCCTTGATAAAGCCAATAGGCCCACCTCTTTTTATACTTTGCGCCCTGACCTTTTGACAAAAGCTGTATGTCTGCCTTACCTAAAATGACATCCTTTATACTATAACTTAAAATAGTCAGCGGTGCGTGTCAGCAGTAGGTTAGGTGCAGGACATGGCTGTCCTGTGCCTAAGCCATTGCCATGCACGTTGATAGATATCTTACTTTAATGAAAAAAAACCTTAGAAATTCACTGCAGAAAGCAAAAGGTTAAATGGACGTTATAGTTAAGTGAAAATGTAAATTAAAACATACCTTTTTAAACTAAGCAAACCATGGAAATTCACCAGTTCTAGTTATCTCAAGTATCTATAACTCGCGCCCTAAGGTATCTATAACTCGCGCCCCGCTAAACACAGTTTCATCATCAATGATGTCATTATAGTTGTGGCAGTGATATTATCAATGATGTCACAGAACATGTCATAAGTTATGTAACGTGTGGGGTAATTAGCAGTGCATGGCAAGAGCGCGAGTTATAGTTACTTGAGATAAATATAACTGATGAATTTCCAGGGTTTTCTTCTTTTAAAATAGTATCTTTTAACTGACATTGTTACCTAACCAGAATGTCCCTTTAACTTTTGTTTTTTTTAGTGAATTTCAAAGGTTTTTTTAATGTAAAGTAAGATGTTATTATCATACCAAACTATAACATCACTTTAACCTTTGTTTTTTTCAGTGAATTTCTATGTTGGTTTTTTTAACGTAACATAATATTCTATTACCATACGTAATGCCAACGGCAAACTGCGCACAGCATTTGGCTGTGTGCAGCGTGGGGTTGGACGCAGAGCCTGGCCTGCGCCTAACCCCCCACAGACAGACAACCCAAGGCCGTGCTGAACGTGGGGTTGGCCCAGGGCCTGGCTGTGGGCAGGCCCTGCAGCAAATCCCTCGCAAGCAGCCAACCCCGTTCCACACACGGCCTTTAACACCAAAACATCCCATTGGCTTTAGCAAGGAGTAAGCATATCACTATATATAAAGCAGATGTATCATCTTTCTCGAACAATTACCAATATTTTAAATCAAATCTATATATTAGTAATTCAGACAATGTAATGTTTAGTAATAGTGATTATTATAAAAATGTTTAATAAAGTTTTAATAAAAAGAAATCCACATGTCTTTCTTTTAACATTCTTTTTATGATTGCATTTGATGGGTTGAAAATGTTAAACCAAAAACTCAGGCATATTTTTATTTCTGTGTTTTAAATAAAACCAACATGTCTCTGAGGTTTACTTTTAATATTTTAGCCCACAACATGCATTCATAAAAACAACCACAAAAGGGTTTTGCACTCCAGGTGAAGTGCATAGAGTTCCAGCTCGAATTGCTTTAAAAAAATGTGGTAAGTTCTCCTGGGTTCATGGATTTAATGATTCAGTAGACTTACTTTTTTTTTAAAGTTGTCTGAATGATGCTGCACTTCCTGCAGCCCCCACAACAAAAAAAGAATGCTTGGTGGTGTCCCTGCCTCTTCTAGGAGCACCACAAGCATGAAACTATGCAATATTAAAATGCCCTAGGGCATTATGGGGTGTTCCTTTCTAGAAGCAGTGAATAGTAAATGAGCAGCTAATGCCGTTCATTTATTATTCAGTATTAAAAAAATGTATTTTGGGTGTCCCGGTGCCCACCCGGGACACCCAGATTCTTTTTTTTGGGTGGAGCCACAAGGGGCAGTCCCGGGTCCCGCAGCCCCGCTAGCTTCCCTGCCAGCACCCATTACAGGTGCCACTGGGAGGCGGCAATTTTTTATTTTCATAATATATAATATTGGGGAGGGGGCGCGCAGCCCCCTTCCCCGAGCCTTTAATTCCTGGGGAACCCATCCCCCAGGGCAATTTTCTATAATTAATGGGAGGGAGCAAGCAACCCCCCACCCCAAGCCTCTTCAGGCCCCAGGTACTCCAACCCCTTAGTGCCATTTTATTTTAAAGGGTAGGGGGTGCATGGCTTCCCTTCCTGAGACCCTGACCCCTGGAGCCAAAACATATATTTAAAGGGGAGGGGGCATGCGGCTCCCTCCTCTGAGACATTAGGAGCCCGGAGACCCCATTTCCTTCGGGCCAAAAGATACTGTTAAAGAGGAGGGGGTGCAGCCCCTCTCCCTGAGCTAAGAATGGATCCAGGGACCCCATTCCTGAGGGCCTTATGTGGGTGGCCCAGTGCCCATGAAACAGTATGTTGGGGGCAGTGGGGGAGCCCCAGGGCCCCTCCGGCTCTCCGCATACACCCATACCGGGTTTGCTCCTGCCTGGAGAGAGCAGTTGTTTTTACTTACCCTCTCTGGGCAGGAGCAATTTGAGTTTCCCTGCCCGCAAGAGCCCTGGCAGGGAAAAACATATCTACTCCTACCCAGCAGAAGCATTTTTAAAGCTCCAGCGGGGTGGGAAAACACATTACTTCCTGAAACTACTGTGTGCCGGGGGTGGGCTCCCAGGGATACAGTTAGTTAGCTGGCCCTGGGGGATGGGGTCCCTGGGAGATATTTGAGGCTTGGGGAGTGGGGCCATAGGCCACCGTCCCCTCAAATATAAGTTTGGCACCGGGGTTGTGTCCCCCCCTTCCCTTTAATTTAGATTAGCTCTGGGGCATGGGTTCCCTGGAGCCTTTACAGGCTCAGGGAGAGGGCTGCATACCCCCCTCTCCATTAAATGAAGTTTGGTCCCATCGGATGGGGTTCCCAGGGCCTTTTCAGGCTTGGGCAGGGGAACCGCGTGCGCCTCTCAACATTAATTGAGGTTTGGCCCTGGGAAGGGGGTCCCTGGGTTTTCCTAGAGGCTTGGGAGGGTGAACCCCTCCCCTATTCAAGGAAATGCCCTGGCCCACCTGTGGGGGTCTTTGATGTGTGGGAGTCTCTCCATCAGGCCTGGAGGGAAGGGAATCCCTACCCCCCTATGTCCATTTTTCAAATTTTTTCTAGTACTCTGATCTGAGTCCCGAGTCCTAAAATGGCTGCCTCCACATTCTTGTTGATGAGGTGGCAGCCAATCAGATCTCCTCTGGAGATCTTTTGGTCCAGCGGACCCTCAGTGGCATGAAATATAATATTGTTTTAGCCTTAATTGCTCAAAAACTACCAAACGGATTTACACCAAATCAAAAAAGCCAGCTTTCTGCCAAATTTGGTGTAATTCTTTTCAGCAGTTTTTGCTGTTCAATTTTTCTATGCAAAAATGAAGGGAGAAAATAAGTTTTGGGACCTCCCTTTTTCTCTGCCCCTGCTTGACAGATCACCTCAAAACTTTCTAGGAAGGAGCTCAGGTGGATGAGACTTTTCTCTGGAAAGCTTAGTCAAATGGAGCCAAAGTTTTTATGAAAACAAAAAATGATTTTCCTATAGAAAGGCAGACCTAACTATATCTGCACAGGGGCAACTGCTACTAGGATATATACATATATAATAAAAATCCTCAGGAGGTGTGCAGTATGGTGAAAATTCTATAATTTTCTTTTTCAATATCAGACAGAAATTGATGGGTCTTGGAATTTTTTACCAGTGTCCATACATCCTGTGCATTCTTTGTGGGGTTTTGTTACTATATATTTATGTATAAATATATACAACTTAGGTAGTGATGTGCATTTATTGGTAGGTCTTGCTTTCTATTGAACGGCTGATTTTTGTTTTCTTACACAAAACTTTGTATGAATGTAAATCTTTACTTGTGGAATTCCCTTTGCTTGGTTTGCTGTAATAAGTTCAGTAGTTTTGGAGAAATTAGCATTAGAAAAGTGTCTCATGCATGTATGCTGGGCCCCTAGAGTTATGCAATTGTGCGGCTGTGACGTTTTTCATATGTTTATGGATTTGACACACTTGCCACACAGTCCATCATTGGCTGCATAATTTGCAGATTTTAACAACAAAAAAAGATGTTGCTAGCTCAACTGTTCAAAAGTTACTAAAAATGCAGTGACGTGTTGCCGCACTGTGGAAGGTCCTTTGCAAAGGTTTACTTGTCAACCAGTTGCTTATTGGTATATCTGTATGTTACACTGGTACTTATGAGGGGTAGTATATGCCAAGAGACAGTGTTAACAAGTGTAACAAGCATTTGCAATGCAATAGGTCTTGCATTTGTGATAGTTAGAGCTATTGGCGTAAATGATAATATTTTTTACCCATGTGCTTTGGTTTGGAGTGTAGTGGATGTAGGTGGTGTGGAGTGGAATTGTGTGGATTGAATTGGTATTGTTAGTTGTGGAATTCTATGAGGTAGAATTGTGTGGTGTGGAGTGGATTAGTGTAGTGGAATTATGTGGTATGGTGTGCAGTGGTTTTTTGTGGATAGTAAAGATGTGGTATTGAGTGCACTGGAATTATGAGGAGTGGCATTGTGCATTATGGAGTGTAATTATTTGGAATGGTATTTTGCGTTCGGGAGAGGTATGTAGAGGAGTTTAATTATGTGGTGTGCTGTTGTTTTTTGTGGCATGATGTGGAATTCTGTGGTATGGATTGAATGTATGTGGTGTGTTGTGTAATTGTGTTGTTGAGTTGAATGATGTGGTTTGCTGTTGAATTATGTGGTGTGGAATGAAAATGTGAAGAGTTGAATTGTGTGGTGTGGAAGTGTGTAGCATTGAGTGAAATTATGCTGATTGTATAGGGAAGAGAAGGGGGATGGAGCACGTAGTGGTGAGGGAATAAGCGCTAGAGATTAGAGGGAAAAGGGAAGGGTGATGGTGGAGCGGTGAGAAATAGAAATGATGCCGATTGCAGAAGGTGGGGGCAAAAAAAATAGAAGAAAGGTGGAATCTGTAAGGAGGTAGAGGGGGAGGGAGTGGGAGAGGCGAAGTTAAGAGAAAGGTGGGAGATGATGGGGAGACCCTGTATGACGTGGACATGGGAGGGTGACCGAAGGAGGACGAGGAGGAAGAGAGGACAATGGAACTGGGAGACAGAGAAACAGGTAAGAAATATGTAGAAGTAGAAGGCACAGACCCAGGTGCGAGAATGAGGGAATGTGGAAAATATGCAGGCGACAGTGGAAGAGTGGAGGTGGGAGAGAACCAGGGAATAAAAGTGGAGCAGAGGGAAACTGGGAAATAGGGGTAATGGCCAGAGTGAAAGTGAGAGCGAGCAGTGGAGATTAACTGTTTATATTGTTTTATGGACGATTTGTTGTCCCTGTTGTCTGTGCGCGGAGTAAGTCACTGAGGAATGTGCATGAGAAGGAACGATAGGGGAGAGCGAGGTAAGGAAGAGAGGGGTAAAGTTAGTGGTGAGAAAGTGAACTGGTGAAGCTGGAGTGGGTGGAAGAATGAGTGGTGCAGGTGGAGAACCAGAGAGATGAGGGTGAGAGAATGAGTGGCGGAAGTCAGAGCAAAACTGTGAAGGTGGGGGAAGTATGAGAGAAGATTGAAAAAGGAACTGGGACGGAAGCAGCGCTTAAATGTAGGGCGGCGCCAAGTGCATGTGCATCTCTGAATATATGTTCTCCGTGGTGAGTACAGAGCTGGGCAACCGTGTGCATCCACGGCACGAAGTGGAGACCTAGTGTAGGCTGCCTGCCCAACACCGAGTTCAGGGTTCGCACCAAATTGTTACCTAACCCACAGTATACGCAGGGCAGCAAGCAGAAAGTAGCACATTATTTATGTGCAACACTGGGCACAAGTATAAGCCTGGCACGGCATATGGGCTCAATATGCCCAGATGGAAAGCATGCAGGGCAGAGTAAATGCACAACCTGCAGGGTGACGTTCTCGGGGTCACCGAAGCGCCATCACATCAGTGGCTGGCAGTGTGTAGAGAGGAGCAGGTGACTCAACTACAAGGAAAAATATCTCCCGCACACCCTCGTTCACCTTTATATAAAACTTTCAAAAAATAAAATCATATGCAAATCTACTGTTCTTCCGCAGGGACCGACGCGCAGCTCTGCCAAACCACATCAGTCCTGGTCTGCAGCACACTGCTGTTCCAGCACTGGAGTCCAAACAGGGCTCTTCCAATGCACCTCATTCCTCACCAACACAACGCTGCAACTCCAGCAGTTAGAGCCGCGCGTGGGCCTCTGCCGGGTCACCACAATCTGGCCGTGGACTGCCCCCGGCTGTATGCTTTGAGCCACAGGAAACATCCCTCCCACAAAAAAAACCTAAACCAGTGGGGAAGCACGTCTTACAGGGGGTTGGTGGAGGCAGTACTCACAAACCAGATGTCACACAGCAGGCTGCAGAATCTGACGCCACCGTGCCTCACTCCAGTTCAGAAGCAGGTTAGCACTTCACGTCAGAGCTCTGGCGTCATGTGAAGGTGATGTAGCCCTTCACCATCCTGGTTACAATTAGTTGGTGAAATACAACAGATAGATGTCTGGCGATACGTTGTTTGTTATCAAAGGGTTGTGAATAATCTAGGTTACCACCGTTTTATTAATTTCAGGAGGATGAAAGGCAGACCCGTCACTACTGCGATTCGAACCTGCCCAGGATTGATGTATCTACACGCACACAGAAGGCTTCGTTCGTTGCTCAGTGATGACACATTAGATATATATGGCTTTTCCCCCTGACTTAACTAACGAACAGCACTCGCAACACTAGTACACCTATCCAATCATCTCTCTTCTCCCCGACCCCCTACTAACACCCCCCCCCCACACACAGACACATACACACACACAACTGTACTGGCACACTCACAAAATAAAACACCAGTCTCCGACCGTATTACACTACACTCCCCTTATAGTTAGAAAACACCACAGCACAGGGCTGCAGACCACTTCAAATAGAGTAGCGCTACATAACTTAGTACTGCACTTCTTCACTGAATACTGGATTCACCCACAGAACTGCACCACGCGGCACTCTCTGGAGGAAAATCATGTCACAGCGCATCACTAGACAGCGCGTGCACACAGGCGCGCACTGCACAGCCAGGGCCTACCACAAGCCTCTGCAGCAGCGGAAGGGTGGGGACCCTCCAGGGGAGGGGCGGGGGGGGAACTTTCAGTCCAAGATCAATGAATATCTGTCAGTTATGGGAGACTCGGTGGCCCCTCGCCACATTCTGCAGGGGTTAAGGGCCTCATTTTACCCTACACGGCTGTGCAGAGCACTGCGCCGATGACAGTAGGAACCACTACGTGTCACGGAAACCTCAACTATTTGAAACGTCACCCTCGAATGCGCTGCCACACAAATGGCCGGTAGCGCCGTGCTATTTGTGCCAAATAACAATAAGAATTGAGCCTTCTGCACTCATCTGACTGCGCTAAAAGGCCTCCGTAGAGCAACTCCAGAAACAAGGCGCGCGGCCGCTCATGTTAAAGTGCGACGTGCTGCCTTTGTGAAAGTAAAAGCGGGCGAGCAAGAGGAAGAGACAGCAAGCCTCTCAGAGAAGGGGGGCTTGAGCGTGAGGCAAGGACACAACGTAAAGAGACGCAGCGCGCATGCGCTGCCACGCTAGGCGAGTGGGCGGGGCCTAAGGGAGACAGGGCGGTCACCAACCCCACTTCCAAAGAATCCGGACAGAAAACCAACGACAATAGATCTCGCCAAGGTGAGCAGCGCATGCGCTGCAACGCAGGCGAGACCTAAAAATGACAAAATAATGAAGTAATACTATCACAAAATGTGCCTCAATATGCCACATAAATAGCCTGCATAACTTAGTCAGCCCTGGGCCATCATTTGGCCTTCTCCTGCCGCATAATTCCAGAGGCCCTGCATATATGAAATTAATGTGACCTGTCAATCAAGCTAGGGATATCTGGACAGTTAATCTGTAAATGGGCCACTAACCCAGTTATGAAACCAATTCATGGACCCAAATAAAATAAAAAACTAAAGGAATCTGGTTGGACAAAAGAGCTTTTCCTCTCATTGTCCATGTCAGGTCTCCAAACCTACAGCTTTCTGATTGGATCGCTACAACCTGAAGAAAACTGTTTTCAGGACTCGGTCCCATGGCCTGAAAAAAGTCATAAGCATAGTTTGTACTGGAATGGTCCCCTTCCAGTATAGATCTACTGGTTGTATGTTGGAACAATGTAGCCTTTAACATGCATGCCGTTACTCCTCAGTCTTTACAACAAATGCATCTATAACCCGCAATTCTTCACCACACGTATCATTACAACGACATGCCTTAGGGAAAGCGCTGGACTTTGGAGCGATATAATTTACTACTCAATCTCGAGTCTGTGCAACAGTAGGGAAAACGTTGGACTTTAAAGTCCAGCACCACTTTCCCTAAGGCATGTTGTTGTAACCGCAAAGGAATGCATGGTAAAGACGCATTTCTTGTAACCGCTGCGTTGTAACTGCAGCGTTGTCGTGGTAAAGGCTGTTTCCAAAGCCTACTATGCTTTGGCATAGTTTAACACTTTTATAATATTGTAACTGCGTTGTACAATACAGCACCCATGCGAAGTTAAAAAAGTTTTAGGAAAAGAAAACGTTTCTCTAATGTTACACCTGCCTAAAGGAGGTATACATTTTTGGTGCAAATTTCTGTTTACCAGTGTTAGTAGATAGGGATTTGCATCAAAACCCCTGGGTGGTTAAATTGAACTGCTCAGGAACCACATGTAGCATGCTCCCTTGACACAAATTAGCGCAAAACGCCATTTCGCATTACTTTGGGCTACTTTCCATTTCAAAACATATTTCATGCTGAAATTAAAATTCCAAAACAAATGCTCTGCACTGGGTTGTCTCACTTTTGTGATAAAAACCCAGCGCAAATGGTTGATAAATTTGTCTCACAGTATTTGTGGAAATACCGTCTTTAAGTAACCTGATGATACAGGTGAAATAAGCTTAATTGAAGTTAATGGGTACTTTCATTTGAAGTGAACATCAGATATCGGTTCAAATGCTAAGTCGCATGGCTACCTTGGCAGTATAATTTTGATTAGCATATGCTATAGTAATTCTGTAGCAAAAAATGACAATACTTTTTGTCAGAGCCCTTTTCAGAGGGCCACGGGGCAAGCAGGAGCTACTGGGCCCAACCTTGGGGGCTGAAGCACTTTACTCCGGGTGCCCTGAGGCACGACTTTCTATGGGTCCTGAGCAACTGGGCCAAGTACCCCTTCAGCACTTGACTCTCAGTGGTAGTGTGGGTTAGGTAGTCCAAGGATTCTCGAGGGGTAGGTAGATGGAGGTGGATGAACAAAGGCTCACAACTCAAATTACTATCAATAGCAGCAATAAATGCTTGTACAATCAAATGCTCGCTGTTAGAAATGGGATTTCTGGTTGGCTAGGGCTTGAGCCTAAGCCAGGCAGAAACCACCACTCTAGTCAGAGCAAGGGAGTTACACGCTGAAGATAACCCCTGCTCACCCCCTTGGTAGCTTGGCACGAGCAGTCAGGCTTATCCCAGAGGCAATGTGTAAAGCGTTTGCGCAACACACACACACAGCAGCAACACACTAGGCACACTACAAAGGAAACTCCACACAAGGTTATATAAAAAATAGCCTTTGTAGTATCCAAAACACATTAGAATCATAATCACACATATACACTGTGCCAACTGGCACCAGGTCACAATTTACAGGGGGGTTATATACATGACAGGGCCAATCAGGCCACTGTCAGAACCATCACAAAGCACAAGTAGTAAAATAACACAACCAGTAACTACTGGTACAATACTGTACTTAGCATTATCACCTGCAACAGAAACGCATTATGTCTGCATCACTTTAGGCATAAACACATTATGCATAAACTTCATAAGCATAAACACATTACGCAACCTCTGTAGGCATAAACATATTGTGCAATAGGCATCACAAGCATAAACACATTATGCCATAATCATGGTGCATAAATCACATTACGCAATCCTTGTAGAGCCTTTCGCCCTACCCATATCACCAAAATGACCCCAGGCCAACTGGCCTTTCTGTGGGGCTCAAACGCCCTCTGTCCCAAATGTCAGGGCTTGTACAGGGGAGGGCAGCCTCACAGCAGTGAGAAACCAAAATGGCTGTTTGTCACTACCAGGACATGTCACACACTTAAGGTACATGTCCTACCTTTTACCTACAATGCACCCTGCCCATAGGGCTAGCTAGGGCCTACCTTAGGGGTGACTGACATGCAGTAAAAAGGGGGGGGTCACAGACGTGGCACACACTTTAGGTGTCACGTCACAGCGGCAGTAACATTGCACGCACAGGCCCTGCAATGGCAGAGGCGTGAGACAGGTTTGAAAGGCTACTTTGGTGGGTGGCGCAATCAGCGCTGCAAGCCCACCAGAAGCATTTAATTTACCGGCCCCGGGTATCTGAGATACCACTTTACAAGGGACTGACAGGTAAATTAAATACGCCAAACAGGTGTAGACCAATCTTACCATGTTTACCACAGAGAGCACACGCACTTTACACTGGACAGCAATGCTAAAGTGCCCATAGTCCTAAAACCACCAACACCATGTCAGAAAAAAGGCTAGGAGGAAGGCAAAAAGTTCAGGAATGACCCTGCAAAACGGGCCAAGTCCAACACTCGCTTTTATGAAACAAGCATTGGCAAAGCCAATAGGTCTCACCTATGCGAGAGCTACTGGCTTTGCCAATGTGTTTTAGCCATGTTGTACACTAGCGTGGCTCGTGTTCAGCAAGTCTAAAAGTAAGTGGCATAGAGGAGAGTGTTGTGGAGTGAAATGTGGAGCTGAATAGAGTGGAGGAGAGTGGCGTAGAGTGGAGTGACGTACAATGGAGTACTGTTCTAGAGTGGAGAGGTGTAGAGCGGGGAGGCATATAGTGGAGTAGAGTGTCGTAGAGTGTTGGAGTGGCGTAGAGTGGAGTAAAGTGTCATAGAGTGGAGTAGAACAGAGTAGAGTGGCGTAGAGTGGAATGGTGTAGAATGGAGTAGTGTCGTAGAGTGGAATGTCGTAAAGTGGAGTTGCGTAGAATGGAGTAAAGTGGCATGGAGTGTCAGAGTGGACGGACATAGAGTGGGGTAGAATGTCATAGAATGGAGTTGTTTTGACTGGAGTGACATAGAACAGCGTAGAGTGGAGTAGCATAGAGTGTCGTAGAGTGTTGTAGAGTAGAGAAGAGTGTCTTGGATTGAAGTGTCGTGGAGTGGCGTAAAGTGGAATGTCAGAGTGGAGTAGAGTGTCTTGGAGTTTCGTAGAGTGCTGTGGAGTAGAGTGTTGTGGAGGGGGGTTAAGTAGTGTGTCGTGGATGAAGTAGTGTGTCTTGGAGCGGCGTAGAGTGTCATTGTATGGAGTTTCATAGAGAGGACTGGCGTAGAGTGGCATGGAGTATAGTTGAGTAGAGTGGAGTGGGAGAGAGTGGAGTAGAGTGTCGAAGAGTGGAGTGCCACAGATTAGAGTGGAGTGGCGTAGAGTGGATAGGCATAAAGTGGAGTAGAGTAAAGTGGTGTAGAGTGGAGTGGCACAGAGTGGCATGGAGTGGAGTATGCACGGTGTGGTAGCGCACTGCCATTACAGACAACACATTTTTAATTGAAATGACCACTACATTTGCACAGACATACAGTTTTACTGATAAAACTATACAGCGCACAAACAAGATTGTGTGGAAATCTGCATCAACTAGTGTATTGATTTGTTTTGATCGTATTAAAATATTTGTTTCCACCACACTTCAGAATTACAAAAAAATGTGCTTCATTTGTGCTTTCCTAATTCTGATATATTCTGAAATATTTGTACAATTTATTTAGTGGCATTTAAATGTTGTTGTGTGCTATAAAAAAATAGCCTTGTCTTTTCATCCCCTAGTACCCAGCAAGATTATCATATAAATCCTCTTACTTTGCAGTCAGAGAAAGAAAAGTAAACACCACACTCCCTGGGAAGACAGACCCTAACATTTGTCCTCTATGTTTCAATGCACAGCAAATGTGACAAGATAAAAACAAAATTTAAAGGCCTATTTATTGCTCATTCACTTCTGAACTCCAGCAGGGTATTTTCCTTCAGCACCCCCCACGCCGCCACTTCCAGCACCTATTGCATGGGTGGCATAGATAAGTAGAATCAGTCAAGCAGAAAGACAGAAGGCAGGAAACCTTTATCAAAGAAATACAGCATGTTTAGTGCTGTGAGCTAGAATACAAGGGAGACAACTGACAACACATGTACTCTCCTGGATTGCCTCATGAAAAAGAAAAAAAAGAGTTCCCAGACAACAAGCATTCGTGGAAGAATACAAGGTACCAGTCAGAGAGGAGGTAAACAGGTTATTCTCCACAGGAGGGACAAAGACATGCTGGACAACCTAAAACAAATAAAGGCAGCAAATAGAAAGGAAGCAGATGTGAGTTACAAAACACAAAGCCAATGGTAAACAATGCGCAGAATGCATTCTTAGGGAAGCTTTCAGCATATCCCCAATATGTCTTTGCGACCAGACAGCTGTGCTGTCTGGTAGGCTTTGACCTAAAAGGAGTATTTAGATACGAACACAAAGTAAAATACGGCCTACACAAACAATACACGCTGTCCCCTGAGGTCAGGGTTCCAGTGTTCGATAGGCAGGTCCCACTTCCCTCTCGCTAATGGTAGTGGTTATTCCCTATTCACTATAGGCAAAATCAGGTTAACCCCCAATAGTAGTTTGAGTCTCAGGCGTCCTACTCCGACTATTCCAAAGTGTTACCCACTCCTGCAGGGGTTTCACTACTGATGTCCCTGGGAGCATTTCATTTTCAGATGTTGCAGAGGGCTGGAGCAGCTTCTGATGGAGAGTAGTATTTGTGGTTCTGCAGGATTCAGGTTGCCATCTCTCAGGTTTCCAGGCCATGGAATATTTGTATTCCCAAATACTTGAAGGAGCGGGGGGACCATAGTAGTCCCTCTGGGAGGTCCTCAGGGTGCAGACTATCCTCCACTAAAGGGAAGATATACGACTTGGTTTTATTAAGCTGCAGCCCGGCTAGCATAGTATAGTTGTTTAGCAGGGTCAATGCCTGTTCCGCCCCTCGGCCTCCATCTCCTAAATATAATAGCAAATCATCAGCATACAGGGAAATTACATGTGCCTCCCCTCCCAGTTGCAGGCCGTAGAGATGCCCCTGCTGTCGAAAAGCTGCAGCTAGGGGCTCAATTGCCAAAGCAAAGAGCAGGGGGGGACAGAGGGCAATCCTGTTGAGTTCCTCTATAAATGTTGTATGCTTCCGATATCACTCCATTGGTTCCAACATGCGCTGTTGGGTGAGTGTATAATAGTTTCACCCATCTAATCCATTTTTCCCCCAGTCCCATGTATTCCATTGTGGCGTATAGAAAGTCCCATCTGACGGAATCAAATGCCTTTTCTAGGTCTATTGACAGAATTAAAGCTGCTGGGTATTGGCTTCTCTCAGGATGATACATAATATGGTATAACCGCTGCAAATTTCTGGAAGTGGATCTAGTTGATATAAATCCATTCTAATCTCCGTGTATCAAGGAGGTCATATAAGGTAAGAGTCACGAGGCCAGAATTTTGCTCAAGATTTTGAAGTCAAAATCAAGCATGGAGAGGGGACGGAATTCTGATGTTTTCAGTTTAGAGTTTTTAGTCTTCTGGAGGGGTATGACCAGGGCATCTCTAGTAGAGGATGGCAATTCCCCTCTATCCCAAGCCTCTGCATATATTACCTCCAATTTCGGGGCCAGCGTCTGTGCATAGGCGGAGTAAAACTCCACTGGTATGCCATCTGGTCCCGGGGTCTTTCCTCTAGCCATCTCCTTGAGTGCCGCACTAATCTCCGCATTCGCCACTGGTCCCCGAGGCTCTCACTTTGTGTGGGGTCTAAAGTCTTTAATTCTAAAGGTGTTAGAAAAGCGACTAAGTTATCTTGCCGGTGTGGATTAGGTTTACTGTATAAGTCCTCATAGTAGTTCCTGAATGCCTCATTCACTTCTCTAGGGCTTCACACTGTGGTTCCTTCTATAGAGCTAATCCTAGTGATAGGGGATCCTCTATTTTCAGGGCGCACTAACCATGCAAGCAATTTGCCCACTCTGCCCCCTTCAGCGTGAACCTGAGTTTGGTATTCATGTGTGTCTAGGCATCTCAGTCTCTCCAATGTCTTATCATATTCTTTCTTCACCTCTCTCAGTTAGTCCTGTGTGTCAACCTCTGCCGTCAGCTGAGCTCCTCTTTTTATAATTTAGTCTCTAGGCTGGTTAATTCCTTTATTATCTCCTTCCTCATTCCTACTGTTTGACTCATGCAGTGCCCTCTCACTACAGTTGTAAAGGCCTCCCATTCTATTGCCCTGGAACTGGCAGTACCCTGGTTTATCTGAAAGTATTTCCGTGACCCTCGCCTGTAATGAAGTGCGGAAATGTACATTCTCCAGAGCAGTAGGGTTGAGTCGCCAACTAGGGGTCAGTGTGGGCTCAAGTAGTGGGCGTACATGGATTAGTAATGGGTTATGATCTGATAATGTGCGCCCTAGATATTCCAAATGCATGACATTGGGACCCCCAGCCGGGTCAAACAGATGTGCCTGTCTAGCCTGGTAAGTAGGCTATACAGATGGGAGTAATATGAATAGTCTTGTGTGTTCTCATGGTGTATCCTCCAAATATCTACCATGTCCCATTTTTCCAACAAGGCTCCAGAATCCCTTCGTCACTTTTGCCACTATTGTACCATTTAGTGGGGGGTCGACATATTAAAATCAGTATCCGCCACACAGTTAAAGTCTCCCCCTAGTAACATGCTTTCTGTTTCTAGCTGAACAAGAACTGTTGAAAGTCTATGCAAGTACTGAAGCTGGTCTTGGTTCGGGGCATAGATGCTTCCATGTGTAACCACCCTGCCGAACAGTCTCCCCTGCACCAGAACATATCTGCCCTCTGGGTCTATGATGAGACGTTCAGCTTCAAAGGGAGTGCCCGCTCTCACCCAAATCAGTGCCCCCCTCGAGAACGCTGAATATTTGGTCGCATATAGTTGACCCCACCACCCATGTCGTAGTCTTATGCCCTCCTCAAGTGTGAGGTGTGTCTCCTGTAGCATTGCTATCTGGGCTTCTCTGCGTAAGAGGTAACTATGTATTTTGTGGCGTTTAGACGCCAATCTGGTCCAATAGCTTTAGGTTTAAATCTGTTTTATTGAAACTGAGTACCTGACAGTACACTTCACAAAACAGCCAATTTTGTGTAACATTTGACAGACCAACGGTTTATGTTTTAAATCCCTCCCCCTCCCCGTCACCCTCCCCCCGTTCCGTGCACATGAAAACAATGTCCACTACAATGAAAGCAAAAAGTAAAGCAGAAAAAGGGAAGGGAACTGGGATCATTCTGCATATCAATAGGTGCATAATTGCTCTCTGTCTGGAACATTGAGTGTAGTAAGTCAAAGTAGACGCAAATACTTAGGACAAGTAAGTTCCGTGAATTCTTGGGACAATAAACTCAGAAAGGGCTTCCATAGGTCTTGATATGCGTCATCCTGCTGTGTCAGGGACAGGGAAAGTCTCTCCATTCCAAAGATATGCCAAAGCCTATGTACCCAATTCAATCTGGTTGGTATCCTTTCTGTACCCCAAACTGCTAGTATGGAATGATGCGCTGCTCACAGAGCCAATGCTATGTGTCTACCTCTTCTAGAGCATAGCGGGTATGTGAGTGGGTTAGGGAGACCAAGTACTATAAAGGTAGGAAACCTAGGCATTTGGGTGTTAAAGTGTTTCTGGGATTTAGAGATATTTATGTGGAATCCCAAGACCTCGCCAAATTGTTGTGCTTCCTCAAAAAAACCTGGGAGTGACCTGCCTGGTTCCCCTAAAGCCACCAGTACATCGTCCGCATAAAGAGTGATTAAATGGTCCTCCCCCCCCCCCCAAAACTCACCCCCTCACCTCCGGATTATCCCTCACCCTCTGTGCAAATGGCTCCAAATAAAGGGCAAACAGGAGGGGGGACAGAGGGCATCCTTGGCGCGTGCCCCGCCTGATCGGGAAATGTTGTGAACTGTATACATTTTTTTTTTCACAACATAATTTTAGTGTTGACAGCCAAGGTATAAAGAATGCCTCAAGCGGCATCCACAGTATGTATACAGGATAGCAAAAACAGACATCAACATTTGCAGCATAAACATGACAGCGGTCGTACAAAGAATAAATCACAAAAAAAGATACAAACAGAAAAACAAATAACTGTGCCACGTTGCTTCCACCTGAGAGGGAGAAATGTTGCATAGATACGGAGAGTCTGTGCCACCTTTCAATACATCTAAGGTGTGTACCACACATAGTCCAGTTCACTAAGTTCACACCAATGAGTCTGCGATATCAGGCGGGGGGGAGGAGTCTCCAGATATAGACCCCTATAGTCGGCCCACCTCTTCCAGATCTTATAATGCTTCCGAGGGCACACCCTTGCTTCAAAGACCGGGATTTCCAGGCCCATACAGAAGTCCAGGCCTTTCTTCCATACCCCAATTAACGGCGAGGATTCCTCCTTCCAGGCTCGGGCAATGTCCCTCTTTGCCAATGTCAAGCCTAAGAAGAGAAGGTGACGCTTATACCTGTTGCCACCCAGGTCTTCAGTAATATGTAGCATTGCCAGCCTCGGGGAGAAGGGAACATCCCACCCCAATACTTCAGACAGACATGCAAACACTCCCCTCCAGAACCTCGATAGGGTAGGGCAAGAACACACAGTATGCAGGAACGTACCCTCTATTGACCCACAGCGCAAACAATGCGGTGAAGCAATTAACCCAGCGCGCCACAACCTGTGCCTCGAGTAATAAGCTCTATGGAGATATTTGAACTGGATAAGGCGCAGGCGGGCCGCAATTACTGCGCTGCGGGGGGACTCCAGGGCTTCTACCCAATCGTCCTCTTCTAAGGGACCCAAGTCCTGCTGCCACGCCTCCCTAGTTTTATGTATGGTGGTAGGTGTATTATTAATGATCGTGCGGTATATTTTGGTTATCTTATGATCTCCCAAATCCCCCATAAAGACTTTAGCCTCGACGGGTTTAAACTTGGTTATCTCAGTGAGGTGGGAAATATAGGGGGTAAAGGCATGCCTGAATTGTAGGTAACGATAAAATTGCGAATGGGGCATATCATACTCAGCTTGTATGTCGAGAAAGGACTTGAGGGTACAGCCACGCACAACCGTCCCCACTGTGTCTATTCCAATGGCTCCCCAGGCCCGATAGCCAGGCAGTCGTGTGAACTCTGGCAACTGCCCATTATTCCATAGTGGAGTTTCCCTAGTGAGTCTCCCCCACCAACCCATCTGACGGAGCGCAGACTTCCAAGACTTAAAGACCGTGGCAGTGGCCGGCGGCAGTTCCTTAAGCAGCGCCTTCGAATAGAGAACCGTATGTAGAGTATTGTCTCCTAGCAGCCAATGTTCCACGGCGTACGCTGGTTCTCCACGATCGCCGTACCACCATTCGTTGAGGACCAGAAGGTGCGAGGCCAGGTAGTACGCATGCACGTCCGGGGTGGCCACGCCGCCGGTGTAAGTAGATTGGAAGCAGGTCGTCAGTGCAACTCGCGATGCACCTCCCCCCCAGAGAAACCGGGTGAGAATAGCGTTCAATTGATGAAACCATGTCTGCTGGGTAGGGGTGATTTTGAAGTTGATAGAGAAGGCGGGGCAAGGAGACCATTTTAAAGATGGCGGATCTACCGAAAAGAGACAGGGGCATATGAGACCACACACGCGTCTGGTCGCTCACCTGTACCCACAAGGGGGCAAGGTTTTTGTGCCACGCCACCAACTGGGACGCTGAGAGAAAGACGCCCAAGTACTTGAAAGCATCGGGAGCTACCACTACTTCCCGCGACCAGTCGCCCAGTCGTTCCCTGCCCCGCAGCGGCCATAAAAATGATTTCCCCCGATTCATATAAAGGCCAGAGGTCTTGCCAAATATTTGCATAATGCGAAGGAGGCGTGGACCGGTCTGGCCAAGATTTGTGAGAAAAAATAGAACATCATCCGCATACAACGCTATGCGATCGGAAAGTCCAGGTGCCCATTCAAACCCGCGCATTTGGGCATCCACCCGAATCCAGGCCGCCAGCGGCTCCATGGCGAGCACGAAAAGATAAGGTGAGAGTGGACAGCCCTGGCGCATCCCCCGTCTAATAGGAAAACGTCTGGAAGTCGAGTCGGCGACTCTAACTGATGCGGTTATATCCGTATATAGTAGGCGAATAAGCTTCAGTAATTGGGGGCCAATGTTTAGACGGCTAAGCAAGGCAAAAAGATAGGTCCAGCTAAGGGAGTCGAAAGCTTTATTCAGGTCCGCCAGGAGAAGCGCAGCGGGGCACCCGAGTCTGTCTACCGCGGCTATAGCATTGTGCGCACGTCTGATATTATGCCGCATGGCACGGCCAGGCATAAAGCCTGCCTGGTCCGGATGGACTAACTCCGTAATGTGGGGGACCAAGCGATTGGCGATTACCTTGACCAAGAGCCTGGCCTCCACATCAAGTAAAGAGATCGGGCGATAAGACGAGAATTGTTCCGAGGGGCGACCCGGCTTCAAGAACACAACGATTTTGGCATGACGCCAATCCGGTGGGAGACCACCACTTTCCGCGGAATCCTCAAGAGCCGCTAAGTACGGTTTTAGGAGTTGTGGGTGGTATTCCTGAAAAAAATCGCAGGGGAAGCCATTCGGGCCCGGCGCTTTACCCGTTCGCATGCTGAGCAGCGCAGTCAGCAGTTCTTCTATTGACAGAGGAGCAACTAACGTGTCTCGCACCTCATTAGATAAGGCCCGAGGTGGGAAATCATCTCTAAATTTCTGGACGAGTGACGCGTGTAGAACCTCATGAGGAGCGTACAGATCCATAAAATATGAAGCAAAACGGTCAGCAATGGCAGATAGATCTGTGAGAACGATGTCGTCCGGGCCGCATATATATGGGAGCGTCTGAGGACGAAGCGTCTGTTGACACAGATGATACAATAAGGCACTAGATTTGTCCCCCCACTGGTATATCCGGCTGCGAGTGGCAAGCCAGTACAGGCGGGCTTCATCCAGAAGTTCTCTGGCATACGTCTGCTGGAGAGTCACCAATTGTCTGCGCGCAGCGCCCCCCTCCGAGTCCCTACTTGCGCGTTCGAGTAGCTGGGCCTCACGTTGTATTAATTTGTCGCTGCGCTGTCGACGCATCGCAGTGCAGAAAGCGATATCCGCCCCTCTGAGGGTGGGTTTCAACGCCTCCCATAAAATAACCGGTGAGTCCACCGAGCCTGTGTTCAGTGAAAGGTATTCTGTGAGGGATTTATGGAACTGTATACATTTACTCTGACTGAGGCCACTGGAGAGACGTAACCCCTCTGCACCCATGATCGAAATCTCTCTCCCAGGCCAAAGTGAGCCAACGTCTCCATGAGATATGGCCAATGGACTCTGTCGAAGGCCTTCTCTGCATCTATAGAGAGTAGCATGACTTCCTCCTTCTTACGAGTGACCTTATCTATCAGGTGGAGAATCCTTTTCATATGTCTGCACACTGCCAGGATGGAATGAATCCCGCTTGGTCTGGCTCAACTAATACTGGCATCAGTGGAGCTAAATGGGCCGCTAATATCCCGGTCAGCAATTTCCAGTCAACATTACAAGCGAGATGGGTCTATAAGACCCGCATTGGTGTTTGTGTTTCCCCGGTTTTGCTATTACCGTAATGGATGCTTCAGCCATAGATGGCGGTAGAGTACCCGGGCCCTCTATGGAATTGAAGACTTTGGTTAAAATTGGAGCTGATTCTTTGCAAAAGGTTTTATAAAAGGCCGCTGGAAAGCAATCTGGCCCGGGGGATTTGCGTAATTTCAATCGGGATATCGCAGATATGACTTCCTCAATCTCTATGGGTGCCTCAAGAGTCTCGGTTTGCCGCTTCGGTAGGGTTCTCACCTTGGCGCCCCTTAAATAACACTCAATATTGAGAGCCGGGCAATCCTGGGAACTATAGAGAGCTGTATAATACGATCTACACTTCTCCGCCATCTGCATGTCCCCAGTTAATAAAGTGCCATCCTCTTCTTTCAAGGCAGTGATTAGATAGGACTGTCTAAGGCCCTTAAGTTAATTTGCTAACAACCTACCACTCTTGTTACCCCCTAGAAGGAGTGTTTGAGGCGTAGTAGTGCATATTCTGCATAATCCAAATCGAGTCCTGCAAGTTGCTTTCTAGTTGCTTCTAACTGTCTCCAGATTCTAGGCGCACCTGTACGTTGGTGGATCCGCTCCAGCTCCCTTACTTGCTGTTGGAGTTGTGTGCGTTTCTCTCGTCGTATCTTACTATCCCCGCCGAGATGCTAATAAACTCCCCTCGTATAACAGCCTTCAATGCTTCCCATACTATAGCTAGTTTCCCATCAAGGGTATCATTAATTTGCATGTAGGTTTCAATGGCTATTCTAATCTGCTCCACTTCTTCTTTCTTGCTAAGCAAAGTTTCCCTCAATCTCCATGAACGTGGTCTATCGCCTACCTTAGGAAGAGATATCCCCATAAGAATCACGGAATGATCGGACAGGACTTGTGGTTCTATTTCTATCATTTCTAGGGCGTCCAGTACTACCCGGGTCCCCAGTAGATAGTCCAGTCTGGCATAAGATGTATGCGCATGCGAGAAAAAGGTATAGTCTTTCCTTTCTGGATGCTTAACCCTCCATATATCATGCAATTATAGCCATTGGACCTATTCCCGTGATAGTGTCCCCGTGTCTCTCTGTCTCCGTACCGAGCGGTCCAGCTCACTATGCATTACCAGATTAAAATCTCCCCCGAGGATCACCCCTTGTTCTTTTGTAGCCATAATATCCGCTATAGCGCCCCGTAAAAAACTTTCTTCCCCTCATTCGGAGCATACGTCTGGCCCACAACCAACACCTGCGCGCCCACCTGCACTTGGTATCCCAGCAAACTGCCTTTTATTTCTGCTATTTTCCCCCCAACTTTCTATGTAAATGTACGTGCAAAGAGTATAGCTACCCCGGCAGCTTTATGTGGCAAAGAAGAGAAAAACTGTTGGGGGAAAGCTCTGGTCTTCAACCTATGCCAATCACTAGTAAGTAAGTGCGTTTCTTGAAGAAGACAGATGTCTGCCTGAGACTTTTCTAAATAAGAAATAATGGCCCTTCTCTTCACTGGGTTATTAAACCCTTTCACATTGAGAGTCAACACTTTCAACCCTTCCATCAAAAAAGGCCCAGAGCAAACCTGCTACTCCGTACTATCCTTCCTCTTCTGACTCCTATCCTCTCCCCTGCCCCTCCCCAAGTCAATGTCCCAATGGTTCCATATGTAGTGTCTTCAACAACTGAAAACAAAAACCGTGCCCGGAAATATCCCCCAGAACAGAACAAAAAACAAGAAATGTCCCTGAAGTGCAGGAAGGACCGACAGGCCCAACCCCAGTCCAGTAGATAGGTGTCATCGGGAGACGCGACCATCATCCTGAGAACCTAGCCCCTCCCCTAAGCCACCCGGCATCTTCTTCAACCATGTGCTCTTAGGCGGGACCCTGTGAGCTTGAGTCTTCCGAGAGCTTTTCCAGCAATGCCCTTCTCTCCGATGCTATGCACTCCGAGTCCGGCTTAGAGACCCCCCTTTTCAGGAGCCACTCTCCTGCACCGCATGCACCCCTCCACTCGCTCTTTCCGCTTCTCTGCACCAGCTTTCCCCTCATTGTGAGTGTCTATCTGTAGCAATGAGCATGCCTCCTGCAGAGAGCGTAGATGATGCAGTCGGTCCTGCCATCAAAAAGTCAGCCGGAACGGGTGCCTCCACATGTAAGGTATCTTCTGCTCTCTCAAGAAGGCAGTGACCGGCCTAAACTCCCTCCGCTTGAGAAGTGTAGACACGGCCAGGTCCTGAAACAGCTGTATCTGATTACCCCGGAATATCAACTGTGGGGTTGCTCTAGCTTCTCGTAGAATTCTTTCTTTGAGAGGGAAGCTATGAATGCAAGTCAAAATGTCTTCTGGCTGTGCTGAACCCAGGCCTCCTCGGCCCACCCTCTGTGTTCTGTCCAGTCGGATCTCATTTGCTGAAGTGTCTCCCAGTATCTGAGCAAACAGATCGAGGACATATTTCTCAACCTCTCCTTCTCCGCGAGGAACTCCCCTAATCCGGATGTTATTTTGTCTCGAGCGGTTTTCGAGATCCTCTGTATGGGCCTGTAGATTAAGGCGTTGTTCATTGAGGCGGATCAGTTCCTGTTGCAGTTGTGTTATCTCCTCACCTTGGGCAGACCCCTGATTTTCAAGAGTGTCCACGTGATCTCCAATCTCGTTTACGTCCTTTCTGATTGCTTGCATCTCGCCTGAAATGTCTTTTTTAAGCTGCTGTAAATCTTCCCTTAAGGAGGAGAACAGTGATTCAAAGTATGGTCGAGTAACCGGCGCTTCAATATCTTCCCCCGATGGTGAGGATGCTCTGCTTACTGCTGTCGATGTGTCCCCGTCTTGCGAGGACACCTGCTTCGAGAACATCTCCTTTAGCGTGCCCCCCTTTTTGATGCGTCCGGCCGGCATCTGGGCTGACGTCTCCTTCTTCCCGGGACAGGCACTCCTTTCACTGCTCTCACTTAACGTTGTTCCCAATCAGGTGCCACATTTGCGCATTCCTTTGGCGATAGCGCTCCTGCGTTTCTGCCTGGATCAATCACTGGTGATGTGCCTGGCCTTCCATGATATTCACAGTGTGGCCTTTGAGGGTTGAGAGTATTAAAGCCACTCGGACACTCACGCTGCGGCCCAGGCCCAAAAGTCCATCCACCTATATCTCGTCCAACTTCTCCCTACTGCCCCATATCAGCTCTTCCAAAGCTGTTGCGCGGTCTAGTGCTCTCTTTTCACCCCTTTCACCGCTAGAGAACCACTTCACAACCTCCTAGCCCGGGAGTCTGTTCCTTTCCACGCTGGGTTCTTCTGGCCTTAACCGCTCTGATAAACTTGGGGCCAATCACACGACCTCTGTGTCAAGGATCTCCGACTACCCCTGTCTATGATCCACTGCTCGTGCAAATGTCTCTCGTGTCTCTTGCTGCGAACGCCAGCACTCACTTTCTAGGCCTTTGCGCCTCCTCCGTTCTGCTCCTCCAACTCTACAGGGCTAACTTGCTCTCCGGGCTCCGCCTGATCTCCGTGCTCCGTATGAAGGGCCCAACCCCCCACTCTATATACTTTTATGGGGTGAACCTTCCGGCACCAGCCCTGGCCCTGTGTACCTTCGCTCGCACTGGGGAGGGCTCCGCTCCGCTGCTTCACACCGCTGCTGTGGGCGTTGGAACCCTACCGTGCCTCGGGATCCGGTGACCTGTGTTCGCTCGCGGCTGAGCGATCGAAAGGCGCGACGGTCGTCCATCCCCGCCTCGCCTCACCCCACACTAGGAGCCGGGTCTCTCCGCTCTGGGCAACACCAACCATGAGCTGCCTAGCAGCGATCTTCTCCCCTCTCTCGCGCGGGGTGTTGGCATGCAGCTCCAGGCCTGCCCGCGCTGGTATGCTCCAATCTCTCAAAGGCGCAGAAACCGCAGCACCGGACCGACTCAAAAAGGGTGCGTAAACCGTTCTTGACCCCCTCTGCCGCTCCGCTCTTTGATTTCGCCGCCTATTATAGTGCTTATAACGATGCCGGGTGGCCACAGGATGGAGGAACCAAATCTCACGTCCTACTCGGTCACCATCTTGGCCACGCCCCTGGTCCAATAGCTTTAAAGCCTCAGTTAAACCCTGGTCGAAGCATCACAGTGCACCATTTCCTTCCTGGCCAGAATGTCTCCATGCCTACAGCATCTCCTTTGTTCCAGCATCTCCCTGGCCCCAGTAGCTCTACAGCCACCACACCTCCATGGTTTCACTGGCCCCATCACATAGGCACATGTATGCTTCATGATACCAGGCCTCATGATGTGTCCGCAAGCATGCATCACAACTCATGCCCACATACCCCATGATACCACCATACTTTTTTTTAAACTTATATATTTAAAATTTCCAGATGACAGACACCAATCGTTTGCAGATGCCAAGCCATGCAAACATATTTAAAAATAATCTTTTTTTTAAAGAATGTGATGACTGTGACAGGAGAGGCGGGGGAGCAATAGAGTAGCTTGCAGCGAGGAGGGAGGAAAAAGACAAATGAAAAAATAAGAGCAAAAAAAAAAGCTGGCCAGGAAAGAGTGGGGCAAGCAATGGATAGGCGGGCTTGGGGAGGAGGGAGAAACATAGAGCACATGGGGGAGTTGGCATTTAAGTGAAAAAGCAGCACACGAGGGAGAGAGTAAGACAACAGATGCACTCTCATGGAGTTTTGAAAGAAGAAGAAAAAGGTTCCCTGAATGCGTGCAGAATATAAGTAATCCAATCTAAAGGATAGCAAAGAGGCTATGCTGCAGGGTGGGACAAACACAGGAAGTGGAAGGAAAGCCATTAAATAACAAGCATTGGCATAGCTAATAGGTCTCGCCTTTGGGACCTTATAAGTGTTTTGCCAGAGCTATTGGCTTTGCCAATGGGTTTAAGCTATGTTGTAGAGCAGTCCGGCTGCTGTACAGCATTTTGAAAAGTTATAATAAAGTGACTGGGGTGAAAAGAAGATATAGAGCAAAATGGAAACAGGGCACAATAAAGATAGAATGATGAAAAAGAGAAGTCCAAAAGAAGTCCAAGAGCTAACATTCTGGTGTGCAAGGTTTCTGGAGGCAGCAGTGTTTCGGCCTGTGTGCTGGTGCCTCCGCAAGGGGCACAGGGTGTCTGTGAAGAGAACAGAAACATTAGCTCAGGGCTGAGAGACAAGACTTTCTTTTGCGAGGCCCTGCCTTGGGTCTGGGCTCCGCTCCAGTTTTAGGCTGAATCCACGTCCAGTTTTTATTTCAGCCCAGCTATGCTGAGGGGGACAGCAATGTAAACTCCCCCAGAGTGCGCACAGGCTCCAGCTGTGATTTCCATGGGCTGGGGGTGGGGAGGGGACGGCGCATAGGGGAGGGTGGGGGCTGCCTCGCGCTGTGTGCGCCAGGAACTCCCTAAACATGAGTACCAGGCTCTGGGGCAGATAGAGTTCAAGATAAGCAGCCAAAATAAAGCAGCTGGTTTGTAAGACGGATCACGACGATAAGGCGCTTCTTGCTCAAATAGAAATTTGCTTTTATGCGTACTGCATATGCATTTTTGTAACGGACATAAACAAATGTTAAATCCTGGAGAGTAGTCCAGATGGGTATTTTGTCCCCCGAACAGATGTGCACAACCTTCGCGTAACTTCCAGTTCAAAGCTAGGAATCCTAGTAAGCTACCCTGCACATAGCACGTGTGAAAATAAATCACCATGGAAGACAGATGCCCTTGAAGTCACACTACTTCATTGGGAATACCAATACAAAATGAGCACGCCGCCTCCATGATGAATGTCACAGTAAACAGCCATCCGGTAACCCTCTGGTGTACTGAACCATTTTGGGCAGCAGGCAAGAGCGGATTGGGGGGGGGGAGTAAGCAGAGGGGAGAGGGGCAGGTCAGACCGGAAAAGAGAGGGCAGACAGAAAGAGAAGAGGGGAGCAGAGGGCAGCAGCGAAGAGTGAAGGGGGAGGGCTAGAGGGATAGGTACAGGGCAGAGGGAGGGACATGTGAAAGGGAAGGGAGAAAAGAGGCAGCGGGGACATAGAAGGGGTGAGGGTACAGACAGAGGGGAATATATAGAGGGGCGGAGGCGAGTGTAGGAGAAAGAACAGGGAAAGGACTGAAGAGAGGGAAAGAACAGAGGGGACGCGAGAGATAAGAAAGGGGAACACAGGGTGGAGAGGGAATAGAGGGGAACAGCAGTGAAAGAAGCGATATTAGAGGGAAGGAAGAAGGGGGGAGAGGGCTGGGGAAAAGTAGATAGCAGGGGGACTCCAGAAACCGGGGTGAGGAGGGATGTGTGCACTCTGAGGAGAGAGGGCAAGGGAAGTGCGTAGAGGAGAAAGGAGAAATCTGAAAGAGGATGAGAGAGCGGGCGCTGTGATGAGAGATGAGAAGCGGAGGCGAGGGTGGGGGGCAGAGAGGAGCGGATGAGGAGACAAAGTGCCGGTCTGAGTTGATGAATGAGTGCTAGCGCACATGGCGGGGGATGGGGAGGATGCGGCATGTTACATTGAGATAAGGCATGTGTCATGCAGAAAGGTAAAGCGTAAGAAGAAGGCTTTGTATCTTCTTACTTGTTAAGAGGTGATTGAGAAATGCCTAGTTACAAGTTTAAAGTGGTAACGTGGTAATGACAGGAGCATGGTGCCGTATTAGGTGTACACTGGAGTGCGCAAGTTGTAGCATCTCAGTAATTGAATCAAAATAAAGAAGGAAAGGAAAAGGCCGCATTTAGAGCGCGCTAACTGTGAGTGCCAATTTTCACACGGCGCCGCTTCTGTAATACGCTGTATTTTATGAAAAAGTGTTTGTTTAAAGGGCGCGCACAGAGCATATCGGAAGGGAAAGAGAAGGCTGCATTTAGAGTGCGCTAACTTTTAGTGCCAAAGTACACACGGCGCTGCCTCTGTAATACACTATATGTGCGTGTTTAAACATTGCTAGGGAGGTGAGGTAGGCTGGGGGAGGGTAAGCTGTGAGGGAGCGTGGCGCGGTCACGCGGCCGCGAAAGAGCAGGCAAATGCACTCGTGCTTGTGCTGGCATCCGCCTTGCGGGAGCGAGCAGCGGCGGAGCGAGAGCCATATGTTGTCAATTACCATGCGCGCCGCTGCTCGCTCCCGCAAGGTGGATGCCAGCACAAGCACGAGTGTGTGGGGAAAAGGAGCAGACCGATGGCTAAAGGCCCTCCTAGGGCAGCGCATGCGCGCTGCCTAGGCGAGACCTATAAAGCAACCAAATGACATTTGCAAGAAAGCCAATCAATGGTCAGCAGTAGTGCTCAAAGTGCACTGTAACTGTTGGCATTGTCAACAACAGACAGCTGAAACTGTAGAAGAGACCTAAAGCAGATTTAAGCTTCCTTTTAAAAGCTTATACTAAAATGAGGTTTCTTACCACAAAAATTCCATCTACCATAATATCTCTCGTTCAATAACATGCTTTACACTTGCAAACACAAAATAGCAAAACTATGCTCAAATTTACTTTTCAAACCCTAAAAACAAATGCAACTGCTTCTAAAAGGAAACACAAAAATCTATTCTTACTTTTCCAAGGCAGAGCAGCCTGGAGCTCTGTAGGTGGGGCCAAGAGGACAACGCGAACAGCAGAAAAGGAGGAGGGGAGGAGGTCATGGAAAGAATCACTTTACTCCTACAACACAAAAATGGCAGCAGGCCGGACTCAAATATATTTTGAAACGTGCAATTAAATGCATTTTTTCTTGCGAGCCCTTACTACTTAGCATGTTTGCTAGTATTACAGGCAGAAAATAAAGAGATTATGGAAGAGGCAGAGAAGGATAGGCTGTGTGGGTGAGGGCGGAACACGAGAACCAGAAGACACTTTGCAAGGAAATGCTTTATACGTACTGAGCAAAATTCCGGCAAAGCAGACTCAAATTTAATTTGAGATTCGTACAAATGCAGTTTCTCTCCAAAAACCACACATTAATAGTTCCTGCTAAATGAAAGCTTTAAAATTACAAATCTAAACTACCACAGTAATGACTTCAAAATTACTTTGAAAAACTTACAATTAAATGCAACGTCTTTCTAAAGACCACACAACAATAATGGCTCAAGTGTAGTGCAATTATGTACAATTACAAACCCAAAATAACACTGACAGAGTACCACATTTTCTTTGAAAAACTTGCAATCAGATCAGACTCTCGGCTCCCTGTAGCTGAATAGATTCAAAGAGGTAGAGTTATGCGGCACTAACAGAACACCTACATTGGGAGCTGATGGCATTGTGTGTTAGAATTTAACCCACGGTTTTAAAAAGAAAACAAAAAAAACACCACTATATAAAATATGTATTATGAGAAATATAGACGGTAAACATCCTATCTTGCCCCATTTGTACCTCACACATCAGAATAGTGAACCTCTTAAACAGTCATAACTACTGTCCTTGCAATGTTAAATGACTCCCTCCATGGTCTTCAGGATACCTAATCACAACTGCAAATGCCCCTTAAAATGTGCACGTAGTGACAATTACTTGCCCAATGCAGAAATCCTTCAACCACCTCGACTCCACCTTAGATCAGTTATACTCAGGTCCACGCCCTCTGCAATTATGTGATTCTGCAGCTGCGACGTTTTCTGCATAATTATGGATTTGTTGAATTTGCAACCAGCGGCATGGAGCGGGAACGCCTAGGTTAACTGGAGTGCTGAACCTTTTGATGCAAGTGTGACTATAAAGGACACCACTCCCTAAAGTTTAGGGTATTCTACAAGAATACTCTGAACAAATTCCAGGTAGGACGCACATGGTTGATTGTGGTATGTGGTGATGCTCCTGCACTACCAAAAATGATACAATAAACCTAGCGGCTCTTATGATAGGGATCCTTTAGCCCTGACAAATGCCTCAGACCAGTTAGGCTGATTTTTTTGTGGGCAGAAACATGCTGGCGACTAGCTGAAGGGTTTGAGCCATTGTGCCCTCCTTACCAGCCGAGCAAAGTTTTTTAAATGATGCCCAAAGCCCTCACGAATAAAGGTGATAACCGAGGAACTTTGAGGTATTTTTAGATTGTCTGGATCCCGCCCTGTCCAGTACGTTTTATGTAAGAACTCCCTCCATCCGCCAAGTCTTCGCGGAGGGCAATTCCGCCTTGGTAGCACCATTTTACCAGGGTGGGGAGAGGATGTCTATGATGAAGCATGACACTATTATATGTGTGAGACATCCTCTTTCATTAATGATGGCCTTTCCCATTGTAATTTGACCCCCACTGAATATAGTAACGACGGATGACCCCCCGGAAGTGTAGTACGGAGTCATCCCTGTACATCTGTGTATTTTCTACACAGGCACTCTACTTTTTGTGATATGTGATTTTTGCACGGGAGGATCGCATGGGTGTTTTGTCCTCCTCCTCTCCATTTTATGATATCAGAATTTACAACATAAGCATCATCTGCTGCAAAATTAACAGATTTTAATAAAAACAACCATTTTGTTTCTGGCTGAAATGGATCAAAATTTACCAAAACGCTGACAGACATGCATCTGCACAGTGGCAGCTCTTTGCAAAGAGTGCTGTGTTAATCCAAAAATAATGCAGGTGGTATTGGAGAGACAAGGAGCAGGACTCTGTTCTGCCGCACGGGAGCTCAGTGCAGGAGAGAGCTGAAGGCCTTGCCCTAAGCATCTGCACACAACCAAAAGCCATGTTCAAAGCTGCATGAGGACACAGTGGTAGGGTATATAATTTAATTAAAAGACACTGATTTCCATTGAAAATACCTCAGTTAATGTACAGTATAGGTTTGTTGGAAACAGTTGGATGACGTTCTCAAAACCAGAGTTGTTGTGACAGTTTCTCTGACAAGCATTAAAAAGCATTGGCATATGGCAGTTAAGGTGACTACCTAAACTTTACTACCATCACAGCCATGCACTGCTCATGGCATCAAAGATAACATCCGCTAAATTACCACTGGCTTGGAATACAGCTCAGGTCATCCCTCTACAGAAAAAAACTAACATCGATCCCACTAATTTGAGCAACTACCACCAAATCTTCATGTGATGCCTTGTGAACAAACAGCTCGTGGCATTCCTGGATGATCACTCGATCTTAGATCCCACCCAGTCGGGTTTCCGAGCAGCACATAGTACTGAAACTGCTCTAGTAACAGTAACCAATTCTATCTGTCTTTCTTTGGATGGTGGTGCCCCTGCCACGCTGGTACAATTGGACCTCTCGGCAGCTTTCAACACTATTTCTCATTCAGATCTGATTAGCAGACTGCATGAGATTGGTGTTGGAGGGATCGCCCTGCAAGGGTTAGCTGACTTTCTAAAAGTTCAGACCCAAATTACTACACTGGGTTCTTTTTAATCTCAGCAGGTTCCTCTTACCAAGGGAGGTTCCTCTTACCAAGGGAGTGCCTCAAGGATCATCACTGAGCCCAACGTTATTTAATATTTACGTTGCTCCCCTGGCACAGCTGGTGAAATCCCATGGCTCTGAAGTATTCTCCTATGCTGATGATATGCAGCTGATCATCACTATAAGATAGGACATTGAGGACTCAAGACATCGCATCTAAAACTGTATGAAAGATATCTCTGCCTGGGTGGCTGCACACGGCTTCAGCTCAATAGTCAGAAGACGGAGGTCTTGCTATTCGGCAAGGAACAACAGCTCTGGTCACCGTACTGGTGGCTGGTGGAGCTGGGCACGCCCCGACCCCCAGCCATTCAGTGAAAATGTAGGGATTAAAATCGACCAGGAACTGACAATGAAATATCATGTTGCTGCAGTAAGAGGGACTTGTTTAGCCACCATGCACACCCTTAAGAAGGTTTTCCCTTGGCTTCCTTCCTTGGCCAGGAAAACACTGATCCAGGTGCTGGGTATCAGTCACCTGGATTACAGCAATGCCCTGTTGATGGCAGCAAATAATACTCTTCTTATGAAACTTTAGTTCTTACAAAATACAGCAGCCCGACTGGTCTGTAACTTCCAAGCAGGTTCTCCCTCTGCTCCTATTGTAAGGTCCTTGCACTGGTTGATGGATAGGAAACGCATCTTTTTTAAGACTTGCTGTCTGGCCCACAAAGCTCTTTTGGGAAAATCCCCTTCATACTTGAAAAATAAACTACGCCATTACTGCCCAAAACGCACACTAAGATATAGTGACAAAGCGCTCCTCTGTATCCCTCAGATTTGCCTCTCTAGATATGGAGGTAGATCATTCTCTTACACCACTCCAAGGGCATGGAACCAACTTCCTCTCCATATGCACAGCTGTGCAGATGTCAGTCAATTTAAGAAGCTGTTGAAAACCACCTGGCTGTTCTAGATCTATGACGATGGTTCATGAAGAGGTTAGCGCTGAGATACACCTTCGGGTGTGATTCGCTGAGCTCAACAAATGGATATCATATATCATAAATGTAATCATTGACATCACATATGGCATTAGCAAAAAACATGCCCTCTGCCTAAAGGCTGCAGTCCTAAAGGAGAGCAAAGTACTAAGAAATTCTGTGTTGCATCCTTAATAACTTTGCATGGCAGTGCATGGTGGATTTAGGAGCATGAAAACATAGCAAATCATGTACAGGATATCCCACTTTACACCTCTAAAATCTGTGCCCCTTCTCCTTGATCAACATATTCCAATCTTGGAAGGAACAGCCTCCAAATTGCAACATTGTAGTAGATTGATCAAAGGGCTCAAGGGCTAGATGTGCGAAAATAGGATTACTGAATTGCGAATTTTTTGCAAATCGCTATTTCTAATGTATGAAACTCTTTTGAGTTTCATCAGTGATTCGGAGTGGGTCACAAATAGATCTACCGCATTTATATTAATGATGTTGGTTGCAATTTGTGACCCACTGGATTCACAGTCATCACAGGGATGGTGGCCTGCTGGGGTCAGCAGACTAGCATGTCTGTGATTGCTTTTAAATAAAGCAATCTTTTTTTTTTTTTTACAGCCCATTTTCCTTAAAGGGAAATTTGAAGCGTTTAAAAAGAAAAAAAATTAAACTTTGAAGTTTTATTTTGTAAGTGTAGACAGCGGTTCCTTGGACCACTGCCTGCTCTTAAAAACACATTTTTCCAACCATTCCCAAAGGGGAAGGGGTTCCTTTGGAAACCCTTCCAATTTGTGAATGGGTTACCATCAACTTTCAATTGGCGGGAAGTTGCACATGTTTTGCGACCGCATTTCGGTTGCAAAACATTTGTACATACCATTCTAATTCGGTATGAGGAAGGACACCCTAAACACGCCCCTTCCAAATACCGAATCGTGAAACCAAAATTGGGATTTGGTAACAAGTTACTGAATCAGTTTGGGCTTTGTGCATCACAAAAACCTTTTTTCGCAGAATCGGGCCATTTACAAACGCAAAAATGCTACGTACATCTAGCTCCAAATGTTATAAGAGGAATGGCAAAATCAAAGACTTTATTATACATTATGTAAATTACCATAAGGAAATATCTCTTAAACCGCTGAACAAAGCCAACCAAATTTGGTATGCACGTAGCTACCCTCGATTTGGTGACTTTTCTTTTTTTTTTTTTTTTTTGCACCAAAGAACAAAACATATTTCCACTTTAACATTTCGGCTTCTGCCTTCCACAGGCAGTACAAGATTATTTGCTCAGTGACTGCACAATGAATAAAATCCGCTGTACAACTATGCATGGCCACAGCTCAGGCATAATGAGCTATGTATGCATGTGGGCTGGGTGGAGAGCTTGGCGAAAGGCCATATCCTGTGCCAAACCCTTGCTGTGTTAAGTGGGTTATGACCGAACTGATGCCAGGATCCGGCCATCAATGCCGTGTGGTAAACCTCAATTTTAGTCCACTTAGCCAGCAGCGCAAGGCCAAAGTTCATGTGCAGCTGGTTGGATGAGAGGGGGGTGGGCGCAGGGCCTGGCCTTGGAGCCGGCTCTGTGTCCACTGCCCACTGTGCAAAGCTGGTGGGTGGCAAGGGTTGGATGACCAGGCCCTGTGCCCACAGCCTTATACAAATAACCAAAGGCTTTGTGTAGCAGGTTTGTGTGGAAGCTGGCTGTGTGCAGCATATCATAAAAATAAATAACTACAAAACCAGCGTAAAATGTAAGTAAAGGTTGTGTTTTACACAGATATCATTTATTTTAAAAAAAATAAGATTGTCTTTCACAAAAGTACAGTTAAAGTTATGTCACCGTTATAATGCAAACCTAAAAACTACTGAGCTCCTGATATGGTAGGCTGTGCAAACCTTTAATCATGCCCTGCTGTGCACTGCTTATGACTAACCCTGGGCGAAGTGCTACGCTACGCTCGCGTAGTTTGCGAAGTTTGCGCTACTTCGCACAACGCGAATTGCACGTAGCACAGTGCAAACACGCGTAGCGTAGCGCCGCGGTCATTTTTTGCTTGCTCGCGGTCCTCAACGTCAAGTTGGCGACCGCGAGCAAGCAAAATGACATCCTGGCGAGACTTTTTCCTCGTTCGCGATCAGCAACATCAAGTTGCCGATCGCGAGCGTGGAAAATAAACCTCCCGGCGAGATTCTCAACGCGGGGAGGTCAGGTTTCTCATTGCGAGTGGTCGCGTATGCTCGCGACCGCTCGCGATGAGAAACTACCAGTCCGCGTTGAGAAAGCTGCCGCTCGAGTAAAAATCTACTCGAGCGGCAGTAAAAGACAGCTCGCACTGTGCAAGTTGCCGTTTTCAATGATTGCACAGTGCGGACAAGCATCCGGCACTGTGCAATCATTGCGAACAGTGCACTACGCAGTTCGCGTAGTGCTACGCGAAGCTCGCGTAGTGCGAACTGCACTTTGCGTAGCTTCGCGAAGCACTACTTCGCGAACTACGCCCAGCCTTACTTATGACAACACTGATGACACCTCAAATTATAGAATCCATGTAGGAGCTTGAAGCAGGGTCCGGGTGAAGACCAGGCCCTTCGTCCAAATCTGTGAACAAGGGGTTGGGGCACAGCATGTGCTATAAGATATCATTGATGATGTCATGTGCGAGGCCACATGTGAGATCAGGAGCAGTGCACATGAGGCATGAGCAATGGTCTGCACAGCTTACTGTTTCTGGGAAATGGCAGTGGTTATTAGGTTTTGCTATGTAACCATAACATCACGTAAACAGTAGGTCTTTATATATTAATTACACTGGCTGTGCTAGCGCCAGTGTGGTTATAGTTAGCGATGACTTTCCATAGGAAAGGCATTGTTGGTTGAATAACTTGGGTGCCATTAGACGAATCCGCCCGAAACTTAAAAAAAAAAAAAAAGTGAACTTACTTTGGTTTCTTCCTGGAAAGCTTTATGCTGATCTGTCAAGCGGGGGCCAAGAAAAAGATGGTCCCAAAACACTGATTTCCAATTTAAATCTCATTGGAAACTTTGCTCTCTGATACAGAAAAATAGCTAAACAGAATTACACCAAATATGACAAAAAGTTTGAACTTTACTCCGAAAGAGTGAATTTCGTTTTTGGTGTAAATCTATTGAGTAGTTTTTTGAGAAATTTGCATTTTAAAAAAGTGATTAGGGTTTTCACTAAGGGGTTAACCTCATAGAAACGTAGATAACTGGACCATTATGTACCCGCAGGACTCCACTTGTACTGAAAATGTAAAAAATACTCTAATCCCACTGGCTAAGGGAGCCTTTTCTCCTGTCAGCCAA
Source organism: Calotriton arnoldi (assembly GCA_963921515.1). Lineage (NCBI taxonomy): Eukaryota > Metazoa > Chordata > Amphibia > Caudata > Salamandridae > Calotriton > Calotriton arnoldi. Next base: position 4,318,279 of record CAWUFW010000182.1, read on the forward strand.
TGGGATGTCGCACTACATCGTGAGCTGATTGGCTAACCACAACATCTTAAAGAAATGTTGCGTCGGCCTTTACAGGACTCTGTCCCTGTGTCCTGAGAAAGTTAAAAAACAAAAAAAGGTATAAGGTGCAGGGTGGAAACACCATGACCCCCATGCACTTTTGTTGGGGACCCAGAGAGACACCACCTCCGAGATTAAGATGGAAAAAACTAAATTGGGCCAGAGGTACCAGGGTACTCTTGTGGGACCCAGCATGAAACTCCTGTGAAGTACCATGGTACTCTCGCAGGACTTGCTTTGCAAGCATCCACTACCTAGTACTGTGTTACTGTGCAAGCTTTCCTGAGGAAGCTGCCATGGTACTGTGCTTGCTTTGGCCATGCACAGCGGGAGTTGTCTGTCCAGGGAGTGTTCAGTGCAGGACTCTAGCCAAAGCCCCATACCATGACCAAACCCTTGTGCAGCAAAGGTTGGCTGCATGTGAAGGGTTAGCTGTTGGTCCGGTTTAGAAAATGATCATAACAACCCCAAAAATTCATAGATTACAAAGGTTTAAGTAACGTTATAGTTAGGTGTTAGCGTGAGACATGAGCTATCATTAAACAACTAAATAAATCACTGAAATACACCAGTTACAGTTAAATCAACTAACTATATCTTGCACCCCAACCATGCACTGCTTATGACCTCACATATTTCATCACTTATGACATGTTAAAATAAAAATAAGAGAAAAGAATGTGAGTTGAGCATTTGCAGAGAGATGGGTGCAGGGCCAAGCCTCAGAAGGGCCAATGGATGACCCACGTAGCACACAGTCGAAGAGGTATGTGTGAGTGTATTGGGGCTTGGCACATTGAGTGCCATGGTCAAGCTCTGTGATCAACCCCCGCTTCTCATGGACTCAGTGGGGGATATCTGCACACGGGGTTTGGGTGGCCAGCCCCTCTGCACATAGCAGAAGGCTGTGTACAGTGGAGTTCGGGCACTGATGTCATGTTGGGAGCTGGGCCTGGCCAAAGGCTATAAACCAGATAATAAAGAGATTTACAAGAAGATGTTGAAACGTTATTAGAAAGCAATAAAAAAAAGTCCAAGTGGAATTATTTTCAAGAAGAATAAATACAACAAGAAATGCCACAATTGGAATATTCCAAATTGTTAAAACATTTCTCCAACCAAAATCCAGCATAGTAAAGGTCACTCCCTCCAAAAAGCTCTGTGACAATATCTCAACTTTTTTTGAAGAGAAAGTGGTAAAAATTCAACAGTCTTTGGCCAACTCGATCACCACTAAACCACATGGCAGTTATCACTCTACGCAATACCAAGGGCCAGATATACTGACATTAGGAAGGCCAATTTCCTAATTGTGATTCTATCCGAATCGCAATTGGGAAATTGGTATTCCTAATGTGCAAAACCTTTTATTTCTAAATAGAGATTCCTAGTAGGTCGCAAATCGAATCATGAATAATATTGAGGTAGGTTGCATTTTTGCAAACCATTAGAAATCGCAACCATCACAGGGATGGTGGCCTGTTGTGATTGTTTTTTAATAAAGCAATCTTTTTTCTCTTAAATGCAGCCCGCTTCCATAAAGGAAAACAGGATGTGTTTAAAAAAGAAAAAATGTAACTTTGAAGTTTCATTTTTTAAGAATATGCAGTACTATTTTCCAGTCGCGGCTCCTGGAGGGAGTGCTGCGGGGCGGGGGAGGGGCAGGGTGGGGGGTAGTAAACTCCGGCATACGGCCGAAGGGAGGCAAGTACATAAATAAATAAATAAAACGAATTACATTGCGCGTGCTGCAACACCAAATGGCGATGTGGCGCGCGCAATGTAATTCGTTTTATTTATTTATATATGTACTTACCTCCCTTCGGCCCTATGCCGGAGTTTACTACCCCCCACCCTGCCCCCGCCCCACCGCCCCGCAGCACTCCCTCCAGGAGCCGCGACTGCTATTTTCTGAACATTCTCAAAGGGAAACCCATTTACAATTGGGTTACCACCACTTTTAAAATGGTGGTAAAGTATTACTGTTTTGCGACCGGAATTCAGTCGCAAAACAGTAATACATACCATACCGATACGGTACTTGGAAGGGACACCCAGAACATGCCCCTTCCAAATACTGAATTGCCAATGCAAATTGCCATTCAGTAACAAGTTACCAAATCACATTTTGCACATTGCACATTTGAAAAAGCATTTTTCCAATGGCAAGGGACTTGATTCTGTGAATTGGGGCGTTTGTGACTGAAAAAAATGCTTAGTACATCTGGCCCCTAGAGCTCCCAGCTCGATCTCCCAGTTCAGTGAGATTTCTCTGGATGATTGGAGGCAGGCTATTCTTAATTGTGAATCGCGCTCTCCTAGTGACCCTTGCCCTCCTGCCCTTTTAGCCTTAGGGGTTGACACCATCAATCCAGTGCTAAATCAGTTATTTAATATATCTCTTGTGACAGCAACTGTTCCAAAGAAGTGGAAACAAGCAACTGTGATACCTTTATTTAAAAAAGCCCTCAGCACACCCAGCTAACCCTGCCTTTAGGCTCATCTCACTTTTGCCAGTCACCTCAAAAATGCTGGAAAAGCTAGTATCCACCCAATTTTTAGAATACTTAAAACACTTTGAACTGCTACATCCCACTCAATCTGATTTTTGCTGAGATACAGCACTGAAACAGCTGTGTTAGAGGAGTCTGAATCGATCAAGACCCTATTTGATCAACGGCCACTTTGATTTTGTTAGACCCATCAGCGGCATTTGACACAATTTCTCTTCATACACTTGTTCAGCTTCAGCAGTTGGTGGAGATTGAGGTAGGTGGTTCAGCTCTACCATGGATTCACTCGTTTTTCATAGATAGAGAGCAAGTGGTATCTCTTGAACCCTTTATATAGGCACCAAAAGCCCTACGCTCTTTAATATGTACATTTGCCCCACTTCCACCCACTATCGAATCCTACGGCATTAAGGTGATCTTGTATGCTGATTGTCACAGCTTCCGCGCACACACAGATGCAACCGTGGCCCAAAGGAGAGCTCTTGAAGACTGCAAACCTCGCAGTCTCGATGTTCAGGCATTGCTAAGATAAAAGCCGTGCCCAGAGGCCACCAACTTGCCTGCTATTCTTTACTTACTAGCAATACTTACCAGGAATGTTGACATCTGCTGAAACCCTTGCCTGCTGAAACCTCGACCTGCTGAATAGCACGTTCAGGTCACGGGCTAACTGATTTGAAGACCTTGCAGATGCCCTAGTTCTGCTCAACTACATGAGAGTCGGATTGCAGCGGTTGTTCAATGTCTTGCAATCTTACTCCCGAAGCAAACCACCTGGAAGTCAATTTAAGGGAAACTAAAATCCTCATCTTGGGCAGAAAAATTAATAAGGTGGGCAGCTGGCATTTTAATATCAAAAAGATCGCCAAAGAACAGACATACAAATTCCTTGGAGTTACAATTAGCACATGGTGCTCCTTTGTCACCGATATTGAGGCTGTAGAAACAAAGGCCTGGGCCCTTCTGTCCTCCTTCTCAAAACTGTCCAGCTCACTGTGGGGGATGAGCCTCGATCTAATTGTGAAGTTAATGAGGGCTAAAATCATCCCATCTTTGGTCTATGGCAGCGAGATCCTGCTGGGGAGGGATGGTAAGCTTCTAAATAATTTGGTCACCAGGATTTCCAAGGCCACTCTTTGCTTGCTGAGATCTTCATCAGCCACGCCGATTCGATTGGAACTCAGCCTTCTTCATCAATGGGTGGCACAGGCAGGTGCGTTATTAAATATTTTCCACAAACTCCCACGGGCCAGAGAAGTAAGTTTGAAGGCCCTAATGTGGAATGAAATTCAACCAGGTGGTGCCAGACAACCTCACTCCCTGTACTTCGAGAAATGTTGCGATCAGCTGGACCTAGAGAGCTCTGGACCTTACACGAGTCCCAAAATACATTCAAGCATAGCATCAGAAGGCGAGTACGGCTTCTCTCACGCCAGCTTGACATGGATATTCTGTCAAAGCGTAGGCACTCTTGGGCAGTTATCAAATCTTACCAGCTGCGGCATCAACAACATTATCTTGCCTGCACGTACTCTAAATATAAAAAACTAAAGTTTATGGCTCTGAGGATAGGGGACTGGCCATTTCAGAAACATCTAGCTAGGTGGCGTAGGCCTTTGGAAACAATACCGTGCAGGGGCTGCAGTGCATAAAAAGAATCTTTCTAACATATTGTTTGCAGCTGCCCTGCTCTGTTAGAGGAACGGAAAGGACTCTTAAGGCCAGAATGGAACAAACTAGGCACTCGTACTTGCTGGCAGGCCATCATTAACGCACTCGACCCATATAACACCACTATGAACATCCTGCTGGTCAGGTTTGTGGCCTTAGCTGTTAATAAACTAAGCAGGGAGGACTCATCCGGTGGTGTGGCATTAGCCACGAGTTCAAACATCCCACACAATGGTCCATCAGCTCTACGGCAAATGGAGGCAAACTAGTCCAGTTAAACGATCTAAGAACAGAAGGGCTGCCTGGAAGGAACAGCCAGCCTGCAGTGCCATGGAGGTGCCTGGTCATTGCCCTAGCCTGAGGACCTCGCAATGTGGGAAGGATCTTGCACTTTGCTCAACCCTGCACCTCCGCACTGTTATATATATTTTTTCTTTTACAGTGGAACTGGTTTAAAAAATACCCATTTTAAAGTGTTATGTGAATAGTTCTGTGTAGCATACCCTGCATTTTTAAGTATTTAAGGCACACTGAGCTAAAATAGGATTCCATTTTAAAGGGAATAACTGGCCCTCGCAACCAACTCCTATTGAAAAAGGTCTGCTGCTATTCTGCACTTATTATCTATTGAAAAGGTCTGCCCCTACTTTGCACGTTGTAATTTTGCACAACCCTGCCTCTATGAGGAATTTCTCTTCCGTTATATATAACACTTTCTTTTTGTTCCTTAAGCTAACCATTGAACTTGGAGTTGGTTTCAAGGTGGCTTGTACCTGAGCCTTACTGTAGAAGTACAATTAGTCGATTAACTATGGAGCTCTACAGATACATTTGAATGCTTCAAAGTTCTTGTAATTTTAATGCATCGTTTATGTTGTTTTACTTTGTAATGGTTTTAAGTAACCAAATAATAAAAGCCGTCAGCATGGTCCTTGAATCTTCATCCTTGTCTCTAGCCTCTCAGGGAGCCCTGAGGTTGGCATTTACTTTCTGCCACTTTACTGCTCTTTAGAAGGTCCTTGGGCACCCTAAAAAGAAAAGCAAAACATTAATGTTTGTATTCAATACTTTGATTCTGAGAGTTTGTATGGAACATTCTGGAACCCTTATATGGACTTTTTCCTTGAATTTATTTCGAGGAAGATATAAATATATAGGAATGATGTGATAATTCCTGGATATTCATATATGATATTGGTCCTCCGTATGTGGTCATGTTAGGTACATGAAGGATTCCTAAAAGCGATTATCGTAATCATTACACCTTATCAGATCTATTTAGTATTGGCATAATGGATAACTAACATCAGTAATGACATCTCAAATAACATTTCTGATTACATCACTGATTACATCATCTATGAAACTGCTATGAGACTAAACTGTAAAACATTTTTAAAAAGGTCCCTATAGCTATATGCAGTAGGAGTTGACTGTAGAGGGAATCATCCAGTTATGCATGAGGCTAAACCCTGCTTCACACAACTTCGGGCGATCTTACTGCAGGTTGGTCACTTATTGAGGGTTAGGCGCAAGGTCTGGCTGTAGGCCAGGACTTGGGGCCTACCCTTGCTGCACTTGGCCAAATGTCGTATGTGTGGCATGGGATGGCCACACATGGAGGATTGAGCTCAGGGCATAGCTTTCGGTCAGGTCCTGTGGCCAGCCTCATTGTGCACAGCTGACCAACATGTGCATCTGGAGTTGACCGCCGGTGGGAGGTTGGCTATAGGGCCTGGTCGAAGGCCAGCCCCTGTGGCCAAACCCTGATGCGCACAGAGTGGGTTGGATCCCCACACAGGGTTGGCCTCACACCTGGTGTCAAGGCTAGCTTCCACTGCGTATAGTCAAAGGCAGACTATAAGTATCTCAGGATGCTGTTGTCAATAATGTCTTTTGCGATGTCATCAGCGATGTCATCAATGATATCATTTTACATGTCATAAATGATCTCATATTTACGATTATAAGCAGTGCATGATGGGGATGCAAGTTATGGTTAGTTTACTTAACCATAACTGGTGAATCTCAGTGGTTTTATGGTTTTGAATTGCAACCATAACTGCACTTTAACCGTTTTTAGTGAACATATATATATATACAAACACACACACACACACACATTGACTTCACATACACTGTCAAGCCTTTTTGGCATCGATCGGTGTGTGGCTATGGGTTCAGCATTCAACATAAACAAATGCATTAAAAAAGAACTCCACGCACATTGCAGCTATCAGAGTTCACCAGCTTCTCTTGTGGAGTCTGGGGAAGTCACCAGTCTCCTCCTTCTCAATTATGCACCAGTCAGCCAGCCAGCAAAGCAGAACTGAGACAATTAGAGTCTAAATATATAATTGATCTGGACAATCAGAAATGTAATGGATTAAATATGACAGACAAATTACAGACACATATGTAGTATTTGAAATCAATTTTTTCTTAATACTAAAAGATCCAATGATATAGAGCTCTATATGACTAGTATTTAACAAATCAGTGATAATAGGAGCTGCATAAGTTAACTATTTCCCCTCAATAATTCACAAATCTGTGAAATTTGTCCACATGGCCTTGATGTATTAGATGAAAATTAAGGAAATTATTTAAAATGTATTTAATACACAGGCATGGTGTTCTAAACAAATGGTGGAAGAAATTGCGAAAATAACAGAATGACTATAATGTGGTAATAATACATGCCATTTTTCCACTAGGGCTTCATTGCTCATTTAAACAAATTCAGCATTATAGAAATATCAAATGTTTAACACTGGGGAAATGCAAACTGTCGGGTAGAGTACAGGAGTCAACTATTGTTTTTATCATTATTTAAAGAATACAAAATAATGTTCTGTTCATAAATTCAGTATATTATGTGCAATATAGATTAAATGGTTTGAATTTATCACAAAAAAATACTAAGCACTTTTTCTCTGTTTAAGGGATGTGCCGGCCTCATCAATGATTTAACTCGACTCATCACTCACCATGAACCAACAGGTCAACGCCGTCACCTCCAGCTGCTTCAACATCCTCTGCATCCTCCGCAAGACCTTCAAGTGGATCCCCCCCCACCCCCTCCCCCCCCCCCCCCGAGTCAAGGAAGACAGTCACCCATGCACTCATCACCAGCAGACTGGACTATGGAAACGCACTCTACGCCGGCATCAACAAGTCCCTACTCCGCAAACTCCAAACAATACAGAACACCGCACCCAGACTCGTCCTTGGCATCCCCCGACACGAACACATCAGCCAACACCTACGAAGTCTCCCCTGGCTCCCCGTGGAGAAAAGAGTCACTTTCAAAATCCTCACTCACGCCTACAAATGCCTACACAACAACGGACCCAACTACCTCAACGACAGAATCAACTTCCACGTACCCAAAAGAAACCTCCGATCTTCCAACCTCGCACTGGCCGAAACCCCGCGCATCCACAGAGCCAGAGCAGGCGGAAGATCCTTCTCTCACATTGCAGCCAAGACCTGGAACGAGCTACCGGCAGACATCAGACGCGCCCCCTCCCTGAACACCTTCAGGAAGACCCTCAAAACCTGGCTCTTCGGCTAAAAAGATCTGCGGTCCCCCCATCCTCAGCGCCTTGAGACCCTCACGGGTAAGTAGCGCGCTTACAATTCCCTGATTGATTGATTGATTGAACATGGCCAATGCTGTGATTATTCTTGCTTTTAATAAGCTGAACTCCAAAACGTTTCAATCTCTGTTGTACAGTATATTGTTATTATATATACAAAGTGTGTAGCGATGTATTTTATACCCAAATATGGATGTCATTTTTTGGGGTTTGAAGTAGTAATTCGCCTCAAATATTCTTGCTAAGTGGGAAGCAGGATTTTGGGATAATAATGAACTCAGTGTTGTATTCTTGGATGATATCTTCTCCTCCAGAACGGCATGAGCTTCCTCTAGGAGAAGATCCTTCCACTAGCTCATTAGATTAGCTTTTGCTGAAAGTAACAAGTTTTTAATACGTGATAAGGTTCAAAGACTTTGTAGGAAATTAGCATCTTTACGTGATGTACCCCAGATTTTTGCCCTTTCTGTTTTTGTTGGCTGTAGAACTCTCTGTACTTTACCCCTCCTTACCGATAGTAAAGTGCCTGTGCTCCCCCTTTAAACATGGTTGAGTTGGCATAACCCTAATTCAATCACTCAATCAGGGAATTTATAAAGCGTAGGGCTACTTTACGAGACATACCCCATAAACATATTCTCACCCAATAGATTATCACTGGAAGACTGACTTGAATAACCAAGTTTTGCAGGCACACCTAAAGCAGATTTCCTCATGCAAATCTCGCTGGCTTGGTGGAAGGGCATTTTATGCCCTCGCAGCAAGGTAGGAGAAGGAGGCACAACCCAATTTTTTCCGCTTGACTCTTGGTATGAAAGCAAGCCTGGCCATGGAGGAGTGGTGGGTTCTAACTGGATGGTAACGAATGATCCTCGCGGAAAGATAGCTAGAGCCCATCTGATACAAAGCTATACGGGCCAGAACTAAAGTGTTAAACTGAATTCTCACCTTGACAGGAAGCCAATGGAGGTCCTTTAAGTAAGGAAGGATAGACGTCTGTCTAGGGATGTTTACTAGTGTCCTCGCTGCTGCGTTTTGAACCATCTGTAACCTCCTTAGCAAATATGTTAGGAGACCCAGATATAAAGCATTAGCATAATCCAATTGTGAGGTTATGAGTGCGTTTATCACTGTTTTTTTGTGCCTGAAGCGGGAGCAGATGCAAACATTTCATTACAGATTTTAAAAGCATGAACCGACCACAGCCGCCTCCTGCGGAACAAAAGATAGCTGGCAGTCGATCTTCACCCCTAAATTCTGGGCTACTGTGGCCGGAGGTGAAGGTGGGGTGACACCTCCTGACCAGCACTCACTATCCCAGATAGGAGGATGCGAGTCAAATAACAAAATCTCAGTTTTACTGGCATTGCAGTGTAAATTGCTAGCCCGCATCCAGTGAAAAACAGCCGTCAGACAGTTCCTAAACATCCTAGATGCTTCAGGTGAGTTGTTTTCCATGTGTGTCGTCTGCGTATGACACTATCTGGACCCAAAGGAATCAACTAAGGAGGCCAGAGGAGCCATATAAATATTAAAGAGAGTAGGGCTTAGGGCAAAGCCTTGCGGGACTCCAAACGTGGTCACTTAAGGGTAAGATGCAAATGGTACCATCCAAACATATCGGCCTCTGTCAGCGAGAAAGCAACCAAACCATGCCAGAGATTAACCTCAGACTCCGATATTTTCCAAAGGATGGCGAAGGATGGAGTGGGACACCCTGTCAAAGGCTTCGGATAGATCAAGTAGTATCAAAGCAGTCGGTTTCCCCTGAACCAAGGCAAACTTGATGAAATCTGTCATCTCCACTTTTGCCGATTCAGTACTGAATCGTGGTCGGAAATCTGACTGTGAGTGATGTAACAGCTGACCTTGTTTCACATATTTGGAGAGCTGCGCATTAATAGGTGTCGCCAACAGCTTTGACAGAGCTGGTAAGAATGAAATGGGCCTATAATTATTCAACATTGTTCTATCCACAAAGGGTTTTTTAATAATAGTATTAATCTAGCCTGTTTCCAACAGGATGGTACAGAAGAAGATTGGATTGAACTGTTGAATAATTGGTTCAAAAGTGGATTGATCACCTTCAAACTAGCAATCAAAATCCATCTGGGCACAGGTCATCAGGTGAGCCAGATTTACAACACCCCTCGAAGTGCCCGTGAGTGAAGCGACCTCGGAGCAGACCAGACAAGGACACCAAGCAATGTACTGAACAAGGCATCTTAGAATGCGCCGTTTGCAAACACAAACTCCTCTCATTGCTCTTTGGCCCACATAAAGCATCTGGTACACTCCTGTCTCTTCTCTTCTATTCAGCTCAAATACAAAGCATTCTCATCAAGTACATGAAGTTCTACTTTCCCAACAGGGCAGAATACGCTTCACATGCTCATGTATAATGAACACATTCCAGTGATTCGCATGATAGGCTAGTGGTAGCCACCAAATGCCACAAATGTTTGCCTCTTGCAAGGATGACCAACATAAGTCATGTGTGCCGACATTTTGAAAGGCTGTCCACCACTATGCATGTGATGTCCATAATAATGTAAAAGATGTAGACAACGTGCTAAAGATAGCCACTCTATTCTAGGGCCACCATAACGACAAGGGTAGCCACCATGATGCTCAGGATATTTACAGGAGGTCAATGAGGACCATCTTATGTCATGGCCACAATAGTGCCTTGAAAGTCTACAATATGTCAAGGTAGAATCCCTTTTACCAGTGCCTCCATAAACCCACAGCATTTCAAGAAGATCAGGGGTCATGGCCTCCATAGAGACTATAAAGAACAAAATATGGCACGAGGGGACACTTTATGCCAGGGCACCATGTTATCTACAATGGCCATATAATATCAAGGAGGATCAACAAAATAACCAGCTCAACGATTCATTTATACAGATCACCTAAATCTCAACCTCTGTCATTCAAACATCTCCATTTCTCAGTTTGGTTGTTCTGCTTTCCAAGCGTGTCTCTCACCACTGCTTCTTTCTCTTAAATCTGACTCTCAGCTTCTATCTTCTTGCCCCCAAAGTACTCTTCCTACACTACTATTTACCCTCTGTCTTATAATTCTCATTGCACTATTAGAGGGTCATTTAGAATCTTGCAGGTGGCGTAGGGTCTAACCACATAAGTGGAGGCCATGGCCTCTGCTCCCCTGGCGGAGATCCCCCATGCAGGTGGGGATGTATCGGCCTTAAATTGTTCCTTGCTGTGGCAGCTCTACTAAAGGGTCTAAAGTTGTGCCGAGCAGGCCCCATCTTTGAACCCACATGCAAAGTACCTTGCTTTCTCAAAACAAACCCCCAACTGGGAGTTTGTTTTCAGGAAACAAACAAAATGGCCCTAATCACTCGCAGTTTTCTCCAGGGATGCGAGGACCACTGTGTATTTTCCATATACAAGACCATTGTGTCTCTGCCAGTGTAAACCCAGCACTTTCCAGAACTGTAAACAGAGCAGGGGGCCCGCCAGTTTGGGAGCGCTTCTGCAAAGATCTAAATGCCACCCTCACTCTTTCCCTTTTCTTCCAATTTTTCCTTTTCACCTCCTTTTCTTCCAATTTTTCCTTTTCACCAGTCTCCTTCCCGTCTGGTTCTTCCCTCGCTCACCCCACCTTCCCACTCCTCCTATGTTGTCGCAATCAGTCCTTCTCAACCCTCGCCTGCCTATATATGTACCTTGGTTTCTTTTGCTGTTCTGTTCACTTTCTTTTATGTTCACCCAACCCTATCTCTCTTTCCTCTTTATGCTTTCTTCTTCACTTCATTTCTTTCCATGTTGCTCATTTGCCCATTCTTCTATTTCCCACGTGCTTCTGTTTTGCTATCTTCATCTCCCCTTTTTGTTGTCGGCATGGAATTTAAGGAGATGCTTTATTAGAGTGTGAGTTGTGTTGAGCAAGGCGGACCGCCATAGCTGCTAGGTGTCCACTTGTGATGCGCGACACACCTTGTGTCAATGCTGGATTTTTACCCACCAGCATGTTACATTATGATTATGGGACTTGTAGTTCTGCCTTGTTAGCTAAAAAGCCAGGACTGGCCGACTGTGCCACGCATCAAGGGGTTACTTGCCAGCTATGAATGAGCAGCGAGGCTGGGGGAGTAGGGGGGGGGCAAGGGTCTTGGTCGGGTGCTGGAGGAAGTGGGCTGGGCAGAGAGGCGAGATGGCTGGAAAAAAGGAGATAAGGTGGTTTGGGGGAAGAGAGAGTCCGGAAACATTTGAATGAGGTTACTGAGGGCAGGGAGGAAAGAGTTGAGAGTAAAGGGTAAAACTGTGAAGAAGGCGTGGGCGCAATGAGCTGGTGGGAAGCGGTTGAGAGTGGTAAGGTCATAAGGAGGCTGGGAGGGCAGTGATGTTTGAAGCAGGATGTCAGGGGCTCCGAACAAGGTTTGGAGTAAGCAGGCATGGGGCACAGTGGCGGCTTTTGTTACGCAACTGGTATGGGCAGTATCTAAAACCATGTGCTGGCAGAGGTGTAGGTCGGGGATTTCGAGGTCGAAGTGTAGCAGGCGGGATGGTGTCACCCCCCTCGTGGGCTCTCTTCCTCGGCTTGTGCCACTGAGACTGCACACAGCGCCCACGCGGGCCACGCCAGGTGCCCAGCGGCAGCAGGACTCACTGTGTGCACCTCGGTTACAGCGGGAGGAGGGGTAGGCTCGCCTTCGGCAGCACATGCAGAATCACATGGATCACAGTGACAGTTCCCTGCCAGCAGGCTCTTAGCCTCCCCCTCGCCTGGCACACCTTCCAGCGTAGAGCGAGAGACCCTCGGTACTTCCCCTTCACCCAGCCTGGCAGCGGGCAGAGTCCCTCGGCGCTTCCCCTTCACCCAGCCTGGCAGCGGGCAGAGTCCCTCGGCGCTTCTTTCCTCTCCCCTGCCAGAGCCACAGGGACCAGACCTTGTCCCCTGCACGAAGTGAGCCAGCGGGAGACCTCCCGCCCTGCACTGGGGGAGACCCTAAGCCCTTCCTCCGCCCCGCCCTCTGTGCACAGGGCAGCGGTGGGGACTACAGGCAGCGTGGGAGGGGAGGGACCGACGGCAGAGGGGACGGGTCCGCAGGAACAGGCAGGGAAAGGAAACAAAGCTCGCGCAGCGCTGCACGCCGAGCCCGGCCGTGCCGAGGAAGCCGCCGCTGGGCCATGTCCGCCTCCGAGCCACGGCTGCTGCCACCCAGCGCCTAGCGTGTCCGCACTCGCGACTTAAGGCGCCGCTTCCCGCTCTCGGCTGCAGCTGCTCACTTGGGAGGAACGCTTCTGGGAGCTGTTTTAGAAGGCTGTTTGTTGCCCTGCCAGGAGGAACCGTCATTCGCCTAGGAGGACGTGGTTATTGAGAGAGGACCTGCGAATAATGAGATAGCTGGAAGCACGCGCGCCTGGATTTGTGGGTCTGCCTGGTGTGTGAAGATGCCGCCTTACAGCGTGCTGGATGTCAAAGTGGAGGATGTGCAGAAGCGGCGGAACCCCAACAAACACTATGTGAGTGTGTGACTGTGGGGCGCAGATAAGCGGGGGTGCTACTGACCGGCACTGGTGCAGAGGCAGCAAGGGGTGCAGAGGCAGCGGGGTGAAAAGTGCAGACACCGGGTGGGGTGCTGTGACACGATGGCACTAAAAGTGCAGAGGGATTCAGTGACACTAGAAGTGCGGGGGCATGGGGGGCGCAATGACAGCGGGGGTGCAAAGAAGGCGTGGGTGCAGAGACGGTGGGGTGTAGAGGCAGAGGGGTGCAGGGAAGCTAACTGCCTATAAAGCGGGGTGCAGTACACTGTAAGTGCGGGGACGCCAGGGGTGCAAAGACACCATTGCTTCAGAGAGACACTATAAGTGCACGCTCAGCACGATGGAGAGATATGAGGTGTAAAGGCAACAGACAGCAGGGGAGCTCTCACTAGAACAAGGGGCGCAGACAGTGGGGTGCGGTGAAACGCGGACAGCAGGGGTGCCGACACTTCAAGGACTGCAGACAGCGGGGTGCAGTGACTGACACGGGGTGCAGCGGCATCTGGTGTGCACCAGAGGTGCATGAACACCAGGGGTGAAGAGGCACCACAGATAAGCGCGCGCATGTCTACGGTGGCTGGGTTGTGCGCCAGTTATTCGTCTACCTACAGTAAAAATAGATTGTCAGTCATATTTAGAGCAGCGCGCGCCCCGGGGCCTGTCCAGGAGTAAAGCATTGCTCATTTCATATACTGGTGAGGTCCAGGCCCTGGGTGCTTGGGATTTGCCGCGTTCTGTGTACACAACAAGCATGCTTTAACTTTGCGACTGCTGTGTGTCGGTTTGAAGTCAGCAGTGGGTTTGCGGCAGGAAACGTCGCCTGCATTGATTTCCCACGCTGACCCGGAGATGGTCCCCAGTGGGACTTCTTTGCTGCCAAGTCGCATCTGGGTTCTGCGAGGGAACGTTTGTTTTCTTTGCAACGACTGTTGTGGTTTTGCAAACGTTACAGATATTTACATTGAGAAATGACAGCGCCAGCTGCTCGTACAGCCATGAGCACGGGAAGCCCCTGGTTCTCTCTCCTTTGTCCTGGTTCCACAGCAGTTGTGCTGTTGGAATGCAGTGCTGTAGTGTGTCACTGCACCTGCATTTCCTGGTGGTTAAGAACTAAGTGGACTTTGTCTGACCCCTGGGCCAAGATGGTTGAGAGCTGGTGGCTACTTTACATCAGATACGCACTTGAAGAACCGCCCGGCTACTTTAATATCTATTTGGCTTTAATGGACCTTAAAAAACCGAATGAACACGTGCAAGCTCGTGCTCTGGCGCACAGGGACAGCCCCACCCTTACGACACAGTCTTCTATCTCTGATCTGTATATCTGAATTGTAAATCAGCTTCCACTTGGTATCCTTGTGTCACAGTGCAGCACATTGTCATAACCTCAGGCATCCCAAACTGACATGGTTGTCCTCAAAACTCCCCTGAGTGGATGGCCGCGTCTTAGCGTAGTCGGACAACAGAGACAGGAAAGGGTTGGAGGAGGGAAGGGAAGTACGAAGAAAGCCTCGAGAAGGTAAAGAATCATGTCAATGTATGTTGGCTCTTTGTATAGCACAAGTACTACCTTGTAGCCGCTTCAAAGCGCTGTGATGAGCAGAAGCAGATGGTATGAGAAGAGGTATAGGGAATAGGGTAGGTGCTCTCTTGTTGCATACTTGTGTAGCGCTTATGCCACCCTAAGGCTGCTGCTAAGCTGGGAACAGTATAGGAAGGGTGGGAAACCTGAGAGGGAGGGCTGGGAAAGGGGAAAGATGGGTTAATATTGACTACTACAACTCTAAACTTCTGCAGTTGTTTCTTTCCTCCGTGCCAGGGAGCCCTTCAGGGTATCAGTCACACTTTACACACTTTATTACTTAACATTTGAAGGATTACCCTTTTCCTTTCTTAAAATGTTCTTCTTTTCCTCGTTCGACATGTTTTTATCCCTCCAAGTTCTTCTGGTATCCAGTGTAGGTTGCCGCCTTCCTCTTCTCCAATTTTACTTGAGGTTTTCCTTAATATTGACGTAGGGTATAGTCCAAATAGATTTACAGTTTTTCACATATGCTCTCACAATATTCACAAGAAGAGAATATTTATATAGTACTTTGCATCGACAATCTGTTTTCAAGTGTTCAGGATTCCGACATATGAATAAACGGAGATAAAATGATTTGCCCAGAATCACACAGTTTGATAATTTGTACAGAAGAATAGACCATAATTGAAGCCTCCTTATTCCACAGTCTGCAACATGGTCACGAGATCACCCCTCCATCATTTATCAAGCGCCTTCTATTTTTAGGTTTAGTTTTTGGTAGCACAGTTATCAAACTGATCCGTTGCTAACAGTATATATAGAGTCAAGTTTGGATCTGCCCCATTCAATCATTGGCTTTCTATAACCAGCCTCCATCAGCCATTGGCTTGATACTTTGTCCATCACGTCTTTGCTCAGCCCAGTGAAATTATCATCTCTCACCTAATGGTATTGGCTGTTTGGTTTTATCCCTCCATCTTCACTCGATTGCTTACATTCAACTGTATGAGGGATTACTTTCCAGCTGTAGCCCTTTCGGTCCTCTGCTAGCTCCCTCCTGTGCGTCTCACACTAATGTGCTAGCGCTGTATGCATTATGATATGAAACCCAGACCTATTGGCTTTATCACTGATGTTTATCTAGTGGCTCTCAGGCTGTAGCTCTGTGAATGGACCTCTATCAAGCTGAAAGGTCTCCCAGAACATCTCCCCAGCAGGGGCTGAATCACAAGTCTCTAGCAAAGGTGACCTAACTCACCCACTGGTTTGGTACCAATTTGATCAATTTCTTCAAGTGCGGTGTTCTAGAACCGATGTATAGCATTTCTGTTTGCAATGTGCAAACAACCAAGTTAATTCAAGACAAAACAATCTATACAGTAGTAAGGTTGCTGGTCTCGCCTGTTAGTTCAGTCTGTCTATTACTGCAGATGATGATTTGTAAAACATTTTTTATACTTGGCTACCATAACTTGGTAACTTTTGTTACATGTGTTGTCATTATTATTATAATAATAATTAATAATTGTAAAGTGCGAACCTATCATCCCTTAAGGGTTTCAAGGCGCTGGGGGCCGTTGGGGAGATTAAAGTGAGCTACTGCCCAGAGTCGCATGATGCTGAGCTGAGCTGAGCTGCCACCGCCGATCGATCCATGAGCCCTGCGCTCTGAAGTCAGCCGCTCTGGCTGCTGCGCCACACCTCTCCCTTTGGCCATTTCATGTGGGTATTGGTCCTCCCGGCTGGTAAGATTACTCAGTGGACTAATGCATCCTTTGTGGAGACATCTGTGTAACCTGAATGTCACAGTTTCGAATCCTCTAGGGTCCATTCATCCTTTCATCTACCGGAGCTCGATTAAGTATGTACTGTTGAGTTGGATGATATGTAACACCAGTTATCAGCACCTAGAGACCAGCTTAGTATTGGAATGTACTATGTGAGTGTAGTGATTATTATCGCTCCTACATTGATGCTTGTACCTCTCTATCACGCCATTATGATGTAATGTGGCATGCAATGGGTCCAGCACCCTTGCCCCCGCTGTCCTTGTATATTCAGCATGGCGTGGCCTTTCATGACAGACTTCCATATCCCTGAAGGGTTGCAGTGGCAGCAGTGCCATGTAAAAGGGCTTCCCTATTGTGATAGCAGTGGGTAACTGCTGGCTGTGTGAGGTCAGTGGCCTATCATCTGTCTGGTGCTTTATCCTGGGGTTACTGTTTTCTGGTTGGATGTGCTTTTGAACCCACGGCCCAATAGAAACCACACTCACACTTGAGTCAGAGAGGAGTGTTGTGATCTTTGTGACTGATCTATAAATTCTTCTTAGCCTCTTTCTGGGGTTCATGAAGTGCCACTTCCACAGGCAGCAAGCACATCAAGGTGGGTGTTAAAGTTTATTACACGTTACATGCGGGCCAACCCACTCTTCAGCAGTTCTTCACCCACATTCTGTTGGTCTCTGAAGGCAGCACTTAGTATGTCATGATCTGCTTTGCAGAGAGGTGGACCGAGTGGTGGATGGGAACCCACAGTCTACTCTTGCTTAGTGTTCAACTTCGCTACTGTTTTCGGTGTCTGTTCCATCAGTTCCTGTAAGAATATCCCATATGATAACCACTTAACTCCCAAAAAGAATGATCTCTGGCTCCTGGTCCTGAAGTCTTGTAATGTTTACATTGGAGACCGCAATGTGTCAGTCTGTCATCTAGTGTTGTGTCTCCTCTGCCAGGAGGATGAAATCCGTAGGTGACATTCCGTGAGGTCCAAGGTCTCGCATACAGCTATCTATAGGACCATAGTGTATTGTTTCCATCTTTTGTGTTTCATAACTCTATCCATGGCCACAATTTTATATTTATAGTAGTTGTTCCTTGGTAGGTTCCGCTTACCAAATGGGCTCATAATATGGCTTAAATATTAAATTAGCAACAGTGCCAAACGCCGCCTCGTTCTTTGATGTAAAGCTCTATTACAAATTTTGGTAAATCCCAGATTATTTCCATGTTTGGCACATTGTATGAGAGAATGTTGTATGCTTTTATACTACTTTTATTCTGTCCACACACCTGTGTTTAAAGTAGGTCGTGCCCCTCGGCGGTCTCCTCTGGCGTTGGTTGTGCTTGTGCATTGGCAAACTCTGTGTGCTCTTGAGAAGCACAAGAGCCCAGTGTTTCACCGGAATCAGGGATGGCTCCTGAGTTGGATGGCATGCCCTCTAAAACCTCAAACGTGTATAATAGCACAGGGATGTAGTGGTTGAGTTGCGTTCTCTTGTAGTCAGGGTGCGACCGGTGCAGAGAGCGGGCTATGCTGTAATTGGCTTGATTTCTGTAAATGTGATGTCCGCCATATATGGCAAGACTGACACTAGAAAAGGCGGAACCAGGAACTCGGGCACGCCGCCAATATGGCAGTGGTGCCAGTCCTCGGTTGGGCTTTCCCGGCAAGGAGGGGGCTGGGCCAGCGCCAATGACGTGCACAGGTTTCCCCCTCCCCGCCGCGAATCTCATTGGCCAGTTAGGGGGCGTGCCCCGGAAGCAGTTGTTTGCGGATCTAGCCGGGACCTGTTTTATCTGGCTGGGGGAGCGCTCTTTAAAAAGAGCAACCGAGCGGGGAGACAGTCTCTTCCTCGCCGCTCTGCTCCCCCAGCACATGGACGCGTGCTGCAGCCTCCGCTTTTCTTTCCCAGCCCACCATCCCCAAAAAAGTAGCAGGGGTGTTACGAATTCTCCTCATTAGGCATTGGTTTCTTGGTTAAATTGGTCAAAGTCTTGGTAGGTTGTTAGATTATTTGCATTATTAGCGAAGAAATGTTTGTGTGTTTGTTTTCTTTTACAGGTAAAAGTTAATTATTAATTGTCGTATTTTATGTCTGGGTATCCTTGGTCTGCGGTAAGGTCATGATTAATAGGTCTAATTTACATCTTTTAGTAGGCATCCCATTGGTTAACGGGGACGCCTGGGGGGGGGGGGGGAACAGTGGTTCCTCATCACACTCCAGAGGGCGCTCGCAGCCGTTTGGCTGAAGGGCGCAGGGAGTTCCGCTTCCGGTAGGCAGCTTGGGGTTCCAACCCCTGCGCAGGCGCATTGGGCACCAACATGGCATAACATCAGCCCCTGGGAGTTAGGTTGGAAGGGCGTAGGGGGTGCCACGCGAAAAGAGTCTGCGGGGCACACGGGCCTCCTGCGCAAGGTTACTCCGGTAAAGGGGGACCTGTCAATTAGTGGGGAGCAATCATGACCTTACACGTAGGCTCATACAGGATACGCAGAAAACAAATGTACATGTTCCAGTTTAAGTTAGGTATGGTTATGTATTAGATTCATGTTAAGGATAGCCATAAATCATGTCACCATTTGTATGACAAAATGTGGGTGAATATGTTGATGTTTTCTGCGTATAATTTTTGAAAAATAGATTTGCAATTTTGAATTATGTTTTATTATTTTAATAAAATACGGCCGGGGTTTCCTACCCCTGATCCAAAAAGCAAATTGTGTTGGATGTTTTACTAGCGATACCCCGGGGGAGAGAGGAATCACATGTGGGGAGTAACTTGGGAGGGGACTCGGCAATACCAGGCCATATTAGGGAGGGGGATTACAGAAACTTCTGGAAGAGTTGGTAGCCAGTTACCCAGCTGCCGTGCTACCTGTTGGTGGTTACTGCAGTGGAGAGGTTTTTTGTTTTATCTCTGGGCCACCACAGTTTGAAGATCTGTGTACCTTGTGGCGTGTACCTGAGCCTAGTCTTATTACAGAGGTGTGAAAAGATAGGAGGCGAAGCCTGATTCAGATAAAGCATTTAAGAAATCTGTGAATGGATGTGTGTGGGGTGATAGCCCAGCACAGATGTCCAAGTATGATGAACGTCCTATTCGTGGTTTGATCGCACGTTTCCCATACTTCACATTTAAACAGGTCTCTATTTTTCAGTAATGGAGAGGTCCCAAAGTGATGTAGTGCCTCTCTGTCACTCCTACAGCTGGGGTTGGATATGATAACTTTTAAAAAGCCCCAGTGCAAAGTATGTCACTTTTAGCAAATCTCTGTTTTTCAACCAAGAGTGGCTCTTCAAAGGGCTAAACTTACGATGTAAGAAATGAAACTCAAAATCCCTACATGCTTAGTGTTGTTGGCTGAAAAACCAGAGCTGACTTAGAAATCAGTGTCATGATATGGGGCGAGTTGACCACTAAGCGCTTGAAAAAGTAATCCTCTAAGAAGCAGAGACTGGTTGGTTTGATCTGAGGCTGATACCATAAGTTGGACCAGTCAGGTTGTGTAACTGCGGGCAGCTGTGATGGTAAGCAAAGGAGACCCCACAATGAGAGTCCACTGTATGTCAGAAAGGGCCGGATCCACGCCAGATTTTCAGGACAACCAATTAATATGTAAATGATTTTCATCTAGAAGTGTGTGTGTGTGTGTGTGTGTGTGTGTGTGTGTGTGTGTGTGTGTGTGTGTGTGTGTGTGTGTGTGTGTGTGTGTGTGTGTGTGTGTGTGTGTGTGTGTGTGTGTGTGTGTGTGTGTGTGTGTGTGTGTGTGTGTGTGTGTGTGTGTGTGTGTGTGTGTGTGTGTGTGTGTGTGTGTGTGTGTGTGTACGTGTACACACTGTGAAAGTTTGGCATGGGTCCAGCCCTCTAGGACTTAATTTGAAAGACTCTCTGGGACTTAATTTGAAGGACCCGGCCACAGTGAGTGATGATCAAGGCATGTGCAGTGTTCTAGCCAGGCCATGAGTGGTACCTTTAGACCTGGCTTTTGCTCCAACTGCAATGTGCATGCATGGCTTGGAGACATAAATGTTGTTAGGGCAAAGGTAACCTAGAAGTCCTAGTCGGGTATTAAAGGTGACACATAACCACCTTATGTCTGTACTTCAAATGATATGATAGTGTGGAATTATTTGTAGTCAGTCAGGGGCACTGCAATTATGTGATTCTGCAGGCATGTTGTTTTCAGCATAATGATGCATGTCCTCCACTTACTACATAATCCACATCCTGCTTCATAATTTGCAGATTTCAGCAAGAAATGTTTCTAGCACAAACAGACCAAAAGTTATTAAAGTTAAGTGCTATACCGTGCTAGACACTTTGCTGATGTTAATTGGTGTATTCAGGTGATAAAGTGGCACTAACGAGGTGAAACATTTCTCAGACTGTAATAATGAGTGTTAAAATGCCAAAACGCAAAATAAAACTGACTCAAAATGTGCCACATCGTGGCGCGTACTTTGCTTTTTTTCTGTGCAATTTACCCAGTCTTGCTTCGTAATTTGGGCCTTCAGTACTGCACAATCACAGTGGTCCTGCTTATACTTCCAGCTTGTGCACTCTGGTATTGCTGTAAACCCCTTCCCAGGTACTGTTCGTACTTTGGGGGAAAACTTCGCCAATTGACTTAGCCATCCAGTGACGTAGATATACTTCATGCTAGGTCCATACCTGAGGGGTGTTTTTCTCTTTTCTGTGCCTGGCTCGCTTCCTCCTATGCCTTCATGGATTCCACTCTGTGTGAGTCAGGCCCTGGGCGAAGTGCTTGCCTCTTGCACCTTTGCTCCCCGGGGCCCTGTGGCTTATCGAGTCCATGAGGTGTACACCTGCCCATCTGCTTCTGTTTACTCTGGCAGTGCATGTGCTGTAACGTGCACGTGCTCCACAGGTCACCGAGCAGAAGGTGACGCACCATTTACCTTCTGCCCACCTTCACACCCGGAAGTAGGCGCGTGGACCCTTTGTCTCTGCCTCAGAGAGCCAGTCTAACTTATATTTTATATATATTTTGTAATGACAGCTGCCGTTCACAACGCGACGAAACTTAAAGACTTTCTACACTCTCTTTTTTTTTAGGGTCGAATTTGAATGCATTCTGTGCTAAAGCACCTGTATGTCTTCTTTAAGGGGTTTCCTTCAATGCGTTTTTTTGTTTTAAAGTAAATTGTGTTGACTATTAATATTACATTGTTATATATCCCCTGTTGATATTTATTTAGAAAACGTTGGTATTCGCGGGTGAACTAGCATTAGTTTCAGGGTGGTAGGTATTGGTAGTAAGAAACGGGTCCAGCCTCCCGGCCACCGTACCTAACAGTTTGTAACACGGTCTTCCTTCACTTCTTCAAGTGCGGTACTTTCTTGGTACTTCCTTGGTACTTCCATGGGACAAGGATACTTATTTTGGGATGTGCTGAGCTGCGTTTTTGAATGCAAAAAAATACAAGAGTGTACCCAAGTCGCCATCTGGTGACCTCCGCTGCCGTTTGGCTTATCGCTGTTATTGTTTAGAAGGCGAAGATTCACGCGGGAGCAAGCGCTGTCGTTACATCAGCGACTAAAACGCACATATTGTATTTTCATGCTTAACTAACAGTTGTGACTATTACTGACGAAGCAGCTGGGCCAAGCACCAACACGTGGACTCGCCTAGTCCATGCTCCATATTTAGATACATATTTGTATTTATGTGGCTGTTTTGGAAAGCGCTTCGT
Source organism: Calotriton arnoldi (assembly GCA_963921515.1). Taxonomy (NCBI): domain Eukaryota; kingdom Metazoa; phylum Chordata; class Amphibia; order Caudata; family Salamandridae; genus Calotriton; species Calotriton arnoldi. Next base: position 4,340,671 of record CAWUFW010000182.1, read on the forward strand.
GTCATCTTACGTGGCTTCAGAGCACTGATGTGTTCACAGTAGCAAGTCTGATACAACAAACACTTTCTGTTCGGGTGGAGGAGCCCCCTTTGCACAGTTCTTCTGTCACTGACCCAAAGTCAGTCGCTTATAGTGTCTAGTATGAGACCCTTAGTCTTTCATACCTGAACATTGATTATACACAATTCCATCAATAAGTTAATCAGAAATATCTTTGCAGTACAGTGGAGGTGATACCACAGTGGAGGGAAGTGTTGCATATTCGGAGACGGATACATTCGCTGTTACTCTGTACGACCTGTGTTTGCACATCATTATTTCCTTTCAGGAGGTCACGGATACCATTTATTGACAACCTTCTATGAGACACTGCTTGTTTTGCTCCCAGACTAAGAACATTTGGCGTGTGATGGTCATCTTATGGAGCCATTAAAGGCTGCAGTCACATGTTTATGTCCTCTACGGGCTGTTGTAATGTGTCATAGTCAGAATACCGGTTTATGCAAAGATATGGTTCAGGTGCCACTCTCGGAATATATTCTTACCCTTTGCATTTGGGGTACCGAACCAACCATGAATCTGGGAATACGTAAAGCAGCCACCTGTCCACTTCTACATGCTTTTAAACAGCACACACCTGCCTAGATTTAATTCAATTACAGCTTTTGGCTCTCTTCCATAGACATTATATTTCTCACGACCCGTCTTCCTTACACATCTGTTAGTATCTACTGCATTAGAACGTTTCCCAATGTTATGAAATGTTTGGAGGCAGCATTTAGGAGAACGAGAACCTGCTTATCAGTATCACACATGTCTATCCATCACTCCATTGTCTTATGTTATTAATTGTTTTTCCCCATAACTTGTACTCTAGAGTGGCCTTCAATGGAAAAGTGATGTCTAAGCCAGGGTTCTCCAAAGTCGGTCGTGGAGGGACGGATCCATTTTTTTTTTAAAACATATTTTTTATTGATATTTTCTCCCCCCATACACTTTACAACATTGGGTTGAGCAGCGGTGTTGATACAGCGATATTGGCATGGTGTCCAGCCCTCTGTTAATGTCAAATCTTTTGCTTTATGGGATTCCCCACTACTGTTGGCCCACATCTGATTATGCATGCAGCCCAAAGCCGCCGCTCAATTACTTCCAGGATGTAGTATGCCCAGACCCTCCCCGTCCCTCCCAACAGATGCCTATACCCCTTCGCAACCCTCCCTAACCCCAACCCTCCCTACCACCGGTGTGTACTTTACCTAGCTCAGCCTTTACCTAAGTGGGCGCTCTGAGGCGCGCCAGGGGCCCCCTTCCTCGCTCCTCTGCGAGGCTATTTGACCTACTCGGCCGATCTCGGCCTTCCCCTTCCCGACCCCACTCTGTTACCTATAAGGCGACCTTAGTCCTGCATGCTCGTCTCCCCTGCGTGCCCCTCCAGTGATTCTTCGTCTGCGTCCGCGCCATGGCCCTTTAGTTGCATGACCAATGCCTCCCACGCTCTAGCCGCTTCCAGCATCTTTCATTATTCGCCCTCCAAGCCATCTGCAGCCGCACCATACCCTCGCTTTCGGCCCACCCCAGGAATGCTACCCTCCACTGTTCCACCGATGGCCCCCGCGTGGATTTCCAACGCCTAGTTAACTCTTTTTTTGCCAACAGTAATCCTAAGTCCAGGAATTTACTAGTTATTTTCGTCTTTGCTGTGTGCGGGAACCAGTGCAACAGGCAGGTAGGTCCCCACTCCCGGTTCTAATTGCCGATCTGTAATGTCCCCCAACACTTCAACCACTTCCTCCCAATATGTACCTAACTGGGGACAACCCCATATCATATGCCTAAAATCCGCCTTATCGGAGTTGCAGCGAGGACACCTTGCTGTGTCTACCTTAAAGTACTCATTAACCTGGGCCAGCGTCAAGTATGCCCTATGTAACACGTAATGATGTATTAGTTGGAGCCTGGCGTTACGCGTGCTTTTCCATGCCCTTTCTACTATCTTAGGCCACACCGCCGCTGGGATGCCCACGCCAAGGTCTTCCTCCCATTTGGCTTGCAAGCGATCCAATGGCTGCGTCCCCTCGCCTAGCATTCTCCTATACAGGCATGTTATTTATTTATTTATTTATAAAGTTTTATATAGCGCGAACATGATCCCGAAGGATATCAAATCGCTTTACAATTGGAGGGAAAGGAAGGTAACAATTGCAGTACAGGCATCAAATAGGAATACCAACCAATACACATAACAAATAGGCATATCAAACCAATAGGTTACAATCAAAAAGGGGTCAACAAAGAATAAGATAATAACTGGTACATAGTGAACTAGGAGGGGAGCAAATGATTAGTAAGGAAGAATAACACCCAGCGCAGGGCTTACAGGTGTAGGTCCAATGCATTAGAGCAGATGATCCAAAAACCCTTTTAAGGTAAGAACTTGTTCATGAGGAATCTTTTAACTTCCAATTTGAAGGCAACCTTTGCAACACCGAACCAGAAAGGCCCATCCTGTGCTCCAAAATGAATAGGAGGTTGTCGTGATTAACAGTGTTAATGGCCTTATACGTTCCTGCCGCCATGACCACATATTGACAAGTTAACGTCGTGCGTGGTTCTGATAACCCCCCCCCCCAATGTTTCTGGATGGCCGCTACTAATGCGGTGTGTAACAGAAAGTCTCCCCTTGGGAGGTCGTATCGTTCTAACAGTGTTTGAAATGGAACAAGCACTCCATCCTCATATAGGTCCCCTAGCATATGCACCCCCGCTCCTCCCAACCTGCCAGTGCAGACCAGTCTCCCCCGTGTGGCCATGCGGTGCTTATGCCTAACGGAATCTCTGGTGCATATGGTCTCTTCGCCCCATCTCTGGTTCGACTGCGATTCCAGCACCGCTGCAGTGTGCGCTCCTCCTGCGTGAGAGTCCCCCGTCTTAGCCTCTGTCCAAGCACTATGAAGGAGAGCACATGTCTCTGGGTCCATTTGCCCGCCGGGTCTCCCGGGCCCCGGAACTCCCGGGCTACTGCCTGCGTCAACCACTGCAGCTGCGCTGCTAGGTAATATAATTCGAAGTCCGGGACCGCCCATCCCCCCTCCGCTCTCGTCCGCATCAACGTAGTCAGGGCCACTCGCCGCCTCCCGGCCCCCCAAATAAAGCTCACCAACTCAGAACGAAGCATGCGGAACAGCGAGCTCGGTATCCAGATTGGTAATGTCCGGAAGTAATATAACAGCCGGGGGAGCGCCACCATCTTCAAAAGCGCTATTCGGCCTGCTACAGATAGTGGCAGTGCCCCCCAAAATGCCATACTCCCTTTTATCCCCCGCAGCGCCCTACCTACATTCCCCTCCAGCAAGTCGCCTTGCGAGTGGTATATATTAGTACCCAGGTATGGGAGACAGCGGGGCTCCCAACGCACCCCCTCCGTCCCAATCGGTCTCCGCGCAGCAGGTTGCACTGGGAACAAGCTGGTTTTAGCCCAATTCACCTGGAGCCCCGATACCCTTCCAAACGCCGTCAGCAAGTCTGTCGCTCCCTTAACCCCTTCTCCCGCATCTGCCAGGAAGAGCAATAGATCAACTGCGTAAAGGGAGATGTATTGGGGGTCCCCACAGAGCTCCAATCCCCTATACTGCACACCCGTTCGCGCATGCATCGCTAGCGGTTCCATAGCAAGCGCAAACAACAGCGGGGACAGCGAGCAACCCTGCCGCGTCCCCCTGCCAACCAAACACTGCGAGGAAAGCATGGCACCCGTACGCACTCGGGCCGTTGCTTTGTGGTATAGCGTCCGCGTCCAGCTTATGTACTCCTCCCCCAGCCGTATCGTTCTCAAGACTTGATAGAGGAACGGCCACTCCAGGCTATCAAACGCTTTTTCTATGTCGACTGATAGTACCGCCGCTGCGGGCTCCAGTCCCCCGCTGCCTTCTAGCACCCGCAGTAGTCGTCTCACATTACCCGCCGTGTTTCGCGTCGGGATAAATCCTGCCTGGTCGGCATGGACCAGCTGCGTCATGTATGGTAACAGTCGGGTCGCAAGAATTCGGCTTAGGATTTTATAGTCCGTTGTCAGCATTGACAGCGGTTGGTACGCCGTTTTATCACTAGGCTCTCTCCCCGGTTTCAATAGAGGTATAATAAGAGCCTCCTGAGTAGTGGCCGGTAAAGTGCCTGCTTTCCGCGCCTCCCGGTAGACCTCCAGCAACCGTGGCGCCAATTGGTCTACATATTTGGCGTAAAGTTCTATGGGTAACCCATCAACGCCCGGCGTTTTATTGCGGGCCATATGCTTGATGGCGCTACGTATCTCCCCCAGCGTGATATCTTGCCCCAGTGCCTTCTCCTGCTCTTTCGCCAGCTTAGGTACCTGTAAATCGGCTAGAAATCTACCAATATCGTCTTTGCTCCGCTCTAGTTTGCTGCGATATAGGTCGGCGTAGTACTCCAGGAACAAATCATTTATCCCCTTCTGAGTATATATTATTGTGCCGGATTCCGTCGCCAATCCCAGTATCGGGGTGCCCCTCGGATTCGGGTTAGCCAGCCACGCTAGCAACGTCCCCGCTTTGTCTCTGTCCGTGTGCGAGCGCATCCTGTACGCTCTGTAATCAAAGGCACGCAACCGCTCTAACTGCGCCACCACTACTGCCCTGGCCTCCTGCGCTTCCCCCTACAATTGCTCGTTTGCCGGGCAAGCCTTCTCCGCTTGGCGCAACCGTTCTTCCGCCGCCTCTACTTCTGCCAATAACGTTTTCCGCACCCCAATCGATGTGGCCATACAAAGTCCCCGGATTACTACCTTAAAAGCCTCCCATTCAGTCGCCAGCGACTCCGTGGAGCCACTGTTCTCTTCAAAGTACCGGACAATTCCCGCTTCTAAGTCTGCGCTAAAAGCCGGATCTTCCAGAGCTTCCGGCCGCAACCGCCACGTCGGGATCGCCGCTCTCTCCCGGTTCCATCGCATCGTAAGCAATAATGGGTTATGATCGGATATCGTCCTGCTTAAATACTCGCTATGAAGCACCCTAGAGTGTGTGGTCTGCGTGCAAAGTATCGTGTCGAGCCTCACATGGAGTTCATGGAGCCCCGAATAATGGGAATAGTCCCGCTCCCCAGGATGCTGAACCCTCCAGCTATCAACCAGGCCCCATTCCCCCTGCCACTTTCGCCTTGCTGCTGCTAACTTATGGATCGGGGCTTCGTGCAGCGGTGGATGGGATCTGTCCAACTCCACGTCCTCTATCGAGTTGAAGTCCCCCCCCAGCAACAGGGGACAAGGGGCATGGTGTGCTAGTTTCCCGGACAGCCGGCCAAGAAATGCGGCCTGGTCCACGTTGGGGGCATATATGCTGCCTAACGTCACTTCTTCCCCATAAAGGCGGCCCTGCACCATCTGTTGAGTCATCTGAAAGGGCACCCCAGCACGAACCCATATCAAGGCCCCCCTCGCTTAAGCAGAATATGTCGTGTAAAACAATTGTCCCCTCCATCTACGCTTCAATGCTTGACCCTCTGCGGCATTAATGTGCGTCTCCTGCAGAAACGCTATGTGTGCTCCTCGCCTCACCAGATAAGCATGCACCTTATGACGTCGCTGCATCGTGTGGAGCCCTCGCACATTCCAGGTCATACACCTCAGTTCAGGTAACGCCCCCATGCTTGTGCTTGTCGCCTACTCCCTCTGTCCCCCCCTTGCTGTACACACCGGTGGCCCTAACCATACCCCTAATTCCCATAACTTGTGCCCTCTCCCACCCCCCCAGAACAGGCGCTACAACTCTAGTACCCATCCAAACTCCAAAACAAAGTTCCCCCTGGTGTATACCAAAGGGTGTGTGGCCGAACGATCAAAGGGGAGTAGGCCCGAGGCGTCTGAATGCCGGAGCATGCTGCCCCTCCATCCGCCCTCACCCCCAAGATAATCAGGCTGACCCCACTGGCGCCGTGCTCTCGTAAAAGCGCTTCTATTCACCCGAATTCTGAACATCCCCTTCCCCCCCTGCCATCGTCAGACCCTTACCCCCCCGCTCTCATCTGCGGTTCGGTACCAGACAACTCCCCAATCAGGCTCCCTTCAATTAAATAAAACAGAGCCCAATGTTACTCATCCACAGTCTCGTCCGCCGTCCCTGCTGTAATGTGTGGCAGCAGGACACTCCCAGTATCCGACACTTCCGAGTCCGAGCCCTCCGATCCTTTCTCTGAGTTCGTCACCACCGAAGGCGTCCGCCTCGATTCCAGAGACAGGGTTGATGCTGCTTGCAGAGCAGCCTGCCGTTCCCTTTCCGCTTGCTTGTCTGAGGGTTTGCGGGTCGCCGTTCCTTGCCCTCTGTGGCGTCTTGACCGGCGCAGTTTCAGTTCCCCCTGCTGCTCCTGCTTGCTCCGGTCCGCCATTCCCGCACCGACCTTGTAGGCCTCGAGCCACGCCCAGGCATCCTCAGGGCTGTCATGGAAGGTTGTCTTCCCATCAAGTGCTATCCGTAGCCGTGCCGGGAACATCAGGGAATATTGCAGGCCCTCCTCTCGAAGTGCGCGCTTGACTTCCAAAAATGATGCTCGGCGTCGCTGAACCTCCAGCGTGTAATCCGGGAATAGTGTCACCTTGCTGTTGCCCACAGAGTAAGGCCCCGCAGCGCGAGCCTGGCGCAGCAGCAGGTCTCTGTCCCTATAATGGAGCAATCTGGCCACCACCGGTCGCGGAGGCCTGCCCGGGACCGGGGGCCGAGCCGGCACCCTGTGCGCCCTCTCCAGCGTGTAGAATTGCGACAGCCCAGTGGGTGCAACCTCCCTGCGCAACCAATCCTCCAAGTAGCCTATCATGCTAGTTCCTTCCGTTCCCTCGGGAAGCCCCACGACTCGGACGTTGTTCCTCCGATTCCTCCCTTCGGCGTCCTCCGCTCTCCTCGAGAATTTGTAGCCGGCGCTGAATGTCCTCCTGCTGTGATTCAAGCGCCTTCCGGCTCGGCTCCAGAGTCTCCACTGCGGCTTCTATCGTCTTCACTCTGTCGGCTAGCTTGGCGTGGTCTGCGCGCAGTAGCCCCAACCCCTGAGCCACATGCGCTATGTCCAGTTGCAGCGCCTCTCTGGAATCTGCTATGGCCTGCAGTATTTGATCCACCTGTGGCTGGGGCAATCCCGCTGCCCCAGTCGCTTGGTCCCCCTGTGTATCCGCTGTTCCTGAGTCTTCTTCTCTTTCAGGGGTTGCCCCTGCTTTCCCTTTGGGCTTCCCCATGGTGTCTTGTCAATCTCCGTTCTCTGCGGCCCCCACAGCGGTTGCCCTTCCAGTGCCGTGCCGTTCTCCACCACAGTGGCTCGCTCCCAGCTCCCACTGCTCCGCGGCTCCGCCTCAGCACCTGGGTTGTCCGCTGTCCCGTGCTGCCCGCTGGCGCCCTTGCTCGTTCCCAGTCCGCCCTCTACTCTCCGGGAAGCGTATGGCCCGCTCCCGGGTCAGTGTCCGCCGCCAGGGCTATACCTGTGAGGCATGGAGCGCTCCGCGGCTCTATGGCAGTTCAGCTACTACCCCTCCTGGCCAGGTCCTTGGGCCTCTGGGCTCACCACCTCGCTCCCGGTCTCCTGATACACTTGACTAGGGGGCCTTCTTCCTCCCCTTAGTGCCAGCTCCCGATGCCTCCTTGCTGCGGTCGCGCCCTGCTGATGGTGCTATGCTCTCGCGGCCCTCCTGCTGCCGCCAGCCCCTGTCCCAGTCACGCCGCAGTTCCAGGTACCCAACCGCGGCCTTCCCGCCGCGTTTCCAGCCAGAGCCCCCAGATGATCGAGTGTTCTGCCGTCTCCCTGCGGCTTGGCCCGATCTCGCGCTGCTACCCTGGGCGCTCAAATGTTCACCGCCTCGCTACGCTCTTCCTGAGTTGCTCCTCTCTGATCTTTCTCTTACTCTGTCCACTGCATTCAGATGGCTCCCATTCACCACCGCTGCCCCGGGCCGTTGATTACCGCTCTTGCGGTTCACTGACGGTGCCGGTTGACTTTTCCTCCGCGCCTGCCAGCCCGTCTCCTGCTGTGCCCTCCAGGGCCATTCACCCTGGTAATCCTCTGCCTGGCCGATTGTTTCCTCGTCAGTGCCCTCACTGCGGCCAACCTCTTCCAGTTCGGCCCCTCCGTGCGGCCGCCGCCCGCCGGTCTTCGCTCAATGGGCGCAAACTCTCGGAGCCGCCGGAGTCCTGCACCGGCTCCCGGGGCAATGTTGACCCCCGCGGCTCGCCCGCTGTCCTCCGATGGCCGCTCGGCGCCGCAGTCGGCCTCCGCCCTCCTGCCGTGGCCGCCCCCAGCTTCCCCCAGCTGCCGCGGGGCCTCCCTCAGCTCCGACGTCGCAGTGCCGCCGCCATCTTCTTTTCACCGGCCTCACTTGCTGCGCATTTCTGCATCGCCGCCAGCTCGCGGTTCTCGGGTCCACACCTACGGCTTCCACCGCTGCCCGCGCTCTCCTGCCGCCGCCCGCTTAACAACCTGGCAGGGGGGAGGCAGTTATGCGCGCTTTTTCAGGAGAATTACTGGGTTTGGCTCGGAGCTCCGGACTCACACGTCCGCTTCCATCAGCTCCGTGGCCACGCCCCCTCGTGGAGGGACGGATCCATGCCAGATTTTTAGCAAATCCCCATTTAGATTAATGTAGTTGTCTTTAAAATCTGGCATGGATCTGGCCCTCCAGGACCGACTTTGAAGAGTCCTGGTCTAAGTAATGAACAATAAATGAGTACATTCCATGCCCTGGGGTATCTTAAAGGCAGCCGTTAGGGTGGCATGGCAGGGCAATACTGCAGGAGATAGTTGTTACTAGATATTCCCTTTGTAATGTGTGTATATGGGAGATAGCAGTGGCTCTTGGCGTGTCTTTTTTTTTTTTTTTTTTTTTTTTTAAACAATCTTTATTCTTTTTCCAATTACAATCCCCACAACCCCCCTCCCCACTTCAGACAGGTATAATTTATAATGCATAACTGTAGCACACACAAGAAAAACAAATGATCATGTTCATTATATTCTTACAAAAAGTGCAATAGGTTTGCCCCATCACCTACTAGTTAAAGTGACATGTGCAGTATCTTTCCCTTATAATGAAAAACAGAGAAAATCAGTTCTTACTCGTTTTCTTTGAACCCATGGTATACGTTCTTACTGCCTTTCTTTACAACCCACACCTTTACACACAAAGTGGGGTAAGTGTTCTTCTTAAAATTATTATTTTTGAATTTGAATCCAAATAAGTAGGAGGGTCCAAATTTTCAAACCTCTTCTCTGCATGTTCCTTCCTTTTCGTTTATAAATAGCCATTTCTAAACTAAATATTGCTAACAACCTGGCGAGCCATTGATGAAACGTTGGTGCATTGGGGTCCAACCAAGCGGAAGCAATACACATTCTTAAAACTGCCATAGCAATAAAAATCAATTCATGTCCCATTCTGACGAGATTAGTTTCGGAAGCCCCTAACAAATTACATCGTTGGTCAATATTATTTCGGTTTTTAACACTTCGGTTAAAAATTTTGCTATATCTTTTTTCAATTTTTTTAAACCATTACATGATGCAAAGATATGAACACTATCTGCATTAAACAATGTGCATCGAGGACAAAAAGTTCCCTTTCCTCTCCCCCACTTGGCAATTTTTTCCGGGGTGTAATACAAAAAAAAACAGGTTTTAAAAATTGCGCCTGTAATCTGGTGGACATTAAAATAGACTGTGACATCTCATATGTATACATAAATGTCTCATTTGATATCCCTACTTTCATCTGCCATTTCTGTGCATATTTATCCAGGTCATCTGGCAAGGCTGCATTTATAAGAGTGTAAACCTCACCAATAGAACTTACTTTATCTTGAAGTACTCTTTCAACAATTCTAATTTTCTCGAATTTGGCCCGTCCCCCACCCTTCCGTAACAAAAAGTCTCTAATCTGGAGGAACTTAAAAAATCCTGCCAGTCTAAAGTAAAAAATGTTTTCAGTAGTTCAAAAGATCGAAACCCTGTGGGGAAAAGAAGCAACCAATCCAATTTATTTCTGCTCTTTTCCATTTTGTCATACATGATTCGCCAAAAATCTCTGGGAGATTATGATTGTTGTCTAAAGGCGTATAAAAAGATAGTCTACCAATACCGAACACTCTCCTGATGGCACTCCATGCTTTAAACACACTAAAAAGGGTTTTAAACCGGACTTTTTTGTAGTAGCTGTCATGCAGTTTCATGGAGGCAAGATGGCGTCTGACTAGAGACCATCGCTTAACTCTCTCCTCCTGGTTAAAGAATCATCCCGTGTTGTGGCCGCTGGTATGCGTGGAGGAGTGGCTGGCATAAACGGGACTTGCGGTGTCCTCGAGTGGCCCCGATCGATTTCGGGCTGGACCGGGCACAGACCATACATCCGCGGGGGCTCCTGTGAAGATCGCTGGGAGGCTTTGGCGCGGCTGCTCCTGACCGCGGTTGCCGGGGCTGGGCGCGCTCACGTTCCATGGCGGTTGCTTGGAAACAGCAACGCGTTCCCGAAAGAAGCACTGGAAGAGCCGGCTACAATGGCAGCACGGGGAAAAGGCAAGCAGCGAGTAACCAACGCGGCTGCCTCATTGCGGCAAGATGGCTCAGATCTCAAAATTGATGTTAAAAAAGGAGATGTGCGTGTTAACAAGGGTGACTAACCAGGGAAATTGGAGCTGGAGAAAAATGAACCTCCAGGGAAACCAAATAGTCGGCGGACCAAGTTGCACAGTGAAATCGGTAAAACACAACCTGCTATCTCAAGCATATTTTCACCCTTAGGTGACCCTAAGACCGAAAACCAAAAGAAAAAAGTGGGTAATGGCAGTTATAAGGGTGAGGCAGATAGCGCTATAAATAATTCAATGTTGGGGGCAGCTCAGATGGCAACATCCAGTGTTCCGGCAGAGGACCCCGAAGGGGATAATGTGACTCCCGGGCTGAGTGAATCTGTGAGTGCTACGGTAGAAGAACCAACGCATACCCCGTGTGTCAATCTGGATGGGAGAGCACCATTGAAGCACGGACAGGCCCCTGGGGCAGATACAGATATGCCATGTCTGGGGAATAATGTGCTTAATGACGGAATAATAGACACAACAAGCAATACATTATCCCCCCGGAGTGCAGATGTAAAAGGGGTTGAAGAACTAGGCTATCAGTCCCCCCGATGGGCCAGGGGAAAAGTTCTTCTCTCTGACAGAAGAGTCAGAAGTGTCAGATACCAGTCTACCCATCAGTAGCGATGAAGATCCTGGCTCATCCTCGTGCGACAGTACCCCAGGGGAAAAAGTCACCACTGCCAAGAAAAAATCTAAATGGCTATCAGGGAAAAAGACTCGACGGAAGACCCCAGAGGAGCAAGAATTGGTGGAAGAGCTGGGGTGGGATTATTCAGCGACCCTAATGCTGTCCCCAGAGATGCCAAGTGAAGATGGCAAACAATCAATGGCTGTGGGTGGTGGGGACCCGTATCATACTAAGAGAGGGAATTCGACAGAGCCATCATTAGCTCTGATTTTCCAATCTTTGAGAGCCTTTCAAGATGATGTCAAAGCTGATCGACAGGCAAGGCTAGCTACTAAGAATCTGCAAGGGTCAGTGTGGAAAGTGGGGAAAATTTGCTCGGACATTGCGGAACGGATGAATATGGTAGGGTCACGCACAGAAGTGCTGGAAAACACAGTGGAAACCCTGCAGGTACAATCTATTTCTCAGGATAAGGCCCTTAAAGATGTCATGTGGAAGCTGGAGGACTATGAAAAATGGCAATGTCGTAACAATCTGAGGCTGCTTGGGGTACCTGAGAACCTTGAGGGTAATGATACAAGGAAGTTCGTAGTAAATATGCTAAAGGATTCTTTTCCTGAATTGTCCTCTTGGGATTGGGACAGAGAAGTTCAAAGGGCCCACCGATTTCCGCTGACTCCATCAAGGCATGTTTCCGAAGGAAAAATATTACCCCATGCCATATTGATTTATTTTGGTAACTTTTTACTTCGACAGGCTGTCTACGATCTAGCCAGACCCAACGCCAAAAGACAGTTTGAAGGGTTTTCCTTTTTCGGTAAGCCTGATTTTGCTCATGCTATGGTGGAACGGAGATGGCGGCTTAGGCAATTAATGACTCTGTTTCAAGCGGCAGGAGCCCTGATATTTCTACAAAATCCGGCCAGGCTCAAAGTGATATATAAAGGGCAGAACTTCAGTTTTAACTCAGAAGTCCAAGCTCAGAAGATGCTGGATGACATTACAAAAGGGACTTTGGGTACTAAAACATGAAAATATAGATCAAATGTAATAATGGAGGGCTCAAGTCGGATATCGGGCATAACACGGGATAGGGGTGTATCTAGGTGTAGTGGTAGTTAAAAGGGGGGGAAAGTGAGGTGGAAGGATTTAGACGTCCTCACACAGGCTCATGGTTGAGCCTGGCTGCCTAGTTATTGGTGGAGGGAGGGAGGGTGGTAGAGGGAGGGGTGGGTGGGCTTTCAGACAGGTGATAAGCAGGGTCATGACAGATTCACATAACTTTTTGGAGGGTAGAAACAGTAGTGTAGTATCTTTCACAAAAAGAGGAGTGTTGTCTGGGGGACAAAGTATTTGTATTTTTTATGAGTATGGGGCATCTGTGGTAGGTATGTGGTGTAAAATCATATGAGGGTATTGAAAATTGCATCTATTAGCATTTGCCACTTGAATGATGTGAAAAAAAGGCAGAAAGTCGCGGTTGGGTTACAATCGATGGGTGCTAACATTATATGCCTCCAAGAGACACACATAGATGGTGCACAGATGCATGTGTTGAAGACACTGGGGTTTAGAGTGATAAGTGCTACGACACAGGGGGCTAGGGTTCGGTGGTGGTGATCTTGGCTAAAGGAGGTGGGTTGCTGTTTAATCGATCAAATTCAGATAAATATGGTCGCTGGGCGATCACTGAAATTCAATATAATGCGGGGCAGAAATTAACACTTTGTATATTATATGGAAGCAACTGTGATGATCCTGCCGTGTTGGATGCTATCTCAAGTGAACTTACTCATTGGCCTCTCCCACTTATTGTTTGTGGTGATTTTAATATTAATCTACCCAGTGATTGGTCTATGGAGGAGGGGTGGCGATATGTGGGTAGGAAACCAAAGGTATTTCGGGCGTTAAAAAATATGTGTCCGACTCATGGGGTAGTCGACTGCTGGCAGGTTGTCCACCCAACTGTTTCAGGATATACTTATTTTTCCAATCTACATCTGACTCGCGGCCGATTTAGATTATGTGTTTATCTCTAACTCCCTAAAATCAAAATGTCAAATAGAAAAACTACCACGGGTCTTATCGGACCATAAACCATTAATATGTAGTCTAGAAATAGAAATGGCCAACTCTAATATAAGGTCCTGGACATTTGAGAGATCCTTACTTTCAGACATGGGATAAAGTACATATATGATGCAGTGGATACCAAGGTTTCTGCAAGACAACCTAGGGAGTACCACAAATGAAATTGTATGGGATGCCATGAAGGCTGGAATCGGGGGTGAAACGTTAAGGTATTCCCTAAACCTTAATAAACGGGCTAAGCAATCTATGAAGACACTGCAGGATAATCTGGGGGCGGCAGAAGAGGAATTGATGAGGGCTGTTAGAGGAAACAAGGATCTAGAGGGTGTACAGCGGCAGGTTGCAATTGCAAAGGCGGCAATCACTAATGTATTTACAGATAAAGCCGTGAGTAAAGCTATAGCCCAGAAAGAAGTGGTTTATGAGCTTAATGAACACATGGCAGCAAATCTCATTAAATCTAATCCGAGAGATAAATGACCCGGTGATTGGCCAGACCACGAATCCAGAACATATAAGAGAGGCCTTTGGGCGGTTCTATCATAATCTATACACAGCAAATGAGGGGAGTGGGCAGAGCGATATTGAAGGGTATCTAGATCTCATACCACACAGAACATTTGAGGAAGAGGATCAGGAATGTTTAGATTGCCCACCCGACCTGGAGGAAATTTTAGTGACCATTAAGGGGGAAAGCGACAGGAACAGACTGTATTCCGACTGAATTTTATGTTGTTTTTGCAGATCAGTTGAAAAACATTCTCACTGACTTAATGGTGCATATATTCAATGGTAGGCGACCCCCGGGATCATGGTCATGTGCAAAAATTGTGATCTTTTTGACAAACAATAAACCATCAGTACAACTGGGTTCATATCGCCCTATCACATTAATCAATGGCGACTCAAAAATATATTCAAAACTGTTAGCTAACAGAAGAGCACCTATTATACATAGTTCTCTCTGAGCGTCAGCATGGATTTGTTCCCGGGAGATCCACCATGGATCATATTCAGAGAGTCATCACACTGTTTGACATCACCAATGTTGCAGGAGACCCTATGGCCCTGGTTTTGCTGGATGCTGAAAAAGCCTTTGATAGGGTCTCCTGGCAATATTTATGGGCTATCATGTCTAGGATTGGAATAGGGGATGGCTTTATCCAGGCAGTCAAGAGATTATATGTCGATCCAACAGCGGCCGTGATGGTTAATGGCATATTGTCTAAGGAATTTCCAATCTCCCGGGATACGAGGCAGGGCTGCCCCTGCTCCCCGCTCTTATTTGCGATTTACATCGATCCATTTATTCGTAGATTAGAAGACAATGCTCAAATACCAGCTATATGATCTCAAAATTGGGCCACTAAGACTTTGGCCTATGCAGACGATATCGCTTTGGTGACAGCTGACCCAAACACAGCCATAATAGCTATCGAAGAAGAGGCAAGATGTTTTGGACAAATCTCAGGTTATGCACTTAACCAGGATAAAACTCAGGTTGTCTTGAATGACAAGGCTAAGATGACTGACATACGGATAATAGAAAAGGCCACATATTTAGGTATTTGTATATCGTCCCGGCTAGATAGTGTGCTCAAGGCTAATGTGGAACCCCTTTTGGATACTATTCAAAAAGATCTCCAATGCATTAATAATTTACACGTATCTATTGTAGGAAGGTGTAATGTTATTAAAATGCTTTTTTTCCCAAAGATTGTATATCTTTTTAGGGCAATCTGTCTGGAATGTACACCGCCGTGGTTTACGGCAATAGAGCAGATATTCTCTAGATTTATTTGGGCTTACTCACGACCACGACGAGCCTATACATTTCTTACTTTACCGAGGGACAGGGGAGGGTTGGCACTCCCGAACTTAAAATTATACTACTGGGCATCCATATTAACGTATAGCCGAGAGTTATTGCAGATCAACAGGGATGACATACGGTCAGATAAAGTACCATCTATTTTTGAACTCATGGTGGGGAAAGAGACTAGTGGCTGTCTGTGGCGTCAACTGCATGACGTGTCTTCTTAATGGTGGTAAAGTGTTATGCTTTCAGAGGGTGTACTGTTGGAATAGAGATTGTGTGATAATTACAGCATCCCAAAAGGCCAAGCAACATGGCACTCCACGTTGATCCAGTATACTTTTTCTGCCTATGTTCAAGAAGAAAATTGAATTATTAATTATAAATGCAACAACATATTTATGCTCCCTAAGTAGAAACTTGCACCATGCTCACCCTACAACATCTCATACATTTTTGGTGTATCGCAGATAGCAAAAAATGTCCCTTTCTTGGTCCTTTTGTAAGTAGGTGAAAAAAGGAAGGGCTTTAAAACTTCCCTTGGTATGATTGGTAAGTGGACCCATAGACAGGAGAAGGTTGGTTCCAGAAATTTGATACCTGAATGTCACAGCTATGGTTAACACTGTTCACTAGCCTGACAGTAGGCGATAGGGACAGGAGGAAGTTGGCGGGTCAAAAGCTTCAGCAGTTCGTATTTGGCATTTTTATTTACTGAAGGTGGATGATTGAGTTTTTCATACAAAGTAATGGGATGGAAAAGTCCTCTGCATGGTAAAAGACGTGTGCTCCTACCCTGAGTGCCCAACTGTACTGTTGTTTGGATCACTAATACATTAAAAAAAAATTGACATAGGCGAACTTGGATCATGTGTGTGTGCCATGACCTAGGCCTTTCTCAAGGTTTGCAGTCTTGTTGACCGGGAGGGGCATCCAGAGCGCTACCCTCATAGTGGTGGAAGACTACCACCTTCACCAGGAGTTAAGCAGCACGAGCGCGTGGTGGTAGCATACCGTGAAGTGATCAGGACATTTTTACCCTGTGTCTCTGGAGTGAGGCCTACAGGCTCACTCACCTTTTTAAAAGTTCAGCTGCTGTGTGCTTAACTCACCCTTGACCTACATCAGGTAGATGTGGAGTACTGTGTAGTGCGAGAGTAGTGACTTTGCGCTGGTTGTGTGTGTGCCTGGGAAGGGTACAGTACAGGGATACAGCAGTACTGTGCAGTGAATGTGTGATTAGTGCATGTGCTTAGTGTATGTATGCCTGTTAGGAATGCATTGACATAGTGCTGTGTAATGCATGCGCTATGAAAGATTGTGCTGGGTGTATGTGTACTTGCATGAAGTACAATACATGAAGGGTGAAGGGTTGTGCAGCGCACACATGCTGAGTGTGTGTGCTGGCAGTGTGTGTGTGTGTTTTTAAATAGCACACCCTGGTTAAATATATAAAAGCTTCAGTGCTGAACTGTGCGTGCATACTGAGTGTGTGGGCCGAATGCATGTATACATGTAATGGTACAATGGATGGGGGAACAGTGCTGGTCCGAAAGTGTGCTGTGAATGTACACTTAGTAAGTGTGCCTGCAACGATACATTATAAGGAGGACCCTGGGTTCCATTTTGGGAAGCCCAGGCCTACCTTGTGAAGACATGAGGAGGAGAGGAATCCTCCCTATTAGTAAAGTTACTACTAGTACTAACGCTACTAGTAGTAGCTTACCTTTGGGAATTCCAAAAAGTAGTAAACTTACACTTAAGTTTACTACTTTTTAGAATTCACAAAGGTAAGTTATTACTAGTAACTTTACTTCTAGTAAGGTTACTATTGGTAACATTACTAGTAGTAAAGTTACTAGTAGTAACTTACCTTCGTGAATACCAAAAAGTTGTTACACTTATATCTAAGTTTACCTTTGTAAATCGGGCCCATAGATTCAAAATCACATTTGGTGTCTGAAAAAGGACTATAAGAAGGAGAAGTTGAGTCCCCAAAAATGTATCATCTGCCAAGCAACCACACTGGCTGTATGAGATGGGGAAGCTCTGAAAGACTTCTACCTGTGATAAGGACCGGGGGACAAGGCCTATTGGTCTCCCTGCTGGGTGAGGGGGTCATTACCCAGGACACCAAGATCACCTGCCCTGGAGCACCTTTGACTGCAGGCTTGCCAAGATCAGTGTAACTTGTGAAGGAAAGGAGAGCGCTGGGGTGAGTATAGTGGGGAGCCCTGCATAAGGACTCCCTGAGTGTGGTGTGAGGCTGTGCACCGATTGGGTTGTTGTCCGTGTGCAGTATTGGCTCTGCGACCCCCCCCCCCATATGCAAGGAGAGGGCGGCTGGAGAGTGAGCCGTGAGTGAAGTGTCGTGTGGGCCTGGATGAAACCCTACCGGCCTGCTGCAGCGGCGCCGTATGCCAGAGGGGCTACCGGTGAAGTTGCTACTAAACCACTGAGACTGATACTCATCTTAGCGTGGGCGCTTACACACCAGGATTCTGTGCCTGTGCTGTTCAACATACCCCGGCAACCCGGTATGTCAGGCGGGGCTGCCAGTACCAACGTGCCGAAGGATTTGGTTCATAGCCCAATAGAGAGAGGTTCTACAGGTTGGACCCACACTGCAAGGAAACTGCAACCGATGGACCTCTGAGCACGCAGAAGACGACACTGCACCCTCGTGAGCCTCCTTTCGGAAGAAAGACTACCCCCCCCCCCCCCACCCACTCTCCTCTGGGGAAGGTCAGCTGGGAGCTGCTCCGATAACTGGGGAAACTCCGACAGTGCCGCTTAGGAGTGAGAGCCTGCACTGCCGGGTGCTGCTGCGTGGGCTGCATGTATCCCGACTTCTCCAAACTGAGCAGGACTCGCGGGTTCCCGTGCAGAGGGCACCCGCTGCATCGTTGAACTCCTCTGTGCTGCAAGAGCGGATAAGACGTGAAAGGGGCCATTTGGGCCCCAGGGGACTCGCTGCTAACTGTGCTTCAGCACCATAGACATTTTATGACTAAATTACTGAAGAGTCTGAAGGTAAACTCTTGAGTACGGCCTATTAGTGTGCATTCCCTGGATGTGGCCACCAGTGAAAGGGGATTAACCCCACCCACGTTAGTCGAAGGAAGGTGGGAGAGGGTTTTGCCCGACAACTACTAGCGCTCCGACCTTAAGGAGGATTGTGTTGTTGCTTCTGAATGTCGTATACCTTTGAATGTGTAGAGTTATAAAATAAAATACTTATGTGTGTATAAAAGCAAGTATTTGGCTGGACATTGATTTATTGTTCATACTGTTTGCACTTTGTGTTATGAGTTGTGTTCACTGACCTGTATCTACATTCCGCCCCCCCCCCCCCAGGGAGCCTTGACTGCTCAACCAGAGCTACCACTGAGAGTAAACCGCAGAAGGGGTACTTTGAGTTGAGTAGGTTCGGCCATGGGAAATCTGGAGTAAAAGGCCTCAACCACCGCAGTTGTGCTCAGTAGCCCTTACATGACCCATGGCTGTCTGAAAGGGGCTCTGACACAAACATTATAAGGTAATGCAGAATACTGTGAGCATAATTCAGACTCCAATTGGGAGTCAGCTGTATTCCCCACAAAGGGGCTCTCTGTTTTAGCTAATTGGCTTTTTAGGCAGGCTATTGTAGAGTCCCATTATGAGGCAGGCAGTCAGGACATCTAGAGTGGATGCTTCTGAACTGGGGAATAGGCTCGTAGAATATTCACCCCCAAATCGCATTCTAGGCTTTGCTGTTCACCTGCAATAACCTTGAATTGAAAGGGTTTTCTGTTGATTGCTTTGGATCGAACCTCATCGCATTTGCCTAGAAAGTTCAAGGCACTTCTCAATAATTCTATTTTCCTGCATGGCCTTTTTTTGTTTGCTTTCTGATTCCATAGTGTACAGTTGTTCCTACAGATCTCTCTGCAGCTTTTGACAAGGTGGACCTTCTCATCAGTGACCTCTTAAAATAATGTCCATACTGCTGTAATGAATGTGGCATGTACACACACACACACACACACACACACACCACACCACACCCTCATGCACCCGCCCTCATCGTCATGCATACACTCACTCCACGGGGGCTGGTTCCCTGCCACATCATGAGAACTCTGGAGAAGAAAAAAAATCAGAAACCTATCTGAACATGTTTTCATAAAGGATATACACCCACATGAGTTGAACCTCTCCAAGTGATCCGAATAAACCACTCCTTTAATATTTAAGTAGACTTTATTTAGTTTTTTCCCCAAATATCTTTATTGGCATTTTAAACATCTGCTACAGTTTGTTACACATTCCCCTACAACACCATCATCGCTAGAGTAGTAAAAGCATTACATATCAAACCGTGATATCTGTGTAAAGATCTTATAGCTAGTCTTCCATAGCATTGACTCATTTCTCATTTAAGACTTTAATTGTCTCTTCTACATATATAACGGTCTGCCTGTATCGCAAAGCGGCATGGTCGATACTCTCAGCGATCGATGAGGCCTGAACTGAGGACCCGGCATGGCCTGTAGGCATTGTGTGTAGGTATATCCCTGGTAGCTCTGTCACGAGCAATGAGGGAGAGAGGGACGATCTGAGTAAGTTGTATGAAATGAGTTTCACACAGCGAACGGAGGATAATATCACTCAGTGTAATAGCCAAGTTGAAAAATAAACCACAAAGAAAAAGATTGTAGTTCTAACTAAACCTGCTTGAGGGGTATAAACTATTTCTATAAACGATTGTCTGGGTGGGCTGTGCATCACTAGGCATCAGAGTCGTAAATGCATCCTATATTGTCGAAGGTATGGTTCCCCGAGTCCGGGAGTGGGTAAAGGGTAACAGGTCAGGCAGCTCAGATCAGGATATGAATGGGGCCCCTAATTCGGGCGGTCTTCCAGGGTGCAGAAATCGCCCCCCCCCCCTCAGTTCTCCCCGTCCATCTCATCTCCGTGGGGGCTATCTCCAGGGTCATCAGAAGCTCCCCGATCCGAATCCGATGTACCTCCTGGATGTTCTCAGTTCCCTAAGATTTCGATCCAGAGACCTGCTAACGGGCGTCTCCGGATTCCTTTGGCATCTTCCCTGCGGAGAGCCCTCTCCTCTGCACCTACCCAGGACGTAACATCTTGTACACATGTGTCGAATCTGGGGCTGCCCACCAATTTCCAAGCCATTGCTATCCTGCGTTTGGCTAATGCTAGTGCCAGGTCCAAAAACTTAGTCCCCACTTTGTGCTTCTTAGGTCTAGGAAACCTTCCCAGTAGGCAGGCCTCTATCTGTTGCGGAATAGTGCGCCCCAGTGTGTGTTGTAGTCTGCCGAGGGCCGCATTCCATAACACCTGGTGGATGGGGCAGGTCCATGTCATATGGCCGACTCGGCATCAGGGAGCCCACACCGGGGCATCTCTCATCTCTGTGGTTCCCTCCCATAAATTAACTGTAATCTATGGGGTGTAAGGCATGTCATATGTAAAAAATTGAATTTAGTATGTTTAAGCCTCGTGTTGCATGAACCCTTTTTTTGGGTAGGCCACTATTTTGTCCCAGTCCCTGTCTGTAATCTCGCGGCCCAAGATAGTCTCCCACCTAGCCTTCAAGACTCTCAGCGGCCTCCTCCCCATCAGGGCTGTCTTAACAGCAATAAAGGCCCCTGGGCAAAGCAGTGCACTGCGCCCTTCCTACACAACCACTCACAGGAATAAAAATGTTTAACGAAACATTAGTGTTAAATTCTGGTCTGCATGGGGCCCGATGCTCGTGGGGCCACAGGGCAACTGCCCAGCGTGCCCATGTGCTAAGACGGCACTGCTCCCCATATCACTTAGGGAGCGGTGAGTAAACTTTATTTTGTATTTATTTATTTTTTACCTTGTGCAGTCGCCAGTTTTCTGCATCGTGACACAAACTGAAATAACATTGAAAATAAGGTCTGTCAAGGACACTGAGTTTTTCTGAACAGTTTGCCATCAACACTTGAAATCACAGAGTTTTGCATTTAGTGGAACATGCCAGTAAAATTGAAATTTTCTTTAATCCTCTTAAGCTCATACTTGTCCTTCTGTCCCTCCATCCACCTTCCCTTTAAGCCAGCGGTTCCCAAAGTGTGCGCCGCGGCACCCCGGTGCGCCGTGACGAGAAGCCAGGGGCGCCGCACCGCCGCGCAGGATGTGGGTCATGCAAATTACAGCCGCAGCGCAGCATGCAGGGGGTTTGAAGTGCCACCTTCAGAATGGTTTTGCCCAAGAGCGCACTGCCGCCATACGCATACGTGCGTACGTACGCACGCGTCGTACGTGCTTTAAAATGCGTAGTATCAGCATTACTGCCATAGCAAGCTCGGAGCGTTTGAGGATCGTTATTGCTGACCCCCGTGTTGTGCCGTGCCTCGTGGGACCCTCTTCACTAGGAAATCGGTAAGTAAGCACCACCACGTGTTATCTCATTTGTTCTTCTTTTGCTTTCCACCACATCTCAGCTCCCTTATTCTTAAATAACCTCTTCCTTTTTTCCTTCTCTTCTCCATGCGCTCTCTGGTCTCTCCCTTGTTCCTCTTCTTCTCGTTGAACTTATTTGACCCGTTCACCCATAGCTATCTAATTTACCAACACCCCCCCCCCTCGTGACCTCAGCTGTTGTTTACTTCTCTCTTCCCTCGCTCTCTGATCTCTTTCACCTCTCTGACCTGGAGAACTAAGCACTGCAGGACAGACACTTCCCTCATACTTGTCCCCTATCGAGGCTTCTGCTGGGTGTAATTCTAGAAAGTGAAGTTTTGGAGGTGTTTTAGACTTGTATCGCACTATCGTCTGATTCTATGCCTTTTTCCTCAAATTAAATAAAACAATTTGAACGCCCAAAAAAACATTGAACAACCCTTTTCAGTACTGCAGTGAAAATCGAGCCTTTTCATTCCCATGTTTTTCTTCCTGTCTTTGAATTGTTTCTGACCACTTGTTGAAAACTCGCTTCTTGCTTAAGGAACAATTTGAAAATGTGGGTTGGTAGTTGTTGGTAAATCCTGCCATTTTAGCTAAAGAGGGGATTTTTTTGTCCACAGGGCAAAGGGGATGCTAGGGTATGTGATGAGCATGTTTCAAAACTTGAATTCGTAACAATCAGTATGCCACTCTGTTTACTTTGACCTCCAGCAGGGCCGCCAGATGTCTGTTTACACTCCCAACAGGAGCAGGGGTGGCTCATGCATGGTATTAACATGGGATTTCTCTAGATATTCCGATTTTGCAGGCAAACTCTGCGCCACGATTGCATGTTCCCCAGAGTGAATATAGACCTCTTTGCTGACCATAGTAGATTTTGCTCATAAAATGTATTTTAAAAATAAATATATATATATATTACTATGAATTCACAACAGTGAGGTTGTACAATGATTTCTCAGCATGAAGGCCCTCCCCCATGGCACATGACCACCTTGACATTGGGAAAGAGGTTCTCTTTGGAAAATAACGCTTTCAAGGTAGTGCTGTTTTTGGAGAGGTGTGGTGCAGCGGCCAGGGCAGCTGACTTCGGAGCACAGGGCTCACGGTTCGAACCCTGGCTCTGGCGGCAGCTCAGCTCAGAACCATGTGACTCTGGGATATTTTATTATACAGAAGTTTTTAAACTATTGTTGTGTGGTTAAAAAAATTGCATGGAAACATATTTGGCTATTAATCTTGTATCGTTTCTCACTTAACAAGTTTTTATTAAACCACTGTTATCTTCTTATTGTGTTACAAATATGATTATAATACCTTCATTGCGTCCCAATTACTTTAAGGAAGACAACAGGAAGTACTCCCGAGGTCGGGCTTAAATCCCGCCCACCGGTAAAAAAATGGTGGGGAGCCACGGCCAACTGCCGATTAGGTCAAGGGAGCCACAGGTCAAAAAAGTTTGGGAACCACTGCTTTAAGCTCATACTTGTCCTTCTGTCCCTCCATCCACCTTCCCTTGCGAGTTTAGGATGCACAACTTGCTAAGAGTCACTGTTTTTGAAGGAAATGAGGCTAGGGCTGGTATGCAGGTGCTGGACTAGAGTCCCAGATGTGCTGTCGGAGCACATTGGGCAAGTAAATGGTGCTGTGTCTATATCACTGTCCTCTTTCTATTTCCATATTGATGCTTGCCAGCTGTTGTTCATATCTCAGTGGTCAAAGATCGCTGTCAATAAAGATCACACGACCTGACCTGAGCGAGTTTCAGTGCGATTATCAGCTGCTTGGCTGACATGTGAGTGCACAGCAGTTTATTTTCATAAACATGTTTGTTTTAGGGCAGTGTTTTTTGCTTTACTCATTTTAGATTTAGTTCATGAATACAACTAATAACTGAGTTGAGCTCAAGGCAAAATAGATATAAATGCTCAGTGGCTATAATTCTCACTCCCTTCCTTCCAACTTTTCCCTGCCCAGATGGCACCAATTGTCTCTCAAAGTTACTTACCTGTGCATTTTCTACCCCATGGAGGTGGCATCAATTTTTGCTCCGCAGAAGTATAAAATGCCAGGGCCCTCCTACAGTCTTTATTCACGTGGGCTGAGAGCGATAACATTAATCCCTTTGCACCTTGTTGGGAAGACAAAAACAGCAGATTTGGCCCATTCACCTCTCCACACTGTTTGTTCTGCCAGCTGCCCTACAGTTGAGCCAGGCATAAATTACCTCACTGGATCGAAGGGATGGCAAAGTGGTACCATCTAGCAAGCCCGTTACATGTGGTTGGCAGAGCCAATGGAACCAATATGCACCCCAGGCTAAAAGCAGCAAAATTCTGGTCTTAATACGGGTACATTTATGTTGTGCACTATTGTCTCACTAATGTGTGGTGTCTGTTTTATAATCAAGATGGCTTGAATTTGTTTGTCTCTACCACACAAGCTTCTCACCTCAGGCCGTTCTTTTGTTTTGGCGAGGAGGGCTGGTTGGGTGGGAAGGATGGGAATGGAGTTTACCTTTCCAGGAAACTGGAAGGGGCTGAGAACATCCATGTGTCCCCTTCCACATCGAGTGCATCCAGTAAGTGCCATTGAAGTTGGGTTCTTGCCACAGAGAAAATTAGGTTGGTATTCAGTGGTGGTAAAAACAACCAAGAGTGTTGTGTGAGACTGCGAAGAATAATCATTACAGTGCGAAATAATGCCCAAAACTGGTGGTTTTAAAAGGGTGACTCCCCAACCACCAGCTGCAGTACTGGGATGTTTGGATTTATGTGTCGAGCACGAGTCTGGGGCGCAAACGGAGGAGCCGCCCCTGCTCCTTTGTACGGTAATTGTTATAATATCCTTGTTATACAGTGCTGAAAACTAGAAGCATGGATTCCCTTAAGTACTGTTGCTGGTGTTTTGTGGTCCGCCCTTCTGATTATTTTCTTTAAATAGTGGACTCTGTGGTAGTCCTTAAGATGCTGTCTCTTTTCGTATTTCATGAAAGATTGACCCAGGACTGTGGGTGATACATGAGTCAGGCGGTGCTTCTAAGGTAATCCCATGATTAAGAGAACTACGGGTTTTGCAGTGTGTAGGTGACTTTGTTGCTTGTTGGATGGAGCACAGTTTTCAAGTTGTTGCTGTTTATTGTGGATTGTTTGAAAGGTGCCCTGGCTGTCATGGGAGGCTTGTGCAGTTTGTAGGGCTTACCTGCGACAGCGCATTTATCTGCTCTCGCTTACGAGTGGTATTGCTTACAATAAAAGGCTTGAAGCTCGCCTGTTCTATTCGTTGGCTTCATTGTCATTCTTGTTTACTGCCTCCTAATTGGCCTGTGCTTGACGGGTGTCACTTCCTTTTCTTTCTGTGAAGCAAGGACCAAGCACAGATTTCTTCCTTTTGGTTACTGTCCATCCTCTGATAGCACAGTGATTTAGATACTATTTTTTTTCACTGCTGCATTTTTATATACCTCTTTTTAAAAAATATTTTTCTATTGCTTATCACCGTACAGATGCATGTTTCAGGACACTTCCTGTTTCCAGTTTTGTGCTGTTTTCTCCATTCACACTTTAAGCCTCGTACCTGGGCAATGATTTTATGTTTGGTTCCTTGTTTAAGTAAGTTACACCCACAACTGTATTACTCTACTGTATGCCAGCCTATTCTTCACCAGCCTACTCCACTCTGCCACTCCACTCTGTGCCACTCCACTCCACTCTATGCCACTCAACGCTACTCTACACCACTCCACTCTGTCACCACTCCACAGGCCGCTACACTGTACTCATTGCCACTCCATTCTACGCCACTCCACTGCACTTTGCCACTCCACGCAATGCCACTTCACACTACTCTTCTCTTCTGTATGCCAAACCACTCCACTCTATGCTACTCTACAATACTCGCCTCTACTTTACATAATACTCTGCGCCACTGCACTCTGCGCCACTCCACTGTGGACCACTCTACTCCACTCTACTCCACTCCACTCTACTCCACTCTACTCCACTCTACTCCACTCTACTCCACTCCACTCTACTCCACTGTACTCTACACCACTCCACTGTACTCTACGTCACTCTACACCATGCCACTTTACGTCACTCTATACCACCCCACTGCACTCCACCCTAACCCTATCCTTCTTCACTCTGTGCCACCCCACTGTATGCCATACCACTCTACGTCATGCCACTCCACTGTATGCCACTCAACTCTACGACACTCCACTTTATGCCACTCTACTGTAGTCTATGCCACTCTACTCCACGCCACTCCACTCTACACACCGCTCTACGCCACTCTACTCTACCTCACTGTATGTAACTCAACTATGACACTGCACTCTACGCATTGCAGAATAAGCCACTCCACCCTATGTCACTCCACACCACTTAACGCCATGCCACACATCTCTACGCCACTCCTCTCTATTCCATGCCACTTCCCTCTACGCCACTCAATTCTACTCTGTCACTCCGCGCCATTCTATGCCACTCCACACCACTCTACCCCATGCCACTCTACTCCATTCCACTCTGCATCACTTGACCCTACGCCACTGGACCCTATGCCACTCCACTCTGCCATGCCACTCCACTCCGCTCTACTCCACACCACACCGCTCTACTCCACACCACACCGCTCTGCCACTCTACCCTATGCCACTCTACCCTATGCCACTCTACCCTATGCCACTCTACCCTATGCCACTCCACCCTATGCCACTCCACCCTATGCCACTCCACCCTATGCCACTCCACCCTATGCCACTCCACCCTACGCAACTCCTTGCCACACCACTGTATACCATGCCACTCTACTCTATGCCACTCCATTCTATACCTCTCCCCTGTACTCTATGCCACTGTATGCCACCCCACTCTACGCCACTCAACATACTTCTCCACTCTACAGGCCACTCCACTCTACAGGCCACTCCACTCCAGGCCACTCTATGCCACTCCACCCTTCACCACTTTACCCTATGCTGCTCTACTCTATGCCACTCCACTGTACTCTGTCACTCTATGCCATGCCACTCCACTGTACTCTGCGCCTCTCTTCGCCATACCACTCCATGACACTCCACTCTATGCCACTCTGCGCCACTCTACTCTACAACACTCCACTGTACTTTACGAAATCTATGCCACTCTATTCTATGCCACTCTACTCTGTGCCACTCTACTCTATGCCATTCCACTGTACTCTACGCCATTCCACTCTAAGCCACTACACCACGCCACTCTACATCACTATGCCACTTCACTCTATGCCACATTACTCTATCCCACACTACTCTATGGCACTCCATTCTAGGCAACGCCACTCTACTGTACTATACTCCACTCTACTCTACCCCATTCTACGTCACTCTACTCTATGCAGCTTTACTCAGTGCCACTCTACTCTGCCACCCCACTCCACTCTATGCCACTCCATTCTACTCTATGCCACTCCATGCAAGTCTATGCTACTCCACATTGGCAATGCCAATATCTCTTGCATAGGGGATATCTATTGGCTTTGCAATGCTTGTTTATTGCTTGGCCGGTGGGAGTGGGTCTTTTTCTTGTTGTTTAACACTAATCTGTTATACTGGAAGGTGCAATATTGCTAAAAAAAATAACTTGTTTCTTTCTCCTTTGGGGTGCATTGCTAAAATCGAGGTGCATGTTCAATATTTTGGTTGGATCTAATTCTTTATACATTTCGGATAAACAATTCTGGATAGTCCTTCTGCTTTATCTAGTTCCCCATAAGGTTTAGAAAATCCTATTATTTTGATGTTTTAAAATTTTATTTTTATCTGCTTATTAACATATGGCTTCTGAAGAGTGCTTCCTTGCCAGGCAAACAATATGTAGATGAAGTGTTTGAATCAACGCAGTAGTACGCTTTAATTGGTGGAGTCGGCTCCCTAGGGTTTATGTTCCAAACTCAAGTCATGGACACAAAGGGAGGGAGTCCAAGGGAGTTCAGTAAATCTGATCAAATGGATCATGGGGGCTTTGAATATCTTTTCAACCATGCCATGCTCTGAAGGTTGTATTTGTGCCCTGGACAATGTGTGCCCTCTTGGAGGATGCTCCTAAGACGCTGGAAGTTATTGTGAAAAGAAAACCTGTTGTCCGTTATCAGCATGCACGGATCACCTGGTGTAATTGCCATTCAGTGTTTTCATGAAAATGACTCGTGTCACATCTCATCATCGATAATGGTGAATGTATATCTAGCAGTCCTCCGTACGAGTGCCGCTTACCGCTAGGCTCAAGGACTGGAGTGTTTGCCTTGAATATATTGGAGTAGTGTCAGATGCTGCACAGGAAAAGGGATGAAACTCAATTGTGGGTCCTGAAGCTTCTGAGAGAACTATTGACATCAGGGAGTTCTAATTTTGTACTTTGAGGGGAAACAGCTGGTTGCGGAGAGCATTTATTTTCTACGTTCTCTTCCTTATGTCACATCCGGAGAGAGTTGCACATGACGGAATGATAAAGAAAAAATGTTGCCCATCGCCCTGCTCTCATACCACTGACACTTCTCATAATGAGAGACTTAAAGCTTTAGGGCTGAGAAATACTGTGCAGGCTGCTTTGTAGATTTTATTTGTAGCTTCAGATATAGTTATAAAGGTGTATGGAAATCCATCGGCAATGTATGATATCACTGTGTGTGATGGGGCGTCTCCTGATGTCTTGCATCAGGAGCAGCTGGTATGCCTGTACCATGTCTGCACGAATGTAGGCTGCAGTCTTTCTGAGCGTAGGTTAGTGTCTTTAGCCCAATATTTGAGGGAAATGGTGGCTACGTAGAGTGTTTTTTCCCCCACCCTCTACACGTGCTGTAAAAAGTCCTGGATGCACACATCTTTCTCTTCAAGGTCATTGTAAGATGACCTAATCATTTGGTTTTTGCTATGACTTTAAGCACGAGAAGTATGCAAGTGGGGAGTGCCATTGCTCCCGTCCACGTCTTTATTGGACTGTAACTCTTTGCAACAAGCACTGAACCCTCTTGATACATTATGTGGATTTAGCCTAAAATTAATTCTGGCAGATGGAAATGCTCTGAGAAGATCACCAAGCCCAATGTAGATTTTGTCTGCTTTTGGGCTAAGGTGTGATGGAATCTCAACCATGCCTATGTCCCTAGCATTGTGCAGGGGGACATTAGTGAAAGAAAATTTAACAGAAAGAGAATAGACAAATGGTGTATCTGGAAGTTACTATTGGCTGTGGATAGACTGCTCGCTGAGCCTGCTGACCCCCAGGTGGTGGACGATGTTCTGTGGATCTCACAGTCTTCCTGATGCTCCCCGACTTCTCTGCATCTTTAACCATTGACCACATGGCACTACTTGAGATCCTGCCCTCATGCATTTCTGTTAACAGCACTGTTCTGGAAATGTTCACCGCCTGCCTCTCGGACACAAACATGTACGCAGTTGGACTCCTCAAGATCCCTGCTCCAGCCTGTCATCTGCGGCATTCCTCAAGCTTCAATACTCACTTCTGTACCTGGACATCACCTAAATCTGGATCCTTCGTATACCTCAGGCTAAACCCAAAGAAAAGTTCATCCTCAGTAATAGGGCAGATGTTACGAAGTGTTACTCAACATTTAGAACTTCTAAGCCTTCCCTCCCCTCTCTGCTGGCACTAAATCCCTAGCCTTTCACTCTGATTGCAGCCTATTCTTCATATAGCATATACAATAATCTGCAGTCAATGTGGTTCTGGTGAAGCCTATTTCGTAAAATCAGTCATGTCATCCATCCTAACATCTTTTGTTCCATGGTCTATACCCTGGCGCTTCTCACATAAGTGGGGACAAGGCCCTCTAACAGGCCTCCTAGACTGTACCTTGAATCCACTAAGACTGAACTCTGTGCAACAGCCTCAAAGAGCACTGACCACTAAAGTCCAAGCAGATGTCCTCCCCACAATTCCGGTACTCTGCCTTCCCTATACCATGCGAATCTTATTCAAGGGCTGTTGCGTGATCAACAAACCCTGTGTCCTATAAGACTTAACTACATCACCAGCCAATTAAATGCCTCTGGAGGAACTAGCTCAAGCCACAAGTCTGGAATGGGCAAACTTGATATTTCAAAGGCTGTCAAAGAAATCATTTGTAAGCTTGGCTTATCCTCTTGTTTGCCAAGATTATAATCACTTCCGTGTACACCTCCAAATTTCTTCAATGCTAGCGCCGTTCAGACAGTGTCTGAAGATTCAGCTTTTCAATTCAATTTCAATTAAATCAATGTATTTATTATTTATGTTTTGGAACTCAGCTGAGGTCCACATAAAAAGTACAGAAATACATCCTTAAAACAATCATCGTTACAGCATAATAAAAACTTTCTCAGAAAAACCATCAAGGTCTGATATTGCCATCAACCTCATGAGTGACATATTCAGCACTCTACTTTCCAATCTCCATCCTCTTTTATAGTCTCTCCCAGTGCACTCTCGCCCCTCCGTTGCAGGGTTACTCTCTACCCCGACACCGTTCCTTTACCTCATTGTGACTGCTCTCCCTGTGTTCATCTTGATGCTTCCCTGACCGTCTCATCCATGCCTGTGTGGTATGTGCTTCCCTGTTCCCCTGGGCATCTTTGCCCTGTGGAGAGAGGATCGCGCTTTATAAATACCCCAGTGAAATGAAATACAACTTTCTGGATCACTGTTGAAATATCACTGCCATCCATATTCCGTGTTCCTTCCTGTGACATGCCATGAAGCTCTACATGTGAACGCTTGTTGTTTTGATGATTACACTTAAAATAAGCCCCTAGATCGCTTCTATGGTGGTAAATATGGTTTCTGATGTCGTTACACTAAGTAGGTTCTTTGGCCTGTTTAAAATACCCACTTCTGCCTTTATTTGTGTTTTCTGTATTCATTTGTGTCTTGTGTGCATAGATGATTTATTATATTGACTCATGGGCTGCATTACCATCCGTGCTTTGAATTTTCCTATTAAACAAGGTGTTTTGTTCTCAAATTGGAGAAGGTGCCAAGGCATTCCACCTCCTGGAGCCAGCACTGAGAATGCCGTTCCACCCGCATGAGACTTTTCGAATTTGGGGGACCCAACCGTGAAAAGCCATTGAAGCATATGATTGTGTAGGTCTGGAAAAGCACAAAATACTTTTGTAGAACATGATCTCTGCTGTGCAAAGTAGAACATCACCTCTTCTAACCACCATTCCTCCGCTTCTTTAACGAGGAAGCACATCGAAGTGTTCAGATCAATGCGCTGTGCTCCCTGCTGGAGATCATTAGGGGGTTCACCGGAGGCACAAATGTCCCTTTGGATATTGGGCTGTGTATGTCAAGTTGAAAACACATGGCAAATTCCACTGGTTTTCAAACAGCAACTGACAAAGGTGAAACTATTAGAAGTCTGTTCCTAATTCAAGATGAGGTTGGTGCCAACGTGAATTTACTCACAAACAGTTTATTAAATTCTTGTAAAAGAAACATGCAAGCAACCAGATCCAGCAGGAACCATTTCTAAATGGTCGCCTGGAATTTCCATTGTGGCAGAAGATTTACCCCATTTATGCTTTTATTCTAATGACAAAACAGAAAAATAGTTTTAGAAATCCAAATGAAAAAGTGCATTTTGAGAGGGAAAGTTATATATTTTTAAACTGTTCTTTGGTCGTAGAGACCTGGAGTCGCAGGAGAGAGTGTATTTACACTGTAATTCAAATGGCTGGAATCGCCAATTATACGTTTTGCCCAAAGTGCAACATGTTTAAAACATTTTCCTATTTTTATTAGGTTGTAGTTCAAACAAAGAACCATTTAGCCAAAGTTCGTTATTATGACACATTAGAATATGTGTTCCAGCTTGATGTACAAAAAACAACTGAAGTTAAAGTAGAAATCTATGCATTTTAAGAGATACTCTCACCTCATAAAATAAAACACCACTACTCATCCTGTAACCAGAGTGACTGGCCTCCCGTTCACCCGCCAACAATCCCTCACAAATATTTTAATACCAAATCCCTCAAACTGTTTATGTTTATTAAATACTTTGATTTTCTTTTCGCTTGTTAAATTATGCTCAACACTCCAAGCTCTCTTAAAATAAATAGTCTGATTATATAATTATTTACACCCAAGAAATCCTTTTGAACAGAACCCATGAAATAACTTTATGATCTAGGGTCTCGGATATAACTCAGTATCACTGTATAGAAAGTACAGTGGTCCTGTCAGAATTTGACATCTCAAGCTGCATGTAGCACAGCAGATGCAGCATGCCTCTATCTGGCATGGATGGTCACAGGGAATGACTTGGACCACTATCAGTTCTTCATACACTCCACCACCACCAAGATTGAGAAACTTCAGAGTGACTTTTCTTCCTCGAAATGCAAATGAGTTCCCTTTCACACTTCAGCTATGATCACTGCCCTAATGGAGTTTACATGAAGAGGGTGAGACTTGGGCTTGCTGGGCCATCTTTAACCCTTGCTGTTGAGCCAGCCTTACACACAGGGGTCTAGACAGACAGTTTAGCCATACACTTGTTCTGTGCTTAAGTCATCATTTTGTTCCCTGAGGAAGAGGCATGTTACAGATCTGAAAATGATGGGCACAGCAAAATGCACTCTTTGCACGTGTGAGTAGCTCCTTGCTATCAGCAGCCATGTACATAGGAGGAAGCTAACATAGTTGTGAAATTTGCACTCGGATTTGCATAACCAAACCACCTACTTCCAGACACCTACATATGTGAAACAATGTAGGGATCAGTAAGCCAAACCAGATGAGGAGCTAGCTCCGCCCTTAAGAATGAAGTCAATAACCCTGACCGTCCCAGAGTTACATGGTCACACAAGGCATACACCCTCCATGTGTAAACAGCACAGCAGCACCATGTCCTCTCGATCAGTTTACTAAGGATCCTCTTCTGTGCCAGATTTGTCAACCCGAGCAGCAGCTTGGAAGCTGGCACAAGCAGTAGCAGGAAGTAAGGTGTTGGTACACGTTCTCGCGTGAGTGTGCACAGTCACTTGGTAGTAGGGGTGCAGCTAGGGAAATGAGCTCAGGGTCAGTGGTGGCTGCTATTTAATGCCAGTGGGGGGGGGGGGGCGGGTTGCGGGGGGTGAGGGAATAAAAACAAAATTAAACACTTACCTGTGTGCCGCCACCTCTTGGTTCTCTTCGCCCGCTTCCAAGGCAGGAACAGGAAGCACCCAGGCTTCCAGGCACCCCTAAGCCAATCACAACACTGCACTGCAGCGTTGTGATTGCTCAGAGCGCTGTGGTTTGGCGCTCAGACAGGCAAAGGGAGCCTGGGCATGTTCTCCACCCAGGCTGTAGTGCAGCCTGGGTGGAGAGCATGCAAAGTGCGCATGACGGTTTAGCCGGCCCGAGACAGCCGGCCAAACTGTCATGTGCACTTAAGAGAGAGGGTACCACTCCTCCTCCAGTTCCTCAGTCAGAGCCCCCCCCCCCCGCCTGCCCCTACCCAGCTGAGCAACAACAACAAAATAAAATGATAATAACAATGAGTTATCATTTTATTTTTTCCTTTTTGAGATGCTCAGTGGGGCGCCGCTCCTCTGCTGTAGCGGAGGAGCCGCCTCTGCTCAGGGTGGGTAGTTAATGTCCTCCATTGCTGGGTACTGTAGAACCTTAACATATCTGTGCTCTGGTGGGTGCTGCTGCACCTACTATTCATTGATAGCTACAGCCCTGTTTAGTGACCCTGTCGCCTTCCAGTGAGTGCTCCACTGTCGAGCCCAGGGTGAACACCTTGTGGTGAGCAGAGGGAAGTCTTGTTTCCCGCTTCTTCATCAAAAAAACTTCCTCCGGTGGCACTAAGGAGTGCAGACTTTGCTGTGCCGCAGTTTTGAATGGCATCAGTGGCACCGAGGCTAACGTACTGGGTGCCATGAATGTAATGTACATGTCCAGGCTTCTAGCATGTTTCAGTCATTGTGTGAGGTCCGGATGACCAAATAGGCAAAGTAGTCACCAGCCTATGGGCCCCACTCCTTTTAGGGGCCCCGGGACAACGGATCAAAACAATATTGATTTGATCTTGAAATAAAATTACAATTAAGCTTTCTTAAGTAGTGTTTCCAAAATCTAGAAAAAAATGAATCAACTCAAAGAAACGAAAACTTTACATTAAAGACTCTAGAGAAAATACCGTATTCATGTAATGTACCCATTAACAACTTAAAGTACATAAACCAGAGACATCAGATTCACATAACAGTTTGTCTCTTAAAAGCTCATCTTCTGGCAGCTGTCACTTTGTAAAAAAAAAAAAATCCGGTGCATTGGGTATTAGGAGATAATTTGCGAGGGGGCCCCCGAAATTTCGACTGCCTAGGGTCCTCTACAGGGTTTAATCCGGCACTGTCTGCCAAGGTAACAAGATATTTTAGGCACCGTTTCGGTGATGGTGGTCGTGGTTCAGTCTTCCGTATTAAAGTGCTTTTGATGTCCAAACTGGCAGCCTCTATCGGTGCGCCGTCCCTCATCTGGACAGGATTGGCTCTTTTTCCCATTACTCCACGCTCTCGGAAACTCTTGCTGTCTTTGGCTTCTACTCACTAGTCCAGCTGGAAACAGTTATTGTTGCTGCATCCGACACAATCTCACAGCCCTCCCCTTCCACCCCTTACCTCTTCTTTCAAGCACCCAGCGTTCCCTCCAGTTGTCATTTCCTGATGTTCACATCATATTCAGGTTTTGCTGTATTCGGAATATGCCTCAAATAATTTCTGTTCCAGTAACCCCGCAGAACATTTTGTCTGTTCTATGAGTAAGCATATGAGGCCCACTGAATGTAGTTTTCTGTAAAAAAAGCTAGGTTAAAGAGTGACGTCTACGAACACTTTATGCCTACAATATAACACATCTGTTCAAACAAAGGTACCATGACTCATTCATAAGTAATATATTATGGGCCAATTGTCAGACTGTCTTTTCCTCTGTTCTTTCCTTCGTGGGAGTCTGTTCATCAACACAGTGGCTTCTTTTTTTTCTGAAAGTAATAACTAAAACATTCTGTTGAAAAAGGATGGTATAAACTAATAGGACCCTTTCCACTGAAACACTTATAACGCCACTTAAACTTTACACAACCCATAACCTCAAACCCTGAGTAGAGCTCTGAAGTAGGGATTTTTTTCAGGTTTGGCATTTTGATTATTATATAAGGGACAGTGTGGTGTTGCCACAGACCGCTCTCCCTGTCCAGCCAAGGCGCTCGACACCTGGGATGTTCACAAGCTGGGATATATCTGAGAAGATTTGAGGAGTTTCCGTTTCCCCTGCTGGCCACCGTAGCGGCTAGCCAGCAGCGCTTGACCTTGCTTTTTTTTTTTATAGTCGAGATATATATTAGTTTTCCCACTGCAAAAACAAAGGTTAAAGTATCATTATAGTTAGGTGAGAATTTCAGTTACAACGTAGCGTTTTAAACGTACACAACTACTGAAATTCACTGGTTATAGTTAGCTCTGGTAACTATAACTCGCGATCTCGCCATGCACTGCCAATTACCCTACATGTTACTTCACTCATGACATTTTCTATGACATCATTGATAACATCACTGCAACATTTGCAATTAAATTATCGATAAGAAAACTGTGCATGGCAGGGGTGTGAGTTATAGTTACTTTAGGGCAGGAGTTATAGTTAATTGAGATAACTAGAACTGGTGAATTTCAGTGGTTTTGTATGTTTAACACGTCACGTTGTCACTGCAATTCTCACCTAACTATAATGTTACGTTATCTATTTTTTTTTGTGAATTTCTAGTTTTTTTTTTAATGCAAAGTAATATTTAGTTGCCATAGGTAAAGCGAAACCCACCAGTTGCACACGGCCTTTGGCCGTGCTTGGCGGGGGTTTGGCCACATGGCCTGGTCATAGTCCGCGGACAGCCAGCCCCATGCTGCGCACAGCCTTTGGGGCAGCGGAGGCACTATACCCCGGGTCATTATTTTTTTTGTTTTAAGGGAATGGGGCGTTTGGCCCTCCTCCCCAAGCCTGAGGGGTACCCGGGCACCATGGGCCTTTAAGGGCAGGGGGCGCACAGCCCACCCTCGAGCCAATAGAGCCCCAGGGGTCACATCCCCCAGAGCCAAAGCATATATGTAATGGGGAGGGGGCACACAGCTCCCCTCTCCAAGCCAGTAATGGCCCGGGGCACTCCTATCCTGCAGCCAATATATATATCTCTATTAAGGGGACGGGGTGCGCAGCCCCTCTCCCCTCTCCTTAATAGTCCCCTGGCACCCCCATCCATGGGGCCGAATTCCAATAAAAAAGGGAAGGGGCCATAGGGCTCCACTCCCCGAGCCTTATTAGGCCCCTGGCACCCCATCCCCTGGGGCCTCTCTAAATTATAGGTGGGTGCCCCAGTGCCCACCCAGTGCCCACCAAGCACCATGTTGGAGGCCGCAGGGGGAGCCCCTGCAGCCGGCTCCCCACATACTGCGGGAGTCAGCATTGCTCCCGCCTGGAGGGAGCAGCTACTAATGCTTGTTGCTGTCGAACGGGAGCAATATCTGTTGCCCTGCCCCCATCAGTGTGGGCAGGGAAACAGAAGTATGCCCCCACCCAGTAAGAGCAATTTTAAATCTTCCGCCGGGTGGGAGCAGACATGCCTTCCCTGCACAGCTGAAGACAGGGAAAGCATGTTTGGTCCCGTCTGGCAAGAGATTTAAAAATGATCCAGCCAGGTGAGAGCAAACATATGTTTCTCTGCCTGCATCAGTGCAGGCACGGAAACGACTCTGTCCCGGGGGGGGGGTTCTCCACAGACAGGTGACTTGAGCCAGTCCCGGGGTATGGGGTCCCCAGGGCCTTTTATGGCTCAAGCGCCCCCCTTTTTATTTTATACATTTTGTCCCCGGGGATGAGGTTCATGGGGCATAATGAGGCTTAAAGGAAGGGGGAGCACCCGCCCCCTCCCTTCATATTCAATCTCGGCCCCAGAAGATGGGGTCCCCAGGGCCTCACCGAGTCTTGGGGAGGAGGCCATGTATCCCCTCCCCTTAAAAACAATTTCCTCTGCCCCCTCAAAGCCCTGGTCCACCCCGAGGGTCTTTTACAAAAGACATGCAGGAGCCCCCGCTCTTTTTCTTATTTTGCCGCAGATTCACAGATTTTACGCCAATTTGCGGCATCTTAAAAAACATTTTTGACCCCTGGCGGGGCCCCACCACCAGGCCTAGGGTCAGGGTATCCCTACACTACCCCCTATGTCTTTTTTACCTTTTTTTTTAGGACTAGAAACTGAGACCCAAGTCCTAAGATGGCTGCCGCCACATCGTTGTTGATGTGGTAGCAGCCAATCAGATCTCAGCTTGAGATCTGTCGGGTCTGTGGATCCTGTCCGGCATGATATATACAAAGCTTTTGAGCATTCATTGATCAAAAACCACTGAACCGATTTACACCAAATCACAAAAAGCACTCTTTCTGGAACAAGATCTAGCTTTCTGGCAAATTTGGTTTAAATCTGTTGAAATGAATGGGGAAAACGCGTTTTGGGACCCACCCCTTTTTCTTGGCCCCAGCTTGACTTATCCGCAAAACTTTCCAGTTAGAAGTTCTGGTGGAAGAGCATGTATTTTGAAAAAGTTTTGTGAAAATTCGTCAAACGGTGCCAAAGTTATTAGGAAAACAAAAAAACTTTTCTTATGGAAACGTAGTTCTAACTATAACTACTCTGTGGTGATCGCCACTGGGTAACATATATATATATTTTATTTGGTTGCTCCCCTAACCTTCAATGCAATACTATACTTTTCTCATCATATAATTTTAAACACAAGTGTACTTCATAGTTGGAATGTGAAAGGAAGGACCAAGTGTGGGGAATGTTTGTATGATTGCCCTCATCTTATTACAGGTTGTTTGTTTCTCATTCCACTATTTGGTGCTCAATTTAAAATCACGAGTACTCGGATAAAAGATATGTATTCATATGCAGCCTAGAGTACCAACTGGATTGCACTTTGCAAATTGCATTGAGGGGGTTGTGCAAATATGCTTTACTACCTCGAGACAGTATTCTGAATCAGTGACAGTATTGGTTTCGTCGGTCCCTTGGTTTGACCACACTTCCCTCGATTCTGTTGGACTGTCATTGGATGGCTGAAAAACTTGCATCACCTGGAGGACTTGACTCAGAACTAGGCCCATGACAGCCTGATCGCCTGAAGCCGAGGACTCAAAACATAAGAACATCAAAAGTATTATGTACCAGTAGCAAGTCTCTTACTATGCATTAATGATGTGCAGACCAGGCTGTTCTCATAGTGGTTCTACCATATTCATTGAGTTAGTTCATCTTTTGCTCAGTTATGGTCTTGTTGACCTAGGAAGTAAGCTGGGAGCAGGTGGTGTATTTTATTGTTTGTCAAGGAGCGAGTGAGATACCTGTATTGTGCAAAACTGAATTACATCCCCTTGCTAGAGAGTGCTATGCCCTTTAGAAGAGAAGCATTTGGCGGTTCTTGATCGATCGGATGATTTGCTTGCATCTGGCACGTTCCATAACCAGGACCCCTGAAGTAGCACCTTGAGCTAGAGCAAGCTCTAAGGATACAGAGTAGATTTTTGATGGAGGAACAAAGGGAACATCGTTGTGGATACGATTGTTATTGGATCTTCAACTGAAGCAGTTTGTTATGTATTGTATCATAGTTTATGTTGTGTGTCACGCTGATGCCCTTGGGGGGTAGTTTACACTTACTTAAAGCGCAGGGTAATATATTGACTGTATATAATGGGAGTTTTGTTGCTTATCACAAAAGATTTGGACAAAACCATGTTTATTCAGAAGAACCTAACCTGGTCTGGATAGTACCAATGACAACAGTAAATTGTTGGAATTTCTTTGTTGTTCATTTTTGTACTCCATGGAAGGAAGCAAATAGAAGCCAGCGCAATATTGTTTAATACTTTGTATACCATGATGGCCGCTTTGATTGTTGTAACAATAGCTATTTCAAAGCACAGAGGGCTTCTAGAAGAGTGAATGTGGGAAGAGGGACAGGAGGAAGAAACAGAAGAGCGGAAAATGAGGCGATGTGATGCTATGTTGGCTGCTTGTGAATGGAATCCTTTAGAGAAGATCTCTTGTAGCGTGAGGTGGTCTTGTTATTAGCGTCTTCACTCACCAACGAAATATATGCAGAAGGGGGCGAAGATCTTAATAGACTCTGCGTTTAAACAAGGAGTGACTGGCCCTGGCATGGTGACTTGCATTGGAAAAGAGAGTTAGGCAATCAAGTCAGATTTTGATGTCAGGTCAGCATAGGAGGCATGCACATTGGACATAGCCTGCATGAGAAGAAGCCTGGTGCAGTAGTTGAACCCACAGAAAGCATTGGGACAATTAACGAGTGGTGCCCTGGTAGAGACCCCACTGATGTTCATTTGATGCTAGAATAATCACAATACAGAAGAGGAGAAACGGTTTTGAGACTGACAGATGAAACATCACGAGCACAGTTTTACAGTGCAATATATTCACAAGTGCAATAGTGCACAGATGTAAGGTTTTATTAATCATGGGCGAAAGCTGGCTTTTTGTTTAGGATTATGGGAGGGGTTCTAGATTTGGAGATGCGCCCAAAACTCTAACTTTGTGAAAATTTGTCTCTCCGCCTTTTTACCAGAATCATAATGTTGTGCACTAATAGTCATCCGGTCAAGTTTCACGTGACTGATTCCTTGGTTTTTCCGATGTAGAGCTTGTCATTTGTAGGAGGTAGACATTGCCTGTTTACATGCTTTCTTCTCAGCCTGTTGTCAAGGGGTCCCAGAGTCCACTCTCTGAACTGAGCTGTTGAGATTCATTCAGCCTTGGGAGAAAACAACGCATGAAAAAAAGAAACATTACTACTTAATAAGTAAGCGGAAATGGCAGAGCAGGGATGAAGGTGATTCCATCCACATGAGCGCCTATTTCAATCACAGTTATTAAAGGTCCCCGGGCGCTCCATGCAATAACAGTATTATAATGTCTGCATGAGCATTGTGCGGCTTAGGACTCAGTAATTGGTTCCAGCAGTGACTATGGCCGGGTATTTGCTATATGTAACCAGGATTGCTGCTGGCCCGTAATATCTGATTTTATTTTACCTTTATTACTCTAGGTACCATGGATTGACTAGGCAGCCAGTAGCTTTACTTCAGTGGTCGAGGCCGAGTTTAGTGTAGTGGTAGAAAAAGATGCCCTGCCTACAATTCGTGGCCCCATTTTCCCAAAAACAGTTTGTTCTTTGCGGAGCTAAAGAGGACATGGATCATGCTTCCTGGTGGCACAGGTTTCATGAGCAGAAGAGAAGAGGATGCAGAGAACTGTCATTGACCCTCCGCTGTCTGACCGGTCAGAGACCTGGGGCCTGAACTGATGACAAGCGCACTAGAGGTGCGGAGAGACTGATGTGACATGAGTGACATTCAAACATGGAGGTCTGGCGGCCCCAGACTTACTCCCCATGCACCACACCAGCCTTTAATGTATTGTGTGCCAGGTTAGTGTGAGTCAGGAGTGCCTGGTGCCAGGTTCCTGAAGCGATGTAGTTTACTCATGGAAACTAGGTTTTGTTGCTCTGTGCTTGCTCAGAGGGTTGCACCTTTGTTTTGGCTCAGCTACAACTCTCCCTTTAATGTGACTCGTATAGTATTAGAACTGCCTTTAGATTATCCTAATCTGGAGGCCTGTTTCTGGCATCATGAGCAGTTTGTGGGGGTTGTTTTCCTCTTTCTGTTCTCCTAGGGATTGCATCTGTGCTTAGATGACCTGGACTGTGGAGATGCACTTTACTCTGGGAATGCAGATGCTATTCCATAGCATTGATTACAATTAGGGCTCACAGTTTTATGGTATTTATTTTTTTAACACTTCTGTCTGTATTTATCCATATTTATTTTTGAGCCATTTTATTGGTATTTTTCCATATTCATTTTGTGTTTTGAGAATAAATGGAGTTGTAAAATGGTATATTTTCACATTTATTTAACTGATAAACATACTTTGATGCCTGTCGCATTGTAGCAAATTGAGCAGCCAAATATAACACTACACTACGCCCACAGATACAAATAGATGTTAGCATATGCCTGTGTTTAAAGAAATCTTATCCTGTTTTTTAACCCCACTTGCCGTCTATCTGCTCAGCTATAGGCCTGGAATTCACGAAGGACAGCATGGAGAGTCACTCACAAGAAGCACAATTTTCTATAATTTTCTGTTTTAAAAAATAAATACAGACAGGGAACACATTGTTTTCTGTCTGTATTTATTTGTAAAAGTCAGTGAAAACGGGACGCCTTAATTACAAGCTGCTCAAACTGTGGTCCTGACCGGGCAGCTTCACAGGGTCCTCCGTCCCTTTGTATTGGAGGCAACGGCACCATTTGTGAGGGTAATGGCTTTGATCAGTGCAAGATTGGCAATCCTTGTGCATCAAAGACTGTATTTGAAAACAATAGCAAAGAATAAAACAAGCTT
Organism: Calotriton arnoldi; assembly: GCA_963921515.1. Taxonomy (NCBI): domain Eukaryota; kingdom Metazoa; phylum Chordata; class Amphibia; order Caudata; family Salamandridae; genus Calotriton; species Calotriton arnoldi. The sequence goes on from CAWUFW010000182.1 coordinate 4,381,793, forward strand.
TTGAAAAGCCAATAGGTCTGGCCTTGACAACCTTGCAATATTGTTTTTTTTTTTTTGGGGAAGCATATTCAATAGAAAGTAAAAGTTTAAAGGAAAATAATAATTAGCAAAAAAGAAACACAGTTAATAGAGATTGGCCTAAAGTCGTGGCATTGAAACATACTACTTTTGAAGTGGATGTGCAAATTTGATCAGGAAAAATGGTCTTACTCACAGCGCAAGAGAGTCAGTGGCTGAAGTGGGTTGCCCTATTGCTCCATCCTTTATGCAGGGGTGTGGTGAAGCAAAATGTGAATGACACTTTAAAAGACCAATGGATGAAGAGGACTGGCTTGAAGCCCCTCTGTGGATGTATATATGCATTTTTAATTATGAATTTGATTTGAAACTTGAGGCTGGGTTTGAGGCTACTAACTCTGTCTCTAGGCCAAATCACTGGGAATCCTGGTATCTGTAGTGTGATGAAAGCTAGTGGGTGCTATGCCACAAGCCCCTATCGTTTAGAAACTCCTAGTATAACTCTTCCCAGACTCAGTAGCTTAATATTATGTTATGTTATATATACTTATTGAGTGCACAAATACTCGTGGGTGTCTTGGCGCTAACTCTGCTGAACCGAAGAAGACGACCAAATAGTTGGTGAAAAGCCACGTTTTCATTGCTTTCCTGAACGTAATGAGGATGGGCATGACTTTGATGTGTAAAGGTAGTGAGTTCCAGATTTTAGTGGTACCTAACGCAAAACTTTTACCTCCCCAAGAAAAATGTTTGGAATTGCTTAGTCTGAGTCTTTTTTTTCTGCCACTGAGCGAAAATTTCAAGATGGCTCGTACCAGCTGAAACTCTGTTCCAGGAAAGCAGGGCCAGAATCATGCACTGCTTTATAGGTTGTACATAAGGCCTTAAATGTAATTCTCTGTCTGACTGGGAGCCAACGAAGCTCATGAAGGAATCTGTAGACCGACTGATGTTTTGGGATACCTAGGAATATTCGTGCAGCCGCATTCTGCACAGTTTGGAGTTTGTTGAGATGTTTCTGCATATTGAGATAAAGACTGTTACAATAGTCTAACTTTGAGAGCACTAATGAAGTTACCACAGTTTTCTGTGTATCTGAGGGTAAGAACGGGAGTATTTTTGTTATTGTCCTCAGGATGTAAAATGAAGATGATGTGATGGAGTGAACTTGGTCTCCAAAGTTAAGTTTGTTGTCCATGACAACTCCTACGTTTTGCGCCTTCTTCAGTGGAGAAGGTAGAGTTCCTAATTCTCCTGGCCACCATGATGGGTACCAGAAGGAAACCTGGTTTCCAAACAGAATAACCTCTGTCTTTCAAGCAATTGTTGTTAATCCAATTGCTGACAGAGTGAATACAATCATGAAATCTGAGTCCTGCATTATGAGCTTTATTAGACGGGGACACAATAATTTGTGTGTCGTCAGCATAAGAGCCGGGTGTGTACACAGATGTAGGAGGTGAGATTTTTAGGCCTTTGTGTTGACACAAGGAAAATAAAAAACAACTGTGCCTTCCAGAAGGCTTTAAAACATGTCTCTCCAAACTTTAGACCTCCAACACATCAACAAACCTCTCAACAAGCCCCGACAAGCAAACATAGCCTTTTTCAAACAATGACTGCCAGTGTATTCCTAGAGGACTCCCTTGCTATCTTGACACTTCACACCATTTAAACAATTGGACAGCACAAACTCCATGCTATGATTTTTCAACAGTGGTTGGTATGTTCAACAAATGTTGCATATAGTGCAAACCGTCCCAACAGATACCTCTGTAAAACTCTGACACACATACTGGCAGTGATAAATTCACTACGACATAACCAGGCCATGTGTAAGGACCTCACGCATCACACTCAGTTCTTTCCACACAGGACATTTTACAGTCAAACTTTTCTGTCCGAAACATAGAGGTCTGCCTGTAATTGCTCAGTGGTGTGAGTCCTATCACACCATGCTGGTGTCAGTTGCTCCTTCCACAAACACTGGAGGACATGACACATTCATTATTTTACACATTTGCAGAGGGCCGGAGAGGGAAGGCAACCCCGTGCTGTGCTCTTTTACTAAAATTGTGCAGATTTTCATGGGATGTGTGCACTTGTAAGCACAGGAGTATTTGCGCTCATCTCCCAATAATTGCACCTCTTTGATCAAAGTGACCCAAAAACCTACATCCGTAAAACTAGTAGTAACCATGTACAACTGATATAGAATTTCCAGCTGGACATACTGCCTTTACATGGTGAAGGAACATCAGTATTTTTGTCACATACTGTGATGAAGGGGATTGTGATGTGAAAAGCAATAATCTTTGCTGAAATGTTCACTCTTATCACTGGGTCTGTGATTGTGTCACCTGAGATGCAATGTTGCTGTTTCTCTCTTGCAGGGTGTGAGCCCCAGGCTACAAGTAGTCCCAGAGGCGCACTCCTACTCCCCACATGCAGGTAATGCCTTAAGGGATTGCAGTTCCAGGCACTTGGACAGTGCCAGGGATATTATTAGTCCTGTGTGCTCCCAGAATACACCCCATCCATCTCCCCCTTGCAGGAGTGACGCAGCAACACGGTCTCTCTCCGAGCAAATACCACCTCAACTGCGTCATGGCTTTGACATTTTAGTTTAAGTTCCCCTTTGAGACCTTAAGAGAGCAATAAAGGAAAGACGAGAAGCTGAAATGGAACTTGCGTCCTGACTCCTTTTGTCTCCACTTCCTGCCCGATGCACTGCTTATAAAAGAGTCCTTTAGTGGAGCGGGAGGCCTTGCCTTGCTTACCCGCCCAGGGCACGTCATTGTCGAATCAGGGGGGGCCGGGCTGAGTTCAAAGCTTTGTTTACAGTGTGCCTCTGACGGGCCAGCTCTCTAATTGCTTAGCGTTTAAGGGCTGTACACGGGTTTGTGAGAATGGCAGTGACACCGGGTTCCATGACAGGCAGGGCCGTGGCGCTCGCTCCTGGCTCGAGGCCAGCGCCTCCTGGCGGCCTGCCAGCGGATGAGGCAAGGGAGACACTCCCGTCACTTCTCTTGGCCAGCAGGGAGTTCATGCGTGTCTCTTCCGTCCAGTGTCATTTTAAGACTTTTCTGGGCTCTGGGCAATAAATATTTTGTGGCCCCCTGTTAGTATGAAATTAGAATTTCATTACGTATTTTCTATCAATTCAAGCCTAATTGAGGCCAAACAGTATTGAATCAAACTTTAACTTTCACACGAAAACAACTGAAAGTCTTTCCTGGGACCCCAAAACTCATAAAAAATAACACTTGGCAGTGAAAGTCAGAAGTAGACAAAGGAGAGAGGTTGTGATAGAGTGGGAGAAAGTTCACTTTACCAGGGGGCCCTGGGCAATTGCCCACCATGCATTAAACATCTCTGCTTCCCTCCTTGGAAAGCCAGCTGATGGCTACCTGACATCCCACAGGCTGTGTAGTACACACTGCTTGTGACAACTGGGCATGTGCCATTGTGTTCATGAGTAATTTTATTAACGTATGCTTTAATGACAACATACAAAACACACAAGATGATGGACGGAATGCTGCACATTGGCAAACATTCACCCCCAGTCACAGATCTGGGTTTAATCCATCGTTATTTTGCTTCAGCACGCCACCCCAGTTCAGACATAGCCATATGCAAATCAGTCTTGACCCTGTGCCTCATGGGAACAGTCCAGACCGAACTGCCAAGCCATGTCTTCCCTGGACCGGAATCAAGCATCCTAGGACCGGTTTCAGGCTATCAGCCTTCATCAGCCAGGATAGCTTGACTCCAGTGGCGTAGTGAGCACGGGACCCACGTCTGGGCATACCCTTCCCACTTAGGGCGAAATGCAAAACACACAAGATGATGGACGGAATGCTGCACATTGGCAAACATTCACCCCCAGTCACAGATCTGGGTTTAATCCATCGTTATTTTGCCGCCACCCCAGTTCAGACATAGCCATATGCAAATCAGTCTTGACCCTGTGCCTCATGGGAACAGTCCAGACCGAACTGCCAAGCCATGTCTTCCCTGGACAGGAATCAAGCATCCTAGGACCGGTTTCAGGCTATCAGCCTTCATCAGCCAGGATAGCTTGACTCCAGTGGCGTAGTGAGCACGGGACCCACGTCTGGGCATACCCTTCCCACTTAGGGCGAAATGCAAAACACACAAGATGATGGACGGAATGCCGCACATTGGCAAACATTCACCCCCAGTCACAGATCTGGGTTTAATCCATCGTTATTTTGCTTCACCACGCCACCCCAGTTCAGACATAGCCATATGCAAATCAGTCTTGACCCTGTGCCTCTTGGGAACAGTCCTACCGAACTGCCAAGCCATGTCTTCCCTGGACCGGAATCAAGCATCCTAGGACCGGTTTCAGGCTATCAGCCTTCATCAGCCAGGATAGCTTGACTCTAGTGGCGTAGTGAGCACGGGACCCACGTCTGGGCATACCCTTCCCACTTAGGGCGAAATGCAAAACACACAAGATGATGGACGGAATGCTGCACATTGGCAAACATTCACCCCCAGTCACAGATCTGGGTTTAATCCATCGTTATTTTGCTTCACCACGCCACCCCAGTTCAGACATAGCCATATGCAAATCAGCCTTGACCCTGTGCCTTATGGGAACAGTCCAGACCGAACTGCCAAGCCATGTCTTCCCTGGACCGGAATCAAGCATCCTAGGGCATTTCGCCCTAAGTGGGAAGGGTATGCCCAGACGTGGGTCCCGTGCTCACTACGCCACTGGAGTCAAGCTATCCTGGCTGATGAAGGCTGATAGCCTGAAACCGGTCCTAGGATGCTTGATTCCGGTCCAGGGAAGACATGGCTTGGCAGTTCGGTCTGGACTGTTCCCATGAGGCACAGGGTCAAGACTGATTTGCATATGGCTATGTCTGAACTGGGGTGGCGTGGTGAAGCAAAATAACGATGGATTAAATCCAGATCTGTGACTGGGGGTGAATGTTTGCCAATGTGCAGCATTCCGTCCATCATCTTGTGTGTTTTTAATGACAACATACCCATAGGTACATATTGAGATGCACAGATTACACATTTCCATTTGGGACAACTGTTCATTTTTCTTTGGCATTATTATTTTCATTATGATGAAGATTCGCCCATAGTCAAGCCCTACCCAGTTTGTTTGACACTAAAACGCAATGTACTGTATATGGTACTTTTTATCTGTTCCCTCAGTAAATTCTCAATTAATGGGAAGAAGCTTCACCTGGGAGAGGGCAGCCATAACCTGAACGACCATAGGTCGGTAAAGTGGAGGCCGCTTTGTGATTTCCTTTACCCTCAGGGGAATCCGGCAGCTGCTGCTCTCTCTGCTCAATACCCCGGGACACCTAACTATATCGCTTCCAGGGGTACAGCTGTCTTGCAAGTAGCATGTCAGCAACTTTACTCGTTCCATTATACTAGTTTATTAGTACAAGCCTTTGTTGTTTATGTCACACTCCGGTACTTTTAAGTTGTTTGTAAAGTATGCATTCTTCTCATCTTACCAGTTCTGACTCTGGCTCATTACCAGATGACCAAGCCACAGCCCTCCTCAAGCACCTGAATCCCCCACAAAGACCTGGCAGTGACATACTAATGTGCCTAGTGACAAACTTTTCAGAGTTTCTTCTCGCCTTCTCATCAACCAACATCATCAACGGGCTAAGCAAATCCTGTATGCCGCAGCAGTTATCCCCTGGGTTCTCCATCATTCACACAAGACTAGTCTCCCTATGCTCAAACAATAGATGAGAGTCTTAATTAGTGCAAAGTGGTGTTATTATAGCAAAGACCCTGTTGCATTATCTTAGATTGCTCCTCGGCCTTCAGTTGTCACATCCCCTCCTGCAGTGCAGCACCCCTCAAACTTACACAGCGAAAATCAAGACAAACATGAGTGAGTCTACTAAAGTAAACAGAGCACAGCATTTTTGGCCTAATCCAGAATCCACTGTATACAGCCCCCTGGAGGGCTGAGCATCCTCTTTCCCCTTACCATGAGGGGCATTTCAATCGCGTGAGGAGACCAAGGTTCCAGACCTTACCACCATTAGACCCTCATCCCCCATAAATAATGGATTCTCCGAATGAAATGGAAAGAGTATTTTCACTTTCGATGTTATATTTCCTTGAGAATTACTTTTAATGTTTTTAATTCCTCAATAAATAATTTTACTTCTGCCTTTCAACATTGTGTAACAGTTTCCTACCTCCAAATTTATCTTGAGCAGGGACAACTATATAAATCTGTTATTTAGCATGCTAGATCTAAAGAGCGTGTTCTAACTTTCTCCTCTTGCTCCAAGGTATGATAATTATGTGTGGAATAGACAATACCACGGCCCTGCTTACCTGCAAAATCTTGGAGACATCACTGACTGCGCCTCAGCTTTTATAGTGGGTAATGCAGCCTCAGGGGAAGGCAATGAGCTACAATGTTTCCTGTCCGTCACCCCCTACTGGAAATGAAGAACGTGTAGACAGTGTCTGAAGGTTTAGATATCAAAATTGAACTTCACTGTACTGTGTGATGGCGAATCTGTTGGGGTCGGGCCTATTTACAAATTGTTGGCACAACTTCCTCCTTTTTTCAGGCCTAGGCTCCCTCACAAATGCCTTTCTTGAGGATTGGCCAGATATGTTCCTTTATCCAGTGTTGTTCTTTCTAATGCTCACCAACTGTAGAAATCTATTGCATATAGTCTTGTCCCTCCCAACATTAGGTATTTGTGGCAGGAAAGCATTAATTTTCATATCTGGCTTGCCTGACCAGAGGTTGGGTACTGGACTTTTCACAAGAACCCAACTTCCTGTCTCAGACACAAGAAGGGATTCTTTATTCATCCATTCAGTCTCAGTTGAAAACCTGATTCCAGAGCACATAATGCACAGGTAGCTCTTACCATCATTATTGAGTATAGAATAGTTGCCCATGAGCAAGAATGATTCTTCCAATGGCAACAGTGAAATTTGTTCCTCAGGTTTCATTTCGTGGCTATTGAAAACCAAAACCCTATTAACGCCTTGCTTCCCTGTTTGGCTTTGGCTTGTTGAGTGCCTAGATTTGTGCAGTCCTACTTTGTGAGTCAATCCTCTACACTTGTACAGTAAAACATTTTCACGACCTATGCTATCGTCTATGAAATTGGTGTCAGAATGTACTTTGCTCCAACATAGGACAAAAGCAGGTGATTTGGCTCTGCCTCAAATTAATGGTCTGTAATTAATTATTTTGTAAATTGGCATAGGAGCATGAGATCCCCAGCAACAGTGACAGTCCACTTTCCTCCTCTGCCTCAACACGATAGTGGTATGAGATCTGATCTTCAGCTTTACAAACGGCGCTTTCCACAAGGAAATCCCTTGTGCATTTCACAATTTTAAAATGAAAACATTTGTTTAAATATTCCAATGGCGGGAGACTCAATGTCATTTTATGTCTAGCTTGACATGGTGGCAATTTGCTAGACATACTATGACTAATTACTTAAAATACATTCAGAGTGGGCTTTGGCTCAGTCCAGAGGAATATTTCTCTATTGCCTAATGCCGAGTGCTTGCATTGTAATGCTTGAAGGAGCATTTTACATCTCAAAAGTACACTAAATCATGGCACATTAAATTTGTTATCTCATGGATTCACTGAATACAGAAAGCAATCTGTTCTTTGGTTTTATTTTTTCATTGCAGCAGGATATTGTAAATAGTTTAGTCAGGGCTCAAGAGGCAAGACATAGCTATTCTCTTTGCCAATGCTTGTTCTTTTCTGGAGCAGCATGTTGGATTAATGGCGTAGATGAAGAAGCCAATTGAAGAGCTAAGTTAAGGTTGTAAAATTGAGATTTAGTTTCCATGCTCCTCAAGGTGACTCCTGATAAGTTTCCTTCCCAGAAGATTACAATTTTGGTATGGTCTTGCTGGGGGCATAAACTCTCATTAGAGTTTTTAGATCACAAGGTTGAATAAGACATGGCTCAACCTTATCATTTAGTCAGACCACGGTTATTAATTGGTGCCTCCCATGGTGCATGTCTTAGAATTGTAGGGATATTGGTGATGGTAATTATGATGTTGTGTTGTCTGCTATTCGATCTCGTATCTTTGCATTTCTGTATGTGGGCATTATGTTTTTAACTATATAGTGGTTGACTTTGCTGATTGCATGTTAGTAGCAAGCGGGAACACTGGTGCAGTTCTACTGAGAAGTGTGCTTTGTCCTAGTTCTCTCTTTACCACTGTAGCATTTGGGGAAATCAATATGGTTTTAGGAGCCTATAAATCGGAAGATGGAATGATACAATGGTCTGATGGTCAGGTAAGCATGATGATTAGAACTCATTTTGGGTTGCTTTAATGCTTGTGGAATTGGAACTCGGAGACTGTCAAAGGTCTTTACTTTTATATGGGGCCTGGAATCCCTCAGCATGGTCTGTGTCTGCCTGCTTGTTCCTATTAGGATATGGACATGAAGCTCCGCCTACTTTCCGCCCAACTTTTTAATTGGCTCCTGTCACTGTCCTTTGTAAATGGTGGCTTTTCATTGGTCAATAGGCCTAGTAGTCCCTCCTTAGTACCAGCTTTTCTCTTCTTGTAAACCTCCCATGAGGACACCCCCTGTTACATGTGTTGTTGGTCGGTATGTTTTAATTACAGCCTCGGAGCACTATTTTCATAAATGACTTTCTGGACATGCTCTCCCGCAACGCTTTTTAAAAACTGTAACCAGCACGGCAGCCTTAGCTGGAATAATAGCGGTCGTGCTTTTCTTTTGTTAGTTGGGATCACCGAATTCGGCCACATGCCTTTTTTTTCTATTTATTTACTTTTGTTACAATGGCAGCACCTGCGATTTAGCTTAAGATGTGTAAAGCTAAAACACAGGTGCCGCGACTGATTTGCAATGCAATAGCTCTCTCATTACTGAAAGTTTCAACTATTGGCGTTGCATTATTATTAGCAATGCCATTAGCTCAAACTTTCAGTAATGCGATACCTATTGCATTGCAAATGCTTGTTATCGTATTACATTTGCTGTGCGTTCAAAGACCGAGGTCAAATGTCATGCTTTGTCTTTTGACAAATTGCTGCTTATTCTTTTAACATGGAGGTTGGTGTTTACATTTCTTTCTCTGACTGCAAAGTGAGATGATTCTGTTAAATGAACTATATGCCAATCTTGCTGGTGAATATCATTTTTTTTAACACACAACAAAATTTAAATACTTCTAAATGAAATGTACAAATATTTTAAAGCATCAATAGTTAGGAAAGCACAAATTAAGTGCTTTTTAACTCTGAAGTGTGATGGAAGCAAAGTTTTTAATAGGATCAAAACAAAATAGAGACTTTATTTGGTGATGCACAGATGACAAATATTCGTTGAAACCCGATTTCCACGCATTATCATTTGTGCCCTACATAGTTCTATCAGTAAAACTGTATGTGTTTGCAAATTTACTGGATCTTTCAATGGAGAATGTGTTGTCTGTAAATGAAAGTGCTCTACCGCACCATACTTTAGTAATATAGTAACGACAGTGTGGTCCGAAATGCATCACCAGCTACACATTACACCCTTACCACTCTCTTGCTGAATGGGTGTGGTTCATTTGCAACAGTTGTTCTTTGTGTGACTTGGATATTTTACAGTCCCTGTGAGTTCAGTGATGTGACATGGATGGCAGCACCCCCACTCTGAAAATTGTCTCCGTGCCACTGCTTTAAACCACTCCCTACAACAATGGGAACAAAAAGATGCCCTTCATCCGTGCATTGTACCTTCTTTGCAGAACAATTAAAGGACTGCATGTCAGAAACAACGTACAGTGTATGCGATGTTTATTGCTTGCTCGCGCTTTATACAGCGCTATCACTGAAAATCTGTGCAAGACAACAGCTTATTATGGGCATGACAACAACATGCAGGGTACAAAAATCCAGAAAGCTAAGAAACACTAATCCCTTCCCTCCTCAAAATCCTCGAACAAATCACTTTTTAAAAATATTAGTAATCAATGGAGGCCGTGTGATCTGGTCTAATGTGGGAAAATTACCTGATTCAAGTTGATACGCCATATGGATCAGCAAACACTAAAACAAGTGCTGCCCAATGTCCCAAGCTTTTTCTCCATCTAACTTGTGTTTAGGTATTTGTTTCCATTATTACAAGTGTCCTAGGATGCAAAGTGCTTGCTTCCGCCATTGTCATTAGCACCAGTACCCCTTTCTGCACCTACCAGAGTCGACGATCACCAGCAGCATCTTTTGATCAGTACCACAGACACTGCTTTTGTCAGTTCCCGCAGTTTCTCTTAGTGCCACGACCTTCAGACACCATTGGCACAAAGGCCACTGTCTGCAGCCATTGCGAGCAGCACAGTCACAAATAATTGTGTTGTCCTTCTCTAAAACTTTGGAAACTGTGATCTGGGTCACCTCCAATTAAATACTGGCCCTGTGTAGCTGCTCTTTTGAAGTACACTGGGAGAGATTAATGTGGTTACGCCTTCAAAGAACAATGCCAGCATGCCCCTAAGAATCCCATCCTCCATACATACATACATACATAACTAGCGATGTATTGCAGGCAGGACAAACAAACTGGGAATGTACAAATTCTGAAGTGTGTAGAGTGAAAAAAGTGAGATTTATTTTAAAGTGAGTTACTATGTTATTAGCTTTGTCCTGCATCCATAATCTCGTCGCTATAAAATTAAGCCACGTCATTGACTTCCAAAGCCAAAAGTTTGTGATTCATGTCTGAGTCATCCATATTCCTGGGTCTGCAAACCACTGCCCATCCCAGCTAATTCCCGGAAATGCTTTGACCTGTATTCACCTAGTGGCTGCTGGCAAGAGTCCAGGAATGACCTTCACAAGGACATCCCAAGGAGCACGGTTAGTGTCTTTAACTTCAAATACTGATGCAATTTGACCACTATCACTAAGTTCAAATAATGCACATCAAAGCCCATAACGACGTCTGGCTGCAACGTAGGCTTTCATTAAATAGTTAGGCAATACGTGCTCTGACGGGTTGAGCTGGAAGCATAGACGCTCTCCTCGTGCTTCTAAGCCTTTTAAGGACAAGATTTATTATCAAACACACATGAAATAATTTAATTTGTTAGGCACATGAAGTCCTCATGGTGGCCACCTGACCACCCCTAGAGCGAACAAACAGAACACTCTTCACCATGCCCACATGGATGTTCGCTCCTTCACATGTCCCCTATGACTACCAAGGACCACGCCCATTCATACCCAGCACCAGTGTGGTTCAGGGGCCCATCTTCAACAACAACCCTCCCTTCATCGACAGTCTCCGGGATCTTGTAAGCAAGTCAGGAGGAATTCTGTGATTAGTGGGAAGTTTATTTGGTGGGTATGTATTTGGCTACTGGTGTCCCAGTGTTTCAGATACTACTGATTCATTAGTGTAACCAAATTGTCCCTTGCAGTTCCCAAGGGGAACTTAGTCCAAAAGCTGGTGGTAGGTTTTGTACTCCGGCACAGAGTGACACCGTGATCCTACACAAATCAGTGTTTAGTTAGAGACTATATATCTTTTAAACATACTTGTTTTTATTTACTTGTATGGATTGTAGGCCACTTAAAATGATGATCAGGAAAGCAGATGCTCTAGCACCTTCTGCAGCCGAACTATAACCCAGAAAGTACCACGTCCCCTTCAGTACCAGATCTTATAGGCCACATTCTGCACCTGAGGCAACCACTGGACCAGTTGGCTCCCTGCTAGCACATGAGTAAATATAATTTAGTGCTAGGAACCAACCACATGCCACTGATTTAAATTTAAATAACACACAATACAGATTCCCAAAATAACACTGTTGTGAAACATCAGAAAATGTATATGGGCAGGTCTACGGAAGAATTTTCAGAAGTGGTGTGTTAATCCTTAAAATACAGTATTAGCATGCCATAGATGTGCTTTAGCAAGGACCCTATGTTCGATTTATCATATAGACCTCTTTGGCGTTTCAGTCTTCAGTTTATCAATACTTATTTCGGAAACTATCCATAAAATCACATCCTATACAAACCCTCTTTACATAAAAGAAGCCATATTCGTGCAGTACAAAATCTTAATGTTAAACAAAAACTAAAATACATACGAACAAAGCAATCTATTTACACTGTGAGCAATATTATATTTAACAAAAAGAAAATCTTTTAAATCTTGAAAAATATTCACTTGCTTTTTTAACTTTAGACCTGTCAGACCTCCAGTAGGCGCTGTTTGGCTTGACTCTGACCTCGCGGAGTCCGTCCGTTAGAGCGGACCCGCCATTTTGAGGAGGTTAGCGGTACAGCCTTTTTGTTTCCTACTGCTATAAAGGGACACGCTGGCGCGAACACGCAGCGGACGCGTGCAGCGGGCACGCCGGCGGCGCGCCAAAGGCAAGCCCGTCTGCGCCCGTCCGCGCACCGGATGCGCACAGCGCCAGCCATGCTGCCCCTCTTGGAACGCTTCTGAGAAACAATACAGCTTGCCGCTTTTTAAGATACACTAGTGCGGAACTTCGTGACATTGGTGAGTCTGGAAAGGGGAGGGGAGAACTTATATTTGAGGAGACCGCGTCCCCTACATCAGCTTTTGTTAAACAAGGTCACCTCACTTGTGGATTGTTAAACGTAAGATCCCTTCCCAAACACAGCGTGGAAATTCAGCTGATGCTGGAATTCCATGAATTGGAAGTGTTATTTATGACAGAAACCTGGACACACTTAGAGTGTGATGTAGAACCAGGCTTGGCCTGTCCGCCTGGGTATAAAACCTGTCATAAACCCAGACAGAGTGGGAGGGGAGGAGGAGTTGGGGTGATTTTTAAAGAATCATGGAATATTGTCATAATAGATATTGACGTAATTGAGGGATTTGAAATGCTAGGATTTGCTATTAAAGATGCTAATGGTCAAATATTGACGGGGATTGTCTGTTATAGACCCCCAGGGGCTATTAGTGTGCAGCAGCAGTCTCTGATTGAGACTATTAGTAACATGGCTGCTACACATACCAGACTAGTGATTTTGGGGGATTTTAATCTTTGGCTCAATGGAACCCTTGACTCTGGTTATAACAATGTCCTCCAATCATGTGAAGGTTTTAACCTATACCAGCGGGTTGTTAAACCAACACATAAGGGAGGACATACACTTGATCTAATTTTTTCGGAGGACTATGTACTTAATATCTTGGACATTTTGCCTATGGGTTGGTCCGATCATTATTTGATTAAATTTCAAGTGCATAATCCCACTTGTAATAATCAAGCAGCCAGTATTATAAGTAACTATGTCAGTAGAGACTGGAAGGCCCTCTTAAGAAAGAGAGATATATCCCCTGTGTTTTCTCTTGAGGATTGTTTCTCGGTAGATAAGCAGGTGGAGGAAAACTATGTGACCCTTTGTTCACTGATCACCTCTACACTGGATTTAACTGCCCCATTAAAAAATCATAAGAGAGTGGGCAAACCCTCGGCCCCTTGGTTCAACAATAAATTAAAAAAATTGAAACTTGACTGCAAGCAGGCGGAGAGAAAGTGGAGAAGGACGTATGAGGACAAGGACAAAGACACCTGGAAAATTGTGATTACTGGTTATAAGAAAGACCTAAATATTGTTAAAGCAGACTATTTTTCCAATGCTATTCTGAATGCTCCTAATAAATCCAGAAGCATTTTTAACATGCTGAATAATTTAATCAGTCCTGACTGCCAAGAACCAGACGCCTCCCACACAAGACCTTTGTGATAGTCTTGCGAGGTTTTTCAGTGACAAAATTAAAACTATCATTGATGACCTCGGTGGGGATCTTCGGCAAGTTGAGTTAGAAGACCTAGAGGTTAATGGTTCTAGTGGCAGCGATCTGATTGGCACAGATAAAATAACTAGAGGAACAGAGACTCAGCTCATCAATACCTTAACTGATTTCGAGATACTGTCAGTAGAGGACTTTGGTAAAGTGGCCCTAGGTATTTCTTCTGGATCACCTTTGGACCCTCTGCCACAGAAAATTTGGAAGGAGTTTGGAGCAGAGTTGTTCCCTATACTCCGGCTCATTTGTAATCAGTCTCTTCTTAGCGGAGTGGTACCGACCTGTTGGAAACAGGCATTGGTGACACCTCTGTTAAAGAAGTCCACATTGGACCCAGCCTGCCCTAAAAACTACAGGCCTATCGCCCTGTTGCCTTTCCCAGCAAAGATCGTAGAGAGTGTGGTTAGCAAAGCTCTCTCGAAATATCTGGAAACCAATAAGATCTTAGAGGATGTGCAATTTGGTTTTCGGCCTGCTCATGGCACTGAGACTGCTTTGGTGACCGTGATGGATGAGCTTCGGATGCGTGCAGACAGAGGTCAAGCAGCAGTTCTTATTCTGCTTGACCTGTCTGCCGCATTCGACACGGTCAACCACGCTATCTTGCTGGGGAGGCTCAGGGAGGTAGGAGTAGCAGGCTTGGCCTTGAGTTGGTTTCAATCCTTCCTTTCAGAGAGGAGACAAGCGGTGGCCCTCCCTCCTTACCAGTCTGACTTTACTAACATCACGCATGGCGTGCCTCAGGGCTCTGCAATTAGCCCAATTTTATTTAATATCTACCCCTGATTGCGGTCATAAGGGCGCATAACATTAACATCGTAAATTATGCGGATGACACGCAACTGATTCTCTCCTTAGAGGGAGTACAGTCGACATCTTTGGAGGTGTTTCATGACTGCCTGCGTGCCACAGCTCAGTGGTTGAGGGAGAATTCATTGCAATTTAACGCCGGAAAAACCGAGGTTCTCTATTGCTCAGTGGGGAAGGTTCCATCAGCGCTGCCCGTAAATTTTTGGCCCCTAGATACATCTACTGTACTGAGGCCTATTGAGAAGGTACGAAATCTGGGCATTATGTTTAACAATAAACTGACGTTGGAGTCACAGGTTAACAAAACTGTGGGAAGCTGCTTCGCCATTATTAGAATTCTGCGGAAGATTTTTCCTCTGCTGCCTACTCACGCGCGAGCGTTGGTAGTACAAAGCACTATATTAAGCAGATTGGATTATTGTAATGCGCTGCTGCTGGAGTCCCCGAGATATCTAATAGATAGGCTCCAGAGGATTCAGTCAACAGCAGCCAAGCTAGCCTTGGGGAGGCCCAGAGGTTCCTCTTCTTCATTGGCTTTGGCGGAGCTGCACTGGCTCCCGATAATGCAGAGAATTCAGTTTAAATCCCTCTGCATAGTTTTTAAGGCCCTGCATGGGTTTGGACCAGAATCTATGCAGAGGAAGTTTGCTTGGTATGTACCTGAGAGAAGCCTTCGCTCCTCTTCGGCCAGATTGGTTAAAATATCAAGATTCAACAAAATGAAATCCGGTGGCAGAGCCTTCAGTGTCTCCGCCGCCAGATTATGGAATAAACTTCCACTAGAACTGTGACAACTGAGGGATCTTCTCCCTTTCAGGAAGAGACTAAAAACTTGGCTCTTCCCCAAAGCATAATCTGTTGTCAGTTTCCCGTGTAGCATTACTCTTAACGTGCACTTTTTAATGTCAGCGCCAGGATGCCTGTTAGGTGATAGAGCGCTTTATAAATGAAATAAATAAATAAATATTGCTCAGCTGTACACATTGTTCTTTAGCTCAACTTATCAAGAATTACTCTAGGCTAAAGTGCCTCTTTTTGGTTTTTAAAGCTCTCCCCATGATATCGTGCCTTCCAAATATAATTTGCTGTACAAAATTAAGTTGGCATATTACTTAAATCTTTACTCAATTATAGTTCCTCCTTGCAGATCTCAGTCCCAAAACCTTGGAAGTATGGTTTTAAATATTTGTCCTCAAGTCAAAATTAATTGGGCCATGTCTGGCCATTGGAAAAGCAAATTTGCAAAGATGGTTTTCACTGCCCCTCAGAGTTTTATATGGATTATATTCAGCACCTCAGCAGCAACATGGAACTGAGCATCTTATTAAAATATTTAGCATCACAAAGCTGGTGAAATCTCTTTTCTTCTTCAATTGCTGACGATTTTGCTCTCTGTTGAATCCCATACTTAAGAAGTGTGTTTGTGGGTATGCAACAGCCAAAGAAACCTCGCAGCTCTCTCGCACCCCTACTGATAAACACCTGCTTTGGGCTAAAATCCCTACTGTTACAGTGTCCGGCATCGGTCCACACTTTACACTCCATTCTTTCTTTGATGTTTCCTTTAGATGTTTGTTTTAAGTCCCTGGAGCTGTACCACAGTGCTCCCTTTTCTCTGGGTTAAATGTTCGTGAACCCAACAGCGCAGGTTTCTGGCTGACGAGTTGCACTTTGCAGTTGTGCTTGAGATGTGGGCATCACTCTTTTTGAATGCCCTGATAGGGATACTGGCCCAGCTCCTTATCTAAAAAGCTTTTCCCAGCCCCACTCTCAGCTCTCAGGCTCCCAACAGATTAATATTTCAATGATTTATTAAAAGGGAAGTTATGTTGTATACTGGAGCAGATGTACAAACTGCCCCTCCTATACACAGGGTACCAAGCGGGTAAATTCATTTTCCAGCAGTGGTGGTTGAAAGAAACAGGAAGTAAATTGCTTCAGCGTGCCTGCTGTTTTGGCCATGGGGTGTGCTCTGCTGGAATTAATCAGTATATCGCTGAGAATGAAATTAATCTAAACTTCAGAACAGAGTCAGAGTGCGATATTCATTTTAGACCTTCTAATTGGTGCTGCAGAAGAATTAATGCCTCATGCTGTGTGACTCCATCTTTTATTGGTATTCTTTTTTTTTATCAACTTAATACACATAACATAAGGAACATAGGGCCAAACGTACTCAACCCTGGTCGCAAATTATTGGTCACAATTTGCAACCAGTATTTTTGCGACCAGATTGCTATTTAGCAAACTGACGTATGCGCTAATAGGTCGGTTCGCTAATTACAGATTTATATTGGGTCGTAAATCAACCTACCTCATGAATTATAATGAGGTAGGTCACATTTTGAGACCCTCTAGGAATTGCAGCCATCACAATGAGGGTGACTTGCTGGGGTGAGCAGACTACCAAGCCAGTGATTGCCTTTAAATAAAGCAATTTTTTTTTTAAACGTAACCGGTTTTCCTTAAAAGAAAACAGGATGCGTTTAAAAAAAAAAACAAGGAAATGTTTAACTTATATTTTTATTAAGAATTAACAGTGGTTCATGGAACCTCTGCCTACTCTTACGTTTTTTTGTTGACATTCTCAAAGGTGAAGGGTTCCCTTGGGTTCCCCTTCCTGTTTGCAAATCCATTACCACTACACTTCTGTAGTCGGTAAAGTATTAATGTTTTGTGACTGGATTCCGGTCGCAAAACACACCCTTCCGATTTGACATTTGAAGGGGCGCTCTAAACATGCCCTTTGAAAATACCAAATCAGAATTGGGTCAAAAACACAAATTGCAATTCGGTAACTTATAACTGAATCGCAATTTGGAGTTTGTACATAGGAAAAAGCTGTTTGCGATCAGAAACAGCCAAATTCTGCAAATCAGGCTGCCTGCGACCGCAAAAATGCTTCATGCATCTGGGCCATAGTCATTGGGTCAGTATTTACATCTACAGGAACACCAGAGGCACCAAGTACTTTTTCTATAATACGGGATGCATTTAGTTGTTAGAAAGGTTGGCATATCTTTATAGTATTCCGGGAACTAACACATTACCCTATTGCCCCTATATTCAAGAGTTACTCTGAACAAAATGAGTAATTGGTGAGTATATGCATTAACAGGAACACTAAAAATACAATTTATTTTTTTGCATAATTAGAGCGGATGTCATATGTATAAAGGTTTCCGGGAACAACCAGTATACATTATTGCCCCTAGAGTTGGCAAATTAATTTACACCAAAATGTTGCATCCACAGACAACATACTTTAATAAATTTCCTTAGGCATCCTCTTCCTTCATAAATTACCCTTTGACACCCCCACAACAGTCCATGTTGCGGCAACAGTTTTCAAATTTGGGTAATTGATCCCTTGCTGCTACAACCATTCATAGTTCCAAAGTACTTTAGAATATTTTGATGGGGCATCATCCCCCCACATCCTCCGTGTCATACATTTATACATGCCAGGAACTTTAGTTCACATTAACCTCAGCAGAGCTTCACTCATACTGTTCCAGATCGCCCAATCCTGAGACAACACCACAAGGTGTGACAGAAGGAATGTGGCTGACCGGGCCCCTCAGATGCCCGGTTACTCACCGGTAATCTTCATTACTCCTTGTCCTGATCTTCCTGTTCCATTCCTGAGCCCTTCCCTCCCTCCCTAGTTTCTGTTTATGGTGATTGTTATGCGTTTTCTTTCTTTTTTGTTTCTTTGGTATTCTCAGGCTGCCCTAGTAATGTCCTTTCCCCTTTATGCATGCTGGGATGACAGCGCCAAATTGGGGGAAGTAGTTTGACCTCAGCTAGGTAATGGGTTCTGTGGAGCAGGCGAGCTGCTCATGTGTAACGAATGGGACGGGAAGACTGGCGAGGAGGTAATGCTTTTCATCCTGTGCCAGCACCGTTTGACTCAGAAGGGAGCATGCGTAGCTAACACCATGTAGGATGTTGTATTAAACTAGCCGCAACACAGATCTTCTTGCCACCTTAATAGGATACTCAGAGTGTACATCATCTTTTGGTCCCAAGTTTTTCTCCCACCCCAACCTCGGGCAACTCCATCTGCATGAGCATGTCATGGATTCTTAACAACACTGGGCCCCCACAGTTACATTAAACTGAATGTCTGAGAAGTCGGGAAATTTTTACTGCTTCATCTTCAAATGAGCAGCTTTTTTTCATCTTCTATCTAAGTTGCTATTTATGATGAACAATAATACTAAATACCATAACTGTTTTCCTCCAAGCACCCCTTCTTTATGACTTGTCGTTACCAATTGAATACAACCAGTGGGCTTTGGCTCCACCCAGAGGAGTAACACTGTCTCACCTTATGCTGTTAGCTCTTGGTGTTTGATTCCACCTCCCAGGAAGTGCTTCCATTGGAACATCTGAGGGAATATTTTAAATGTGAAAAGTACACTCCATCATCATTGTATTTGTTCTATTAAATTCTTTATCTCTTGTTTGGATTCTATAGAGAAAACAATCCTTTTTTACTACATTTGTCTGAACACTGACAGAGCCAGCAGGGCAGTGTTTAATTTGATAAACAGCATTTGTGCATGCAACTTATGCAAACAACATTTGTGAGTACTTGCGTTTGCACATACAATCGAGATCCATTGGCCATGCTAATGATTGCTCCTTGTGTATTTGAAAAGAAGTCCACAATTTAGCTATTCGCTGCAGATGTCCAAAATGAATTCAGTAACCTGATTGTTCCCAAGAGGTGAGGTCCAAGACCCAACCACAAATCATGTAATTGCCTCCACTTTGTCCCCATCCTAAGCTAAACCAGCCTGAATTCCAACCAGGTAGAAGGTCGTGCCCAACTCTTGTCAGGTCCTTGGAGATATGCTGGGCTGCAACAACCGCATACCCTACATCTCCCCAACCCCCCATCGCTTACACATACATTATATCCACACCCTGTGAGAGGTGCTGAACAGCTCCAGAAGTCTTTGGAATAGAATATGAAAGTGAATAACTCACCGAAGACCAGAGACAACGTAATCCTCAGTGATTTCAGAACACATGGCTACAAAGGATTTCAATTTCCCCCCCAGAACAGTGGTTGGTGTTCAAGGCCACACAATACTACACTCTACCCTCTCTAGCCTTAAAGAATATACAGTTGGCCTAAATATGATGATCTAAGAGTTACGATGATAGTTTGTTTTGCACCAAGCACAAGGCACATATGTTTAAGAGGTGACTAGCGTGGGGGCGATGTTTTTGCATTTTACTGCCCCTCAGTGTTGTGAAGTACCACACACGCTGACTGACATTCCGCAGAGCCCTTGCCCACGCTCAACCCTGAGAGCTACCTGAAACCTTGAATTGGTGATTGTCCTGGAAAGCAGATGTCCATATGACACATTCCATCTATCACCAGAGGAACCCCTCTCATGCTGCCTGGAATGAGGCTCCCACCTCCTAAGGGACTGTGGAGATCTTCCAAGAAGTAGTGTCAAAGTTTGCAAGTATTTGCCACTTCTGAATCGCCGTTATTTACTGTACGCTCGTGTAATGTTTGAGAAAATGCTAGTCTTTGTCATGCCTGCCATGGATGACATTGCACTTGTTGGAACTGGAGGTCACAGTGAGGGTGCAGCAGCAACTAATTGCAACCATTGACCCATTGTTCCCAGTGTGCCTGTCACACCTAGGCTCTGATACATTGTGCGTTGCCTTTTTGATGGAGCAATGGTGGACATTTTGTACACTACCCTCCATTGGTGTATAGCAAAGTCTGACTATCTGTGGTCTATGGTTTCAAACTAGGTCCCAATGGGACCCAATGGGAAAACAGACCCACACATTTACTGTTGCGTTTATTGCACCTTTCTTTTTGAGGTAGACAGTCTTAGTCTTAGTGCTGAACTTTTCTGTGGTTTCCTGGTGTAGTTTCTGCTAATTTCTTTCTTTGCTGAAAATTGTCAGAATCTGATGTTAGACCACATTTATATTTATTAGAACTAATAGAGCATTTTGTTAGCATTTGATACTAACCATTCACAGTCTTTATTCATTGTGAATTTGCTTTCTGGGGGTCGCGCATTTATGCATCTTTCAATGGTCCATTTTCTTTTTAGATCTCGTCCACAAACTGGTTTTGTCTGTTTTTTTTTTTTTAAAAGGACTTCCGCACAAGTAAAAATTAATATTTTTTATTTACTGCTCTAAGTGGCGTCTGTCATGTTGGAAAGGTAAGTAAAAATGTTTTTAATAAAATGGCGCCCGTGTCATTCCGTATACGCAAGTGTGGTGATGCATATGTTTATAACACCTGCAAACACATATGGAGCATTGTGTAAGCACACAAGCAGGTGTTTACGTTGTTGCACCTTGTTTCTTTTTTTTTTTTATTGTCCGATGCTAGACAGCATCAGCAAAAGCATTGGTAAAGCAAATAGCTCAAAACGGCGAGACCTTCTGAGTTTTCAATGCTTGTTGATAGAGCCAGTATCAGTGACTGCCATGGCATCGCTTGGCACTTCTAGGAAGGCCTCCCTCTACTTCAAGACCTTTGAGTATCTTTAGGAATCATAATGGAAAGCATGTTGTTGCTTGTAAACCTGTAGGCCTTTTGTACTGCTCTTATTTCTCTGCCCTCTGCACAGCTTATTTCTAACTGTAGCATCTGGTAGAGGCAGGGGCACTGTCCAGAGATTGGTCCGTTTCCCTATTTCTT
The DNA here is from genome assembly GCA_963921515.1 of Calotriton arnoldi. NCBI lineage: Eukaryota > Metazoa > Chordata > Amphibia > Caudata > Salamandridae > Calotriton > Calotriton arnoldi. Next base: position 4,403,176 of record CAWUFW010000182.1, read on the forward strand.
TCAGATTTTTCTGTAGTGTGCCCAAGTCAGTCTGCTCTGTCTATAACATTTCTTTCTTTGTTTCTTACTTTTGTTTTTGTTTGTTCCTACGCTGTTTTCTTACTCTTTCTCAATTTCTCTTTCCCCCTCAATCCCACTGTTTTTCCTGCTCTTCTGTCTCTTTTGTTCTCTGATTGTTCCTCTTTCGCGCACACCTCCTCTTTCATTCCTTAGGACAAGAAGTTCAGCCATGACTCCCTCTTGCCTCCTAAACAAACTCAAACAAATATACCTGTGTGGGGCAGTCGGTGCTCTTGGCGCTTCCTCGCAGCATATTTATTCACAGTAAATGGGGAAAAGGAACGAGCTACACTAAGGGCCTGATGCTGCCTTTAATTCCCTTGGCCCACAGGGAGCTTGGGACATCCCATCCGTAGATGGGGCTGATGACTCCTTCTCTTAGTTCCAGAGACAAGACCCGGAGACCTTCCTTGGCATTCTGTGTGGCAGCAAGCACTGCAGAGGCAAACCCATACAAACCACGGGCAGGGCAAGTGAAGGGAGGGGTAGAAAAGAGGATGTGCAGGTAATTTTTCTGCAAAGAATATTTAGTGAGTCAAATTTGCCACTGGCATCTAGTGTGATCTGTCGGTCACACTTTCAAATCTTGGGAAAACCTACTAGTGTGAAAAGCAGCGAGTCTCCTGAGACCCCCAATGCTGCCCGGCGCGAGGTCACCTTTAATCCACTTTGGATTCGCTATCTAAAATAACGAGGCAGGCGCTGGAAGCTGGAAGGCAAGAAAAAGGTTTATTACTCTTAGAGGAGACCACGTCAACTGCTGACACCAGGATGTCTTCAGGGAGGTGTTCTACTGGCAATGCTTTTGGCTCTTCCTTTTATACAGTTTTACACAATGTATTTGTTTTTTTTATCATGGTTACAAGCTTGGAGTCTCCACCCCGGGCAGGTTGTCACACAAGCCGACATTGTTTTAGCAACATGGTTACACAAGCCCAACATTAACTCTCCTCCCACCCAGGTCAAAAACAGACAATTTAATTGCAGCTGGACCTTGCTTCAGGGTCTAAAAACGAGTGAGACCGGCCAGATCTAAGAGTCCGTTCTGTTGATAAGAACAGGTCCCATTGTTGGCAAAAAACCAGTCTTGCTGTGTGTAGTGCAATAAACCATGTTTGCAAGAGTCTGTTTGGTATTTGTAACCCGTTTGTGCAGGGATGAGAGGAAAGACGAGTTTGAGGCAGCAGGTGATGTTGATGTTTGTCGTGGAAATAGTTTATAGCCCCCAGCACACATATCAGGTTTGGTCAGAGAGTCAGAAGGCTGCTAGAGGACAGGGTGAAATGAAGGTGACCAACAGAGTACAAAATGGCTGTGGTAAATCAGAATGACTGTAGTTTATGTGCACGTAGGAACTTTCATCAGACAAGATGGCGCAGAATGTTCATGATTGTGTTTTGTTCTTAACAGTCGCCCCTTTGAACATAACTAGCCATCTTGTCAGTCTATTTCGATCTCCATAATGTCCTGTATTTCTTGTTCATACATTACTCTCATTTTTGTTAACTGAGTGTCCATAGTCTTAGGGCGCAAGGCACTTATGCAAAGAGAACACAAAGGTGGTATACAGTGTACACCCAAACAGCAACCACATATTGCCAATACTGGGACCAAGAGAAACATTGATATTTTCCAACCCCAGTCCTTCAAGATGCCCCAAAGCCAACTTCCAATTGTCCAAGTCTCTGATCCTTGATGAATTTCTGAAGACAGTCTGTGGAGATGTTCGATTGCTTCATAGACAGAGGGTGAATTATCAGGGATGTATATGCAGCAACTGGCACCAATGATGCGACATGCTCCTCCACGATCCGCTAGTACCACGTCCAGGACCATGCGGTTTTGTAGGGCCACCAGACGGACCGCTTGAAGCTCGGCAGTGTTGTTGGTGAGGATGCCAGCTGTGACGTTCAGGGCGGTTTCTACCGCTTGAGACAGATGTCTGATGGCTCGGCTGTTTGCCATCGGACCCCATAGCGGGACGAGCCCTTTTGCTGCGTCAACGAACTGTGATGCGGCAGAGTCTGCTTGATCAGTGTCTTTAGAACGCTTTTCTCGATGATGCTCTGCAGGGGCTGTGTAGGTCGGTGGCAAAACAAAAGCGATGTAGCACGTGCCCCCCAGTTTCTTGGGAGCCAGGTGTAGGCTTTGGTTCCACAGACAAAGTACATATTGGGTGATGCAACAAATGCTGGAGGGTTGGCAGTGTTCAAAGTCCTTACAATGTTACAAGTGCTGTTACCCACATTCTTAGTCCCACGGCCTTCAATGCATACAAGGCCAGAGACGTTCACCACAGATAGGGCCACAGTCAGTGTTGCAGCAGTTCTTTTCTTCAGGTAGGAAAATGTGGCTCTGACAGGATTATTGAACACTTGTATTTCCACTCGTTCTTTGGAGGGGACATTCATTGGGAATGTCATATTGGAGGTGTGAGGGCAAAAGGGAGCTGCTGTTCTTCCTGTTTGGTTTAGCCAGAACTCGTTGTAGAACTGAGCGATTGTCCCATCGGAAGTGGCATTGTCTTTGTAACTTTCTTGTAGGAGCATCATCCAGGCAAGGCAAGATCCATGAACAGAAAAGGGTGAAGGGATGAAAGGGATGGAATGTTCAGTGGCATGTGGTAGCAGCCCACAGACCCAACAGTTAGTGGCATTGGTGGCAAGATTGTGCTGGTGCAGCATCTGTACGAAAGAATTATTCCAGAATTCTTTGCGTCGTTCTCGGAGATGTGGCGGTAGTGATACCAGGTAGTGTTCTTTCTTTGTGATTGGTTGCATGGTTGGTGACAATGTTCTGTATGCAGGTGCATTCTCTTCAATGATCCAGAGTGTGACCATTAGCAGGAGGCAGGTGAGAAATGCAGCTACAAGTGCAATTGTCTTTGTACTGTGCAGTTCAAAAGTCTTGGTGTCTTTGCGGTGGCTTTGCAGGTGTTCCGTTTCTTCCATCATCTTCGAGGAGCTCACCAACTGTTAGGACCACAGACTTTTGTCTGGTGTTTTTCCTGGTAGCGTCGTTTGGCTGTGCTACCGATCTGAGACTCTGACTCAGTTAGTGGCCTGGTTGTTGGAGCTCCCCCTTTTCGTCGATCTTAGGTTGTACCCTTCCTTGGATGGCACCGTGGGGTCGGGAAATTCAGACAGTTGGAGGGTGTCTTCTTGTGGGTAGCAACTCAGAGCTGGTCGGTCTTTTGCGAGTACTTCCTCTTGCACCTCCACCTCTTCACAGGTTGCCAGCGTTGGAGGGACTTTCTTGCAGTGGTGGGCGTGCAGCCAATTTTTTTTTCTTCCACTCGGAGGGCAGTTCGAGTGGTGATCAAGACTTGCCAGGGGCCCGTCCACCTGGGCTCCAGATTCTTCGTTCTTTGGAAGTTGCGAACTAGGATGAAGTCCCCAGGCTTTATCACATGTCCTGGGCCCCTGGATATGTCAGGCAAGGCTTGCTGCACCTGTTGGTGGATAATTGTTAGCTCGTTTGTCAATTTATGCAGATAGTCTGACATTAATATGTTCGGGACATCGTTAATGGAGGTGGGTCTTGGTGCCGCCCAAATGTTCATAGGCCTGCCGAAGACCACTTCATACGGGGTCAGTCTGTGTTTGGTCGGGGTGGAGCGCATTGATAGCAATGCCAATGGAAGGGCGTCGGGCCATTTCAACCCGGTTGTGGCAACTATTTTGGCTAGCTTTAGTTTCAATGTTGCATTGTGTCTCTCTACCAGGCCCGCTGATTGAGGGTGGAAGACGGCATGGAATTTTTGTTTTACCCCCAACCCTTTCAGTATGTTCTGTATCACTTCGGCTACGAAGTGTGGGCTGTTGTTGCTCCATAAAATTCTGCAAAGGCCGTACCGGGGAAGAATTCTTTCAACAATACTTTTGCAGTGGCTATGGCAGTATTGTCGCGGGTGGGATATGCCTCCACCCATTTGCTAAAAGCGCACACAACCACCAGGACATATTTTAGACCATGGCATCTCTCTAGTTGGATGTAATCCATTTGAAGGACTTCAAAGGGGTGATCAGGGACTCCAAACCCTCCCCGTGGTACTACTGTCCCTTTCCCTGGGTTGTGTTGTAGGCATACTATACATTGTTGTACTAGGCGCTTTGCAGATTCTGTTATCTTGACATTATGCCATACTCTTGTGATTAGTTCAGTCATGGGGGTGGAGCCTATGTGTGCTGGTAAATGTGCCATGGTCAATATGGGGATGAGGTAGGCATTGGGTAACAGCCATTTATTTCCGTCTTTAGTTCTCCAGCAATTTTCCTCGTCTTTTAGTCCCACCTTTTCCCACTCGGTCAATTCGTCTTGTGTGCCTGTAGTCTGTATGTCCCTTACAGTGGTCCTAGCATCAGTCCATTGTTCAGCTTGTGACCTGGTCACATACATTCGTGTCATGGTTCTGTCTTCTGCTGTGGCTCGGGCAGTAACGTCCGCTAGCGCATTTCCCTGTCCAATGAGATCTGTCACTTTCCTATGTGCTTGGCATTTTATCACTGCTAGCTTTTTGGGGAGGAGGACTGCTTCCGTCAAGGCGGAGACTAAATCTCCATGCAGGATGGGTGTACCGTGTGAAGTCAGGAACCCTTTCTTTCCATAGAATCCCGAAATGGTGAACCACCCTGAAGGCATATTGGCTGTCGGTGTATATGTTAACTGTCGTGTCAGTCGCTAAGATCGGTCGGGACAAAGGGTTGGTGGAGGGCGTACCGTCAAATCCTATTGAGGTCACATGTGAGCCTGACAAGGGTGCCCTTGAAATCAGTCGTTTGGATAGTGCACTACGTGTTGCTCCCGTGTCTACCAGAAATGGCGACTTTGTGCCCAGGACCTCAGTGGTAACATAGCTGATCAACATAGAGCTCGACTGGATCCCTCCCTTGCCCCTGGCTGTCCTATGCAAAGTTGTACGTATTGTCATAATCTGTCTGTTGGTACTGATTCTGTCTGGGATGGTCAAATGCGTTCACTCTTCCTGGCCTTTCCTCGCTTGCTTCACTCGTGTACCCTCTCCCACGTCCTCTTCCTCTCTGTCCATTTGCTATTTCCCTCGCCCCTCTGCCCCTACCAGCTCCTAACAAAGCCGGGCATTGGGTTTTCCAGTGTCCATATTCTTTGCAAAATGCACATTGATCCTGTCCTAGGTCTTGGCGTCCTACATATGATGTCGATGAATTGTTACTAGGTGGCTGTACTCTAGGGGTATTCTGCTGGTATCCTCCCCCATATTGCTCCCCTCCTGTATTCGCCCCCTGGAGTTGTGCTATCATTACCCTTTCCTTCAAGTCCTTCTTTTTCCTTTCTGTAGCCCTGTCATTTTCGTTTTTCTGATGCTCATAGTACTGGGCCATTTGGAGAATGGCCACCGGTTTAGATGCTGCCCAACTACTTTCGCTGGCTTGTAATTTCTGGGATACATCTGGCAGTAGTCCTTTGACATAGTTCTGCACAAATAAGTGGTGTCCGGTTGCGGTGGACATGTCTTGTCCACTGTAATCGGAGAACACTGTTTCAAATCTGGAGAAATACTCTGAGACATCCTCTTGTGGTTTCTGGCGGCACGCGGTTACTATGGACCAGTCTATCTTTTTCTCTGGGATCAGCGTTTTCACTTTCTGCACTATTTTGTCAGGGAGGTCCAATATTGCTTTAACCGGTTTTTGACCAGGGTTCCGCTGTTTATCTAGTGTGTTAAGTTGTTCCCAGGTATGACCAAGCAGTTCGGTATGGTCTATTTTCCTAATCTGTTTCCACACATCTGCTGGCAAACATAACCCGAAGAACAAGTCTATGTCGGCAAGTGTCATTATTGTTGACCCCAGAGCGGTACCTAGCTCGGTGTAAAAGGCGGTGGGGTTCTTTCGTAAATCCGGCAAAGATTTACGGAAGGTCAGGATGTCCTGTCTGTCCCATGGCTGATACACCCAATTGTAGACCACCCTTCCTCTAGCGTCTTGATGGTTTATATCGTCATTAGTCCCTTGTCCTCTAGGAGGTACCCAGTAAGGGGCAGCTTCTTTTATTGGCATCATGCTATCTGTTTTTTCCACTGGGGGTCCTGCTACCTTAGTTGTCCTGTCCCTATCTATCTGTCCTTGTTCTATGAGGTGACGCAATACTTCTAGTGTGGATGAAAATAGTTCTGCAACATCGTTGTCGCCTTCATCTCCGATGTCTACCTTCCTGTAGAGAGCCACTAATCGCTCGGGCCCTACGTCTTGGTACTTCTCTTCATATGCAGTAAGGGTGTGGTAACGGAGACGTACAATAAAGTATCGTTTGCGGTTTTCAACATAGGAGTCGCATATGTCTGTTACGTGTTCTTCTGTTTCTTTCCTATCTATGAGGGTTTTAACTATTTTATCAATGCCTGCTCACTCATTTTTACTTAATCGCGGGACCCTGGGCGCTCCTATTTCCTTGGTTCCTACCTCTACTATTGCCTCCTTTGATGAGGCATTTGGTGTGGGTGGCTCGGTGGGAGCAGAGGCGGTGGAGACTGAGGCGATCGTGCCATCTCCAGCTATACTTTGGGGGTCCTGGCGTTGTACTACGGGATGAGTAGGGGCATAAGGGCTGGCATGTATATCATTGGGGGACCTAACAATAAATCATCATCTACCCCCTGTTTTGCTGGTAACTCGGGGTAAAGAGTTAAGGGCGTTCTAACAGGGCATTGACCTGATATTTTTGATTCCTGTTCCTTTTTATCGATTTCCTTTTCTTTTAGTTCTTCTTCTAACTTTTTACAGGCTTGGTAAGCTGATTTTCGCGTTTCTTTATCTTGTCTAGCTTTGTCTCTTTTCTTTCGTTGAGCTGCTTCTTTTCGCCATAAACCAAAACTATCAAACATGGCTGGTCTAGCTTTCTTTTTGTGGAGAGCTAATTCTAACGTTTCTATTTTAACGGGATCGAAAGATCCCGTCAGTGGCCACTGATTTACCCGGTCCTTCCTAGTGTACTCATGCCATAGTTTGCTATAAGCTACGGTGGCTAATCCATATTTTACGTACATGTCCTTGTTAGGGGTGCCTTCCGGCGGTGCCGGATGACTGACCTCTAACAAACGGTCCGGTCCAAAACAATCAAACAATCTAGAGAAAACAGGCATGACGTATTTAGCGGTCAAAATGAATATCTCAATTAATGTTAGACAAAAGTCTGCACTACCTGTCCTTCGCTGTCTGCAAAGAGAGAATATTCCTATTCTACGTTGTTTGCAAGCAGGGAATGTCTCAAATAACTCAAAAAGGAATACTAGTATTTCTATCAATCAATCAATTTAAGTCATGTTTTCTGACGACGTTACCCGGACCGTATGGACAGTTCTTCGTATTCCCCTTCCAGCGCCTGGTTGTCCTCTTACTCCAACAATCAATGCGGCGTTCCTGTAAGGCCCCAGTCAGGACCGCAGGTCACTCGAGAGAGGTCCGTTCGGAACCGGTGAAGTTCAGTCAATTGGCAGCCAGACAAGGGTCTCTTTCAGGCAGGTGCACTCCAATCATTTAGTCGTTCACTCCGTCGTTAGGACCTCTCTACTGGACCCACGTGTCTCTGATGGGCCCCCCGTTGGGTCGCCAATTTGTGAAAAGCAGCGAGTCTCCTGAGACCCCCAATGCTGCCCGGCTCAAGGTTACCTTTAATCCACTTTGGATTCGCTATCTAAAATAACGAGGCAGGCGCTGGAAGCTGGAAGGCAAGAAAAAGGTTTATTACTCTTAGAGGAGACCACGTCAACTGCTGACACCAGGATGTCTTCAGGGAGGTGTTCTACTGGCAATGCTTTTGGCTCTTCCTTTTATACAGTTTTACACAATGTATTTGTTTCTTTTATCATGGTTACAAGCTTGGAGTCTCCGCCCCGGGCAGGTTGTCACACAAGCCGACATTGTTTTAGCAACATGGTTACACAAGCCCAACATTAACTCTCCTCCCACCCAGGTCAAAAACAGACAATTTAATTGCAGCTGGACCTTGCTTCAGGGTCTAAAAACGAGTGAGACCGGCCAGATCTAAGAGTCCGTTCTGTTGATAAGAACAGGTCCCATTGTTGGCAAAAACCAGTCTTGCTGTGTGTAGTGCAATAAACCATGTTTGCAAGAGTCTGTTTGGTATTTGTAACCCGTTTGTGCAGGGATGAGAGGAAAGACGAGTTTGAGGCAGCAGGTGATGTTGATGTTTGTCGTGGAAATAGTTTATAGCCCCCAGCACACATATCAGGTTTGGTCAGAGAGTCAGAAGGCTGCTAGAGGACAGGGTGAAATGAAGGTGACCAACAGAGTACAAAATGGCTGTAGTTTATGTGCACGTAGGAACTTTCATCAGACAAGATGGCGCAGAATGTTCATGATTGTGTTTTGTTCTTAACACTAGGACTTTCATCCTTTTGAGGTTGGTAGGTACCTTTTTGGACCTGCATTGCAGTCTGCAGAGAACACCAGGGCACAGGCACTGTTTGAGACTAGCTCTGGACTATAATTTTTGCAGACATTTTGTACCTTGTGGTTCTTCCCTACGCAGTTCTTTCAGTTCATGCACAGATTTGTCTATGGAAACCTGTTGGAAAGATGGAGAATATGCACTATTTAGATGCGGAACCTTATTTCACCCCTTATCCCACTTTCCGTACTGAAAAACTCAGAAAGGGGAGTTAAAATTCCAGCAGAGACCAACTGAGGTTCAGTGATGTATGTACCCTGTGGCTATTTTACCCCCAGTGATCTCGAGTTACATGGAGCGAGGTCCAGTATTTGGTTATAATAGCTAATCCCTATTGCTTATTTTGCCTGTAAACAGCAAACAAAGACTATGGAACGCTCTTAAAAACACATTATTAGTATTGTGTTCAATGCTCGTGGATGACAGTCTTTGACAAGGGTCAGTTTTAGGTTTTCAGCTGTAAGTTCGAGACACAAGTTTGTCTTCAAGTCATGGTGAACAGAGAGTAATGTCTGGAGAGAGAGCAAGATGCACAAACAGGGAAATGCTAAGACAGAATGGATCTTTGATCTCTCTCTGCCAGCAGTCACTGAAAGAGGATCCTTACAAGGGAATGTATTAAGAGTTTAATCACATGATTTTCTGGAGTGATTTAAGGCCAGGGAAGGGATTGTGGAGAGAAGTATCCCTTCAAACACCAATCAAAGGAGACATGGGAAACTTCTACAAGAGGTTGACTCCAGGTGTCCACTTGGAAGAGCAGGGCTACTTCAGGTCTCTGTGAAGCCCTTATTTGTAACAAAGTTCTTTCCACACAACATTGTTTCACAGAACTTCCAGTGGTACAGTGTTGTTGGCCTTCAATGGTGTTGCAAACCTCAAGGTAGCCTATAGTCTTTTAGAGAGCAAAAATATTGATCTAAAAAGATTGATCTGCCTGAGGCTGCTTCTCCATCACTTCAAGAGACCAATAAGAGTTCCATTCAATTAGTTTAATTAGCACACTGGACATCACTCTGGCTGCATCAGTAGCAGACAAATAAAATCTGTCAAAGTGGAAAAATAGAAAAAGAAGCATCCATATTTAGGTTTCCATCTTTAGTGTATCTTTTTTTGTTATGTTAATGCTAAACTTGTGGGTCAAAGAGTGGGCCTTTTGGGCTCTTCCTCAAAGAGGAGTGACCCTCTGATCTCTTGGTGGTGATGAATGCATTGCTTGGTGTCTCCTTCCACGCTGTGTTAAGGGGGACGGTGTATGGGAACTCATCAGATGAAAAGCACATTCTGCTCTTAATTCCATGACCACTAAGGGGAACGAAAGGAACTTTAACCCCTAATATAAAAATAGCTGAAATCTACTTTGCACAGAAAGGTTTTCCTCTTAAAGGACCCAGGCATTGATGAGGAGACTTAAAAGAAAGTACCTCATCAAGGAGGTGCAAACAGACAGGACCTTGTGTGACTCGAAGATTGTTCAGTCTAGCCTTTATGTCGCCAGTAGCTCGTGTGAGGGAGCGCCACCTTCCTTACGTACAGCTCTAGGGAGAGGGTAGCCTGGCCCTGAGGAGAGTAAAATTCTCCCATATTGAGTAAACGAACCATAAATAGGGAACCAGCACCTCGGTCACATTGTCACAAGTGACATCATCCTCCTTTGTCACCATTCATACCCTCTGCCAGGCAATTTCCACACAAACCCTGAGGCGGTGTCCAAGCTTGGTATACAGAATCCAGTGAAGTGTTTGTGAGGCACCAAAGCATGCAGTAAGGAAAAGAGCAGAGTAAACATCAACAATATGCAGTTGCCCTGTTCTGACCTCACAGGATGGAACACTACCATTAAAGCTCTTTGTATTCCAATGGTAACAAGGACTGTCCTCAACTTAAGCAGCTTGAAGGCCGTGTACTCTTTCAGGGGAGTGTCCATGATACCATCCAGATGCAGAGTGAGTGGGATCTTTAGCCAGTGGAACGTCGCAGAGTGCACGGTTAAGCTAGAAATTGTTCATCTCAAGGGCGAGGGCAAGAGCGCCAGAGGATGAGCATGAAAAGATAGCAGCCACTTCCAGTGGTGAGTACCACTGGTGGTGCAAGGGTGGAGGCCTATCACAGGAAGTGTTTAGCACTTGGCCATATAGGTCCAAATACAGCAAACCTTGCATTGACGGAGGAGGTCTGTGTGGTGAACAGAGGAAAATCCGGCATCCGAGAACCCTGTGGCAGTGATGGGGAGGAAGCTCTGCAATACTGACCTGGAACAGTGTGTGTCGGCAGTGCCTGCAGCAGAAGAAGGATATGCCCACTATTCCCGCCCACTGAGAACTTGGACTCGAAGGCTGCTCACTACAGTTTGCAGATGAGGAATTGTGGTCTGCTAGCCAGAGTCCATAGAGTCCTTGCAGTCAACCAGCAGTGCCTTGGAGGACAAAGAAGTGCCCTTTCAGGAAGTCTTGCACTACCTTAAAGGTGACAAAATCAAATATTTCACAAACCCCAACAATAGCCATTCATTAAGGTGCATGTGTCTGAAAATGCATTGGCTGGCACCCGTCCAGACACCTAACATTACAGAGTGCACATGGGCAGTGCCAGGGGGCGACTATTCCTGGAGTTCCAGGATCATGGCATTGTTCTGTTTTGTAAATGTTCTATTTTACAAAATAAAAAAAGTCTAGCACAGAGCAACGACCACGTTAAGTTGCCAAACAAATGCTTTTATGGTAATTCGTTGTTTGTTTAATCTGTGGACTCACTCGTAACACTTTCCCTTGTAAGGATCCTCTTTCAGTGACTTTTGGCAGTGTGAGATTGTAAGATCTATCCCGTCTTGGCAATTCCTTGTTTGTGCTAAAACTGTACCTCTAGCAGCCTCGCTTTTTTTTTTTTTTAACACATTATGTTTTTTTACATGTGATATACGTTCCTTGCACCTTTAGGATATGTATCTTAATGATCTGTATTAATTTTTCAAGAAAAACGCATTACTTTAGTTAAGTGCATATTTTGGTATAGACAAAACAGTAGGAATGACCAAACATCTAACATTTTAGGGGGAGTCCTAAACATGCCTTTACTCTAGGTAACCCATGACTTGAAGACAGTGGTATGTATTGCATGAGGAACTGACCATCTAAAACTGACTGTCCTCAAAGACTGTCATCTTCCTCCTTGGGCGCTTCGTGATGGAATTATAACATTACCAAACATTTTAGGTAATCAGTACAAGTTACCATTATCCATTCTGGTCCTAATTTCAAGAAACTTGGTATTACTGTAGAGTAGAGTAGCCCCAGGCTCAATCCTTGACTGGACATTATGGTCTTTCTGGGTGACAAATTTACTGCCTCGTTTTTCAGTTCGGAATGAGGAATAACGTTCGAAACCAGGTTCCCCCATGCAAATACTGCACATTTCATTCCAACCTGTTTTCACCATGCAGATTTCTCCAAGTAACACTGGCAAGAATTACGCAGGGATGGAAATAGAAGGTACAACATTACTGCACACTTTATAATTAAGATATGGACTTGGTGCTTGATTTGATCTGGTGGTTGCAGTGGGGGCCAGCACTTACTTATTTTTCTGCACCAGACATTTACAAGCAGCTGGAGAGGGAAACAAACATAAAACGGAACAAGTAGGAAGAGAAAGACGGACAATTTGTCACAAAGGGACGAAGCAGGAACCTGCAAAAGTGAGATAAAGGGGCAGGGATGGTCTGGTAGTGGATTAAGGAGGCATGAGGTGGGTTTAAGAGTGTGCAGCCTGGGTATTTGGCACACCGACATTTAATTGCACCAATTCCTGAGCAGCCTTCGGGTATCGTTGTCCTTCTTTTACAAATCGCAGACCTTGTATTAAAGCTTCCAGTACATGGCCTAGACAAAGAAAGTTTCAACATCACTTCCTGTTTCTACTGTGAAGTATCTTTGTGCTATCCCTAAATTGCACACACACACAAACATATATACACTCTGAAAGGTATATTTACAATTGCATACACACACCATACCAAAACACACACATTCAAACATTCCACACCAGCGTTCCCCTATAGCTCCTGTTTTATGTGGCAGACCATATGTAACTGCACACTCGCCACCCTCCATCCTGATCCTCTGTCCTCCTTCTCCCTCTTTTCTTCCAGTTCTGTAGGGCAGCAAAAATGTACACACAATATGTCTGACACACAGGCACACACTAGCACACGTGCAGATAGACACCACATTACTGCGCTGATGTACGAACATACAAACATTAATCCATTGCTATCATTCTTCTTTCTTGCACCTCTCCCCCTTTGACCCCCCCCCCCGGCTCCTCGCTCTGTAATAGAACTTCGTCTCTTCGTGTTTTGCTCATCACTCCTGTTCCACATGTTCTCTGATGTTGCAGGCTAGTAGGTGTGTTATTGCGCTAGTTGTACTCCTTCCGGTTTCCTCACTCCTCTCCAGCTTCCTCCCTCATCTTTTCCTCCATTTTTGCAGGGCATAGGGGTTGTAACTGTACTTTTTACACTCCCTCACATTTACATTCCCTCCCTCCTATCCTCTGCTTCTCCCATCCCCCATCCTTGAAGGGCAGTGGGCGTGGGACTACACTATTTTTGCCCTTCGCTCCTCTCTTCTGCTCCCTCCTCCGGCATCCTCCTGTTCTTCACACCTGCCAGGTTCCCCAGTACTATTGGTGACCAGCTGCTCTGGTTTTGGGCCTGAACCACAGAGGTACATTTGGTTATAAATGTGAAATTTATCACTGAATTTACCCTTTTTACACCTACCAGGAATTCCCAGAGGTATTCCAGGGAAGCATAAGTCCATTGATGTGTGCAGAGATCACCGCCACAAGTGCACATCCGTGAATCCAACAAAGGAGTGGAGAAGTGGGCGTTCTAAGGCGCGGCGAGCCTTAGAAGCCTTGGAAGCCTGTAAACGCCCACAAACATGGATGTTTGTCGGCATCAACAAACTCCTCTCATTCCTCTTTCCACCTTGGAAGGAGTTTGAATTTTTACTCCTACCGAGGGGTTTCTCCATGGGGAAAATATTTTCCCTGTGCATAGGAGATCCTATCTCCCCTTTATGAAGTCCTCCTCTGTGGAGAGCTCCACACAGCAGTCACATGACATTCCCATGAAAACGCATGCAAACCTGCACCTTGTGCAGCGTTCCATGGATATTCCTGGGAAGATTTGTGAATAGCAGAAAGGAAAGTAGTAAATCTACAGTCCTATATAGGTGTGAATCTAGGAGTGTAGATATAGCCCTTTTTTGTGAATTGGGCTAGGGGGTCTTTTCTTTTCATTCGGCGATGTGTGGTCCTAATTTCATGTTGTGATGGACAAGACTGCAGGTCCCAGAGTACTGGGAGAGGAACCAAAACTGGAGCAGCTGGTCACGCGTGCACCTCAGCAGCTTGGCTGAGCTCGCTTCTGCACGTTAGTGGCTGACTAGCAGCACTTGGTGTATGCTCCATAACACTCCCCTTGTCTCCTCCACTGTCTGCTGTTCAGCAGTAGCTCCAACAGCAGGATCGTGCGCATACATCTGCAAAAGCACCTTTCAGAAGGGTGCCAGTAACTGTACCGCTTCTGCCCCCCTTGTTCTATTCACCCCTCACCCTCTTATCCTGGAGTGCAGATAGAAAAGGACTGCATTTCGTCTACCTTACATCCACACGCGCTAACACAAAGGCACAAAATGTGCAGTTGCATATCACAGCACTACGTACTTGCCAGGAGCGGCTCTTGCAGGTAAGAGTGGTGGGGTGGGGCCTCGACAGACGACAAGGGAAAATTACTTATCTAATTTTCCCTCGTCGCCTGTCGAGTCCCCCCCCACCCCACCGCTCTTATCTGTACAAGCTGCTCCTGGTACTTGCATGTATAGAGCAACATGAACACTGGTACACACACCAATGCAAAGATGAGAATCATTGGTGGCTGCCACCGAGTAGCACGGGGGGATGGAAAAATGCATTAAAAAAAGTTACTTACCTTGCTGCCGAACCGCCTCCTCGCGGTGTCCTCATCTGTTCCTGCTTGAAGCAGGAAGCACTCCCAGGCCCCCCTAAGCCAATCACAATGCATCATTGTGATTGGTCTGAGCGTCGTGGTTCAGCGCTCAGACAGGTAGTGGTAGCCTGTGCATGTTCCTTGTCAGACTGTGTATTACAGCCTGGTGGGGAACATGCAAAGAGCGCATGACTATTTGGCTGGCCCAAGACAGTGGGCCAAACCTTCATGTGGACTTAAGTGCCCACCACTCCTCCCCTTGCTGGCTCTGACGACAGCCAAGCCCCTCCCCACAAACCTTCCTGACAACGGAAAAATACAATGAAAATAACGTAGTGTTATCGTTTTATTTTTCCTTTTTCCATTGCTCAAAATGCAGTGGGGCAGCGCTCCTCCGCCTTAGCGGAGGAGCCGCTGCTGGTGAAAATGTGCACCAACAGATTCGTATGAACAGTGATGAAGACCCTGCAACAACAGAAAGACACAACTCCTGTGGAGAGGTATGCCTGAAAAGAAATGAGTAATCTCCCCCCACCCTCCAGGCTCCAACCGTCAGTGGCAAAAAAACACATTCCACACTGCACTGGTTTCTGCACCACATGACAGAGGACTATCCCTACTTTCCAGTCTTCCCATTGCTCTTAATGGCGAGTTACCAAGGCATCGCTCTCTACAGGCAGACCTTTTGGTAGAGCCAGTGCTTGTTTTATACGTCATTCCTGCATGCCCCACTTGGTAAGTAGATGTGATCAACGTTTTTCTGTGAGCAATTGGAGATTTTGTGTCCTCAAATTTCCCTCATTTCAACTTAATAAACTTGGAGTTATTCACAGACCATCGAAGAAAAATAAACACTATACTTAAACTGGTTACATTTATCATCAACACAGTGTACAATTTTACATTGTAATTTGATTGCGGCAGCACTGGTCCATTCCAGTCCTATCGCTTTGCCTTTGTTTTTACGTGGTTTATTCTCACTCCTTTTAATATAAACCTGTCTTCAGCTAGGGGCACACTTATCATTGATGCAGCAGGTGCAGTGGCGCCATGGCCCCGTGACCTACAGGTGTGAGTGTCCCGGTGTAACCCACATATAGATGTTTTTTTTTTCATAAACATTTGAGGGCGAGGGTCTCATTTCTCCTGCTTGCAATGGGACCTGTCACCTTTGCTATCCTGTGCCCTTCAGTTCTACTGTTTTGTTATTGCAGCTGGACATGTGTAACCAATGCCATAGCATATTTACATTCACACTGCTAAATATTGGTTAAAACCATATTCAGCCTGATTTATCTGTTCTAAAATTTTATTGGCATTTAAATTAAGATACGATAGTTCAAGGATGCATAAACCTTGCGACATACAAGATACACAATACAGTGCAATAGAATTCAATGTAGTATAAAACATAGATCTTAATAAGAGTACAAGCATGGACCGTTACCACCCAGCATAGTATATCACATATGATGAATTTCATGTATGAGCAACATAAACAGATAAGAATAGATTCAGCCTGAATTAACGGTAAGAAAGCAGCAGTTAACAAAGATGGAAAACAGGACGAAACAAAGAAAGGACACATCAGATTGGAGTTCTCAATAGGCTAGAACATCATTGCAGAAGAATTAAATATAGATAAAGCATACTCATACTGATGGTTTGGTCTGTTTCCCCAATCTAGTTAGGTGTCTGTGGGTACTTATTCTCACAGTTGTCTGTAGATTTTTAAAATGCTTTATAATGTGTAGGTCAACATTTAATCAAACCCTATTTTTGTGTGTAAGAGGTTCAATAGTTGAAAGTATGGACTGGTGTCATCATTGCCACATATTCATAAAAGCAGGGATACCCAGGGATATATGGAACTATAGATGGATAATAGGAAATATAGCAGGGATGTTTTTCACCAAGGGGTTTTGAGTAACATCAAATGTATGAGGGCAAAGCTTGAGTTGTCTATTATGCCACTCCGAACTCTGATGTGCTTAAGCTATTTTATAATATTTAAGAACACATTAAATGCCTTTAGAACAATCCTTGCTGTGCTAATGTGCAGGAAATGCCTTGAAATAGGTAGATGGACACAGGCCCGGATCTAGCGGGAGGGCTAAGTGGGCACGGCCCTCCCAAGGTAGCCCCATGGCCTACCTAGGTCTCATTTACAATTAGAACAGCTTTTTTCTTTCTCTTAATGATTCACCTGGGCTGCAGCCCTTCGTTATCAGCTTAATTCTTTAGCTTTCATAAATAATACCAATGCCCTGGGCTCCTTGAAGTGCCTGGGGCAGGTGTGAAGTCAATTGGAATGGTGGCTGTTATGACGCATGTGCGGACAACAGGGGTACCTGTGACACTCCCAATACATCAAAAGATGCTGAGCCAAGCTCCCATCACACTGTACTAAAGAGAAGCCATACAGCAGAAACAACCTGATAGGATTTTGCCATCCCAAGAAAAGTAATTGAAAATGTACTTACAATCATACAAATATCTCTCTGTCTGCTAATATAATTTGAAGGAACTTAAGGCACAGACACTTCACTTTGGTGACAGTGGGTTTATTCTCTCCCCAAAAATTATTTCCCCAAAAATTCTCTGTTTAATTATATGATGAGCTAGAAATGCATTTTAGCTCTGCTATGACAGGTCCCAAACTGCAGAGATAATATATTGGGTTAACACACTTGCTACTAAATGTTCCTCAAGCTGTGGCTTCACAAATTAAAATCTTGCTGCTCAGTCTTTCACTTCCGACACAAGAATGAACAAGCATTTGCAATGCTATAGGTCTTGCATTTACGAGAGTTAGAGCTATTGGCGTAGTAAATTGTAGTGGATGTACGTAGGCACACCTCGGACAATAGGTAGAGTGTGCTGCTTCTCGCCCCTGTAAGACTATCCTAAATATCTAGATCCAGACTTCAAACACCTGGGAGATAAAGGGTAACTCCATCATCGTCCCGGCCCACCCAGGCTTCTTCCCGGCCCTCTCAGATCCTGAATCCTGGAGCCTGGCCTGAATGGGCACAGACAGCAACTGGTACCCCCAGGGTAGACTGTGAAATGGAATGACTGTAATAGATGACAGCCACGGGCCGGAGTGGGATCCGAAACCAGCCCTGGCAAACAGCTCGGCCGGCCCCCAGGGGGAGTGCTATTTGGAAGCACCACTCCCGTCTCACCGCTGCACCTTTTGTTACAGTGGGCTGATAAAAAACCGACCATCCTGTAACAAAAACGCCCTCCAAGGGGTCCAAAACCGCACCCCCCACCCGCTCTGCGACCCAGCGGGGAAATTCCCGGTGCCCGCTACGGACAGTTCGGCCCTGCTGACAGCCCCTCATAGCTCCATTTCTTCCCACCTAAAATGAGTAGTAAAATTTTGTGCTAGATATTTTCTGCATTTTTAAATTTCTAAAATTTTGACCATTTTATTTCTAGTACAATCTTTGAATGTTTTTATTACCAAAGATTCCTTAGTTTTCTGTGTCAGTTAATGTCAAGCAGAAGAATCGGTGATGCTTTTTGAAGGGTATCAATTTTTTCTTAGTGTAATGAAAAACGTTAGTTTTGTGTCTGAGGTTCCTTCACTTCCGATTTGTAAGCCTGTGGTGCTTTCACGGTTCCTTGTTGATCTCTTTTTGTTGTTCACTTTGTCTCCATCATGTTGATCCATGGTTGGTTATGTCGACCTTCCTTGATATTGTAGATGGCTCATTCTTGCTTTGCCGCGTGCGGTTTATCTTTTCTTTCACAAATCAGAGGGCAGTCATTTTCCCGGGTAATGGAAGTAAGTTTCACAGCACAAGGATGGAATTAGCTGTAGAATAACACCTCTAGTTATTGATAGGATCACAGCAGGTACCTGCTGGTTGCCTTCTATGGCTCACCCAAGCAATCTTCACTTCACACTCCCTTTATAAGCAATGCTTGGTTTGTATAAGTTCACTGTTGAATGATGTGATTGTAGTTGAAATTACCCTTTCTTTTCACTTCTTTATTCTTTTCACTTCTTTATTCTTTTCTGTTGATTTTTTTTGGTCTTTTAGTTAGATAGTTTTATACTAGCCTGTTCAAAGAGATTTGGTATCCCATTAATTGTGTACACGTTTTGCATCTATTTCTAGCAATTATAAAATACAATATGACAAACTGTACGATGTTCAAGGGGAAAATAGATGTAATTTAATCGTGATAGTTCCTGCAGCAGGTACATTCACTCTAAAACCAGTTTCCTGTTTATGCCAAAGATGTCATTCTTTAGGGGACACGCCTCCAAGCATTTGGTAGCCGTTTTCTAGATTGTCTAGATCTTTTCCATGTTCTATGTCATCGTCTCATAAGTCCTCTGGGTTGCCATATCTACAGTGAGGGTATCCCTTGTCCATAACACTTTAATCCATTTCTCTTCATCTTCTCTCGTGTTTTATGGTTTTTCCTGTTCTTCCTGTGTTCTTCAGTGTCCTTGCTCCTCTATCAGTAGTGCCACCAGTTTAATGACTTGGGGACACATAATGCTTCCCGGCAAAAGTCGCAATTTCCAAGAACGAGGGTCTGACTGAAGAGCTCTTAGCCATGTGCTGAAGTTTGGCAGTTCTCCAGTGTTCCAGAAGACATGAGGAACTTTGGCACTTTAATACATCTTCCAGTGGCGTTCCGTATCTTGTGCGTCTTGGCCGCCAATTGCACAGGACTATCTAGGCAAAGTCGTAGGAGATCCTCATTGTCAAAAGAGCACTAGCTATAACTTTATTGCACAACCCACTACCCTAAAAATACTGTGACAGAAAAACTCATAATTATCCTCTAGTGAGCTTTGTGCTGGGACTTGTAGTCCTGCAAGATCACGTGGCTTTGACCAAAATGATGCACAATGGGTGTTGACTCAATCACATGGTACATGTGCAATTTTGGAATATTTAAGTAGGGTTGGGCGTTCGATAATAGAGGCTTCTAAGACTACACCTTAGCACATTGCTTTTGTGTTGCTTTTGATTAAATCTTATTAATGTGATGCTATACGTACATGCAGCTGGAGCTTGACGAGATTATGGCATCTCAAATAGTGTTATATTGTGATCTATTGGTGTGTGGCTATTTCCAGATGGAGGCATAAGAAAGCTGCTTAGATAATGCAGTTGATTAATGAAGCCTTGAATAATAAGTCGTGCTTTGATAAAGGCTGGAGTACAAACTCTTAGCTCTTGGGTGATTTGATCCTCATTTTACTTTAATTTTTAAGCTAACAATAACAATTTCCTCCTGTAATCTCCAAATGTCCATCCAGTCAAATATGTTGCATTAGAAGTTAAAGGTTGGGTAAGCATTGTGATGTCTGAAGTACCTTGGTTCATCTGTGTCAGGTTGAGAGCAGTGCAACCTTCAGATCACAGACTAAAATCCTGACAAAGTGGCTTAGCCTTTCATCCTTCCAAGATCCATAGAAGTAGTATCAAGACTGATTATGTGAGGCATTTGCAATGTCAAAGAAAACTCCATATTACCATTAGGATGAGTCTGTTGAGTGTTTATTGAAAATGTTTGAGTATTTGAGTCACAGAGTGCACTGATAAGTGGATCCTCCTACCTGGCAAATGGAGACAAACTCCCTGCGCTCAGGCAAGACGCAAATGTATACAGTTGTACAGACCGTTTCTGTTATCCATCCTATGACTAAATTCTCACCAAGAATACAAGCAGGTACTTGACTGAGCTCATGAGAGCTAGTGCAAGGCCTTCACAAGTAACGACACTAAACAAATTCAGCTGAGCAACTTGGTTTGCAACACCCTTGTCTTGAAATCAAGTTGCGGCTCGCCTCGGGGATGGGCGCATCTAGTGAGCAGAGTTTGTATTAGCAGGAAAACATGGCAGCTACGAGTTTCTATAGTGAAGCATTACAATGGTACATTTTATAACAGAAATATCAAGTCAGAGCTGACACTAGAACCTCTTTTGCCTGCAATAAAACACAAAATTGAGACTGTCGTTGGTTTATAGAGACTTGGGTGTAATTGCAAACCCTTTGTTATGGTGTCTGTTAAGCTGTTTTGAAGCAGAGTTATTTAATCACTGACTCTTTGAAAATATTTGTCTCACTTTTTGGCTTACATAAATTGTTGGGACCAGAAGAGAGGGATCAGTGCTGGTTTCGTTATTTCCAAGTTCAGACACAATTTCACATGCATCTGTCACATTTCTTTGTTTAATTCAAAATACTGAAAAAACACATTAATGCACTGAACATGTAGTCCTCTAGTTTGTGAAACTTGTTTTGGGATGGGTTTCCCCCTGTTGTGCTCTCCTTAGTCTTGTTAAATGCTAGACACCTACTACCAGTATCGCTGTGTGATGCCTTCTATTGGGGTAAGACTGGCGGGCTGATGTCCTATCCAAGGGAGGATTGGTCACAGGGAGCGGAATTTGGAAATGGAAAGCCCCTTTTTGAGCCAATGGGCGAAAAATGTCGTAGTTCAAAGATGGGAGCTTTAATGCACACCTCTCTCTGGAGATGATTGGCCAGAAGGGATTTCTTGTTATCGATTGTTCGTACCAAGCTTTTACCACCCCAAGGCTGCTTTAAAGCACTGGTTGAGGTATGGTATTGAGACTGCTTGATTGCTTTGCTATGATCTGTGGGTTTGTCACTGTTCACTTGGCACTGAGGTGCATTTAGAGTGTAGTGAGGTTGCAAGATGGTGGTGTTCTGTTTAGGGAACCTTATGGTCTAGCGTCTGTTAAAGAATGGCTGAGCTTTGCACAGAAAAATTTATTTATCATTAGTGCACAATGTGTGGTGGAACAAGGGATATGAGGGGACCTCTAAACTGGAATTATTGCCCAGATGGGGGTAAGGTTAACACTTTTTCTTGTTCCTTCTTGCATTAGTGCCTACGGTATCCTAGCCATAACGTATGCAGACATCGATTGAGGACCATGTGAATAAATTCCGAAAGTGGATCCTGTGTTTCACTGTTTAGTCCCTGCATGCCCTGTCGACCAGCTCTCCTTATGTCACCTTCAAGTTGAGTTCTTGACTAGGCTGCTGTGTCTGTACCCTGGAGAGGTTGGCCGGGGTGATTTGGGGTGGCAGGGGTTAATCGGTCAGGAGATCTAAGGACATGCGCACTTTTTAATCCTGTTGATGCTCTTTCCGAGTGACTTAAAAACCTCTAGATTGTAAGCTAATTAGACGCATTTGTTCCTGCCTTGTGCATCCTTTAAGCAAACCTGCCCCCAAACCCACTTAGTAATACACAATTAATGTTTTACATGGTGGTAAATATATTTCGATTTCCTCTCGCTTTTCGAAAACTCATAAGGTGGACCCAGTTTGCGATTTGCCCATTAAAGTGGTCACAATTGGAGCAAGAGAGAGACAGAGACGAGAGGCAGGGAGAGAGGTGAAATGTCTCTTTCAGTTCAATCGAGGTGGGTAGTGGTGGGGCAGGGATGGCCAGCCTAGGTACTGAAGAGGTCTATAAAAGATCTACATGGAAGAAAGTCCACACCAGGCTGGGATGGAACAGAAACCAAACAGGAGCCAATGAAGCAAGCATAGAGACGGATCACTACAAGAGGTAATGGCAGTGGATTTTAAGCAATCCTAGGGTTATCAAATTCCTTAAGAACTCAAGTTGGGTTACGCTATGCATCCCGCAGTTCCATTGATAGAGCCTCTGACACCATGCTCAAGACTGTAGGCTGAAATAGCAATGGTTTTATTTTAATAATCCGGATAGAACTAAGATGCTGAGGCTGAATAAGCGGGTGGCGTCAGAAGACCCCGAAGCGTGTTATTGAAGGGAGCCTGATGCCTCAGAGAGACCGTGGCGCATACACTTTGGAAACAAAAGCATAGGAAAATTAGGATAGGAGTAAAGGTACAGGAACAAAACCAAAAGTAACCAGAAATGTCAGAGGGACAAGAAAGCTACTGCAGTACAGGTACAGAACTAGGACGACCTAAGCAGAAGTTGACTGCTGCCCAGGAAATAGAAACATAAGATACTGCTAATTGAGCAAGAACATAGAAGTAAAAAAACTGGTAGCAGCAGGTGGGTTCCAGTGGCCATATTCTAAGAGTGTACCATGGGAGCAGGAGCAGTACTGATGCCGATGCAGGATCCAATACAACATACGATGACAATCAAGTCTGAGAACCGGCGTGCTTAAACACAGCGATTAGAAGTGTGAAAACCTCCTTGAGAAGTGAATCAGGCGTGCGGCCATAGACACCGCTGGCTTGTGACAGGAATAGGTGAAGGAGGCTGTGAGGACACCTGCGTGAAACCGGAAAGTATCAAGTGAAATATTGCAGATGTGCAGGGTAGGTAGGTCTAAAAAAAGATGAATGTTAGGAAGTACAGAGCACATAGTTGTTCGTTGCAGGCACGAAAGAGAAAGCTGGAGAATTGGCGGGGGACTGCTAGTCTCACACTGGAGAAGAGGCGGGGGACCGTTAGCCTCACACTGAAGAAGAGGCGGGGGACCGCTAGCCTCACACTGGAGAAGAGGCGGGGGGCCGCTAGCCTCACACTGGAGAAGAGGCGGGGGACCGCTAGCCTCACACTGGAGAAAAGGCGGGGGACCGCTAGCTTCACACTGGAGAAGAGGCGGGGGACCGCTAGCCTCACACCGGAGAAGAGGCGAGGGGCCACTAGCCTCATACTGGAGAAGAGGCGGGGGACCGCTAGCCTCACACTGGAGAAGAGGCGGGGGACCGCTAGCCTCACACTGGAGAAGAGGCGGGGGACCTCTAGCCTCACACTGGAGAAGAGGCGGAGGACTGCTAGCCTCACAGGAAGTGGGAGAAGGAAAGCGGCGCCAGAATGTCTTCAGTCACAGTAGCCCAACTCCTTGCAAGGTGAAAGCAAAGGCCCTCTCTGGACACCGCACTGTACAGACACCTAGGCTGCAGCCAGTGTTGTAGGACGAGGAAGCCCTCCCTCAGCTCAAGGCTTCTGACAATGTCTCTGGTCAGTAAGCGGGGTTCAAAGGGTAGAGGAGGTGAATACAAGGACAAAGATTCTGTATAGCACGGACCTAGCCACAAGGCAGCGGAGCCTCTTTACAAGTAACAGTTGACAAAGTGAATTACAGAAGAAATTAGGGGAGATTGGTATAGGTTACAGAGCAGAGAGCACGGGCATAGATCATAGATTTTAAAGCAAAGTGCTTTGCTGTAAACTATTAACTATCCAAAAAACAATATGAGGAGTTAGTCTAGCATCACTTTAGGAAGTACCCTGTGAAGAGATGGGGTTTAAACTATTTCCCGAGTCCAAGAAGGTTAGGATTTAGGTTTATGTAATCCGAAATAGAGTTCCATAGTCCATGAATCAGACATGACAATGCCTGTATTGTTGTTTTGATTTTCTTGACTTTGGGAATTTCAAGAATTAGAGGATCTTTGCTTCTTGTATTTTGTTGACACCTGTCATCTTGAGTTAGTTGTTCAGATGGGGAGCAGGCCGATGTGGATAGCTTGATTTTTTAATAAAGTCATCTTAGTTTTTTGTCATGCATATATCAAAAAATTTCTCACTATACATATTACTTTTATTACCTTTGCCAGTACATCAGTATAAAGTTAAATTGTGCTCTACATCAACTTGATATGTTATGGTTACTTCAACACGTTATTAAGCAGACAACAGGATGTGGGAGCACACCGCTGACCTCTCAGGCAAGGTTCACCCCTGGCATTGTGGTAAATGCAGTTTCTTGTAATTCGCTCCGATATTTTTGAGTGTTTCGCCAAGGTTGGCGCAGATAGTGCTGATCTCTAGACACGTGTTTCTGGTTTATTAACCGTCATCAGTAGAGAATACAGTCTTGTATTTTGGGGTTTGCGGAGTAGGCTGCCAAACATATCAGGTCCGGTACCTCTCACTGGCGCACAGGTGCTTCATCCACGTGCTCGTCAGCTCAATGACTCACGGGAGTACTTTAAATAGACAACAGGATGTGGGAGCACACCGCTGACCTCTCAGGCAAGGTTCACCCCTGGCATTCTGGTAAATGCAGTTTCTTGTAATTCGCTCAGAGTTTAACAGTCATATGGTGAATCGTAGCATAGGTAGATTCAACAAGTCTTTTTGTTCAAATGCAAAACTTAAGAAGCAAAAACCAGTAACAAACAAACTGGGTGAACATTGCAGTGTGGAAAGCTTTATGTATGATGCATGCGATCTCAAAGTCTCTTTTGCTTCGAGAGGTAGCCAGGAAGGCACTTTAAGATGGAGGGAGATTTGATTAGACTTCTTTGTACCGGTTCATTGTCAGATCATCTCATTTCGTCTATGCTGTTTGGGTTGCGTTTGCCTGTTGTTTGGCTACATCCCTTCGAGTAGTAGGGCCCTGCTCCTCAGCATGTCTAGATGAACACTGTTGAACTCTCGCCTTTGGTAGAGATTTTGAGCATGGACGTCAACTAGGGCTAGTCAGGGGTGGCAGCGGCTATCATTTGCATGTCCCTTGAACCACCTGATGCTGCACTTGCTATCCTGGGTTTCTGAGATCATGATGACAGCAGCAGGACCACAAATCCAACCTGGTCCTATCAGCTCTGTTTACTTTCTGTAGTTGACCACCCCTTGCTCTTCCCCATCACCTGAGCAACAAATAGGAAGCTGTTGAGAAGCCAAGGGTGGGATGGCTCTCTTTTTAAAACTGGGGTGAAGGGACATGTGGCATCACTTCCGCCACCTATGATACTGTAGCGAATCAACATCAATAGTTCGAGTTTTTAACAATAGTTCATATGTTATACCATTTACCTGGGCTGTCCACGATCTGGACTGCAGCTTACAGTGCCTTCATCCACACACTAGCATCGCTTTATCTAAGGCCCCTGCAGTGGGGTTCAGGCATCCAAGGAGGAGGCCCTGTGCTCGGCTCAGTTTATCATCTTCTCTTCTATTCATAGCCGCCCTTTGATGCATGGGCCTTAGTCAGCCCCTGCTCTGTCCCCGCACACACATGAGCTGCCTGTGAATCATCGCACCGCAGGGCAGAAGTTCCATGTACAAGCTGCAAAGGCATCTTGTGGTTTCTCTGAGTCTCTGAATGACTTTCAACATGAAAGTAAGAAAGGCCCTGGGCAAAATGGATAAATACACGGCTTCAGTTCCAAAGATCGTATTTGCTCTGAAGTTGAACGAAGGTACAGAGTCCCCGTTCTATCTCTGATTCACATTTTATTATTGGTCATTAAGGACACATCAGCACATAATCACACTGTGTGCACAGCTGTTGAATCACAGAGGAGCACTTTACTTCCTTAAAACTGAGCAGCGCCACTGCTGTTTACACCTCCTTTTAGGCGGAGGCTGACTAAGAACTGCAGAAACTGCTTCTAAATTTAAAACAGGCCTAAGGGAACAAGCCCTGCCTCCATTATTCATCACTTTTGGAGTTGCTACTCTTTAGTGACAGGACTAGTGAACTCTTTGATTAAAAAAAAATGTGTAAGTGCAAACTGCACAATAGTGCTCATTCTTGTCCACGCGAACACTGGCCTCAAATGATGGTCATTGGTACCAGCCCGCGTCACTTTGAATTTCCCACTGTAGAACAAGAGACAATTAAGACCTGCCAGCTCTTTGCTCTTGTTCTGCTGTCTCCTAATGTTGAAATTATTGCCATTATGGTTTTTTTGGACTGGTCCCAAAGTAGTGGAATTTGTTTTGGAAACAGCCTATACTTATGATACGACAAATGCATTTAAAAAAATGTGCATTGGTCCTATACCTTCTATAGGTGTCTCGATTTAAGAGGCACCTTTACTTCATCTCTGGGTGATCCTCACCACGAATGTGTTCCTGGCGGGGCTCACGCATGTAGGGATTGTCTGTTACGTAGGGTGAGGCCCTACCCTTTAGCAGTGCAGGATTAAACCCTGTGGAGGTACATAGGCAGTCGAAATTGTGGGGCCCCCTCGCAAATTATCTCCTAATACGTCGGCCGCTAGATGGAGATGACCGTCACTACTGTACATTGCACCAGATTTTTTTTACAAACTGACATCTGCCAAAAGATGAGCTTTTAAGAGAGAAACTGTTATGTGAATTTGATGCAGTGTCTCTGGTTTATGTACTTTAAGTTGTTAATGGGTACATTACATTAATACAGTATTTTTCTCTATAGAGTCTTTAATGTAAAGTCTTTGTTTCTTTGAGTTGATTCATTTTTTCTATCTTTTGGAAACAATTTAAGAAAGCTTGATTGTAATTTTCTTTCAAGTTTAAATCAATATTATTTTGATCCGTTGTCACGGGGCCCCTAAAAGGAGTGGGGCCCATTGGCCGGTGCCTACAGTGCATATTTGGTAATCCTGACCTGCCTTCTAGTAGCCTGGCCCCGGCCATCTTTAGCTTGACGAGTGCCGGGAGACACCCTTCGCCATCCTGAGTAGCAATACTACTCGAACCTCAACACCGCTGCTCTTAGCAGAGCGGCCAGGAAGATGAAGGGGAGTAAAAATGTTAGCCTCAACTTTACCCCCCACTATCTGCTCTTCAACTTTCGGGTTACAGAGGAAAAAACTCTCTGTGGCTAAGTACAGACATTACCAGTTAGAGAGGAGACATCTGCTTCTTTTTTCTTGGATTTATCACTCTAATAGACGTCCTTTAATGTTAATCCTCTCATTACCCCATTTTCTCTTTGTATGTGTAGTATGTACAGGCACACGTAGGATTGCACTCACCCACTCTCTTTCTTCAAGCATCGGTATAGCATCCCTGTGAAAAAAGCACCCAGATAAAAGAAGCATTTGCAATGCAATAGGTCTTGCATTTGCGAGAGTTTAAGCTATTAGCATTGTAAATGACTATGCCTTTTATTTATGTTTTAAAAACCAAAACATATATAAAAGACATGGTCATTTACAATGCCAATAGCTCAAACTCGTGTAAATGCGAGACCTATTGCATTGCAAATGCTTGTTCTATGCAGTCTCTCCTCGTCCCTTGTGCAGACTGTCCCCTTTCTCCCTACAGGGTTCCTTCTCATACTGTGGAAGGCCCCACGCTGCGTCTGATGCACGACCTCTCTTCTCCCCAGTGCATCTCCCCTGCTCTCGCTCTAGCTACGGTTCCCAGTCACCCAACTTGCTACGTGCTGGGGTACAGAGACCAGAGCCGGCGCATATCTACGGGTACGCAGCAACCGCGCACCTGCTAATAATGCAGCTTCGTCACACAGTTTGTAGGAGGGGCTCGCTTCTCGATTCTGCAAAGAAGTCAGTCTGGGTTGGGGGCTCCACGGGGAGGGGAGAGACAGCCGTCCACACTGGAAAGCTGGCACACCGGAAGCGAGGGCTGGGGCTGCTGTATTCAGGGACCCGCCCGGGCTTGTGAGTGAGTTACGACATTGCGAGGACATTGGAGTGGTCACTGTAAGTGAGAGGAGGTTGGGGCAGCGCTGCATCTTTGGGGTTGCTGCTACATCAGAGGGGCCTGGGTCTTCCCCCCTCGATCTCTCAGAGACATCTTTACCTCTGTCTGAGCCTGGCGCCGTCCTCTTAGGCAAGGCAGAATCTCGCTCTATCCCCGGACTCGCCTCGAGCACCCAAACAGCGTTACCGTCACCCGAGGACTCTGCCTCTGTCTGCTCTCTGACACGCTAACCATCTTTTTGAACCCTAATGCATCTTCTAGAGGGGAGGAAAGAAGGCGTGCACAGCGCCTTCTCTTCACACGGCACCTCGATGAGGCGCGGACGGCTGGGATCCTGTCGCAATATTATAACACAAGCATTTGCAATGCAATAGGTCTCGCATTTACGCGAGACCTATTGCATTGCAAATGGTAGTCATCACGGACAACGGAGGGAGGGCGGGGGGAGAAGGCACGGACAACGGGAGTGCGGGCGGGGCGAGAAGGCTCAGACAACGGGAGTGTGGGCGGGGGGAGGGAGGAGAAGGCACGGACAATGAGAGGGAGGGGTGGAGTAAAGAAGGCAGTAGGAGAACCTCATTAAAGAAAATAGTGCTCACAGTGTAAATAACACGTACCGTGTAACACTCAAAGTAAAGGGGCCAGTCGCCATGGGAGGTGACAAATGAAGAGGAGACGGTACTAAGGAGGGACTAACAAGCCTATTGATGAATCCAAAGCCAGCATTTAGGACAGACAATGACACAAGCCAATGGCAAACATGGGCGGAGAGTGGGCGGGGCTTCTATTCGCTACTCATCTACAAGAAGTCTCTCAGAGCAGCGCATGCGCGCTGGCTCAGGCTCAACCTAAAAAGCTTGTTGGTACCATACCATTGGTTAAATGCTCTATCCAACATGTTACGGTAATTAGCTGAGAATGAACAGACTGCATGGGACCTGTATTGATTACACCTGTATGCTAACACGCCTGTGAGGGATAGAATGCTGGGGCTTGAACTAGCTGTATCTTTATTATGGTAATATTCCTGGGATGGACAGGTGGTCCGGACCTTGGATTCGCTCTTTCAGAATGGTAACAGCCCTCTAGGTAGCCCAACACCAAACTTGAAAGTCAACATAACATACACAACCAGCACAGTTCAGAAATGCCTTTAAAGGGTGTGATGGGCTCCCAACAGCAGTCACTACTAACGCAACGTCCTACTGAGCACATTAAACAGAACTCATTACTAACAACCACAGTACGGACTTTACATATACTAGAGTGCCAATGTGCTTGCAGCAGCATTTACCACTAAATAACACAAACTTACACCCTATTAGACAGCACACCTCACACGTACACCCAGCACAGTTGTACCATTTAGCTGGATATCAGCGTGCTCACAGTAGCCTCCAACCAAACCATCAACACTCCCCATTTTACATCAGCATAGCTAAGCAAAACTCATGACACCCACCCCAACAGCACATCTAAGCAAAACTCATGACACCCACACAACAGCCCAGATGGACATCTGAGCTCCTCAGCACCCCTCCGTGCTTCCGGTTAATTCGGACACATAGGAACTCACTAGGTATTGCGCAAGCTAAATAACCCATGTTTTAGTGATGCATCTGGGCTAGACCTCCGTCCACATCCAACAAACATGTTAGAATACTTCTTTGGCAACAAAGCATGACCTTTCCTTATTTGGTCTGACACTTGCCAACACTCAAGACTCTGGTCTGTGATTGCATCCCCTAACCAAGGATTGAGTTTACTGAACCCGATAGGCACTGTAGTGCCATATCAATGACAGAATGCACCGCACATTAATATGTATGACATAGTCAACAAACCAAAAGAGTATCCCTTCTGGATGTCACTACTAGAGTGAGTGAGGGTTATATTAAGAAAAGGGTCTCTTTCCCTTTCCACCCACAAGAGTGGGTCGGCCACGACCAGGTGTACTATTTAAAAACCTTCCCCCCCCCCCCCCCTTTTTTCCCTGTAGGAACCATTGTGGTTCCAGAAGGAATACTCTTTTGGTTTGTTGAGTATACGATGGGGAGGACGTATCCCTCCCAGCCTCTTCAGTGAGGACCTCTGTACCCTCCTAGGGCCCCAATTTGGGATCCCTAACCCTGTGGATCTATATATGACGTAGCAGACGTGTCTCCTATTGAAATAAAAAAAAGTACTAAAATACTAGCGGGAAAAACAAGTTTAAGGCCAAAGACATTGAAATAATCACCACTAACTTGACTTATACAGCGCAACAAACCCGGAAGGGCATCCGTGCGCTGAAAGACAAAGCCTAGATTAGCAAACTGTCTCTTTTCCTGTGATAAATTTAGAAGAACGAGTAACATATGCTCTTCTAAAAGAAAAGCCCACTATAGAACTAGAAGATGCAAGACATTCATTTTTTAAAGAATTTCCACGTCTAGTAAAACAAAAAAGTACAGCACGGATAGCACAGCCCCAAAATGGAAGCCCCCGTTGCTCTGTGAGGACAGCACGCTCCTCAGAGCTCGCGACGGCCTCGTAAACATAGAAGAATGGCTGGCCGCCCTCCCGGCCGGGTGTCCACAATCAACGACGCCAAGGAATGAAATGAAACCTGCAGCGATATGTGGCCACACCTGTGTACTGCCAGCGCTTGTCAAAACATGATCATGCCAGTGCTTATTTGTGTAAGTCCTGGCTTGTAGACCAACTGAAAAAATACAAAGAGGGCATTCATTGTACCTTAACTTATGTCATGAGAATTCGTTGAACGTAATATTGCGTTCCTTCTCAGCCATAACTGCTGATAGCTCACAGAAGTGTGGTTCTGAAATCTAATGCACAACACCATGTTTTTTGTTTGTTAAATAAAACGTTGTAATCGACATGTAGTAGTATTTCCTGGACCAGCACGGGGGCAGATAACCTTTCTTTCTTGTGAGCATCTTCTCTCTGACTAACCCATCGCTGTCTTTGTTTCTTGTTAAAAGACCTCTTGTGATGCACTTACCACCGACTTGGTCTCCACCGGTGGTTTAAACAGGCCAGACTCCAGTCAGCGCATGTTGTGTGACAGCGACTGTGGTCCATTTCAGGAGGCAAAGTCGGAAATTTTTTAAAGACCAGACTAAAAGTGAAATGACGCTTCTTCTCGTAAAAGAGAAATATGAATCAGTTGCAAATGTTGTGTGTTGCATAGATGTCGGCCACATCTGGTCAAAACTTGAGTGATTGCAAGAGCTTTGCGAAAGTATAATTGTGAAAGGAGCCCCCCCACTCCACGCAGTGTTTAATTTGTAAAAGAGCAAGTGCCGGGCCTAAAGTTTTCCTCAGAAGCCCACGACCGGCAATATCGAGGGATGCAGTGCTGAAGATCAAAGCGGTGTACTCAGTTTCACCTCATACCTCTTTCATCCACCACCAAACATTCCCCACCTGTTTACCTCACTCCTACAGTCTCTTTTTAGTCCCTGCTTCTCATTTTGTCAGTATCTTCTGGTCTTTCGCTTCTTCCTTCTTTACCTCATTTGTGTTTTCTTTCACTTGCTCTTGATCAAAATCTGTTGAGGAAAAATACGTGCTGGTGCCAAAAAGTGGGTGCCATAGGGCCCTCCTGCAACCACTGGCTCAAATTAAGCACTGCCCCCAAGCCTTTCTGCGTTATGGTGGTCGGTGCCAGTTGTTTCTTGTTCCAAGATTTCACAATGTAGTTACACACAGAAACATGTTTCATGAAGGACACTCTGAGGCTGTCTCTCACTCGTCAAATGCAACCTGTTTTTAAGAACTCCTCTTGCCGAATGCACACACCATCGCCAACAAACATAACACGAGGCTTTCGATTTGCATTGAATTCCTGGTGCTCTTGTGCAGCGCAGGGTTGATAGTGTTTTTTGGCTGTAGTTTGGATCTGTGGGAGGGGTTGAGTGAGGGGCATGAGGTTCAAAAACGTGTTTTGCACATGGTGAGGTGAACGTTGCAGTGAATGTGAAAATAGGCGGATCTACACATATCTATTATCATAGAGTGCTTAGCAAGGGGGCAGGTGGAGTCCACCAAGAAGTGTGGTATATGGAGTTCACCCGGAAGTGACAGAGACTCACCCTCATGAGCCTCTGTTAAGAAATGTGCCTGCCTTGTTCATCCGGGTACTCTGGTCGTGGGCCATGTAGACCCATCGAAGGGAAAAATGAGACTACCCGCTTCCTACTTTGCGGCTGGTCACAATGTCTCGGGGGCTAGCCTCACGGATTCCTGGGCAGTCGGCCACATCCTGCTGACCCTTCGCATTGCATTGTGTAGATGTATACAAACTGCAATGGAATGACATCACAACTATTGCTTCACTTCGCCGTCTAAACACACATTTTCTTTCCAGCTCATTTCAAAGCGAATCCTGTGACACATTGTGTTTAAAATCAGCGTTGAGTTCATTAGCTAGATTCCCTCTTACTTAGACGAATTTAATTCACTCCTAAGCTCCTGTATCTTATTTCATTTTAATCTGGTCCTATCACGTTATAGCATCACCTCGCGGATATTGAGATATACGCGGTGCAGCTTTACAGAATACTCACAACAAATGCGATGGCTTTGAATGTCTGCACTTTGAGACTAGAAATAGAAGCTCCTCCAGACATGGCTTCTATTATGTATGTCCGACTAGGGATTTGGGAGCTTATGGCCTTCTAATAGTAGGGTTTTAAGGGGTTTGACTAAGTAAGGCCCTAAGATGCTGCCATCTGTCTGCTTCTCCGAAGTCCCAGTGCTTTTCAGTGGTTATTTGTGCGCCCAAAGCTTACATGATACCTTTTGGTCATTTTCTGTTAGCCATTAATGTTTCTCATTTCCGATATCAATTACATAAGTGTTATGTTGATAACAGAATGAATTAGGCTTCTGTTATTGTAAACCGATGCTGGATTTCAGCATGGCGTATTGCGACAGTGCCACTTCACCCCACGCTCACTGATTTCAAAGGAGTGATGTGGTAACAGGCATATCAAAAACACTTCTCTTCGCAAACAACAGCCAGGTAACAGCAAAACAGGCACATTTAAAAAGGGGGGGGGACAGTCTGTGGGGGAGGGGTGGGTTAGGGAGGAAGAGGGAGCGGGAATGGAGGGAAAATCTCTTCCAGCTATTCCTGGGTCACCCCGTTACCACACACAGGGCTGGACTGGGAACTCAGAGCAGCCTTGGCAATTTTATTGGACGAGCCCCCGCGAGGTGTGTGGGGTGGAAGTGTGAAACGCTGCTGCTTTTGTTACTGGAGGCAGATATTGCAGCACTGCTGCAAAACAGGTCTCCAGTAACAATACCAGCCCCCACCACTGTAAAACTGGCCCCACCCTTCCAGCCTCCCGGGGAAATACCTGATACCTGGTATGGCCAGTCCGGCACTGACCTCACATCTAGTTCAAACACGTTCATTTCAAACAACCTTCCCTCTCTGTGGCACATTTCTATAAATCATCTTTAAAAAAAATGAAAGGCAAACTTAAATTTTTATATTTGAAATGCATCCCATTTCCATTTAAGGAAAATGGGCTGCATTTAAAATAAACTGCTTTATTTAAAAAGCAGTCATAGACATGGTGGTCTGCTGACCCCAGCAGGCTACCATCCCTGTGAGTGCCGGCCATTCCCAATGGATCGCAAATTGTGACCTGCCTCATGAATATTAATGAGGCAGGTCCCTTGCCACCCATTTGGGAATCACAAACAGTGTCTGCGACACTACTGTACATCAGGTTTTGCGGTTCGCAAAACATGACGGTCGTACATGTTCCCCCAAGTTCGGTGCTAAAACGTCTCTTACAAAAGAAAGGGTACAGAAATAGTGTAATAAAAATATCAAATTCATGATTTAAATAGAGCTAGATGCAACAAAACAGAAATGGTTTCAACTTGTCTGTTTTATCACTCTCATATCTGAACGCAGGACTCCCTCATTGACCGTGTCCCCCTTAGCTGACCTCTGTATTTGCCCTCCATTATCTCATAGTTTCACCTCGGCTTTCGACCCCTGTCCTGCACCCTTCTCAACCATCCCTCAACCCCACCTGCTGCCCTTCTTGAGTGTCACTGCAAGCACCAAAAGCTAAGTATGCCCCTAAAATCAGCCCAATGGTCTGGATGTGCTTTCAGAAGGTGCTGGAATCCAGCATAGTTATGCAGTGCCTTTCTGATTAATACCATTAATAAGTGAATTTACTTTTGTTGGTTTGAGAAGCTGTGGAATTAGCACTGTAAAAGGGGACATGCAAAGGGAGGGACCAGCTGAAATTATCACTTGTGAGACAGAAGAAAGACTGGGCTAAAGATGGATTTGCATGCAGTGAGAGATGAAAATCACCCCACAATGATCTGGATGGAGCCCGCCATTCTTCACTCCCACCTGTATAAATATGGAGGCTCGCTGGGCACTCCCATCTTGTATTAGTTGATTAAAATGGATTTCTACTTGTTAAGTTAACTGCAGATATGTTTTCTTTACTTTTCTAAACATGTTTCAGAATATTTTGTTACCTGGAGTGTGAGATTTTTATATTCCTTTCATTTAACCAAGTTATCTTTCCTTGTAAACAAAAGATAATGGCAGACCATTTCCCTGGGCAGACTGGCCAGGTATTTCATCTTTGATGACCTTTTGGGCTGACAATGCATCCCTGTTTCCGTCTTAAGAGCCTCAGATGCAGCTCCCCGGCGAGAGTCAGGCTTCCTATGCGAGGAAGCGACAACATCTGATCTGATAGACCTTCATTTCATGCCACTTGCCTAACAGATGTATTGATGCAACCAATATTCCACGTTTGGTCTCACTCTGTCAATGCTAGCTTAAGGGCACCTGAAAACCCTTCTGGTAGTGAGGAAAGGGTGTGTCTGGGAAAACGTAAGCTCAGTAAACAATCTCCCCTTCCCTCCCCTATTTGTACCCAAAGTTGTCTTCCCCATACGCGGCTGCCGTTCGTCCGTTCCAGTCTAGTGAAGGAAGGAGTTCATTTGGATGAATCACTTAGTAGGAAGTCAACAATAAAAACTCAAGAGTTAACTCACTGACATTGAAGAAAATGTGCGGCTGTGTCCTTAAGTTACCTATAAAACCAGTTGGAGGACAAATGTATAGAACTCTCAAAAAGTCAAGAATTTTGTAGCCATATTGATGGCTGAAAAGAAACCCCTTGATGTGCATCCTGAAGTAACGTTGCAAGTGTTATGCCCCATTCACAGATGCCTCCACTGAAAGGAACCTGTATACAGCGGCAAGAACATTTAGCTTGACAGCCTTGCATCCTCTACTGCAGGTCTATGCTTTGACCTACAGGGCACTTGTTTGAAGTTCTGGAATGTTCTCCTCTCCACAACATATCTACACCGCCCCACTTGTAAGGCAGAAGCCGCACTTCCTTCAGCCACACAGCATCTAGAAGTGGTTAGCTCTGCGGTGCTGCATCATATTTTTCGACACTGATTAATTCACTCATTTATTAACCATCTTTTGAAAAAACGAGGCAGGGGGAAAAATATGTTCCTAAAATTATTGAGTAAGTAGTCGTGTTCCTGTGGTCATGTTTAGGAATATCGTAAACCGTAACGCCTCAATATAAACCATAACTGTGGATGGCTGAGTGAGTTGTGTCAAGGCAGGCGCATACTCCCAGCATGAGTTGTCACTGATGACACACTATAAGCGTGCTGGAAAGGACATTCTGTATAACCTGAGACCCATGTGTCGTAGCATAATGTGCTTGGCTACTTCTTAGGGCTCTGGAAAGGATCATGCGTGTCCTCCATCTTGAGTCAGTGAATCTCCTGGTGAATGGCGCCAACATCAACACTGCTCCCCACTAGCATTCTGGGAGAGTAATGTACTAGATAAGAGCGCATTCCTGGAGACACTAGTTTACTGTAGCTGTCTTTACAACACTTATCTGGTAATATTAATGGATAGGTAATTGCCTTCAGCATATACATTGAATTTTTCAAAGCAGGCCAGCCAATCAGGTTGCTGAAACTGAAGTTCGTACCTAGCGGTACAAGCCCTGACGTGAAGCTCTCTCAGTAGATAACTGACTGAGGAAAGGCAAGAAGGCGCGCCCACATTGCTACATTCATGTGCATACATCATTGTAGCCCTTTGAACTGGTCAGTAGCACTATTTATTATCACTTACTTTCCTTGTGCATCCTTGTACGCAGTTAGGACCCGGCTGGTTACCTGTTAATTCTTTCCCACCAATGCAAGACGCATGGAGGACAGTCCACCGTGCTTTGAGTTTCAGTTCATCCACTAAGGTTCAATAGGGCAGCAAATATGGTGTCTAATGTAAACAGTAGTAAAGCACTAAGAGTGGACGGCACCAACCATGTGTCAATGATTGTTTCTTACAGCTCTTGGCACTGCAGGTGATTTGATCACCTGGCAGCGTTCAGGCACACAATATCCATATATTTAGAATACTGGTCTGTGCAGATTTCTATGTTTTATGTTATCGAGAGAGCTGGAAAGTGTGCATGGATGAGCAATGAGAAAGCAGTACTTTTATGTGCTGTTGTAGAATAACAGTTTAAGAGCCATGCTCAGCAGTATTCATGAAACCAAGCCACAACTAAAATAACACTGGGAGTCCAGAAGATCTGCTTTGTTATGTGTCTTGCAACCAACATTTGCCTATCCACTGCCCACAACTGCCCGCTCGACTCACGTGATGGACTTTGCTTTTACCTTGCAGGCCTTTCACGTTGCCTCTCTGTCCTTTCTTGGAGCCATGAGCCCTCCTGTCCCTATGTCTAGACCTGTTCAGGTTCATGGGTTGCATGAGACGTCAGCTATTGTTGTGCATGAGTAGATTGGTTTACCTGGAGGATTTGCCAAAGTGTAGAAGATTACACATACATATTAATGGAGTATGTGAATATATTTATTTTGTACATGCAGTTGACATTTCTATAAGCATATTTTTCAAGACTTTTTACTCTTGTAAATCCAATGGACCTTTTTAGATGTATCTATTTGTTTTTGCAGTCATTTTATTTCGCAAATGAGATCCTTTATATGCACAAACATCTTAATTACTCATTTTTTATCCTTTATTTCATATAGTGTAATGGAGGTATTTATCTGTCAGGTCTGTGTGAGCGTTGTGAAATCTTGATGACTTAGAGTTTTCTGCTAAAAAAACAACGAATCCTGTGATTCTGTCAGCATTATTGGAATATTCACTAAACGTCATACCCTCCAGTGGCCATCAGTACCTGGAAACCTCCAGTGACCAGCATTATTTGGAAACCCCCAGGTAGCCATCATTTTGTTGGCACCTATGGTGGTCTGCATTATCTGGGATGCTCAGATGTTCTGATTTATTTGGGGATCATGAGTGGCCAAAATTTTCTGTGGGCCCATGTTGGCCAGATTTAATTGGGAACCTCTAGTGGCCACCATTTCATGGGGGATTCTGATGACTAATGCTGGGAGGTAATTAGGGGATAGCTCTATCATACCACATTACGGTCCATCATAATGTTTTGATGGACCGGTTGTCAGAAGGCGGGGATCAAGGCAGCGCATGGGACCTCCTGAAATCCTTTCTCACAGTAAGAGTTCAAACGGTGGACCTAGACAAAGTCTGCTCTAAACCTTATTCCCTTCCATGTGGAGTACCACAGGGCTCGTCCCTCAGTCCTACACTTTTTAACGTTTATGTGACACCTTTGGCGGCCCTGATAAGATCTTTTGGGTTCCAGCTGACATCTTACGCAGATGACACGCAAATAGTGCTGTCATTCCGGTATGGGCAAGAGGTTGAAACAGGAAGAAGATTCCATGATTGTATGAAAGCGGTCAGGATGTGGATGTCATCAAATTGCTTGAAACTCAATTCGAGCAAAACGGAGGTCATTATATTTGGCAACAATACAAACTTCTGGACGCCAGACTGGTGGCCGGAAGAACTGGGAACCCCCCCCCCCGAGCCAACTAAGAAAGCTAAGAACTTGGGGGTTATAGTGGACAACAAACTCCCCTTCGGGGACCAGGTAAATGTGGTTATCTCAGCGAGCTTTTATCTTCTTAGAACTATAAGGAAGATAAAGTCTTTTCTACCGGCCGACAGTCTCAGGACAGTGGTCACGGCACTCATCATGTCACGGTTGGACTACTGCAACAGTCTTTATCTGAATATCCAAAAAAAGCACCTAAACAGACTCCAGCTCGTGCAAAACGCGGCCGCCAGATTGCTGACTGGGACACCCAAGTTCACCTCAATTAAGAAAGAATTAAAAGAGCTACATTGGCTCCTAGTCAAACAACGGACCCAGTTTAAAGCCCTTTGCACTGTTTTTAAGGCCCTCCAAGGAGTTGGCCCCGACCACCTGAAACAGCGTTTTCAATGGTATGTCCCCAGAAGGGCCCTCCGCTCCATGGGAACAAAAGTAGTGATCATACCCCCATCCAAAAAAGCGAATTGGGGTGGCAGAAGTTTTATTACAGGTGCCGCTAGAGCCTGGAGCGAGCTTACATTCCATCTAAGAAACTCACCTGAGCTCCTCTCCTTTAGGAAAGGGCTGAAAACTTGGCTTTTCACCATATAGGCACCATACTCCTCAGCTAACCGATAGGCAGTGTTCAGCGCCAGGACACCCCAGGGTAACCGTTGCGCTTAAGAAATCAAATTAACATAACATAACATTATCCAGTATTCTTTGGAGGCCATTAATTATCTGGGTGCTTTATGTGGTGTGCATTATCTGACAATCTACTTTATTTCGGACTTGCAGTTGGCACCATTTTCTGTGACCACCTCTAGCTGGCATTATCTGGGGAACATTTGACTTTCACCTTATCTGGATGGAGGGCATTATTTGAAGTCTCATTTGGAAAACACAAAACTTAGAATCCTTGTGGCCAGCATTACAGGGGGAACTCTTCTTTCATCGTGTGGTTGGAGAACAAAATATTTACCTGATGTTCTAAACCAAACCTGTGGAAAAACCCCAGGTCTTCAAACTGGCTGAAGCCCACTCTGAGGATGGCACAAAAGATACAGACTTTGATTATTAACGAATAGCACAGCAAGGAAGGCTACATTTAAAGAGTTTACTTTGTCCATAAGTTTAAAAAAAAAAATCTTGTTTAAGACTGGTTGCAAAACTGCAAAGATGTGCTGGCGTGTTAACCGGTCCTGTAACACAATGGGATACACTGTGCCTAAATTAAAAACCTCAGATATACTGACTTCCTTGTTATGACGTCACGAGCACACCTCCTGTAAGTCTATTTCATTCATCTAACACAGCATATAGACATGTGCTAGAATTACTGCTCTTGCTTTTCCGAAAAAATGGCTGCTTCGTGCTGAACCCCCGTGCGTTAAGCGCGGGCCCCACTCAGAAGTAACTTTCAGAGTCTAAAATATGAGCTGTGCAATGGTTGGCTTGGGTCAATTAACAGCAATTAGCTCAGAATGATGGCGAACAAGACCTCAATTTCTGAATTGTTGACCTACCAACAGTAGCAAGAGATTGATGTGACATCAGGTTAAACATCTGGAGCGGCGCCAATAACAGCTGGATATTGTCCAATGCAAGCAGGCCTTTGCTAATAGTGTTAGGCCGAGCCCCATCTCAATGAGTGCTTTCTTTTCTTTTTGCCTTCATAAACAGCTTTTCTGCAAAAGTCATGCCATTCAGCGGGAGAGAGGGAAGTAAGATCAGTTTACGCAAGCCATGAACTGGCGAGCAGGGCCGACTGTTGACAGCTCTTCAACGAGCGAGCACTGGCGTAAATTTTGATATTCAATTTGAAATCCTGCTGGTTAGTTCATAGTGTGCGGATTTAGAAAGCCCAGAGGGATGGATAATGCTTAAAGGAAAATGCAGCAGGGAGCCTGCAGTCAGCCCTTCTCACTGGGCGAGTATTGTAAGATGGAGCGCGCCACTCGTAGTCAGGAGACATAAGGGTCCCAGTGCTAATCATTTCTTCCATCCATTCTGTGATTTTCAGCACTCTTTTGACTTTCATAAAGCATCAAACTTTTTCTCGTGGCTTTGTCCAGATATGTTAATCTCTTCACTGTTGGCTTCCTGGCACATTTCTGTGAAAAGTGCCCCATCTTGCTGCTTTGTGGTGCTCTGTGCTACAAGCACACCTCTCCCTGCAGATGAAAATGATAAAGTGCGAACGAAGCTGTGAAACAATTTATGGGGAACTTTTTCTTTGTGTACAGTAACTTAGTGTTCTTTGTTGGGAAACGCTCTACGTCATACAACTAAACTCTAGAATGACTGATAGGCTCTCGCTTGATGACTGGCGGGACTTCTTTGACCTAAAAATGTACATTATAAAAAAGGTTCTATCCATGCCCACAGCAATTTATCTATCAATCAACATGTATAGGGCTCCAAAACGCAGGGGTATCCAGGTGACAGCGGTGGATTTCTCATCTATGAACCCGCTCATCCACGATTTCCTACAATCTACAAAAGAGGAGACTTCAGATAGGTACAAAATCTATGCAAATTTGAATTCTGACGTAGGTCAAGGGGGACTTCATGACACGTCCTTAAAATAGAAATAGTTAGTCACCTTGCATCTTCTTTTTAAATCTGAATAATGTCAGCCACTCCTTAGCTTCTGACTCAAGATGGAAGCCTATCTTACATTTAGGGCCCGATTACGAGGAGGCTCGGAAAGCCTCTGACCGCAGGTCGGAGGCTTACAGAGCCTCATCACGGTTTCAGTTTCGACCACTGCATTACAATGCAGGCGGTCGAAACTAAAACAGGATGGTCATTCCAGCTGGATTCCAGTTGGAGACCGGCACATAATCCTAATGGATGGCGTTTCCGCCGTTGGGATTACGATGTTGGTTTCCAACAGGCTTTCAATGTTGGGCTTTCCGACATGGAAAGCCTGTTGGAAAGTGACGTTGGGGGGCCTAGCAGGGCCCCCATAACCCTGTGGCCTCCAGTTGGGGGCCGAGGGGGCACCTATGGAGCCCCCTTGTGAAACCCTGCCCCGTGTAGCAGGCCCCTCACCGCGAGGTGCCTGCCACACGGGGCAGGGATTCACACAAACTCCCATTTCTCTATGGGAGCTTGTGCTACGGAGGGTTTGCGGCTGCAGCACAAGCTCCCATAGGGAAATGTGAGTTTGCAAATGCACCATGTGCGGTCGCATTATAAATAGGAACGCAGAACCGCCGACCCATGGTCAGGCGGTTCACATACCTATACGGCATCGGGGGAGGCAAGTCCGCCTGACATTGTAATAAGGCACTTAGTCTGCTGACTGCCCCAGTGATCCTCTTTTCTTTGACAAATAAATGTACCCTACAGCCTGCCGTGGCCCTGGCTCCTGGAGTCTGCATCTGCTGTAGATGCCTCTCTACCTTATTTGATGCTCCCACAAACCCTGAGCAGCAGTAAACCAACCATAAGACAAAAGGAACCTGAGCTGTTGTCTTCCGATTCTCTTTCTAAGAAGGGGTCTCAGTTTGGTCAAATTGTGAATGTAATACCTGGTGAATTTGCCTGGACTCTGACCTGTTCATCCAGGGACAGGAGGCCCTCA
Organism: Calotriton arnoldi; assembly: GCA_963921515.1. Classification (NCBI taxonomy): domain Eukaryota; kingdom Metazoa; phylum Chordata; class Amphibia; order Caudata; family Salamandridae; genus Calotriton; species Calotriton arnoldi. The sequence continues at coordinate 4,444,672 of CAWUFW010000182.1, forward strand.
GACATAGAGCCCAAGGTATTAACTTTGGGGAAGCTTCACTCTGACATCTCCCTGGCGAGTCCTCCGGTTTTTCACAATCAATTCTCTTTTACCTGAATTTAGGGCTATTTAGCTTTCAGACTTAAATTTCCGCCAACAGCCAACTCTCTGAAAATTTGGAAAGCTCAATATTTCTTGAAAGCAGGATTACCAGTGGGGTGTCTACTCCATAGAAATTTCCTTACCATGTGCTATGTAATTTATATTTCTGCAAGTTTTGGCACTGTGAGGCGTATAGTTCCAGGGGCTACAGACATAGTGATATCGGCAATTTAAAGTCGGCTTAATTTTCTGTACACCATATGTATGTCTATTGTGCATTTCTTGATATCTCATGTGATAATGTGCTCCTGTTCACTGAATGCTACACAGATTCTGAAATACTAATGTAATATATTTAATGTCCTTCTCACCTTTTGTTTTATAGGTCTATATAATCAATGTAACATGGTCGGACTCTACATCCCAGGTTATCTACCGAAGATACAGCAAATTCTTTGACCTTCAGGTAAATATTTTGGTTGATTTCAGTAATCTTTTCTAGACCTTCTGTAGATTGACATTGTTCGTAAGGCCAAAAGAGCTCGCAATCCTGACTTTGGTTTGTGGACAACATATTTATCAACATTCAATGTTTGCAGGAAGGCAGTTTATAAATAAAACATGCACATTTCAAAGATAAATGACTCTTTGTGCACGAAGGGTTTCCCAAATATACATGGTACTGTCGACTTAATGGATAGAATGATTGGTCCTGTGTTGCATAGACGCCGCAGTGCCTATGTATATGCATATACATACATATGTTCTCTCCTTTTCCACCCCCTCCAGCACAGTGTGGGCACTGCACAATTATTTCCTCCCAATCCCACCCCTTCACTTAATGCGCTCAGTAATGAAAGCGAACATTCCATGTGTGTCTAAACATTCACCGAGGAGTTGGAGCACAGCCTAGTGCCTTGTTGTTCTGAAGCTGGGTATAGAACCAAGATGGCTGCCTTAGACAGATATAGAAGAATGGGACATTCCCTGGTAACTGAGAATCATTCAGTAATCAATGAATATACAAAAGACTGTCAAGAACAAGACAGCCTTAGTATGGAGGTTTGGCTTTAATGTGCTAAATAGTACTTCTGCATGCAAACAGTATTTGTGAATGCCTATGTTTACATGCGTTAGAACATTGAAACCAGCGCTATTGGCCTTGCAAATGCTTATTAATTCAGGTTGTGCGCGGTCATCAACTTCCGTAGTGACTACTCCTATGGTAACTTCTTCGAACACATTACCTGCTCCCAGTTTCCTTGGTGAGTGCTGGTCTCTGGCTGCCACTACTCGTAGGCACATATTCCAGGTTTTTCTTTCAAAGATAAGCATTCGGCATTGAACTCTGCATCGCTTGATGGTTGCACAATCACGATTGTGAGGGTTCATGTTTCCTTTTGGAAATTCCGCTTTTATTTTCATGTGTATGTTTTTTGGGTCTCCTGGCCTTTCGTGGTCGATGGGAATAGTTCTCATCAGGCTGAAGTTATCAATAGGGTTAGTGTGTTGGGCAGGAAATGATGCCCTGATCAGTGGGGAGCGAATTCTGAAAGGTCCTATTGATAAACCGGTAAAGAGCCGAGCTCCAGTGGAAAGCGCCCACTGTGCGACTGTTTTTGCCCTGGACACTATTTAAGGAAGCTGATTAGAGCACTCAGTCTAACTCTTTTATTTCTATCAGACCCAAACATCAGTGTTTTGCCTTCACCACTCAGGTGGCCTTTAAGTGCATTGTAATGTATGGTGTTTTATTAGTATGTTGCTGTAGTTGGATTTTTCTGGAATTTGTTTATGTAAAGAATGAACTTACATGTAAGTGTAGTGCTTATGAAGGTTGCATATTTTCATTTAAGTTTGTACATTACAATACAAGCCACTTGTAGAGCGCACAGCTCCCTCTGAAGAGGCGTCCCGGCGCTGGCGGTCAGAAAAAGGGAAGGATTAATAGCCAAAGGCTTAAATGCCCTCTGGGCAGGAGTCAAAAAGCAGAGTTTTAAGAATCTTTCTGAAGACAGATTCAGAGGGGCTGCACCCCACATTGAGAGGAAGACCATTCCACAGTTTGGAAGCGAGAAAGACAGAAGATCTGCTGCCTCTTCTAGCCTTCAGAATGTGAGGCTGTTGAAATAGTTTGAGTATATTAGATATCAGTAATCTGACTTGACAATGGGGATTAAATCTTCTCCTAAAATGGAGGGAACCTTTTTGCATAAAGGCCCTAAAACATTATTTAATAATAATCATTTTTATTACATCTATTTCTTTAGGAAGTCTGATTATACTTGACCGAAAGAGTAGCTTGAATTTGGAACAGGAGCTGGTGAGATGTTAAATGGGACACACAGAAACGGTGGCCAGAGGAGGTTTATAGACCTGCGAGGGTAGACTCCCCTAGTTCATTAAACAAAACACCAAGACCCCTCGGGTCTAAAAGAGAGAAACGCGTAGGCTGAAAATGAATGCGTCACTTTAAAGGACGGCTTCCCTCACCCACCAAAGGTGGCATGCTTCATCATTGGGGAACCTCCTCACACCATGAAGCTTAGTCATGGTGCGGGCTACAACCCCCTCGCTACGAGGGAGGATCTCAGGGATGTTTTAAAGTCAGAGGGGTATTCCTAAAGCCCAATGCGAGCTTTCAGGATGTGGTCAGGGACGCAGTGCAAGTGATAAGGTGAGTTAAAACTAGCTACAGGGTGCTGTTCTCCGGCATGGCCAGCTGCCTTCTCCACCGATACTTCAAGGTTGGAGATGTTCTTGCTCCTGAAGTACCCATGCCAAGGACAGCTGAGGCACAAGACCTGACCTTTGCAGGCACTACCAGTGAAACCCCTCCGCTGAAAACCACGGATCACTGGTTCTGTATTTAAATATCATACCGGAGTTTTGCACAATTTCATTTTCACAGTTGTTTGTGTTCTTCACTTCTTTCAGCGGTAGCACTTTTTTGATCCGGATGAAAGCCACAACACTTTCAAGGTCATTGGCTAAAACATGTCGATCCAAATATAGCACGACTGGATCAAATGGCTTCCATCGTGCTTTTTGTTTTTAATCCTAGCACATGGTAACCAGAATAAAGATATGTGGTAAACCCTGTAGCTAGTTTTAACTAACCTTATCACTTGGACTGCGTCCCTGACCACATCCTGAAAGCTTGCGTTGGGTTTTAGGAATACCCCTCTGACTTTAAAACATCCCTGACCTCCTCCCTCACAGCGAGGGGGTTGTAGCCCGCACCATGACTAGGCTTCATGGTGTGAGGAGGTTCCCCAATGATAAAGCATGCCACCTTTAGAGGGTGAGGGAAACCGTCCTTTAAAGGGACGCCTTCATTTTCAGCCTTCGTTTATCTCTCTTTTAGACCCGAGGATTCTTTGTGTTTTGTGAGATGTTAAATGGTACATGGTTGAAATATTGGGATTTTCGAGTCTCTACATTCTCTGGGATGAGCTGCATTCCTTTTAAGGGTCTCACTGATGTGCCTGATATGATGTGTGAGCAGGAGGAGCACACTACAATGTGTGTGTGGTCCATGCATATTGCTGTTCCATCTGCATTCTGCGGGAGTTGCCGTTGTAGTGATATTGCATTGTGCAGTATTGACGCTAGTCCAGCTTGCCACTTTGGATCACCATAAAACATCTTTTTTTTACACTGATGCATCTGTCATTTTTCTAAAATAGCTTTGATAGGACAGTAACAATGAACACCAAAGCACAACCGAAGAACCATGACTTTTTACCTTCATTTGTCCTAAAGTAGGTGCTTCTGTGAAGTAGAGTCCAAGTAGAGGGGAAGAGCTTTTGTGAAGTGATCAATTATGCCCTTGTCAAGATAGATCTTCAGTGATGGTGGATATAGGCTCGTTGTCCTTATCCAACATGTAACTTTTGCACCATAATTAAGAGCAGGAGGCAGTGTTCTGTCCTTCCCTCGACATCTGTCCGTCTCACTTATCATGCACACACAGCTTCCGCTGTAGAAAGAGAAGAAAGACTAGTGTATTAGATACCTGAGCAGTCTTACATATAGGTACAAAAGGACAAACGTGACAAGTGCCCATGCTGTCATGATGCCTGGGGACGTATTAATAGAAAGGCTAACATAGCCATCTGCCAATAATTAACCTTATAAACAGCAGAAAGCCTACTGAGGTAAACCCAACTATATACATCTAGTGAATTCTCTCAGTTCAAGCATAGTAGGCCGTAGCCCTAAACAAAATAACCAAAGTCTGATATGACAGAAAGCCAATAACGCTAGCCCAAAACGCTAGCCCTCCGGGTTAGTACTCTTGAGTTTGTGTTCCTCAAATGCATAACTTTTCTTTATATATGCATAATGTCTCAGGCAACTTTACTTAAACCTAAATACTAGTAGGTGCTTTTAAACAGTCAGTTTTATAGATCCCAGTTTTACCTATAAGCGGACATTGCTCTCCTGCCAGGCCATGGAAAAAGTAATCAAGACAATAAGGCCTCTTCAGAATTAAGAAGCCGCTTGTAATGAAGGCCTAAACAGGACTGATCCCGTTACTTCTGAGATATTTTGCAGACTAGTGATTTCTTCTGTGATCTCAATTCAACCCTACCTGGCTTATCCCAAGATTGTTCATATTGTTTATTGCTCTTTTTTTGTGGAGTGCTACTGAGCATCAGTGGAACATAAGCAAGTCTAATGAATCTCTTCTGCTTGTTTTTTATCCCCTAACAACCAATCATATTTTTCACATTTATTAGATAGGACCATGCCAGTATGAACCAAAGCTGTGTTTCATTACATAATCCACTACACCAAATAAAGTCCCCCGTTTGCGGTTTTAGTAACAGTTTCTTGAATGTTTTAGCTACGAAACTTGGGCTGACCCATCTCTACCTTGAATCCACTTTGACAGGGGATATATTCATGCTTCAAAAACCCTTAGTAGTGTCTTTTGCCACTGAGGTTGCCTGTACCTACTATGGGGATAAGACCCTGTGATCGATTCCTTTTTAGGTTTCTCCTGCACAGCGCTTGCGCTGTGCTTGAAAAATCTATTGTTTTTTTATATAAACTTAAAAGGGACTTACATCCCGCCTCCTCTCTTTCCCAGTTTTTCATTCATTACCTTTCCTCCATTTCTATTGGCTGTAGCATATTTTCCTTCATTTACCAATGCTTGCTCCTCGTCTGCTTCTCTTATCAGTTTCTTGCTGCCGAAATACTGTCAACATCCACTTTGGTGAAACTATATTTTCATAAAGTTATGCCTTTTACTATTGCAGCATATTTATATAACAATTTATCACCCGGACAGATTAAGTGATTTACATGGAATCACAGGATGTAGCCCGGGATCCCCAGCTCGCGAGTCAGCTGCTCTGGCCGCTGCGCCACATCCTCTCCACTCCCGTGTTATCTGTCAGGGAGCTCTTTCATTCTCCCTGACGATTGATGAAAACAGCTCTTTATTCATTACGTAGGCGAAACCGTTGCATTACCAATGCTTGTTTAAATAAACTGCTAATTGTTCTGATGTCTGGTTGTCTGGAACAGTGCTAGTAAATTACAGATTAGCTTAAGTGCATATTTTAAGACTTTACCTCGCCATCTCAGAGATCATTAAGGACTACAAGTTTAAATACAGGTCAGGAAGAGACTCTACTTTCTGATAGTTTAACTTACTGTTATGATAGCTGAAAGTGCATTTAACGCTTAACATTCACAGAAAGGCAGCTCTCATGGGGCTCGGCTTGACGTCATCCTGGCCATCCGCCGGCTGCCCTGAGGCTGGCCCTAGGCTTGCTCCGCCCCCGCTTGTGACGTGATGACCTGACTCCCGTGTTCCCTGTTCCTCCTCCCTTTATCCCCCATGGTCAGCTGTTGAGGGGGGAGATGACGCTTCGCTGGTGAGCTTCTGCTTCTATCGTTAGTTGGTGATGGTTATTTGAATTATTCTTTTTAGGTCCAGCATTCGAGACCTCTTGTATATACTTTGGTATACACTTTTGTATATATACTTTAGTATATACTTTAGTATATAGTTAAATGTGTATGTACTTTGTGGGCTCTGGAGATCAGCCCTAGGACTTGTCTGCTTCCGCTTAGGGACTTTTTTCTGTTCAACTGCCTCTATTTGACTGTCTTGATAGAAAACGACCAGCAGAGGTCAGTAAAATACCAGAATTGCTTTCTGCTGAGGGACTTTCTTTTTTTAATTTTTCTGGCAACTGCCTCTATTTAACTTATTTTTTTTTTTTAATCTTTTTATTGAACATACGTGGCACAATAACGTCATTCATGTTTATCACATAGAGTAAGTACATATCGTCATATACAGTACAGATCACTTATCGGGATCGTCATATCATCTCACACTTGTTGCATTTGCGTGCATGTCAGCACATACTGTAGTGTCCTTTACATTAAGGCAGTTCCGGTTCAGGAGGCACATAGTCCCCCTCTGTAGGTGTTCCATCCGCCCCACAGTTTAATCCACTTTTTTTGGACAACCCCTACGCACATATACAGTCTTTTCTGCCACCATGGCCCTGTCCATATCTTTACACCATTCCGTGTGTGTGGGTGCAGTTGCTCCTCCCCAATACTGGGCAATGTTCCTCTTAGCCAGCATCATTCCCAATGTCGCCCATGTCTGCGCTATGGAGTTAAGATCTGTTGCTTCCCAAATATTTAGAATGCAGCGTTTGGGTTCAGGAGGGACTGGTTTTCCGCTGACTCTTGTAATGGTGTTCATGACAGATTTCCAGTATGACTGTATTGCGGGGCACTCCCAGAGTGTATGGAAGAAGGTACCAATTGCCCCACATTGTCGTAGGCAGAGCTGGGTAGGAGCTCTTCCTATTTTATAGAGCGTGGTTCTAGTATAGTAAATTCTGTGGAGAATTTTGAGCTGCACTAATCGCAGCTTGGATGTGATCGCTACCTCTCTGGGCGACGCAAGCGCTTCCTGCCAATCAGTGTCATCTAGGTCTCCTACCTCCTCCCGCCATTTGTCTCGGAGCCTTTGCATGGGGTCAGGCATGTTGTTGAGAATCTTACGGTAAGTCATGGAGACTGCTCTTGTTGTCATATGATCCATTAGCAGTCTATCCTCTAGCGGAGAGGCCTTGGGTGGAGTAGTGCCAGGGGGAATCACTGCCTCTAGTGCGTGCTTGATCTGGCGATAACGGAGCTGTTCCGTCGGTGCCATCTCATTTTGCTTCTGGAGCTGCTCAAAGGGGACCATTTTTCCCCGCACCCAGAGATCCCCGACCCTAGATATCCCTATGTCGTCCCAGTGTTTGAATTCTTTGCTCTTACCCAGCCTACCTAGTTTATCCGTGACCCAGAGGGGTGTTGCTTGTGTGATCTTATTATGCCACCCCAACTTTCTGCGCACTATGTTCCATACTTGGAGTAGGTGGTTCGTTGGGTCTGTCAGGGCCCGTGTCTTTTTATAGAGTGCTCGATACAATCTCTCCTCACCCAGTTCTAATCTGTCGAGGCCATAGGCCAGATCCGTGTGTGGGACATGGAGCCAGTTATTGATGACCGTTAATTGGGACGCCCAATAGTACACTTGTATACTTGGGAGTGCGATACCGCCATCGTACCATGTTCGGAACAACTTTGTCATAGCTATGCGCGCTGGTTTGTTATTCCAAAGGATTTTTGTGACTTCTGCTTCTATTGCTTGGAAGTAGGACTGGGGGACCAAGAAAGGGGTGTTTTGCAGGGCATACAGGAACCTCGGAAGCGCCATCATCTTAAAAAGTGCCGCCTTTCCTAAAAGTGTTAGTGGGAGCGACTGCCAGTATTTTGTGTCCCTTTGTAGCCGTCGCATGGGAGCTTGGAGGTTCAGAGTCATAAAGACCCCCGGGTCATGGGTGATGTGAATTCCCAAATATTTAAAAGTATCCCCGGCCAGTGTTATAGCACATAATGCCGGCGGAGATCCCTTCAGGATGTACATCACTGATTTGGTCCAGTTGATTGTGTACCCTGAGTGTCTGCCAAATGAGTCACAAATGTCCAAGATACGCAAGAGAGAACGTTTGGGAGAGGCCAAATAAAGGAGAACAACGTCAGCATACCAGGATATTCGATCCTCGCAGCTCTCCGTCCAGCGGAGCCCGCGAATGACAGGGTCTTGTCGCACCCAGGCCGCCAGGGGCTCCAATATAAGGGCAAAAAGAAGCGGAGATAGTGGGCAACCCTTCCTGGTGCCTCGATGGAGTGGGAACTCTCTGGATATATGTCCATTAGCTACAACGTGTGCGAGGGGAGCAGTGTAGAGCAACCTAACCCACGCGCAGAATTTGGGCCCGAACCCCATTTTCACGAGGACGGCAAATAGGAAAGGCCACTCGACCGTGTCGAAGGCCATTCGGGCGTCCAGGGATAACACGATGGCTGTTAAAAGCAAAACAATAATCATGAACATTACCTGCGCCATCTTGTCTGGTGGAATTCTATGTGCACATAAGTTGCAGTCATTTTGATCTATCACAGCCATTTTGTACTCTGTTGGTCACCTTTGTTTCACCCTGCCCTTACTAGCATCCCTCTGACCGACCTGGTATATGTGCTGGGGGCTATAAACTCTATTGCCACAACAAACCTCAGCGCCACTTGCTGCCACAAACTCGTTTTCCTCTCATCTCTGTTTTCAGGCAAACCTTTGGACACTCTACCCCTCACTGCACCTAGTTACACAAACAGGTTCCAAACACCAAAAAGACTCTTGCAACATGATTTATTGCACTACAAACAGCAAGACTTGTTGTTACCAACAATGGGACCTGTTTTTATCAACAGAACGGACTCTTAGATCTGGCCGGTCTCACATGTTTTAGACCCTGAAGCAAGGTCCAGCTGCAAGATAAGATTGTCTGTTTGACCTGGGTGGGAAGAGAATTACTGTTGGGCTTGTGTGACAACCTGCCCGGGGCGGGGACCCCAAGCTTGTGTAACCATGGTAATGAAACAAATGCATTGTGTCAAACCTGTATAAAAGGAAGAGCCAAAGGAGTATCAGCAGAGCACTTCCCTCAGACATCCCGGTGTCTGCAGTTGACGTGATCTCCTCATGAGAAATAAACCTGTTTCTTGTCTTCCAGTTTCCAGCGCTTGCCTCATTATTTTGATAGCGAACCCAAAGTGAATTAGAGGTGGAACCCTGCACCGGGCAGCATTGAGGGTCTTAGAAGACTCGCTGCCTTTCACAAATTGGCGCCCAAGCGTAGGGGCCCATCAGCGACGCGTGGGTCCGGTAGAGAGGTCCCAACGACGGAGTGAACGACTAAACGATTGGGGTATACCTGCCTGAGAAGACCCTTGTCTGGCTGCCGATCGACTGAACTTCACCGGTTCCGAACGGACCTCTCTCGAGTGACCTGCGGTCCTGACTGGGACCTTAGAGGAACGCCGCATTGATTGTTTGAGTGAGAGGACAACCAGGCGCTGGAAGGGGAAGACGAAGAACTGTCCATAAGGTCCGGGTAAGGTGAAAAAACGACTTAAATTGATTGATTGATTGAATAGTTTGATTGAAATACTAGTATTCCTTTTTTTGATATTGAGTTATTTGCGACATTTCCCTGCTTGCAAACAACGAAGAATAGGAATATTCTCTCTCTTTGCAGGCAGCGAAGGACAGGTAGTGCAGACTTTTTGTCTAAATTGATTGATTGAGATATTCATACGTCATGCCTGTTTTCTCTAGATTGTTTGATTGTAATTGTTTTGGACCCGACCGTTCGTTAGAGGTCAGTCAGCCGGCACCGCCGGAAGGCACCCCTAACAAGGACATGTACGTAAAGTATGGATTAGCCACCGTAGCTTATAGCAAACTATGGCATAAATACACTAGGAAGGACCGGGTAAATCAGTGGCCACTGACGGGATCTTTCGATCTCGCTAAAATAGAAACGTTAGAATTAGCTCTCCACAAAAAGAAAACTAGACCAGCCATGTTTGACAGTTTTGGTTTATGGCGAAAAGAGGCAGCTCAAAGAAAGAAAAGGGATGAAGCTAGACAAGATAAAGAAACGCGAAAATCAGCTTACCAAGCCTATAAAAGATTAGAAGAAAAACTAAAAGAAAAGGAAATCGATAAAAAGGAACAGGAATCAAAAATATCAGGTCAATGCCCTGTTAGAACGCCCTCGACTCTTTACCCCAAGTTACCAGCAAAACAAAGGGTAGATGATGATTTATTGTTAGGTCCCCCAATCATATACATGCCACCCCCTTACGCCCCTACTCATCCCGTAGTACAACGCCAGGACCACCAAAGTATAGCCGGAGATGGCACGATCGCCTCAGTCTCCACCGCCTCTGCTCCCACCGAGTCACCCACACCAAATGCCTCATCAAAGGATACAGTAGTAGAGGTAGGATCAAAAGAAAAAGGAGCGACCAGGGTCCCGCGATTAAGTAAAAATGAGCGAGCAGCCATTGATAAAATAGTTAAATCCCTCATAGATAGGAAGGAGACAGAAGAGTATGTAACTGACATATGCAACTCCTATGTTGAAAACCGCAAACGATACTTTATTGTACGTCTCTGTTACCACACTCTTACTGCATATGAAGAAAAGTACCAAGATGTAGGGCCCGAGCGGCTAGTGGCTCTCTATAGGAAGGTAGACACCGGAGATGAAGGCGACAACGATGTTACAGAACTCTTTTCATCCACACTGGAGGTATTCCGTCACCTCGTGGAACAAGGACGGATAGATAAGGACAGGACATCTAAGATAGCAGGACCCCCGGTGGAAAAACCAGATAGCATGATGCCGATAAAAGAAGCTGCCCCTTATTGGGTACCTCCTAGAGGACAAGGGACTCATGACGATGTGAACCATCAAGACGCTAGAGGAAGGGTGGTCTACAATTGGGTGTATCAACCATGGGACAGACAGGACATTTTGACGTTCCGTAAATCTTTACCGGATTTACGAAAGAACCCCACCGCCTTTTACACCGAGCTAGGTACCGCTCTGGGATCAACAATAATGACACTTGCCGACATAGACTTGTTCTTCGGGTTATGTTTGCCAGCAGATGTGTGGAAACAGATTAGGAAAATAGACCATACCGAACTGCTTGGTCATACCTGGGAACAACTCAACACATTAGATAAACAGCGGAACCCTGGTCAAAAACCGGTTAAACCAATATTGGACCTCCCTGACAAAATAGTGCTGAAAGTGAAAACGCTGATCCCAGAGAAAAAGATAGACTGGTCCATAGTAACCGCGTGCCGCCAGAAACCACGAGAGGATGTCTCAGAGTATTTCTCCAGATTTGAAACGGTGTTCTCCGATTACAGTGGACAAGACATGTCCACCGCAACCGGACACCACTTATTTGTGCAGAACTATGTCAAAGGACTACTGCCAGATGTATCCCAGAAATTACAAGCCAGCGAAAGTAGTTGGGCAGCATCTAAACCGGCGGCCATTCTCCAAATGGCCCAGTACTATGAGCATCAGAAAAACGAAAATTACAGGGCTACAGAAAGGAAAAAGAAGGACTTGAAGGAAAGGGTAATGGTAGCACAACTCCAGGGGGCGAATACAGGAAGGGAGCAATATAGGGGAGGATACCAGCAGAATACCCCTAGAGTACAGCCACCTAGAAACAATTCATCGACATCATATGTAGGACGCCAAGACCTAGGACAGGATCAATGTGCATTTTTCAAAGAATATGGACACTGGAAAACCCAATGCCCGGCTTTGTTAGGAGCTGGTAGGGGCAGAGGGGCGAGGAAATAGCAAGTGGACAGAGAGGAAGACGACGTGGGAGAGGGTACGCGAGTGAAGCAAGCGAGGAAAGGCCAGGAAGAGTGAACACATTTGACCATCCCAAACAGAATCAGTACCAACAGACAGATTATGACAATACGTACGACTTTGCATAGGACAGCCAGGGGCAAGGGAGGGATCCAGTCGAGCTCTATGTTGATCAGCAAGGCCCTTATCTTACCGCTGAGGTCCTGGGCACAAAGTCGCCATTTCTGGTAGACACAGGAGCAACACGTAGTGCACTATCCAAACGACTGATTCCAAGGGCACCCTTGTCAGGCTCACATGTGACCTCAATAGGATTTGACGGTACGCCCTCTACCAACCCTTTGTCCCGACCGATCCCTTTTAACCTTGACAACAATAGCGTCGAAACGACATTCCTCCTCTCTTCCAACACCCCAGACGCCATTATGGTTCTCGACCTTTTGAAACACTTCCATGCGACTATCAGATGCTCACCAGACGGAGTGCGTGTCGTCCTGTATGACAACCCCCAGCGCCATAGAGAGAACCCTTCTCAGCACATGTTTCCCATCTCCCGAGACTGACGCATCCCTACTGGACACTTTGCCATCACACTTATGGGCTAAGGCTGATTCAGACGTAGGACGAATGATGATTGACCCAGTACACGTAACAATACGACAGGACGCAACCCTACCGAAAGTACCGCAGTACAAAATATCGCCAGAGGGTGAGAAGGCACTGACAGAGATCATACACTCTTTGGTAGAGGCAGGGGTGGTAGAGGAAGTAGTGAGCAACGTTTGTAACAGTCCCATACTACCGATTGTAAAGAGACAGGGAGAGGGAGACGGAAAAGCCTACCGCTTCATCATTGACCTGCGGGAGACAAACAAAATCGTAGTGCCACAATACCCAGTAGTTTCCGACATCACGACAATTTTGACTTTAATCCCCTCCACTGCCACCACCTTCACTGTAATTGACCTCAAAAACGCATTCTTTTCCATACCTATGCACAAGGACAGCCGCTATCTATTTGGATTCACCCTAAACTCCCGTTCGTACAGATTTTGCAGAGCACCTCAGGGGTACACTGAGAGCCCAAGCATCTATAGCCAGGCGCTTAAAAGACAGTTGGACGCCATACAATTGCCAGATGGAGTGGCACTAATACAATATGTAGACAACATCCTTCTAGCAGCGGACACCATACCAATAGCCGTCACAGCCACCATCAAACTACTCCATTTTCTTGCTGAGAATGGTCACAAGGTCTCCGAAAGAAATTGCAGTTCTGTAAATCACAAGTGACCTATTTGGGTCACCTTTTATCCAAAGAAGGGAGGAAACTCACGCCTGACAGGATCCAGACAATTCTAGACACCCCTGTCCCCAAAGATCAGAAACAAGTCCGCTCTTTGATAGGTCTCACCTCATTTTGCCGACAGTGGTTACCGAACTTTAGCCTCATTGTCAAACCCCTTCTCTCCCTCCTAGCTAAAGACATCCCCTCACCTCTCCCCTGGACCCCCGAATGCCAGTCGGCCTTTAAAGAACTACGCAATGCCCTTTGTTCAGCGCCTGTCCTAGGAACCCCGGATTACTCCAAACCATTCTTCCTCTACACGCACGAGAGGGAAGGATGTGCATTGTCTGTCCTAACACAATCAATTGGTCACAAACAACGCCCTTGTGCATATTTCTCTGCCACCCTCGATCCAGTAGCTGGAGCGCTGCCAGCGTGCCTGCGCGCTGTGGCAGCTGCAGCAGTATCGATACGCCAGAGCGAAGGAATAGTACTCTCCAATCCAGTCACTGTTTTAGTACCCCATGCAGTCGACACACTACTAAACCAGACCAAAACACAACACTTGACTAGCGCCCGACTGACAGGATATGAGTTGACCCTGCTAGCACCGCACATTACCCTAAAGCGATGCACCACCCTCAATCCAGCCACACTGTTACCCCTACCCGAAAATGATCCTAGCGTGACTCCACTACACGACTGTGTGACACTAACCGATGAACAAACAAAGAGTAGAATAGATCTCAGAGACACCGCCTTTCTAGAACCAGATGGAGAACTATGGGTGGATGGTTCGTGCATCAAACTCCCCGACGGCACCACCTCAGCTGCATACGCTGTCACCACAGCCCGAACCGTTCTGGAAACAGCCCGTATTCCCCAACGTTCAGCCCAGGCTGCAGAACTCATTGCCCTCACACGAGCATGTATCTTAGCGACTGACACGACAGTTAACATATACACCGACAGCCAATATGCCTTCGGGGTGGTTCACCATTTTGGGATCTTATGGAAAGAAAGAGGGTTCCTGACTTCACACGGTACACCCATCCTGCATGGAGATCTAGTCTCCGCCTTGACGCAAGCAGTCCTCCTCCCCAAGAAGTTAGCAGTGATAAAATGCCAAGCACATAGGAAAGTGACTGATCTCATTGGACAGGGAAATGCACTAGCAGACGTTACTGCCCGAGCCACGGCAGGAGACAGAACTACGACACGAATGTATGTGACCAGGTCACAAGCTGAACGATGGACTGACGCTAGGACCACTGTAAGGGACATACAGACTACAGGCACACAAGACGAATTGACCGAGTGGGAAAAGGTGGGACTAAAAGACGAGGAAGATTGCTGGAGAACTAAAGACGGAAATAAATGGCTGTTACCCAATGCCTACCTCATCCCCATATTGACCATGGCACATTTACCAGCACACATAGGCTCCACCCCCATGATTGAACTAATCACCAGAGTATGGCATAACGTCAAGATAGCAAAATCTGCAAAACGCCTAGTACAACAATGTATAGTCTGCCTACAACACAACCCAGGGAAGGGGACAGTAGTACCACGGGGAGGGTTTGGAGTCCCTGACCACCCCTTTGAAATCCTTCAAATGGATTGCATTCAACTAGAGAGATGCCTTGGTCTAAAATATGTCCTGGTGGTTGTGTGCGCTTTTAGCCAAACACCGACTGACCCCGTATGAGGTGGTCTTCGGCAGGCCTATGAGCATTTGGGCGGCACCAAGACCCACCTCCATTAATGATGTCCCGAACATATTAATGTTGGATTACTTGCATAAATTAACAAACGAGCTAACAATTATCCACCAACAGGTGCAGCAAGCCTTGCCTGACGTATCCAGGGGCCCGGGACATGAAATAAAGCCAGGCGACCATGTATTGATTCGCAACTTCCAAAGAACGAAGAATCTGGAGCCTAGGTGGACGGGCCCCTGGCAAGTCCTGATCACCACCCGAACTGCCCTCCGAGTGGAAGGAAAACGAAACTGGCTGCATGCCCACCACTGCAAACGAGTCCCTCCAACCCTGGCAACCTGTGAAGGGGTGGAGGTGCAAGAGGAAGTACTCGCGAGAGACCGACCAGCTCTGAGTTGCTACCCACAAGAAGACACCCTCGAACTATCAGAATTTCCCGACCCCACGGTGCCATCCAGGAAAGGGTACAACCTAAGATCGACGAAAGGAGGGAGCTCCAACGACCAGGCCACTAACTAAGTCAAGGCCTCAGATCGGTAGCACAGTCAAACAACGCTACCAGGAAAGCGCCAGACAAAAGTCTGTGGTCCTAACAGTTGTTGAGCTCCTCGAAGATGATGGAAGAAACTGAACACCTGCAAAACCACCGCAAAGACACCAAGACTGCTAACCTGCACAGCACAAAGACAATTGCACTTGTAGCCGCATTTCTCACCTGTCTCCTGCTAATGGTCGCACTCTGGATCATTGAAGAGAATGCACCTGCATACAGAACATTGTCACCCACCATGCAACCAACCACCAAGAAAGAACACTACCTGGTATCACTACCGCCACATCTCCGAGAACGACGCAAAGAATTCTGGAATAAATCTTTCGTGCAGATGTTGCACCAGCACAATCTTGCCACCAATGCTACCAACTCTTGGGTCTGTGGGCTGTTACCACATGCCACTGAACATTCCATCCCTTTCATCCCTTCGCCCTTTTCTATTCACGGATCTTGCCTTGCCTGGATGATGCTCCTACAAGAAAGTTACAAAGACGATGCCACTTCCGACGGAACAATCGCCCAGTTCTACAACGAGTTCTGGCGAAACAAAACAGGAAGGACAGCCGCCCCTTCTGCCCTCACACCTTCAATGCGACATTCCAGATTAATGTCCCCTCCAAAGAACGAGTGGAAATGTAAGTGTTCAATAATCCTAACAGAGCCACATTTTCCTACCTGAAGAAAAGAACTGCTGCAACACTGACTGTGGCCCTATCTGTGGTGAACGTCTCTGGCCTTGTATGCATTGAAGGCCGTGGGACTAAGAATGTGGGTCACAGCACCTGTAGCATTGTAAGGACTTTGAACACTGCCAACCCCCCAGCGCTTGTTGCATCACCCAATATGTACTTTGTTTGTGGAACCAAAGCCTACACCTGGCTCCCAAGAAACTGGGGGGGCACGTGCTACATCGCCTTTGTTTTGCCACCAACCTACACAGCCCCTGCAGAGCATCATCGAGAAAAGCGTTCTAAAGACATTGATCAAGCTGACTCTGCCTCATCACAGTTCAGAAATTCATCAAGGATCAGAGACTTGGACAATTGGAAGTTGGCTTTGGGGCATCTTGAAGGAGTGGGGTTGGAAAATATCAATGATTCTCTTGGTCCCAGTATTGACAATATGTGGTTGTTGTTTGGGTATACACTGTATACCACCTTTGTGTTCTCTTTGCATAACTACCTTGCACCCTAAGACTATGGACACTCAGCTAACAAAAATGAGAGTAATGTATGATCAAGAGATACGGGACATTATGGAGATCGAAATAGACTGACAGGCTGGCTAGTTATGTTCAAAGGGGCCACTGTTAAAAGCAAAACAATAATCATGAACATTACCTGCGCCATCTTGTCTGGTGGAATTCTATGTGCACATAAGTTGCAGTCATTTTGATCTATCACAGCCATTTTGTACTCTGTTGGTCACCTTTGTTTCACCCTGCCCTTACTAGCATCCCTCTGACCCTCTGACCGACCTGGTATGTGTGCTGGGGGCTATAAACTCTATTGCCACAACAAACCTCAGCGCCACTTGCTGCCACAAACTCGTTTTTCCTCTCATCTCTGTTTTCAGGCAAACCTTTGGACACTCTACCCCTCACTGCACCTAGTTACACAAACAGGTTCCAAACACCAAAAAGACTCTTGCAACATGATTTATTGCACTACAAACAGCAAGACTTGTTGTTACCAACAATGGGACCTGTTTTTATCAACAGAACGGACTCTTAGATCTGGCCGGTCTCACATGTTTTAGACCCTGAAGCAAGGTCCAGCTGCAAGATAAGATTGTCTGTTTGACCTGGGTGGGAAGAGAATTACTGTTGGGCTTGTGTGACAACCTGCCCGGGGCGGGGACCCCAAGCTTGTGTAACCATGGTAATGAAACAAATGCATTGTGTCAAACCTGTATAAAAGGAAGAGCCAAAGGAGTATCAGCAGAGCACTTCCCTCAGACATCCCGGTGTCTGCAGTTGACGTGATCTCCTCATGAGAAATAAACCTGTTTCTTGTCTTCCAGTTTCCAGCGCTTGCCTCATTATTTTGATAGCGAACCCAAAGTGAATTAGAGGTGGAACCCTGCACCGGGCAGCATTGAGGGTCTTAGAAGACTCCCTGCCTTTCACATGGCGTCCTCTTGTATGGTGTGCTTGAGTCCCAGTACGCTGTGGAGGCGTCTCAGATTAAGGGCTGTATTCATACCTGGCATGAACCCCGATTGATCTGGGTGTATCAATGTGGCTAGGTGCGGCGTGAGTCGATTGGCCAGAGATTTAGCCAAGATTTTGGCCTCTGCGTTAATCAGGGATATGGGCCTGTAGGAGGTGCACTCCTGAGCCGGTTTGCCGGGCTTATGAATGGCCACTATCGTCGCTATACGTTGGTCTCGTGGAAGTTCCCCTCCATCTAGAGCAGCCTCGTACATTGACACGAGATGGGGCGTGAGTGTCATTGCGTTTCGTTTGTATCACTCTATGGGGATACTGCTTGGGCCCAGGGCCTTCCCCGACTGGAGATTCCCGATCGCGATCGCTATCTCTTCCGTGGAGAGTTCCACCTCTAATAATTGGGACTCCATCTCCGTAAGTTTGGGAAGTCGGATATCGTGGAGGAAGTCCTCCGCATCCGCCTGTGTTATTGTAGGCGCGGAGGTGTAAACCTGTTCATAGTGATGCGCTGGGAGGTCTACTATGTCTTGTGGGTTTGTTACAGCTTCTCCCGTGGGAAGTTGGAGTTCCGCGATCCACCTGTTTGCCTTTTCCCTTTTATCAAGCCATGCCAGTAGCTTGCCGGCCTTATCGCCGACTTCGTATACAGTGTGCTGAGTAGCGGAGACTCTCATCTTCGCTTCCTCCCACAAATAGTCCCTGTATTCCTGCTTTTTGAGAAGAAGCGAATGGGCGGTCACGTCGGAGGGGTCCTGTCCGTAGGCCCTCTCCAGGTCGCCCACCTCCCGCTGAAGTGTTGTCACTGTCTGGGCTTTTTCCCTCTTATAATTGGTGATAAGGGAGATCGCTTGTCCGCGGATCACCGTTTTGCAGGCTTCCCATAGGACTAGTGGGGAGGTGACCGAGGCCGTGTTCTCGCTGAAGTAGAGTTTGGTAGCGTCAGTCGGCCCCTTCCCAATTTTTTAGTTCTTGAGGTATCCCGGGTAGATAGGGAATATTTGTCGCTGTGTTGTAGTGTGCCACATATACAGAGCGCTGACAGGGGAATGATCGGAGATGCCCCTCGGTAAGTGCGCGACGTCGAGGAAGTTCCCGACTTCCCCCGCCGGTATCAATATGTGATCTATTCTAGACAGGCTGTTATGCGCTCCCGAGTGGTATGTGTATTGTCGTGCCTGTGGAAAACGGAGTCGCCAGACATCTACCAGACCCAGGGCGTCCTGAAAGTCCGCTAAGTTAGTGTGTGTTTGATGCTGTTGTCGAGGGGATGTGCGGTCTAGGGTATCATCCAGTGTTGCATTGAGGTCACCGCCTATGATTAAATTACCCTGTGGGAGCTGAAGCAGGAACGCGCTGAGCGCCGGAAACGCCAGCGAGTGGAGTGCGGGGGGGGGATGTATACCAAAACTAAATTAAGAACCCGACCTTCCCATTGGCATGACAGGGCCGCGAAACGGCCCTGATCGTCTGTGTATGTGTGGTTTATAATAATCGGGTGCTGTTTTTTAATGAGGATCCCTACCCCCCGGGAACCGGACGTGAACTCTGAATGTACCGCGCCAGTTTGAAGCCCCATCTATCGAGAGCTTTACAGGTCGGCCCTGTTAAGTGGGTCTCTTGTATCAGGGCTACCGCTGGTGCCTTACGCTTTAAGTATTGCAGGACCAATACCCGCTTGAGCTTATCCCGGAGACCGTTGACATTCCAGGAGACTATAGGCAGTTGCTGTAAGCGTGTAGTCGCTACATCGGAGGGGTCAGGCGGCCCTGTCATAGACAGTGTTGGAGATGTGTGCTGCATGGCGCGAAGATCTCTACAATCGTATCTGAACCATGTGTGTGGATATGAGGTGTGCCATTGAACAAATAACAACAAATATTCCAATTAAAACAAAAGTTACCCCAAGAAACCCTTACTTCCTCCCCCCTCCCTGCCTCCCTGCAAGACGGTTTCAGAACTACCCGCCACCCCAACTTTGCAGAGCGCCTAAATCCCATTATCCGGTACCTTCGTGGGGGGAAAGAGAGCTCCTGTGGTGGCCCCCCCAGGGCTATTTGGTAAATGCTTATACCCTCTCACAGGTATAGTAAGCCCTGGCGAAACTTCGAAAGTTGTCTGTCAATGCGGGGCCGCAGGTCGGCCAGCAGCGATCAGGCCCACAAGCCCCACTGCTGCCGTAGGGTGCCGCCTGAATCTATAGTCTCATCTAACCAAGTACCTATAGTGCAGCCAAATGATTCGCCACTGTTCAATGTATCATGGATAACGAATAGGTCCTTATCACGCCATATTAGGTGGGGACAATGTCTATAGGGTCCAGTTAGTCTTTGTTCTGCTGGGTTTCCGTCGCCGGCGTCTGCTCTGACGTTCCTGGAGATTGTGATCCCACCGCTCTTCGGTTGATGTTTCGTCCCGGCTTGCCACGGGGTGGAACCTGACGCCAGCCCTCGAGCCAGTCCTGATCCTCCTCCGGAGTGGGGAAGAACCATGTCTTCCCGTCCGCCTCCACTCTAAGCTTCGCTGGGAACAGCATCGAATATTTGAGTTCACGCTTCCTGAGTTCTTGTTTTACTGCGATGCAATTTCGTCGCTGTTTGACTACAGTCGCCGTATAGTCCGGGAAGGAGGAGATCGTGCTTTGCTGGTAGCGGATCGGGGGGGCCGCTCTGGCTGTCTGGAGGATGATGTCGCGGTCTCGAAAGTTGAAGATACGCGCCAGTATGGGCCGAGGGGACGCACCCGGCCGGGGTCTGACCCCGGTGACCCGGTGGGCCCGCTCAACCGAGAAATAGTTGGAGAGTCCTCTGGGTTGCAGGTTATTCTTGACCAGGTCCTCTACAAAGAGGTCTATCGCGGGGTCCCCTTCTCCTTCCAGCACTCCCACTATACGTACGTTATCGCGGGGTCCCCTTCTCCTTCCAGCACTCCCACTATACGTACGTTATTGCGGCGGGAGCGACCTTCGTAGTCATCCAGTTTTGCCGCCATGGCCTTACTCTCCATTTCTAGCTGTTTCACTTGTTTCTTCAAGGCAGCTGTGTCCGAGTTCAGCTCAGTAGTCGTGGTTTCCACCTCAGTCACCCGGGAGCTGAGGTTTCTAAAATCGGCGCGGATTAGGGAAAGTTCAGTGGTAACAGTGTCTATGCGGGCTTCCAATGATGTTTGCACCTTATTGAGCGTGGTCATGATATCTGCTAGTGTGATCTCTTTTCCGGTCGAGGGACCCTTGCTGGCCGCCGCATCGGCGTCGATTCGGTCGTGCTGATCCTGATCCGGTTTGGAATAGGCATATTTTTCGAGTTTGTTTTGGTGGGTCACTCGTTGGCCACGACCCCCCATTGTGTCTTGTTCTGCTGGATTGAGCCAAGGCCGCTAGCTGCTATCTGGTGGTACTCACCGCCGCCTGCCTGTGCCACCTCACCGTGCACGCGGCCTGTCGGGTTTCCCACCAGCCGGTTGCCGTTGCGGCGTTGTCGTTGGTAAATGCGGAGTATCTGTCCCTCTTTCTTGCTCAAAATCCGTCCTCCTGGGCGATTTACAGCCGTTGGGCACCGAGGCCCTCAAGACAAGTGTCTACAGTAAGGATGGAGCCCCCCTTCGTCCGTGGGGAGTCGGTGTGCGGCACGCCTCTGAGCGGGTGTCTGCGGTCCACGACAACACCCTCCTGGGGGCCCGCTTCCGAGCGTGGGCCCCACTGTGTAACGCCGGGATCCAGGGTGCTGCCAGACCACGGCCCTCCGGTTGGCAAGCTTGTGGGCCGGGGGGACTCCCACCACGGGCCCCTCTATTTAACTTTTTTGATAGAAAACGACCAGCAGAGGTCAGTAAAATACCAGAATCACTTTAGCATTCTCTAGATTCCAGTCCATAGAAATTGTCTTCCACCAGCACCCGTAGACAATAATATTTTTTTCAAATCCTGTATTTTCAGATATATGACCACCGAAGGCCCTGCTTTTATATTAAAAACAGAGCTTTGGACTATACCATTTCCTGCTGAAAGGCAATATTTCTCTCCATGTGTTCCCATACCTGGCGTGTCACGCAGTTTGGTGCTTACTTTCCCTCCATGTTAAAGAACAGTAGATGTTTCAGCGCCCAGGCTAATGTGCTGCATTGCTAAATACATATAATGTCCCAAAGGCGAGACCGATTGAATTGCAAATGCTTGTTTTTCCTTTTCTGCTCGTTTTCTTTCTTGACATCTTCTGGTTCTTTTTTGGGTTAATGCATCATGCTCTTAAATCACACCACACCTGTGGACCCCTACATCATTATCCTGGTATTCATTGTTGAGGATGCCTTGGGGGCCACTAGTTGTACTGGGACATGGTCCCCAATGGTGGATTGATATAATGTATATCCCTACTTTATATCTGGCTATATTGGAATGTACCAATACGACATTGTGCAACCGGCATTTATGACGTCCTGTTACAATGTATGTATGCTGTGAGATTGTTCAAAAATAAAAAGCAAGTTTAAAAAAACACAGAAAATCAATTGAGAGCCTGGGCTACATCTTAGACCCATATTACGAGCTTACCGTTAAATTCCAATATGTGTGGTGGGTAAGAAATACCTGATTTTATTGGGTGCTTTAAATATCGCTCCAATCACCAGCCAGCTTGTAATGAGGGCCTTTGTGTTGGATTCCGAATGATTAGCATGTATTTAACAGTATATTGTGATATATGGCTAGTGAGCTCTGCAGCAGGTTAACCATATGCTTAGTCAAAGAATGGGGATTGCTGATGCGGTGTATGCCTGGTGACGTGCATGCGCAGGTGTGTGTTTTTGGTGTTTCCGAACATGAGCGCGAGATCAGTCCGCGCCCTGGATTCCTGTGCTTGTCCTCGTGCCATACAATGCTATCCCGCAGGGACTTATGGGGGTTCTCGCAGAGCCACAGACAGCTGATCTGTGGAGACCGAGCAGGTGACGGCTTGCCTTCCGGATTCCAGGCAGTCTGCTGATGTACTGGGGCAGGGGGTTTCCAATAAACAAGTTCATTAAAACCATTCCTGAAATGAATAAACACAACTGGCCCAGTGGCGGTCCGCCGAGAAATGTCAGGCAGCCATCACGCCCTGTTCTACTTAAAGTGTCTCTCGTTACTAAATTAGTATTAACAAGTTGTTAAGCGTTTCCTTTTAAACAAAGAGAAAACCATTCCAGTGAGCGTGCACCTCTCCCTCCACTGATTAGGGAACCTTCCTGCGTACGGACTGGTCTTTGGTTTTATATTTTGTGACACGGGATGTGGGCAATATCTGCGTCTTCGAGAATAAAACTTCCAAGCCAATCTTTATAGCTTGTGTTACTTGGAGTCCATAAACAGCGTAGATGGTTACACAAACGAGTGTACTTTTTTTGCCATTAACAATTTAAGGACTGCGATGTTACTGCACCTGCTGCTGTCCCTCAGCACTCAGTAGTTAAAGGCACCGATTAGGTTAAAAAAAAAAAAGAGTAAAATGGGCATAAAGCACTGTAACTCCGAAAGTGTGCCTCAGCAGTGCAGTGGGTACACCCAGGCTCGTTTGATGGTCAGGGTACGACGTCCATCGTCCTAACCAGACATAATGCAGGAGCAGACCTGGATTCTGTCCAGGAGCCTCAGCCTCACCACATGAAGGGCTGAAGGCTCTTCTTTCTGTGGTCTGTGGAGGCCTTCTCTACAATTTACAGAATTGTGCAGAATCTGGTGCGTCTTCCCTTCGGCTGAGGCTTCTCATGAAGCGCCAACCACATATGCATCTGCACAGATTGCAAGGCTGCCATTTGCTCGCTTTCCCTTGGAAGCCATGGAAGCCACATGAAGTTGAGATCTAAGACTTCTGTGGCTCGCGGTTGCAGAGTGATCAAGCAGCGTATTGTTGTAATCCAGGATTCTATAGCCACAAAGAGATATGGTCATATTAAAGCTTGATGTTCTGTGAACCAATGCTTGGCCTCTCTTTTTGCTGTTGCTTAGCACAGAAACAACTGCTGTGTATCATCTCAAAAATTCTTATTGTAATTACTGTGTTATTGTAAAGTCATACTTATGCAACATGCTCTGTGAAAAAGAGGAGACCTTACAAGACAGTTACATTAACTCTGGGGTGCGTGCGTTGCATTATCGCAATATTCCCATGAGGGAAAGGCTTGGTAATAAGATTTCCCGTACCTTGACATTGTGACTGCTTATTCTAACTGTGCTATTCAGATAAGTGATACGATGCTCGCCTGACAAGACTCAGCCCCTGCTGCCTCTATGGTTGGGACTGCTCAGTAAGAATCTGTCGTTCCCCCCTTAGCTGTCGATGTGCTTGGCCTTTTTGCACCCCATGCTATGCTCCTCCATCCATGTAATCCCAGTGCCCCCGCCTCCTTGCCAGATCTCTCCAGCTCACTTATGGGCAGAATATATTAATTGTTATTGTTAAACTTCATATTCACTTATATGTCTTCTTTCTGAGATGAGCCACCCCTGACGCAAGTGAAGCTTCAATGGCAAAACCAACTCCTTTCTAGAGTAGAAATAAAGCTTCATGTTATCAGTTATGTATTGAAGTGCTCAATTTAGAAATCCTGGGAACGACTTCCGATTGAAAATGGATATCATGGGCCGTGCCTGTGATGAAGACAGTAGATTGTATATCACGTACGTGGGCGAAGGTGTGTATGACATCAGTTCAAGACCACAGCTAATGGTTCAAGAGTACTAGGGATCACAGAGTGGCACTTTAAGGATCAGCAGCAGGAGAGGGATCTCATATCATGCTTGAAGAGTGTGGTGCTGGAGGTTTATCTTGAGCACCACCATTGTTGCAGTGAATCTGATCTTGCAGGTGGTGGTATTCCAGCTGTGAAGCCTTAGGGTTGCAAACAAAGCTAACCTGAAGAATGGGCAGTGGGAGTTTTGGGACGAGGAATCATTGGAGGTGTTGTGATATTTGGGGTTTGATGGGGTGAAGCAGTAGAATATCTGCTTCAGATTTGAGGTCTGAAGATATCCCTGACGATGAATTTAAACAACTTTTATCGACTTGACCAGTAACTGGCAGATGTCTAAGAGCTGTCTTGCTTTGAAGCAATGAGGGGCGGGAATCAAAATAGATTGAAAATGAAGAGGACTTTGTTTATGGTTTAGAAGTACCAGAATTGGGGGGGGGGGTCAAGGGAGAGGCTGTTGCTGTAATCAAGGTTTCTGAGCACTAGGGTATTTGGAGGTTTTGGCTGTGTGGAAGTCATGCTTAGGTGAATCCTGATGATGTTTTGAAGAGATCGGTGGGCGGAGTTAGCAGAGCATTTAAAAGGAGTGGGCCTTTTTCACTAATCCTCATTTTTTTGTATTTAGTGCTCTGTGTCCTTGCAGTTACTTAGAGCTTTAGGTGAAATACAGAAAAGTGGAGGGTTGGATTCCAATTGGTGATTGGAGGGCCCCTGACCAGTATTCTTCATGTACTACTCTGAGATGTGAGGAGGTCCTTGAAAAACATTGAAAGAGATCTGCTTTGAGGCCTTTCCTGGAAGCATATAGTTTAGTTCAGCCCTGAGGCTTTCCTGATAGTAAGTTCCCCAGTAACTCCCAGAGTTCTGCCTTCAGTGTTTCTTCAACCTCAGGGCACAATGAGCTACAAGGTTCCATTTGCTGAATGCAGATTTCAGTTTCTGGAGCTAACCTGTCCTCGGTACCCCTAAGGCTTTTGTAGGGGCACAGAATATTGGTGGAGAGATTTACTAGCTGAAAGTGTATCTAAGTTTTCATCAGTGTACATTTTGAGGTTTACCTACTACTGCTCTAGGAGCCTCACTATTAAAGTGCAGACATGAAAGGAATGATCACACGGAACTCCTTATGACACCTTCTGATGGGACGATTCCAATGATGTAATTTGGCTGCGTTAACTGCAGTTGGAAAGTAAGAACTAAATCCATTCCAAGGCAGAGTCAGTCACTAGCCCATTTCTTGAGCCTGCGCCACCGTATGTTGTAGTCCATAATGTCATCTGCTAAAAGATCAAAGAGAATGTTGGTTTTGTTTTTATTTGTCCATGTACAATAGGTCTTCTCTGATGTTACCCAGGACAGTTGTGGCTCTGTTTCCTGACCTGAAGCCTGATTGGTGGTCATGGAGGACAACCTTTAATTAGCATATTTTGACTGATGTCTTATAACCTCCATTTTCATGATCTTTCTGGATTAGATTAAGTTGGAGATTGGCCAGTAGCGGTCAAGACTTTCAAGCCAGCAGCTGGTTTATTTAACAGTGGGATGATGGTTCAAGGGGCCTAGTGCAGCTCTGCACAGAGAGATTGTGTTTATCAAGGCTGTGAGTTCTGCATCATGAGATGGGCAGAATTGCTTCATACATGCTGCTAGGCAGTGTTCCCGCAAGAACGTTGGAAGGTCTTGTCCCACTGCCTATTCTTCATATTACTTTGCTCATTGGGGAAAAAGTTGTGAAAGAACTCCATATCCGAGATGGGGCAGAATAAAATGAGATGGTAGTTCATGGTTGCTAGAGATGGACTCACGAATTTTGATAATTCTGTAGTCAGTCATCAAAGTATAATACGACTAAATAATCCATGCCACCAAATTTTAATACTCTGAAAGAATGGGACCACTCATGTATAATAGGAGCACAGTATGATTTCTGGTCTTTAGTTGGAATCCTAAATCCAGGAACATAACAAAGATCTAGACACTGGATGGAGAAAATAGACACACCAACCATCAAGGCGATAAAACTTGCAGTAGTATAATGACGCGCAAAGCAGTTAGAATGCATACCTACAGCTGAAACTGCAGACAGTCCCATATCATGCACTCAGTTGTTACCGGAAGGCATTGGGAACGTCTTATGTACCAGTTGCAGATTGTGTCCTAAAAGCTTAGTTCTATGCTTCATTTTAACTGACAAAAATGAAGCACTGCCTTCCTTTCAGACTAGGATTATGCTGAGCTGTGGGTTATTATGCTGAACATAACTTGGGTTTCGCATCTTGCAGGATTGACTTTTGGTCACAACCAGGCACTGTGAGAGAACGTGTTCTGGTTCCCATATCCTCAGCAGCTGTAAAAGAGTTTTCTCAGGTCTCAATGCTGTGAATATAAATAGCTGTTCTGGTCCCTTGGGTGGAAAATAGCATGATTTTTAAGAGGGAATGGGCAGTAGGAGGCCCGAACTTTCTCTCTAGCTGGCTATTTTCATGCTTAGACCCCTGCAAATAAATCATCATTTTCTCCCTTGTCCAAAGCTCAAGTTAGATGGGGCAGAAGCTCAGTGCTCCCTGCTGTTGGGTAGTAGTAACCCAGGCCTGCTGAGAGGCGCACTGTGAAGCTGAAGGTCTAGGGAGTTTGTGTGCTTGTAGAGAAGCAGTAGTTTTTCATTGCCTAGGACCTGTTAGCTCAATGTGAATTCAGAGCACACATGCGTTCAATGACCAACATCTCCAGAGGAAATGAAACCCCTATGATGAAAATGTTAATAAATAGAAGCAAGCATTGGCCCTAGGGACCTATTGGCTTTGCCAGTGGTTTTAGCCAGGTTTTAGTAGGTTGGAACTATGGAGGGCGAGGAAGTAACGGGAGTGGGGAAGCAAAATGGAGGGTCAGCAAAGCAACACAGGGGTGCTTGGGAGGATTTAACATGGAGGGCGGGATGGGAGGCAAATGGAGAAAGAGCAGCATGGAGGAGGTGGAAGCAAATGAACAAGAGAGAGTGTGAGATGTAGTTAAAGTGCACAGGATAGTGGCTCAAGGGTTTGAAGCTGTATAAAAGTGAAAGCATACGTAAGAGTGGCTCGAAGGACAAAGATCTGTCAAATAGAATTTTCATAATGTTATGAAAAGAAATGTACTGGGATTAGTGGGGGAACAGAGAATGGGGTAAATGGACGCACTCTCATGGAGTGCTTTTAAAAAAAGAAAGAAAAAAACATTTTGGAAAAATAGACGCTCGTGGAAGGATAAAAGGAATCAGTCAGAGAGATGTTTAACAAGCTATGGTCCAGGAGGGTATCAAAGACTAGATGGATGGGCTAAAGCAAACAAAACCATTGAATAGAAAGCAAGAAAATAAGAGCAACAAAACCAAAAGCCAATGGAAGCAGTGGGTGGAGTTGCTTTCCCGGTCAGCTATCAACCTGTCCCCAATAAGTCTTTCGGAACCAGACAGATGTGCCGCCTGGTAGGCTTCCACTAAAAGATCACTGAGGTTGCCCACTTTAAGGTTCACAGGCCGCGGCTCATCACATTGACTTCCCTGTACGTGAATAGTAGACAGCAGCCATCTTAGTTAGCATGGTGTCTGATACAGGGATCACTGACGTAGAATCTTGAGTACTGGAATCAGTGTGTGGTAATAACATGTATGTGAGCGTGGCACTGAGCTAACGATGTTCTTATTTCCCATTATTAAGGGTATGATATTGATGCCTGGGTATCCTTTAACAACAACGTGAACTTTTCTTGACGGTCACACAACACTCACAACTGTAGAAAGAAACACAAATGGAAACCTACGTCTCAGGAGCACCCTACTCATAAAACCTGTGTTACGGTTACTAATACTCATTTGTTCAAACGGAAACCCGGTGCGACGTTATGCCTCTCTTGTTGCCATTCACTATGCATTGTACATTCACATTGTGTTTTCTGTGAAATGAGCTCCTTCAACTTTAAAAACATTATCTATGAGCTAAACTTCACGGAGGTGCCCCGTAGATCATACACTTCTGGTCTGTGCCACATTTCTCCACGGCTCTGTGGTCTCTTGTTGCATAAAAGTGACGCTGGCATTTACGCATGCCCACTCCCTTGCCCGGGGCACAACGGAAGCCAAGGAAGATCAAAACGCGAGCAGGCAAGCAATGCTGCATGAGTTATGACAAGCTGCTTGTTTTCCCTTTCAAGATATAGACCAAACCTAAAATACGTTTCTGCCGCAAGGTTAAAAATAAGTGGCTCTTCACCAGGGCGTCATGTTACCTCTAATTGTCTTGATGTCCATGCCTGTATTTATCGCTCTAGAGTCCACTCAATCGACATGCTGGAGCTAAATTAAATGCATTTATGCAAAGCTGAACAATGCAATCTTGAACTTTTGCTGATTACGGGGTACAGTGGCACTCACATCACATAGGCAGTAGAGTGACATCAGGCGCCCTTTAACCCACCTGGTTACATCACTGAAAGTGACATAAAAAAGAACTTTGACATATATGCTAACCAATGTATATATATTTTTAAGAGTCAATATCTTATTATCCCGGCGGTAGCATGTTAATAAATGTTGGTTGATGTCTGCCACAGGCGACCACCTACTTACTTTAACAGAAAGCAAAATGTATCTTTACTTAAGTTTTTGAATAACCATGTTTGCAGATGATAATATAATAGTGGCAAATACACTCCGGTGTAATCCTAACTGGCACCCAGGGAGATTAAGCTTGTTATACAGCAAACTTCTCATCCCTTACCATGCTTCAACAATTTCTTGATCACCGAGAGCGATCCGTTGTGAGACCGTTCTCATAATTCCTGTGCTGCTTTGTGCCGCCTTTCGCCTAGGTTCACACTACAAAAATATCACAAAGATACATATTCTCGCCCAAAGTTTAATATCCCGAATGACTGCTTCGTGGGTGCTTGGTGATCTGCTGTATCCCTCTTTGATCTTGAATTTGCGTCCCCTTGGCAGCAATGTGAGTGACACCCTGAAGCTGGTCAAAGGACCTTAGGGGAGCACTGAGCATCAGAGACCAGACTTAGAAGACTTATCCCGCAGGTAAGTGCCTCTGCAAGGCCTGGGGACTTCAATACACCCTATTCACCTTTCGGTTGTTTTACCGCCTAGCGAGCTCTCCCACTTTCTTCATAGGTCAGTCCACTTCTTGACAACCTCCACTGCACAGGCATAAAAAAACAATGGCGGACTGCATGCCACTTAAAAAAAAAAATGGTTCTTTGTAACCGTGGAGGCACACCTTCCTCCAACATGAACTACTGTTTTCTGTAAACCTTTCCATCTTTTGAGTATAGCCACATCATGCTAATAGATTAACTCCTGTGACTTCCTTAGTTTCCAAAGATGCAGGAGCACCAAACTGCAGCGCTGCCCCCACACGCCACCCCAATATGGTTCTCATATTCAGACCTCAACTATCTGAAGGCCCAGGGTTACTGCCCTCTGAATACAGAGCACAAACTGAGCTTTTGTGCTCCAGATATAATCACCTGCTTTCTTTACATTGAACATTGCTGATGTATGAAATTCCCTCTGTGCCCACACAGCTTGGCACATATTTTAACTCTTGCTTATTTTGCCAAGCACCATAAGTAACCCTTTGGACGTTTCTATGGAGCTCTATCTTTCAGTGATCTTGCTCTAATTTTATCCGTGCAAATTAGTCATGAAAATTTAAAGTGACTTTAAATCCTTTTCTATATTTTCTTTTTATTCATAAAAACCGATACTCCACAAGCATCCACCTAATTATCCTTTTTGCGAAGAGTTTATCCTAAAATTGCATCGCTAAGCCCACAATTGAAAAGGTTGGCACTTGTTTTCACACCGCCACACTTGTTTAAAAGCTCCTAGAAGTTTGTGGGTTAAGTGCAAATGCAAGAACTGTGAAACTATAAAATAGGCATTGCAGATTTCGTCAACCGCACTACCAAAGTGTTTCCGCAGGCTCTCAGGGCAGCGGTGGCTATGCTACGGCGTGAAACTTGCGCCCCCCCCAGCCTCAAAACTTGTAAAATAAAACCATAATAAACCAGGTTTATTATCGTTTTATTTTAAAAATTCTATTTAGAGACAGCGGATTTTGGGGGTGGGGCCATCGCGGAGGCAGTGCAGTCACGAGAGGGAGTGGCAGGCACTGCACTCAGTGCGCATGTGGGTTTGGCTGGCCGTCTGACTGGCCAAACCCACATGCGCACTGAGCTGTCTCCAACCCCAGCTGCATTGCTGGGTTGGAGACAGCAAGCACAGGCTCCCAATGTCCCTGGGAGTGCAAATTCACGGCGCTCAGACCAATCCTGACGCTGCTTTCAAGCATGAGAGCAGTGGCTGGATTGGCTGCAGGGGACACGGAGCCTGTGCTGGTAAGGACACTGTATTGTATTGTAATTGCATTTATATAGCGCTTACTACCCCTGATGAGGCGTCAAATCGCTTTTATGGTGAGTAGCACGCTACTCTGGAACCCATAAAGGATTAGTGGTGAATTAGTATAGTGAAATATGAAAGTAATTTCAATCACTCAATCAGCAATTTGTAGAGCGCACTAATCACCCGTGAGGGTCTCAAGGCGCTGAGGGGGGGCGGGGGGGGTGCAGCTACTGCTCGAATAGCCAGGTCTTGAGAAGTCTCCTGAAGGTCAGCAGGTCCTGGGTCTGTCGCAGCTGTGTGGGGAGGGTGTTCCATGTCTTGGCGGCGAGGTAGGAGAAGGATCTGCCGCCGGTGGAGGTCCTGTGGATGCGTGGGACGGTGGCGAGGGCGAGGTCGGCGGAGCGAAGCTGGCGGTTCGGGGTGTAGAAGGTGAGACGTTTGTTGAGGTATGCTGGTCCGGCGTTGTGCAGTGCTTTGTGAGCGTGGGTGAGGAGCGTGAAGGTGATCCTCTTGTTCACCGGGAGCCAGTGCAGGTCTTTCAGGTGGGCGGAGATGTGGGTGTGGCGGGGTATGTCGAGGATGAGGCATGCGGAGGCGTTCTGTATGCGTTGGAGTCTTTTCTGGAGTTTGGCCGTGGTTCCTGCGTAGAAGGCGTTGCCGTAGTCCAGTCTGCTGCTGACGAGAGCCTGTGTGACCATCCTTCTGGTTCCGGTGGGGATCCATCTGTAGATCTTGCGGAGCATGCGGAGGGTGTTGAAGCAGGAGGAGGAGACTGCGTTGACTTGCTGGGTCATTGAGAGCGAGGAATCCAGGATGAACCCCAGGTTGCGTGCGTGGTTGGTGGGTGTGGGTGCAGCTCCCAGGGCGGCTGGCCACCAAGAGTCGTTGCAGGCGGAGGGGGTGGAGCCGAGGATGAGGACCTCTGTCTTGTCTGAGTTAAGTTTCAGGCGGCTGTTCTGCATCCAGTTGGCGATGGCCTTCATTCCTTCGTGGAGGTTGGTTTTGGCGGTGGCGGGGTTCTTGGTGAGTGAGAGGATCAGCTGTGTGTCGTCGGCGTAGGAGACGATGTTCAGGTTGTGCGAGCGGACGATGTTGGCGAGCGGTGCCATGTAGACGTTGAAAAGGGTAGGGCTGAGGGATGATCCTTGGGGCACGCCGCAGATGATCTTGGTGGCTTCAGAACGGAATGGGGGGAGGCGGACCCTCTGGGTTCTGTCGGTGAGGAAGGAGGTGGTCCAGTCCAGGGCCTTGTCGCGTATTCCTGCGTTGTGTAGGCGTCTGCGTAGTGTGTGGTGGCAGACAGTGTCGAAGGCGGCCGAGAGGTCCAGGAGGATGAGGGCCGCGGTTTTGCCGTTGTCCAGTAGGGTCCTGATGTCGTCTGTGGCAGCGATGAGGGCGGTTTCGGTGCTGTGATTACTGCGGAATCCAGATTGGGACGGGTCCAGGATGTTGTTCTCCTCGAGGAAGTGGGTAAGTTGCTTGTTGACGATCTTTTCGATGACTTTCGCTGGGAACGGAAGCAGGGAGATGGGTCGGAAGTTCTTGAGGTCCTTTGGGTCCGCTGTGGGTTTTTTGAGTAGGGCGTTGATCTCGGCGTGCTTCCAGCTTTCCGGGAAGGTGGCGGTCTCGAAGGAGCTGTTGATGATCTTCCGGAGTTGGGGTGCGATGATGCGGTTTGCTTTGTTGAAGATGTGGTGCGGGCAGGGGTCGGATGGTGAGCCGGAGTGGATGGTGTTCATGGTCTTGATGGTGTCGTCGTCGTTGATGTGGGTCCAGGAGATCAGGTGGTTGGTGAGGCTGGGGGGGGTCTGTGGTGAGTCTGCGGTGTCGGCGGCTGTAGGGAGGGTCTGGGCGTTGAAGCTGTCGTGGATGTCTGCGATCTTGCGGTGAAAGAAGGTGGCTAAGGAGTCGCAGAGGTCTTGCGACGGCGGGATGTCGTTGGAGCTGGGGTTGGAGAGTTCCTTCACGATGTCGAAGAGCTCTTTGCTGTTGTGTGCGTTGTTGTCGATGCGTTCCTTGAAGGAGGTCCTCTTGGTGGCTCGGATGAGTTGGTGGTGCTTGCGGCTGGCGTTCTTTAGGGCTGCGTGGTTGTCCGATGTCTGTTCACGGCGCCACTTTTTCTCGAGTCTTCGGCAGGTCCGCTTGGATTCCTGGAGGTCGGTGGTGAACCAACTGGCCTTTCTGTCGGTGCATCTGTTTGAGGGTTTTTTGATCGGGGCGAGAGTGTTGGCGCAGTTGTCGATCCATTGCCTGAGGTTGCGGGCGGCTGTGTCGTTGGTGTCGGTTGGTGGGTCTCGGGCAAGGGTGGTGATGAGCTGGTCTTCGGTAACCTTGTTCCAGCTGCGGTAGGGGATCCGTTGCGGGTGGTGGTGCGAGGTGGGTTTCTTGAAGGTGAAGTGGACGCAGCGATGGTCGGTCCAGTGGAGTTCGGTGGTGTGGCTGAAGGAGACGCTGTTGCTGGCGGAGAGGATGGGGTCAAGCGTGTGTCCGGTGGTGTGGGTGGGGGTCATGATGAGCTGTTTGAGTCCGAGGTTGGCGAGGTTATCGAGCAGAGCGACAGAGTTGCTGTCGTCGGCGTTCTCGAGGTGAAAGTTCAGGTCTCCGAGGAGGATGTAGTCTGTGGAGGCGAGAGCATACGTGCTGACGATGTCGGAGATGGCGTCGACGAACTGTGGCCGGGGTCCGGGTGGTCTGTAAATGAGTGTTCCTCTGAGGGTGCTGTTGGGGTCCGTGTGGATCTGGAAGTGCAGGTGTTCGGCGGTGCTGGAGGTGTCTGCTGTGCAGGTCGAGACTCTGAGGGTGTTTCTGTAGATGATGGCGATTCCTCCTCCTGGTCTGTGGGTGCGGTCCCTTCTGGTGATCTTGTAGCCATCGGGGATGGCTATGGCGATGTCGGGTGCCGAGGACGGGTTCATCCAGGTCTCTGTGAGGAAGGCGACGTCCGGGGAGGCTGAGTCGAGTAGGTTCCAGAGTTCGATGGCGTGCTTGTGGACGGAGCGGGTGTTGAGTAGTATGCATCTGAGGAAGCGTTCTGCTCTGACGGGTGGGGTGGGACGTGCAGATGTTCGGCGGCTTGTGAAGCTGCAGCTACGGCAGGTGAAGGGTCCGTGGGTGAGTTTTGGGCTGGCCTGGAAGCAGTTTGATGATCTGCCGGTGTTGAGTTCGTGGAGGGTGTTGGCGTCATAGCGGTGGCGGGCGTCGTGGCGTTCGTGGGGTCCAGGGGGTCTGGCGCTGGGCGCGGTCAAGGCGCGGACGGGCGCAGACGGGCTTGCCTTAGGCGCACCAGCGGCGCGACTGCGCAGCGGTCGTCATTTAAGTAGGCGAGGGGCGAGGAGGCGGGAGCGGGGCGGGTTGCGGCGGGAAAAACAGACGCAGTACCAGCGTCAGGGCCACTGGGGGAATGCAGGGGAAAATAAGCAAAAACCCAAGAAATACAGGCACAATAGGCAATAAGCAGTAATAAGCAAAGTAGGCAAGAATCAAAAGAATTCCAGGCGCAGGACCCAGCAGGGAGAGGTCTCGAACCCTGCCTGGGTGGGACCGGAGACTGAGCGCAGACAGACGGAGCTGCTGGGGAAGAGCTGATCACTAACCGAGGGTCAGGGGTCTAGTGGTGGATATGTTAGTTAGTTATTTGCATTGAGAAGGAAACCGGAGGGATAGAAGAGGGAAAAAGGTTTGCATTTATAAAGGTGCTTGCTACCCCTGATGAAGTGTTGAAGCTCTTTTTTGGTGAGTAGCACGCTACTCCGGAACCCATAAAGGATTAGTGGTGACTTAGTATAGTGAAATATGAAATTAATTTGAGAGGTGGACATTTTTGTCATTTATTTGGATTGAAAAGGATAGTGGAGGGATAGAAGAGGGAAGGATTTAGACATTTTTGTTGTTTTTTGTTTTTGTTTTGGGGGTCATGGCAGTAGGAGGAGGCTTGGGATGAGTAAAAGGGCTATGGAGGGGGAAGAGTCAGAGGGAAGGGTTTAGAAGAACAACATGGAGCAGAAGAGCGTCGGGCGGAAGGTAAGTTCTTTTTTTCCTCTGTTTTATAAAATGTTTTATTTGTTGTTCATCCCCCACCTCCCTGTTGACCATTGTCAACCCCCAGCCCCCGCCGCCACTTGGCCCGCAGAACAGCTGCAACTATCTCCGGGTGACTTCCTGCTCCCTGCAAGCAAGCTCTACAGTGAGCATCATGGAAGTAGAAGTTATAATAAAATTCTATGACTAAAAATATCGTCACTAGTAGGGCCTTATTTAGAGTTTGGCGGGTGGGATAATCCATCGTCCGCCATATTACACGTGCCATAGGCTGTAATTCACTTAAATCTGCCACTTTTGTGATGCACTATCTAACTCTAAATAATGACCTTAGTTGACAGCGGCCTGGAGCCAGGCATAGTCCTCCTCATTTAAATTTTTGTAAGCCTGGCAACCAAGTTTAAGGTAGAGTAGCCAAGCTTATGCGTAAGAGTCCCACTGTGTGCAAAGGGAGTAAGCTACAAAAGGCGTAGGGCTATGGTAAACAGGAAAAACTCTCAGCCAGGTTGACCATGTACCTGAGGCTCCAAAGCTGGGACTGGCCTTTTAAACACTGGGGTCTAGGAAAGTCTTTGCACTCCTGTCTCCTTGTGACGTCAATGGTGCCCATGAGCACTGTCTGTTTCCAGTTGAGAACATCTGCTTTTTGACAATACTGCATGGGCAAAGAAAGATGTGTGAACGAGAGAAGTACACAGTGGTGCAAACTGAAGGCATTTTCTATTTCCGCATAACATCATGTGAGTGTGGCATTTGTATAGTGTGTGCATGTTTGTGCCACTTGTATGTGTTCTATTATGGTAGTAGGTTTTTTGTAAGGCTGATCTGCCTGAAACATTCTGGCTTCTTGAAGCTGATAACCAGTTGTGGACAGCTACGTTGGGCATCATTTTTCTCACTGGAGATTAGCATGGATAAGTGACCAGTTGTCATGGGGTAGAACTGAGCATCTGGCCATATGTGAATCTTAAATGTTCTTTTTTTTATCTGTTTGCCTTCTTTTATCTATTTGTCTGAGCACCGCAATCATCATGACATGCCACTTAATTCAGAATGCATGTCTCTGTACCCTGGAAGGGCGTAAAATAGATTTATTGTACGACCTTGTAGCGATGAACAAACAAACAGCTTTGTTCTGTCCACAATCCGTGAGTTATGGTGTAATAGTTTAAAATGATGAAGGAAACATCTGTGTGGTCTCAGTGTTACAGAATCCTAAATTCAAGGGGTGGGATGTCTCGATTCACCTTAAAGTGGTGGTGCAATGCAGAAGGAGTACTCTTTTCAATCCATCAAGCAGGATTTATAAAGTGCAGCTAATCACCCGCAAGGGTATCCAGGCGCTGCTTGTGATGATGAATGGTGCTCACCTGTAATGACAACTGAAAATGAGGCAAAAAGAGGTTCAAGGATTAGTTCTACGTAAATTCAAACACAGGATAAGAGTGGCCATATTGCAGAAGCCCTATGGATAACTGCCTAAGTGCGCCTTCAGATCAGTTGACTGTATGACTGTGGTTCAGTCATTTCTATATTACTTATTTTTGGAGTGAGTTATATCATAACACTTAAGAAGCAGAAGCTCTTTTATGATGGCTCTAATCCTTGTGTTCAGACACACAAAACCTGGATGTCTCCTCTGAAAGAGTATTGTACTGAAGAACTAGAAAGAAGTAGATTGTTCAGTAGTTGGGACCTTCACAAACTTTATGTAAAAGGACAGAGATCACTGGCTCAAGGTGGCAAGAACTACGCTGTTTCTCCTGAAATGTTTGATAAGAAATGTCATATTAACAGTGTTTTGTGCAGGCTCAACGTGGTCTAGAAATGGGTCCTATGGGTGATAAGATGAACAAAGAATAAATAAAATGACAGGCTTTTGTGAATTACTTTTTCACTGGTTGGATTCTGTTCTGGGTATCTATTTGGCAATTCTATGTAGCACACAATTTTGAAATGTATTCTGTGTTCCCCAAGAAACCACAAAAGAACATTGAGGCTTGTCCAATGTCAAGCATGTAGTCTTGAATGTTGATTCCATTTTACAAAGATGCCTCAAGGCCCCCTTGATCTCTAAATATTCTAGCTCATGTGTTTACCACCAGGGCATGAAAGTTCTCCCCAGAAAATACAAGGGTGTTTCTTGTTGAGAGTATAAGACCTGAGCAGTGCTTAATTTGAGCCGGTGGTTTCCGGGGCTCGGCACCGGTACTTAAGTGTGAACACTGGCACTTATGACAGTCTGCCACGTTATGGCGCTGTTTGTCTGATTTTGAGATGAGCACAACAACAGTTGTTTACTAATTAAATATACCTTTAAAAATGGCTCTTACTTGCCATCCAAGCTAATCCTCTAGCTTTTGGGGCCTGGAATAGTTTGGATTGTCACACTTGTAGGAGTGTGATGGTTAGTAGTTGTGTTGGTACTGTCATTGGCAGTCGTGGCAAGGACAATGGGTGGTGCAAGTTGCAGTGGCCTCCTGACGAGTGATGTTTTTTTTTTTTTTTTTTACAAATTAAACACTGATGTGGTAAATGTTCCCTGATTATGTACCTGTTGGACTTGGCCCTTTTTGCAGGGTCATCTCTGAACTTTTTGCCTTCCTCCTAGCCTTTTTTCTGACATGGTGTTGGTGGTTTTAGGACTCTGGGCACTTTAGTGCTGCTGTCCAGTGCGTGTGCTCTCTGTGGTAAACATGGTAAGATTGGTCTACACCTGTTTGGCATATTTAATTTACCTGTCAGTCCCTTGTAAAGTGGTATCTCATATACCCAGGGCCGGAGAATTAAATGCTACTGGTGGGCTTGCAGCGCTGATTGCGCCACCCACCAAAGTAGCCTTTCAAACCTGTCTCAGGCCTCTGCCATTGCAGGGCCTGTGCGCGCAGTGTTACTGCCGCTGTGACGTGGCACCTAAAGTGTGTGCCACGTCTGTGACCCCCCTTTTTCTGCATGTCAGTCACCTCTAAGGTAGGCCCTAGCTAGCCCTATGGGCAGGCTGCATTGTAGGTAAAAGGTAGGACATGTACCTTAAGTGTGTGACATGTCCTGGTAGTGACAAACAGCCATTTTGGTTTCTCACTGCTGTGAGGCTGCCCTCCCATAGGAATGCATTGGGGATTCCCTGATAAGTGTTTCAGTGGTAATTCCTGATATGAGAGGAGCAGCGTGGTCAAGTTTGGTATGTTTGGACTAGTGATAATAAATGCTATGCAATGGTGTGCGCAGATTTATTATCACTATTTTAGAAATTACACTTCTAGAAGTTGGCATTTCTGTGTGCTATGTGTCTGCCTGCCTGATGTGGATTGCATGTCTGGCTCTGGAGGGACGGGCTGGTGAGGTGTGTGTGGCTCCAGGGAGGGCAGGGTGAGTTAGCGCTAGGCTGAATAGGGGATCTGCATTTGGAGTAGTGGGAGGAGTAGTTCCCTGACCCTGAATAGGTCTGTGCCTGCCTGAGTGAATGCTGGCTCCGCCCCCCTGTGGTGGTCTGATGACCGAGCCCCCACCTGACAATGGGGAAGAGGAGCCCTGTAAACAGAGTGCTCCAAAAACCCCCAGAACCAGTTCAGGCTGGTTCCCCCAAGCCCTGTGCCAGGGCAGACAAAGCAAATGGTGTATAAATATTGGGGCTGTGACCCCATGAAAAGGTTGTGCTTTGGTGCTTCCTTGCGACCTGTTGCTGCTGGGCCCCAGGAGGAACCGCCACAAGGGACTGTCTCCCTGCTGGAGGGCCCTGTGAGCTGGCCTGCCTGGGCCCAGCCTTTGCCCTGAATCTGTGGGCTTAGCGCCTCGTGATCGCTGGATTTCTGCCAGGAAAAGGAAGAAGCGCGTGTGTCCTGCAGCGCTGGGCTGCGTGACGATTTAGGAGGAATCCCGGCGTAGGGATTCCCCCGAGTTGCCGGGAGAAGCTGGAGCCCACCCCGCGTTCGTGCAGCTGATCGGCGGGAGCCTACCCCACATTGTGTGCTTTTGTGGGAGCCCACCCCTCATTGATGCTGATTTAAATAGCGGGAGCCCACCCCGCGTTTGTGCTCCTTTAGCGGGAGCTCACCCCGCAAGTATGCTCGTTGGGGCGGGAGCCTACCCTGCAATTGTATTTATTTAAAACGGGAGCCTACCCCGCATTGCTGACGCCCGGAGGAGCCGCCGAGATCTGCGAGAGATCACCGACGCGGCCCGACCCGGAAGTCAGGCGGCAGTGCCTGGTTGGGGGCGTGGCCGGCTGGGAGAGAGGAAGTCCCGCTACCCCGAAGAGGGCTCGTCCGGAGCCTCGCGGGCTCCACGCCGAAGTCCCGTGTCCCAGGAGAGGGACCGGGTGAAGTCAGGAGAGGTCCCGAGAGCGGGACCTGTCGAGGCACCTTGCCAGTGCCTGAGGACCGGAGGAGGCCAAGAACAGCTCCACAGAGCCCCGGTGAGTGGGTGCTGAGACGTGAGCTGTTGGGGGGGGGGGGGTCGGTCGAGGCACGTTGTCGGTGCCTGGAGCCGTGTTGGTGCTCCCGAGGCACGTGTAGTGCCAGTGCCTTATCAATCTTCCCAGCTGCGCCGCAGTTGCGGGCAGCTGCAACGTTTGGGCAAGTTTACTTTCAGAGTCCCGGAGTAGGGCTTCCACGGCCCGGTGGTGCCAGTGCCATTTTCCTTTGGGGGCATTTCATTGGTAATAAGAAAGGAGTGAGATACACTCCCCCACCCCCCTGTACATTGCGCACCTTGGCTTTGCTGCTTTTGCAGCCCTAAGGCTAATTAAGAAGCCCTATCTTCGCGCCCTGACATTCTGGACAGAGGGCATTTTGAGTCCCAGAAAAAGGCCAGTTGGCCTGGAGGTCATTCTGGATGGTGATGCCTAATATGATTGTGGCATACTATGTTTTAGGCTAAGGTGATTTATGCCCAGGGGGTTTATGCTTCTGGTGTTTAGCATAATGTGTTTATGCTGGTGATTTATTGCCTAATGTGGTTTATTCCCAATATGTTTTATGCCTAAGGTGATGCCGACATAATACATTTATGTAGCCCATGCTAATGCTGAGTACAGTATTCTGCCAGTAGTTACTGGTGGTGTTTTTACATTTACTACTTGTGCTTTGTGATGGTTCTGACAGTGGCCCATTGGCCCTGTCGTGTATATAATCCCCTGTGAATATTGCCTAGTGCCAGTTGGCACAGCGTATATGTGTGGTTATGATCTAATGTGTTTATGATAATACAAAGGCTATTTTTTATATAACCTTGTGTGGAGTTTCTTTTGTGGTGTGCCTAGTGTGTTGCTGCTGTGTGTGTGTGTTGCGCAAACGCTTTACACATTGCCTCTGGGATAAGCCTGACTGCTCGTGCCAAGCTACCAAGGGGGTGAGCAGGGGTTATCTTCAGCGTGTAACTCCCTTGCCCTGATTAGAGTGGTGGTTTCTGCCTGGCTTAGGCGCAAGCCCTAGCCAACCAGAAATCCCATTTCTAACAATACCTTACATAGAAGCAAATGTGTTTGAACAGGGGGAGTAATTTGGACTATGTGGCCTCAAAGAAATCATTAGAGGACGTTGAAAACTTTACAACTTGGCTCGGGTTGGGAAAGTATTTTTCGTTCCAACCACGGGCTGTTTTGTGACTGGAATAATTAACGGGTTGCTTCTGCGAGGTCCAGTCCGAATGTCAATTGGAGCTTGACAAAAAAACCTACATGAGCACGTGTATAGGAAGCTTAGACCATGCAGTGGTCCTCTGATGCCCTGATTTTTATGTCTCGCCTACGCAGCGCGCATGCGCTGAATAGGAGGGCCTTTAGCCGTCGCTCTGCTCATTTTCAAGCACACACTCGTGCTTGTGGCGGCATCCACCTTGCGGGAGCGAGCAGCGGTGCGCCACAAGCACGAGTGCAGTGCTTGAAAATGAGCAGACTGCTCTCCCAAGCGCGCGCACGCACGCACCACTCCCGGGCTTGTCTCTCTCATGCGTGCGCTCTCTCCCTCTTTGTCGCCATTTACCAGGCATTTTCATCTGTGAAACTTTGGTAGGTTTGACATGCCAAAATTAATCAAGGGGAAAATCTGAAGGTGTGACCTTAATCACCAGTGATACCGCAGCAACAGTTGTACTTATGAACACTTCTCGAATAGGTTTTTGATAGTAATTTACCAAGGCGGTCGAAACTGAGGCACTAATATTTTGTTTCTTTGATTCACTGCATGCATGTTGTATGCAGTAAGGCCACTGTATCTAAAGCTTGCTTTCTTTGGATAATGTCTTTCTTTTATATCTATTTTGGCCCTATAACTCCACTTTTCTCTCTTCTTAAGAGCCCTACTTCCAAACATGTATTCCCTTTTTACATCTCTCCACATCGTATAGCCTTTTTTTTCATCTTCAACCAATTTGTAGCCTCACCTTACTCTGACTTTTCATCTCTGTATTCTCTCTCTCTGCTCAGCCAACTTTACTTCTAAAACTGAATTATTACATTCACCGTTTTCTACTAGAAGAGCCTGGGGGTGGCTAAATTGAACTGGAGGTCAGAAAGAAGGTCATTATGGCCAATAGGGGCTGGTTGCTGTGGGAGTGGCTGGGGTGTAGGAGATAGATTAGTATCAGTTTGATGCAAAGAATATTTTACTGTGTAGAGTCATGCAGCTGAGTATGTCGACTTTTGCAAGCGCAAATCTGCCTCTGAAAACAAAATTGTATCAACTACATGACGTGTCCCTCGTTCTTGTTCTGCATGCCCATAACTAACAAAATGTTGGCCAAATGTAGGTAGAGGAACCATGACTTCAGTATTTGTTTTTCCTTCAAACATTTGCCAAACTTCAGAAAAGAATGAACTCTAAGGTCGCAATGGCTTCCCTAAGGGTTCTTCGTGGTTTCATTACACCTTGTCTTTTTTTAATGAAAACTGTGCATACTTTAGCTTTTCGAATTTACACAACTTTAAAAACTCACTTTGCGCCATAGAAACTCAGACAGCAAGTACAGATCTGCTTTTTAACTACGAGATAATAACAAGCATTGGCATAGCCAATAGGTCTCGCCTTTGGGACCTTATAAGTGTTTAGTTATCCAGCACAATATCCTTGGTGCAACAACATCAAGTGTTGCATGGCTAAACACTTATAAGGTCCCAAAGGCGAGACCTATTGGCTATGCCAATGCTTGTTTTTAAGTGAAGGCATAGAGTGTTTTTAAAACCTGTATTCAGCAGGTCTTGTATAAATGGTGGAATTTAGTATTTTTGTTTTTTTTGTTGAGATAGTATTGAAGTATTATCCTAGTACTTCTAAACTACCCGAGTACAGAAGCACAAGCTAAAAATCTTTATTATTGATGGTGCTTACTGTGTGAATATTCTAAAATTGAAAAATTGTAAATTTGGCCTGTTTGCCATTTATGCTGTGTTGATTTGAAGGCCGAGTCCACTTCCTGCACTGAAGTTTCCGAAACGGGTGAATTGTTTTTCAGATGTGGGCTGGACCCTGGCTTTCTCTAGAAGGGGTGTCATTATACCTTCTTCGAGAGAGACCGCCCATGCCAAATTTATTAAGCTCAAATGGTCAGAGCTGAGTTTAGTTTTCCATCGGGAGACCTGATTTATTTCTGTTTTGAAAACTTATAAGCAAGCCAATATTTAAATTTTAACATGAAAGCTGCATGTTACAAGTTA
This sequence comes from Calotriton arnoldi, assembly GCA_963921515.1. Lineage (NCBI taxonomy): Eukaryota > Metazoa > Chordata > Amphibia > Caudata > Salamandridae > Calotriton > Calotriton arnoldi. Next base: position 4,487,077 of record CAWUFW010000182.1, read on the forward strand.
GCATGTGGTCAATGGCAGCAAACTGTGTAAAATATGTATGTGATATATGTGTACATGACGTATGAATGTGTTTATACATAGTTGTAGAAGTATTTTTCTGAGGTTGAAGTGAAACTAAAAATGTATGTGAGAAGTGTGTACCTGGCTGTTCTTTGGCAGAGCGTTACTCACTGGGCCAGGCACGCGCCTTCACCTGCCCTCGCAGTCTCAGCCTCACATTAAACAAACAGGCCGGTTCTGAATCGAGGTGACGCCCAGTGAAAGGCACATATTGCAGCTCGTAACTTGTTCAGACCTCATTAGCGCAGACTGGTGTTCCCGCCGCTGTGGTTGTCTGGTTCCCAGGTAGGCCCTGCCCGCGCGCCGGACTGGGGATTTAACAAAGGAGGCTGCACAACAAGGTGAGCCCAGGCAGCTGAGGAGAGGAAAAGGGAATGAACATGAGGTCCTGGAAGCTAAAGAAAAAACTAATGAAGCGAAGAAACTTCTTACAAAAGAGCAAGGTGAGTGGATGGAAGAGCAGATGGGCCCTACCTGGATTGGGCTTTAGCAATTCAATAATGAGATCCGGGCTGTCTTCGTTGAGCGCTGATTTTGTCACGTGGTTTGATGATCTTTCATTGTGCTTGTCAATATCCTCGTCTAATGTTGACATCGGCGGTGAGAAGCACTAAATGTGTCTCGCCTGTGAGAAATGGCCTGATAATGTTTATTGAAAGCCTTTTCACTGCAGTAGGTTGGCGTTCAAAGATCATATCTGTGCTGACGACTTAAAGGAAAACTTGAATAGACAAGGCACATGTTGTACAAGATTCAGCAAGCCGATTTACAAGTAATTCGATAGTTTCTCGAAGTACTTCTGGTTGCAAAAAACGCGTACCCTTTGTGCTGAAGAATTGAACACTTTGGCAGTACGTCGCCTGCTGTTTTACAGAATGTCAGATAGGTTTTTGCGAGTATCGTAGGAATGAACCTACTTAAAAATCGGATTTTACATAGTTGTTAAGAAGGTTTGGTGCACTGTATATGCCATTTCTGCCTGCTAGATTTCTTACAAAGTTTTGCCGATGTGGCAAGATTCAGCAGTCGTTGTTTTAATAGTTCTTGTTTTACTGAAGTATGAAACGTGGAAAATCATGTGAAGCATCGAACTGAAACAGAACTCCAAGTAGTATTATAGCAGTATTATAGTGTTAAGATGCTTTCGTGGAATAGTGTTGTTTTCTAAATTTAGGGATTCCCTTTTGCACTGCTCTGGGCTTCTGAGTCACTGTACATAGATTGCCTTCCCTATTAGATGTAGATATGACACCTTTTACTTTTCATAATTGCACAAATATTTTCACCTGCTCACGTCCAAGCATGCAAATGGGCAACTTTCTTCATGTTAAGCAGAATGTGGAAATGATAAATTTGTGAATGTGCAACTCTTGCATACAAAAGTGTAAATTCACCGTTGGAGCTATGCATACATTTCTAGGCGTGCGCTGTGCTTGTGACCTGCAGCCTTCGCATAAGGCCTAGAATCTGCACAGGTCAGACTAGGAAATCTTCCTCTCCAACCCTGTGATTGGTTGTTGATTATGCATTTTATTACTATAAAGATTTTTCACCCGTTTGGATATGGAAGCAATGAGTTTAGCCCATTTTGTTAACAAGTACCAGACACCATAAAGTCCACCTTATTTAAGCCATCCCATGTTTTTAGGCCGTGTTTCCTACTTACCCCCTCCACGAGCGCGGTGGTGGAACTATCAAACAGTAGAACAACCCTGGCTCGAATGTACTTATGCTACTAGTTGAGTTGTTGTGTAGCACGCCCTGTGTAGTAACCCAACATTGAATCTAACTGGTACCCACCCAAAATAAAAGCAACCCCTGTTGTGCTTTCTATGGACTATATCGCAAGACACGTATAGCAGTGCCAAGAACATGTGGGAGGCGGACGCGTTGACAAGTAACCGCTTGCCAGTCTTCATTTAAAATAGTTTATTTACTTTTCCAACAGCTTTAGAGCGAAAAATTAAATACCAATCTGTTGACACATAATCAGTAGTTTGTGCACTGCATAGTCTGCTACTGCATAGTCATCTGCATTTCATGTTTCATACCCCATAAATATGTCCGTCACGCTCCGAGCCCCGTCTGTCTTTAATTATTGTCAGGAGCGTCTTCTGTACTAGTGGAGATGTTTTAATGGTGGGTGTGGACTGTCCAGCCCGCTGTTACATATGTAGAGCCTGTGTTTAGGTGCCGAGGTAGTGTGTGAGAAAGGAAGGCACATATCGCCATGTCGGGATGCGCATCTGCACGCCTTCGCTGGTCCCCAAGCAAGAGCCTTCTAAGATGGTGGGTACTGGCGGAAGTGGAAGCTCTAGAACTTGACTCCCAAATCCCAGGACTGGGCTATTGAATTCTTCCGCTGGCAGATCTAGTTGTCACCAGGGACCAGCTGGTTACACCCATTTGGATCACGCTACGCCTGTTTGTTTACTTACAAAGCATTTTAGTGCTGCAGAAGCAGTTCATTTTCTTTTTACAAATCAAAAAGGGAGTGAGAGGATGGATATTGGACACACAGCCAGTGGTGGTGAAGAGAGAAAGGAACCGTTAAGCAAACTTAATCCAAAATAAATCATAGGTATACTGCCAAGCATAATTGAAAAGGCATGACCTGTTCAAAGTGCCTGGAGACTAGTCTTACATTTAGTCCAGGCTCTAGGCTCTAGCTTTCACACAACCTGCAGGACGTCCTTCCTACAGGATTAAATGGAGCAATGGGGTTACCTGCAACACAGTCCTCCAAGGCCTTCTCTCATACCCCACTGGGAAGAACACGTTTTTCAAGGAGCATGCTGCCCCGTGCCTTTGGTTCACAAATGAGGGGAGCAGTGTGTGGCCTTCCCCTCCAATGATAAAGATAATTTTAGGGAACGTGGGCTCCCCAGTTGTGGTGCAGCAACACACCTCTCTAGTGGAACACAGATTTCCATAATTTATAGACCAACCACTCCATATAATAGACTTCTGTATTTTAAGAGGGATTAGAGGTTGGCAGATATTTCATCTCGCACACCACCTGTACGTTTTGCTGTCAATCGCGGCCACACATCCCTTTATATATCCTTTTTTTCTGGTGAAAGGGTGACAAAGGTGACCCTTTTCAATAACACATTACTGTTTTCCAGAATCTCAGGATAAAGAGAAGGGCGATGTTTGAGAGTGCCCCAAAAAGAGAACAGCACATTGTGAAAAGATGATTAAGATGTTAACAGTAAGGTAGTACCCTAAGAGAATAAAAAGTAATCAAGAAAACCTCTCACAAAATATTCAAGTACACAAGCAAAAACATGTAACAAAAAATGTAAAGCAAGCACTTTGAAAATAAATTCCAAAAACAAGTAGATACTTGTCAAGCAGCAGAGAATCCCAAGTATAATAGAAACCAGGGATTGATGTGCAATGGGATGAGGAACACGACAAAAAGGAACCACAAACTTTGAGATACAAGGAACTGAGTTTCAACTATCCTCTTATAGTACCAAGGATGAAGATGTCCTTGGTAACCCAAAAATACTTCTCACAAACTTGAATTAGGATAGGCCCATAGAAAATACTTGCTGCAAAGGGCCCTGCATGGCAGAAGGTTCTCCCTCCAACAGGTGTAGCTAAAGAGCAAGTTTTTTCCTTGCCAATTTCAACTAGCCAAACACCTTGGTATAAAAGGAAGAAAAACTATTGCTTCTGTTCTTTTAAGATGGCCGAACACACGTAATGTGAAGAGATGGCAGATCTATGGCAAGAACCACTGGGCGCTGTAAGGTAAGGAAGCCACCCCTCTGCCTTCCATTGTCTGCAATGGAAACATGGAGATTGCGGTTTTGTCCGGAATGGAACTGTGGAGCTTCACAGTCCTGTTTCTGCGTTCTTGCGGCAGTGGTGTAAAATTTGCTCATCCACTTGTCTGAGTGCAGAACAGCTCTGGATTTCACAACTGGTGGTACAAGGTTCCCCTTCCCTCATACACATACCAGAGGACCCACAGTTGAACTGCCGATTGGTAACATTCTTGACATTAGCGGCCAAAAAGATGGCAGCTCACTGAGAGAGGGACAGTCGGCTAAAACAACCCACAGCAAACCTAAAGCACTTTTGAGGAAATCACTGAACCCACGCTACATTTTGTGCCCCTCTAAGGCCCAAGAGCATAACATCACTAAACAAATTCTAGTGGAAAATGGGTTCCCCATCAATGGCTGCTCTTCCAAATCCGTACAATTTGAACTCAAAACTCAATTCACAATTACAATGGTTTACATTGATCTAAACAACATTTTATAAATTTTTTAGAAGATTTTAATGCTGTGCATTATGCAGTGGTTTTAAGTAACTATGCTAATAAAATAAACTTGAAACCTAAACTCCATCATACACATGCAATTTCATCGAAGAAGGAAGATGAGAGGTGTCTTGCCGAAAGAAATAAAAGACCCCTAATGACATTCATTCTTGCACTGGCAATAAATGAATTCCTCCACAAAAGAATAATTGTTGATGAAGGTCAACCTGTCCAAGGATGATCTCTGTATCCTTTAAAGATGCTAGTGTGTCTAACTCCTTCCTGTCGTCTGGCTGAGACACCCCATCATCAGACCTGTGCTTAAACATCAGCCACACGAGCCCTGACTGAGGTAATGATGGCAACTTAAGTGGGTCCACAGTACAAAGGTGATTCTGATGTTGTAAGCTAGTTATTCAGATGTTGATCCAAAAAACAGACATCTCCTCTTTGCTGCTAACATTGATTGGTGTGTTTGATCAGTACAAGCTGCCATTCTTTGTATATTCCACCATGACTCAGAATGCAAAGGAACAGTTAGCAATACCTATAGCAAGCTTTTGATTACCCATTTTGTTTTTGTACCCTACCTTGAGATTGCATCTTGAATAGCTGGTTCCTCATAAATGCTGCAGAAAATATTTTGGCCATCCCTATAAAGGGTTTTGTGCTTTCAAGACCCCAAGTCTCTGAGACTTGGCCTGCCCAAGAAACGTGGCCTTTTATGTGTTTGTTGCCAATTAACAAATGTTCCTCAAGTACATTGTTTAGAGCTGTTGTTGTAACAATACTCTCTGCATCTGGAAGGTCCTGCAAAGAATCCAACTCAGACCCATGCTTGGAGAGGCAAGCAGAGCTAGGAAGCTGCTATTGGTATGTTTATATGCAAGAGTACAACCCCAGAGCAGAGGTGGCTGTGGTTGGCCATTTCAAAGGTTACTGTAAATAAAAACTCAGATGAGCAGAAGAGATAACAGCATCTACACGGCATCAATACTTTTAAACAGGAAAAGCACTGAAATGTCATCCACATTATACATATACAGGATACAGATCATCTATGAGAAAATCAAAACAAAGTGCTTCTATGTCAACAATGAATTATAAACACGAAAAATTCCCAGTGACATAGCCTCTCCAATCACTTAATGTCTTTATTATATCCTCGTTCTTAGATGTGAACAGGAAAGTGAGAGGATCTACAAAACCGTAAGTCAGGGCAGAACATCTGTGTGGTACGGCACATTCCCCATGCCTTACAGCTGGTTCAAGCAATTCTTCCATATTGGATTCAGAGTCAGGAGATTGGGGCACTTCAAGTGCTGGTGGTGGGCATGTGGCTCAATGAAGAGCACAATTCATGAGAGTATTCTAACTTTATTAAGACATTAACTTGCCGTCACTCATTAGGGAGCCAGTGATGGGCGAATATCTACAAAATGATTCTTCTGTAGCTTTACCTGTAAACAAGTGATCCTTTGACTTCAGATGTGTTATTTTCTGCTTCCCATAACACAAAACTGAATATACTGGGGCTCCCAGGAAAGTGCTTTAAATGTCTTTAACTTAATTTTGAGTGCATGGTGCACGTTGCCAGGACAGTCACTCAACAGTTTAGTTTTTTCTGCCTGTGGTCTTTAGTCCAATACCGTGGAATGTGAGTCCTACGTGATCTGAAGCAGTCAGCATTGCTTTTCCTTGATCGATGAGTATAAGTGCGCTTGAGGAGGACAGAGATTCTTCGACATCTAGTAATTCCATTACTAGACCTCTCATGCAGGTGAAATTGGAGCATATCTCAATCTTGATATCCCCTTTCACCTTCAGTATTCCTCAAATTTGTGCTGGCTGCCTTTTCCTCTACTGGTCATATATGGGACCATTTAGAAAGTCAGTTAATCACATCATCCCTATTCACCAGTATGCCAACATCTTCCAACTTCAACTCGGGTATGATTGGTTGCCTACCACATAAAAACTGGAGGATAAACACTTCCTGAAGCTGGACCTCTCCAACAAAATTTGAATTGCTGACAACTTCACAGGGGAATTAAAGAACAGTCTTACAAAACGTATAATTGGGTATCGGAAACCATATCACTATTGCACAATAGGCTGTATTCCCATGACTCCTCTTCACTAGGCGCTTCATTGTTCTTAGTAATTGCCCCAGGATGTAGACGAATCCAACTATAAGCTCTCTTTTTAAAACATAAAAATTCTGTCCATTCAACTTTCTCTGTTGTGTTCAGGCCGTGCAATTCTCAAGGCCTTTTCAAAATCTCTTGCTCACTCTAGTTAGTTGTCCCTCCTGCCACCTATCTCACTGCCTTAGCTGGTAGACAGGCATTTCATCCAGAATTTATTTAACCTGCAGTCGTTTCCATTAGGTGCCATATTTAAGTTCACATTATCACATGCCTCGTCTTAAAAGCAATGTTCATGTAGTCCACCAGATTTAAATCGAGTAAGACCATAATCCAGCTTTTCACTGACATGACTATAGGGACTATTTTTACTAGTTTTGCTCTGTGTTGTGCAACTTCGCTGTGCTCATTTAAATGAAATTGAATACCTTCTCTGTTATCCTAATATTTTAGGTAGAACTTTGGTATACTATTTATGTATTCTCAATTGGGTTATTTTAGACATCTTCTTCTTATACAGTGCAGTGGTGCACATGGACCCATTTAAAATAATGCAAGAAAAGTATAGGTAACTATGTATCGCAACCCAGTTGCTGGGCCTACAACATCTAGACAATGGCTTGGTGATTGTTATCACAGATTTACCTTTCTATCGCTTTAACAAGCATGTGTTACTATCAGGGTCGGACTGGCCTATAGGGCAATCAGGCAGTGCCCATGGCCTCATCTGATAGGTCAGTGTGTGGGCTGGATTTATGGCCGTTTGTGGACCTGTTTTATCGTCTGGCGAGTGAGTTTTTACTGTTAATTTCCCAGATATTAAAAAAAACATTGCCTCCAGCAAGCTCAAATCCATGCAGTCTTCCATTCCTTTCAAAACACCTGTACAGAATGCCTTTACAGGTCTACAACAGCCCAAAGGAGCCACTTTCTAGCTTTGTTATTCACGAATGGGGGCCACTTTTATTTTGGTGCTTGGGCCTATCTACTGTCCCAGTCCGACGCTGGTTACTGTTTGCCTACTTCATGATGCTCCATAAAATGACCTCACAGGGATAAAAGGTGGTCTCCAACCTGAAAGCATTCATAACCTTAACTGGAAGGCTGTATCAAGATCTCATCAGCAAGTGCTTAACCCACTGAGAGATCTTACCATTCTCTACCGCTGCTGCTAGGCTAGTCACCAGTTTCCCTCAATAACCCCTTCATGATGCAGGACCAATCACAAGCCCCTTAAACACACAGCTTTGCATCCAGGTCCCATCCTTTTTCTGCAAAGCACTGGAGCGAAGAGTAATAATGATGTGCACAAGGAGACCCCAGAAATGCTGCCTTCAGGATTGCGTGAATGTCATTACGAAGACATTCTTTGTATTGCTTTTTGGTGAAACAGCTGTTGGATCCATTTGGAGAAGATGGAATGATATAAAACTGCTTCCTGTGATAGAGTGGATTCATTGATCTTTCGTTTAAAGAGGATCTGCCACCAACAATATAAATATGAAGAAATTGTGCTCAGTTCGGCTTTGGGCATGATTATCTTGCTTAATCACTCTGTGCAGATGCATTCTGTCAAGTACCATATTAAATACTTGTCTTTACTCAATATTAATTATTGAAATGACCCTACAGTATTTTAAGATATTGTAATTGCATTTACCCAGCTCAGATTACTGAATGTCTGAGTCAGATGACTGTGGCTCTGTATTACTCAGAGATGTAATGTTCTCACATTCCACCTCTGAGTATTAGAGAGATCTTTTGCAGAAACTGTCCTCTGCTCACCAAGTTTTAAAGTTAAAGTGTATAATCCTGAATAGGAATTCTGAAAAATAATTTCAATCTTATCTCGTATTGTACAACCCTGTAGGCAGTGCAACAGATTTTGGTATTTATAATTTATTATAAATGATGTTTTCACTCTTAGTCATTGAAAGGGAATCCTGTGAGTGCTGTGTGGGTAGTTCCTAAAGGCAGGCTGGATTCTGCCCCAAGATCCTCTGATTGATATCACCCCTCTAATCCATCCTCTGAACTCTTGTTTAAATCATTGAAAGCATTCTTTATAAGTATTTCTGACACAGAAAATACCATTTTGATATCTGCATGGTTGTTGCTGTTCTGGTGCGTCTGATCAGTTACATCTGTAAGGGCCTTACTGTCCCTTTACCATTTGGCTGAGCAATTTCCCACTCCCTGGACCCACGCTCTGTTGCAGCACATTTTCCTAGATAGGCGTGCTTTGTGCTGATGGAAAGTTCCTACCTGGTTTTTCTTGTGGGGACATGCCTGTCTACCTTATGAAGACTCCATCATCACAACTGATTGTACCCCCCTCACCTCGAAGGCCTGGTCAAGCATCTCTTGCATGTGGGCCTAGTGCCCTGCTTTTGCTTAAAACAGCCTGAGAGGAGAATGGTGCTTAAACGGTTTCTCTGGGCCACAACAGCAAACAAGGTCTTGGTCTGGAGATAATGGCTCCAGACCATAAATGAATAGATTGCTCACTTCCTGTCTTGTTTTCCATCTGGTGTAACCTTGGTATGATGCACTTTTTCTTCCTACCATCTCATACGGAAGGGCCTGAAACACCATCAGACCAAAATCTACTTTACTAAAATCTGATGAGTCTTCCATCTCTAGTAGTATGTCATTTATGGTGGATGATTGCTCGTAGAAATATGGTTATATTACTGCAAGATGTCAGTCATTGTGTGGCCAATTATTACTGAAGTTCCATCTGTAGATTATGAGAAGCAGTTTATAGGTTAGATCAGACATTTTAGTTCTTGTGGGTGCGGGAGAGGTGTGTTGGGGAGCACTTGCTCCTAACGCCATAGTTTGCACCCAAGCCACGTTTCTATTCTGCCTCTATGGTAACAGTCTTAGAAGGTGAGGGTTGCAGAAATATATACTTGCAACGTAAATAAATAAATAAACATTGGGCTTGAAGGTTACGAAAATACAGTAATGCTAGACGCTGATATAAATAGGTGACAGCAAAATAAACTGGAACTTGTGAGAAACCGGCAAATGGCCATGCTTAGCTACCCCATGAAACCTGCAGAAGCATCAATGTCCAGCTGCTGTATAAAACATACAGGCACAGAAGGAACCTGTTGAGCTCCACTTGCATTAGGAATGGGTGGAAACAGGCACTGTTAGCTGGCACAGAAATTCGGGAATTTCTAGCTGTGCTTTCGAAACATGTTTTATTCACTCCTGTGATCAGCACTATTTTTCATTTTTCCAGATTCTCAGTTACGATTCAATAATCGTGCTGATATATTGAGGCCAACTACAGCAACTCATTAGAAGTAGGGACCTTCTCCAGAGAAAACCAGTGGTCCTGCTCCGCTTTCTACAGCCTCCTGCACTTTGTAGGGCATTCTAAATGCTGGGAAAGAAGACCACTTTTGATGAATGTTTTCTTCAACAAGTTGTTGGACTTGTCACTTGACTGTGCCCATGGGTGGTCACATTACTGAGCTGCATATTCTTGCATACAGTTTCCAAATATGACTTTAATCATAGCCTCTCACTGTGAGAGTTTACCCAGCTGTGACTTGGGGAAATTTCTTCTACAGTGGTTTGATAATTTATTAGCACAAAAGGTTTGTTGCCATGCTAGTCCAGACTAATATACCAATCTCTTAAATCTAAAAGCTTTTTGAGTCCAACAGCTTCTTTTTGCTTTCCTGTCTAGTGACTAAGGGCCTGATTTAGAGTTTGTCTGATGGGTTACTTCAGAGGCGCAACTAGAGCCAAATTTCGGGGGTGGGGCTAAGAAAAAATTTCGGGGGTGGGGCTAAGAAAAAATTTCGGGGGGGGCTAATTCTTCCAGCGATAGGCAGAGTGGAGATGCAGGGGCACTAAGAAGGAGTGAAAACACAGCCAAGCCTCGTTAACAAGCAAATGGTCTTTTAAAGACCTGTGAAGTACTCGGGTGCGGCTGTGTGTGTGCCCGGGATGCTGTCTCAGCCTGGGTTGCCACTCACGACGGAGGGGGGAGGGCTAAAGCCCTTTGAGCCCAATGGGCGGTGCGCGTCTGGGTTACTCCATCACAAACGCGACGGATATCCCGTCCGCTGTACTACAAGTGCCATAGGACATAATGGGCTTGTAATATGACGGCCGGGGTATCCATCACATTTGTGATTGAGTAACCAACCCGCCAAACTCTAAATATGTCTGTCATTGCCCACATTTTGGGAAATGATTTGTGTATTTATTAAAACTAAGTAAATAAATGGTTATTTCCTCTTACATCTTTATTTCTCAGATTTTCTCAACTACCCATCTCTGCTTTGTTGAGGAAGAACTGGGGTCTTTTTCTAGTTGCTGTTTTACCATAGTTGCTTTTCACTTTACCCTGTAGTTGGCCCGCCTCCCTAGTTAAGATAGCAGTTTCAAATTTACTGTGTAATTTGACTGTCTTTTTTTACAGGGCCATATCTCACAGTTGTCCTGCCTACCTGTTTACAATCGTTATTTCTTACTTCACGCTGCAGTTGGCCTACCTATCTGGTTAAAGTAGTAATTCCTGATTTTATCCTGGAGTTGCTCTCATTTTACCTGCTGGTTGTAACTTTTACTGAAGGAGTGCTGCCAGGGTGTCATTACTAAGGTCACCACTTAACTCTTTGTATCTGAAATTTCATTCATGTTCATTTATTAAGCTGTACTTTGCAGGCAAGTGGTGACTGCATCGATGCTCGTGTTGACGCGAAAATAGTTTTTACGTGTTAGTTGTACCATTTTTCCTCTGTTTTAATCCACTCTGGGTGTGTGATGTAATGGAGAGAAGCACTTCAACTTGAGCCAGGATGGGAAGAAATATTGCATTCAAAAACCATAATTCACAGCCGGGATGAATTCGTTTTCCCCCTGAGGTAAATTTATCCCAAAACTGTCTCATCAAACAGGACAGCCGCACAGCTTGATTGCTGTCATGGGACATGGTCTTTTCTGTCGGCATTCCTGGCGCTCTGTTATTATTTTCTTTGCTGTGTTTGAGTTGGAGCATTTGTTGCATCAGTGAAACATAGATGGGTTCGTGTAGGATCTTTCTCTACTTCACTATTCTGTTCATGAATAAGACTGCATCTGTGGACTTTTGTGGATGTGTTATGTCCAGAATCTCTTCCACGTTACACCGCACAGGTAATAACCAGTGGCGGCTGCCACCAATAGTACGGGTGGTGCAGGGGGATGGAAAAATAAATCAAAAGTTACTTACCTTGCTGCCGGCCACCGCCTCGCCTCTGACTCTTCTGTTCCTGCCAGAAGCAGGAATCACACACAGACCCCCCTAAGCCAATCACGACACTGCTGTCACCATGACAGCAGTGTTGTGATTAGTCTGAGCACCGTGGTTCGGCGCTCAGACAGGGAGTAGGAGCCTGTGCATGTTCTCCACCCAGGCTGTACAATACAGCTGGTGGAGAACATGAAAATTGTGCATGATTGTTTGGCTGGCCCAAGACGGCTGGCCAAACCATCATGCGCACTTATGTGCCCCAACCACTCCTCCCCTTCTGCCTGTGATAGCAAAGCCCTGCCCGCAAACCTGACTGACAACTGAAAAATAAAATGATAATAACAGTGTTATCATTTTATCTTTCCTTTTTCCACTGCTCAAAGAGCAGTGGGGCGGTGCTCCTCCGCCTTAGCGGAGGAGCCACCACTGGTAATAACGTTTCGTTTTGTAAATGGCATATAGGCCTCTTACATGCATGTGATGAGGGCATTGCATGCCACTGAGGGGTGTGAACCACATTATCTTGGTTGAAATATCCGCCTATATCATGACCATAATATTGACTCCAAAATATCGGCCTGGCAGCGCCATGAATGGCTAGCCCAGGGCTTTATTTGGAGCAGGTCCGGCCAGGTCTCAGACCTAGCAGTGTTTACAAACTGACTTTGAATCAGTCTATATATCATTTTCTAAAACTAGTCTAGACAATATCTAGAAGACTCGTCAACAGATGAAAAGGGAGAATGCTACCTCATTTCGTTTGCCAGTGATCTGAAACGGAAGAGGCGGCCGCAGCCCACGTGCACTGTCAACATCGCCGGGTCTGAAGTCACCGCGCTAATTGACACCGCATCTGTCAATGTCATGGGGTCCCAGCAGTACAAACGACTGAACCCGAAACCTGCGCTGTCGCCATCACATGTACGAATACTTGCATACGGCAGCCAGACGCCACTACCACTCAAGGGGAAAATGACAGTCCAAGTGAAAGCAGAGGGAAATGAAGTCACAACCACGTTTCATGTGATCGACAGGGAGGCGGACATCCTCTTAGGAAGCCACACAGCTGAGGACCTTGGTTTGGTCACGTTTGCCAACGCAGTCAAAGACCTACAGATAGAAGAACTACTGGCACGTTTCCCGCAGCTCTTTGAAGGGCTGGGTTGTATCAAAAGGGCCCCGATAAAACTACATATCGACAAAGCGGTGAAACCAGTAGCTCTGAGGCATAGACGTGTGCCATTCCACCTCAGGCCACTCGTCGAGAAGGAGCTCCAACACCTCAAACAGCTAGGAGTCATCGAGAAGGTAACCGGGCCAACACCGTGGGTGTCACCCATGGTTATCGCAGAGAAGCCAAAGCAACCCGGCAAGATTCGACTCTGCATCGACATGAGGTTGCCCAACCAGGCGATCAAACGCGAAAGGCACTTGACCCCAACCGTCGATGACATCTTGGCCGACCTGAATGGAACCCGCTGGTTCTCCAAACTCGACCTGAACGTGGGGTACCATCAGTTGAGGCTAGCCGAGGAGAGCAGATACATTACGACCTTCTCGACTCACATTGGGCTTCGACGATACCGCAGGCTGAACTTTGGAATTTCGTCAGAAATATTCCAAAACACTATCCGGGAGTTGCCCACAGGACTCCCCGGAGTACTAAATGTCAGCGACGACATTCTGACATATTCCGAGACCATAGAAGAACATCGGCGCCATCTCTGCGCCACGCTCCAGCGTCTGGCAGAACATGGAGTCACCCTCCACCGGGAAAAGTGCTCATTCTTCCAGCGATGAGTTTTTCGGATACGTCTTCAGTCGGGACGGAGTCATGGTAGACCCGAAGAGATCACACGCCATCCTGCAGGCCCCGGCCCCAAAGACAGCATCGGAAGTTCGCAGTTTCCTTGGCATGGCCACGTACTGTGGAAGGTTCATACCGAACCTGGCCAAGTTGGCAGAGCCGTTGCGCACTCTGACGAAGAAAGACGCAACGTGGAAGTGGGGCCAAGGAGAAGAAGACGCCTTCCAGAAGATCAAGGCAGCGCTGTTGGGGAAAACCACGATGGCGTATTTCGACACCACCAGAATGACCGAACTCATAGTAGACGCCAGCCCGGTGGGGCTAGGAGCGCTATTGACCCAAAAGACGGATCCAGGGACCTGGGCCCTATTGGCATTCGCAAGCAAGGCCCTCACACCAACTGAAGCCCGATACTCTAAGATCGAGAGAGAAGCATTAGCCATCAAGTGGGCGTGCAACCACTTCCATCTATATGTGAGTGGGCACCCCTTCCGTGTGGTGACGGACCACCAGCCACGGGTTCCTTTATTCCGAGGCACCGCACCTCATCCCCCGCCGCGGATAGAGCGCTGGGCCATACAATTGCAGCAATACCAAATGGAAGTAGTCTATCGCCCGGTGGCAAAGAACCCGGCGGACTTCCTATCACGTCACCCGCCAGAGACAGTGCCCGATGGTGATGCCCAAGAAGTGAAGACTGAAGAGTATGTCGACATGATATCCCAGTGGGCTTGCCCACAAGCTCTCACGATTGACGAAGTCAGACAAGAAACTGGCACCGACGCCGTGCTCATGCGCTCTCCAGAAAGGATCGTGGGAAGACTTCCTGCGTGGGGCAAACGGATGGAATCCGACAGACCGAGACCGACTGGGAAAACTTTGGAGAGTGAGAGATGAGTTGAGTACGGCATCTGATGGAGTGATACTGAGGGGCTCCCGGCTAGTCATCCCGGCAAGCCTGCAAGAACGGGCCACCACCCTAGCCCACGAAGGGCACCAGGGGACCACCCGGATGAAATCCCGTATGAGAGAGAAGGTGTGGTTTCCAGGTCTGGAAGATGCAGTCGACTCCCTAGTAAGGAACTGCAGGCCCTGCCAGATCACCAGCAGCCAAGAGTGCCCAGCGCCGGTCATCACCGAAGACCCGCCTCATCTCCGTGGTCTCGCCACAGCTTAGACTTCGGAAGCTTTCCAGATGGCCGGACAACAGCGGTGGTGATAGATGCGTTCTCCAAATACCCCATCGTGGAGGTAATTGCATCCACGTCTTTTGCTGATATACAACCGGTGTTGGAGAAGACATTTGCGCTGTTTGGGTTACCCCACGAGATCAAAACCGACAATGGGGCCTCCCTTTCAGGGGACTGAATTCAAGGGCATGCTGGAGCGCCTAGGGATACACCACTGCCGGATCACACCTCAGTGGCCTCAGGCCAATGGTGAAGCTGAACGCTTCATGCGGACTCTCAACAAAGTCCTACGAATCGCGGTGTCCGAGCAAGGCGACCCGGAGGTCGCAATGCACAAGTTCCTACGTGAATATCGCAGCACCCCGCACTGCACGACCCAAAGATCCCCGTGGCCGCTGATGCTGGCCGGGCCCCAGAGAGACACTCTCCGCGCTGCAGATGGTTGGGCTCCAGAACCGTATGACCCTGCTGATACTCAGGCTAGACGGACAACAACTAATGAACGAGCCAGCATGAAGAGGAGAGCCAAGATAAGGGTCATTCTGCCCGGCCACATGGTGCTGGTGAGGAATCGCCGTGGCGGAGGGAAGATCCGCACCGCGTATGAGCCTGGAACATGGACAGTTGTAAAAACCAATGGGACAGCAGTCACTGTGCAGAAGGGCCGTGAAGTCATCACTCGCAACATATCATGGTTCAAACGCGTGCCCAGTGCTGACTCCCCTCCACTCCCAACCAACCTGAGAGACCAGGGAGACACCCCGAGGATAGCCTGCAACCTCGACCAGCAGACGAGCAGGCTACAGTACACACCCCGTTGCCGGCTGGCAATGAAGATGAATCACCAGTGGCCTCTAGCCCGTCACCTAACCGGAGCACCTCAGTGGCTCGCACAGATCGTCACTCGAGATACGACCTGAGACCCAACCCAAGACCAAGCCGATGCCTCACAGACTTTGTGTTGATTCAACGCTTCATTTTGAACACTGACTTGGGATTGGATGTAGCGGTCTAGTTGCCGCGAGGGTCCTATCCTTCCAGGACCTTTAACCCGGATGGGCTCCCACACAATGTAGCACTCTCTGGCCAGGCGTGGCCAGAGAGTATAAAATAAAGGGGCGGAAGTCGCTCGAGGCTTCCCCGCCCATACCACTGTACTAGCGTGTCGTTCCCGTTATTGTGTCCCCTGTGCCAGGCCTCGTATCCTGTTGAGGCCCCACTACACGCCACTACAGGCAGTACATTTCTTTGTTGCGTGCTTCGATGACCTTCATAGTGTTATCAGATGGCCCCATCCAAGAAAGAGCTAAATCGGTGATGATGGTAATGATGATTAAAAAAAAAAATATGAATGGACTTTAGTTTTATCTCAGGGATGCTTCTCTTTTAGTTGATACTTTACATGTTAATGTAATATGAATGTGATTGGTACATGCAGAATGCAGTGTTTCCCAAATGTAGACCTGCCCTACCAGTAAGTTCTCGATCACAGCTATGAGGGAGCATTGAAGAGGCACTCTCCTCTTCATTGAAATCAAATGTAATGATGCATCCTTTCCACAATACAATTTGCACCACGGCAAAAACTCGGTGCATATATATTTGAGAGAGCGGTGTGGGTCCGTTGTTTGATTATATATTCTGTTCTGGTTATAGGACATCTAATACTTGTGCCAACGTTTGGTAAGCATTTTCCACTAGGGAAAAATATTTATTTGGGAGGTAGCATCTCACGATTAGCACACATATGCTTTCACGTAAGTTAATCCCCTCTAATTTGTGCTCTCAACTAAGTCCATAATGCTTTAGGAGTGCTTTGGAAATGTTTGTACCTTGATTCTTAACTGAAGAGTAGTGATTGATGTCTTATGGCTGGTAAATCATTAATCCTAGAACTAAACTCTGAATTTGTTGTGAAAGGCCAAAGAGAACTGTGCCACCATTATGCTGCAGGAGTTGATAAATATACATAAATCTCAGCAATGGATTCGAACAATTCTGTAGCATATGTAATGCGTTCAGTACATGTTCAAGAGAAAACTGAAACGTGGACTAAACTACATTTTTATAAAAGTGCAGTACTTGCAGCATTTGTTGCAAAAAAGTGGCCAGTGGAGTCCAAAGGCGATTTTTATTTCATATCCTTTTCATCAATCCAGTAATCCTTCTTTGTGCGTACAATCCAAAATTGCCGTCCACTGTGTAACAACCAATGCAATAACCAACAGTCTTTCTGAAATGTGCGTCATGAAAATAATTGTCAATAAATAAATGAATTGAAATTGATTCAAAGTAACTAATTGAAAATAGAGGTATCTGATCAGAGACACTTTTGTGTCCCCTAAGATTGGTCACTTATTGAGTTGTAAATGGTAAATAAAGTACTTTTTATGCTCTTAAAATCCGACATCTTCCTCTGCTCGGGGAACTCCACATGACCCGGCCTTCCATCTGTTGGTGCGGTGAAAGCGTGGAGTGCCTTTAGTTCTATTGCTGGCCTGGAACTCCAGCTCCCATGCCAGGAACACGCCTGCACTGTGGGGAACAGCTTCCATCTGGAGCCCCTTCTGTTTTAATTATGGTCTCGTTGAGTACCGTGTAGAGTTCCATCAGGATCCTGCGGGATATCCATTCCATGTGCGGCTGCACCTCCACACTGACCCGATGAGGTACAGCGCAATGTCTGAAGTACTTAGTAACCCGGTCTATAAGGAGCACGCCGACACGAGTAGAGCATGGTCTGCACGCACCGCTTGCACCCTGCCCTTGATAAAAATGCTGAAGTCATCAAATTTGTTTGGCAGGAGATTGTAAGGCAATGAAACACAACAACTATAATTACTGCTTCGGATTTGTAATGCACTGCATGTGCACACGGTGTAATGCGCATGATTGCTGCGCAAAAAGAACTAAAACAGATAGCAGTTTGATGTAGTGCTGCGTTCTCCTAAAAGTACAAATCCACATTGGTGATAAAAGTCAGTGAAGAGAGGACATTTTAGAAAAACTCGAAATAAGGGACAAGTTAACTGATAGCTGTTAGGTAATTGGAGAGCTACTGCTGAAGAATAGTTCAGTAGGTTAATGCACTGTTAAGGTAGTGCCAAGGTTCAGATCCCTGGAGGTTGCTTTACTTTTTGTTCTTTTTGAGGTTGACCGAATAAGAAATATTTTGTGAGGCATTATTTAAAGTGCTAGACAATGACAACAATGTGGTACACGCTTCATGTATTAAAAGCAGGCTGTTATGGAAGGAGAGCAGTTGTGATGGTGGGTCACGGTGGGATATGTTTTTAGGTCAATGGTGAAAACAGAGAGGCAGGATGAGGAGCAGTAGAGAGTCTGTGGGGATATTGCGAGGGAAGTCTTGATCTGGACATGTTTGCACCTCTTCACAAGCTTCAGCAGCAGCTTGTTTTAAATGATGGGGTTAAATTTATGAGGGTTGTTATTGGTGACCGGCCTTCGCTATTAGAGTGCAAACCTTGACCAGTACTGAACGTACACTCCCACTGGCGAAACAGTTTACAAATCCTTCCCCAATGTGACATGAAAATGAGGAAGAAATGACCCGGATGTCTATGGTGGAAGTGACGAAGGGATTCCATCCTCCTCTGCTTCATGTGACTTTCATGTGTCCCTCAAGGTGTCTTCTGATGGTGTGAGCTTGAGGTTGTGCTCCTTGTGGGTGATATGCATGTTTTTCAGAAAGCAGCAGGTCGTGGCTGCCTCTTGCTTGGTGAGTGCATGATTCCCCAGACCTTTGTTGTCAGGCTTGTTCCCTGGCCTCTGGGATAGCTGCTGCAATGGCCTCCTTTTGATGCTTGTGCACCCAGTCTTTTAGAAGTTAGTCTTCGGTTAGGGAAGTATGGGCCACCTTATCTGGAAGACCAGCCACATTCAAATAGCTGTTTCTGCCTCTAGACCCGAGGGCGTAGAGTAAAGTTGGTCCCCACACATTAGTAGATGGTGTTCCCTGATACTTATTATTTTGTGTTCATTGAGAAGCCAGTCGTGAGGGACAGGCTATAGGAGACCTCGATGAGGGATGGGACAGACCCAGTGCAGTCGCGGCTGGCATGACTCGCGGGTGGGGCAGTCGCGCGCGGGGGCGGGCGCGTGGGGGGGGAGATTTAAAAATAAAAAACTACCTTACCGGGGCCCACGCCGCCTCCACTCCAGGCCGGGTCCCGCGTTTTCCTGCTGCTTTCCTGCTCTCCTACCTCTGGCAGGAACAGGAAGCAGGCAGCCTCCCTCCCCTCCCCTAAGCCAATCACAACGCTGCAATGGCAGCGTTGTGATTGGTGCAGACGGTGCCCAGCCGGGCGCCTATAGATAGGCCATTTACTCTATGTAGGCTGCATGCAGCATGGAGAAAAGGGAGAGTGCACATGACTGGTTTGGTCGGCCCCAGAGGGCCGACCAAACAGTCAGGGCCCACAGCATTGGGCAAGCCACTTCTCCCCGACCCGGCCGCCCGCCCGCCCCCAACCAGGCATACCGTTCTGCTTTCTCGCAGTGCGAGAAGCAGAAACATAAAATGGTATTTAAAATACCATTTTATGTTTCTGCTTCTCACACTGCTAGAAAGCATTGGGGCGACGCTCCTCCGCCGTAATGGAGGAACCGCCCCAGACCCAGTGTGGGCACTCCTGACTTTGTACCTGGTGCTAAGTCACTTGCCAGTTGACATCTTATGTGTACTATGCTTCACGATGGAGTTAGAGCCTCCATGTCACAGATGTAAAGGCCAATGGACCCAGTTGTCTTGTGTCGCTTCATTCCTGGTGACTGCCACTAGTCATTCAATTTCCTTGTGTGCTTCTACAGTTCACTTTGTAGAAGATACTGCTTACCTCCAGTAGTGGGCAGACAGCTGGTCAGACTACTCATTGCTGTCAGAAAATACCTCTTCACCGCTGACTCACTGTGTGTCACTTTGCAAACACCCATAGGTGGATACAAAGGCCGTCACTGCAGCTGCAAAACTCCACCACGCTACAGAAGTCGATGGGTCAGTGACCCACCAGTGGTTTTGTCCAGGGTGATAAATGATCCACCCTGTCTGTGCATTGGATTGGGACCTACAAGTCTTCGGCACTCGCACACCAGACGGTCCAATGTCGATCCTTAGCTCTGGCTGAAAATACTTTAAACCACTTTTCCTGCCTTTGCCCGATAGTGTTTTAGGTGGGAAAATGGACATTGTGCCACATGAGTCCTAAATAAGTCCCTGTGCTGCTACCCGCATGCATATAAAGTCCAGGGGGCTAAGCAATGTGCCCAAGAAGGCCAAGAACAGAGGTGTTGAGTAATCCAGCCACCTGACAAACATTTAAGCAGAGCTAAAGTCACTGAATGCATGGACTATATATATTTTTTAACTAGGATTATAAAAGAAACATAGCACTTAAGGAGCATTTACAGAAGTGGCTTGTGTCCCATGAACAAAACGTGCAGGAATTATCCTGTAAAAAAGAGTAGGTTGTAGATTTAGGCTTCTAATGGGCTAGAGAGAAGAATATCCCCACCAGGAGCAGCATCTGCTCTGCTGGTTCTCCCAGTCCTCACTGACTAACTGCCAGGGTCTACACTCGTGCAAGCCCCTACATCTCACTCACTCCAGGCTCAGCAGGAAAGCAAGAGCCAAAAACTACATTACCACTTCATGCTACTCATCCTTAAAGGGACTCAGAGAGCAAGGCGAATACGCGTAGAGCGTGACAGTCCCACTGAGGCTATGTGAGTTTCCACACCGAGCAGTGTCCAGACTTACTCGGACATAGGCGATCATGCAATAGGAGCATGCACAATAAACCATTTGTAATTCTGTGGTGCATCCACTTCAGACTGAGGAGCCTGTTCAAGAGTTTCAGGTTTATCAACTGCTTTAATAAACTCTGTAACCTGCCAAGGCCATTTGCGGGTCTGCAGGGTAACTGGTTTGTGGTGAACGTTTCTTAAAGTTCCATATAACATACATGAACCTTCTTGAGCCAAGAGCAGCTTCCAGGGAGACTTTGTGTTGATTCTCAAGCTTTAAATCCATGCACCCCTTGCATCAAGTGAATGTAATAAGCAGTGGCGGCCGGTACGGTTCGGGGGTGGCGGGGCAGCGAGGTGGGGGGAAGGGGAGGTAGGTATAAAAAAAAAACTTAAATGATCTCCATGTCTCTCCTCCGTCTCTCCCATATTGTCCCTCCGCTCCGGCCGGAAGAAGGAAGCACCCAGGCTCCCCTGCGCCAATCACAATGATGTAATGCAGTGTTGAGATTGGCCTGAGCGCTGCGGTTCGGCGCTCAGACGGGGAATGGGAGCCTGGACATGTGTCGAGAACATGCAAAATGCGCCTGACGGTTTGGCTAGGCCAAGATAGCTGGCCAAACCATCATGCGCACTTTAGAGTGCAGCAACCACTCCTCCTCCGTCGTCACAGGAGCCTGGCACGCCCGAACCTAGCGGATACTAAAAATAAAATGATAATAGCTTATGTTATTATCATTTTATTTTTTATTTTACACTGCTCTGCGAGCAGTGGACGAGCCGCCACTGGTAATAAGGCAGACTAGTGTGATGGTTGCAAATCAGAGAACGAAAACTGTAATGACTCAAAAAATTATATCAAAAACATATCAAAATGAAGTACATACAATTAAGCATGTAATGGTTATGACTATAAAGTTAAAACTGAAAATCGCTGCTAACCCTCCCACTAAACCCTGAACCCTAATGCTAACCTCTTGTGCACAACGTAACCTTAACACTAATCCTATGCTTTACCCTAGAAATGACCCCAAGCCTTATGTGAAACTTAAAAGTAATGCTAGCCATGACCCTAAGATTAATTATTATTTTGTTATATTTATTTATAAGCGTGCACGTAGATCACAGGTCTCATGTCGCTAATCAAGCGTGAGTACGTGTCGAGGAAATGGACATCCAAACAGAAGAAGAGCAGCAAATCAAGAGAGTAAATAAAAAGCCGGAGGCCGAAGCCTACTCCTCATAAAAAAGCTTGTTTGAATAACGATGGTTTTAATGATCTAAAGGAATTATGATCAAGTTCAGAGCAAAGATGGATTGGTAGGGAGTTCATCTCCTTCGGGGCTATGAGTAAAAGCTCCTTCCTCAATACCCCTGCTCTCCCCCTCTTTCCTATATCTGCAAACTATTAGTAGGCGACTGTTATTTCAGTCTCTTCTGCATTACTTCTAGATGACTCTTCCTCACCCAGCCACAGATGGGACGCATTGTGTCTTGGGACATTTGTTGAGAAGCATTGCCACCATCCAGGCTGATCAGGATCTGGGGATGGATCATCTGCATAGTTCTATAAACGGCATCCTCTTGCTGTCAGCTCTTATCGGAGGTCTCACGTAGATATTGAATAAATGTGGAGACCGTGCAGAGCCCAGAGGACTCCACACTTCACCTGGGCCGCTTCTGCACGATAAGGGGCTAGGTGGAGTGCTTGAGTTCCATCTTTTAGGTCTAACTCTAACCACATATACGGGATTCCTGTTATATCAATATGCCCGAATATTAGCCCCTTCTAACCTTTGCTTTGAATTCCAACGAGTTTGGTGTAAAAATAGTTTTTTCAACATAATGTGATTTAATGTTAAAGAAGTTCAACTTTACATGTTGGGTATGTGTTTTTGCTGCCAGTGGCCATGTTGTTTCTGAATAGGTTGACTGTGCAGCCCTGGCCCTTTATTTACACTTGGCTACAAGGGGTTGTCTGTGGAATTCTGTGATACTGGTGTTGGGAATTTCAACAACTCTTTTAACGCTATTGTGACTTACACCACTGTAAGATACGCACCTGTCCCCCAGCTTTATGTAGCACTGCACCCCAATGAGCGCAAAGTCTGTGTGTATCTGAGTTGGCCAGACTGAGTGCTCGGTGCTAGAAATCAAGAAGTTCCGGAGCTGGAAACCTTAGTTTGCAGTGGTGCCCTTCATCCTGGGATACGCCACTCTTGACGAGGAGAAATCTTCAAACTTTTACTTCTTCTGTGACTGTCCAGATTCTGCTTTAATTCTGTTCTTGGCCAAGGGTGGAACAATGTCACAAATGCTCATTCTTTGCCACACACCATATCCCTCAACACTGCACCATCTTGCACAGTTAATTTGGATCCATATTTGCATGAGTAGTCTTAATGGTTTAATGTGGATATCCTGTACTTATAGACACAAATAGGGTGCAGCCCATGCCCAATGAAGTTTGCAGATAATGTTTGACAAGAAGCGTATAACCTGAAAGCTTCTGCACACACACACAACTGAGCGCCTGTGGTGAGGCATGAACCATCATGTCCCAGAACAGGTTTCTAAATCTCCCTTGGAGCTGTGATGGGTGCACTCACCAGCTCTTCAACCTGTCCGTTCCTGTTCTGCCAGTGTAATTAATTGACTCTAGCGTCATCTGAAGTTATGTTTGTTGTTTTATTTATTTTTAACCAGTTGCTCTTTGGAACTTAGTGATGTGATCCTATATTCTGTGGTATGACTTTTTCTGACACAAAGAAGCTGAAAAAATATACCAAGGTAAGAGAACACTTGTTGCTCCGGAATTATCAACTGTTTAGGGAGACTAAAGGCCAAAAGATATTAAATTGCAGGGAAGAAGTTATGAGTCAGCACACCACACCGCTGCACAGGAGTTTCAACTTTGCAAGTAGTGGTACCTACAAAACAGTCCTAGTATTTACTGGTTACAAACACGGTGCAGAAAATCAGAAGGGAAGTGGGGCCTCTTCCTGGAAGTAAGGCACCCAATAAGGGAATGGTCCAAGAAGTCTGTTGGTCATACCATTATCTGACTCTGGGGGTGTTGTTCAACACCGGGCTTTTTGTGGACCAAGGAAGGTTGTTGTTCACTCTTGGTGCCTTCAGAACACAGTTGTGGCGATGGACTCTGGGTTCAACAGTGATCATTATGATTTCGTATTGACTATTACCTGTTGTGTCAGTGTTGTGTTGTGTTTCATAGCTACTATGGTTTATAGCAGTGAGTACTGGACCCATCAGAGTTACCTCCACTTCTATAAAGTAATCTGCTGTACATCTGTGTTGTCAGATTATTTCATAGCTTCAATTTCTGGGGTCTACATCTGGGGTTTTGGCCCACGGGGAATAGGGGATCCGTATTGGGATGCTTAGAAACAACGAAATTAATATTCCTACAGTACTTACTTGGGTAAATGGAAATCAGGTTAACCATTAGATGACATTTACAGATGCCCAGAATCAAAGATCGCCATCAGACGGGTTCATGGGCAGAAGTGGTCAGATTGCCTTATCATTCATCTCTGCTGCACGAGTAAACTGGATTCACATATTTAAGCCCAATGGACTAGAGAATGAATCCATTAATTGTAGCATTCCACCTTTTGTGATGGCAGAATATGACCTGGCCAGCTCTCTCCATTTACACTGTAATCAATAGTAATTACCAGACAGACTAAAAAAGAAGAATCTTGACTTGGAGAAACCATCTGCCATTTGAGACAGGAATTTGATTAAGGTGTGCTCATTAAAATATTGGAGTGTTGTGAGAGCCAGTGAAGACAGCACATTTGCAGACACAGGGGGGCCTGTGCGTAGACAGTGGGTTGTCTTCAGCAGCTGGTGTGCCTCATGCCAAGCCTGGAGTGTGGTCACTAAAACAGGGTGGAAAACATGTGATCTGATGATAGCCCTCGAATGGAGCAGGTACAATCTTCAGAGGTGGCCGAAAAGAACGAATTTAAGGTGTAACCAGCTGGAGGTATCCATGGTAGCATTAAGAACGTATCGAAGAGGAGTCTGTGGGGATGCCAGCCAGTAGCACCAAAGGTTGGGCAAGCAGAGGCCACCATGGTCAGTGGCAGTGTGTAGTTTGGCCAATTTCATCCGCAGTTTCCGGCCGTTCCACAGAAAGGTCTTTAGGGTTTTCTCTAGGGCGTCCATCAGGTGGGCTGGAATGCGCAGTGGAAGCATATGGAACATGTAGTTAAGCCGGGACACCACATTCATTTTCAGTACCTGCGTGTGTCCCCCCAAAGAGAGAGGCCCAACTGCGATCAATGAGCCATGTCGACCTGGATGCTCGTGTGGAGGGGGTTGAGGTTTCGTTCCACCATTTGTTGGACTCTTGGTGTGACCTCTATGCCAAGATGGTGAATGGAGGTGGGGGACCATTTGAAAGGTAGATTGGCCAAGAGCGTCTGTTGTGTAAGAGGCAGAGCTTCACTCTTACTCCACTTAATTTTGTACCCCGAAAGGGAGGAGATCAATGTGTTTTTTTAACAACTGCTGTTAAATGGCTCTTGGGCCAGTAATGCTACATTAATGACCTTTTCAAGTCAACAGACATAGTGTACATGAAATATTCCACTTAAAACGTTTTTTGTGTGGGATATTACTTTAGAAAGTGAACTGCAAGTCTTCTCTTGTGTCACATTTTAATTTGAACCAGTGGACTGTTACTCATATTTTTCCACAAGACTCCATACAGTCACTAGGTTGAAAGAATTTCACTGTTGCCAAGAGGGTGTTGGTATTGTGTTTGCATGTCACTGTACTATGAGAGGTGTTCAACAGTGATTGTTATTTTTGGTGGTCAGAAGTCAGGCTCTAATGCCTTCGTTCACTAGCATTCACTCTTGTTTGATTCCTAGCTGCCAAGGTTTCAGATTGCTGTGTGTGACATTTTCATAATTTCAGTGTAATTATGAGTGACATTTGAAAGACTGAGAGTGACACTTTCTCGCGAGCAAAATCAAGCAATGAAGACAAGATAAAACATATAAATATCAGAAATTACACCCATCTGAGCAACGAGAAACTCTAAGACGTTAACTGCTGCAAAGAAACAGAAATGGAAAGGCACTAACCTAGTGCCCTTGTAATCTGAAGTGGCATTTGAGCTCCGTGGAACTGACTGGTGATTGCTTGCCTATGATGCAATTAGAGGAGGACTCCAAACAGCAGAAAGCCGTCATGTAAAGATGGCAGGTAATGGGTCATCCACCGAAAACTGATGGCTACAAAATCTGTCTTCCCTCTCAGCACCCCCCAGTCCCGCAACTTCTCATTCAGAGGTTGGGTATATCGGTGTGTTCGATGCTGAATTGTACAGTAGCTCCATCGTCATAGAAGCCTTGCAGGAGTGGTGTGGGGCGCCAGCTGCTACAATTTGGTATGGCATTACATAAGAAGGCAAACCAAATCTGCTGTGGTTTTTTTCTGCATTCATGATGCAGAACATGGTGGTGCTGGTCATGGAAAAATGATCAATGGCTGCTGACTTTGGCACTGGGAGTCCGTTTCGCGTCTCGGCGAACCGCCCAAAATCTTGTGATTCTGGGAAAGTCAGTTAATTTCCACGTGCCAAACAACAAATGAATGTGTCCTTGTAATGTAACTGTGGCACAAGTAAAGCCCTCCAATACCATCGGGTCGTGTTCGCGCTATATAACAAGCATTGGCATAGCCAATAGGTCTCGCTTTTGGGACCTTATAAGTGATTAGTTATCCAGCACAATATCCTTGGTGCAACAACATCAAGTGTTGCATGGCTAAATACTTATAAGGTCCCAAAGGCGAGACCTATTGGCTATGCCAATGCTTGTTACATTTTAATACCTCTCTGATACATTATTGACTATGATAACGCTCCACTAATTTTCGGGTGCCATATTATAAATTATAGCAACATACTCTAAAGACAGAATAACCTGGTGCAATATTGTTTGACCAACTGTTTCAAGGTTTTCATTACATATATTACTTTGGAATTAACGCTTAACTGAGATAAAACCTTTAAAATGATGGCCAGTGCTCTAAAATTATTTAGACTTTTTAGTTTACCATTTGGGGTGTATAATACTTTTTACCAGATTGCGCCACACACCACGCTAACTGACCAATAAGAAAAATTCACAACATCTAGCAGAATATGGCAATGAAAAAACCATCTTGTAAATCGGAGTATTCTCATCTAATTAAAAGCTGCGCACGCAGTGGCGGCTAGAGACATTTGAAAGTGGTAGGGCGAATCCCGGCTCACTCATACATGTCAATAGATAATAGACCCAAGTCTGGTGGGAGACTCCCGATTTTTAAAGCCAGAAAACGTCTTTATTTTAAAAACAGAGACAATATCAGCTGCTGTGTTTACAGAAGGCCGGCGTTTGTCTTTTCATGGGCCCTGGTAGTACCACCTACATGCATATGCGCACTCTGGATGTTGTCAGTAGTCCAGAGTGCCCTCGTCTATGAAGCTGCAGGTGTGCATACGTTTTACACGTTGTGGGCATGCCTCTACGTCGGCAATGAAAGGAGGCCCTGTCAGGCGCGGAGTGTGCACAGGAGTGCCCCAGGTGCCTACGTGTGTTATGTGTAAGCAGTTGGTGTGCACGAGGTTGGCATGGTGCTATGCATGCCGGGAAACGAAGTCGCCGGCCTGTGCGTGATCCAAATTCAGCACAATTTTATAAGGCCTGATTATCGGCATTGGTGAAGAATGCGTCTTTGTTCCTGTCAGGAGTAAGCAGGCAGTCTTCCTGGACAGAGTATGATGCAGCCTAATGTGTCACCAGCGCGTCCGCCACTGAGCATCACAAAATCAGAACAACTTGCATAAATACAGAGAAATGTCAGCAGGGGGAGCCCTAGAATCATGACAATATAAAACAATTCAAACCTAAGAGAAATATAGAAGCATCTGGAAGAGCAAATTTTAAGTAAAACAAGCTGATCGCAGCAAAAAGACGGAAGTGGATGCCTGCTTGTGCCCCGGGGGAACTGTAGGTCAGCAAAAAGACAGAAGTGGATGCCTGCTTGTGCCCCGGGGGAACTGCAGGGTGCGTGCTGGTTCGGAGCTATGAGCGAAGCGGCATTTTCGTTGCTATAGCAACAAAATGGCGTGGGACTGTCCACAGTCCCTACGGACACGCGCATGCTGTCTGCTATGGAAAGACAGAAGTGGATGCCTGCTTGTGCCCCGGGGGAACTGCAGGGTGCGTGCTGGTTCGGAGCTATGAGCAAAGCGGCATTTTATCGCCGCCAACGAGGGAGCCCGAAGCGGTGCGCGTGAAGGCGATGCCGGGGAGCTGATGGAAAGTAGAAAATAACAAGGACAACAATGGAGGAGCGGGGGCGAGCGAGCGCGGCAGCCTGCTCAGCTGACCAGACGCTCGTTCGTCATGGCCTTTTCCCCGCACGGCCGGCATATGTTTCCAATTATCGTGCACGCGTCTGGGCACGATAATGGGAAACAGATGTCGGCCCTG
This sequence comes from Calotriton arnoldi, assembly GCA_963921515.1. Lineage (NCBI taxonomy): Eukaryota > Metazoa > Chordata > Amphibia > Caudata > Salamandridae > Calotriton > Calotriton arnoldi. The sequence goes on from CAWUFW010000182.1 coordinate 4,515,103, forward strand.
CGCGCGTAACCGCTCGAAAAAGGCCACGACGCACGAGCGTGTGGTCAGCTTTCGAAACCCCTTACTTAAAGTCTCGCCAGTGCAACGCTTGCGCGCTACTCGAGGCTCGACCTAAAAAACTGCAAAAGAAAGCACGCCCTGGGAGAAAAGTCCCAGTGTGTTTGTAACACTGGCTGAATAGCGGACTAAATAAGGCCCTGCCTGAAACCTCCTTCGCACTGGGGGTCTCGTGAAAAAGCCAACTGAATCTCCACCGTGACCGCGTGCCACAGTAGGTTGGGGAACACTGAAAAATGTCAATGAAAGTACTCATGTCGTTTGAGAGGTGAAGTCCAAGCAGGGCATGTGGCTGCAGGGTCAGCGGTGACAGGTCCTCGACACTCCAGTAGCTTGGCAACTCAGTAGCTTAAGTCTGAATGAGGCCATAATTAGTTTATTATTTAGAAATAGTGAAGGCGGCTGCAATAATTTCAGCGGGGGGGTAAATTAACAGCTGAGCTACAGGCACAGCGATAGCCCGGGTCGGTGCGAGGTGCCTGCAGCAGCGTTGTGAATGGCGCCATGATTCAATTTGCGGCGCCACCAGCAAAATGGCCAGCAGGGAGGGGCACCTTCCTCAAAACTCCCCGCTCCAGCAGCAGGATGTGACGTCCCCCGCGGCGCTGCAAAGTAGCATAACCGGACTGGGCCCGGCATTCTAGTCATTAGATCATGACATCAGGCTATCGGTCAGAGCCGCACCGCGGGGGAATGATCACAATAATAAATCATGATACATTTGAAGCACTAGTGCAGTTGAGTGAGTTGTGAGGCTGCCAGTAGTTCCTGACCTCACAGCGCACGCAGTGCACAACACTGGGTGTGTGGCGCGCTGTAGCTGTGCTTTCAGAGTCACAGTAGATATGCGTGACAATGCATTTTAGTGCAGTAATGCGGATTACCACACTGAAATGCGTTCGTGTCACGCCTGATGCGTGGTACTTGGCAGGACTGTTGGTTATTGTATTGATAGCCTATAACATTAATCAGGCAAGGTCATTAAAGGTGGAATGCAATATGCAACATGCAATATGTGCCTGTTCTGAAGCTATACCGATACCGAGCTGCAACCTAGTCTTCAATGTCCATGGTCTGTGGCTATTATTGCCCAGCCTGTTCTACAGACCCTCGTTCCCCAAAGAGCAGCATATACGATCTCTTCTTTGCTAACACTCTGAGTTCTCTGGGAGGTGGCATGTTTATCCTATTGACATGCCAGTGAAAAATAAATAGATGGGCAGTGCATTGCTTCTCAAAGTGTGGTGACATGAAAAACACACTATGGGAAAGACGAAATCGCCTGCCCAGTAGCACTATTTCTTTATTGGTTTGAAGGATTTTCATGGCTCAGTATGATCCCGAAGGGCCTGACTGACTGATAATATGGATGGAAAATCCATCAGTTTACCTGAGAAATGTATCCACAAATGTGTCCACGCTTCGCCTGTCACAAATGTATATGCCACCAGGATTTTAGGTATTTCTTTCATTTCCACGGGTTTATTGCCGCCTGTACTAGAATGGATATTTGCAATGGCAATGTGCCCATTGCATTTGTCGCATATTTGATATTCAGGACGTTAATCATATACTTTGGCTAGATACAATGAACAAGAAACTCCTCACTTTGTCTTAATCTAAGGATATTCCAGGGTTTAAGATAGAAGTGTAGGTATGGTGCTTTCTTTGAAAAATCAAAGTGACAGAGCTCCACTTCAGTTATAACAATTCCAATATTTCCACTAAACACTTTCGAGGAAATATCTTTGAAAACTAGCTACATATTAGAAAATTGTTCACAAAATGCAGTGATGCGATTTACAGATGGTAAGAGTTCCAGGATTCCCAGTAGAAATATTTCTCTGGCAAATGAATTTCCCGAAAGAGAGTCCAAGCATTACTCATATTTATGTTTCCTTATTTTGAGGATTTGGGCTTTATCTGAAGAGATGAGCACGAATAACACAATGCGACTTCTCGCGTTTATTGTAAAAGCTTTGCTTCTCCGTTTGTTGGTTTCCCGTGGTGTAGCACAGGAAAAAGTGCAGCAGCTGTGCTAATTTGCACAGAGGACGTCACTGGAGCAAATTCTTCCTCTCTTTGGGATATTGGCCTTCCAGGGTTGCTTGCTGCTTGCAGGGCCAGTCTATTACTGACGTGAAGCATCATGCGGGTTTGTGGGCCTTCAATCGCTACCGGAGGTCCTTGCAGCAGAGACCTGGTGGGTCCTGGAATGACCTGCAAAAAGAAGGTTGAGGTAGTATCTGTTTCTGTTGGATTGCAGTTACTTGGTTTTGTCTGAGTTCGCCCCAAGAGCACTGTTCATGCCTTATTTGGTAGTGCACAGTGTTTTCAGATGTTTGACCATAGTTTTCCAAACCTCTTGCCTACTGCTTCCTTGTTGATCAAATTCATACAACCGCTGCGATTCATAAAGAGCTGTTATCGGGAGGTGTTAGGAGTTTGGTGGTCCCATTGTCTAAGATAAGAAGCACTTTGGATGTGCCGCTCTCCACTGATTCCTAGTTACATCACACTGGTACATACATGGACATTTACATAAAGGCTGGGATTGGATAAGTCACAGACACGCAGGGTACCAGTCACTGTGTTTACTTCCCTCCTCCTTTAACTGTTGTCCCGCTTCCTGCTGGGAGTCCAGAGTGAAGCTGCAGCATGAGCTGGATTTTGAGGGCGTGTGGCAGTAAAAAGCTGGGTTGAGGGGGGCAAAAAAATGCAGCCCGTTAATCTTCCGTATCTTCTGCTGGTTCCCACAGTGTGTCAAGCATCCCTTCCCAGAAAGAACTAAAATATCACCACTTTCTTTGAGATGTGGCTTCCGGCATGGCTCCCCGGGGTAACCAACACCCCTTCCCATGGCTCATGCTTGTAGTTTTAGAAATGACTCTGGATCGCATCCCCTCCGCTAAACACCTCTGGTCTGCTTCACTCGACACAAAGCATGAACCCTGGTCTCCTTCAGGGATTTTGAGCCACAGCAATTGCTCCTAACACTTTTTTTTTTGTGTGCTCATCTTTCTTTCCTTCTTTTTTGGATTGACATTTCTTTATTAAGGTAAATATGCAGTGTACATATAGAGAGTACCCACAAGTGGGTAAGTACATTGAAAACTCTGATAGCATACAAACAGTATACATCTAGGAAGGTCGGGCAGGTCGCGAGACCTGAACAATAACCAGTGACAGTAGCAATCCTTGTCATTGGTGCAGCCTGTGGGATCGCCACAGAGGGTGTAAAGTGGTCCTCTCCTGCAGGCTGAAGCACTGGAGGTGCCATGTCAACAGAGTCCGGTCACAGGGGAGATGGGATTTAAAGCAGGGTTGGTGGTTGACCAGAGACTTTCGTGGGGGGTGGATTCCCAACCTCATCACTGGCTCCTAACACATATAAAAAGTGTTCATCAAACCCATGGCTTGATTGATAATTATATTTCCGAGGACGCACACTACGATAACAGAACCACAAAATCACGGTTCATTAAGGTTGTGATGAAACAAGTAAGGATAAGAGTAGCTTTGTTTCAAGTCACGAGTATAATGCATCGAATGGAAAAATGAAAATGCGTGTTGTTCGTTGATTGTTTCTCAAATAAAGATTTCCTTTGAAGTTTGAGAGACCCTGTTTGTGAATTCTGTCCATTTGTTAAAAGATGATTTGTTTTGCCAGGCTTTTGTTCAACAGTGTTATAAGCACAGGATTTGGTGAACAGAAGCACAAGATGGCTACTGCAACAACAAATACGTGGTAACTAGTCAGGTTACATATGATAAGGAAATAAGCAAGAGAAGACCATGCACACCAGGCTTTAGTTAAGGCTAAGCCATATACAAGCTGAAGGTGCGCAGTATTAGGAATGAGTAGTTGATCCGCGCCTTAGGTTTTTTGCTGTTGTGTTTCTTTGTGTTCTGGTGCCTAGAACTTTGATTTCTTCTTCCTAAGTGCTGACCTACAAATGCCAGAATGAACAAGGGATTAATATACATGACACAGAACAGGATCAGATGCTGCCTGCGCATTTCAGGAGCCCATCGGTGAAGAACGTAGTTTTCACAGCTAAAGAGTAACTTGATTGTGTACTTGGGGGGCAAGCACTGATACACATACAGTATCAGCTCTGGAAGTGGATGCATTGTTAGCGTTGGCGAGAGACATTGTTTGGGTGGAGTGAGGGATAGAGACTGCTACGCATAGGCTGCTATTTACAAGCCCTGTGATTTAACCATCCTGACTAATCATCTTTTAAGTAGAAGTGCACCTTCAGTTTGATGGTCTGACTTGATAGTGCAACTGTTGCCAGACAATTATGTGAACATCACTAGAGAAGGGCTTTGGCTCTTCCCCCATTTTGGGAGCCAGGAGTACATATTTTGATTGGGGGAAAAGTGTGTGTCCTTCCACAAAAAAGTGCTTGCCCTCCAGACAGCGGTGATCATCTTGTTTATTTAAGCTTGAATTTTCAGGGGCACACACATGACATTGGAATGCTATTAAAGTGACTTGGATAACTAGATAATTTATGCTGTTTTTCCCTGACAGCAGCACAGATGGGAGGAGGGCAGTCAATAGCCTACATGGATTTTTAGGTCTGGCTTGACACTGCCACACACCCTTTTAAACCTACATTAATATTATTTTACAGTTCTTTGCTTCCACACAAATACATATCTATTCCCATGTTATTTACTTGTAATGCCCCACATTACTCTACAGCATTCCTTTGAAGCCAGACCTATTGGCATTGCCAATGCTTGTTGCAGCAACCGGTTTGTGACCTTTATCAGTAACAGTTTGTTAATATGCTACAGACTGGAGTATTTAATGAACATTAGTTTACAAAATTGGAGAATGCTCCATCATCCTGTGGAATGTCGTGGCATCATTGTGGGAATCAATGGGCTTTTGATTCCCCTTCCCACGACCCCTACAATTTTGGTGAAATGACCGCATTGGCTTTGGCCACAAAACTTTCAGAGTTCACGTCTCATTGAATTAAAGAAAACATTGAAATTCCATTTAGCGATATGGCTGCTGTTGCCTACCCTAAACCCCAAGTATAGGTGCAGCGCCTGTTTGATGGGGAGTTTGTCTGGGATCTCACTGCTTTCATCTGAAATGTGCCCCTGACCTCACCAACATGTCGGGATCCGTTGCACACATCTCACCCTCGCTGTGACCCCCATCTTTGATGTGGTTGATGTGGCAGCTTCATCAAAGCTAATGGACCTCGAAGCCGCCCCCGGGGAGCGTGACTTTGACTTCCGGTTTCGATCAGACATGACGTGTTTGTGAGTTTCTTGACTCGCATCTCTGGGGAGTAGCTCGTACAGTAGCTTTTTAACTCTATCCGGGCCCCCAGCGCGATCTAACCCTTTCACTTCGAGTACAGGAAAGGAAAGCCATAAACAGGTCTGTCATGACGAAAGCAAGACCTCCTATAACCCCAAACACCTGGAAATCAGCCGCCATCCCTAGAAAAGTCTGGAAATGTATATGTTTATAAAGGAATTCAGCTGTGCAGTACATGGCACTTTGTCATTATAGGACTTTAGTGATATGAAAGCCATGAAATCAAAGGCCCGCTGGTTTCTACATGTGTGGCTCAAATACGTGTTTGATTCTATTCATTTATTTTATATAGTGCTGCAGATATAAACACATATAAGAACGCTTTGCAAGTAACAACAAGCAAACTGCAGTGTGGCAGACACACCTTTACGCATAAAACATGAGTGGGCGGGGAAAGGGGAGACAGGGGAGCGATGAATATTAATATCTGATTGCTTTGGAGGCGCTTTCAAAATCCCAGAAGGCTTTGCTTTACTGCTGCTCTCGGCCCCATACTGCATTAATCTGCTGCTGTTCACTGCGGAGCTCAACTCTGCTCTTGGTACATTCTTCTGCGGTCTAACACCGCAGTGCCTTACTCTAACTCCGTCACACTCTGTTTTGCTCTGCTTCTTTTCACTCTATTTTGCTCTGCTTCTTTTCACTCTATTTTGCTCTGCTTCTTTTCACATCTTGACTCTACTCTCCCCTTCTTTTGGGTCTGTCTTACAGTGCTTTGCTACTCTTTTAACACTGCATGGCTCTTTCCTGTCGTTGTCTCACACACTGTACAGAGCTTAACTTTGCCGTTGTCAATCCCATACTCTCTGTTTGGTTGTTTTTTTCTGTTGCTGCTCTTGCGCTTCTGTGTAGATACCATATAAAACTCCATTTGGGTTTAAGAGTCTCTCCTGTGGATTGCTCCTCTGTAGACTCCGTATAATGATCCTTGGTGGTTTAACAGTGCCTCCAGCCAGTGGCTCCTCTGTTATTCTTGAGTGGCTCCTCTGTTATTCTTGAGTGGCTCCTCTGTTACTCCCGGTAGACTCCATATAGTACTCCTTGGTGGTGGTTTAACAGTGCTTCCTATGGATTGCTCCTCTGTTGTTCCTTTGTCGCGCCTGGGCACACTCAATCTAATACTTCTTTGGGGCTCATGAGTACCTTAAATGAGTTGCTCCTCGATCGCTTTTGTGTAATCTCCTTGTAATCCTCTCCCCCTTGATCCCTTTTTTCTGCCTCTTCTCCTTGCTCCATCCTTTCTCTTTCTTTTTCCCCTTGACTCTTCCTTGACTCTTCCACTCCTCTCACCTTCTTCTTGGTGTTTTCTCCTAACCATATCCTGCCTCCTTCCCGCTATCTCCTTTGCATCTGCTGCCTCCCCTTACCCTCCCATCTTCCCCTCTTCCCTGTATCTCCTTCTGCATCCGGCCCCATTTATGCCTTCCTATGTGTCCCTTTCCCTTCCTCACTAGTTCCTCTGCTTCCACTCTTTGCCCGCCCCTCTTCTCCTTTTCGCTCTTATGCTTTCTGCTTCCGCCCCATCTACCCCTTGACCTGGGTCCTTTCCTCCCCTCTTCCATCCTCCCACCACCCCCACCAACTGCTTCCCTTCTCTTTTACGATCTTCCACCTTCTCATAAGCCTCCCTCATCCATCTCCGTTCCTACCTACCCTATCTCCATCTCCTCTCTCATTCCCTCTGTCCTCCAACACCCTCCCTCCTCCTTTCCATTTCACCCCCACTCTATGCTTCTCTCTAGTTCTCCCCTCCTCCCCACTGTTTCTTCCCCTTCAGTCCCCTGATGCTACTGTAGGAAAGTGGAGTATGATGTGGTGTGAATGTTAGACCTCACCATGTAATACTATTATATTAGCCCAAAGATGGTCCTTGGATTCACCCTAATAAATCCTTAGCTCAGTCCTGGTAGTGTGGCAAAGAGCAGTCAGGCTTTACTAAAGAAACATGTGTTAAGCATTTCAGAGTACCAGCATGGATCATAAGTAATTCGCACAACTCAAGAGAAATCCAACACCAATTTATGAAAATAGAGTAGATTTTTATCTTAATTTAGACACCAAAACAAACAAAATAGCATACATATAACTGGAGGTATAGGTTCTTAAAGCAATACAAAATTAGTGCCAAATTATACAGTGAAAATCTAACATTGCGGTCAGTGGGAAAAACCACTAGTGACAATCTGTCACTTGCAGGTTGAGTTGCGTTGTATCCTTGCAGGGAAAAGGGGATGCGGATTCCAGGACCAAGCCACGCCAGTCAGTCAATTTTACCTGGCCCGTGGAGCGTGGGTGCAGAGTTGTCCTGGCTGTCCCTGGTGCTGAACAGGAGCCACGGGAGAGCTGCTTTTACAACTGAGATGTTGCTGCGGGGAAAATGATGCAAAAACACAACAATGGGGCCACTGTTGACTGATGTCGGATGAAAATTGGATTGAGTTCACTCTAGGTGCAGTGTCGAATGCATGGGTTGGTTGCCAATCTGACGACCAACAAGCCTTGGCAGTGGTAAGTAGGGCAGAAAGTAACTTTGCCGTCCGGTAGTCCTGGGGAACGTGGCACTGGCGTAATGAAACTTGAGAAGGCCCCCCTGCAAGGTACGTGGAGGGGCCCCCTCCGGGCTCAATCAGGAGCTCTCCGGTCAGAGTACTGGGCTGAGGGGGCCACCTGGAGCTTGGGGCCCCCTCGCACCGCGGGGACCTGTGTTACGCCACTGGAACGTGGTTGCTCCCTGTAACTTTGTGGAAGGCAGGACAGCCGTTCCCACAATGCACTTGATCCAGCGCTGATCAAATATTTATCAGGGATCAATACTCAATACATCATAATACAATGGCCCATACACATTCACCCAGAATCCCTGATGCGCTGGGGTCAATTTATATGTATGATCAATTCTTTTCCTTTCATAATTTAAATTATGGCATCACAACTAACTTTTAAAATCAACTTTCCTTCCACTTGGTCGATGGACCAATTAGTTGAATAGTTGATGGTAATGATTAACTTCTAACTTACCAACCATTTAATTAATTTAAAATGATCACAGACTCTCGGTGAAGTTAATAATGAAATTTATCTCAAGAAATTAAAGATTATGCTCAACTGCATTTGGTTACAAAATACAAACACTGAATCTCACGAAAGGAGAAATTTTACATATGCAAAGTACATGAAATACAGACCCATTCCGAATAGCAATGACTTTATGCAATGAAGGAGTGGATAGAGTAAGAGACAAAAGTTTCAGCAAAAATATATGCGAAACATCATATACCTAACGGCGGCGATAGATGAAGAGACAATAGTTTCATCTAATAATACATATCATTGACGGAGTGGATAGGTGGAGAGACAAAAGTTTCAGAGACAAAATACATCCATAAGTTAAATTTTGAGAACAAGATTGACTAAATACAAACCTATTGGTCTGTAGGAAAACCAACCCCTCGGCCTAGGGGATGATGGGGGTTCCCCGAAATAGGATCAGGAAACAAAGGATGAGAAGAAAACAGGATTGGGACTGGTCAGGAACAGTTAGGCCTCTCTGCAAACCGACGGACAGCGACGCATCTCCCCTCTTTCTCTCCTGCCGTCCTAAGCTTAAACCACACTTCTTAAGGCACCCCAATTATACCCTTAAACTAACATGTCCGTCCCACAAATGTTGCAAACAATTTTAAATCTCGCAAAGGGATTGGTGGGCTTGGGAGGTGGCGTTGTCACACCACTGTGACTTCACCTTTATTTCAACTACTTCTTTGTTCACCATTCATTCCCAGAGTATAGTTCTCAGCTTGTTCTCACTTTATTACATGTGATACAAAATTTAACAATTTTTATTCATTTTTTAACATCATCCGCAGTCTGTGTCTCCGGTCCCACGCCTGGGCACTTTTTGGCAGTCGTTCGACACTCTGGCCTTCACCCTTCTCATGTCATCTGCGGTGCACTGCGCGTCTGTCTTGCTTCTGACAGAGTGAACTCACTCCTCATGTTTTCCCCCTGCCACCTTAGCCAAGTTTAGGAAAATGGCTGCTTCATCTAGCACACTAAAGTAAACGAAAATGAACATTTATTAATTATATGATAATGAAACCTTCACTGTTTACTACCCACCTTGCATTATTCCCCATTAATGTTACCTAGCATAAGCTTTGTGCCAAAAATAGTATTATTTATTAGTTCAAAACAGGATGCAACATGCAAATTACTGAAGCATATGCGGCCTATTTATCCAACGCTTCTCGTTTTTCTCAAGTCACAATGTTATTACAATATTATTTTGTTTACGTGTTAGTTCAGACATGCGCAAGCAATTTCGCTTGTGTTCGTGTTGGGTGTACATTAGTTTTTCAACAACTACTTACTGTTAGTACGTATTATGGGGGTATCGAATCGAGCAGGTTTCATTTTTGCAAAACCCTGCTCCATCACACTAGACCATCTGGATTTGGGTGGTCCCTCAGAGAGCCTGATGGCCAGTGATTCTGCAGATCCAGAATGTTGTTTTACCTGCAGTTTGCAGGGGACTAGTGCCATTGGTCCAGGGGAGCCTGAGGGTGCTTCAGGCTTCCACAGGGGTCCCTCTTTCTGGGGGAACCGAGAGACCGCCTAGGACGAGTCTTGGTCAGGCAGTTCCAGGAGCATTGCCACAGGTGCAGGGTAGCTCTCTTTTGCTTTGTGCAAGTCTTGTTGTCGTAGACACCAGTATCTTCTTCTGTCCTCTTCGATGCAGGTTGTTCAGAACTGAGGTTCTGGTGTCAGGGATATCCCTTAAATGGTAGATTTAGGGGATTTAGTGGTGTGGGAGCAAGTAGCCAATGGGTTGCTAGTCCCCGCAGCTAATCTGCCCCTGAGGTGACCACATCCGGCGGTGTGGGTCACCTTTTCTACCCAGAACCCTCTATTCTGCCACTCCTAAAGATGGCAGAAATCAACTTTGTGTACAGACCAGGCTACATTTTTACATAAGAAGGTGCTAGAGCAAGAGTATGCCCCAGAGAAGCTGGAGAACTAAGGATGTGAACTGAGGGTAAAAGAATCTCAGCAACGATCTCGGATAGGCCCAGAAGAGAAGGTTGCTTAACAGAGCCGCACCGCAGAAGTTGGTGTCAAAATTCCCTGGAACTGGCATGTGGGAAAAATTAATGAGAAGGTGCTCACACGGTGCCTCAATTTACACTGTGATGAGGTATACCATCAGGTGTACCATCGGCATCAGTATCACTGTAGTACTGAAGCCCACAGCACATCAAATCCCTCTACCCCATTTTGTATATGCCCATCATTTTTATTTCACTATTCATCAATATGTCATCACCGAAGCCCTGGAAGTTGGCTATATACGTGAATTGCTTTAAGCATGTATTGAAAAGGCTTTTTGTCAAGTTTCTCTTGGCAGGTATTTTACTTGACTTTTCAGTTGATTCGCTTTGGAGATAATTAGCTAATCTCACAATTGTTTTTATTCAGTTGTTAATTACACCCCTGCAAGCCATTCTTTTTGGAGGAGGCTGAAAAACACTGGTGGACTTGTTCATGATCTAAGCCCACTGATGGCCAAGGCTCGACACCGGTTCTGGCCTGACCTCACTTTGCATACTCCAGGCAGCATCTGATGACCTTTTACTTCTAAATCACCATCAAACAGAGTGCAAACTCCTTTCTTTTTTTTCACATCGTTTTAAACCAACCACTTCTTGTTGTATTGCTCCATTAATATAGACTGTGGATTTTTTGGGAAGAAGTTCAAACCAGCCCGAATTATTTTCCCACCGCAAAGAACATGCTCTCTTTGTTGACTCTTGAGGCCTGCACATCTGTTAAAAATGCTGAAACGGGGAAAGTGCCAGTGTTTTCCTAGCCTTGTTTTGTTTAGAAAATGAAACTTTGTCTGTGGGCCGTGAATGTAGGCCGGTCAGCTGCAGAAAGCAGGTTTTATTTGTATAGTCACCTGTGTCAAGGGAGCGCAGGAAGTCGTAGTTGTATTTTCAGCACGGGCAGCCTGTGGGAACTGGGTGTTGGGCCTGCAGAGCTTCCTGGCGGCACCTGCTAACACACAGGAGGAGTCTTTGATCATGAGTTATGTGTAGGAGCCGTACTCCTTTCTGACCTTCTGTCCAAAAACACTTTTCTTTGCACTTTCTTGTGTAAATATGTATTTTTTTAATTGAAATTGAGCCCCATTTTATGGACTTCAGTGAAAAAATGCCTCTGAGAAAATATAACCGCTCACCTTCAAGTTTGCCCAAACTATAAAGCTGTTTTAACAAGCAAAACGATATCGCCAGCCTAGCACGCTCCAGAGAAGCATTTTCGTTGAAGCCAATAAGCTAGCTCACAAAGTTTAGTGCCAGCGCTTGACCTCTTTGCGCAACATGCAGGTCATAAGTCTGAAACTCAGGCGTGCATTTTTCCGAGTTGACTAGAATAAGTCCTATTGTGTAGGTTTGTATTAAGATCAGGGGGATATTGTGAATAGTGCCCACGGGGTACAATGGGCGTTGGTGCATGATTCTTGGGTCTGCATGGCACTTTGGCATTATAGAAGGGACCTGAGATGCTTGTGTGGGCCTTTTGTAATATGGACTGTGCCAGCAATGTTCTCTGATTTGCACGGTGGTGTGGCACCAGCGGATGAGAGAACACTTTGCTTTTGCATCCGTGTCATATTACAGACTCAGGTGAAGAAACTGAGCACCAAGTAAAGGTGGTGCATAGTCTATGGCCCCCCTTCCCAGAGGAGTCAGACGGGGCTCCCCATGCATCCCCTTGCAGCCTGGTGCAATAATACACTGCACCCGCCTGCAGGGGATGCTTTTTCCTTCTCCACTAGGAGGCCGGTCCACCTCCAATGGCAGACGGAGCTGCGGTTCAAAGCCCAGCCTTCTCTTTTACTCATTCACTGTCCTAGTCACAGGCGGGAACTGGCACTTGCACCAAAGACAGAAACAGGAAGTGCTCCCCATATGTAATTTTAGTCCCAAACCTCTTAAGTTTCCCAAGTCCATGCATGAATAGCTCTTGTAGTGCAGGTTTTGGCGTTACATTTTGGTATTTGTAGTTCTGTTTATCCCATCATAAAACTAGGTCTACGAATCCCAGAATGCAGAGTAAAACCTCCACAGGGTGAGCTACTCAGGCACACACCTGGGAAATTTGAGCGCACCTATTATTTAGTTGGCCATGAAATGGTTCAGATTTTCACGTGCTCTATGTGGATGGTAAATTTTAATTTGTTTTTTAAATAACTACATTGAAGTTCATGTGGATCGGTTTCATCCTACGGGTGGGTGTCTGATGCCTCCTCCTATGGGAGCCTGTTTTGCATATTTATGAGTGAGTTTGTGCAGATCTACTCTGCGTTTTTGTGCAATCCGTGCTGTGTGAAGTTATTTTGGGCTGGGGTGTGTTCTTAAGTTATTGCTGACAGAACTATATTCCCAGCTTTACCACTTGCTTCCTGAGCTTAGCTCGTTGATTGGAAGTCTTCTTGCCCAACCTCATTCCTGACCTATTGCGTGCACCCGCTGAGCACCCTATACATTGACCCCTTGAGTGAGCGCAAAGTAGATTCATTTTATCCTAGCCAAAAATGCAGTGTCTGTCATCTGAATTGTGCTTGTTTATGTACAAGTTTTTAGGTAAACGCAAGGGCATCTCTCTGGGTCAAAAGCTGCCTCCCAACTCATTTATTGTTCTATTATCACAGTTTATATTGGAGAATGTATACCTCACTTCGGACATTAACTAGACCTCAAAGCGGTAGACTTTGGAATAATGGGGGCGGTGACGGGTTTGATTTCGTGTGAATGTCGGTTCGCTGCAGATTCTACTCTGATTAGCTGGACACTGACATTTCCATGCCTGTTGTAGCACCCCAGACGGTGCTGTGTTTTTTTTTGTTGCTATATAGAGAAGTAGACCTGTTGGCTTTGGCAATGTTTGTTCCTCTTTTGCATAGTCCTGTGTACTCGTGACCTCAACTCCTCAACAGGCAGGATTCACTCAGAGCACATACTGGTTTTGACTGCGTGACCTTCTCATTCCCTTGCCTTTTCATTTATGCTTTGCCAGTAGCTAGTCAGTCTTTAGTCCGATATATTTCTCTCCCCTTTTGCCACGAGACACAACTAGAAATGGCTCTGCCGAAGCGCTCCTTCCCAAAAATGCAGCGCCGTGAGAGCCCGTGGCAGCGGCCACTGGGGAGGCCCGAGCTCTAAGACTCGTTTGTTTCTGTGTTAATAGAAACAACATCTGTGGAGGTCTCTGCAGTGCAATCCGTGAGCTGGGTGGTCCTCTGTTGAGTCAGGTAGGTCCTTGCACTCCTCATCTCCCTCCTGCTCACAGCTGAATGAAGAGCAAAGTAGTACGGTGGCCCGCTGGGCCTGACGTGCATCGAAGTGCGTCCATCTTAACCACGTGCACCTGGTGCCGCATTATACATACTGCGCATTTTCCTTCATTGCGCTGGGTGCACCTTTAAAAAAGTGCGCCCAGCGCAATGAAGGAACATGCGCTGTATTATGATGAATGCGCTGCCCTCAGGGCAGTTGAGAACTCGCACCTGCCTGCAAGGGGATGTCTGGGAAGTCCATAAGGACCCACTTTCCCCCTCCAGAGGGCTGCTCTCAGGGGGCGCACTGACAGTTTGGCACCTTTTAGGTAGCGCACTGTCAGTGCGCCTCCTGAGAGCCTCTTTGCCTCTGTGCCCGCGTCTAATATGGCGAAGGCACAGATGGACTCCCTCATTTGCATGGGGCACACCCCTATGCAAATGAGGAAATGCCCTCTGAAGATAGCGCTGGCACTTTATGTGCACCTGCGTTATCGGTATTACAGAAAGGGCCGCACAAGCGTCTGTGGCCATTTCTGTAATAACAAAGTGCCCGGGGCGTGCAAAGCGGGCGCAAACGCCTGTTGGGCCCCTGGGGCACTTTGTTTAATACGGCCCCTGATGTTAGTAGCACTTCAGCATGGCTTTCAGATACGCTTATGGCACAGGACTGCACAGTGATATAATGTAGCTACCACCTCCATTGATTCAAGAGTGATTTTAGATGCAAAGGCTTCCCAGAACAAGACATTTAAGATGCAACTGTTAGCGAGGGCAAAGCGCGCACCACATCATCTGGGCAGAAAAACCGCCAGCTTAACATTCATTCTTTCCTCTATTTGTTTTTTTATAGATGCAAATGTTGGATCGGTTTCCTGTGGAAGGAGGCCAGAAAGATCCTAAAAAGAGGATTATTCCTTTCCTGCCAGGTAAGATGTATATTCAATCACAATCATTGCTTTGCTCTGCGTTCCCTTTTCCTGCTTGATAGATGGGACACCGGCCCTTATATAGTCATATTTTTCTTGATATGGTCATGGCTGCACCTGGATTATGTGACTGGTGAGTCTCTATTCACTTTTGCTTGCACCCCCTTTGTGTTCACCAACCTTCATGATGGAAGCACACAATGCACTTCCTGTTCTATTTAGGAAGAAAGAAAAATCGAAACCTACCAGTCGCGGTTCAATGTGCGTTGTATACGTGCAACTACGACAGCTGCGTAGCAACTAAATAGTCTTGTTGGGTCTGGTGGCTCTGTGGACATATTCATTCACTCCAAGGCCAATATTAACGTCATTGCGCACATTCCCTCTTTGCACCATGGCGCAACCACTAAATAAGTGCGCCAGGCGCAAAAAGGGATAGTGCACCATTTTACAAATAATGCGCTGCCTCAGGGCAGCTGCAAACTAGTGCTGCCTGTGGCTGCACATTCTTGGAATTGTGAGGCGGCTGACTGAAGCTGACACTTTATCTTTCTCTGTGCAGGCAACACCTTCCTGCACTTTAAAGTACGGGCAGATAAACCCCTGTAGGTGAGTGCAGTGAGTGACTGCATCTGCCTGCAAGGGCATGTCTAGGGAGCCTATAGGATCCCCTTTCATTCCTTGAGAGGACTGTCTTCAGGGTGCAATATTGCTAGTGCTGCGCCTCCTTAGTGCATAATTGCTTCTGCACCCATGTCTGTAATAGTGCACGGTCGCAGAGACAAAGCAGGTCCTGCATTTGCATGGGGCCATGCCCCACCAAATGAGAGAACTCTCTCTCTAGATAGCGCTGGCCCTACATAAGCGCCGGTGCTATTAGTATTACAGGAGGGACCACACAAGTGTATGCAGCCCCTTCTGTAATACCATAGTGTACAGGGGGTGCACATTGTGGCCCTGGGGCTCTATGCATAATACGGCCCCAGTAGTCTGTTTCATGTCATGGTTACACATTACAGTCCTGGTGGGTTCCCTTTCCTTTTGATCCTTCTGATGTCGATAAAATGAGTACCATTGATTTGGTTAACAATAAACCTCTGTTATTCAGCACCAAGTTGCCCGAAGGACAAATGTGACCCTTACAAATACACATATCGATCGTTATGTTATGCTACTTTAGGCGAAAGGATACATATTTTGAACTACCAAGCCAGAGAGGGTTAATTGGCCAAACAGGAAGCTGACTTAATATACACATGTTTTTCTTTTGTGTCCTGGGACTCCATCTTGATGTTGCAATGATTTGGTTTATAGGTTCATCTGTCAGTAATGCTTGGTCTTTATTGATTTCCAATAGCTTGAACCTAAATGTGATGTCAGATGAAGGTTTACCGTGTCCTTCTTTGTCCCAAAGAGCAGAGATCACTTTCAGATTAGCGCTCCTTTCTTACGACCCTAGCATATTAGTTTACACTTTCTTATACATTTGACTAATTTGCCATCAGGCAGAGGAGGGAGGAGACAGGCGCGGTGGGTATGCCTGGCATGGTGTGCTTGTCTGTTGTGTCTCCCAGTTTTTATTTAGATATTAACATGCCCACAAGAATAACAGTTGTTAGTGAATTAAATCGAATGAAATTTGGGGTTTTGCGACAACTGAGAGACTGAAACAAAAAGAACAACCGAAACATCTAGTGTATGGCATAATACCCAACATAAGGTCTAGTTGTACAGTTTGCACCAGATTCATGGATGGAAACTGTGAGCAGTGCCTGGGTTTCTGGGGTTCGGTGTAGGAGGACTTTAAAGTGTGCAGTGTCTGTCGACCCTGCACCAGCCTCAGAGCCATAGCTACCAAGTGCCCCAGTACTGCATCTGGCATCTTTCTGACATTTTAGCTATCCGTTTTCTGTAGTCTGGGACTCGTGGCTTTGTTTTCCTTGTTACAAGTATGGGTCTACAACTTTCAGTTTAGAGAGTGCATATTGACAACAGAGCCAGGACTATCTGTGGATGCAATACATGACATGGAGTCGCTTGAAAGCTGTGCAGTCCTCTGTTCCATTTCTGCAGCAAAAGACTGGTTTTAGTGTCTGCTATGTTTTGCTGCAGTCTGGTCCTTTAGATTCACATTCAAAAGTGTGCCTACACAATTCACTGCTTGTGTTCTTCAGTAGAAGGATAGCTTTACATTACTGTTTCTACTTGCCCCCATTTTACCCTACTTTGAGTCATTACAGTTAGGTCATTTTAGGGATGGACTACTTATTAGGCCAAAGCTAGTCCACTGCCCATACGCTGTCTATTGCGAGGCATATTGTGGCTTACCAAGAACATAGAGAGGCGTGGATCCCACCCAGTGCTTACCATTGGTTGACCTTCCTTGTCACTCTCATTTGTTTCTTTCTTATTCGTGTCCCAGCTTATCAATTTTGTGTTTGTCCCTCCAATGAAGCATTACATATTTACAATATCTTTGATTGGCTGCCATCTCTGCTTTCACTGCTTGCTTTTCAAGCACTACCTTTTTCTTTTGTATGAAGCAAATCACTCTAATAGAGTGTGTGTGTTTTCAAGCCATCTCCCTTGTGTACGTCTCTCCCCCTGCACTCTCTTTGCCAGACAGCTTCTCCCGTCCCGTTTCCTTTTGCATCCCCACCCAGTCCTCCATCCTAGGGCTTTTTTCCCCCTCCCATTTTGCTTTAGCGTTTCCAAACCCCCTTCCGTGTTGGATTGCCGTTGATACAGCGGAAAGGGGCTTTGCCAAATTTTACCATCAGTAACCAATTTTAACACCTTGCAGTCCCCTTTCACGCTGCATGAGTTTAAAACATGCTACCAATTTCTATTATCTATGTGGTCCTCTCTCTCTCCGATGAATCTTGTAGAGTTGTCAAGGATTGGCAAAGAGAGACAGAATCCTAACTTTTATGAGGACCTAAACAAGGGAAAAAATAATTCATACACTATAACCAATGATAATAATAATGACACTCTGGTTACTTATCAACTTGCTTTTATCTAATTTTTAAGAAAATGTGAATACCCATCAGGCACAATACAGCTTCACACAAGTGAAACAAAAATACAGTAATTCATAAAACATCTCTCGACGAGCCTTGAGTGAGTGGATAGGCGAAGAGACAAAAGAATAAGAACATTTGCAAATAAGATATATGCAAATCCAGAATATCATACGAACCTATGAAATAACTACAGTACAGAATGCTGATAGTCAGGAAAGCTACTCTCCAGCTGGAAAAGTAAGCTGGGGCTCCCTCACGAAGGTATGAGGAGCAAAGTTAAGGAGTCAGGATCAGCAGAACAGCCAGCCAGTTTAAGTAGGAAACAGCAACACAGCTCTCTCCTCTAGCAAAGTCTCCCTCCTCCTAACTAAAATTCTGTCACTAGTAATTAGACCCTAATTCACTAAAGATCCAGCCCCCCATGTATCAAAACACAAAAATCCACGCTTTCAATTGGGCTAGGCCAGGGGGTCTCTGATCACTCCACTTCCAGTGCACCTGACTCTCGAGTTCCCTTGTCTTTAGGAAACCAACGTCATCGTCCTTTAGCAGAGGAAACTCTGATAATCTCTTCCGCAGCTTGCACATATTTCTAACTCGCTAATGTATCAATTCTCCTTTGGCACGATTGTCCACAAGTATACTTTTCTTCGGACGGCAAGGAAATTCCATTTATAACATTCATTACTTCCTCTACACAGCCATCGTCGAGAACCTCTCGAAGGACAAAATACATTTCTTTGCAGCCTACGTTTTAGAGAGCAAATTAAACCTAAAAAGACTCTTGAGGCCTTCTCTGCAAAACAGTAAAATATGCTTTTTCTCTAGGAAAAACAAATACACAAATGATTATCGTATCACAACAAAACGTCATTATTAATGCTCTATTAATGCTTTGCATTTCTTCAAGTTACGTACCTATTTTCAAACAGTTAGTGAAAAGGAAAACTCATGGCTTCTATCATTATTTTCTTTTGGCTGTTATTTCTGCATTAATCATTCACATTTGCGGCCTACTTAGAAAAACACTGGAAATACTGATCTCTTTCCAGCACTTATCTGCGCAGTTTCATCTCCCCATTTTAGTTCTTCACTGTTAATTTCAGACGCCTCTTGTTAATAATCCACACAAATTGGAAGTTTGATCCGAGCAGGTTTTATTTGCAAAACCCTGCTCCATCACCGTTGGCCACTCACCCTCTCCTATGTTGCTTCTCCATTTCCCCCACCTTTCCAAGTGTTGTTTCAGTTACCCCCACATGATTGTTTTTAAATACAAAAAGGCTTTTGGGTACTTTATTTCCTCTTTGTTTACTGATCTAAATCAGATCAGTAACTAAAAAGAAAAATAGTGCCTGCGTCATTTTGTAGGGGTGCACATCTGTGGTGCATGCACCT
The DNA here is from genome assembly GCA_963921515.1 of Calotriton arnoldi. Classification (NCBI taxonomy): domain Eukaryota; kingdom Metazoa; phylum Chordata; class Amphibia; order Caudata; family Salamandridae; genus Calotriton; species Calotriton arnoldi. Next base: position 4,534,201 of record CAWUFW010000182.1, read on the forward strand.
ACAAAATGGCATGAAAGATAGTGTCAAAGGCTTTGGTTTTTATATTTTTATAACTTTAGCCAAGCTGCACAGCATTGCGGATGCTGAACAGCGTGGCTAAAATTATCGGCAAAGCCAATGTCACAAAAGCAAGACTTATTAGCTTTGCCAATGCTTGTAACTGCAGTTAGTGGTGATAGTAACAGCCTGGGCACCCCCGCAGCTTCCTCTTGGATGGGGCCAGCAGCTGCTGTCTGTATTGTGCTATGGGGCGCCTCTGTAGTCGCTTCCTAACAGAAGCCAGTGGATGCTCCCAGAGTGCACCAGGTGTTGCGAGTGGATGTTTGCATTCCCAGCTACACCTGAAGCAAGCAGGGGCAGCATCATCCCAGGGTTCAAAATAAGCTTTGTCAGCAGAGTGGCATGGAAACTGTGATGTGGTGGCATTGCAAGTGGTGTTTTAACAACTGGGATGGCGTCAGCGTTGTTAATGTGAATAAAAGATCCATGATCATAAGTACTCAACGATCAATACCTATAAGGTTGAAACCAAAAACTACAAGTTCCAGAATGCAAAGCGCTGCTAGAAAAATATCCTGCCCTTGATTAAGGTATTCCACGTGACCTGGATCCTTCTGGTAGTTTATGTTGATTTTGCATTAGAGTCAAGCAGTCATAGTGTTTGAAATGGAAGAATCTAAAGTTGATTTGGAGTGGTGGAGCTAGCAGAGATGACCTTTCAAACGCAGATGAGCACCACTAGCGGCTGGTATCGGCTGAAAGTGGTGGGGCAGCGCGTGGTACAAAAAACAAAAAAAGAACTTACCTGGCTGCCGCTCTTCTGCTTTCTTCTGACTGCTGTGCACTGGCTGAGGCTCCCAGACTCCCCTATGGCCAATCCCAACGCTTCTCTCATGTTGGTGAGAGACGCACTGGGATTGGCCTGAACGGGCTGGCTTTCCGCTTCATCAGGGACTAGGAGCCTGCGCCTGCTGTTCTCCCCACCCGGCAATGCAGAACGGGTTGGAGAGATGTTAGTGCGCATCTTGGTTTGGCCGTCCTGAGACAGCCGACCAAACCGACATGCGCACTGACAGCAGTGCCCACCACTCGCCCTCTGTGCTTGCTGTAGTCCTGGGTGCGTATGGCCCCAACCCCAAGACTCGGCTCAGAGAAGAAAAAAAATGATAATAAAACTGTTTTATTATTTTTAAAAAATTCACTTTTTGCAGCTCCTGGTGGTGGGGGGGGTGGGGTGGTGGTGGTTGGGGGGTTGAGGGGGGGTGGTTGGGGTGGTGGGAGGGGGACGCTCCTCAGCCATAACAAAGGAGCCGTCGCTGATGAGCACATCAAAATACTAAGAAAAGAATCAAATATTTACAAACATTTGGAACCAGGGGGTTTTGTATAAGCGCCCAGTGGCTTGAACTCAGCACTCGAATAAGTATCCCCTGCAGCCCACCCATCCTATCATACTGGCTCTAGGACATTTCAGTGGGCTGGCAGGGTGGAGGTCGGTTTCACTGCTATGGAGGTTGGTTTTGTTGCTGGGGACCTGCTGGCCACGTTCCTGAGTGCAGCGCTTCTAAATAAAACATTGCAAAATCAAATGGTTTTAAAGCATACTTCACGAGTACTTTAAAACCATTTGTTTTTGCATTGTTTGCTTAGAACGAAACACCCGGTCGCTAGTTTGGCCCTGCTGTCAGATTGTGATTCTCAGCACATTAGAAAGTCTCTTGGCTACGCTAGAGAGAGCATGCAGCGATGGCAACGACTAACCATGGCAGTGTCTTTAATCACGCGGCACTGCATTGGTGACACTTGACCTTGTGAAAGTGAATTGGATTGGACTATAGAATATATACAGTGCTTCATACACCTAACAAGGCCTCACAGTGCAATGACTGGCATTGGGCTCCTGAGAGGCCCTTTTGGAGTTCAAGGTTGGAGAGGTTGTGCGGTTATACTTTGTCTTCTACTTGAGCAGGGGTGTAGGAGACAGTAAATTTCCGGGGGGACAGACAGGCTTGGGGACTTTCCATTGACCCTATACAAAGTGCCTGTTGTCTTCGAGCAGGTTCCTATAAAGGTAAACGAATACAATCTGAAGTGAAAAAGAAAGGCAGGCATGTAGTCACAGTCTGCAAGTATGCTTTATTGTTATTTACATTCTGAAAAAATGCAAGGGTGGACGTGTGATGTCAAGCATAGGTTTTGTATTGGAAGAGTACCCTTTAACAGTCACAAAACTTTACAGCTGCCTCAAGGAAGCGTAGATTTTTGGCACAAAGTCCTGTCTATTTTTGTTAGTAGCTAGGGCTTTGCATCAAAAACCATGTGTGGTGCATGGGAATGCCCACTTGCAACCCATGGTACTCCTCATTGCCGCAAAGAAGCATGTAGCTCAATTTTACGTTACGTTACGCCACTTTCCAAAGCCAATCAGAATTAGTGTTGGAAAATAAATCTCAACACAACACTTTACCTGGGTTTGTTTTACTTTGCGAAGCAAACCTAGTGAAAAGTGTTAGTATAATTCCTCATAAGTCTTTTTGAACACTTTGTGACAGCCTATCGTATACTGTGAACAGCCTAATACATTTTTTTAACTGACATATGTATACACAATGCATTCTATCCCAGGCTGGGACCTCATATGTCTACAAACACACAAGTCACTAGTCCCTAGTGCATCAACCAGTTATACACACATATTTCTGAAGTAATCATTGCAAACAACTGAGCTTTCTTACCAGAACAAAGCATTTCCACTGGTTAGTTTTATGTTTCATTTATTTTTCACCTAAGATGTCTACATTATATTTCTCATGCAGTTATCGCCAACGTCCAGGGCCACTGGTAGTATGTGGCAGGGAGGCCCAAATTATGTGGCAGGGTTGACTAAATTATGCAGCAATAAAAGGCAAATTATGCGGCATAATGGGTACATTTTATGATATTACTTAGTTTGACATTTTTAAAAATATAAGCACTGGGAAAGGTTTCACATCATTGGTACCAGTTTAACAGCTAAATACAGGAATACGCAACTGAAAGGTTGACAGGTCAACTTGCGAATGGCTTTCCACTGTGCTGCAATTTGTGTTGCTGCAGTTTTAGTAACTTTTCATCCGTTTGAGCTAGAATCAATTTTTTTATAAACTCTGAAGATTATGCAGCAGATGGCGGATTATGTGATAATGCAGCAGCTGCAGAATCGCATTACTCAAGTGCCCCTGCTCATGGTGAACTGCCCTACATGATATTAGTAAAATTCACAAGCTGGCCCACGCACCCGTGTACAAAATATTAGCACAACACACGATGATATTACTTGTCAAGACTGGTTTTGCTCAGTCTGATGTGAAAAGAAATCACATTCAGGTGAACCACCTTTATTCCAAAAGCAGCACATGACATCTTTGAACAGTAAATGTGAGAAAATGTAGAACAGGAAAAAACAGCTGGTGGAAAGTAACAAAATGTAAAGGTTTGAGACAGAAGTCCTGAAGATCATACCACTAGACATTCAAATGTACTGTGTTTCAGAGAGTGGATTAATTTACTCAAGCCACTCCACCTCTAACAGTGCGGTCCTAGCATATGATTGAATCGCACACACATCAAGGTTCTTGCTTAGGAGGCTCTCGTAGCAAGTTCTTGAAAAAAGCCATGCTGAATTTAAATCAGGGATGAACATGATTAATTCAAGGATTTTTTTTTTTGGCTTGGCTTCAAAATCTTTAAATCAGGCTACATTTATTAAATATTTCATCAAACAGAAAAAAGACAGAACCTGGACATTAGGGTAACAAGTCGGCTGGGTCTATAAACTAAACTGTATTCATGAGTTATCTGTAAGCCAAATGCCAGCAAAATGATTATATATGTGTTTTTTTTTTTTTCCGCATCTCTACCCCTGCCTCCATTGTAGTCAGGATCACAGTTCCCATGCTTTTTATGCACTGATAAATGAGTAACATTTAAACAGGGACTGCATTACTGTCTCCATTTAAACTTCACACGTTGTAGTAGTGTACATGGTTTCACTATAACAATAATCTCTTACCTGGCAGTAGCACTCTGCAGGCATTGGGCTGGGTGTCACATTGCTAGTCCTCTTTTTCAGCTTGAAGCTCAGCTTCAAAGTGGTAGGGAGGCATAGCTGGCAAGTTTCCCAGTTCTATGCATGCTCCATTCGAGTGTTTTTTTCTTTGCATTGTTGGACTGTAGAGTTTAGGCCTGGTTTTAAAATGGAATAAAGAAGACTACATGTCCAAGAATTGAAAGAAGAAAAAGCTGGACTGGAAAAGCTCGTAATGCCTTGATTTGGGAACCTTGGCAGGGCTGTTGCTGAGATGGGCCTTTGGCACTAGATGACACGGAGCCTGGGCCTGCCAGCTAATGAGCAGTGTGTGGAGGTCCTGATTCTCATCCCGGGGCAGACTGCAGGCAGCAAACAGCAGGTAGGAAACAGCTTCCACCTCTTCTTTTGTCCTCAGCGGCACACGACGGTTTGAAACTGTGGGCTAGCAGGTGGGTGAGCACACAAAGAATGGGCATAGTCCTGGAGTCTAAATAAAAGTGCAGTGGGCTTAGGGTAGGGATGACCTTCATGACAGTTGCCTCATTTTGTGACCTGCAGATTGGCCAAAAGTACTAAGAGCAAGTCAGGAAGTTAAAAGCAGGGTCATCATAATTTAGGGTGACCACATTTTGAAAACCAACAAGCCTTAAGAAAGGCAATAGGTCTTGCCTATGAGAGACCTATTGGCTTTGTCAATGTCTTTTAGCCATGTTGTACAGTGCAGCATGGCTAAAAGTTAGCAATAAAAGCACTATGACGTGGTCAGCACTGGCCTTGTCATAGCGCTTCTTTTTTTGGCAGGAGATGCAGGGCAAGCAACACAGTGCTACCCAAAAACAATACCCGAATAAAGGCAATAGCATTACCCAATGAAACACAATACCAATTATTATAGTACTTTGTAAAAATGCAATAAAGATGTTTTGAAATGTTACCGGTTGTCCAGAAAATAGAGAATTGAGCTTGTCAATAAATTGGCTACACAGTTTGTTTAAGAGCACCATAATTGATAGTGGGATTTGGTACCCCACAACTATAAATCAGTGACTTGATTTGTCAAAATGTAAAATAAAAATTTGGGGGGGATTTGATTTAAAAAGTCAAAAAGGGATAGTGGTATTTGACAAAAAAGCACAATAAATTTAAAAACAAGCTAAATTAATGGTAAGTAATGTGTGAACTCTAAGCCCCCTTTAGGTTTAAGTTAACAAAAGATCTCACAAGCGACAGAGCATTCAAGACCTAAAACTGGGACCACAGACAGACATATAAGACATACATATAAATAGGACTACAATTTTGCATCGACTAAGAGCCATAATGAACAAAAAGGAGATTCAGTGAACTAAAGTATTTGCCTAGAATCACACAATTTGGTCAAGCAGGGAAACTTTGTTTGATCTCAGTTTTTCTAGTTTAACACTGTGCAATTAGCTTCTAGTTGGGTATCTTTTTCTGACATCAAAGTCGGCTTTGTCCATAATTCTTAGGGGATGAGATTAGAGCATGGGTGACAGGCAGAATCCACTTTTTATTTTGGAGAGTTTTACATAGCACAAATCTTGCTCAAGGGCATAAGAGCTCTTCACTAGAGACAAATCGGCACAGTGAGATTTGCCAAGGTTGACAGGATGCGGAGCCAAAGCCGGTGTTTGAACCCTGTTCCTCATGTTACATGGTCAGCAACTTTACCTGTGAGATCATCTCCAGTGAAAGCTTAGCTCGTTCTGGGTTTAAGGTTCCAAAAGGTCCTCGAGCTGATCCAGGAATCTGTTTGGAGCTTGACTCGAGCTTTTAGTGGCTCGCTTACCTCTACAGTTTGGCTGCATTCTGGGACTTGTAGTTTTGCATCTATAAAAGTAGAAACTGGACTGAAACTTCCAAAAAGCAAATTATAAACCAGGACTTAAGTATAAATATGTGCCTACAAGACAGAAGGGAAGGTGGTCGAGACAGACAAAAGGATCCATAAAAAATTTGCCTTTTCTACAATATGATATTAAAAAATACATGCACACCTTTTTTTAAACTTGATAGAACATCATTTTGCCAAATTCTGTTACAATTCAAATGATAATAGTGCAAATGTGTTTTCACGAAATAGCACTTATTTTCAAAGGTTTGTTTTGATGCTAAAGGGGAAATCTCATGAGTTAGGTCAGCAGAGGGTCTCCAGGGCTACAAGTGAAATGAAAAAAGTGTGGGGTCTCTAAAAGGTAGTGGCCTATGTAATTAAGGGCGTGGCTTAAACAAGTAAACAATGGGCCCGGTTTACCAAAGTGTTGCATTGCCCTTGCATCTTGCAAGGTAACACAGGGGCCACTCAATGCCACCTTGCATGGCCCTGGGGTCTTTGGCAAATCTAGAGTAAAGCAAGGCAGCGCAAGTCACTGCCTTGCATTACCCAGTCTCAGAAAGGCATTCCATGGGTGGAGCGTTGGTGTTCCCACGCATCCACCCATGGATTTTGGCACATTCCCAGATATACCGTGGGTGGTAGACCTGGGCATGCATCAAAATGCTACGCCTTCCCAGGGGAGGTGTAACGAAAAGAAATATCTTTATTTCTCCCCTTTTTTTCCTATCTCTACGTGTACTGCATTCTGCAGCACACATAGACAGAGGAAAATGCCTCAGGGGATTGTTTTTGTGCAGAAAGGTGTCCCTTCCTGCCCAAAAAAAATCCTGCCTGGGATGTAGGCACCCTTGCACCATGACACAAGGGTGCCTGCTTTGGCACTAGGCAGCCAAAAGTGGGCCAGCACAATTAGAGGACAAGAATGCACCATATAATGTTAAATATGGAGCATTCCTTACCTTCCCTTTCACGCAGCAAGGTGTCTTGCTGTGTTGTGTTGCGTGAAATATTGATAAATATGCCCCAAAATTTCTGTGATTCCCATAGTGTTCCTCCAAGCCAGTATTTCGGTTCCTCGCCGTGTTTTCTGTTATCACATCCAGATATTTAACGCAACAACTGACATACACCTAAAACCTGCCAGGACTATTGGATTTTTCAATGGTTGTTAGCTCTTTAAGATAATGGAGTAACAACAATACTTTTGTTTTATGTAATTAAAATTGAAAATGTGAATTAAACATTACTGAGGCCTGTGGAAGGGGGTAATTGTCTACAGTGTGTCTCAATCACTCCTGTTAGGTTCAGTTTGTTAAACATGTACACCCTTTTACCCTCCATCTGCATATCATACATCTCATCTCTCCTCTTTGCACCCTCTTTCCTTCTCTTGAATGCACTTCCTTGCAACTCTTTCACTTCACCACCCCCAAACACACAAGTCACTCACTCATGTACCTCCACATTTTCATTTTCTTCAGCCTTGTCAATATTTTGACAATTGTGACTGTCCTTCAGACACATTTGTACAGATTAACAATTGCAACTGAAATATGACAATTCATATGTTCATTCTGTGGAGATGCCAAGGATTGAATGTCCATGTATTTTGAACACCTTTTTGACCCACTGACGTGGCATCACAGGAAGTGGCATCACAACCCATGACCGCACAAGAAGTGACATCACAAGAAGTGAGTTCAGATTTTAAGACCTCACACATATGTTTAGCAGGTCTATCATGAGTGCATTTGAGCACATTACAGTATTTAAAAAATACGATTTTGCATCAAAAAGTGATGCAACCCTGATGGAAAATTCGGGCCTCAGCTTATACATTTATGTTTTTTTTAAACCCTGTTGCAAAGAAGCTGGCAACAAGGAGAAACGTGGCAGTAAATCTGTTCTGTTTAATTTGTTGCAAAGTCAACATTTTAAAATATCTTATGAGGTTAAGGCACTTGCTGCAGAGATCTTTGTGTGCCCAGTAAATCTTAGCGAATATTAATAATGGTAAGATAACTATTTGCTGGAGAAGTCTGTGTTTTTTTGATAGTCCCAGTTTTGAATCAAAGTAGCATAGAGAGTGAATGTGTCTCTTTCAAAGCACATTACGTAATACACAGATGACAGATTTTTATTTTATGTAGATGGGTAAGTGGGTTACTGCTTTTAAGATAGAGATCCTTTTGTTACTTGCAGTTCATAGACTATAATCCTTCTAATATAGCAGAGTGACCTATGAGGGACATGGGGCTCCTACACCTTGTAACCCTCACTCTCCTATGTAACACATCCTGTACATTGATTTACACACATATGATTTATAGTCAATGTATAATGTGTACGTGTAATGTAAAGTGCTGCGACACCCTGCATTGGGATGAGTAGCGCTATAGTGCTATAAAAGAAAAGTGGTATTTAAATTATTTGTGTAAATACTGGGCTAGACCAACGCATCTGACAGCCTTACAGTGCATGCATATCTCTTATATACAGTCAAAAAGTCAAAAGCAAGCCTTTCAAGTACCTGTGAAGTGATAAGCTGGGTGCCTTTGTTTCCCATCTGTTGTATTTAGGTGTGAGGCTCCCAGTGAGGATACTCTCAACAAAATGAGGCCTGATGGCCCCATAACGTCGGCCTTTGTTATGGGCCAAGCTGGAATCTGATAAGCCCATTCCTGGCATGCACGTTGCTGCTCCAAACCAAAGTAGACAACCTGCAGATGCTGCTGAATGTGTCCCTGTGTCTGAAAATTACACCGGGACAAGTTTAGCATAGTTCTGTGGAGCCCAACATCTTGGCAGGGTAGCCGGTGTCCACCCTGTAAAAGAGTGGGTAGACGCTGTCTACCGACGTGTATCCTTGACTCGTGCCCTGAAAATGCTACATGAAAAAACCCAGAAGCATTACATCCTGGAAGTAGCGAACACATTTAGGGAACGCAATATTAAGTAAAACTTGAAATATAAACAAAAACCAAATCGCTGACATAGATTACATGAATGTTTTTTACATTTATTGTTCAAAGATGTTTGCTATTATGGTTAAGGACATAAATACAGGGCCTGATAGGGACCCGTTTCAATGTCCTTTCTTTATTACTATCGGCTCTGAGACCAGGTGGGACCTGCCCACTCAGAAGCTGCTTTACCTCTTTACATCCTGCTGTGCTGCTTCACTGAGACACTGAAGCACAGCAGGAGAAACTATAGAACAATTGTAAAACAAGTATTTCTGTCCCCTCAGTGGGAGAGGAACAGAGGAAATGGGACTGCTAACACTCAAGGTGCTCGGGAGATATATTTATCCCCCTCCCACCCTCCCCCCCCCCACCTTGCCCACTCATTCCAAAATCTGGGGGGGATATATCCCCCACGTTCCCCACACTTCCTACACCTATGTACTTGAGGTGTTGGGTTTGATGCGGGAGCATCTGTGACTTGCTCCAGTCATGGTGCATCAGTCTTATAACTGTGCATATGCATGAAGTGTTGCAGAAAAGTATGAGTGAAGATGCAGTCACATATGTGAATAACATGGATGACAATTATTGCATGCCAACTCCCAAGGTGTGATGCAATGTTCATGGACACTGAAGTAATCTGCCCAGTCACACACCACTTCAAGTGCTAGCTAAAGTAATCAAACATTCGGCAGTCGGAGACTCCGAGTTGACCTTTGTGACCCCGGTGTCTGTGTGGACCTTACGAAAGCTTGTGCATGAGTGTTTTGCAGACCTGCCAACTCACATGGTGCCACTATGTGTCACATGATAACGCTCTCGTGACAAAGTGAAGAAGAGATATTACGTGGTAGCAGGGAAGGCGAGCTGGAAACCCTTGCACTGAATGGGTTTCCAGCAGATGTCCATTAAGAGATGTAAAAACATCCCAGGACATTTACCACAATTTCAAGAAGATGTACTTTTTTTTTCTTTTTTAGGCAGAGCGGCTGATAGGTGGGGGGCAGAAGTGCCTCTAAGACTGTTCTGGACATAAAGCTGGACTCCCTTCAAGGCCCGCCACCTTGTCGCACAGGGACTTTTTTTTTAAAGTTAGAAGGTCTGGTTTTAAGAAGGGTGCGTGTAGGATGTCTTTAGAGTCTTAAGTTTGGAAGCCCGCTTGCTCCATGTTTCCTGTCGACGTTTGTAATTGAGTATAATGGCCGTCTTTCTTTGCCCCGTTTCTTCCTCCTCGCAGCTGTGTTCTATTCCTGGCCCGGCAGCCTCTGAGTCCAGTGACGTTCTGCCGCGCATGGCCGGAGCCCGCCCGAGGCGGCCTCGGTCACATCAGGAGCGCTTGCTTCTCTTTCGTAACCCAGTGCTCTGCGGCGCAGCGTGACGCAACTCTGCGTGACCTCTGAGGAGAATACACGCATTGTCAATTCCGGGGTTTTACAGACTGTCTCGTTCCTCTGGATAAATTGCTTTTATTTTTCTGCGCGCCTCTGACAAATTACCAAGATATTTAAAAGTGGAATTCCTATGACGTGAAGTCCCGAATAATGTCTGGTAACTTTTCTCTGGAGCACGTACCACCACCATAGATTTCATAGCAGTATAAACGGTTGGTGGTTCTACTATTCAGCTCAATGCTGTGCGGTTTATTGAACAGGGATGGGTGAAATGTCAATTCACAGTGGCGTAACAAAAACGCTGGGGGCCCCCCTTCAAGATAAGGTGATGGGGACCCCATTACCCATTCCCTAACTGCCTTGGTGCTTCTGAGTGTTTTATTTGTTTGCAGCGGGTCAGCCCAAGGGGGTCCCCTTTCAGGTAAGCGGTGAGGGCCCCCCCCCCGTACTGCGGGGGGTCGCAGGGGCCTCTGTTATGCCCCTGCAATTCAGACCTGCCAGAAATTAAACCTGTGACTTACAGGTTGCTGACTAACTTAGCCGCAAGCGATTAACACACTAAGCTATCCCACTGGCTAGCGTCCCAATGTTTGCTGTAAATAACCCTGTATCTAGGCCTTCTGTTACAGAGCCCTTTGCAATGTATATTTCAATAAATTCTGACCCTTACCAGTGCTTCTAAATCTGAAATGGAAAAAAGTGAAGGAGAATGCTTACAATATCATTTGAAACCTCAGGTTGTTTCTAAAAATGCATTATGATAAAGGCCCCTTATATTATTCGTTTTTATGCTCGTTTACAGCCCTCTGAGATCAACATGCTTCTTACTTCAAAAAGGAAGATCATTTTGCCATAGCCTGCTCATTGAATGAATTCCAGTACACTTTCTAACTCTTACCTTTGAGACAGCTAGAGCTGTGCTGGCAGACTACTGCTTAAAAAAAAAAAAGCCATACCTACTACACATATAAGTAGAGGGGCTCAGGGTCAGTGGGCTTCATCCATTGATCTGTTATGTTTTTCTCATTTTGCCCACCACAGAATACAGCATGGAGCAATGGATCAGCCCACTTCACCCATTGGCTCCGTTCACTTTGAGAGACTCCAGGAAACCTGCCCAAATTGTTCACATCCGTCTAAAAATAGTTCCTTTCTCTTCCGTGACAAAGCTGATTCAAAGTGGGTTTTTTTCTTTCTTTTTTTTACATTTTTTATATTAGCTTTAAATATTGGTTATTTATTTTGTCTGTACTTGAATGTGTCTGGTATTTCTATAGTGCAAACCAAGTCAATAGGCAGCAGAGCGTGTGCAGATTAAAGACATTTATAAAGTCAACAAGTGATCTGAGAGGCAGCTGGTTTGTGGACTGCTAGTGTATTGTGATGTAGTGTTCTTTAAAGAGGAGTGTCTTCAACTCTTTTCAGATTTGAAGCACCCTTGGGTTGTTCCTGATGGATACGGGGATGTTGTTCCAGATCTTGGGTGTAGAGGCTGCTGTTTTGTTTTTACTTTTTTACACCTAGTCTGTAGTGGTGGAGTGCTGACTGCAGGTGTGCTGAGAGCACCGAGATATGATGAGCTTGTCTGCAATAAAAGTGGGGGTTCTAGTCTTGACAGCTTTGTAAATGATGCATCTGGTTTTTAAGAGGATACAGGCCGGCGATGAGACCAGCAGAGTTCCATTAGGATGGGGTGATGAGATCATATTTTTTCAAGCCCTGGATGGGACATGTTGTGGTGCATGGGATGCCCGTAAGAGGTGCCAGTGTGGAGTCTGGGAAGCCAAGTAGCATGACATTACCATCATCGTGATACAAGTGTATGAGCATCAGTTTTGAAGTCACTTTTTGGAAGAACCAGTTTCGCCTCCTTTACGAGGAAGAGGTGGTACCCAGCTGCCTTTGTGTTTTGGCAATGTGTTCCTTGAGAGTGAGGTCGGTGTCCCGGGTAATTCTGAGAGACTTGGCATTCAGTGAAATTTGGGTTTAAAGCTGTCAAGGTTTATGTCATTGAGACAGGTTTTTACTGTTTCTTATTTGTTGTTCTTGGCACTCTGGGGGCCCAGGTAGATTGTAATTCCATCTCTTTTTTATTGTTGCTATTATAAGGAGGTTAGGTGGCATTATAACATTGTAGCTGCTCGCAACATGACTGCTTTGTTAGGTCATGGTTTAATCTGGTCTCCATCACAAACAGTGGTAATAAAAGGAATGGTACTATTAATTTGTTTTTTAGTTAAAAACACAATTAGTAGAACAGTCACATCACTGAATGTTTTATTGAAATTTTTATTGGAAGTGTACAGCAGTCAAGTTTAGGTGGTAAAAGATTTTCTTTTTGTTTTATTTTTATTGCATAGGCGTGCAATCAAAAATTTAAAAATAACCATTGCACTGGCTTTCAAAGGCCAGACCTATTGGCTTTGCTAATGCTTGTTATTGTTGGTTAGGCAAATTTATAGAATTTCATACTGTTTTTCTAACCAGGTGGAAATTCCAAATGCCCAGTTCCAAATGGTGTCTGTTGAAACATTTAATGGTACCTTAGTATTGTGAACGATGAAACCCTGTGCACACAGAAATGAACAAAGTACTCTTAAACAGCGATCGCATTTTCTAATCCATTTTATCTGAAGAGCACTTAAAATGCTGTTTTCATGCCTCGTCCGGAAATTCCAATTGCACAGTTTAAACAATGGTTTATTTCTGAATTAGTTGCACCACTTTAGTTATTATGTTTGGATATATTACCTTTCAAAAAGGAATCAGTGTGTTCAGTAGCAAATCTCCCTAACAAATTATCTCTTAAACAGCAAAAGCATTTTCCAATACCTACTATCTGGAAATAAATTTGTATTTACTGAAAAGCAATAAAAGAAAAAATCACATGTAACCTTAATTTAGGATAAGAATAGGAACAGAGATGAATAGTTTTAGATGCATCAATCCATTTCCTTTCAGCTCTGTTGAACCACAACAGTAATGCTTCCCTATGTTATGGTATTTTGCGTTTTGTTAATCTGTAGTTATTGCACTAGCTCATCATCGAGCGGCAGATGATTGAGCATGCACATGGCTCTTTATTGCTGTATTTTCTAATAAATGTTGAGGCAATATATATTTTCTAGTGTATAGGGATTATATTAGCATTGTTCTAGGACAGTCGTTCTGCTTCTCCTTTTATTTACATGAGCATTTAAAAGGTGCAAGCATGCACATGCCAAGGATACTACTTCTGTACTTGATATTTTCAGGAAAGGTCCTATTAAAAAAACTAAAAGAAATGTTTGATCTCTCCAACTGCAAAGTCGTGAAATACACAAATCTGTATCAAAATGCTTCTCATAGCATCTCCATTATCTGCATAAAAATATCGTAGTCCATTAGTAAAATACACAAAATGACAACATAAAAATAGTGACTCTGCTCCGTAATGCATTTAAGTCATCCACTGTGCCCAGTATGCGAAACCCATGATGATGCATAAGATTGACACTCTCAAGAAGATCAGCTGCTTGCTTATTTTAGTTCTAGACTCAGTCAAAGATTGAGTACCTTTTTGTACCTTCATAATAACAAAATTTTAGGTCTGGCATAACTGGCATTTTCTTTGTTCCTGCTGTTATCAGTTATGTAAAATATGCCTATAGTGGGTTTTGGCTCCAGGCTGAGGGGTAATTCTCTCTCTCACAATATGCTATTGGCTGTTTAATGTATAATTCCGCTTTGTAGGAAGTGCTTCCACTGGAATGCATCTGGGACCATTTTAAATCTGAACAATAGACTCAAACATCACTCTGTCACATTCAAATCTTTAACTTCTGTATACATTATAAGAAGAAAATGTGCCTTACTTAAATGTGATAATCAGCCTTTGCCTGTGTAATTCATATAAACAACATTTGTGAATGCCTATGTTTACATGTGTTGGCAATTAAACTCAGAGGTGTTTGCGTTGCCAATGCATTCTACCATAGTGTTTTATACCATACTTCTGTCTGGGATCTGAAAAGTGGGTGTTGCTATATTTGAGCACCTTAAGCTCTCTAACAAGTGTTATTATTACATTTCCTTCGACCTGCATGCAGATGACACTCAGCTATACAGGAACCTCTTCTACTGAGGAGATGATATACCTTGTAAAGTTCATAGAGGGCCTACAAGAATGGATGACTCAACATCATGTCAGACTGAACCCATGGAAGATGAAGGTCCTACTGACCTCTCGTCTAGACTATACTTATGAAGTGGCATTCAGGATAGATGCCTCAGAACTATTGGGCTGTAAATCTTCCATTGTCCAAAATGCTAAATCATAGCGCTTCAATAACCTCAATCTGTGGGCTGTTCACTTTGGACTGTCCATGTTTCTCTCTATGTGTGTGTGTAATGAACAGAGAGTTTGGAAAGAATTAGTGTTCTTTTGGGAGTGTTTTAGACAGTGAGGGACTCTGTGATTAAATGGTGGTGTACATAATATATAAATGGATGGATGTCAGGGTTTAGTTGAGACTTTTCTGTGTACTGAATCAGCGCTCCATTTTGGATCTGCAAAATCCCCTCTCCACTGAGGTAACAAAATGGAGGTCTTGCAGGAGGAGGGTGGGCAGACCCTTCCTGTCATGCTCAGTCTTAGGGAGGTGACTCATTGGTGCCTGGTTGAAGTGGATGCCACCCCACCAGATTCCCCAGAACCATAAGCACAATTCTAACCCCACCCCAGTTCCCTAGGGACACCATGGTGCTTTGGTCTGGGAACTCCTTCAGGGAGGGATTACTGAGGGTATGTGTGGTGGTGGTGTAACTTAGTCTGCGAGGCAGGAAAGGCGCTGTTGGTCCGGGGCTCTTATCTGGAGAGGGAAGGGTGATATTGGCGCTTCCTTGCAGTACCAGGTCTTGGATCCAACATGTGCTCTGCGAGGTAGGGCTGCCAGTACTGAGGCTGTAAATGATGTTTGGCTTTGAACTCCAATGTTTGCTTACTTGATTTATTATACACTGATGTGTGTCTTTTACTCGTATTGAGTCTAGAAATATCAAATATGCTCTGCCAGAGACCTGTTGTCTGTGTTTATTCTCTGTTGGTCGATTTATGCTTCCTAAGCCAATCAAAGGGAAACTCTTGTGGAGGTCGGTTGTCGAGTGACCTCAATGGATGGTTGTGCAGTGCAGACATACATCGCACGGGGAGTCTGTGTCACACCCCCTCACCCCGCCCACAATAACTATTGTACCTCCCGACCATTGTCATTGCTAAAGACACCTTGCACTGAATCAACAGGCAATCAACAGGAAGCATGCCCCAGAATTGTTTGTTTTTAGCTCATGTACTATTGCAAATTGTTTCTACTTTCAGATTCCCTTTCCTTTCTCATTTTACCTGACATTTCTCAGAATTCTTATGTATAAGTCTGCTATCTCGGTGGGTCTGGTTTGTGCTACGTAAACTACAAACATAAATAAATTACCAAATGTAATAATATTCAACATACCTACCTCAGAAGGATGGAAGGCTTAGTAGGCCTTACTGGGTTTCCAACTCATATCTTGAAGATTGTCACATATGCCTAGAGTGATTATTTTTAGCTCAACGAAACACAGGCACCTCTGTTATATGTAGACCGCCCCAGAGAGTGCTATAGTTAAGATTGGGAATCCTGGTGCCTTCCTTCTTGTTTAATCAAATCGGCTATTTTTTAAGGAAACCACTTTTAACATGAGGGCTGTGCCTTCACTTTACGAGTATTTGGTTCAGTAAGGCTCCTGATGCCTCAGAAAGTAAAAAATAAAGTTAGAATGACATATGAAGGACAACCGTTTGCTCCAAAGGATGAATTCATGCATTGCGTACATCTCTCAAAGCACCGTGAAGTGTGTGTTGCTATATCTAAGTACCTGACATAAATGTAAATTCATGTGCTATGTTGTCACATGGCACCCTGAAAGATGCTGAAGACGTGAGCATTGACTAACTGGTCCTCAAGTAGTTCATTCTGGAAGCACAGTAGAAATATATGAGCTCTTTATGAAGGGTATCTAACGGCACCTCCTGAAGGGACCAAAAACACCATAAACTATATACACATTTTATTTGATGAAATGGACAATTGTTAGCAAGGGTCAGATACAACCTTTTTTGTTTGTTTACCTCTGTCTGACTTTACCTGTATGGGGCTTTGCACTAGTGCAATCAGTGTGAAATTAGAACTTTAGAACATATACATTTCAGCTAAAAGACATGAAACATGAAACTGATAGATTGCCATGTGTGCTCTGTGGTGAACAGCCTGACCCTGGTTTGCAGCTGCACCCAGCCCTGACTGGTGACTGCCCTTGGCGGCATAGGTGTGCATTATTCAGAGATGGATTATGCGTGCGTGCAGTCGGGCTGTTGTCTGCACCTCCACATTAATCTATGCCTCTAAGGACTTGCAGCGAGAAGCTTGACTTTTAAGCCTTTTTGCCACCGAATAGTGAGTCATGGGTATGACAGGAGTCTCACCACAATCGTAGCCTAGAACGTGCCATGAGTGCCTGTCGGAGCACGTTGACTGGAAACCCTGGAGCATGGCTTCTCCAAGAAAACAGCAATTTTTGTAAGGGATGAAAGTCAGCACTTTACAAAGCAAATGCATTTTGTTTAAAACAAATGCTCATAAAAAGTCAATTTGGTGCGAAGTGATCCTCAATAGTATTGACCTATTATTATTTTTTTTTTTTGTATTGTTTGATCATTTTTAAATCTGGAGTTAGCCAAGGCCTTTTTATTTTACTTAAATAAATGTATAGTATACTTACTTATAAGGTCAAGCCGCTACATCCACTGCTGTGGTGTTTAGTCATTCACATTTTTCTTCTGCCCACTACAGCACACAGCATGGGCCAAGGGGTCAATCCACTTCAGCTGCTGGCTAACTTCACTGTGAATGAAGGGATTCTGCCCTTTCTCAAGAAGCACATCCACACATAATCTAGTTCCCTTCAGGGGCTACTATGGCAATGCGTGCTTTTGAGACCCAAAAATATGTTTTGCTTATAGCCAGTGTTTGTTTTAGATTGATGAGGGCCTGGCAGCTTCGCTAACAATTAAGTTTTGCAAAAACAGTAACAAAACAAAGCAGACATTGGCAAAGTCCAAAAGATTACAGCCAACGCCAGACCTACTGGCTTTGCCAATGCTTGTTAATTTAGACATGATTGTATGTGGATACTGCTGAATTCAAAGCACTTTGTACTGAAATTCTCTATTTACGCCCAAAGCATAAAGCATATCAAGCACATGTACAGGTTTCTTACCGCTATGCCTCAATGTTGTTCACTAATCAGCCAGAACCACACCTTGGTGAACTGGCACGTGCTTTGGTGTCACTGTTCTACATCTCTCTTTGATTTCTAAAAAAAAAAGCCAATATAGATTTTGTGAAATAAGTTAAGTACCATTGAAGCCACTGGTATGCATAGAAGATAAGGGCACCCCTAGTGTTCTTACTAGCATTCTGTAACGCGCGAGTCATTGTCCAATTATACCAATGCACACGAGTCCATTTGTACATGCATCCATTGGTCTCTTGACTCTGAGAACCGACTGAGGCCCGATTTACAAGGTGCACGGTGCTGGTGCGCCAAAATTACAAGGCTCGAATTATCGATTCCAGACAGTCGTTGCATCACTAGATTGTGCACTTACGAGATTTTATCACTAGAATGGGGAATAACAAGTGGACCCAGAATTACTGGGCTTTATTCCGAATGTAGATTTACCATTCCAGGAACCATTCTCTTCCCGTTTACCACCTGTTTATAGCAGGGGGTAAATTGAAGTAAATGGGAGTAGGGTGTGCTGGGGGAAAGGGAAATTAGGAAGGGGCTGTGGAGCTTATCAGGGGCTAGAGCAGATAGATGACAGGCCGGGGGGGCACACATACTCCCCATGCAGAATGAGGGGGGGTTGAGTGGAGGCTGGGTTGCTCATGCCCGACGCAGCAGGCCCAATTCTCTTAATTTTAGTGGCTTATTTTTTCTAGACACTAAAATTGGGCCCTGGGTTCCAGAACCAAGAAAATCCAGGTGTAGAAACTTTTGGCAAGTTGGGATCAGGAAGACTGATATCCCCCCCCACCCCGCCCACACCTTCGACTATTAATCGGGGCCTGGGATGAAAACAAGCTCAGCACTGGTACCAGTCTTCAGTTCAGTGGTGCCTCCTCGTCCTTCTTTCCCTGTAGCTGCTAACGGTGAGAGAAGCACTTGCTGCTGAGATAACCCACTGGTCAATGATTTGACTCCCAACAGGGCTTATTTTTGACGTCAGCCTTACAGGGTCAATAACATCCATAACATTGACTTGTACAATAGTAGCATTAGTTATTTACAGTGTTACAAAGTGGCTAAACAATTGCACCAAAATGTATATAAAATAAGTTCTTATATTAAGAGATATGGCTGATATCACATAGGCGCAGCCTTTGCCCATTTGACTCTATGGACCATTTAATTCCATTGCAGGAAAATGTATAAGATTTTATTTTTAGAGTCTTTTAAACCATAGCCACAGCTTTCTCCTGTTAACGTAGCATTGACGTCCAGGGATTCTACGGCTGGGTATTCTTTGGGGTGGTGGGGGGGCTTTTGTAAGACGAGGGGTACAATCTATGAGAGAGTGCAATGCGTGAAAGCAACCCTGCACCAATGACTCCGCACCATCCAACTGAGTTTAAAGCGACACGTGCCTTAGTGTGAATGGAGTGCTGGTGATTGGTTAGTACATTATGATCAAAACTCTACTGACAATCACAGGCCAGAATGGAGCTACCTGGGAGAGCGTGCAAAGCAGAAAAGACCTGACCAAACAAATAATTGAAGTAGGTGTGGTTTAGAAACATTGTTACAAGTTCCCTCAACAGTGGTAACTGAAGCTTAAGTACTCTGCATCCTGGGCTGTGATCAGATGGCAGAGTGGCTGTGCTCCATAGACACTTTCTAGCGCTTCCTCACTGACACAGGGGCTCCGGTACACTGGGCAACCATTGACTTAAGACTTTTGTCAAGTTCTCCATGTGCTCCCCTAGCTCCTTCGGGTGGATTTGGGTTCCCATGAAACTTTTGGGTGGCTGGTTTCCCACTGTAAGTAGCGGACCTATCTCATATTAACAGCACAGGTGTTGATATTCAGTGTTTGTTTGTTTTTGTGTGCGTGTGAGTCTGTCTGTCTTTTAGCCTAGACTCACCACCCTTAGGTGCCACTCAACTGAGGTGGTCAGATTGACTCCAAGCTGCACAGAAGAGGCATCATTTCTAGTCGAGTGTTAGACCTTCTACTGAGACAAATAATATCTTCAAAAAAAATCCAAGAGGCTCCATTGTGGCTTGTGGACCCAGCAAAACCTCCATTATGTATGTTCTCAAGAAACACCATTTGACTGTGTGCCATACTCTGAAAAGTGTATTTGCAGGTTACCTGATGCATCAGGGCAAAATGGGTAGTGACAGGCACAGCTCTCTGGAAAGCCATGTGCCAAGTCATTCGGATTCAGGGGAAACATGCTCTTTGTTTTTCTTGCTCGCCTCTGCACCCTTACTGCTCACACACAGCCTTCTCTCCTTTACATCACTGACAAGGGCAGGCCATCCCTCCCTAATGGTGTAGTCCCAGAAGGTTCTCACACCTACTCCGGTCATACCTCAAGAAGTGTTGAGGCAAAACTGAAGCATGCAAGTCGGTGTTGGGCCATGTCCCCCATACCCACCCCCCCCCCCCCCTACCCCTTTTCATTTGTATTAGGCCGGGGTGTTTAATCCCTTCCTGGAAATCGCAAAGCATGAGACCATCGCTAGCACCAAACATCCCTGGGTAGACTACCTCCTAGCAGATGAACCCACACAGAGCCCTTGTATTTGCCTATTGGGTTGGTGTCTGTTCGTGGTTTCCCATTAATAGATTGTACAAGGAATTGGGGGTCTGGCTCCATAAACCCCTTAACATCCTATGCTCCTATGTGCACATCACAAATACAATCTGTTTGACAGGTAAAGGCCCTGGAGAGTCGGCTGCCATTGACAGAACGAAGGCTGGTACTTCTCCCCTTAGATCCAGACCTTCCTGTCTTCCTATGATCAATAAATAAGTGTCAATTAAGATCTGCTGCTAGAAGACCACCTAGAGGAGCTTGATCAAGAAATAGAGTTTTGTTCAGATTATAAATTCCCTATTCGGTTCAATCAAAACAAATGTTACTTCACTGCCTTCGGACACCAAATTTAGGAGACATTATTGAGATTAGTAAGTATTAGTCGCAAAGCCATGAGGTTTACTGAGCGTTTAGAAGGAGAGCTAAGGAAATATTAGAGCACTCAAGTACTCAAGAGAATAATTTCTCAGCTGTAGGAATAACAGTTTATGTGCCCTTCTGAAAACACTGTGCCTGGCAGAAACGGCGTTTGTTCCACGAGAGAATTAGTTCCTAAGCAATGCAGCAGATTCTTGCTGGCACCATGGAAGGGAATGGACTAACTGGGTTCTTTTCCTTTAGTTTCCATGTAATCATTTTCAGCAGTCAACCCTTTAATACAAGAATCTGCCAAGAGGGTCCCTGCCTTCAGGGATCGTGCTTGCTACCGGGCACCCATGCCGGGCATAGGCAGTCAGGGCTGCTCTTTGTGCAGAAGCAGCAATGACTGCTCCGCCCTCTTTAGGCACCAGCTCTCTGCTCAGGCTGCCTCCTTCCTTTAGGAAATTTCATAAAAGTACACACAGCACCACCTGCAAGGTAACCATCTAAACAGCTGCTCCCCAGTTTCGTCCCCATAGCCTCATCAGACCTTGCCTTATCCTTCCTTGAGGAGATACATTGACAGCTTCCTCTTAGCCCCCTTCACGCTCCAAGCACAGGCCTGCATGTGTTCAGCTAGCAATGCCCCTACAGTCATATAACTGAGAAATACTCACTCGGATACATCGATGGGCAAGGTGGGCCTGCATGGGAGTCATTCAAGCGATTGAGTACCCTACCAGACCTTATGCCATCTTCTGGAATAAACTTGGAAGGCTTGATTATGATACTGTAGAAGGGTAAAGAGCATAAAAGGAGTACTTGATAAATCTGCTGGATACCATTGGTACAGAGGTCCCGAGATACCAGTGGTAAAGGAAAAGGATGCATGACGGACCACACGTTCCGTTGTAACGCATGCAACTACAATGCGGTCGTTCGTTACAGTGCGAATGCCATTACCATGCATAACCTTTACCATGCCTGTTTTTACAATGATTATGCCTTTACCACACGTCTTTACAACGAAAGCATGAATGGTATTGGTATATGCGTGGTAAAGGTTTCACCAGTACATGTAAGTTTTTTTTTTAAGAACAGATTTTATTTGTCAAATAACAAATATAGCGCAGAGCACTGTAACCCAGCAACTCATGCATGTAGAATGTACATTGAATTGACTTTGACAATTTCAATTAGCAAAATAGGACAACTTAAGAGCAATGCATATAAAATAGTAACAAAAATGAAATTAAAACAAAAACCCCAGTACCCACCCCCCCATCGCACTCACACCTACCCCAGAGCAGCACCACAAGAGAACAGACTTGTCTACCCAGACATGATACACCAGTATCCAGGGGGCGACATTGCCTGTCGACTAGAATGGGAGGGAAGCCAAGTCAGGGGACCTGGCTACTGAAACAGGTTCCAGCTCTAGGCCACGGTACTCCGCCCATCGCCTCCAGATTTTATAATGTTTAAGCGGGCACCCCCTGGCCACAAAGATTGGGATCTCCAGACCCATACAAAAATCCATGCCATTTTTCCACGCAGATACTGAGGGCGCCCTCGGAGCCTTCCAGGCTCTGGCAATATCCCTTTTGGCCAAAGTGAACCCTAATAACATAAGATGGCGTTTGTATATGTTACCTCCTATATCGTCCATAACATGTAGCAGGACCAGCTTCGGGGAGCTGGGGAGGTCCCAACCCAGTACCTCGGAAAGGCACGACAGAACCCCCCGCCAAAATCGTACTAACGCGGAGCAGTGCCAGACAGTATGGAGCAAAGTACCCTCCTCATGTTCGCATCGAAGACACACCGGGGAGGCCACCAATCCCGCCCTCCAGAGCCTGACCCTAGTGAAATAGACTCGGTGGAGATACTTAAACTGGATAAGGCGAAGGCTGACGGCTATGGCTGACCCCCGCGGGGAGGCCAAGGCCTCCACCCAGTCCTCCTCATCCAGCAGGCCTATGTCTCCCTCCCAGACCTCCCTAAGGCGCTGCATTGTGGGGGAGCTATGGGTGACCAGGGACTGATAAATCCTGGAGATCTTGTGGTCATGGAGATCCCCCATAAATACCTTTGCCTCTATGGGACTAAACTCAGCCAGGGACCCCAACCCCTCAATGTATGGAGTAATGGCATGTCGGAACTGTAAATATCGGAAGAATTGGGTTTTAGGCAATTGAAAGTCCTTCTGTAGACCCTGAAAAGACTTCAGAACCGATCCCCGCATGACGTCCCCAAGCGTAGAGATGCCGATACGGTCCCAGCCTCGAAAACCAGACAATGCAGCCAGTTGCGGCAGTCGCCCATTATACCAAAGAGGAGTCTCCCGGGTCAACTTATTCCACCACCCGGTCCTCCGCAACGCCTGTCGCCATATTTGGAAAATACGTTTCGTGGCATATGGCAAGGAGTTGCGCAGCGGCGCGGAGTAAAGTATAGTGTGTAGGGTGTGATCCCCCATGCATTGCCTCTCGACCGCGTAGGCTGGGTCGGCCCTGTCCCCATACCACCACTCATTGAGAACCAGCAGATGTGAGGCCATATAAGAAGACAGGATATCAGAGGTTGCCAGTCCCCCACAATATGTGGACTGGAAGCAAGTCCGCAGCGCCACCCTCGCCACTCCACCAGCCCATAGAAACTGTCCCAAGGCCGTATTAACCCGTCGGAACCATCCGGGAGGAATCGGATAGGGATGGTTTTGTAGCTGATAAAGGAGGCGGGGAAGCGATACCATCTTAAAGATGGCCGATCAGCCATATATTGACAAGGGCATATGGGACCAAGTTTTAAGATCCTCCCGCACACGATCCCATACAGGGGCTAAATTCCTTTCCCAAGAGGTGACTGGCGAATCCGATAAAAACACTCCCAGATACTTCAACCCCCCAGAGGCCACCTGGACGGAGGAGGCCCAGGAACCGGGGCCCGCCCCTCCCCCAAGGACCCACAGAGTAGATTTACGAGGGTTCATGTATAGACCCGAGGTCTCCCCGAAGATCTGCATAATGCGCAGCAAACGCGGTCCTGTCTTATCTATATTTGTGAGAAAAAAAAGAGTACATCATCAGCGTACAGGGCAATGCGATCCGACAGACCCGCCGCCCACTCAAGACCAGTCACTTGGGCGTCAATCCGCACCCAGGATGCTAAGGGTTCCATTGCTAATGCAAATAGGTAGGGGGACAGTGGGCAACCCTGCCTGGTGCCCCGTCCAATGGATAACGCGGAGGAGACAGAGCCCGCCACCCGTACGGACGCAGTCAGGTCCGTATAGAGTAGGGTCAGGTAGGACAAGAAGCGTGGACCAAAATTTAATCTACGGAGAAGTGCGAATAAGTATACCCAACTAAGGGAGTCAAAAGCCCTATCCATGTCCGCAAGTAGCAACGAGGCCCGCTCCCCCAGCCCCTGGACAGTCGCCACTGCAACATGTGCGCGTCGAATATTGTGGCGGGTCGCCCGCTGGGGCATAAACCCACCCTGATCGGGATGAACCAATGATGTAATATGGGAACCAAGGCGATTGGCGAGCGCCTTAGCCAAAACCTTGGCCTCTACATTAAGAAGGGGCGGTACGACTCATGCTGATATGGAGGTCTTCCGGGCTTGTGGAACACCACAATCTCAGCGTGTCTCCAATCGCGAGGCAGGCGACCCTGCTCCCAGGCCTCCTCCACCACTCTACACAAGTGGGGTCCCAGCTGCAGAAAATATTGTTAAAAACATTCACATGGGAAGCCATTTGGTCCTGGGGCCTTTCCAGGTTGCATCTCACCCAGCGCCGCACCCAGTTCCTCCTCCGTGAGCGGGAGATCCAGCTCCGCACTCACTTCGTCAGAAAGGGCCTTAGGTGGCAGATCATCGAGGAAGCGACCAACTACAGCTGCGGGGAGGCATTCCCTGGGGGCATAGAGGTCTGCATAGTACATGGCAAAGCTTTCAGCAATGGTGGAGGGGTCCGTGAGAGAGGACCCATCCGGGCCTAAAATGCCTGGCAGGGCCTGGGAGCATAACGACCTCTGACACAACCTATGCAGTAACTTGCTGGACTTATCACCCCACTGGTAGATCCTACTGTGGGTCGCCAGCCACGCCTGCCGGGCTTCGTCTAGAAGAAGATGGGCATATTCCTGCTGCGTCAATAGGAGTTGGCGGCGAGCCTGCCAGTCCGCATCATCTCTACTGCGCGATTCCAATTCAAATTGCTTCGCCTCCGCCTGAATGAGGGACTCCCTACGCAATCTACGAGCTGCTGCGCAAAAAGAAATGTCTACACCCCGGAGCACGGGCTTCATCGCCTCCCAAAGGCAGTCAGCCCCCTCTACCGTCCCTACGTTAGATGTCAAGTAGTGGTCAATGGTATCTTCCATATGATCTCTATAATCTTCTCTCTGGAGGTTCCACGCCGAGAGACGCCACCGAAACGGCTGATGTGCCCGGCCCACACGTAACGTGAGAGTGATCGGCGAGTGGTCCGAGAGTCCACGCGGAAGAATATCAGCTGCAATCACTCTGTTAGCTATTGCTTGGGGGACAAAGATATAATCAAGGCGGGAGAAGGAGTCATGGACGGCCGACAGGTATGTATAGCCCTGCGCCGTCCCATGTAGGCGTCGCCAAGGGTCCACCCAATCCAGACCCGTCATCAGTGAATGTAACTTAGTATGCCGACCTGCGTCCAATGGGCCCCCAGGTCGCCAACGATCCCTGACCAGGTCTAGCACGTCATTCCAGTCCCCCCCCACAACAGCCAACCCATCCGGCATGTCTGTCCACAGGGTCATGAGTTTTTCTTCCATGCCCCAAGAAAGGGGCGGGGGGGCATGTACACATCCAAGTACTATGGATTCAGTCCCTATCGTCCCCTGAAGAAATAAGTATCTACCCTGCATGTCCCTCCAAGTCTTCATGTGTGTGTATGGAACCCGCCTATGGATCAGGATCGCAACTCCCCGGGACCCTCTCACAAACTCGGAGTGAAATACATGAATGTAGCCAAAGCGTTGAAAGCATAGCGCCTTAGTTCCCATAAGATGTGTTTCTTGCAGCATGAGAACGTCTGCATGCATTCGCTTCACCTGTTTGAGTATAGCGCCTCGCTTGATTTTGTCTAGCGCCCCCCTGACATTCCAACTCATTATTTGAAGGGTCCCAGAGGGATCCCGCTTATCACCAGAGGACCCCGCCATGTGAAGGTTCGAGGTACGAATGTGGTCTAGACAAGAATATGTGGTCTGGATAAGGCAACTCTGAAGCAATGTAGGTCAGTGCGATCAAACAACAAAACCCCCTTCCCCCCAAACAATTGTTTCATTATCTTTTTATCTATTTACATGCCATGTTTGCTTTATATTATCTTCCCATGTAAAGCGCTCTGATACCTCTGGGTCTAGCCAGCGCTATATAAAACTTTTAAAATAAATAAAAATAAATAAATCCCAACAGCACACCCCCCCCACCCTATACCTCAAAAACGATGAAGTATCTGTCGCGGCGAGCGTGAGTGGCAGACCCCAACGGGAGGTCCCCCCCCCGCCCGCCAATCGATCCCCAACTTACAGCCCATTGTCAGCTGGCCCTGTCCCCGTCAACTGCTGTGTTACAGGGATATCGGCCCTCAATTGTGCTTCCCCGGTCAAGGCAACATATCAAGGAACTATTGAAATAAAGCGCCCCCCAAGATTAGTCTGATGAGGTAGGCAGTCGCTGGGCCGATGCAGCTCGGGGTGAGGTGCCACACGACTGAGACCTGCGTCTGGACCTGGAGGGTCTGTTCCCCTTCCGCGTAGGTTGTTTCCGCATCATCTCGCTCGACGAGGAATCAGAGTCCCTCCGGGGCGGTGTGTGCGGGCGAAGACGCACCGTCTCATCAGTCCATTGGAAGACCTCTTCCGGTGAGTCGAAAAAATGGGTGCGGGATCGATAGACCATCCACAGCCTGGCTGGGAAGAGTAAGGGAAGTTTGAGCTCCCGGACACGGGCTTCGCCGCCATAAAAGACTGCCGTCGTTGCTGGACCAGTTTAGTATAGTCGGGGAATATTAGGATGCGGGCATTGTCAAACAGCAGTGGTTCCTTGGCCCTAGCCTGTTTCAGGATAATGTCTCGGTCATGGTAATTGAGTAGTTTCGCGATAACAGGTCTCGGGCGGGCACCAGGTGGGGGTTCTGGATCAGTGCCCTGTGGGCGCGCTCCACCACGAAACATTGAGACAGGGACCCCGGAGGGAGCCAACTCTCAAGCCACTGGGTGAGAAACCGCTCCATGCCACCCTCTTCGCACCCCTCCGGGAATCCAACGAAGCGAAGGTTGTTGCGCCGGGCCCTCCCTTCAGCGTCTTCTACCCGGGATGCCAGCCCATGTTGGATCGTCTCCAGGGAGGCTACTCGCTTCTGCAGGGTATCGACCACGTCTTCCACCCCAGAGACACTCGTCTCGGTCTCCGTAATCCATGCCACCGCGTTGCGTAGATCTTGGCGTAGCAACATGACGCCGGACCCAACCGCCCCAATCTTGGCATCCAGGGCATCTCTCGACTGGGTGATGGTGGCCATGAGGGCGGCATTGTCAGGCACATCACTAGGCGTCCCCCCCCGACGCCACTGCAGAGGCCCCAGGGCCCGTGAACTTGTCTATCGTACTTTGCTTGGACGATCCCCCACCCGGCCGGTCCCTCGTCATGGCAAGTCCGAGACTCCCCTGTGGTCCAGAAGGTGTCGTACCCGCCCCCTGTGCAATGTAGTCCGGATATTGGGGGACCCCAAGATGCCACCAGGGGATAGATGCTGCGTAGCTCTATTGTTACGTCAATGTACCCCAATGCAAGAGGCTAGTGTCCATCAGGGGGGTCCTCTCTAGTGGGTTCGGCCTGGCCGCCGATCACGGGGTTGGCAAGAGGACGAGAGGAAGGGGACCTCGGAAACCCCACACCGCCAGGGGCCACATATAATAAGGACTCCACTCACCGGGCCCGCTCACAGTCCAACAGTCCTCTCCAAGCACTGCTCCCAGCCGAGGGCGCGGGGGCCCCCCAAGACAGCCCCACTATAGTCCCTCAAGAGCCTCCACACAGGGCAGAGATGGCATCACTGCAGCCTTGACGGGGTACTCGGGGAATGTGTGGCGAGCTCGCACGGCCCGACCGACCGCCGAGGCGAGCCGGCCACTCCACAAGGGAGGAAGGAGGTATATGCGGTGTTCAGTCCCTCACCGGGGACCCCAAGACAGCACAGGTGGCGCCCGGCCCAAACTCCACAGGCAGGGGTTCCAAAGACAGCCCCACAGTGCAGCTGGCCCCCAACACAGGTCCCCCAGGTAGCGGAGGGGAGACCGGCCCGAGAAGGCCTCACGCCAGATATCGTCAGGACCACAGATTCCCGCCTGTGTAATGGCCGCCGCTCCCCCGAGTAGATGGCAGATGGCACCCCCCTGCGGCTCGACACAGCCGCCGATCGTTGGCACACAGTTCCCAAGGGGGAGGGGGACAGCAGGAGGGTGCACTCCGGTCACCAGGGAACACCACCAAGGGGGGGCCACCGCTCCAGCGATCCTCCACCGGGGCCACGCGGCCCGATAGACCGCCGGTGTGAGCCCCTCTCGCCACAGGGGGAAGGGGTGCACAGCAGGACCTCAAACCCGGGGAGCCGCTATCACCGGCTCGAATCAATCCCGGTGCGGCGATGTTCAGCCCTCAGCCCAGTTGCGCACACCCCCGGCTCTTCCCCTCGCGACCTGATATGGCCGCCGACCGACTGCACTCACCGCACTCCAGCAGGCGTGGGGGGGGGCAGCGCTCCATCCCCGGTGGGCGCGAGGCAGGTCCGGGAGCGCCCACCACGTCTCAGATGGCTCCAGGGAAATCCTCCCCGCCGAGGCAGCACACCAGCTCTCGGCCCCGGCAAGGCCCAGCGCAGTCTGGCGCTCCGACCTCCGCCGCAGGCCGCCTGATCCCAGCGGGACAGGCCCGATCCAAGACCTCCGTCGACGGCACCCGATCTGAGCCACGGAGCGATCCGGAACCCAGCTGGAATGGAAATCTTCAGTTCACGGCGCCTTCAAAGCACAGTCTGGGGGTGGAAGTGGACCGGGGAAGCAGGATATTGTAGGATTTTAAAAGCGGGCTGGACGGAGCTCTCCTAGCACACGTCCGCCATGATGGCTCGCTCTACATGTAAGTATTTTACAGGTAAATATAAACCATATATATAGGATTCTATTTTCCTGTAAAATACTTACAATTTTGTGGGAAAGGCATGCATGGTAAAGGCATATGCTTGGTAAGAAATGCACAGATAGGTACAAACACTTCTTTGTATACATATATATGTCTGTGTGTGTGTGTGTGTGTGTGTGTATATATATATATATATATATCACAAAAGACGCTCCTTCCGACTTCAATGGACCCGTGATCAAGGGGTTCTGCCCTGAAACGCGTTGTGAATAAACAACCTGTGGATTATTATTACGGAGTTCCTTGTTTCTGAGAGCATGCACATTTGTGGTTTTTGATATATATATATATATATATATGTGTCTGTGTGTGTATCTACACACACACCTATATGTATTTATATAAGTGTATTTTTTTTATAGATCTACGCATGCATAAATACATGTGTATAAAAATATATAGTAAATACACATACATATCTCCTTAAAACCCCACAGCCCCTCAACCCATACCCACTCTAAACCCTAAACATTCCCTTACCATCCAAAAACCCAAACCCACCCTAAACCCATACCCAACCTAAACCTTAAAATTACCATTACCACCCAAATCCCATACCCACCCTAATCCCTAAAATTACCCTTGCCACCCAAAAACACATACCCACCCTAAACCCTAAAATTGCCCTTGCCACCCAGAAACCATCCCCACCCTAAACAATTTAAAAAAAAACTTTCCCATATATTTACATTTAAAACACAACCCATACCCACCCTAAAAATGCCCTAAAAATATTTCCCATATATGTGTGTGTGTGTGTGTGTGTGTGTGTGTGTGTGTGTGTGTGTGTGTGTGTGTGTGTGTGTGTGTGTGTGTGTGTGTGTGTGTGTGTGTGTGTGTGTGTGTGTGTGTGTGTGTGTGTGTGTGTGTGTAAACACCTAATACTTACATTTAGAACGCATATGCCGTTAACATTCATGCCTTTACTATGAAATTTGTTGTAAAGGCATGCGTGGTAAAGGCATATGCATTGTAAAATCCTGCGTGGTAAAGGTAATGCGTGGTAACGGCCGCGTTGTAATGACTGTTTCCCAAAGGAAAATACCCACCTCAAATGCTGCCCAATAATCTTTGGCAGTCCAAGAACCTGGAGAGAAGGCCTCACGCTAATGTACTTAAATGCTAGCTGTGCACTCCTCCCCATTTACGACAGACTCCCTTCATGCAAAGGGGTGGGATGAACCTCTGCATCCAGAGTAAAAGTGTAAAGTATTTAAAACAATCAGTGGCAAAGCCAATCAACTTGGCTTTGGCTTGCAGACTTTTGGCTTAGACAATGGTTGTTTTATTTTGTCATTTGTTTAGAAAACTTTATTGTTGGAGGAGCTACCTGGCCTTCACTAATCTAAAATATTGGCTAAAAGCAAAATCGTTTAACCTTAAAAACACACATTGCTATAGCAGTCCGTGGCACTGAAGAGAACTACTTTTTCGTGCAGGTGTCCTCCTTGTGAAAGAGGATAATGCTGTCATTCACACCGAAGTTAGCTTACGGCTGAAGTGGCATGACCCATTTTCCCATGCTGTTGGGGGACGAAATAAAATCTGAATAACACAATAATAGACCAAAGAATAAAGAGGACTGACTTAAAGCCCTTACAAGTATATTATGTATATATATTTAGTGCATTTAAAAGGGTTTTTTACGCTAATTCCAGGCCTAAAAAACCCACCAACTTCCTCCATCCTAGAAGACAGCAGTGTAAGCTTGAAAATTAGGCTAGGCAGACTGCCTTCTGTATTGATCAGTCCCAAAAACCAGCAGTTGAGTGCCCAGCCAAAGACCTAAAACATGTTTTGCTGTTCCCAGAGTCTCTAAACAAAGTTGGAAGCCCCAAGAATCTATATAGTCGGAATACTTTTTGAGGGAGAAAAGGGAACCTGGTTCTCGTTTAAAGAAAAAAAAGACTGAGAATGCCGGCCCGGTGCAGTGGTCTTGATTAGATATCTTATCATTAACAACCACAGGGGCAGCCCTGTACACCTGAACCAGGGGCAATCAGTGTTTAGTCCAAACAACGGTCCAAGGTATTTAAAAAGTTCAATTTGTCACAAACAAATAATAACATTACAAGTGCACATAAAAAGAGTGAAAATCAGAGAAACAGAAGAAAGCCCTTATAAGAAATATTTTTAGAAAAGTATACAAAATGTATTCAATATGTAGATAAAAACAAATTATTAACATTGCGCTCAGGAATATTTGCTGGTACACATAACAATTATTATACAATGCAATACCAGACAAGTGGCAAACAGAAAAAATTACAAAGAAAAAGAAATTTTCAGAACAACACTGAAACGACAAAAACAAAACAATGTGTCCTTCATTAATTGCGGCCACAGTTGCGTCGACGGCGTTTCGACCTTTGTCATAAATACATGGTCATCATCAGAACATAAATTTTTGCTGAGCATCCAAGAAAAATCTCAAGTCACACGATGAATGGGTGTGACAGATACCAATAATTTGGCACGTCACCAATGCCTAATGGAAAGTTTTGATACAATGATGCAAAGTTGAAAGTGGTTCATTCATAAAATACTTTTCATAAAATATTTTTGTTACCCCAGTGGCTGCATAAATAAATTGGCACGATTCACCACTTTCTTCTGTTTCTCTGATTTTCACTCTTTTTATGTGCACTTGTAATGTTATTATTTGTTTGTGACAAATTGAACTTTTTAAATACCTTGATTAGATATCTGTCCTAGATTCTGCCGCTTTATCTCAGATTTCAGTATCCAAGGCCTTGGGTGGCATTTCAAAAATAGCCATCATCCTCTGAATCCGCCCCAGTCTATTTGCACTCTTACCACTTGTTTTCTCTTCATTTTCTGACAGCAATGTCAGACTCCATATTTGTCATACTTTCTTTGTGCCCAAGGCTACTGATAAATTGAATTCTCTTTTGTCTTCATGACTTATTTAAAACTCTGACCCGACGTGCTCAGTAGGTCTGCGTGTCTTTTCTGCTTGAGTAACAAGCCTGCATTTTTCCTTTTCTTTTATTTGTAACTTTTATCCATATAAAGGCAACCTAAAAACTCAAGTATCAATTACTACGATATGGAAGTTAGGCAATATCTACATGGAGCACATATTTTAAATTCAAAATCGTTATTTTTTCAACTTGTATCGTTTCATTTGTAGGAATTATGCGAGCGTCATATGAACTGTAAAGGAAGGGCCTGCAAAAGCAAGCAAAACAACAGTGAATGCGCTTGTTATGGTTGTGGACTAAAAATCAGAGTGATGACTAGCTTGGGAGCGCAATTAATGACCAGCTTTAGGTCCTCAGGCCCCGCCCCCACGGACTACACGATGCATTAGACACACCTGGGCCAGGAAACTCTGCATCTCCTTCTAGCTTTGTGCCACTGACCGTATCATTTATTTCTCCTTGTCTTCGGAAATGCCGCTCTTGGAACCTCCCGTTGAACATTCAGATTTTTTTACAAACTGTAAATAAATATGAGATTTGTTTTTCATAGGCATGAATCATTTTATTTTAAAGATTGGGTCCTTAAATTACATCAAGCGATTTAAAGGTATTAGTTTTGTCATATTTTCAGCATGCTTATGAAATCATTTAATCTTTGCATAAACTACCAAAGCGCAGCAATGCAAACTCAGGTAGCTCATGTTTCGCCTGAAAAATTTGAATTTTTTAAAATCTAAATTAGTGCACAGAGACTGCACCATTTAGTGTATAAAGTAATTGCTCACCTTTTAAGTTAATGAGTGGATACATTTTTAGGGAAGAGTGCCAGGAAGGGTGTGGCAGCAAGGGGCTGTGAGGGCCAGTACAGGCTTACATGGGGAGTTTGTTCGGTGGTCGGTGAGGGAGGGGGCTTCCAGGCTGATCGTGAGGCTCCGCATCTAAGGTGGAGAATGTTTCGGGGCCTTAAAATGCTTCGTGCTTGAGATACGTGTTCGCAGACGAGCATTTATTTTAGTTCAAACCCTCTGCATTAAATAAATAATCATATTTTGCATTACTGACACTCTGGCCGTGTTCCACAGCAGTAAGAATCTAACTGACGTGCGCGGGTAATCATTTTCCCTTGGAAATCAGCGCGCGCCATGTCATGAGAGCCGGAGAGCCCTTGTGAAACTGGAGCGCAGGGAAAGTGGATTTCTGTGGCTTTTTTTTTTTGCTCAAAGGCTGTCAAGCCACGACTGGCACTGATTGCCGACGCCATTACCTCATAATGCATTAAACACAGGAACACAGCTTGTCATGCCTGGAGAGGAGACAATACATTTCGGAAACTTTAGCATGCAAGAGAAATGACTTACAAAGGTAGCAACCCTGTGGTTTCAATTACAGTAAGTCCCTGTCGTTCTTGGCGCATTAGAACTGGAACCGGGGGTGTTTTAAGAGCTTAGCGCTGGCTTGGGTTGAAATGACGGACAAGGTGGTTCTCGAATGGCTCAGAAAAGGCCATGAACCTCTATCACTTCAGCTCTATAAACCATTCCTGGGTCCAGCTAGAGAGCTTGGGTTTCTCCATGAGCTTTGAAATCCGCAGAGAAAACATACATTGTTTGTTAAGGGTTTAGTTTTTTTCGAAACTCTGTGATCTGTCTTTTGGGTAGAATGCAGGTGTCGGGCATGGTGTGTTTGATTTAGCTTTTATGCAACATTAGTTCTTTGCATTTCTGATGTCATTGGTGTGATATGTTAAAAGATTGCATATCCCGCAAATGTCATGGTTGGTTCAAGTTCTAGGATTTTATTTTAAAAATGGGATTATGAGCACAGAATAATAAGCAAGTGCTGTGGATAAGGAAACTCCATCCTTTTCATGCTATGGAAAAGTCATACCAAAGCATGAAAAAAACTTGATTGAAGATGCAGTTTCCGTAATGCATGTAAAATGAAGGACTGAATTAAATAAATTGTGCTTCCTCTAAATCTGGGGTAACGCCAATCATGCTAGTTTTGGGTCACATGTGTACCACTGGTGAAATACAGTATTACAGGCGGGAGCTTTTGACCCTTTTGGTAGTTCTGAATTCACTGGTAAAGCCCTTCCGCTTGCACATTCCAGCAGGGAGATCCCTGTTACCATAGGGTAAATCTCCATTGATATGAGAGGTTACCTCTGTCATCCAATACTGTGTAATTACACAACATCATTCGATCTGAAGCTTTCTCTCGGCTAAGACCAACTGTGGTCGGCAGCACATTCCACCCATGGTAATGGCCCAGGGAGTACATGGACGAGTGGATAGTTGTGTAGCCTGCATTAGTTGAAGAGTGTGGTTTATTGCCCTTCTTGAGGAGGACAGTGGTTCCAATCATTACATCCAGGTTTTGGCCAGCTACTGTCTTTAAATGTTGTCACTGCCTCACTAATGCCACCCTGTATGTCAACCAAGAGTGTTTCTTGGATTATACTCTCCTTCCCGCCATGCAAGCCCATGCTGTTGTTTTGCAAACAGATTTCCTAAAATGTAAAATATGATGTATGATAGATGACCAACTTGCCTACCTACAAATGTCTGCGAACCACTACATGACATCATATTTCAGAAATCCCAGCTTCTGAAACCCCGCAGCAGGAGGAAGTCTTGAATTTTTGGGGATTATCAAAATTGTTGCTTATAAAAAGCGTATGGGGCTCATGGATAATGCTATAATGTGGCGCATGACATGACGTTCTGCCATAATCCTTGGTGTAGACAAAGACATTTGTGGGCTCGGTGTCCTAATGAAATGCAGATGACGTTTGGTTAGAACGGTTACCGAGCTGTAATCAATTAGCTGGAACCCATGTCCTCTAGGGGAAACCTAAGCCCTGGCATATATGCTGTAACCTCTGGAACCAATTCAGGCTGGTCCTGATTACAAGTAGGCGTGAATGGTTGCTGATTACGAAAACAAATAGAAAATGTATAGGTTTCCACCTAGGTGTAGCACTGAGCTTTCATTCGCTGGTGTTTGACAGCCTGCGTTATTTTGGTGTCCCTAGCAACAGCCTGTTTTGAATTACACACTCATTCTTTGAAACTCTAGTGCTAACATGATTTTCCATTATTCAGACACTGTATCCTTCAGCCATTTTGCCTCTACGTGGAACTGAAGGGCTCTCCAGTGCTGGTTTATCTTGTTTGAGGGTTGAGGAAACTAAATCAATGTAGTGCATTCGATTACTTTGTTTTCCAGTGCACAAGATATCTTTTTGTGTACCAAAATAAGGTTAGATATTAAATGCCAATGTTTTACCAACTTACAAGCTGCTTGATTCAGAAGGAAAACAGTTTAAGATTGAGACAAGTACTCTGCACTGCTGGTTCATTGTAGTAGAGTAGATGCAAGGATTTAAGAAGACAGATTAAAAGGAGTCGTGTTGTATTCTAAGTGGAAATGAAAATATAATGAGGGGTTGCCCAAACTGTAACATCAACTATCATTCTAGTCACTCCCAGGTATTCTGTTTTTCAATAGTCCTAATAACCTTGAATCTCCGGGTATCATCCAGCCCTGACCCGATGTATAGAGTGTGTGGTAAAGGGAAACAAATCTACATCTTGCTGTTTAAGATCCTACCCAAAAAGTGGTTCAAAGACTGCCAAACGCACGGGATTCTACAGCCACAATGCTCCTCAGCCCCCCGTGGGCAGCTCCAAATTAAAAAAGCATTGGCAAAACCAATAGGTCTCACCTTTTGGCTTTGCCTGTGATTTTTGCTGATGCTGGTCAGCATCGGTAAAAGCAAAAATAGGGTATTTGTACTGCTAACCAGACATGGTATCCATTTAGTTTTCTTAAAGTTACCATTTCAAGATGATTGATGGGTTGAGCAGTAAAAAACATTTTTTTTTAAAAAGGTGCTTGAAAGTGCAGAATGTTTGAGGGCTTGGAAGCAACAGAGGGGCAAGAGGTATTGGGGAAACACTGCTGATAACGTGAGGGATCCGTGGTGAGCAAGAAGGGTTAGGAGATCAACAGCGAGGGGGATATTTTAAAAAAATCCAGGTGGAACAGGAAGGTGTGGAGGAAGCAACAGATGGAGGGGATCATAGGAAAATGGAGAACATGGGGGAAGTGTGTGAAGGGGGATGACACACAAGGGCGAGAGGGGGAGAGCAAGGAAAACATGGAGGCCCATGGAATGCTAAAAGCATAAAAAAGTAGGCCCATGATTGTGACCCATGGAAGGAAACCAGTCTTTCAGTCAGAAGGATGGCAAAGAAGCTATGCTCTAGGGGAGGGGAAACAGAAGAAAAGGCATTGAATAAGATGGAAGCAAATGAGTGACAAGAAAGCCAACAAATGATGAGCAGAGGTACTAGCTTTGCCTACAATATGTCTGTCGACATTAGACAAAGTTGTCTGTAGACGAGACCTAAAAAGAATGCTGAGGGAATTTGTGACATTGAAACGTCACACATTAGTGATTTTAACTTTAGTTAGGAAAATTTGCTACAATAGTAAAAAAAAAGATAGCAAATGCACCCTCCCTTCAGTGGCGCACAAGACAATAACAGCAGTGTTTTCAGACGTTCTGGGGCTCAAACAGAGGATCAACTGTGCTAAAATAAAGATTATAGCTGGAGACCATATAGTTTCTTTGTGCAGCAATAGGTGAGGAGGTGGTCAGACGCAATAGGCTACAGCCTATAATTGGAAAAGCAGTTCTAGAATTGTGGCTAAAACCTGCTGATGACTAAAACACGCGTTAAACGTGTGACAGTGGGTCCCTTGGCAACTATGTTGAAAGTAGGGCATAATTCATAGCCGAAGGTTTAAATTTGTATTCAGTTGTGAATCACACACTTACAAAACTTTGACCACTGAATCATCGGCTTTGGCATGCCGACCCAGTGACTGAAATATTTGTAGTGTTTGCAAGCTTTGGCTTTCTTGCCAGATTACCAAATGTACACCACCTGGGAGTGGTCCCTCTTTGATTTTGTTTTAATACGAGGCAGGTTTTGCGCTGCCCGTCCCTTCAAAAGTAGGTTTTTCACCACTTATATATATTCCACCAAAAAGACCAATCAAATGATCCTCCAATTCCATGTGGCAGTATTGTTGCAATTTTTTTTTCTAGTTTGCTGTGCCTTTCTTTAACATTATGAAAGCCCCCATACATAAAAAGTAAAAAAAAACACTAATAAATCATGTCCCAATGTATATATAAACTCCTTATTGTACGTTTTAAAATCGTTTTCCACCCCCTGAGCTTGGTTTTGGAAAAGTTCATTTATGCCTTTCTAGCAACTAAATTTCGTTGACACGGAATACTCTTTGGTATTTTATCCTATGTTTTCCGTTTCATCTGTAGATGATCTGTACCTGTGGATTCTTAATGAATGAAGACATTAAATTATATCCAGATATTATTATAGTGGAAACATTCATTTGCCGCTAATGTGGGCCTTCGGGACGTTTCAGACATGTGAAACAGTGCCCTGTCCAACTCTAAAAAATTACAACTGGACTGATAGTGAGCTAAATGCTTGCTCCGTGTGACATGCGCAATGATGGGGCGACGATGGCAATTCGGTGCAGGGGGTGGCCGGCTGGTGCGGCCTCGTTTGTTCAACATTACTTCTTGTTCTCTGAGGGCTCTCTCTTTCCAGGGGCTCCTGCTCATGCTGTCCAATTTCCAAGTGCAGCCCTCTGCACACCTCTGATCTTGTGCTCTTGGTCTCTCACATTTTGCAGGATGCGTTCTTGTGAGCTGCTGCCCTGTCAAGCAGTGGTGGGGCTATTAGACAGTCTCTGTGCTGGCGCCTTCTGCTATCACCTTGTGTGCCCATTCCTCTCTCTTGCTGTGGTGGTGTTTCACCACTAGTGGGCGTGCAGCAGTATCTTCTCCAGGTGCCATGGCTTCAGACAGCCGCTGGGGGTGGGGAGCACGCAGCGCCTAGTGCTCCTCGTGCTTTGTGTGTGCTTGCTGGCTGGCAGGGCTTGACAGCTTGTGGTTTCACTATCTTGGCTGTACTTTTCTTGGCTACTTATGGCTTCACTGCCTTGGGTTTAGCAGGACTCTTAGCAGCTTTTACGGTTGGGACAGCTGTGGGCTTGCTGGATTTCTTTGCTATGTGGCAATGAGGTATGAATTGCAGGCTCTTATATAAATGTGAGGTGGCAGGTACTTTGTGCAAACGTCTGTTTCAAGGGGGGCCGTTTCTTTGCTCACTTGCTTGCTTTGTTCAAGTGCAGTACTACAAAGGGGCCTCTGGGTGGCCCTACAGAGACTCTTGTTGTCCCTGACAAGCTTCCTCAGCTGCGGGCTGTGCGGCACTTATTTGCTGAGAGGGGAGGCAACCCTCTGGACTATGGGCAACAGAGGAACGTGAGCGGGGCTTTGCGGGCCTCTCTCTCACGCGGGGCGGCTTTGTCATTTGCCTCAATGTCTTTATTTCTGAGTTGAAACCGCCGGTATGGGAGGCCCCCCCTCCAAGCACTCCAGGTCGGTTGCAGTGCCAACACACAGCCGCTAGGTGGCGCTTCAGGCACTGCAGGAGGCCGCAGCAGCTTTTCCTTCTACTGCTGCCTGCGTTGCCTCACTCGGGTGCTGCAGAGGCAGACATATAACAGTCAGTGCAGGCACCTGTGTTGGTGCTGTGTTCAGGGCTGCCACCAGGTGGCCCCTCAACCTCTGTCCTCACTTGTGATCGGCTCTTGCACGCTGGCTGTGGCAACATCTCGTTGCAAGGTTGCTATAATCTTCGCCCGATGGGCGGAGGCACACCACTCCTCACGGACCCAGACACAGTCTCTCCCTCTAGCAGGCGGTCTCTAATGTTGGCAACACAAATGGATAATGGCCCCCTCACCCACAGGGTGCAGTGCCGGCCGATTGCCAGAGGTGGCACGGCTTCTTCCTCTTACTTTTTGTTATGCTGGGGAGACAACGAGCAGCGCCGGGCGGCAGATGCTGTGCAGGGCTTGACGCAGGGTTGATACGGGCTCAGTCTTGTCTCGCCCTCTGGCGGGGTCCCACAATTTGACCACAAGAGCACTTCCCCTTACATGCGGGCACCAAGTTCACGTGGCTGGATGTTTCTCCCCCTGGCAGCATCACTTCTTCATGCACCGCGCTGTGCACAGCAGGCAAGAGAGGGTGTAGGAGTGGCAAGGTTTTCTCGGTGGCAGCCGCTTTGCAAGGAGGCATGCCAACGGGCCTCGCTGGAGTTATGTGCATGCTCTCGTCTTGTTGGGAGTGTGCTGTTCCTCTCACCCCTTGAGATTGATGGCTGGCGTCTCGGGGGCCACGTCAGCCTTCCTAGTGCTGCGGGCCACGTCTTTCAGGGGGTGTGACGTTCAAGATGGATGCAGCAGAGCTCATCCACGCTCTTGTGCACCTGCGGGCACGCCAGGAGCGGCGTGGCTTCTCGCCTCTAGCAGTCGATCAATCAATCAATCGGGGTTTATAGAGCGCGCTACTCACCCGTGAGGGTCTCAAGGCGCTAGGGGGGGGCAGCTCCAACTCAGTCGAAGAGCAAGGTCTTGAGGTCCTTCCTGAAGGCGTGCAGGTTCGGGGAGCGTCTGAGGCTGATTGGGAGCTTGTTCCAGGTCTTGGCTGCGATGTAGGAGAACGCCCTTCCTCCTGCTCTGCTTCTGCGGATGCGGGGGATCTCTGCTAGGGCGAGGTCGGCGGATCGGAGATTCCTTTTGGGTGCGTGGAAGCAGACTCTTTCGTTGAGGTATTTGGGACCGATGTTGTGGAGGGATTTGTAGGTGAAGGTGAGAAGTTTGAAGGTTATTCTCTTCTCGACGGGGAGCCAGTGTAGGTCGCGGAGGTGTTGCGTCATGTGTTTGTGCCGAGGAGTCCCGAGCACGAGTCTGGCCACGGCGTTCTGGATGGTTTGGAGCTTGTGTAGGAGGGTCTTGTTGATGCCGGCGTAGAGGGCGTTTCCGTAGTCCAGTCTGCTGGTTATGAGTGCGTGGGTGACGGTTTTTCTGTGCTTGGGGGGGATCCATTTGAAGGTCTTTCGGAGGATGCAGAGGCAGTTGTAGCTGGTGGAGGCGACGGCGTTGATCTGGCGGGTCATGGTGAGGGAGGAGTCAAGGATGATGCTGAGGTTCCGCGCGTGGTCTGTCTGGGTGGGAGGGCTCCCGAGGGCGGAGGGCCACCATGTGTCATCCCAGGCGGAGGTCGAGGGTCCCAGGATGAGGACCTCTGTTTTCTCTGTGTTGAGCTTCAGGCAGCTGTCCTTCATCCAGGCCGCGACGTCCTTCATTCCTTCCTGGAAGCTGATCCTGGTGTCATCGGGGTCCTTCGTGAGGGAGAGGATGAGCTGGGTGTCGTCGGCGTAAGATACTATGTTGAGTCCGTGCTGTCTGACGATGGGGGTGAGGGGGGCCGTGTAGATGTTGAACAGCGTGGGGCTGAGCGATGATCCCTGTGGTACTCCGCAGTTGATCTCTGTGGGTTCGGAGGTGAAGGGGGGTAGTCTGATCCTCTGGGTTCTGCCGGAGAGAAAGGAACGGATCCAGTTGAGGGTGGTTCCTCGTATCCCGGCGTCGTGCAGTCTGGCTGCGAGGGTGTGGTGTGAGACGGTGTTGAACGCTGCGGAGAGGTCCAGTAGGATGAGGGCTGTGGTGTGTCCCTGGTCGAGTAGCATGCGGATGTCGTCAGTGGCGGCGAGGAGGGCGGTCTCGGTGCTGTGGTTGCTGCGGAATCCGGACTGGGAGGCGTCTAGGATGGCGTTTTCTGCGATGAATGCGGTCAGCTGGGCATTCACGAGTCTTTCAGTGACTTTGGTGGTGAAAGGGAGTTGTGAGATGGGATGGTAGTTCTTCAGGTCCGTAGGGTCGGCCGTGGGTTTCTTGAGGAGGGGCTTGACTTCCGCCCGCTTCCAGATGTCGGGGAAGATGCCGGATTGGAGGGAGGCGTTGATGGTCCGTCGTAGTTCGGGGGCGGTGGCGGCCCTCTGGTAGATGTGCGGTGGTCAGGGGTCCGTGGGGGCTCCAGACCGGGTTTTCATCATGGTCGTGGTGATGAGTTCCACCATGGCGGGAGTCCAAGTGGTGATGGTCAGCTGGTGGTCAGCGGAGGGGGTAGGGGTGGTGAACGGCGTCTGGTCGCTGAAGTGGTTGTAGATGGCCTTGATCTTCTGATGGAAGTAGGAGCTGAGCTTGTTGCAGAGTTCCTGGGATGGTGTGACATCTGTGGCCTCGCTGGGGGGTTTGATGAATTGCTGTATGACGTTGAAGAGTTCCTTGGCGTTGGTTGCGTTGGTGTCGATTTTGCTCTTGATGAAGGTCCGTTTGGTGTCCCTTATGAGCTGGTGGTACTTCTTCAGGGCGCTCCTGTGGTTGTTAAGGTCTTCTGTGGTTTTCCGGCTTCGCCAGTTCTTCTCGAGGCGTCTGCAGGTGCGCCTGGCGTCTTGGAGTTCGGTGGTGAACCAGGCGGCCTTCGGGGGGCGTTGTTTGGCCGGGTGGCGGAGGGGGGCGATCTTGTCGGCGCATCTGGAGATCCATCTGTGGAATTCTGTGGCTGCGGAGTTGGCGTCGGTCGCGGTGATGGGGGGGGGGTCTAGGAGGAGGGTGGAGTTGAGGGTCGGCAGCATAGAGGTGCCTCGAGCACGGTGCTGGCTGCGACGCTTCTCCTCCTTTCACTGCTCTCGGTGGCTATCGTGCTAGCAGCAGGTGTGGGGGTACCCTAGACGCAGACTACCCTTCTCCCCATGAGGACCAGCCAGGTGGCTGCCAGTATACATGCAGGGTCCAGACCTGCTTGTCGTCATTGTGGGCACTGGGCCCACACACTATGTAATGGATGGGCACAGACACATAGTTAGGGTACTGATAACTGGCCCAGGGCATGTGCCCCCCGGCCCCTTTTATTGGCAGGGTCAGCTGACCGGTGATGCCTGTGATGGATAGATGGATGGATGGGTGTGGGGTGAGTGTGGAAGCCGGCCCTCAGCGAGTGGCTGGTGACACAGTGCTTGCTGAACACCAGCACGAGCCCAGCGGGACTCTACAGGTGCGTGCCTGTTTGTATCTGTGTGTGCACTTGAGAGTTTAAGACCAGACCCTGTCCATCCTGCCGCGTTATTTAAATCTCACACCCCCTCTGTCTGCATCTTCTCAGATTATCTTTTATAGCTTCCCTCTCCTCGGCTTCCTCTTCACAGGGCCACGGCAGTGCACTCAGTGAGATGTTGCATGACGGTGTTAAGCTCTTAGCCCGCAGGGAGGCGGCTTCCTGGACAATTGTAAAAGCAGCTGATGTGTGACCCTTCAGGAGACGGGGGGGCGGGGAGAGTTTAGGCGCATTCACGTTCCCTCTCGAACAGGGAGGGATGCGTTTAATGGCCGCCGGTGTGAGGCCTTGAGCTGTCTGGCGTCGATGGAAATAACGAGGCTTGAACGGCGATGTGTCGACAACGCTCTTTCCTCGCAGTGGGTTTTCTGTTTTGCAAAAAGTGTCCTCAACACATGCTTTTATCACTTTTTCTTTTTAGCATCCCCGAGCGTCTTTTATTCAAACAAAGAGCCCTCTGAATTGACGACTCTTGGCTCCTGTTCGGATTCAGCTCCAAGGGGGAGGGTGGAGGCAAAGCTGAACAAGGCCGGCGTCTTCTGTTTATTGTTTGAAGGCCACCTTCGTTCTCGCTAATAGCAGGAAGTACTCAAGCTTTTAGTGTTCTTCTAACCTGCTGCCCCGAGGAGACTTATTTTTTGGTGAGTGTTTCCCGTATAGAGTTACATTCAAATCTCCCTTTATCTGAACTCAACTGAAAACATCAAGATAAGCGGCAGTCTTTGCATTTGCCCCAATGTTCTCATGTGCAGCCTCAGCTAACACAGGTGTTCCTTGCCTGAGACAATGTGGACTCCCGGTGCATATTGTAAAAAAAGAAAACGTAAATAAAAGTCCAAGAGCCCAAAGTTATTCTTAAAACCCCAACTGAATGCTGCTGTTGCCAAAATTCCAAGACTGTCTAGTCTTGACTCCACCTCGTGCCCATTTCTTGCACCACTCTACACTTCCTGTCTCTATCACTCTTGTACGTTCTTTATATACCTATTTTCTGCTTTTGTCACTGTTTTCCTAGTTTTTCTTTATCATTCTTTCTCCCTTTTCTGCCTTTCTCTCTCAAGCTCTAGGTTTGATGATGAATAATAAGTCATGCTGCCCAAATATTAGTTCCGCTGCCCATCACATGCAGCCACCGGCACAAATTAAGCACCAAGACTGCCTTTAATTGACTCTTCAGCTGAGTTTACAGAAATGCACTTCATGAATAAAAACTCAGCGTGGCTCAAGCTTCTGGTTATATTCACTCCCTTACTTAATTTGTGATTTTATTAGTTAAAATATCCCCACTTTATGTTATTGAAGTAGGCTGGCTGAAGATGGAACTCCAGCTTCAGTTGTAGGGTCATATATTTCGACATCCTTTGCAAGCACTGTACAAGGATAGGAAGCCATGAAGAATTATTTACGAGTTATGAGTATTTTCATGGAAAAGGTAGGGGATGGACTCTGACCCAAGGCATAAGAAAAGTGGGAAGAGGTGTGGGAAAGTGTATGTTGTGGCTGAAGAATTCTTCCTCGTTATGTGGCAAAAAGTCACACCCAGTGAGTAACTTCTTACGTGCCACATGTTAATGGGATACATAAAATCAGATGTAAGGACAGTGGAGTACAGAATCTTGAAAATCCGCTCTCTCCAATTCTGCCCAAACCACATAACTCTCAACTTACCATCATTTGCAGGGTGTCACCCACCTTGGAATCGCCTCCACCCCCAAACATGTGAAATACTTCATGTAGTCTTGACTGGGCACACATGCCCTGAAAACCTAGCCGACCTATCAGAAAAGGGCCCACCCTCCAATTGAGATCAAAGGCCTCAACCTCCAGTTTCTCTCAATCTTACCTTCCTTTGAGATTCAAAAGGTAGAGTGGTTTGAAGCTGGCTGCTGCATCTCAGTGGCATAGGTGCAGCAACCTGTATGGTGAACTATCTCCCCATCCCAGACATCAGAAACAGCGCAAACAATAATAGGAGAAACACAAACTTTAGCCCACTCGCCATCAAGTCTTTTCTTTATGCAGATTTTGTATGCCATGAAAACAGAAAACACACAGGACCAGAGGAATAGGCATGAGGTTATAATTGATTATTTTATGATTTTGTTTTTCCACTGTATTCTTCTATTCATGAATGTTTATTATGCAAGGAACCCTATGAATAGTGACATATTGATGTCCCTCACATTAGTAGCATAATGAAAACATTGTACGTGCTGTGATGGTGTCCTCTGCAAACCGACCTGACACCACCTACCTGTATCTAGACCCAAACACCACATAAGGTCTAATGATCTGTGCTGGGACTATAGTCTGAGAACTGGCTCTCATGTCACCAGCAACAAGACCTGAATCTAGCTTGAAGGGTCTGCCCAAGGTCTCAGAACCTACTTTAAGACTGCAGTCCCGACACGATCTCCCGGTTCCTGTATCAAGGGATGTAACCTGAAGAATTCCAATATAACAAAGAAATACATGCACCACAACTGACACCACAAATGAATTGCAAGGAAGGCCTTCTCCTGTGGAGCACATATCTATATGTTTATCAGGTAAAAAAAGCCCATCTGGTTGTTCAAATGCAGTTGACCAATAAATACAATTCCTTTTCAGGAGCAGGAACAGTCTCCGTAGGGACAGCATACTACTCCATCATTGTATTAAAATTTAGTGACCACACATAATCAAAGCTGATCTTCTTATTTGAGGTAAATTCCAACAGTGATCACCCATTGTTGCCAAAATTATGCAGAGCATCTCTTCTTGTTATGAGACTCCAGATATTATAGGGAGCGAGGGAATTTATTTCAAGCTGTTTCTCAAGGAT
Organism: Calotriton arnoldi; assembly: GCA_963921515.1. NCBI lineage: Eukaryota > Metazoa > Chordata > Amphibia > Caudata > Salamandridae > Calotriton > Calotriton arnoldi. Next base: position 4,578,850 of record CAWUFW010000182.1, read on the forward strand.
GGTAACAGAATAACGCTTAGCAGCATTTAATCTAAAATGGGGCAGTTCAGGAAAAAAATGGTTACAATGGTAAAAATGCTAAATTCTCCATAGAGATGCAACAAATCACATGATATGACCTACTCATTTTAGAATTTAGAGACTTTAACTGTCTGAATTTTGTTAGAATAACAAATCATCTGATAGCAATCAATGAAGGTCAATCCATGGTAAACAGTTTAGCTGTAGAGTTAAAACATTACACAATGGACGTCCCTCCTTGCTCTTTAACCCATGCTTGTAAAAAATGTTTTCAATAAGGTTACATGTCCTCATTTTGTGGCACTGTATACCAGGGGCTTTAAGCTGGGACTCTACGATTATTACCTGTGGACTTTGTCGCAGATAAACACTGGAGAAAGATTGTTCACTAACACAGTACTGTACTATAGTACTCTTACCCGAACATTTTGCTTTTATAAAGAGTAATACATTTTATTTACATTATCAATTTATGATGCTGTTTTTTAATCTTGCCTGATTATTTTAGCACAAGTAAAGCAATAATCCAGGATTCAGTGCATAGAATTGAATGTCTGCCTTATAACAGAATTCAGAGTTAATGCAGAAATATTGATTTCATTTTTGAGATTTGGGAGCTTTTTTACACTACACTAGTTAATTTTTATTGCCCTCAAGTTATTCTATTAATGTGTCCAAGTCATGTGAAAGGTGCTCTGTTGTGATGTTTGTTTGCCTTCTCGTCCTCTGTAGAGTCTGAAGTAGTGCCATGTAAATGCTGGCTGTATTGGATATAGCATAGAACCCCACGTGAACTAAGAACACACTTTGGTTGATTTTCAGGAATTATTTTATGCCCACACACTTTTTATGTGTCAGCGATTGTAAAATAAGAAAACCACATATTTCTGTCTTGTAATTTTCTTTGACCTTAAACTGTGTTCTGCCTTGTAATTTAAGTTTGATTTTAATGTTTGATTCTTAGATCCAGTTAAAAATCATATGCAGGTTTCGGGTTTGTAGATGCTGGAGTGCGGTTGTCAGTACCCCTAAAACATAAATTACGAAGTTAAGAGTTGCCTCTTTTGTAGCTGTTCTACTGAAATCGTGAACATTTAACATATTGATGGGCATCTCTTTCTTACCTTAAATCCAAATCTGAACAGTTGGTTGAAGCAAACTGTGCATTCAGCCATGGAATGTCCCTCTGGGCCCACACGGGTTCTACCCTTGTATGTGGCTTAAGATACAGACTATCAAAGCAATCCACGACACTGCAACCAGAATAATTCCTAATGTGCCTCATATAGCGGTATAAAATATCCATACAAACTGAGGCTGATCGTATGCTGGACTGAGATTCTTATCATGCCAGCCTTCTGTGTTATTGGACAAAAACAGGACAGGAGCACACTGCCTTAACATCCCAGAACCCAGTTCACTCAGATGCCTTCTGGTAAATGCAGTGCATGGTAACACATATTCCCTTCACCAATCTTTCTTTTCTACCATGGGTGGTGCAGCCAGTGCGGATTATCTCCAGACATCTGTGTTATTGCCCCTGTTTCTATCTAACGATAGGTGGTTGGTGTCTTTTCCACAATAAGGTGATAAAGCTAAGTTGCTTTAGAAGTAATTCTGAACTTCTATAGTACTGGGCAAAATAAAAAATTTTATTAAAGATTTCTAGAATTGAATCTTTTAAAATGTAGGTCAAAAATAATAATAAAATTAAATGAATGGAAAATGTCATTATTTCTGAAAGGGGCGAGCAACCAGGGGGCCATCAAGCTGCTCTCTTTCATTATCAAAAGGTGGCTTTGGTCTTCTCAGCTTCTTGGCCTTCCATATTTGGTGGGGTATCCATCTTAGAGTGAGGACATAGAATGGAAGGAGAGAAGTCTCCAACTTAAGCGCACTTTACCATTCCCAAGCCTCCAGGGAATCATTGGAGGAGGGTCAATGTCAAGGAATGTCTCCGTCACTGCAGCCTCGGTAAAAAGTAGGGCAGAAATTCTAACACTCAACACCATGCAGAATGCACAGAAGACATGAACCTGAGTTGTCAAGCTGGAAGAATAGACCAAGCACAAAAACAAGCACCAACATATGCAAAAAAATTCTTTAAAACTAGAAAAGGTGTATAAAAAACAAAATAATTTAAAAAGATTGTTTTTTTAAAGAATTGTTATTTTAAGGACATCCATTGCACATTTACAATCAATATTTTCTGAAATTTAATTGCAGGAATCTTTATATATAGCACCTATTCTATAGACATAGAAATAAATTGGAAACACAACCCCCAAAATTCCAATAATCTCATTCTTTGATTAGAAAAGAACACGCAAGTGGTTATGTGTAACACAATCAACACTTCACACATCAAATTAGATGCTGGAGTTCCAACTCGTTACTACGTCGCACATACACATACCTGCCCTCTTCTATCTAATGTTTAATTTATAAATATGGGTGAGAGACTGTGCTTAATAAAATAAATCTTGTGGGCTCTGCTCTAGGACAATGCACCAACTTGAACACTGGTATGAGCTAAGGGTGCAAACCCCTCATGAGTGAGAAAAGGAGCATAAATAGAACAAGGGAAACGTAAAAGGAACATGAGATAAAAACACTGGATCCAGTAACCAGGATACCACCGGCCTACAGAGAGATGCTGCTTCACGTCAACATAGGTAACGAAAGATGACACAGCAGGAAACATCAGTGGTTAAAAAAACCAACATCCACAGGGAACAGAAGAGATATAAACACAAGCAGTAGACGCAAACCGGGCAAGACCCATCAGAGGCAATGGAGGCCTCAGGAGCCGCTGAAAGGATCAGCAAAGGATAATCACAGCACAAAGGGAGTTTTCCAAAGCTAGAGTGGATGGGGCAGATTCAGAACAACATGTTGGGCTCACAAAGCCAATGCATTTTACCTTGTGATTGCAAAGTATTAATGATCATTGTACAGATATTTATTGCAATTTGCAAGGGAAAGGATTGAAAACGGGGTGTTCAACCCGCCTTCTGGTGTATTTTACCAAAATGCCATAACCAAAATATATACAAAAATATCGTAGCCAAAATGTCAGCTACCACAATATTGTGTAGGTAAGTTTAGAGCTACTACACTTAACTCCACATACTTTGAAAATATGTAGATCGTAAGGTACAAAGATGTGGAGTTCATAATGGTAAATCAATGCTTACCTAAGTACAAGTACTTTCTTGATACTGTAGTAGTACAATATTTTTCTGCTCGATATTTTGACATGCAGCCCCTTGTGACTCCATCTGTGGCACCTTCCTCTGCGACAGTGCAGGCTTTCAGCATCGTAGAGAGCAGACCGGGGTCCATTGCCACTTGCTCCACCACATGCCCTTTCACAATGTAACACTTTTTGGGGCATTGTGACACCTTAAAGAGAGAAAGTTAGTAATGCTGGCCAGTGCTTAATTTGTACCAGTGGTTTCAGGTGGTGGACAGTGGCTCTCATATTTGGGTATAAGGATTATTTTTCATCATCAGATTTTGACCCACAGCTCGAAAAGGAATGGAGAAAGGGGAGCAAGGAGGAAATAAAAGGAAAAGTAAATACATTGGGAGTAAGGAGGATGAAACATTTCCTGCAAGAGTGACATAAAGAGACAAAGGGCCGTATGTACGACTCACCAATTTGCGACTCGCAAATTGCGTCGCATTTATTGGGATGTATAACAGTGTCTCAGACACTGTTAGCGATTCCTAATGGGGTCACAAATTGCATGCCTTATGAATATTAATGAGGCTGTCGCAATTTGCGTCCCCATTAGGAATGGCTAGCACTCCCAGGGATGGTGGCCTGCTGGGGTCAGCAGACCTCCATGTCTGGGACTGCTTTTCAATAAAGCAGTCTTTTTTTTTTTATTTAAATGCAGCCCGTTTTCCTTAAAGGAAAACGGGATGCATTTAAAAGAAAAAAATGAAACTTTTCAGTTTCATTTTTTAAGGGCAGGCAGTGGTTCCTGGGACCACTGCCTGCTCTTAAAAATATTTTCTCACAAAGGGGAAGGGGTCCCCTGGGGACCCCTTCCTGTTTGCGAGTGGGTTACCACCTACTTGAAGTAGGTGGTAAACTGTGAGTGTTTTGCGGCCACAAATGCGGTCGCAAAACAATTGTACATGGCATGGTGACTCGCTATTAGGAAGAAACGCCCCTTCCTAATAGCGGGAGTCGCAAATGCTATTTTGCGAGTCAGTAACTCGCAAAATAGCATTTGTACATGCCTTTACCCTTTTTTGCGGTCGCAAACAAGAGGATCTCCTGTTTGCGGCCGCAAAAAAGGGTCGTACATCTGGCCCAAAGTGCAGTGTGGTAGAAGAGAGAGGCGTAAGGTGGAAATAACATTATGGTTTTTATCAACCCTGACATTCAGCAGCACCAGTGGTGAGCTATAAACCTTTTGTCCCTGCACTTATATATAGATTTTTTCGTGTGTAAATTAAGCACTGATGTGGACACTCTGCAGGAGGTCCGTGCATTGCAGACCTCAATCGCTATGTTCACGGCTTTGTGTAATGAAGAGCGGGCCAATTCCCACCCTATTGATACGAGTTTGGCACTCCACGGTGCACAGTCCCATTGCGCAGTAATAGTGAGTCCTTCAGTGCGCTGGGGTGAGTCTGCCTGTAGTGAAACCATTCCACGTAAGTCCTCTAACAGAACTCCACAAGATGGCGGCCCTCTGCAGGTCAGCTTTCCACTGGAAAAGATCCCTGGTCTCTCCTGGACATGTGCACGTGTGTACGGGCCTGCCAGGCGCCTGGTGTGTAGTAGAGTTGTTTTGACCACATTGTAATGCTGTGCACCTGTAGGCTGCGGTGTCACAGGTGGAAGTAAGCATGCAAGCAGAAATAAAAGTAAGACTGAGGACACACAAGTGCAGAAACAGAGATGAGCCCACGGGGATGCTCCGGAGCATGGAAACGCATAGCAGTGATTTGTTTTAATGGAAGGACATACCTTACCACAAAGATTTATTCTAACCTTTACCTTAGTTAGGTGATACATTCCAACGTGCCGCCGGTAGATCCTTCTGTAGGCGCATTGAATCGCATCCCTTGGGGTCCAAAACTAATCGCTAGCTTAAATTATTGTGATGCAACATTTTTATTTTCCTGTTAAAACTACTCGGTGGGGGGTGTTACAGTAAAAGCGAACCCCGTCTGCGCTGTTGCTGTAGTGAAAGGAAGGGCACCTTAGCTCACTGATGCGAGTGGCTGGACGCCCTCTGGCGCTGAAAGCGATGCTGTAAAGGCATCAACGCCAAGTCTATTGGCTTCGGATGTGTGACAGAAAATATTGGCTCTGGCGTATTTTCCTAAGAAGGATGCTTGGCTGGGAGTATTTCTAAGCAAACAGTAAGCGTAGTGTTCAGGATGTAATAATCGCACGTGGGAGTGCTTCTGCAGCAGGCCGGACAACGTGGGCATTGCGTGTGTGTTTCCAGGTTACCTCACAGGGCCTCGGTGTGAGGCAGACAGAATGTTACAGCTCCTCAGAAACCGAAACCTTCACCCTTTGACCCTCAGCAATTTCCAGTTACATTTCAACCTTTTGTTTAATGCGTTAATGGATGTCCGAATATAGTAGAAAATGCATTGGGACGTTAAAAAAACTCCCTTGTTTTATACTGCCATCTAGCTGCATTCTTTTTGTGTTTAAACGTTTTTGTTGTCAAAAGAAACCTATATAAAGGAAAACATAGTGAATAATGCTTGCACATTACAAGGTAAGTTATATAGCGGTATACAATTTCTTTGGAGAACAAAGTTACAGTACATGAAATATGGTCTTACATGCGGTTTTAACAATAGTAGGGGGGTGGCTTCGGACATTTTAAAGGTAGCGAGGAGGCAGCAATTGGGTATGAATGGCCCATGCACAAGAACTGAGTAGATACGGGCGTACACTAGTTGGTTGGCGAAAAATGCCAGAGTGTGCAAGAGAGGGAGAGATAGAGGAAAGAGAGAGAAAGAGAGAGTGCGGGAGTAAAGAGAGGAGGGGGGAAGGTAAGGAGGCTGTATGATTCCCTGGTGTGTAGTGGGTACCAGTGGGTTTGGTGAAAGTACGTCTGCAAGGCATTAGACGTGTGTTTGTGATTTCAGCCCTGGTATATGAGATAGTCGTGGCCCGCATGACTCGAGGGGGGTAGGGGGTTCGCGCGGGGAGTGGGTCTCGCGGGGAAGGGGGGGGTTAATTTAAAAAAAAATACATTTAAACTTACCTTTGCCTCCGGTCCCGCGTTGCGCCTCCTCTCTCTGTGCCTTACAGGAAGCAGGTAGCCTCCCTCTCCTCTTCTAAGCCAATCACAGTGCTGCAATGGCAGTGTTGTGATTGGCTAGGACACCAACCCCACAGGCGTCTATGGGGAGGCCATTTTCTCTATGTAGGCTGCTACATAGAGAAAATGCAGAGTGTGCATGACTGGTTTGGTCGGCCCTGGGGCTGACCAAACAGTCAGCGCCCACAACAGTGGGCAAGCCACTCCTCCCCTGCTTGGAGCAGGAACGCCCACTTGCCCGCCCCCAACCAAACCATGCCTTCTGCTTTCTTGCAGTGCGAGAAGCAGAAACATAAAATGGTATTTAAAATACCATTTTATGTTTCTGCTTCTCGCACTGCAAGAAAGCAGTGGGGCGACACTCCTCCGCCCACGTGGGGGAGCCACCCCTGATATGAGAGCTATGAGGGGTCCATTTTTTGGAGATAAAGGTCAAGTGAGGCCTAGTTGCATTCTAATCCTGAAATCCCCATACCACAATCTGAAGACACTGCGTCAAGAGGTAAATAACTCATGCAGTTGTAGTATCTGAAATATATCTGGCATAATTGAAAATACCACACTGTTGCCTGCACATGAGTAAATACGTCCCAGTAATGCCCTGTATGTACTTTCTTTGGATGTTTATGTATTTACTCTATTCCTTCCTGTTGGGCTGGCTGTACAGAGCTATTGGTCATTAACGATTCCAAAGTATTTGGTTATACTTTGTGTCCTGGTGAAATGTTTTTATTTTTATTTTATGACTATCAAAAATAAGTAGCACAGTAGACTTTCTTTTTTATTTTCAATTTCCAGGGTAGGGATGGAGGGTAAAGGTAACATTAAGCAACTTGGAAAAAAAAGAATGTTGATATTATAACATCCTTCAAGAAATGTTGCCTAATCCCTCGTGCGGCCTTGTTAATGTGATGGGGGTACACCAGCAAAGTTGTGCTACAGATTGTGAGTTCCTCTGAATTTGTGGGGAAACCTTTAAAAACATGAACAAAATGAAGAGTTTGAAAAAAGGAGAGCTATGAGGGACGGTCTACCACATTTATACAAACCTTCATGTATGCTTTTGCTGTTTTGAGTTGTGCTTGTCTCGAGTTTTAGGTATACCATGCGTGCAGTAGCTATTTTCTGTTAGTTGTCAATTAATATCTGTAATGGGCCTGGTTTACAAAACAACTTTAAATCAAAGGACATATTTAAGTCTGTACCTGTTTCACATTAACTTTTGTGTTGGAATTCAGAACAACAAAACAAATTTTTTCCGAGAACCTATGACCCTCATAGATTTGCAGATGTAAATCTTTACCCACAACCTTTTGCCTGGCACTCTGTCATCGCACAATTCACCATGTTTAGGGTTGGGCAGAACGGGTATCGCATCTGAATTTTCTCTCTTTTCTCCACTAGTTGCTGCTGCACCCCATTGATTGTTTGGGGGGGCAGAAGGGGGATGTTAGTTCCCTTTCCCACTTGGTAAACACACTTGCCAACATTTTGTTGTACATTTTCGAGTGTCTCCAGGGTGGACACTATGTGCCGAACCTTAGTTCACCCATCCAGATTTGTGTGAGTTTTAAATGCTTTTGATGGCCCCTATACCCTTGTTTCCGACTTTTTTCCTCACCCTTTTTCCTCTCCTCGGTTGTTCTAGTTCATACTAAAAAAAATACTTTTCAATGTAAGTGAGTGATTCCGGTTTGTACGAAGGTTTAGAAGTGAGTGATTACAGAATCAAGTACAAATCTCTTGATGGCCATTTCTTAACTATGAGGCAAATGCTGCCAGAGAATTATACATTTGTTTTGATGTTCGCATGTGCCACTACAGAAAGTGGCACACCAAATGCAAATCAGCTCACCCTTCCTCGCCAAGAGCATGCCACCCCAAACTACTAGGTGACACACTGCTGGCACTGGGAAACACAAAAGCCCACACATTCGTCTTCCTAGAGAGCAATATATTTGTTGCAGCTGGGCAGCGGCACATATTTTTTTTGGCCCAAGAGTAGTTTTTCATCATTGGACTTTGACCCAAGGCAAGAGGAAGAAGGGCAGAAAAGGGAGATAGAAGAAGGAATACAAAGGTGCAAAACAGTGACAAAGGGAGAAAACGGGAATGAAGAAGGCTTTGCGAGTGTGAGATAGGGATGGCAGGTGTAGGGTGGTGAAAGAAAGAGATATGAGGTGGATTCAAGTCTCTGCAGCCTTGTTATTTAGCATCACAAACTGTGAGATCCTAAAAAAAACTTTGCACCCCTGCATTTTTTTTAAATTTATTTAAAAAAAGTTAAGCACTGGAGCTCTGAGATGGTGGAATTGTTGTCTTTAAGCATAAGAATTCTCCTGGCTTAAGTTATCTGGATTCATTGGTTCTGTTTTGGGTGGGTTTCCAATCAAACAGGTAGAAACATTGTATACATATATTTTAAATCTAAGAATGGATTTGTGTATTGGTGAAAGGGGAACATTGTAAGCCTTTGCTTCATCTTCGGGTTATTCCAAGTACTCGGACTGCTGTGAAATGCTGGTGTGGGGTTCTAAAGTCTAATGCGGGTCTTGTTTTAACACACAGATAAAATGCACTCAAATATAATAAATAAAATAAGTGTTAGAACGGGCATTTATAAGGCATGTTCCTTGCAGTGTAGAAACGGAGTGCTGTACAATAATGGTCGGCCTTGGGAGACGATACAAGATCGTGTACATGAAGTGGCTGGTTTACACATTTGAGTTGCTCAATTAGATCTCGCATAGTTTTAACTGCAATACATTCCACAACTATTTACATTGACAACACAGGGAGGTTAAGTTATTTGCCCACAGTTTAACGATTTTCCCTCAAGTACTGCATCCTTGAATAGCACCCATGCCCCAGTTTGGCCGCCTAGCCACTGGAACATACTTGGGCTAGTGACTAAAAGCTGATATAAGTGAAGAATACTGAGTCAAAATGGGCTAGCTCATATCGCGAGAATCTCAAGCAATGTCCAACAGAAGCTTGTGCTTAGTCCACACAGATCAACTCTAAGAATGTTAAGACTATTTGAATGTCATATACAAGCTCAAAAGTTATTGTTTGATAATAATAAGTAAAAGTTAGTTAAGAATGAAAAAACTGATGCATGAGGCAGAATGTAAATAAAATGTGTACCATGAGGAAACTTTCATTGTAGATTTCAACCGTGACACCTCAAAACTAAAGATATCGAAGGAGAAATGCATCATTTTTAGCCATATACTTGGTGTGGATGCTTGAATGTTTTCCCATAACTCAGACCGCAAAAACTTCTTCTTTGACAGTAATTAAAATGATGTCATGAGAAAGGAGCAGGCACTTGCTCCACCGCTAGGCTGAGATGGAGAATATGGTTTAAGGAATTGAATAGTGTAAGCGGTTGGTTGAAGGAGAGGTCTTCAGTGAGTGATAGTAGCTTTACCTGCTTTATGAATAGTCATATAAATAAACTGAAGATAACATGATGCAGACACTGAAAAGCGGCAAATGTCCATGTTCTCTTGCGCATGTGGGCATATGCGTGTATGTATGTGTGTGTGTGTATATATTTATGTAGGTCTAGCTTTTTTAAAACCCCACCCTCTTCAAATCCCTAGCAGATCACCCCATGGGTGATGGCAGCTGTCCGTCTTGAAAAAGATGAAGATGTTCAACGTTTTCAAAATGGGAAACTCGGTGCAGTTTGCACGGTCAACGGGCAAGCGGCCCACGGTCTTTATTTGGTTCTTTTCCATGAGGTACCAATCACGGGATACTGAAACCATTTGTCCCTCTGTTACTATTTTTTTGTCACTGCGATGCAGGAGCAGTCTGGCTGAGGTCCAAGTTGGCGGTCTATCACCAGTCCTGCCGCGCCTCATTAGGTGTTAGAGATACCAGTTGTTTCAGGGAAGAGGAGAGCTGAGGTAAGATTAGTTGAACATTTCAAATCATTAGCAAAAGTAATTTCCTTTTAAATATGAAGCTTACTCCACAAGCAGCTGGTGAAGATGGCGTCCTGGTTAGACAGCTGCACTCCTCTCTCAAGTACTCTAGATTAGACCATCTGTTGACGCACACATTGCTGGTTGTATTAAAACCAGAAATCTACCATTGTTGTCTTAGCAAGCAATTGATCCCACATTACCACTTTTGTTCCAACCATATAAACGACAAAACGACTTCCTCTTTAGAGTTATAGTGATACATCTGCTACATAATCTACCCACCATGTTATACAAGGCTAGTAACTCTAGAACTCCAAAATAATTCTTTATAGCTGAACGCTAAAACATATATCGAAGCCTTCTGCATGTTAATGTTATGCCTCCATTTGAGGTGTATTCTGAATATATGACGTTACAATGCAAACAATTACAACGCATGCCTTTACAACGCGGTTTTTACATCGCAACTACCATTACAACGCATGATTTTACAACGCATGCCATTACAACACATTTTTAGAAACTACCATTACAACGCATGCCATTACAACGCATACCATTACAATGCATACCATTACAACGCATAATACATTTGGGGCAACAGTGGGGTAAGTGTTGGATAGTGTAGGGGTAAAAATTACTATTCCCACTCCAGTGAGTGCAACAGTAGGGTAAGTGTTGGATAGTGTACGGGTAAAAATTACTATTCCCACTCCAGTGAGTGCAACAGTAGGGTAAGTGTTGGATAGTGTGGGGGTAAAAATACTATCCCCATGTACCCCAAAACCCATACCCACCCAAAAACTAAAAAATCCCCATTACTTACCTTATAATGCGTTGTAATGGCATGCGCTGTAATGGCATGCGTTGTAACGGCATGCGTTGTAACGGCATGCGTTGTAATGGAATGCAATGTAAAGGCAGTTGCGTTGTAACAGCTGCGTTGTAAAGGTAGTGTGTTGTAATGACTGTGTTGTAATGGTTGTTTCCCGTGTATTCTGAGAGCAGTAAATTAGTTAGACATGAAATAAAATTATCATTCTATATGAATGAGCTGCAAGGATGTGAGCCTTTCACCCTTGGGCAACCCATAATAAAATAGAGGGTTATTCAACATGGTAGAACCGAGCCCTCTCAGAGAGGAGGTTGCATGCTTTTCCAAACATTGAATAAAAGGTTGACTAATCCATCAACAACTTAGATGCATGGATAATACTACCGCCATTGCTTACTTTTGTGGTGTTTGTTCAAACGTGTCTCCAGCTCATCGACTTGCAACTTTTATGAAGGAGACCTTTGTTATAACTCCTTGAGTTACCTAGAAGATTTTGGTGTTAGAATTATGCTATCTGTAACCCTCCTCCTTATCCTACCAGCCCAGTTTGGGACAACATTGGTCAAATACGCAGAGCTGACTTTGTCACCCGCAAGGCTGTTATAGAGCAGTGCTGTAATAAATGATATAAGAACACCAAGCATAAAAAGCAAAATATATGGGGGTCAGTCTTGGAGGGCACAGAACATTTTGATAACCATGTGTAACCTCCACTGGCTCCCATTGCTACTTGAAAAAACAGCGGTATTATTTACAAAGCCGACATGACCAACACCCCCACCTATCTGGCTGACAGACATACCATCTACCATGAATGTTGACACACCGCAGCCAAAATCAGATGCGAGGCAAACAAGTGTAAAGAACAAGACATGAGGCCTTCTCATATATCCAGAATGCATTTAAAATGGATGCCCATAAATGCTAGAAAACAGGCCAAAAACTATTGTTTCTCGAATTATTTTTAGTCATAAATCACTAAGAATGATGGTTGAAGGTTTCAGTTTTGTAAATTGCCTTTTTGAGTGAAGTGCTTTCTTGAAAGAGCTCTCCATTCCTTTGAAGTGAGAACCATTGACATTCTTTGTACACCATTGTCAACCATTAATTCAGGGAGTCGTGATTCCACTTTTTGTTTCCACAAGGCCAGAGGTAAAACAAGTATGTGAATATAATTAGAAAAGAAACTGATACAAGGCTTTCATTGAGTAGAAGAGAAGTAAGTGCGAAAGCAAATTCAAAATAAAGTTCTGCTGGCAGGAAAAGTGGGGAAACAGGCAAAGAGGAAATAACTGTTTACACTACAAAGACAAGATAGCATAAAGCAGCAATTGAAATGTAGGCTGAAAAGGTGTGAGGGATCCATTGTAAATTGGGATAGAATAAGATGTAAATGCTTACTTACATTACTGGATAATAGTAACAAGGAAAACAAACATTGGCAAAGCCAATGTGTCTCACCTTTGGAGCCTATTGGCTTTGCCAATGCCTTTTGGGGATGTTGTACAGCATCAGAAAGCTACTTTAGCATGGCCAAAAGGAAAACAAAAACCAGAAAAAGAAGGTGCAGTGATGCAGCTGCGTCATTTAGTAGGCACGTGCTAATGCCATTTTGCATGCATTTCTACAAAATGACACCGGTGCTCAATTTTGATGTCAGAGGGATTGGTAAATAAAAAAAGTAGCACAAAATGTTTTTTTTTTTTTTAAGGCAGAGTGTCCGGCATTCTTTAGCTGCCTGGTCCTCTCACTCCCACGCCACCAAAAAACAGCAACAGAGGAGCGATTCGTGAGTAGCAACAGAGAGTGGGTGGGTGTTGAGAAAGGCAGCACACGAGGGAGAGGAATACACGGGGGGAGCACATTAGCCAGAAAGCAACACTAAGTGTGGAGGAGGAATGGAGTATTGAAGAAGGGGAGAAACACACTCGGAAGCTTGAAATGCAACGTAATGCGGGGAGTGGGTCTTTCGCGGGCAGAGAAACACATGAGGGAAAAGACTGGAAAAACACATGCACTGTCATGGAGTGCTTCAGCTAAAAGAAAAAAAGTAGTTCTCTAAATGTAAGCAGTGGAAATAGAAACCATCCAATCAGAGAGACTTTAAAAAGGCTATGCTCCAGGGAAGAGACAAGCACAAGAATGACACACTAGGACAAAGAAAGCAGCCAAATATGAAGCAACCAAATGAGTGGCAATAACGCCGGCCAGTGCTAAGCAATGAAGGTACTATAAGTCCCTGTAAGGTTTTGGTAAGCCCACAATAGGTCATTTGCAGACTGGTACACTTGACCTAAAAGTTATTCTAGGATAGGCTTTTTGAGATGAGTAGAAAGAATATTGCATAAGGGTTTGTAATTCGGGGATGTAGAGAGAGGCCTTCTAAAGGCTCTAATGAGTGTGTTTGGAGCAAATGTGTTGAAGGATAAGGATTTTTTGGTGGTCAAGAATTTGAAAGATTGCAAACAACAATGTAATATTGTGCTGTAGTTTATCCATGATGGGGAAATAAATGGGGAGTGCATGTAGATTAAAGTTATAGATTAACTGTTCCACACCCGCTCTCCAAAGGCAATGCACTATGGATGAACTGGTCAGGGATATTTGCCTACGCTTTTCCGCCTCTCCCACTCATTCCATTAGTGGTTCGGAAACTCAGGCAAACATCCCTCGCACTAATTCTAGTAGCTCCCACATGGGCCCGTCAACCTTGGTTCACGACCCTGTTGGAGCTATCACTGGTTCCACATCAAAAGTTGCATCTCAAATCCAATCTCCTCACACAGAGCCATGGAGAAATCAGGAACCCAGATCCCAACGAACTCAACTTAGCGATGTGGCTCCTGAAATCATAGAGTTTGGTTATCTGAATCTTCCACCAGACTGCATGAAGATCATTAGAGAGGCCAGAAGGCCTACTACAAGAGCTTGTTATGCAGCTAAATGGAAACGTTTTGTTATCTATTGTAATAATAACAACATCAATCCTCTTGATGCTTCCACACAAAATATCATTTGTTATTTGTTACACTTGCAGCGGTCAGAGTTAGCTTACGCTTCTACCCGCCTACATCTCGCTGCAATAGCTGCGTATCTACAAAATAGGCAACACTTGTCTCTTTTTAGAGTGCCAGTAATCAAAGCTTTTATGGAAGGACTTAAAAGAGTTATACCACCAAGACTTCCACCTGCCCCAGTGTGGAATCTTAACATAGTCCTCACACGATTAATGGGCCCACCTTTTGAACCCATGCATAAATGTGAACTGCAATTTCTCTCATGGAAAATCGCTTTCCTCATTGCAATTACTTCACTGAGGAGAATGGGTGAGCTACAGGCACTAACCATAGAAGAACCCTTTTTCCAGCTTCACAGAGACAAAGTGGTTTTTTGTACCAACCCAAAATTTCTACCTAAGGTAGTTTCTGCCTTTCACATCAATCAATCCGTTGAGTTACCTGTATTCTTTCCTCAACCGGATTCAGTAGCAGAACGAGCTCTACACACTTTAGATGTTAGAAGAGCCTTTTTATATTACATAGAAAGAACAAAGTCATTTCGTAAAACTAAACAACTTTTTGCTGCTTTTGCTACACCTCACAAAGGCAATCCTATATCCAAGTCAGGTATTGCCAGATGGATTGTTAAATGTATTCAAACTTGTTATGCAAAAGCAAAGAGAACTTTAGCAATACCCCCTAGAGCGCCTTCCACTCGCAAAATAGGGGCTACTATGGCTTTCTTAGGAAACATTCCCATAGTTGACATTTTTAAGGCTGCAACATGGTCTACACCACACACATTCACCAAGCACTATTGTGTAGATGTGTTAGCGAGACAACAAGCTAATATGGGCCAGGCAGTACTTAGAACACTCTTTCAGACAACTGCAACGGCTACAGGTTAGCCATCGCTTTGGGAGAATACTGCTGTATAGTCTATGCAAAGCATGTGATCTACAGCTCACATGCCTCAAACTGACTTCCATGTACTTATGGATCTATATCTTTATTACTTTTGGATCTATATATTTATTACTTTTACTAATGTATTACTTTTCTTCTAATTCAGCATATCCAATGCACTACCCTATTTTTCACCCTATACCGCTCTCAATATATCCTCTAGCTAAACTCTGACTCATCTCAAACCTCATTCTCATTCTAACCCTATACCTCTGTCAATATATCCATTACCTCCACTCTCTCATTCATCCCAAACCCCAGACCACTACTATGATCCCCAAATTAACCCTTTTGAGACTCTTCCCTACTCCACCCCTCCTTGCATCATCTCATACCTCTTTCTACTATTCCAATCCCCAAAACAAACCTTTCTAAACCCTCCCTCTGACTCTTCCCTCTCCACCTCCCTTTAACTCCTCCCCCTCCACCTCCCTCTTACTCATCCCAAGCCTCCTCCTACTGCTATGAGCTCCAAAACAACAAAAAAACCAATTCTAAATCCTCCCCTTCTATCCCTCCACTATCCTTTTCAATCCAAATAATAGACTAACATGTCCACCACTCAAATTAATTTCGTATTTCACTATACTAATTCACCACTAATCCTTTATGGGTTCCGGAGTAGCGTGCTACTCGCCGAAAAAGCACTTCAACACCTCATCAGGGGTAGCAAGCGGTATACAAATGCAAACCTTTCTACCTCTTCTACCCTTTTGCTATCCTTCTCAATCCAAATAACTGACTAACATATCCACCTCTCAAATTACTTTCTTTTTTAACTATACTAATTCACCACTAATCCTTTCTGGGTTCAGAAGTAGCGTGCTACTCGCCGAAAAAGCGCTTCAGTACCCCATCAAGGGGAGCAAGCGCTATATAAATGCAAACCTTGTTCCCTCTTCTTTCCCTCCACTATCCTTCTCAATCCAAATAACTGACTAACATATCCACCACTCAAATAACTTTCATATTTTCATTATACTAATTCACCACTAATCCTTTATGGGTTCCGGAGTAGCGTGCTACTCGCCGAAAAAGAGCTTCAACGCCTCGTCAGGGGTAGTAAGCGCTATATAAATGCAATTACAATACAATACAACTATTTAATAGATGCCTATTCGCATAATTGACATCCTGGCCCCTTAGACCCAGTCCCAGTGACATCACAAGATTAACAGTTTTCCTCTCCGTAGGCTCTCAAAAGCCTTCTATTTGCTTAGGAATGGCTAGCTGAGGGACACGGTATGGACACTATAGAAATTAAACATTGCTCAGAGTTCTGTTTAGTTTCTGTTCCTGCAACTGCCATGTTGATCTCTCAGACAAGGTACTTTTTGTCATATTGTAAAAATCCGTAGCATGACATATGCCACAAGGCAGAATCTATACATGTGTTGCAGTAATACATGTGAATGCTTTATGAAAATGATAATTTGATGTTTGGGCACATAAAGGCTGTACTAAAAATGACAGTTGATATTTCTGGGCAGAATTTGTGCTTTTCTCATGCTAATAATAATCTTTTAGGTTGGTGGAATCATTTATTCAAAAAGAAAGGCCTGTATTTGATAGCAAAGTGTTTGCATTTTGATAAACAGACAAGCAGATGTTTGGAGCAAAACGATAGCATTTCCACACATAACTTTAAAACATGTTATTGATTGCATTTTGCCACCATTTCCTCAATTTGTATAGTGTAAGCTATCCTGCAACATTACTGTGGGATATACTTCTAAGCAGGGGTGGCTCCTCCGCTAAGACTGAGGAGCATCGCCCCACTGCTCTCAGAGCAGTGAAAACATGAAATGATAATAACTGTGTTATTATTTTTTTTTCTAGCTACAGGGCTAAGTTGGGGCGGTAGTCGGGGGAGAAGTGGTGGGCACACTCTAAGTGTGCATGACTGTTTGGCCGGCCCAAGCGCACTTTGCATGTTTCCCACCAGGGCTCCAAGTCCCCATCTGAGCGCCGAACCACGGCACTCAGACCAATCACAACGCTGCATTGAAGCGTTGTGATTGGCTTAGGGGGGCCTGTGTGCTACCTGCTTCCGGGACACGCCAGGAAGAGGCGCATCGAAGGCGTTCCCCCCTGCTCCCCACCCCGCCACCCTCTTCCCCTGCCAGCCGCAGCAGCTTCTAAGGATCAATATCATGCATGATTCTTTAGTGCATTGTAAAACACATGGACAATTTTAGCTACTTAGGGGTATCTTTCAATCACAGAGGCTTGTGGCTCCCACAGCTGGAAGGTAGAAACAATCAATTAGCAAGGAGTATTAATATCCTTTTTTCCTTTGCTGCCAAACTGGGTAAAAGATAGTTTTCCCAAATGCTGGCCATTCATGAAGCAAAATGTATTCACACTGCAACTTGCGGGGCAGGGGTCTGGGTTGTGTAGGTGGCATCGTCCTTGCAAGTCTCAGAAAATAAGTTTACTCGCCGTTTATTGGCTCTTCCACCATCAACTGCCAATTGTATCTGTCATAGGGAGTTAGGGCTTGTACATCTTGAAGGCATCCGAAGAACATGCCCAATAATGCTGTGACGTAGGGTCTGGACCTACGAAGCCCTATCTCTAGATGGAATGATAATTGAGGTCTGTTTGTCTCTGACCCGGGGGTTAGAGATTTCATGGCTGAGGGGCATCAGGGACATTGCCGCGGCCTTGAGCAGGCATGACCTGTTTGATGATCCATCTAGAACTCTTACTTTGGTGGGTAAAAAAACGCTTAGGGCCTTGTGCTACACCCACTGGGAGGACAAGAGGTGGTGAAGCGCAATCCAGTCCTCCTCTTTGGTCTCACACATGCGGCTTGAACTACTCAGGAATGTTCAACCATTTCTGTTATATGATGCACCGCACTACCAGCACTTTATCCTACTTAGGTTTCAACTCCGCTTATTCCATAGGCTGGTCACCCTGCCTTGGTGTAATGTCTGGTCACATGATCTTTCACCCTGTCCATGTGATCAGAAATCAGGACAGAGCACTTTACATATTACCTTTTTTTGCACCTTTTATGCTTACTGTAGGTCCCGCGTTTTAATACACTCCCTGCGTCATTGCACACAAGCACTGCACTTGTCCCAATCTCTGGCCTCAGAGCAGATTGTGCCTACCATGTATTCTTTTGTGCAGCTGGTGATTAAGGCAAGGAATTTGCTTGTGTAGGTCTCGGAGTTGATTGCTAGTTTTTCTGTATGTTTAAATCCTTATTCTTGGTAGACTAACATGTTCTTTGCATCATTGCTTTGTATTATTGTACCAACTGCAATTTCCGGCCTTATGATGAAATGTGCTATCTGTGCTCTTTTTTTTGGATGAAGCCTACTTCAATGTCGAAGAACTGGATAGGCAGGCCTCTAGGCTGACGTCACTGCAGCTGGCGCATCATGTGATCTGTGGTTTAAGAATTACTCTATTGAGGGGGATTAGTAGTTTTTACTTTTATTTTTTAAGGAGCTGAAAACGTAATCTCGCTGTTTTATTGTTTTTTGTCACTATCTGTGCTTGGTTGCTTATGATTGTACTCTACTTTTATGGTTCATATTTATTTGTCCGAATAAGGTTTTTGAATCTTGATTTAGGAACGCAGGTTCACCTTTTGTGATGCCATTTGTGCGTATAAGTCAAACTCACAAAAGTAAATGGCTTTGAAAATCAGTCCATATGTGTACCTGCTACAATAGTATTGTTATTTTGGCGCTTTTTATTCTCACTCCATCGACCCCTTTGTGATGTGGTGGCCTAAGGTTGTCCCTCTGCACTGGGCTTGTTAAGGCTATTTTGTTCAAGTATCTTTCTAACATCAATGAGACCTGCTTGGTCTTTAATATTCAGTTTGCTTATAGGTTCCATTCAAAGATGCAAGAATTGAATTTCATGTTAACCTGTAAATTATTTATGAATACATTAAAATAAACTGGATCCAGCACTGAGCCGCATTGCATTGCACTCCAGAGCTCTCACTGATTAGGTGTGCAATTTATTGTTTCCCTGCTTAAGCTTGTCTTACAACCCTCTTTTGTTTAAAAGTAAAATTGCATTATTGATCCATGTCCTTTTTGATGAAATTTAAAAGGCTTCCTTCTGCAAGGCATTGCTGAAATTAATTTTCAAAGTCCATGTGTATTACATTCACAGTGTTTCCTAGCCTAATCGTTTTGGTGATAATTGCATAGAGGTTAGAAGGTTCTTCTGCTAAGACTGGTTATGCCTAAATGTGATTCTTACTGGTGAATCTCTGCCTGTCAAGGTGCTATATTACAACCTGCCTTAGGTAGCACAGTAATCTTTCTTAAAAGTGCTTACAGGTTTTTGGCTGCAATATTCTCAATGCCTCACAGTCTTTCATTGGTGCAACAGTGGCCTTATAAAGACAATCTGGTACAAAACCAGATGTTCTACCTTCTTCAAAAAGGAACACTTGGGTGGGGCTTATTACATCCAGAGCTTGCTTTATGTTCACTATTCCACTACTCTCTACTTACATGTTTTGAACACTGTCTTTAGGTATGATCTTATGTTTTTCCCTTTCACCTTTGCTTTGTATTAGTCTAATACCTAAAATGGTTTAGATATATCTATTCACCATTTTGTTTGTTTTGCATTGTAAGAACATTTTGTGATTAATTATGTTGCCTTTGGCAATCTTTCTTTCTCTACATGCCTTATCTTGCATGATATCTCTTTTGTGTTGGCTATTCCACACACAATACATTAGCAATTTGTCTCCATCAGTCATTCCAAATAAAGCAGAGAGAATTACATTTTCTATAAAGCAGTTGCTGTCAGAATGCCTGTATTATTTACAATGTGTCTTATACCTGCTATTTTTTTTCTGTAAGTAGGTAGTTTGTGAACTGTTTTCTGAATAACCTGCATGTCGTTTACTTCTTCTGGGATTTTTTGTTGTAAGATCTGTGTTTCTTTCTTGGTGCATTACTATGCATTCTACCAAAACCGTATTCAGATACTTCAATGAATCTCATGCATTAGCATTGTTTTTTCATTGTCTAGATTAATATATATATATTTTTTTACAGTTTGTAATGATTTGAGTTCTCAGAATGTTTGCTCCCCCAAACATCACACGGTTACCAATGCTGGATTGTCGTCCTCCCAATAACACAGTGCTGGGAGAGCTCAGGTTGATATAAAAGCAGATGCCTTCCTCCCACTTCCGTTTATTCACTCTTTGTGGTAAAGAGTAAGGCTTTCCATGTCAGCCCAGTGGTGGAAGTAAGATATGTGACCAGATGATCCCCTAGGCATCTGAATCCTCCTTGGTGTTGCTGTAGCCTTATTAATCTTTAAACCATCACTGTGGTCACCATGAATGAGGACACATATACCTCACTGCTGCATTAAGGAAACTAGCCTTAAAGTGATATTTGACAATTAAATTTTAAGCCACACGGGTCTGTTGCTGATAACAACAGAGTTATCATAAGCAAAAGTGACAATTTCTGTGAACTCAAACATGTCCTAGAAATTAAGTATTTGTGCACTCATGCCTTCAGTCTTGATACTGTGATATTTAATGCACTTTAAGGACTTCATAAGTGGTAAACGCTTGGGAGCTTTGCAGCTGTCCACTGACCCAGTGTAACTGAAATAGGTCCATAGTGAATGGATCACCTGAAAAGAGTGTGAGCTGAAGTACTGAGTCACCAGGCTGAAAAGAACGGATGGCAGACTCAAGGCACCAGATGATGATTGAATTGTACTATAACCTTCTACATTAAGTGCAATCCGAGAGTTACCTTACAGTTTTCTAGAAAGGGTAAGAGAAAAAACATCCATCCTTTTGCCATGGGAAACCATTCAATACCAGTGGCCGCACCACATCCTACACGCTATTATGTCACCAAAATAAGTTGTACTTTGAAGGTTCATGCAAATTTTAATCCCCTCACTCCCCACAAACAATTAAAACCCAGAATCTGCCTGGAACTTTCTGTAAATTCCAGAGAATCGAGCAGTTCAACTTCTCTCCATCCGCCACCGACACCGTCTATAATTGAATTTCAGACAATCTCTATTAACATTGTTAATTGTTGGAATTGTCTGATATTCAATTATTTGAAGACAGTAATCAGAATATATATCGAACTGTTTATTTAAATGGAACTTGGAGACATCTCGATTATATATGTGTTTCATTGTTAATGTTGCACACCACCGCACCTATGATCACTGCGCCATCTGCACCATTTTTAATTGTATATGATACACTATACCTGTTTGGAGAATAAATAGAGAAAAATTGGTTATAATGTTGAGAGAGAGTTTTGCATTAACTGTATAACAAAAAAATCTCATGGAACGGTTTCATTTGATCTTGCTGTTTAATCTGGGCTTTCCTAATCAACAGTGAATGCACCTTATGTCCCAGAAGCAACACAAGACATTTTTATTCTATCAGATAAGCCGGAGTGGGCAAAGTTTAGTAGCCAATTTATTAGGATGACATGGCGTTGGGTAGCTTGGCTAAAATGCCCCGTATACCTCCAGGGCAGAAGGAACATGGAACTTTACATCATGATGGGCAGGATAGAAAAATGGAAAGCACTGTTCTTGGTATACCTCTATGTGGTGGCAGAGTGAAATTCCTCTAGATTCTGCCATTTTGACACATGGGTGGAATGTAATGCAGACTTTTACCTAGGTATAAAAATACACAGGACCTGACCCGTATGCCTGATTCCTGAACCAGATTGTGCCCCAATGAAGTATGTGTATTGCGTCCAGTGGCTGGACTCAATAAAAGGTAAAAGGACATGGCCCTGGCTTCTGTCATCATTGATTGGAATCCTGGCAAGGCTAACTCAGAGCTTGAAGGTTATATTTGGGTAATATATAATTACTGTTAATTTGAGTAATTTTATTATCTGCCGATCCAGTTCTTTGAAGCGGGACATAATCTGTAAAAAGTGATTTACCAGATGAGAAATTATTATTGAAATAGGTTAAACCTCAAAAAGCAGTAATATTAATCTGAAAAAAGTGTTTAAAATATAAAAAACAGTAATATTATTCAGAAAAACATTTAGTTTAGAATATTTGACTTTTAGAATTTTCTGAAGTTAGTGCTGTGAGAAGTTGGCCTGGTATATGCTGTCCACTAATTAAAGTGGGCACCTTGCACCAGCCCAAACAACCCTTATGGTGATTTAAGAGGTCAAAGATAACCTTAGAAAGCTATCCAAGTGGTAGCTGTGGAGAGCAGCCATCAGGCTTAGTCTTGAAGGAATGTTAAGCAGCTTGTTTTACCAGAATGCAACCTTACAGTATTGGTTAAATGAAAGGAGAACCACACAGTAGTTATAAAAATATGTATTTATTAATATAACACTACCTAGTACGACACAGAGATAATCACAAAGCTCACAATACTTAAGCACAGAAATGACAGTAAATAGCACTAATACACAGTGGGCCCCGGGGGGGACCAAACCATATACTAAAATAGTGGTATAAGAACCATGACTCGAGTCAAGACAGTGTCTAGAGGATGTAGAATTGCTGGAACCCCAAGGAACCACCCAAGGTGAGTAAGTAGGGACCCCACGGAGGACGGATGCAGTGTGGGAACATGACCGCGGGCTGCGTACAATTCTATGGAAAAGTCGTGGTTGAAGTTTTAGAGTTTAAGGACCCTTCCCAGTGGACTTCGAAGAAACCCCGTGGAAGATAGGAGGTTGGAGAGCCACCCCACCCGTGGATACCGAGGTACCCAAGTTACCTATCCCAGGGAAGCCGGGTGCATAGGTCTGAAGTAGCTTTGTAATCCGCCGTCAAACTCAATGGAGGACTTCGAAAAAAAAAGAGCCGCTGCTGGAAGAAAGGAAATTGTCAGTTGGAATCCAAAGGGGGATTCTTGTTGAAGAGTACCTGAAAGCAGAGGGGACAGAGTCTGGGTCACTCAGGAGTGACCAGGGGCGCGGTAGACGAATGCCCACCGATGTCGGGTGCTTCAGGTGCGTTGAGGGGGTCCTTGACTCTACTGCTACGGGGACCAGGAGATGTCGAGGATGACCAGGAGCCGGATACGAGCTGTCCCATGAAGGATGTCGCGTGCTGAGGGGTCGGTGTCCGGCGGGAGCACCAACAAGCCTTGGCAACGGCAACCCACGCAGAAGGTCAAGAAAGATTACGGTTCAGACCAGCAAGGGCCAGGAGACTCACCAAACACAGGGGAGTCAGGGCAAGCCTGGAGCAATCAGGGGAGCCCAAGAAAAGCAAAGTTGACCCTCAAGTGGATTCACAGGCCGGAGGCACAAGAGTCGCGAGAGGACCTTGAGCGATTTCACCAAACAGCCCACGGAACACTCGGTGCGAGGAGGCCGAAGTTCTTGCTAGGAAATGGTGCCAGATGTTGGGGCTACTGGGAGCCCAATGCACTTGTTCGGAAAACGCCAACAAGCATATGCACTTGCAAATGTACACGGTGCACAGGGGTTCGGTCTTGCAGCCCCCAAGAGGGATTCTGACCTCAGACTTGGTGAGAGGGCAGCTCAGACCTCGAGGGATGTAGAAACCCACCTCCTGTGTTGCTGGAGCCTTCGGAGTTCGTAGGAGCTCAGGATCAGCAGACCGGACAGCAGTGGTGTGGTGCCTGCGAATTCAGAGGAGTGACTCCTTCACCCCAAGGGAGATATCTTCGGTTGTCCTTGATGCTCCACAGGTCCTGCACGGATCCTGTATGGTGCACGGGCACAGACGATGCTTCAGACTGTGAGGGAGATGAAGCCGGGCCCAAACGAGGTCCAGCGAAGTCCAAAGTGTCCAGACGCTCGAAGTTCAGTGGTTTCTGGTTCAGAATCTTGTCCACGTCGAATCTAGGGTCCTACAGCCAGGTAAGCCCTTTTGTACCCACGGGAGAGGGTTGGACAGATTCAGGGGACCTTCCCAGGGGAGGCACTGGACAGTGGGGAGGTTACTCCCATGTCCTTTGTCCAGTTTTGCGCCAGAGCAGGAGCCAACGGCTCCCAGGACTGGTTTGAACTGGACTATGCACAGGGACACCAATTGTGCCCCTCATGTAAACTTTCAGTCACTGGCAAGCGCACCCACCCAGCCCTAATACACTAAATCCTGTCTAGTAGGTGATCACACCTCCCTGTGACAGGATCCCTGTTCTGCCTTCCCCTGCTCGAGCTTGGCTCAGCAGCAGGAGGGCAGAAATGTGTCTCTGGTCGGCAGCAACCATTTTGTGCTGTCCGGGACTAGAAGGCTGGTACCGGGAACACCAGGGACCCCACAAAGCTCGCTTCTGAGGGGTGGAATCATACCTATGATTCCAACATGTTTGACACCAAACACGATAGGGTTTGTTCCAGCCGTTTTAGAGTTGGTCATCACGTGGTCGCATAATGCCACTCTATATGTCGTAAATGGCTGCTTCACTAACAACCTGGGAGAATGGACTCCGTAGGCTGCAGGGGTGTCCTGCTCATGCAGTGGCACCCTCTCACTTAGAACCAAGCACCCTGCCTTCAGGATTGTTAAGGCCTGCTATAGGGGTGACATAGGTTTTAAGTGTAGTGACCCTTAGATATAGTAAACCTATATCTTAAGTAAGTGGTGCATGCACCAACTTACACAGGCTGCAATGGCAGGCCTATAGTTCCATTTTGCATGGCTTCTCATGGGTGGCATAATACATGCTTCAGCCCATGGGAGGCCTCTGGGGTACCTATGCCCTGGGTACATGGGTACCATATACTAGGGACTGACAAGGGTACCCCAGTATCCAATCTTGAGTGTACCCAAGTACATAACATAACAGTTTAGGGAGAAAGCGGATAGACTGGGGTCCTGATTAGCAGATTAGTCAAAAACAGTGTAACATCAAGCAAAAAGTGGGGGTAACCATAAGATGCAGATCCTACTTTACTACAAGTGCTCACAAATATGATAATTTAGTTTGTATTCTCCTATTTAACAGTTATAAACTGTTATGTTTGAGTATGAACCAGTCAGGGGTCATCGAACTATGTTCAAAATAAATTTCCAAAACCATTATACACTTGTAACAGTAAAACGTTTGAAATTAGCAAAAAAATGACTACAAGTTAGAAAACAAACTACACGTGACAGAAGAAATGATAAACTACTGTTTAAAAAATACAACATTTCACAACAGAAAACAGGAATTCAGTGTTGCTGAGATGTAGCTTGAAAAAGATCAATAGAGAATAAATAATTTGCAGGCTTTAATACATGTTATCCTTTTTGTGAAATTGACCAATGAGGCTCACACTGGGCGGAAGTCTAAAAAGTTATAAACGGGATGGTATAATATACCAGTACTGAAAATGTTTGCACCCCTATAATTTCACACTTCACACACCTGCTTTACATCCATTTTGAGTACACTTATGAAGAATGTAATAGGTACCCAGAACTTACCACAAACCTGCTTGGACGCATAGCATGGGCCCCTATAACCGCATGCCATGGTGACAAATTGCTGTACATTTGCAAGATAGCAAAGAAGTGCAAGCTGACAGCGTACATAACAAGCCATGGATGAGTAAAATAGACAAAAAGGAAAAGATTGATTGCTTCCGGGTACTTGCGGAAGAACAAACAAATTGTGTGGTTAAGGCCCAGGCACTCCTAATGGGTGTTTTATGTACTTAGCTGACTTGAAGGGTATTTGGGTCGGCAGAGTTCTGCTAGAGTGCTCTGAGCTGGGACACTGGGGTCATAATCACTGAAAAAGCCTAAAGGCCCTGG
Source organism: Calotriton arnoldi (assembly GCA_963921515.1). Classification (NCBI taxonomy): domain Eukaryota; kingdom Metazoa; phylum Chordata; class Amphibia; order Caudata; family Salamandridae; genus Calotriton; species Calotriton arnoldi. Next base: position 4,604,669 of record CAWUFW010000182.1, read on the forward strand.
AAAGCATTAAGGGATCTTAGGCAGAATGGAATGGGATTTCTGTTTAGCTTTGCGGAAATGGAGAGGAAATTAATTTGCTGTGAAGTTAGTGCAGAGGGTTGGGCAGGAAGGCGATATAAATTTCCACTTGGATTTGATTACTCCCATGTTTCAAAAATATGCAGTTAAAATGATTATGTGGACGCAACACACAAATATGTATATCTTATAAAGATATGTCAGTTGATTGTGACACGACATCGTTTTTTTCAAATTTTTTATTTATTTATATTTTTTTGCTAGTGGCTTTTGACTAATTTTTTGAATCTATATCAAATTTGGCAGCAAATGAACCCATCTACGTCTGTTTTCCAAGTTCTCAGTTTGGTGCAGACTGGTCAAGTGGGTCAAAAATTTTAAAAGTGCAATTGCTCTTTGAGGAGAGGTTAAGTCTTTGTGTAATATTATGCTGTCCGCTGCAACAAAAACTGCTGCACGGATTTATATTAAATGTATCCTGAAGATAGAATTTGGATGGGAAGCAACCCTTTTACGGTTTAATGTAAATCTGTTCAGCAGTGACTGAGTTTTCATAAAAATAAACAAATGCGGATTCAGCAAATTTTAATGGATTAGGTTCACAGATTGTGCCCAAACATCAGTATGAACTTGAAATCAAATCTGGTTGGTTGCTATTCCTGCTAGTTTGCAGACCTGCAATGAAGATCTGCAAACCCACTGCAATCTGAATGGCTGACTGATTGGCTGAGATTTGCTGAGACAGCCATTATAACAGAGTCTACTCTGTAGAGAAAAGGAAAAGGGGGGAGAGGAACAGCCTTTACAACGCAGTCTTTACCATGCATTGCCTTTACCACACAGCTTTTCCATGAAGGTAAGTATTTTTTACCTTTAACACGCAAGTCTTTACCACGCTGGTAAGTATTTTGTTTTAAATAACACAATTGCTATGTTATTTAGAAAAAGGGTTTAGGTGTGGGTAGTAGTAAAAGGAGGGTTTAGGGGTTGATAAAGGTTAAGGGAGGTAAGGGTAATTTTAGAATTAATGATTGGGTTGAGGTAAAGGGAGTTAAGAGTAATTTTAAGGTTTCGGTGTGGGTAGTGATAAAGACAAGTGAGGGTAATTTTAAGGTTTACGGGTGGACAGTGGTAAAGGTAAGTAGGGGTAATTTTAGGGCATAGGGGTGGGCAGTGGTAAGGGAAGGTAAGAGTAATTTTAGGGTTAAGGGGTGTGTAGAGGTTAAGGGTAATTTTAGGGTTTAGAGTTGGGTAGTGGTAAAGAGAAGTAAGGTTAATTTAAGAGTTTAGGGATGGCTAGTGGTAAAAGGAGGTAAATTGAAAACATGGGGTGCTCCTGCCCAGAAGATTACAGCACAGCAGAAATGGACTTTCCTCCAAAGATTTAGTGAGAGGGGCTATGCAGATAAAGTTCTGCGAGATGCCGCAGTGAAAGCATAGTCAAGGGAGAGGAAAGATCTTCTGGCCTTGAGAGAGAAGAGATCTGGCCGAGAGCCAGGAGATTCCAAGGTGAGACTGATTCTCGGCTTTTCAACCGAATCTCAGCAGATCCGAAGCCTGATCAATAAAAACTGGGGCATCCTAAAAACAGATGGGGTGATTGGGAAGACTCTACCGAGTAGACCTGATATAACCTACAGGAAGAGTGCCTCATTGAAGGACATTCTTGTCCAGAGTCCTTACGTTGATAAACCTCAACGTAAATTGGACATCACAGGCTTTTTTCCTGTACCAAGTGCAAAGCCTGTAAAGGCAGCACGAAGGTAAAGGATTTCCGGGTCCCAGGGAAGAAAGAGAAGAGGAAGATCAACAAATTGCTGAATTGCAATTCCAAGATTGTAGTCTACTGCCTGGTGTGTACCTGTGGCTTCCAGTACATCGGAAGCACCATACACCCGGCAAAGAAACGTGTTTTAGAGCACACAAGGGCTATCACTAATGGCGACTCAGCATATCCGGTTTCCAGACATTTTGCCGAAAAACATGAGGGAAGAAGTGATAAACTGCAATTTTTCTGTATTGATCAGGTAGCTCAGAAAGAGAGAGAGGATGACCGTGTTACTCTTGAGACACCTGGAGTCTAGGTACATTGTGAAGCTTAGGACTCGATCACCTCTTGGGCTGAACAGCGAAGAGGAGCTATGGTCACACATAGGTTCACCTTTACTCGGAGCTGGTGGGTGAATTGTCTTTGACAAACTGGTCCCAAATCCAGTTACCAACAGTGGGGCTACCCTGATGGCTTCAGATATATGGGCAGACAAGTAGGGGTTTCTGAACAAACAAGGCAGCAGACCGAACCACATGAAGCAATTGCTATGTTATTTAATCTCGATGTTCTGAGGACATCATTGGAGATGTCTCTCCGTGGGAGAAATATGGAGAACTACATATCAGTAGGAGAGGGATCTTTGTAGGCCCATTCAGGGCGCAATTATGACTTTCCCCATTGATTGGATATCCAATACTGCCACTTAGGCCATATCAGGGGCTCAGATGGTTCCAATGGAACTTAGGCTTGTAACAATGGGGCACAAGCAATCAATCAATATGGAAATTTCCAGTAAACTATTCCCTATTTCTCCCAAAAAGATGTTGAAAAAAGATGTTGGATTTTCCCAGGAAGGTACTGATAGAATGTACTGCAACTTTTATACAATCCTCTATATTATTATTTTGCAAATTTGCACAATTCGAATTGATTTATCAATATGTATTTTTCGATTTCTGGATATCTGGGTTAGACCCGATAGGTATGATAATGTGTTGTGGGCATGCATCTGAATAGTTCATATACAACGATTGACGTTTTAAGATGGCCGCCACCATGAACTTTTCTTGTCTGCATCTATGTTGCTCCAGTCCATTTTCTATTTTAAGTAATGAATTGTCAACCAATCTCAATGTAAAGTGTTAAAAGGTTGTCTGTCACTCAGGGACACTGACATTGACAAAGGCCAGGAGGCCGGAACACGTGTGTCAGTTCAATGTGGTTGCACTGGTTTAAGAAATAAATAACTTTAATTAACTAGCCCGCGAGTGCCCGGTATTGTCTTCATGACGGTTCTCTGGATGTGTGGCGCGGGACCGCCACCGAGGCACTTGCTGTGTTGTGAGCGGCGTTGTGTGGGCGGAAAACGTGAGAGAATATATATATATATATATATGTCCACAAAGTGATCCTTTCGTTCCGAGTGCGCTCGACAGCGGGTGCTCTGCATAGGGGCCGGATCCTGGCCCAGATTGATTTGTAAAACAAAAGATGCGGCACTCTTGAGCAGATTATTTGCTTAATTTATTGGCAAACATTCACTCCACCAACGCGTTTCAGCCTACCTCGGCTTTTTTCACGGTCAGTGAGTCTTTCTACAGTTACACTTATATACTACCATCTCTGCCTCAAAGTGGCATTATGGGAGTTGTAGTGTTCTTTGCATTCAATGTAATATCAAAAAACTTTATACATATATACAAGAAAGACAATAGCGCATCGTGTCAACTACTTTTCTTTTCTGCGTTTTCTATCATTGCACAGCGTGATAAACTTCTTACAATTATTTTTAAGCCATGTTTATCGTGTAATCACTTAATACATGCTTGCCGTTTTATTTTCATCTTGTATCATTCATTTAGGTATAGTACCTACTTCTATAGTATTGATAATACTTTTCTTAGATATCACGCTAAATGAGACGTCGCTCATTGTATAGCATCAGTGCTAACAATTCCTCAGCATGAATTTTAAATATTCATATTACATTTTCATAGTGTAGGTATAGTACTCAATACTACTACTATACTGTGTTCAGATACTAAAACGGCAATAATAAATTACTTGTAAACAGTCTCATTACTCAAGGTGTACATAAAGTTCTTCATCATTATTGATGCCTCTCGGGCTTTTAGTTCTGAGTCTTATGATGAATCGTGATTCAATTTGACGTAACATCTTAACTCTATCCCCACCTCGTTCACCTAGGGGTATCATCTTAATTCGATAATAAGACATAGATCTCCAATCACCTTTATGGCATTTACTCATGTGTTTTGCTGTAGCGTACATCATATCCCCATTTTTTACTGCACGAATGTGCTCCAGAATTCGTTTTTTGAGCATACATATGGTGCTGCCAACATATTTCATACCACATTTACATTCTATGATGTAGATTACAAATTTAGACGTACATGTGATATTCTGATCAATGTCAATAGATTTACCATTGGGTTCATGAATGATAGTCATGTTTTTTCCTATCTTACAGGCTTTACATGAATTGCATTTTCTAAACCCTTTTTGTTGGTCTTGTAGCCAGTTGGTTTGTTGTTTGGGTTGAAAATAGCTCTTCACTAGTAGATCTCGTAGAGATATTGCTTTCCTATAGGACACAACAGGTTTGGGGCCAAGGAGTGTACCTATATCTGGATCTCCTGCAATTAAGTGCCAATACTTTCTCATTTTATTCACAATTCTTCCACTTTCTTTGCTATATGTAGTTACAAATCGTGGTGCTGTACTTATATGAGGAATTTGGGGTTTTTCAATCAAGGTATCTTCTCTCGTTCTCATATCAATACGTTGTTTACATTTTCTCAATGTTCGTTCATTGTAACCTCTCATTTTGAGTCTTTTTTTGGACTCTAAGATTTTCTGTTCAGCGTCATCCTCTTTAGAACAATTTCTCTTCATGCGTGTAAACTCACCATAAGGGATGCTGTTTATTAATGGCTTCGGATGGAAACTTGTCCCATGGAGAATACTATTGGTAGAAGTCTGTTTTCTAAATAGTGTTGAATGTATCTTTCCTTCATCTATGTAGACTTTGGTGTCTAAAAAATCAATTTCTTTTTTGTGTGTCGTACACGTGAAGGACAAACCAATTTGATTTTGATTAAGTTTGGTAAAATATCTGTAGAACTCCTGTTCCGTTCCATTCCAGATTAGGAACAAGTCGTCAATGTAACGGACCCATAGGATGACCTTTTCAAGATCATCCTGGTTCTCTGCACTCCATGCCATGGTCCTTTCCCACCATCCCATGGTGATATTGGCATAATTCGGGGAAAATGAAATTCCCATAGTTGTACCGCATTCTTGTTTGGTTCCCCACAAAAAATATAAATTAAGGTATTAAAAAAAAAATTATATATACTTACCTTACACATACTTACCATGCATGGCAAAGGCTCTTTCCTCACTGGCCGGACTCAGCGAGTCAGATTACCCCCGTTCCTCTCAGAACCTACAGAGATTAGCTGCGGAGTGCCCCAGGGATCCTCCCTGCGCCCCACCCTCTTCAACATCTATATGGCCCCCCCTCGCAGCCATCGTCAGAAGCCACTGACTCAACATCGCCTTCTATGCCGACGACACCCAGCTGATCCTCTCCCTCACCAACAAACCCAAAATCGCCAGAACCAACTTCCACAGCGGAGTGAAAGACGTTGCTACCTGGATGAAAGATAGCTGCCTCAAGCTCATTTTGAACAAGACTGAAGTACTTATACTGGGACTCACTATTCAGCCTGGGACGACTCTTGGTGGCCAACCGCTCTGGGATCTCCTCCCACCCCGACGGACCACGCACGCAGCCTCGGTATCATACGGGACTCATCGCTCACAATGAACCACCAAATCAACGCATTTCCTCAGCCTGCTTCCACATGCTCCGCCTGCTCTGAAAGACATCCAGATGGATCCCCACAGGATCCAGAAAGACGGTCCCACACGCACTCATCACCAGCAGACTCTACTACGGCAATGCACTATATGCCAGCGTCACCCAGAAACAGCTCAAGAAACGACAGAACGTCCAAAATGCCGCAGCCAGACTGGTCCTCGACATCACTCGCCGCAGCCACATCACGCAACACCTCCGACAACTCCACTGGCTCCTAGTCAACAAAAGAATCACTTTCAAGCTCCTCACACATGCCTACAAAGCTCACCACAATGAAGGACCAGCATACCTGAACCACCGCCTCGCATTCCGCGTAACCCCCAGACAACTCAGTTTCGTTCCACCCAACTAACCCTAGCTGCCGTCCCCAGGATCCACAAGACAAGAACCGGAGGAAGATCCTTCTCCTACCTCGCCGCCAAGACCAGGAACACCCTGCCCCTCCACCTCAGGCAATCCGTGTTGCTGACCCAATTCAAGAAGGACCTAAAGACCTGGCTCTTCAAATGATCCTACACCCAGAAGGCCCAACAGCCCCCCCCCCTCCCCATGGGTGAGTAGCCACCCTATACAAGCCCCTAATTGATTGATTAATTGATGTTTGTAAAGTTCAGAAGAGAAAGATTACTTTTCATTAAATTTATTACATGCAATAAAGCTGTAGCTCCTCAAATCCAGAATAATTTACCTGATGTGTAATATTCAGTTACAGCATAGAAGCCTAGGTGCTAACCTTCAGTGATAATTATTTTTGCGAATGTGAACAGAAAGGTTGTCAGGATATGCCTTCTGTCATCACTAACCCCCTTGCCACTTTCCTCTTCATCCCTTTCTAAACATTCAGTATATTCATCGTTGAAAGACAAGGAAAGGTTATCCGGATACACGCTGCTAGTGCCCTGATCCAGTACCTGAACAACTCCTGCTTCACTCCCTTCTAGAAACCTACTACACTAGCCTGTGGAACTGAAAGTGAGTGAGCTTGTCGGGACGCGTCCACCTTCCTTTATGACCCATCCAGAACTAACTAGGCAGCTCTTTTCAAAGCCACTTTCCTGCTAAACAATTCAACTCTGTCCTGGATTGGGTGGGGAATCTGACTGATACTCACTTGACCAGTGCATCAGATGGGCTCATCAGATCCCTGCTCCTTAAAATAAATTAATCGGGTAAATTGTGCACCTTCGACTTCAGCGTTCCTTACGTCCTCAATGCCCCCTGGCTTCCTCTCCTGAGACATTGCCCTCTTGTAAATGCAATAGGTTTACAAGACTATTCTGGTCAACCATATATCAGTGGTACCGGTTATGAACCCTAGGGGTCCAAAAACAAAACCCACCTGAACAGTGATAACATCCTTAGAGGGCTATATGGGATATATTGTCTCCGCCATGAAGCTCGGAGCGATGTTCTTAGGTTATGGTTGGTAATCTAACCCTATGATTTTAGGCTGCACACCCAGATATACTGTGATACAATCCATAGGTTTGTGCTCTTCCGTATGGGCCATATAGGTTACAGTTCAGGTACACAGTGTACATCAGTGGACGCCAACGGTGGTCACATTATTTATATAGCTGGAAGCCGAGGGTTACATGAGAACTGTGACCTCCCTGTGGCTCATTGATATACATTGTGTACCCAAAAGTGCAGCCCATGTTTCATCTGAGACCCACAGAGTATATTTCCATTGTCAAAATGATTCTACTCTGCAGTATGTGGATGGTCGAGTAGTTAATGTCTACTACAGGAGTGGTGAACACCAATGGCAGGTGGATGTTGTTTTTGTTGCTGTGCTTTGCCATAATGTTGAGTTCTTTTATGGTGTTGTGATGTTTCTCTGTGTTGAGCTGTTATGGTCTTTAGTGCTATTATTGTGATTGTATTGGGATGTTGTGGTGCTGTACTGTGTTGGTGGTATATTGTTTTATAATCTTGTAATGTGTAACTTGTTGTGTTGTGTGAAGCTGTTTGTGCTGTTCTGTTATTCTATAGTTTGGTTGTTTGTACAGAGTTCTATTGTTAAGTAGTGTTGTAGTGGTGTTTTGTTGTGTTGCTGTTATGTCGTTGCTGTGCTGTGATGGTGTATTTCAGTATGTTACAATGTGGTTGTTTTCAATAAATATTGTGTTGTTGTGGTGGTCAGAATGTACCTGTTTGTGCTGTTGCCGTGTTATTGTGTAGTTGTACTGTTATGTTGTTTCGTTTTCTGTTTTGCTCCATTGTTGCGTTGTGATGCTTTTGCTGCTGATGCTGTGCCATGCTGTTTTACTTTATTTACCTTTAGTATTGAGTTGGTGTTGAGTTATATTTTTTTTAGATGCTGTTCAATTGTGTTGTTGTAGGGCGATCTCTTGTGTGGTTTTATGAAGCTGTTATTGAGTGATGGTGGTGTTGTGTTGTATTGTTGTGTTGGTTTCGTGTTGATGTTGCTGTCTGAGTTTGTATAATGCTTATTTTCATTTGTCCATATTCTTTAAAAACTGCATACCCATTCATTGAAATGTGGTCCCAGAAGCGCTTTTCTTAGGAGCCAATGCCGTCTAGGCACTTGCTGCAGATTGCTGATTTAGACTGGTGACGCACATGTAAGGCCGAATGCCAGTATTCAGAAATTCTATGATGTGATGAGGAAGTTTCTTCTTCTCTTTAGTCAGTGTGAATGCTTTGCATTGTGGGTACTATGCACCAGAATGTTCCTTATGCTACTAGCCACCATCCTAGCATCAGCGGCCACTGTTCTGTTTCATACAGAGACCAGCCTACTTGCCCAGGTTGCATAAAGGAAATCTTGTTGTGAATTATAGTGTCTGTGAATAACTTTACCTAGGACAGTAGCCTCACATTGCCTTGGTTATTGTACTGGTCTGTGGGACATCTTGTTTCTCCAGCAAGAAAGCTCATTGAGTTAAAGTTTGTTGGTGGCATCTGTTGTGATTTGGTTCATAAGTCACATTTTGAAACCCGGCAATGCCAACTAGGTGTCCTATTCGCCGGTGGTCGATAAATTGAGTACCATCAGATTGAGAAGTAGCAACACCTAATATTTATAGTTGTTATAAATGGAAGAAAGTGATAGGATGTCTTAAAAGTATTATTATTATTAATGTGATTATTGGTATTATGCGTGGATTTGAAATAGGAAACTGGAGTTGTATCCAGAGTATATGAAGATGATATGCACCAAAGACAGGACCTAAAAAGTGCAAAGCGTATGATGAAAATGGGGATCATTAACTGACCCACCAGTCAGGCAGCAGATTGCACTGATATCCTCAGAGCTCTCCTGCTTAGACACCACCATCCATACCAATCTTATTGGAAGCATCACAAAACAATGACATGGGGTGTTTGTTACAATGCCGACTGCCACTACAGTAACATGGCCATTACATACACTGTGGTCATTACCAGAACTGTGACCATCTCCTGGCAGATGTGTTGCTGTCACTGAGCTCAGCCCTGTCACTTTGAGAGCTAGAGATGCCCTCATCCTGGCAGGTTGAGGCGAGGGTCATGAAGATCTTGTGTTTTTGAGGGTAAGGGGCCAGTGTACCGGGATATGTTTATGTTTATGGATTTATAGAGCGCGTAGCTGCCCGTAGGCTTCCCAGTGCTAGGAGAAAATAACAACGGTGGGCTTAGTCAGATCGTCAGGAGGGATTTTAGGGAAAGAGCAGTGTTTTTAGTCTCTTCCTGAAGGCTAGTTCTTCAGTTAGCATGCGTACATCTTTGGGCAGTGAGTTCCAAATTTTGGGAACCAGGTGCCGAAAAGATCTTCCTCCCCATCTAGCTGTATTTATTTTGCCTTGCTGCATGAGAAAGTCTGAGGAGGATCTTAGGTCCCTGCTTGGGATATAGTGTGCAACCAGCTTTTTTATTAAAGCAGGTCCTCTATTATTCATGGCTTTGTGGGCGATACAGGTTGCTTTAAAGGTGATCCTTGCCTGAACTGGGAGCCAGTGTAGAGTCTTCAGCGCTGCCTTGGCTGATTGCTTTCTCGGAATTTGAAGCAGGGTCCTGGCTGCGGCATTTTGTACTACCTGCAGCCGATGAATGACATATTTTGGTGCGCCAAGATATAGGGAATTCCCGTAGTCCAGCTGCGACATAACCAGAGCTTGTACCACCGTTCTGCGGGATTGTATAGGTAGTATGGGTAGAATTTTTCAGAGCATATTGAGTATTCCAAAGCATTTGCCTGATAGTTTCTTTGCTTGGGTCTCCATACTTAGATTTTCATCTAGCCAGATTACTAAGTTTTTTATGGCCGTCTTGGGGGTTGGGGGTTCCCCTAACTGGGTTGGCCAGCTGATGTTGTTCCTGGGTACTGTTTGGTTTCCCAGGAACATAAGCTCCGTTTTATCTCCATTTAGTTTCAGGGAGCATTTACACATCCAGTCCGCTATCCTTGACATGCAGGGACCTAGATTATTGTGTATGGACTGGGGGTCATTCGTCACTGACGGTACTAATTGCGTATCGTCGGCGTATGACACTATGGACATGCCAAATTCTTGTACTATCTCTGCCAATGGCTGCATGTACACATTAAAAAGTGTAGGGCTTAGTGCAGAGCCCTGTGGGACCCCGCATGATAGTTGGAAGGTGTCTGAGAGATGTTCCCCTTCCATCAGTTGGAAGGATCTGTCTTCCAGGAAAGAGGTTAGCCACTTTATCTCTGTACCTGTGATGCCTGCATCCTTTAATCTATTGATCAATGTGCAGTGTTCTACCGTGTCAAACGCGGCACTCAAATCCAGTAGCAGGATGGCCGCTGTGAACCCCTGATCTAGGACTTTCTTCAATTCCTCAGTTACCACCAACAGAGCTGACTCAGTGCTATGTTTGGGTCGGAATCCCATTTGTGTATTGTGGAGCCTTTGGTTGTCTTCTAGATATTGGGATAGAGTCTGGTTCACGCTTTTTTCGGCAATTTTGCCTAGCAGTGGTAAAAGGGAAATGGGGCGGTAATTTCCAGGTTCTGCTGGATCTAGCTGTGGTTTCTTTAGTAATGGCCATATAATCGCGCGTTTCCAAGATTTTGGGATCAGGTCTTGGGACAGGGAAAGTGATATCAAGGCTGCTGTGGCTGTTTTTGCTATTGTACCGGCCTGTAGCAGGATAATATGGCGTAATTGGATCTTGGGGAGAACCAGACTTGATCTTTAGCAGATTAGAGGTGAGGACATCCACCTGTACCGTTTTAAAATGATCTAGTCCCCTTCCTAAATTGGTGCTCAGATTTCCGTTCGTGTTGGTGTAAGAGTCAGCTTTCAAGGTGTTTCTATTTTGTTGCAAAGTCTCATACAGTGTTTCCACCTTGTTTTAAAAAAAAGTCGCCATCTGATTGCATCTTTCTTTGGATGACGGCTGGGGTTTCAATTCTTGATTAGCGGTTGTTAGGGAGCGCACTACTTTGAATAATTCTTTGGAACAATTCTGTGCCCCATTGATTTTATCTTCAAAGTATTTGGCCTGGGCCTGAATCATCTCCCTATGATATTGTCTAATAGCTAATTTGTATTGGCTTTTGATAGTGGGGTCATAATTTTTCCTCCACTGTCTTTCCATTTTTTTGCAGGATTTTTTTATCAGGATTAATTGTTCATTAAACCATGGCGCTTTGTTCCTCCCCTTGAGCTGGTTTTGTCTGATTTTCTGTGGGTGCTGAGCGGCGACTTTGTTAAGCCAGTTGGCCCATGATTTATCGGCATCTTCTACATCACCTGTCAGAACTGGGGCTTGATCCTCAAGTTCAACCCTCATGTTGTCAGGTAAGGTTTTTGGCCATTTATTCCTAATCCCGGATGATTTAGGAATGAAATGTTGTATCTGTAATTTTTCAAGTGTGAACGGGATGAAGTAGTGGTCTGACCATGGTATCGGTATTGGTGTCCCTATCTTTAGATTACCGTCATTTGAGAAGATGGCATCCAGTATATGCCCTTTTACATGCGTGCTAGTGTTTATCAATTGTATAAACTGAGGGTTTTTACACACCCTAATGAATACCTTAAAGATGAAAGCTTGTTGGAGTCAGGCAATATTTGGTACATTATTCACTAATAACCTTCAGAAAAATGTAAATTTGAAGAATAATTGGTCTCTTCTACTTCTGCACTGTCTGGGGATGTTGGAATCCATAACTGCACTCCTCTCTCTGCGAGTACTAGCCCCCTTGTGAATATCCATTTATAATAAGCCCCACCCCTTACCAGTAAATAAATACACAAATCAGAATATAAAATAACATATTCCCTCTGTTTCAAATAACATACTTGCATAATTTGAATGTTAATTGAAGTTGTATGTTGGAATGCTCTATTCTTCTCAATGCAATGCATTGTTTGTGTCCAGTAGTATAGATTTCATAACTGTAAACAAAGTTACGTGCTCGACCCATTTCCTTAATTATATATTGTCCATTCTCTGCTAGCTCCCTTTTCTGTAAAAATTGAAGATTCATAGTCACATACTGTACGAACCCTACAATGACGTCTCTTCGTGTATACCTTGTTTTCCTTAGTTAACTTAAATGAGTCTGAAACAAATGATGTTGAATCACTAGGGGTGTTACAGACTCCGCCTCTGGACGTTACTTCTTCCAACTCTGTAAATAAACGATATTCAGTGTGTGCTGCAAACCTATAGCTATACTTGATATTACTGTGTACTATCATTATACGGTTCAATATTTGTATACTGACTATTAAACTGTATAGTGTCTTATGCTAAGCACTCTGATGCTGTGGTCTAGGGCCTTGTACGCGCCATGCAAAGACCTCAAACATACACATTTCTTTCTTAGGTGATGCTGGTTTTTGCCGCTCACAGGATCCCTGTGTCCTCAAACACCCTCTGTGGTGTTTGCAGCTCTGCGCCCTTCCTCTCGGACCGCAGCCAGCGCTGTTCGACTCCAGCAGATGTTTGTGATTTCTCGGACAGTGGGAACCCCATGAGCGTCTTCTGTGTTTTTGTTTCTTTATTCCCTCTCATAAGGCCGGCATTGCTGAAATCCGGATGTTACTTTTTCTATTCGGGACCTTTCATGCGCTTTTTATCAGCAAACTTCAGCAGTAGCTTACTTAGCGTCCAACATATAGGGCTGGTGTTATATTTAAGCAGTGCTTAATTTGTAAAAAAAAAAAAAAGTGCTCGAGGTATCGTCAGGAGGCCACTGCCAATCGAACCACCCATTGCCCCTGCCAGTGTTGCCAATGGAAAACCAACACAACTACTATCCATCTCACTCCTATAAGTGTGACAGCTCAGATTATTCCAGGCCCCCAAAGCTCAACGAATGTCTTGGGCAGCAGCTGTTAGTCATTATACTGTATATTTAATTAATAAACAACTGTTGTTGTGCTCATACCTAAATTAGGTAAACAGTGCCACCATGTGGCAGACTGTAATAAGCACCATTGTTGACAATTAAGTGCCGGTGCCAAGCACTGGAAACCACTGGCTCAAATTTAGCCCTGCATTTAAGGTGATTGTCCACAGCTGCAAAACGGTGACAGACTGCAAAATAAAAACCAAACATTTAACTGTTCATAAGAAAGGGACATAAGAAAGAGGGGGGATGTCAAAATAGCAAAATGTAATTTTGTTTAGTGCTCTGAAAGTAATTCATTAGTTGTTGAAAGCAGCAAGCGTCAGTGGCCCGCTAAAGAGCTTTACGCAGGGTACGAGTCGGGGGTACACGCGGGTGGACGGTGTCCACCCACTTTTTTCACGGGGTGGACACCGCCCACCCTGCCAAGAAGTTGGGCCCCACTGACAAAGATGCTGAATTCGTCCCGGTGTAATTTCCAAATACCGTAACACTTTCAGCAGCGCCTGCTCGTTGTTAACTGTTTTCGATCTGCAACAAAGTGCAGGTGGGGACTGAATGAGGCTCTCTTATTTCTGATTCCTGCTGGGCCCATAACAAAGGCCGAATCTGAGGGGTCATCAGGCCTCCTTTTGTTGGAGTCTCCTGGCTGACAGCAGTCAGGAGCCTCACACCTAGAAGCAAATGCAGCAGAGGGGAAACAAAGGTTAGCACTTCACACATACTTAAGAGGCAGCTTTTCACTTTGTTCAGGCTCTGTTTAGGAGATTTGCATGCACTGTAAGAACGTCAGATGTGTCCATCTTTCCCAGTATTTGCACATAATAAATAGCATTTATATAGCGCTTACTACCCCTGAGGAGGCGTTTTAATAATTTAAATATCACTATTTTTTCTTTTAAAGCACTATGGGTAGAGGAAGCTTTTTCGCTGACAAAAGGCAACATTGGTGTATGTGAAGCTTATAAAAGTGTGAATCTTCTGCCTAAATCAGGAGGGTTTGCAAGTATACTCGAAATGTGCTCAAATGTACTCATGTTACACCTGCTAAACATATATGTGAGGGCTTAAGATCTGATGTCACTTCTTGTGATGCCACTTCCTGTGATGTCACACGCTGTGATGTCACGCGCCGCGATGTCAGGCGCCGTGATCCCACTTGCATACTGATTAATTAGGTTAGTCCCCCCACTTCTTTTTTGAGGACTTGTGCCCTGGCTTTACGCCTTAGATTTAGATGCTGTACTCCAAAAATGGAGTAGCTGCTGCTTACTGCGAGTTACAGAAAAGAGATGAGTGCCAGGAATGAGAATGTATTGCAACTGCTGCTACACGCCACTAAAGGACCAACCTCCTTTTAGCCACAGATTTGTTTCGATCAAGAGTCGTCCTTCATTAGAAGCCAAGTATAAGTTAGGTTACTCTGGTTACAGCCTTAAGGCCTGCCTTTGCTAACAATAGATTGCATGAGAATACTTAGCTGAAATTTCCCATGACAAATTTTGGAAAGTAAAACCGTATATTGTTCTTCTATCTGACTTTCTTTCATTCCCAAAAAGGGGAAACCTGGAGGCCGTCAATTAGCCATTTCGTTTCTCGTATGCCCTTGCTTATATTTTTGACGTTGTCCATTGATACCTGGAAACTGTCACATTGACACATTTGTTATCCACTGCAGCACTCCGTTCTTCTTATTGTGTTGTTTACAACACATATTTTTCTTGCATTATCTTATTGCCAGCTGCTGCATGCCGCTAAAGTCCTCCCATGCCTCTGTACTCAGGGGGTGGTCAACTGTCCACTCTTGGTCCTGCGCGCTCTTACTTCTAGCTAGTTCAGGGGTGAATCTGTGGCACAAAGGCCCTTCTTCACGGACTCCAGACTCTTGGGGGGTAGAAGGTCAGCACTCATCCGTGCCATCCACACTTCACTATCTGTTCATTTGACTTGCCCATCGGTCTTGCAGTAATTCTGTCCAATTTGCATCACGCTTTGTCTGCCTCTCTGTCTGTCATTTCCTCTTTTTCTGTTTTTTTTCCTTCTCTCTTCTCTCTGCCTCTTTCTTCCGCCTCACTGTTCTCTTCCAGTTGCATGTTTTCCTATTTTTGCTATATCTAATTCGCTCTTTTTGATCTTTACACCCACCCCTTCCCTCTCACCATCTTCCTCGTTCCTTCCCTTCTGTTTCTTACGCCCCTTTTTCTCAGTTACTTTTCCTTCACTCTCCCTTCTTTCATACTATACTTTTTGTTCGACCTTCTGCTTACCATCTGGCTCTATTCTCTCTCATTGTTTTCTACTCTCTTTCTAAAACATTGTCCTTGCTCTCCTCTCCTGCTAGTTATTGAAATGAAATGAAATGAAATGAAATGAAAAGGGTTTTTATAAAGCGCATGGCTACCCGGAGGCATCCCAGCGCTGTGACAGTAACTAGAGTTGAAGTGAGCCTTAACGGATAGAGCCAGGTCTTCAGATGTTTTCGGAATGTGAGGTGATTGGGTTCTTTACGGAGGTCCAATGGAAGGGCGTTTGGCGGCGTTGTAAGAGAAGAGCCGTCCCCTGCTTCTGGCCTTCTTGATCTTTGGTATTGCTGCTAGGTGGAGCTCATCTGAGCGTAGTCTTCTGTTGGCCTTGTAAGGACGGATCAAATTTTTGATAATGGGTGGACCGCTCCCTCCCAGGGACTTATGGGCGACACACATGGCTTTAAAATGGATTCTTTCTTGAACCGGGAGCCAGTGGAGAGCGCACAGCGCAGGCTTTGCTGAGCAGCGGTTGTGGGTCCCCATAAGCAGCCTTGCAGCAGAGTTCTGCACGATCTGTAGTTTCGTGATAGCTGAACTAGGGGCACCCAGGTAGAGGGCATTGCTATAATCTAACCGAGACAGAATTAGAGCTTGGGCCAGTTATTGCATTCTATAGGTACATTTCACTCTTTATCCTTTCGCTCTCCCGCATTTATTTTGAGCTCTTCCACCTCCTCTCTTCATCCTTTTTAGGTCTTGCCTAGCAGTGCGCATGCGCTGCTCTGCGAGACTTATTGTAAGGGGGCTTCAAAAAGCTGACCACACGCTCGTGCGTGTGTGGCCTATTGCTTGCGGTTACCCGCACAGGCACCATCTGTTTTGAATTATCATGCCCAGACGCGTGCGCGATAATTCAAAACAGATGTTGTGGCGCGCGCGCGCGCGCGCGCGCACCACTCGCATGCTTGTTGTCCCAATGTTGACGCCCACGGCCTAAGGCTTGCGTTTACGCGCACGGGCCACATCTGTTTTCAATTATCGTGCCCAGACGCGGGAGCGATAATTGAAAACAGATGGGCTGCCTGCTCTCCCAAGCGCGCGCGCACCACTCGCGGGCTTTCCTCATCCGTTGCCGCCGTCGCCACCCCCGACCCCTTTGCTTGTTGAACGTGGTCTTTAGTGAAACTAATGCTGACTTTTGGCGGGCCTAGCGCTCAGGACACAATAATGCTGCTCCATTCCTGATGCATAAGTAAGCACATGCACACAGGTTGTGAAGGCTTTCTGGTTTCGTACATCCGAGGGAACTGCTAAACCTTTCTTAATTGATAAATAAACTGTACCACCGTCCCACAGTCTATTAGAGAAAACTCCCTCAAATTAGTGCATGCAAGGTCGCCATCTTTAAATACACCTCGGTTAGTGAAACTGTTTGAAAGAATACAATAACGTATATAAAGTGCACGTTTTAACTTGCGATTTAATTTTTTATGCCTGCTAGCGGTTTTAATGGGGAAGAAGATGTGGCGTAAAGGCCGCAGCTGTCGACTTTGAAAGTGAGGAACACGGTGCGAATTTCGGCGTCGGCTCACCATCCTGCGATTCTGTGCAAATAACTTTCTTTACCCGTGCATACATTAAAAAATGAATGTGTCCTTGTGTGTTGTAACTGGTGTTCAATAAAGCACTCCAATACCTTCGCCGTTCAGGTCAAGTTAGCACTATATAAACTGCAAAAAGAATGTTTAACAAAATGTTGAATGACAAAAACACAGGGGAACTCTGTGTTGCACTATTAGGTCATCTTTTCAGAACAGTAGCACATTTTGACGTTTGGAAACGTATTTTATTTTGAAATTGAGAGAATAATAAACGCGCTCCAATGACGATTTCATACATTTGTTTGGAATGCCTTGCCTCCTACATCTATCACTCTGTCGCCGCAAGGTGAACTGTCAAACTCAAAGTCCATCACGAGTGTGACAGGCCGGCTTCAGTAGAGCGCAGAGCACACTACAATTCCCATGGTACAGCTTTGCACCCCAACTTCCTTGACACGCAGCGTACTAGCTTATTTCTGTTTCTCCCGCTCACTGCAGTTTACTTCCTGTCGGGTTTCAAGCAAAAATGGCGACTGTGCTGCAGCAGGTTCTGGAGCGCGCTGAGCTCGCCAAGTTACCCAAAGGGGTGCAGGGCAAGCTCGAGAGGTTCCTCTCAGACCAGCAGAGCTAGATCGAAGCATTGCGCGCGCGCCATGAAAGAGTCGCGTGGACAGCGGTGAGCATGCGAGCGGAGGCGACCCTGTTGTGTCAATTCCATGTGATGTACTCTAGTTACATGTATGCTTCTTTATATGTATGACTGAGGAAAAGTTCATCCGGCAAAATTTCTCTGCTAACTTTTGCCGAAGCATGTTTTCTCAGATTTTATGTTATGGGCTGCTTTTTATGTGTGTCCTCCTGTCAGGGGCAAACAGTTTCTTGATTTTATGTATTGCCATTACTAGATGATGCTTGTGGGTAGCACACCACGTTTGCATCCCAGTGCTTTTCATTTACAGATTGTCAAGTGTGTTGTTCGCATTGGCGTATTTGTTTCACTTTAACTGCCAGGAAACCACCTCTTGTCCGTTTGACATGTAATGACCTATCAAGTAGCAAAGATACTGTTGAACTCTTTTGCTTTTGGGCAATGTAGCGCACATGTCACGAAGTGATAATGCAAAGTCTTCAAGACTAGATGACATAACTGTTGGGCTTGTATTTTCAGATTTCTGCCTATAGCTAGCTAGTGCTATTTGTGCAACATATGTACATCTGTTATCAAAGAGGCACGTTTTGAGAAACCTAGAGGCAAATGAATGACAAAACTCTACTCCGGTTTTGGGCTATAAGGTTCCTAATGGAAGCTACTTTTTATGGTGACGCTGAAGAAAGACGACCCTCCATCTAGTCTTCCTTTCCAAACATACGGGGGATGGTTTTAGTTGAAGATGTCTCAAATTGTTGTTGACTAGACTAGGTAAAATATCACACTCTACCGTTGGCTTACTGTAGTTTTAAGAACACACATGCCTTTGTTTTATGTGCACACTAAAATAGATATTATGCCTGGCCCTGATTTTACTTTTTAACAGGCGTACAAGATCAGTATGACTTAAATGGGGTTTGAGCCCCAGTCTCTGATGACTGACGAATCTTTGTAGTGGGCTCAAATGTTTTAAAAGCAGCAACTCTTTGCAATGTTCTGCATTCTGTTAATGGAAGGAGGAAGGAAGGAAAAGAGTAGGGAATAGAGGGATGACTGGTGAAAAGGAAGAAAAAAACGTAGGAGCATAGATAAACAAGCATTGGCATAGCCAATAGGTCTCGCCTTTGGGACCTTATAAGTGTTTAGCCATGCAACATTTGATGTTGTTGCACCAAGGATATTGTGTTGCATAACTAAATACTTATAAGGTCCCAAAAGCGAGACCTATTGGCTATGCCAATGCTTGTTTTCTCTTCTTGTAGAAGCTGCTCATTCGGGCCCATTCTGTTCACAGCTCCCACTTGAGTCTGTACAGGAGCGACTCAGGAGGAAGCTGGGCGGTTCTGATTCAACTTTCATTCATTGTGATGGGACAAGTTAAGAAGGCACACCCTGGTTTCTGCCTGTTCGCCCTCACTGCAGTGTTAAACGTATTAATACACAATTTGACACACATCTAAAAACACAACACCTGGATGTCTTTTATGGCTGCATCCTTTTTAGGTCGAACCTACTAGATAGCGCCTGAGCTGTCTTTTATGAAGCAGTTTGCAGGATTACCAAGAACATACACAAGCTCGGAGCATACCTATTGCTTACCATTCATTGGCCTTCCTGTCACTCTCATTTGCCTGCTTCTTATTGTTGTCCCCACTTGCGAGTCTTGTATGTGTCACTCCAATGGAACACAGTCTCTTTGCCATCTGATTTGACTGCCTGGCATCCATGCTTCCATTGCTTACTTTTCAAGCAGTACTTTTTTTCTTTTTGGTTAAGCACTCCACAAGAGTGCATGTATTTTCCAGCAGTCTCCTGTGTGCATTTCTCTCCCCCTGCACGCTGTGTTGCTCTGTCACGTGTTTGCTTGTGGCCACCCCCCTCCATGTTGCTCTAAGGTCCTCACCCCTGTTGCTTTCTGACCTGTGTACTTCTCCCCCACCACTCCACTTTGCTCTCTTGCCTGTTGCTTCTCCTCCCCATCCCATACGTCATGTTGCTTTCCCCCACTGCACCCTCTTTCTCTGCCACCTGTTGCTTCTCCTCTTGAGCCCCTGCCTCAGTGTTGCTTTTGTCACACCCACCCTCTGTGTTGCTTCCCTGCACCTTCCTTCTCTATTGCTGCTCCTCCCCACCTCTTTGCTGCTTTCTCTCGAAGCGCCATCCGTGTGGCCTGGAATAGTCTGAATTGTCACACTTGTAGGACAGTGAAGGTTAGTAGTGGTGTTGATACTGTCATTTGCAGGGGCAATGGGTGGCGCAAGCTGTAGTGGCCTCCTGAGAAGGGCCCTGGCATTTACTTTTTTACAGATTAAGTACTGGAAATGGCCAATAGGTCTCAAAGGCGCGCCCTATTGGTTTTGCCAATGCTTGTTTACCCTCATTCCACCATGTACATTGTACGGATAACAAACAAGCGTGGATCAGTGCAATCTGAAAAAATATCTGGAGACGAGCAGCCACAGAAAATCCTTGCACAGTTATATCTCCCGAGGTGCAATCCCCAGATAATCTGCCCCTCCCCAGCACCCTGATGCTATCTAGCTAAGTTTTCGCTCTGCAAGTACCCTACATACATACATACATACATACATACATACATACATATATAGTTGTCAGGAGCCCCATCTCCTGATATTTGCATTTGAAAAATGATCACTTAATCTTCTTTCAGCCAGGCCGGATCATCGCACCTGAATGTTCGAGACACGTGCTGCACCAACATTTTATTTTTTGAGGAATTGCATAACTTTTATTAGGTTGAGATGTAACTTCAGCAGTCCTCCCTCGTGCTGAGGAGAGTGTTTATGGGATCAAATTAAGGCCTCGCCTGCACAATAGCATAAAAATCTTTCACATTCCAAGAGCCAAAACCGTTGAACCCGGTTAATGCTTTTTAATGCAGGCAGAGTGTCTCAGTGAGACCAACATTTGATACTTTCTTCTGTTGCGGTCTAGTGGTCACAGGTCAGAATTGCAGCAAAGTCAACTCACCTTCTATCTTGCAGAGGTAGGTAAATTGAGTACCATTATTAGGGGGTAATAGTAAAACCAGATATTTTCAGCAATTGGTAAGCATCTTATGTGAAGCACAAAGCTATCTGTGTTAGGTGCCGCAAGCACATTAGAAAGATTCCAGCCCGCAGAGACCGGTGGATTATCGCGAGAAGGAATATGTGACATTACAACGCAAGTCGTTACAACGACTTGTGCTGGAGGGCGCTGGACTTAGGAATAGTTGGATTTACTATTCCAACTCCAGTCTACGTACAGTAGGGAAGGTGTTGGAATAGTAAATCTTACTATTCCTTAGTCTAGAGCGCCATCCAGCGCAAGTCGTTGTAATGACTTGCGTTGTAATGACTGTGATGTAAAAGCATCGCGTTGTAACTACCGCGTTGTAAAGGTCGTTTCCCCGCGAGAAGCTGTAGCGCTTCGCGAATATTCTACGAATCATAGTTCCTCGTCCAAAAGTCTGTTTACTGTAGAGACTCATTATCTGTCAAGGCCTTCAAACTAATGTAGTAACTAATGGCTCTTCCGGGATAGTGAAGATAAACACAATAAATAAAGATTACATAAGGCCAAAAATAAAGTGAAGTTTGGGGATATGATTAAGTTTGACAATCTCCTTAAATGGAGACAGAAGGCTCTGAAAAGGCTTCAGATGGATGTCCGTGTATTCCCACTTTGTCAACACAGTGTGTGTCATCACTAAATAAAACCAGTGGCAGAAGTTAACGTAGGCTAGACCAGTGCTTCCCAAACTTTTTAGAACCGTGACCCACTTTTTAGAATGACAAACGTTTGCGACCCACATAGATTTAATGGATATGAGGCGGGCGATTTTTAATGTAACTAAAGCATAGTGTGACAGCACACTGTCATTTACTGACAGCATATGTTCCATTAAAATGGTTATCTAAATATGCACAGACGTACAGCTTTACTAAAAAAATCATGTTGCACACAAATGACAATGTGTGGAAATTAGGTTTCAGTGAATATTTATCATTTGTGCATCCCCAAGTAAAGCGTATGGATTTGTTTTGATCCTATTAGAATCTTTGTTTCCATCGCACTTCAAAATTACAAAAAATGTGCTTCATTTTTGATTTCCAAGATGCTGAATGTGTACTGTTCACTTACAGCTATTTGCATTTTGTTGTGTGTTCCAAACAAATGACATCCTATAGCCTTTCCCTGTACTCCAGGAAGATAGTCACATAATTCACATTACTTTTCTTTCTCTTGCTGCAAAGTGAGAGGAGTTTGTAAACACCAATCTAATGTTAAAAAATAAGCAGCAATCTGTCACAAGACATAGCCTGACATTTGACCTCTGTCTTTGAGGCACAGCAAATGTGAGAAGATAAACACAGAATTTAAAGGCATCTTTATTCATTGCTTGGACTTTCACAACCCACCAAAAATCGGCTATTGACCCACAGTTTGGGAGATACTGGGCTAGCCCTTACTAACTCGCATCAGCAGTTCCTGTTCTAGCTACTATTGCTCCTCAGCTCGGAGTCCTTGAGAGCTGAGGCCATGGAGCTTTCAGAAGAAGCACACCCTGGAGGAAATGCTCCACGACCAGTTGCAAACTGTTTCTACTGGATCCAGACATGATGAGTGGCCTTCTGGACATATACTGCAGTCAATTTCTACTTGATTTCAGGTTCATCTTTGAATTGGGATATTTGTGAACTGTGACATACCTGCAGAAGATTAGTTATTTGGCTGGGAACGATTCAAGATGGATCTTGGCACTGGGGTGGAAACAAACATACGGAGCTGAAAGCTGTGGGGTAAACAATAGGGTGTTCCAAAGAAGGCAACTCTGCTTTCTGAAGTTCTGACATTAAAAACAAAAGTGGCAGCCCACTGACATGCTCTGGGTAGGTCGTCCGGCTTCACCGCCGCATCCACACTGACGCTAAAATCTAACGTTCCTTCTACCATCACTTGAGGAGGCCTGTGACTCACCCTAATTGGGTCGGGATTTTTATAAGGTACACCACATTTAGGTTTTTAGTGATTGGTCTACCCCCTTACTAACTAGTACTCCAACCACTGTGTAGCTGATAATTCGATTTATGGTCCTGACGAATTGCCAATTGATCACTTGTGTGACAGATCAGGCAAGAAACATGTTGACCTTTCTGAAGAAGCAACCACAGAACATTATCAGTGGGCTACCACTTTTGTTTTTAATTAGACAAGAAGACTCATCCATTAAAATTATTTAAGAATACTACTTAGTCTATTTTACACTGCCCTACGCACTTTGCACATCAACATACCCATCTACACTCCACGGCCCTACACCAGCACTTCACATTACAGCATTGGAACAAAAGATCTTTGAAAAACAGCCCCTTCAAAGGTGCCAGTAGGGGATTGCAGTGCTGGCCCGACGAGGAGTAAGCCCAATGATGAAGCTTGACACCCATTGGGGTGTGTGAGGGCCCCATTTCCTAAAGGAGCTGGCTCCTGTCCTATCATTAGGATTCAAAACCGACTAGTCTTTTATTCTCTCTTTCTATCAGAAAGGAACTGCATACCTGGTTGATATTACTTGATATTTAATAGGGGCTTGTGTCCTGGACCTATAAGCGCCCCCAGCCTCCCCCTTCTTTGATGACATACTTGTAAATATTTGGACATCTGTGTATTCCCTTCACACACATTTACACAGATTTTCAATTACACCTGGAATACATAACCATTGTTCTGTGTGCTCTAAATAGAGGCCATCTCATTGACAGGCACTTTGCTTTGCCTTCAGCCTCAGCACCAGAGCTCTCAATCAAAGCGTCTCATAAACACCTGGCATGACTCAAAGTATGCACTATACAAGAGTAATAGGATGCACGAAGAAAATACAGAAACACAACATGATGAAATAGCCAACACTCTTGGGGAATGCAAGATTAAGTACAACATGTGAAATAAAACTAAATCTCTGACATGCATTACCATAAGGTTTTTAACATTCATTGGTCGTAAGTCAATTCATGTTTTTGGCATTAATTTTAAGGGCATGAAGATAGGGCACGTTTTAACGCCATACAGCATGTAACTGTCTTAACAATGAGCACATAATCATTCGCGCTTGACTTAGATATTTGGATCAACTTTGTAAGGGAACCTCCCAGGCCCCGCCTGACTTAAGAGAAGTACTAAGGCCCTGATTATCTAAGGCCAAAAAATCTTTGTGTTGTTGTTGGACGTTTTTTTAAATTAATTAATTTTTATTAGTGCCAACAGCCAAGAAATGAATACGCTGTCTGTAGTACATAACATTTATGATTTAAGTAGTTGGCAGATTGTGAGACCTTCGGCTGACAGAAGAAAAAAGTGTGAAAATGGTACCGTTGCTTACCTTTATGAATCTCATTGCATTTTTCTGTATTTGAAGAAGGGGAGTGTGTGATTTTTAAAACTACCTACTATACCATCTTTGTAAATGTAGTGGTCTGATAACACGTATACAAAGTTACCAAAACAATATATAATTCTCTCTCATTCGAGAAAGGCAAAAAGCAAACTCTGTTGACTTGTTTCCAGTAGTGTAATCCAACAAAGGTTGCATCTCGACAGTGCCCCCTACAGTATGTATTTGGAAAGGTGTTGTGCCGTCAGTGTCATGAACGGTAGCCTACCCAACCTTGGCGGATATGTGTTCAGTTTCACATTCTCTTTGACAGAATCACAGACGTCACTGATAATGTACTTCATTCATCCAAACGGATGGAAAATGGCAATCATTAGACATTTCAGGACTCCTATTATTCCATAATTTGCTAATCAGCAGCAGGACAGGACAGAGGCGTTTCTTCAACAGAACCCGTCTCTTCTTACCACAAAGCCTAAGTATTCCGCAAGCGCCCACAGTAATCCCTCGCCCAGAGAGCGCGAGCTGCCATTCACTGTGACGACGACAGCAGGACCGCGACTATTCAGCTGACTCTATTTGCGTCACGAAGGGCCCCTCACTGTCATCTTTGCCACCATCTGTACTCCATTTACCAGCAGAAGGTAAAGAGCTTGTACTTGTTGAGCACACTAGCATTTTACTGGAGGAGACCCAACACCAGCATCGTCAACGACAAATTATAGTGCAAAGGGTTACCTGAAAAAACAGATGCTAACTTTGTTTCTAGTATTCCCATCCGATCTTTGAAGGTTGTGTGTCTTTGTGACTGATGCAAATCACCCCGTGTTACCAAAGAAAGCAGCATAGCAAAACAAATCAACAACAAAAGAGGGAAACGCTTACGGTAGGTCGAAGATTAAATCCTGCATTGAAATGTACAGCTCACAAAAACAAGTTACAGGGAAGAAATGTAATATAGTTAATAAACCGTCACATATTGCATTGTAAGGGTTAGTGGCAATATTATTATTAGTAGTACTAGTATTATTATTGGGAATTGAAGCAGTACTGCTAGTGTTATTATTACTACGAATAATGCTATTATGAATTGTGATTATTAATATGTATTAGTAATTTTAAGTTCAAAGATAACTTTTTGCTTTCTCATTAACATTCACAATCAATGCCTAAATATATGAAAAGTTGCTGTGCAAATTAATTTTGTTTTTAATTATGTTTCTGCAAAGTGTAAAACATATTTCAATAAAATGTACTATAAAATGAAGATTTTAAAATGAATGTTTAGTGCACTGAGTCTATACATATATCAATGAGCCTGTTTTAGGTCCCTTTTTGACCAGCTAATTGCCTAGGTTTTTTGCTTCTACTTGCATTTTCCCTGTCCTAGGACTTATTGTGCTTTGCAGGGGGTCCCTTTGTATCTCAATTTATTTACCCACAGCTTGTCTGTGTGGGGCTGTTCTTTGTATCACCTCTTTGATTGCATCATATGTCAATATTCTTTTCATTTTTTTCTCTTTTCTGTGTATACTAGGTCTGTATTACATTTGACCTCAGATCTATTTTTCACTCTTTCCCTGTTTTTTAGTACACTGTTCACTATGGACTGCATTTGACCTTAGATCTATTTTTCACTCTTTCCCTGTTTTCTAGTACATTGTTCACAATAGACCAACTCAAAACTTTTGGGTTCACTGATGAGGAGTTTGCCACACTAGTAGGTTCAAATACCAACTTTCGGAATTAGTCTAATTCAACATTTAAAGGGAATAATGAAGTTAACCAACTCATCAATCTTAAAAAGAAACTTAAACGCATGGAAGCGCATGGTGAGTTCATGCTCGAATATCTTAGAGCAGGAGTTATCCCGCAAGGCCTGAGGATTCGTAATATCCCTGGCCTGTTTGTGCATATTAGACAATTTTTAGAAAAGTGGACACAAATCGCAAATAGATGTTCTCACGATCTAATGATTCTCATTGTTGAGACCGCTAAGGAGTTAGTGGCATCCCTAAAAAATGAATTAGCTGAATTAGAGAAAAAATTCCGTAAAAATAACGCCCTAGACGAAGCTAAGAAAAAGTTGGAGAAAGCAGATAGAGAATTAGCTTCCTTCACTGAGTACTTAGTCAAACGTAAGACAGACAAACTCAATAAGGATATCCGTTACAATTCCCAAGAAAAAACTTATCCATATCTGGCAGAAAACTTTTACAAACAGAACCAATATGCCAATGATGACAATCCTCGCCCGCGTCGAGTACAAACATTCTCCGATACCTCGGATTCCGAGGGGGAAGGAACAGGATTCCAATATGATCAACAAGGACCTCATAAATCTTATGAATCAAATCGAGGCAATATGCAACCTTTTTTAGGCCAGCGTGCACCACGAAGAGGCCGCCAAAAAGTCAGGTTCCAACCACAGTTTCGAGGCAATTATCAAATGCCTTTTTACCAGCCCAACAACCAACAAATGTTGGAGACACGCAATGGCCAGTATTGGAGGAAATAAATAAAATACCTATTTTTAATTTGTCATCGACGGCTCTAGATGTACCAAGTACCACTCTGTTATCTAAGGGTTTGTCGTACGTACCTCATGCCAGAGCTAATATCTTTGAATTACATCAAGACATGGTATCGTTTTTCGCAAAATCAGACTCAAAAATTCTTTGCTGATAAAGATCCAAGTATAGATTGCGTTCAGAATTTCTCGGGCCTAACCAATCCCTCTATGTTCACTCCTACACTCGACCAGCTTGGACCTGAGGTTGAAGTGTTTGAACATACAGTACTCAATCGTCTAGAGAAAGCCACTAAAATATATACCTAAACCCACCTATAATCTCAACAAAGACGAATATCTCTCCCTACAAAAGATCGCACATGATAAAAAACTCACAGTGAAAGGTTGTGATAAAGGTGGAGGAATTGTGGTGCTAGACACCACTACCTATGAACGTAAGATGAAAGCACTCCTTAACGATCAGACTTTTTACATCAAAGTTATACGTGACCCTACTAGTAAAGTCTCTACTAAAATCCATCTCATTACCACCCAGGCTTTACAAAACGGGGAAATTTGTGATAAGGAGTTCGAGTTCTTGAATTGTCAGGAACCCAAGATGCTTTGCATCTATGGGATCCCCAAAATTCACAAGGATTTATTAGATCCTCCATATCGTCCAATTGTCTCTACAATTGGATCTATTACCGAACCCTTATCAAAATACACTGACAAGATATTAAGACCCCATGTTGCTAAAATTCCTTCGTATATCATGGATAGCCATAATTAAGAAAGTCGAACATCTTCCTTTTAACCATTGTCGAGACACATTAGTGACTCTCGATATCGAATCACTGTATAGTAACATTCCTCAACGTGAAGCTATTGAAGCAGTCACGTGGTTCATTGAAGTATTCAATATACCATGTCCTAAGAATTTTCTCCTGCAAAGTTTAGAAATTATACTTACTGAGAATACCTTTGAATTTGGAAATACATTATATAAACAGATCAAAGGCGTAAGTATGGGGGCATCTGTTGCCCCTCGATTGCCAATATTTACATGGCACTTTTTGAGAATAAAAATATTCACAATGACATGGCACCTTTTTTTGAATCAGTAACTTGCTGGTCCAGATATATTGATGATATTTTTTTTATTTGGACGGATACAGAAGAAAATTTGATTGAATTTTTAGCTTGGCTCAATTCATGTGATCATAATTTAAAGTTTACCTCCGATTACAGCCATAGCTAAGTTGAGTTTCTGGATATCATTATCCGCCACAATGATGGGTTGTTAGAAGTGGATTTGTTTGTCAAACCCACTGCACGCAATACATTGTTGGAATATAATAGTTACCATCCACGGGCTCAAAAAGAAAGTATACCTTTCGGGCAGTTTTTACGACTGCGCCGAAATTGCTCCAATCTGACAGATTTCGACAAACAAGCCATCTCTATGAAAGCAAAATTTGCTGCAAGAGGGTACCCCCACAGATTGATTCGTGAATCTTTCAAAGAGCACGATTTTATGACAGAGATTCACTTTTAAAAGACAAAATACCATCTACAACCAATCAATTGGTGTGTGTCACTAAACATTCTACACTCAATGAAAGAGTTAGACAAATTGTCAACTCTAGTTGGCACATTCTCAATAGCGACCCTGAAGAGCAACATAAACTCCCTAAGCCGATGTTTGCACACCGACGGAACAAGAACATAAAAGATATCATCACCAGATCTAGATACATGGAGGGTACGCCCTTCATTCAAAAAACAATTGATGGTGAACTTCCCATTAAAGGAACATTTAAATGCTCTAAATGCAAAGCTTGTGATTATGCCATAGAAGGAGACACTTTACCCTTAATGGCTACCAGATCACAGCCAAGAAGATGTTTAACTGTAAAACCAAAAACGTGATTTATCTTCTTGTGTGCCCCTGTGGTTTGGGCTATGTGGGCGAAACCTCACGAGCATTTCATGTTCGACATACGGAACATCGCTCAGCGATACATACAGCTAAAACCAACGCGCCATTAGTCAATCACTTCTTACAATATAAACACACTGCCAATGATGTACGATGGTTCATCATAGAAAAAATTGAAATCCCCCATGGTGAAAGAAGTGATGCAGTTCGTAAAAAACGTGAGGTCTTTTGGATTTTTGTCCTAGACACATGGAAACGGGGTTGAACAGTGAAATACCGTGGGAAAATGCCATCTGTTATCATTTATAATAGTGGTTACTCACCCCTTTTTCTATTCTGTTTCATAACTCGACCTTTTTTCTATCTACATTGTCAGCGCGCCTTTACATATACTGATGCCAGCATGGTGCGGTATTTTGGATATGTAACTATCTATGTACATCTATATCAGTTCTTATAGACATAGGAATTTTGGTTTAAATAGTGTAGTTCTGTAGGTTTAGTTTGGGAAAATGCCATTTTTATATATCAATAACAGTGGTTAATTACCTTTAAAATCTGTCGTTTCATTATCTCCTTTTTTTCTTCAACTCTAATTACCTATTTGACTGAGCCTATTCCTTGCCTGGACTGGTATTAGTTTTTATTTAGTTTTTGTTTTTATTATCGGCGCGATGCGCTTTTTGCACACGATGCCAGGATGTTGTAGCATCTTTGAAATATACCAATTTGGTTTAATTTGTAAAAGTTCACCTTATCGACTATGTACATATGGCAGTTCTGATATAGTTCTACTATATTTATTATAATTATAGTTGCCTTCATTTCCACCTGTAGTATTGACGAGATCATCGTCTGTTTTCTGTCCTTATTGTTTTCATTACGCGCTCTTAACGCATGACGTAATCATGCTGCGCCATTTGCTAATTGTTCTCACAGAGCTGTGCGCGTATAAATTCACGCGTTTTTACATCTTGCTTTTCCGAGCCCGGGAAACATGCCGTAACCAGAAGAATCCTTGTACCAAGTAAGTAGTGAGGCCATGTCTCTACCGCATCTTCGACTTCAAATTTGGCTTACGGTTTAACTTTAGCTATTTTACGGCATTATTCTCGCGACCTATATTGAACTACCTCAGGATGCAGCATGTCAGTTACACGGCTTTTACTTATCACTGTTTAGTGTCTTATTTATGGCCACACAGCGTTTGTGCTGAGCCCCATGTGTGACTTTTATTTAGTTATCCGTACGGATTTTCAGGTACACTCTATTATACTTTGGTATGTAACATGTCAGTTTTCCAGCTTTTATACATCATTGCTAAGTGCCTCTATTTACGGTCGCATAGTGCTCTAGGCTCTCTGACGCTATGACGAATACGGCTTATGCTATAAATCATTGTTAAGCTGCCGGTATCCACGGCCAGTTAACAGTTTGGCTTTCTCTGACGCTAAGACTAATACAACTGATGTCCTCGCTTTTAGACTTAAGCTTTGACATGCGCTTAGCCAGGACAGTTACGTTGAGAATAAACTCTTATATTTATTGCTATTTCATTTCTCTCTGTATGAGATTACATCATTTTGTAATTAGTGAACGCGTTTAGCCTTTACAGTGTAGCATACACTGTTTGTCATCATAAACATAGCTAATTTCATTTATTTCTTTTTTTCCTATTCACAGTGTTTGGTCTCTTTCACTGAGACCATTACGCGGTCCTATATAATTCCATATAATCGCGATTGCCCTCCAGTTCTCTGTGAAATAGAACCTCTTTAACTGGCAACAATTACATACCGTTTATCTGGAGAGTTCTGATCGGTTTGCCTGGCGACTCTCTTTATTCTCATGAGATCGATACATTATTTCTGGTGTTAGGTAATGATTTTATGTCTTTATATACTCTATTCAAACGTGTGATGCTAGTACAACTTCAATGTTGCAGTGTGGATATATAATAGACAATTTGATTTGATTTTTTGTTTTTAAATTCACAGTATCAATACCTTCCTATCTGAAGATACTTTCACCTTCTAAAATCTTATGACCTTCCATTTAACCTCTAGTAGGTATCAATTGATTAAGAAGTTAGACTAGCTATTGTATTCTTTTTCCTTTTCATCTGTGCCATATTATAATCAAGGTCCATTTGTCTTTGTCCCTTTTTACAATAGGTAATTTATTTACCTCGGGTCCAAATATCCATTTTGGTCCCTGTAACATACTCAATTAGGTAAGCTTCCTTTTTTCTAGTTGGTGGGAATCGATTAAGAAGCTAGACAAGCTATAGAATTCCCTTTATCTGTGCCTTACAATAATCAAGGTTTTTTTGTTTTTGTTTTTTGTTTCTTTTCATAATAGGTAATTAATTTACCTTGGGT
Organism: Calotriton arnoldi; assembly: GCA_963921515.1. Classification (NCBI taxonomy): domain Eukaryota; kingdom Metazoa; phylum Chordata; class Amphibia; order Caudata; family Salamandridae; genus Calotriton; species Calotriton arnoldi. The sequence goes on from CAWUFW010000182.1 coordinate 4,635,429, forward strand.
CCATACATCCATTTTGGTCCCTTTAGCATATGTAATTAGGTAAGCTTCTTCTTTTTCATTTGTTTTCATATTGCTATTATCTTTTTATTTTCTTGCTGCATCTACTCCTTTTCTTGCTATTTAGTTCTATAATATTACTTCACATCTACTGGTACTAAGGGTATTTACTTTCTTCACTTTATTCAGTCTTTTGATCTCTTTCACCTTTTTAGATATGTTCTATTACACAATTATCCTGTTCCTGGGGTCGCTCTACTATTCTCTACACAGAAATGACATCTGTTTTATCAGTGAACTGTTATGTATACTACTATTTGTTATATATATCATAGGCTTTTTTGACTCCGTGCACTAATTTGTATTTGTCATATATATGTATCTATTTTTGCTTGTTTAGGTCTTTGTTGTGGCTGTCCTGAAGAAGGCGCTCAAAAGCCGAAACGCGCGTAGACAAATTTACAACTTGTCCAGACAAATATACAACTTGTCTAACATCCAGCCACTATGTCTTAAATAAGAAAGACTTATTTTATGTTTATTTGTTTTTGTGTTTTATGTTTGTATTCTGTATATTGATTTAAGTTACAACTGTTTGTATTAATGTATTTTATAATTTTGTGATTATATCACTATACATAGTACGTTCCAATGTGTTGGATTAAATTGTTTTTATTATGAATTTATAAAAATAAAAATGAAGATTTTAAAATGAATGTTTAGTGCACTGAGTCTATACATATATCAATGAGCCTGTTTTAGGTCCCTTTTTGACCAGCTAATTGCCTAGGTTTTTTGCTTCTACTTGCATTTTCCCTGTCCTAGGACCTATTGTGCTTTGCAGGGGGTCCCTTTGTATCTCAATCTATAAAATGAACGAGCCAGGACATTTGTCATGTTTTGTATATTTAGGCCTCATTTTTTGTGTGAAAATAGTGCATGATTTTAAAAGCTGGGCATGTCCTTTTTGAGAATGAGGGAGGTCTGGTGTCCATACTGTGACCTAGAGGACCCACGTGTTCTTCAATTATTTAATGTGTGTAAAAATATGTCTGATGAACCGAGAAGCCACTCCCACACCCCAAAATGACGACACTTGTATATTCTTTCACAATCAATATGGAAAACGTCAAATATACTCCTTGCCAGAGCCTTAAGCTCTTCTGGACATCACTTGTGCCTTCCTGCACAGCTTAGTGCTCCACATGGGATAAACTCTGCTACCACACTGCTTGAGACACTGGGGGCTTCCTCCTTTTGAAAACCCTTGACTTGTGACTGTAAAAAAACACAGTGGAGGCCTCATGTAAAGTCAGGGGTGACATTTTCCTTTAGGTGTATGTAGCTGTCATTATTGCATCAGGAGCCAAGGCACTGGGGCTCAGGGGTGTGTAAAGGCCAGTCTTGTCTGCTCTTCACTAACCATCAGAGGAGCAGGCGAGCCTATTTTCCTTGTTTGCATTGGGGCTCATGGCTGGCTTGCTATGCTGCTGTTTCCTTTAGGAGAAAAGGGACCGAGAATGTAGCAAAGCGAAGATGCAGTTTTTGTCTAGTGTTAAAATAATCTGCAGTTTGTTTATGTTTAACCTTCTATTTCTGTGCCCAAATTTTTAATTACATTTGTGCTCTGTGTGAAACACTCACAAAGATCTGAGTAATGGGCATCTGACTGAATGAACCGCTATATCTCATTGAGAGCTACTACACATATACTATCAGGTGTGCTGCAGTACTGCATCTTTGCTCTAGGGTTATTTCACCAAAACATAAGGGATACAAGATGTGACATCACATGCACTTTGTCACCTGATGACATCACGGTAAGGGGATGCTCTTTTCTTCAGGGGTCTTGTGTACAGTGCACTAATACGTGATTGAGAATCTCCATGAGCCCTGACTCCAGAATCTAAGATACTAAGTCTCAGTTTCAAGAAGCAGAGGAGGCAGACTACGCTACCAAGACCGAAGAAGGGCCAGTACCTGTCTAATCACTGCTTCCTTATGTTTACTCCCCGCGTTGTACCCCTCCTTTTCCCTTGTGGTATTTTGATTTAGCTTCTAAAAGGCAATCAATGCACAAAGTCACAGGGCCTGTACAAGGATTGACTCTGAAGATTTTACAACATCCCTGTTTCCTCTTCTGTTGGCCACTAAAGAGCCCCCTTGTCCACTGTTATTTTGCCAGGTGATGCCTGCCCATCACACCCTTGCTGATTTCCCCATCTGATTTTGCTGGAATCCATAGGCGGTCACAGTTAAAATCGCCGGTGGGCTCTGTATAACTTCCCTCCTCGTTGGTCGAAGTTACTGTACGAAAGACCAACATCTTCCTCTATATGGATGTTGAATTCTTTCACTGTCAAATTCTAACCCATCCTTCTATATGTGCTTGTAATGGCTGCCTGAACTCACACACACTAACCTGAAGCTTCGCCTTTTATAGGCTGTGGGTCAGGGTATTTTTTAAGGCTCCAATCATGGTGAGCGATAAAGCAAAATACAAAGTGCTCATTGAGGTAAAACTCAACCCTTGATGTGGGGCTAGAGATACACATTCATTCCTTCTACAAATGCCTCGTGACAGTTAATGATTTCACTTCACATGACAAATGCAATGTTTATCTCAGAACAGATATAGTTGGGGGTGATGGAACCACCGAGTTCAAGGAGGCCACCGCTTGGTCCAGGATCTAAAACAGCCAGCCTAAGTGACTTGTTTGGTCTTCTTGCTGAACTTTGCCTGGCAGGTCCTTTTGGTTTGCATCCATGTATATAATGTCTGAAGAGCTTTCAGAATGTGTTGTGAGTGTATGTATCTGCAGAGCAGCCCTTACAACATATAGTCTACTTAAATATGTTTTATGACACACATGCTTGCATCGTGTTTTGAATCGACACAGTGCTTTGCAAGACTATTCTTCTCATTGAGGATTAAGGCATATATGCCCTTCAAAATTGTTAAATCGCATAGGTGAAATGTATATGTCAGGACAGATTTTTAGTGCGTAATTGGCTCTGTTTATGGAACGCTGAGATTGACCTAGTCTATCAGAATGATGCCACTGCCTACTGTTTGCCACCGTTGTAAGAAGGCAGATGACAATAAGAGTGTCTTTGCTTGTGTTGGGTGAGAGTGGTAGGTTGTGCTCTAATAGACATCTTGCCCATGTGCTGTTTGGGTGTTAACTGCTGTTAATTGCCCTTCCCTCATCTTTAGCTTGGGACCTCTGCAGCGGCGGCTCCTCCACAAAGGCGGAAGAGCGTCGCCCCACTGCTCTAAGAGCAGTGCAAACGAAAAATAAAATGATAATAACAGAACGTTATCATTTTATTTTTAGTATTTGCTTGCAGCCAGGTTAGGGTGCGGCGGGGCTGGGTTGGGCTTGCGTGACGTCTAGGGAGGAGGAGTGGTTGCTGCACCATAAGTGCACATGACGGTTTGGCTGGCGGTCTTGGGCTGGCCAAACAGTCATGTGCACTTAGCATGTTCTCCACCGGCTGTATTGCACAGCCTGGGTGGAGAACATGCACAGCCTCCCACTCCCTGTCTGCGCACCGAACCACGGCGCTCATACCAATCATGACGCTTCTGCCATGCTGGTGACAGCAGCATTGTGATTGGCTAGGGGAGTCTGGGTGCTTCCTGTTTCCTGCGTCGGACTGAGGAGAGGCTGCGGTTGGCGACTGGTGGCCAGCAGGTAAGACTTATTTATTCATTTTTTTCTAACCCCGCCCCGCCACTGTTCCATACCAGCCGCCACTGGACCACAGTTTTTAGGCGGCTGATAACAGCTACTATCTTTTTTAGTAGACGTCAAACACAGTTAATATCATTAACACAGGGAAATACCACTTATGTCTTGCTTTTATAATTGTAACCTGTTGAGCGTTTGCCCAGTAGCTACACTGAAAACTGTTGGTAATATTTCTATACTGAAAAGAAATGACATAATCTCAAGCAACCTCTCTCATCGATACTGTCACTTATAACACGTCTACTCCTTGGTCTGCAAGAAGGCACACAGCTCATTATTTAAGTTATGCATCTTACCCTTCACCGTGGTGTACAACAGCTAAAGATGATGGTGAGATCTACTGAGAGAGCAATGCTTGTCTGCTCAATTATAATATTCTTGCTTGCTGCCTGCTTTGATTAGTTTCGCCTTAAAGTGCATTGTCCTTAACCTACTCACTGAACTGTGCCATGCAACAATCATCAAAAATGTAAACATGTAGGTTATAAGACTTATCGAGCTGCTTGGCCCAAGATTGAGTTCCATGTAAGCTTCAGCCTTTCACCGGCCGTCTCTTGAGGGTGGACTCAGCCTGCATGCCCTGATGTTATAGTTAATGGCCAGACAACAGCCACCTTCACAGTGGGCCAGTCTAGGTCCAGTCAGAAATCTCCTGGAGATCACGCAAAGCCAACCATCTAGCCAAAATCACCCTAAACAGGGACTAGAGGTGAACAGCAGGCACTGGCGTACAAATGAAGTTTTATTCAATTTCATGTGTTTCTCCATATGAGACAAAGTCAAAGAATGTGTAAAAACAGTCTGTTCATGCCCACAAGTCCCATGCCACCTATGTCACTATAACATACAGATTTAAAATTCAGAGTTTTTATACTCTTGTGGCTTCGAAACAATGGCATCTGCCTGCTTGTTACCAGCCAGAACAAAAGAAAAGAACAAATAACTATTTCCTTCTAATCCCCTTTTGAAATATAAACAAGAGCACAATTCTCCTCTTTAGGAATTAGTGAGTATTCATCCCTCCTCACCTTAATCTTCATGAAAGAATTCCCATTAACATTTCATGGTAGACCACTCCAGTATGCCAGTCACATATGGTTTCTGCTGATTCAGTTGGGTTTTTGGAGATGTGCTGAAGTTTCAGAGACAATTCCAGTTGCACCTTGGAGCTAGTTATTGGTGGGCAGAGGAACCATTAGAAACCATTTGAAACTTGTCAACTGGCAGTAGCTCCAGGCATGCTGCATATTCCTTCCAAAAGTAGATGGGTCAATTCACTGTGAGCTTCGTGGCGTATGATCCTGATTTTTCACGTTAAACTCCCTGGGAGGAATATCATTACATCCCACCTTCAAGCAAAACTTTAAAAGTACCTACATTTGCGGTCAGCTTAATACCCTAAAGCTACTTGCTTTGGTAATGTTAGGAAAAAAGAGCTGCTGCTCTTCCCAAGAAGATGTCTCTTTGAAGTTTAAGCGATTCTCTTTGCAGATTGCTCAAAACAAATTCATGAATTCCTTTACTCCGCATCGCCCATAGGACAGAGCACTAGCTTGATAATGAGGCAAGTAACCAATCACCATCCTTGTACACTTCTTCCACTGACACTGATGATGGACCATAAGACCCGCTCTCACCATGGGTATTTGGCAGTCCACAGGCAAGAGGTGGACATGCCTTCTGTGAAGTTTTGAGGACTGCTTGGAAGTCATTGCCGTACAAAGGGTGACAAAATTGGGGGTGCAGTAAATCACATTGTTTCTCGGCCATTGAGTACTGGACCAAAGCAGAAAAAAAATTATGCCTGCTGCACAAGACATAAAGGCTGTTTCTAAGCAATACGTTCTAGTGCCTTGAATTTCCCAGCTTTGCCTATGTTCCCTTTACAAATCCTTTTTTTTGGTACAATAAATAAATAAATAAGTTTAGTGTATCTGTTTGGTTCTGAAGGGGTGCACCATGTTTGAACTCACAACACTGTGCTGTTCTCTGTCAACATAACACAAAAAAACAATAATTTCAGTACCTTGTTTGTCTTCAAATCACTTTCCATTTTATTTCAGGTACTACTTAAAAAGTTTTCTTTTCCTAGCTTTTTAGTGTGTTTTATTCTTCACTCTGCTCCTCAAAAAGGGTCTGCAGACAAACTCTTTAGCCAATAACCATATGGAACATTCAGGGTACAAGGTCAAAAAGGGCAAAAAAATCTGTTACTTACACATTGGGACATAGCAATAGAAAAGGGTTAGGAATGGCACACTCCTTGCTAAACTTCAGGAAGGCTCTTAAAATTCCCCATATTAAAAATTAACCATGGTGAACTGTTAATCCTCATGATAGCTGGGGACCAAGTTAAAAATTTGTTGACGCCATTCTTAGAATGTGAGTACTTGAATTATCTTGTGTTTTAGATACTTATATTAAGTAGAAGTGTCTATGGTGGATGTGGCTTCAAGATCCTGGTACAGGGTTTTCTTCGCTAGTTGTTAGTCCTGGCATCGTTTGGTGTGGTTTCTCCTATCTTTTTGCTTCTGGCCTCATGTTTTTGATTGTGTGCTGGACTTCGTTTTTGCTGGTGTTTGGACTCTGGGCACTTTTTCACTGATGACCAATGCTAAAGTGCATGTGCTCTGTGTCTTCAATGTAATGGCATTTGGTTTCTCCATGATTGGCATATTTGATTTACTGGTAAGTCCCTCGTGCAGTGCATTACATGTGCCCATGCCTGTAAACCAAATCCTACTTGAGCACCTGCAGCACTGATTGTGCCACCCACATGAGTAGCCCTCCAAACGTGTGTCAGGCCTGCCACTGCAAAGCCTGTGTGCGCAGTTTTGAACTCCCATGTCGACCTGGCAAGTACACCTACTTGCCGGGCCCAAACCTTCCCTTTTACTACATGTAAGGCACCCCTAAGGTAGGCCCTAGATAGCCCAGGATCTGAGTGCGGTGTATTTGAAAGGTGCGACATGTGCTTTTAAGTTTTACCTGTCCTGGTAGTGAAAAGCTGCTAAATTTGTTTTTTATTACAGTAAGGCCTATCTCTCCCATAGGCTATCATTGGAGCTGCCCTGTAGCATTTTACACGGATATCTTCCAATTGGGAGCTGATAGAAAATTGAAGTTTGGTGTCTCTGGACTCACAATTTAAAAACCCATCTTTCAGTGAAGTTGGTTTTTAAATTGCAGGTTTGAAAATGCCACTTTTAGAAAGTTGGCATTTTCTTACTTTAACCATTCAGTGCCTCTGCCTGTCCCTAGAATACATGTGTGGGTTGAATGACAGTTGGGCTTTGTGGATTCACTCTAGACAGTTACACAGAAAGGGAGCTGAGCAGTGCCCTGCATATCCTGATGGCTTATCACCAGGCTGGTGGGCCTTCCTGAGCTAGAGTGGTGGAAGGAGTTGACACTTGCACCTGAGTAGGACTGTGCCTGTACCCACACAAAGAACTGCATGCCCCCTTGTAGTATGTCTGGAGCCAGGACCAGAAAGGGTAGGGTCTTGTGCACTACAAAGACCTTTCTTTGAAGTCTCCCAACTTCAAAGGCCAGAATGGGTATAAGTACTGGACCTCTGACACCATAACAGTAGAAACACTTCTAGACTGAGTACATTCTGCCAGGAAGAAGAGCTGCTGGACTGCCAGGAGAGACTGCCACTTCGCTGCTTGCTTTGCTGTGTTGGCCTGCTGCTTCTTGCCTGGGAGTGAGAGGACTGGACTTTGTTCTCTGCATCCTGCTTTCTGAAGTTTTTCCAAGGGCTTGAGTTGAGCTTGCCTCCTGTTGTAAGTCTTAGGGCCATCAAAGACTTCACCTTCATCTTTCTACCAGCACCTGGGATCCTCTGCTGTGAGTCCTGACCTGCTAAGTAGTGCCAAACCCAATCCTGGACCCTTGGAGGTGATTCTGGCTCTGCAACCAATAAATTAACGCATCGAGTCCAAGCGTCACTTCAGAACCGGTGCATCGCCGCTGCCTGCACCAAAGCCGTGGTCCCCGCTCACTGAGTGCGTAACACAATGACTGCAACTTACAACGCAAGCCCGACGGTGCCGCAGCACCTCTGAAGTACTGCCGCTGCGTGGGTCTTGAGCACCGCTTCACCGTCATTCCGCTCCGACTCCAACGCAGCGCCTGCGGCCTGGTTGTTCGACATCAATGCCGTGGAATCGACACACCGCGCTGTGACATTGACATATCATCGACACCGCGTTGCCTTCAGGACCCGAGGTCTCGCAACTGCTACCAACGCATCACCCCCCCACGCCCTACATTGTCCCCGGGCGTTAGCAGGTCAACAACCTTGCACTGCCTCCAGGAACCGACACATCACTTTGCAACTGTGACGTTTCACGTCCTTTGCCTAATGCATCGTCTCCGAGCACCAACATGCCAAGGACCTGCATAACAGTAAGGAACCGACACATCACATGCCTTCGCGACACCTCACCTCCTCTGTGCATCGCACCGTCTTTGACTTTGTGACGCATCCAAAGTACTGTACTGGGGTTCGTATGACTCCTGTAGCCAGCCCACGATCCATCCCGGTCGGACTAAACTTGTAGATTTGTCTTGTTCAAGTGTGACCAAATAGCCCCAGTTGGAGCTATTGTTTTCTAAGCGCTTTAACTACATTGGATTTTTTGTCGTTCTGGTCTTGTTTTTCTCAGATAAATATTGGTGTGTGTGTACGTACACTTTACTCATTGTCTCTTTAGTTTAGCCTGACTGCTCTGTTCCAAGCTACCCGAGGGTGAGCACAGGTAAACTTAGTGTATATCACACTTAACCTAGCTAGAATGTGGGTTCCTACTTGGAGATGGTGCAAACCACTGACACTAAAGACCCCATTACTAACACTAATCATCCTTCGGTAGGTGGCTAACCATATGAAATACAAACATGTTCCACAAATGCACCCAATAGCTCTGTGTACCCTTCAGGTTAGGGTATGACTAGATTATTAACTGTTATTCAAACATTGCTAACTGCTGCCAGTGTGTGATGCCCTGACACTCTTGTGGGCCCAAGACGCTGGATTAGGAACTGAGCAATAATTTTACTTTGTGTCTTCCAGTGGTGCCTGTTGCCTGTTCTGTATTCTTTGTGTCTAATGTGTAAGCTAAGCTTGATCCTCATTTATCAAAAAAAGTCTTATTTCATAAGGACTCTGGGAAGCCATGGATGAGTTTGAATTGTTACTTGTTCATGGTGACATAGTCAGAGAGAAATTCTTTCCTAGGCATTCAATGTGGACTTTGTCAGTTTTATTGGAACTACAGGAGGGGAATTGCAACCTTGGTATGATGGAGTGCAGTGGGATAATTTTGTCAGCAGTGTAGGTAGAGGGCCTTTCAGCTAAGGCCAGGTTTCTCTTGGAAGGGGGGAGGACAGAGAAAGGGGCTGTTGTCAGGGTGGGTGGAAATGTATTATTATAAGCAAAAATAATTTTTGGCTGTAAAAGCATGGAGTGATATTGATGAGTGTCTTGGTGAGGTGTTGATAGAGAATCTTCTGAATATGGGTTTGGCCAGGTGAGTAGGTGCACATCTTGTACTTAGGCATTTATATATCAGCAGAGGATCCGGTGTAAGTCTAGCTGTCTACGGTCAGAGTCTCAGCGTTGAGGATGGGTGAGGAGTAATGTTTGCTGCTAAGTCCTCTAATAATGCAATAAAATGAACATATAGAGAGACAATAAATGATATTACACTACTGTTTAGCGAATAGCCAGCTTAAATCGAGTATACAGCTTATGACTTCATATTAGGAGGCCACAGTTCAGAAATTGCTGCTCGGTCTTCGGTATCATCGAGAGATATAATTGAGTGGTCAAGAATTGTTTTGGTCTCCACAGCCAACGTACTGTGCTCTCAACTGTGAACTGCTCCATGGGTCCGATGGGGACACATCCCATGCATTTGAGTCGTGGATGCCATGCAAGCATCATACAGTGGAGGCAAGCCATGGTGTGAAGTATTGCTGCTTCAAGGTGACCTCAGGCTGGTTTGAACCAAGCTACAGACTCATCATAAGTCTACATACAGATCACTGGCAAATCTCATTCAAGGTGGGAAGGATAGTTACACACATGCACAGTACGCACAATCCATATTCTCTACACTTCTTATAAGATGGTGGTAAACTATAAATATATGTGAAAAAGGAGTCAGAACCCCAGCTGTACATTTTAAAGATATTGTAAGTCATGAGTTATTTTCTTAGGTCGCATAATATTCTGAACCACTGGAAATCCCTCTGGGCGCTTTCCATGACATCATTTTTTGCTTGAATGTGCCATTGCAGACGGGACCAAGAGGTCAGTTGGACTCTTTTTACTTGAGCAGGACCAAGGCTTATTTGCATTGGTTGGTACCTATCTAGAGATGATAACAAAAGATGGACTAGAATCCGACACAGGTGAATTGTTGGTGGCTAAGATTAGTTCAAGAATTTCCCCATCACTCTTTTTGTTTTTCTCAGTGAAAGTCTCCAAGCACCCTGGCAAAGTTACGTTCAAATTGTAACAAACTTTTTGAACAATGTTGCAAGCCAAAATATGTTTAATGTTCATTCTGCCCTTATTTATCCCAAATATACCTCTGGAGCACTCTTAAACTTCATAACAAGGTTTTACACGTATCCATATTTTTACTGACGTCATTGTCCTAGTGCAGTTTTTTAAATCTTGCATATTAAAGGGTTTTATAGAGCGCTCATAAGAGCCCAGTGTTGGCATCTGAGCGGAGGAGTGGAGGAGGGTAGATCGCTAGGATAAGAGTTAAAAACCCTCAGTCAGTAGTAGCAGGTGAAACATTATGAATTGAGGAGTGGGAACCCTGCCAAGGTAAGAGTCTGACGATGGGAAAGCCTTTGGAGTAGACGTTCAAGATGGAAAGGGCGACTGTCGCAGGCGTCTTACCAATACGGTGGTGATTTTTTGGGGGGACAAATGTGTCATCATTTATTTAAAATATACATATATGTACATACAAAACTGGCATTTAAGAATTCCATATTTGCTGGGATCCCTGCTTTCTTTAAATGTAGGACTTTGTTTTTGTCCGATTGGTGTATTTTTCAGCAGTCTCTGGTCTCGGTCAGACACCCTGTGGTGTCCAAAAGTTCATGGCCTACTTACATAAAGCAGGCTCCTCCAGCAGTGTTAGTTTTCATTCTACAGGCTATGAGGGGTTTAAAAAGCCTGTCTTATAATGAAATAAAATTAAATGCACACCATTTATGTCATGTTACGTTATGTGAATTGATTTAGATTTTCTGTTCTGTAATGCATAACAAATGTGATATGGCAAAACGATGGTCTTTACTACAAATGCTTTTCTTTGTAATTTCTTTGCAGGCAAGGTCCTGTTCAGGAGGAGCCGCATTCGTGATGTAGCGGTGAGGAGGTTGAAACCTATCGATGAATATTGCAGGGTATGATTCGTTTCCATTATTGTGCATTGATCTTAAAGTCTCCCGTCAATAATATGTGCTGACAGTGAGCAATGAAAACCCAAACTAAACACATTGGCAACAAATAACATTGATGCCAGAGCAATCAGTGATGTTTCTGTTCACAATATTTCTAATAGCCCGCAACAGGCTTGTGTAAAATTAGATTTCAGCTGCAGTGTAGCCTGGGAAGAGGTGAATAATGTATACAGGAGTGGTAAAGCATCACTCGTGCGCATGGAGACAGATGGGTAGAAATCCAAGATGATAAAAGTATAGACAGGCAGTAGGCGAAGGTCACAGGGAGAGCAGTTGACGGGAAAATGGGCTACCGGGGTCAACTCAAACATAAAAGGAAGAAAAATAAATTTCAATAAGTGATGAAAATACATGTTGATGCTTTTTTGCATTGATGTTGGTTGAGTTCTAATTTCCTGGGTAACCATATATGTTTGAACACATCCACAGAAAAGCTTCACACACACCCTCAGACAAGCCCCGTACCAAAGCGATAAGGGACCAAGTTATTGGTAAAAATGTGCTTTAGACATAAAACGTAATATACCCTAATGCCTCCAAAGTTAAACTGACTGTACTTAAAGAGAACTCGGCCTCCTATTGGACTATATAGGGAGCTTCATTAAGTTTTAGAGATATTTATAGCATCTCATTCCACTGAAGTGGCCTTTGTCTATCTAGGAAGTTTAGTTTTTGAAATTTGTATAGAGTCCACATTCAGGGTCAGACGGAAATAGAAAATAGGCCTGAGCACCAAAAGAAAACTGACCCCCACTTTGAATTGAAAAGCTAAAAACGTGGGCCATGCTTGCAAATTGGGACTGTTTTGAACTTGTAAAGACATGCTGTATAAGTGTTTTGCAAGGTATGGAAGACTGCATGGATCTGAACTTGCTACACGCAATGGTTTCAAATCCAAGAAATCAATAGTGACCAGCATTGGCAAGGCCAATACATCTCGCCTATTTAAGAGCTATTGGCTTTGCCAATATCTTTTAGCTATGTTGTACAGCAGCATGGCTGCTGTTCAAGATGACTAAAAGTTAGTATCGTAGAGTAAAGTGGAGTAGAAGAGAGTGGAGTGGAGTGGCATGGAGTGCAGTGGTGTAAGTGGGGTGGGGTGGCATAGAGTGCCATGGAGGGGAATTGTGTGGAGTGGCATAGTGGTGTGGTGTGGTGTGGCGTAGAGTAGGGTAGAGGCATGGAGTAGAGTGGCTTAGAGTAGATTTGGCTGGAGTTGAATGGCATATAGTATAATGGCATAGAATGGCATTGTGTGGAGTAGGCGTGGAGTAGGCATGATTAGAGTGGCATAGAGTGGAGTACAGTGGAGTAGAGTGGCGTGAAGTAGAAAGGCGTGGAGTAGAGAGGGGGTAGAGTAACTTTGAGTAGAGTTGCATCGAATAAAGCTTAATAGAGTGGGGTGGAGTTGAATGGCATTTTGTCAAGTGGAGTGGCTTAGAGTAGTAAAGTGGGATAGAGTAGAGTGGAGTAAAGGGGAATGCCATAGAGTAGAGTGGCATGGAGAGGCATAGAGAGCCATGGAGTGGCAGGGTAGAACGGTGTGGAGTGATGTAGAGTAGCATAGATTGGTATGATCTAGTGTTCCCATAGTATGGCATTGAGTGGAGTGGCACAGAGTAGAATGGAGTGGTACAGAGTGGCGTAGATTGGCATGATGGAGAGTGCCATAGAGTGGCATTGAGTGGAGCAGTGTAGAGTAGGGTGGGGTAGAGTATTACAGTCGTGGGTGTAAGTTACGTAAGCATCAATAGAGACGGCAGCAGGATGAAAGGTGAAAGCAACATAAATAAGAAGCCATAAGCCTGTGTTAAAAGTAGGAAAGCACGTTGCGTGTCCAGGAATAATGCCGAACCGCTTATAAAATAAATGAAAAAATAATGAGTTGCAAAAAGATGAGGAAGAACTAAGACGAGGAAGAAGACACATATGTACTTGGTCCATGCTCCAGGGAGGAGCTAACACAAGAAAGGAAGGGAAGCCAACAGGAGCTAAAAAAAATCGAAAGATTGCAGATGAGTGATACTGAAAACAACTAATGATATGCTGTAGGCAGGTTTTAAGCCCACTGAATTGCAAACAATACGTCTCGCAGCACAGGGCATGTGCTGTGTATGCGAGACCTAAAAACAAGCCCAGCAGACAATAAAACATGCCCACAAACAGCCAAAAAACAGCCCACCCAAGACCAGTCAGATGTTTCCGCGTAATTGTGGATTTGCCGCATATGCCACGTAATCCATCATATGCTGTATTATCTGCAGATTTTAACAAAAATAAATTTTGTTTCTCGCTCAATCGGATCAAAAGTTAAAAAAATATATAGTGACATGTTCCCGCGCAATGGGTGGCTTTGTCAAAGGTTCACTGGTCATCTTTCAGTAGTTTATTGCAGTATTTGGTTTTTAAACTGGTACTAATGAGGTCGAATCTTTGCCTAGATAGTATTACACGTGCAAAAATGACAAAATAATGCAGCAACACTATCAGAAAATGTTGCTGAATTACGCAGCATAATCTGCCTTTTCTTGCTGCATAATTTAGTGAACCCTACCTCATAATTTAGTCCTCCCCGTTGCATAATTGCAGTGCCCTGCTTTAAGGGTCAGCCCAACCCTGCCCACATTCCTCTGAATTTCTATCTGTTAAGATGTGTATTATTCCCACTTGTGTTTAAAGCGCAGTCCCAGTGTCTAGAAAGTTTCTTTTAGTTTCGGCCTACGGATAGAGCCTTTCTGGAGATGGTATTTCTCTATATAATTTTCAACATGTGTGTAGTACCTACATACTACTGAAATTGGGGCATCTCTGTATATCGAAAGTTTAGCTTCCTATTGGACGCCTGGCAGTGGAGTGGCCTTTGTCATTCGTTAACACTGGGGTTTGTTTTCTTCAAAGAGCACGCGCCTTTCCTTGCCCTCCCATTCATAACTGCGCTGAAGACAAAAAGATGAGAGCTTGTATTCGCATTTTATTCTCCACGGACACCGGTGCTGTGCCTCTTGCTGTTGGCGCCCTCACTAAAGGCAACCAACCCCATCCAGTTATATTCAGGAATCATCTCAGTTTAAACTCGAACGTGACACGTTCATGCACATGCCTTAAAACATGATCCATGTGGTTGAAACATAAAGGCCTCCTTGTGCCCGGTAGTCCAGTATCGCTATCTCAGACAGGAAGTCTACTGAAGGCAAGGGAGAAGTAATGTCACGAGTTCACCGAACAGGCAGCCATTTACTGCATTCAGTGCAGACGCGACTTGTGACCTCCCTGACCCGGAAATGAATGACTGCATTGAGATCATATGAGTGCCAAATGCATAGATTATATCATGTAAACCGTCAAAAAATTGAATTTTCCCCTCGGCATCTTCCTTTTCTGGCCCTTGCACTCTTTTTAAGACGTCTTCTCATCTATGAAAGATTACAGATTTGCCCTTATCTATGTATGTTGATGCTTTGTAGCATTTGAACTATCGAGTATTAATCAGTTTAGCGTATTTGGGGGTTCATGAGTTACTTCTGTTTTTTGTGCAAGTTTTGTCTTGTTGCAGCATCTGATTATCGTTGTCACAGACAAATATTTGCACAGAGAAGCATTCCATTGTGCAGCACAGTAGTATCGGAACAGAAACATTCATTGTGCCATAAACCAGCTGCAGTACTGTAATGTCCCGTTCTGACGGCAGACCAGTCCCAGTACCGACACAACACGTTGTCACAGCGGATCCGCAGCCGTACAGAAACATCCCATTCTAACTGGAGACCAGTCACAACACGGCCTCATCACGTTGTTATAGCAGCCTAGCAGTGGTACAGAATCATCCTATCGGAACAGCACACTAGTCAAACTACCGAACCATTCCATTGTTACCAGGGCACAAGTCCTAAAAAACAGAAGTGGTAAGACTGACCAAGTCAGGCAGTATTTAAGTGACATCATGACGCGTGCTATCAAAGCACATGACGTCACGACGCGTGACATTCCACCTGGCATCACAGGAAGTGACCTCACTGGAAGTGATGCTCTCATATGTGTATGTTATAACATATGCCAACTGAAAATGCAATAAAATATGTTTTTAAAAAAAATGTTGTCTCCTGCAAAGCATATCATGTAACATGCAGATCACAGATTTTTATTTCATGTAGACAGGTAAGTGGATGATTACTGCTATGAACACAGAGATCCTTTTGTTACTCGCAGTTAATAAATTGTAATCCTTCTAGTAGACCACAGTGAGCTATGAAGTGTATTTGACTCCTACACCTTCTAACCCTGACTGTCTCATGTAACACATCTTGTACATTAATTTACACACTTGCATGATTTATTTGTAATGGATAATGTGTATGTTATGTAAAGTGCTCTAACACTCTGCAGTGGGATGAGCAGCAAATAGTGCTATTTAAATTGTTATTTGTGTAAATACTGAGACAGACCAACCCATCTGACATTCTTACAGTGCATGCACTTATATACAACAAAGTAAAAAGCATGCATCTCTTAAGTACCTGTGAAGAGATAAGCTGTGTGCTTTTCTTTTCTCGACAGTGCATTTGCATTTGTGAGGTTCCAGGACGCCTCCAGTCCCATAGTCGATCAAAAGGAGGCCTGATGGCCCCTTAACTTCTGTCTTTATCGTTGCCCAGCCGGAGGTGGAAAAAAAAAAGCCCCCTCACTGCCTGCACGTTGCTGCTGGGAATTGAAAGCAGACAACGTGCAGGAGCTGATGAACGTGTCCTGGTGTTTCAAAATTACACTGGGACATGTTCATCATATTTCTATGGGGCCCAACTTCTTAGCAGGGGGGACGGCATCCACCTTGTGAAAAGAGTGGGTGGACACCGTGTACCCCCGTGTACCCCCGACTCGTGCCCTGACTGTTACATCAGACCAGTAACCGCACAAAACACCCCATTCTGAGGGGAGACCAGTCACAGTAAATGCCTTCTTCCCGCTGCTACTATTTTCTTTGCCAATGCCTGTAGAATTGCATCGGCTTTGGTAAAGCCAGCAGCAGTGGGTTGCCATCTTCGTATTTTATTCTGTATACTTCCAAGATGGCAGACATATTGTGTGTAGATGCAAAATGGGAGCCAACTTGTAAAGGTATAGTACCAAAAGCAAGGCGGTGAGGACAAAAAAAGTGTGCACTATAGTCACTGTTCAGTACTTTTCTTCAAAGTTTCCAAAGACGACGCTCAACTCTCCGTAGCCCACCGCTCCTGGCCACAATCCTCAAAATGAAATCACAAAAATGGAAAGGAACGTCTTATAGTGATGTCCATATCAACAATTTATTATTGTATTTCTTCAGCAAACAGTCAGCAGGCCAAGTTCCAATAAAATATTCAAATTTTTATTCCAAAATTGTTACAGATGAATCAATATGTCACATATTCATGAAGTCTTTTCAGCCTACCCAATAAAATATTCCAATTTTTATTCCAAAATTGTTGCAGATGAATCAATATGTCACATATTCATGAAGTCTTTTCAGCCTACGCGTTTCGTCCTATACCGGACGTCATCAGGGCTGAAAGAAAATATATATATACACCAATCAATAAATTGAAAACAAATTTAACAAAAACATTCACCATGTAACCTGTACATGACAATTCAAGGTATCTTTTGAACCTGCACTCACTCCAACCTTATAAAGCCTGCCTGTCTCCATTCTAATATTAACCACAACCCAGGATGAACAGCAAGATTTAATATTCTATACAATAATTGCTAATTATCTTAAAAGACATAGTTCATTATATAACTCTTAAACCCCACGAGACACGTTGCAACAACTAAATTCATTTGTTGACCCTGTATTACCCATCCTACAAACCATTTCACCCCCTAGGGACCAGTAATTTATAACATGACTTAATATCCAATTGAATCATCTGACACATACCTCTTTATTCAAATATTACAACCAGTATTGATAGATTTCAGTCTTAATAATTATTCAGTTGGTGTATATATATTTTCTTTCAGCCCTGATGACGTCCGGTATAGGACGAAACGCGTAGGCTGAAAAGACTTCATGAATATGTGACATATTGATTCATCTGCAACAATTTTGGAATAAAAATTGGAATATTTTATTGGGTAGGCTGAAAAGACTTCATGAATATGTGACATATTGATTCATCTGCAACAATTTTGGAATAAAAATTGGAATATTTTATTGGAACTTGGCCTGCTGACTGTTTGCTGAAGAAATACAATAATAAATTGTTGATATGGACATCACTATAAGACGTTCCTTTCCATTTTTGTGATTCCAACTTGTAAAGGTATAACGATAAGTATGCAAAATAAGTTTGTTATACCATTCCCAAAAGGCCACCACTTTGTGTCTAGATGCAACATTGCAGCCATCTTTTTTTTATTTTTTTTTATTTATTTTTTATTGACATTTTGAAATATACAAAATACAACTCAATAGCCAGCATGTTATCATAATTACAGGAGCTTGCAAAGTCACGGTGTACTCTGTATAGCAATGGGTTAATCACCTGCGGTCCACGCATCCACATCCTAAATAAGGACACATCCTTTCCCGCCCAGTGTCCTTTGCCCAGATTAAACAGGCATAACAAATAATCACATGTAAGGTCTAGGGTACATTTGTTACACCCAATCTTGCATGCCCATCTTTGAAATTAACAGAGACAGAAAACATCAAAGGCAAAACACAACCAGTACCAGATTATGACAAGGTGCTCGCTGGGGTGTGATCTTCCTGAACTCCCGCATTCGCCTGCTGCTGCCCCTGCGCCCATCCTATAAACGGTTCCCAGATATCGCATGGTCTGGAAGCAGGGGGCATGAGTTCCCAGAACAGGTTCAGCTGTGTATGGCCATACGTGACATCCTTTATCCACCCCCGGACTGAAGGCGCCTTCTTCTTACCCCAATATACTGCAACCTGTCGCTTTGCAAATAGCAAAAGGAGGGCGTGCAGTTTTCGCCTTCTGGGTGGGGTATCTTTAACATAACCCAGTAAGCCCAACATGGGGGAGGGGGCAAACTTTGCTCCAATTATTTGATTCACTGATGTAAAAACTGTGGACCAAAATGTAGCGAGTTTCGGACAATCCCACGCCATGTGAAGAAAGGAGGCTGAAGTGAAGCTGCAGCGCCAACAACTATCATCATCCCTTAGCCCCATGCGGTGTAACCCCACAGGTGTCCTGTAAAATCTATGCAAATATTTAAAATGAATCCGGCGAAGCCGATAGTTAGGGGAAAGTTCAGTGAGTTGGCCACAGCAGAAGTTCCATTGATCATCAGTTAACGGAGTGGAAAGCTCGGCATTCCACCAGTGGAGGGCTCGGGGCTTCACCAGCGGGGCGGTGTTTTGCATGTGGGTATAGAGACGCGTAATAAGTCTCCGGGAAGATGGATGCCGCAGCAAATTTTCCAACGCAGGCAAGGTCGGTGGGGCCACAGGGAAGCCCACGCAGAGGGCCCGGCAGGCTGCACGCAGTTAAAGATATAAAAACATTTCAGCGAATGTGTACTGCACGACCCTCCTCCGCAGCCGGTGGGGATCTAAAAGTATTATCCGGGTACAGGTCATCAAAACTATGTAGGTCCATCTTATGTGCCATTTGCTTGCCAATACCGTCCTGTATGCAGGGGAGCATGGGGTTATGCGCCAGCGGGCTAGATGGGGCATATAATAGTGGAATGTTCGCTCTCTTGCGCAGCTCGTCCCACGTCCAGCGCAGCGTCCCAGAGGTGTCGATGTCGCCTCGAGGGCGACGTGCCGATTGGTAAAGTGCCACCCTAAGGGGAACAGGCGCCATCGCATCGGCCTCAACTGCAACGTGGGGTTGGAAAGGCGTCGGGTGAACCCAATAGTGCAGGAACTGGGGCTGAGCACATAGGGCGTAGAGCTTCATATCTGGGGCTCCCAGCACCCCCTGCTTCAACGGTAGTGTCAACAACTCACAGGAAGTTCTAGCCTGCCCGCCCGCCCACACCAGGGAGATCAACAGTGATTTCAGGGTCTGAAAAAAGTGCTGCGTGAGGGGGACCGGGACTTTGACGAACAAATACAAAAATTTCGGTAGGATAATCATCTTAGCTAGCGCAATCTTCCCTGCCAAGGACAGAGGGAGCTTAGCCCATATTTTGACCTTCTCTTCCAACCATGTGGTTGCGCGTCCGTAGTTAAGATTCCACACCTCCTGCGTGGTCCGACTGAGCCATATACCCAGGTATTTAACTGCCTCCGCCTCCCACCGCAAAGGAAACTCAGATGCCACCTGTGGCGTGCCATCCGTGAGGGGGAACACCACCGACTTGCCCCAGTTGATGCAGACACCGGCCAGGCCTCCAAATCGGATGAACTCTCTTAAAATAGGATCCAGGTTATCCTCAGGGTTTGTAACATAAAGAGTAACATCGTCCGCATATAGCGAAATGAGGAGACTCCTGGTACTAAACCCTATGCCTCTAGCCGTATGGTGCTGCCTGACACGTGCAGCCAGTGGCTCCATCGCAATCGCGAAAAGCAAGGGGGAGAGTGGACATCCCTGCCTGGTGCCTCGCGTAATGGGGAACGGAGCCGAGAGCATGCCATTCACCCTAATTCGAGCAGTGGGCAAGGTGTAGAGCAGCCTGATGCGGTTTATGAAGAGCGGGCTGAAGCCCATGTGACCCAAGATAGCGAAGAGGTATGGCCACTCAAGCGTGTCAAACTCCTTAGTGGCGTCCAAAAAGACAACAGCAGCGCGCACATCAGGGTGCAAATAATGTAGCACAGAGAAGACAGTACAGTACGTAGGTTGTGAGATGTCGACCTTCCAGGGATAAACCCCGACTGGTCGGGGAGGGCAATAAGTGGAAGTAGGGGTTGTAGCCTATTAGCAAGCAACTTGGCTAGGATTTTAACGTCCACGTTAATCATTGATAACGGCCGGTAGGAGTCCAGTTCCGTTTCCGGCTTACCAGGTTTTAATAGGGTGATAATGATAGCTTCCCTCATGGATGGGGGTAAGATACCAACATCCTGTGCCTCCTCATACAATGCCAACAGTCTAGGCGCCAGCTCATCCACGTACGTTTTGTAGAAGGAGGTGGTCAGGCCGTCAGGTCCGGGGGCCTTGCCAAGCGGAAGACCTTTTATGACCTGGGCCACATCTTCCACCGTAATCGGGAAGTCCATGTACTCTCTGTGATTTTGATTAAACCAGACTAACGCCAGCGAATCTAAAAAGGGGTGCAGTCCCTCGGGACAGGTCTCTTGCGTGGCAGTGTATAGCTGAGAATAATACGTGTGAAATGCATCCAAAATGTCTGTTTGACCCCTTGCATCAGTGCCCTGTGCAGCGGATAGTTCGTGTATATATGCAGCAGATCTAGGCAGCCTAATCAAACCAGCTAGCGTCCGTCCCGGTCTATCACCCTCACCGTATCTTTGTGCCTCCGCGTATTTCCCTAAGAATTTAACTTCTCGTTGTGCCTCCTCGGCGTATTCCAACAGTTTATCTTTCATGAGGGCGATAGTGGCATGTTCATTTGTGGAGTAGAATTTCTCCTCGAGTACCTTAATTTGAGCCTCCAGGGAGGTGAGTGTGCTCCTAATGGACTTTAAAACTCCCGCTTGGCGGGTAATGCATTGCCCCCTAATAACCACCTTGAACGCCTCCCATAAGGAGGCCTCAGTATCTACGGAGCCAACATTATGGGCGAAGTAATCGGAAATATCCGTCCGGATCTCTTCCTTAAACGCCTCGTCCAGTAGGGCATGCGGTGGGAGACGCCAGGTGAACGCTCGAGGGAATGAGTCAGGGAGCGCAAGTTGCAGCAGACATGGAGCATGATCCGATAGGGAGCGCGGTAGGTTTAAACCAAAGCGGTAGGTGCCTGATGTCAGAGGTCCATGCAGCCACGTCCCGCGAGACCAACCAGAAGTCCAGACGCGACAAGGCACTGTGATGGTCTGAAATGCATGTCCCTTCCTGACCTGAGGGTGTCTCCTACGCCATATGTCAACTAAATCTCCATCAGTGATAATGGTATTCAGGATAGCCCCAGCCGCAGGATGTAATGGTCTGGCCGCACCTTTTCTATCTAGCGTGTCATCCAGAATGACATTAAAATCGCCCCCCCATAAAATTGTACTACAACCTGTTGCCCTAACCCTGGTCCAGAGAGCCTGGAAGAATTCAGGAGAGTCCACGTTAGGCCCGTACACAGCCACTATCACCAGTGGGATTCTATTCAGTGTTCCCTGCACAAGAATGACTCTACCCTCTGGATCACTGTAAATGTCTCCTTCTCACCAATCCAGACCCCTTTTAACCAACACAGCCACCCCGCGAGCATAATTGGAGTATATGGAGGAATATGTATTCCCCCACCGATTGTGCCTGAGCCTAGGGGAAGGTTGTACATTAAGGTGTGTCTCCTGCAATATACATACATCTATATCGTGGCGAGCTAGGTAGGCATGCACAAGTCTAGATTTCCTGCCGTCGTTCAGACCTCTAATGTTCCATGTGAGAACGTTTAGTGCCTTGGCGTGGTGTTATACCATATATGTGAGAGTAAAACACGTGGGTTATGGCAGCATGGTGTCTTCCCATACCAAACCGTGCATTGTGACAGATAGAATGCGGACATACTGGCAAACAACAAACATCCAATTCCCCCCCTCCAACCACCACCCACTCCAACCCCCCAATCAGGTTGTAGAGTACCCCACCCTGAATAAACAACGAGAAACCAAGAGGTACATATCAGTACAGGGAAATCTCCCATGGGGGCGCAGCAAACCTGGCACACTACCCCGTTCAAACAGGGTGGCCGGGAGTACTGCGGAGAGCGCTGCAAGTCCCAAGCAGCAAATCAAAGTCGGAGCATGACTGCGTATTTTACCTCCGTGGTAATTTCAAAACGTAGGGGTACCCCACCCCACAACCTCTTTCGACCCAGCCTCCATGTTACATAACAGTACGATACCCATTTCAGTCATTGTCGCTGAGTCGGTCGGCTTCAGACGTCACAGATCCCTGAGCTCCTTTGGGTTGTTTTCCACCAACGTGCTTGGCAAACTTCATGGCTGATTTTGCATCCGTGAAAAAGTGGGAAGTGCCCTCATAAGAGACCTTGAGTTTCGCCGGGTAAAGTAAGGAGTACGGGATCTGAGCCTGCAGCAGGATCCGTTTCGCCGGCAGGAATTCACGCCGTGCCGCCTGTACAGCTGGTGTAAAATCAGGATAGAACGAGATGATGTTGCCCTTGTGTGAGATACGTCCTTTTTCTCTAGCCAGCCGTAGTATGAGGTCTCTGTCTTGATAATTCAGTAGTCTCGCCAAGATGGGCCTAGGAGTTCCTCCCACTGGGGGTTTCGGACCCAGTGATCTATGTGCCCTCTCCACCGCAAATACAGAAGATAGATGGGGGTCAAAGAGTTCATGGAGCAGGTCCGTTATGAAGGTCTCCATCTTGGTGATGGCTGTCGTCTCCGGAATCCCAGTAATGCGCAAATTATTTCTGCGTGACCTCGCCTCTAAATCCTCATTCTTGGCTCGGATTATCCCCAACATTCTGTCCATATTTAACAACTGCTCCTTAGTTTCCACTTGGAATTCATGGAACTCGGTGGTGCGGTTTTCCAGAACATCCAGACGGGTTTCGTGTGTCTCTACTTGGTCTTTACCGAGTCCAGCTGCGTAGTGAGGGTATCCAGTTTGGTATCTATATTTCGGAGGCTTGAACGCATCTCCAGCATGAGAGTCCGTAAATCCTCTCCATGATCTTCCGCCTGTGTGTCATGCTGACTCTCCGTGTGCGCGTCCGGGTCCGATTCCGTATGCCGCGTGCTTCTTTTGTTTTCGAAGGTGAGTTTCGGCTGCTTAGCGTCTTGTTTGCCCATCTCTGCAGGCGGGGCGCGAGCGTGCAGGGACACGCAGGGCTGTGTCGGGGTGTGGACTAGGGTCTCATGCTTCAGCCTCCAGATACGGCAACCCACGCTTCACCAGTTTCTCCAGAGCGCAGCGGCCTCTCTCACCTCAATCCGGGCAGACTCCCTCCAGTTTTACCAGAAGAGAAACACGCCTCTGCAGCTATTCAGGGCACCATCCGTTCTCCTGTCGTCTGCCAACTGGCCCTCACCACCGCACACACAGGGGTCCTCGAATAGGTCCTAATAATCTCCGCAGCTCTGGACCGAATGTAGGTCCCTTTGAGAGGGCTCCAGGGCCCACAGGTGACAAAGATCTGGCAAATTTACAGCGCACATCAGCCGCACTCTCGGCTATCACCCGGCCCCGTTTTATAGGAGCTCCGCTTCAAAATGGCGGCTGCGGCGTGAAAAAGTTCCTGCCAATCTCCACAGCGGCTCCAGGTCTCAACCACGACCAGGGCAGCGGGTGCAGCAGCACAGGCAGCGGGGTCCCGAGAGCGGTCTCCGCCGAAACCGCCCGCCCTCTCGATCACCGCCAGGCACCTCCCGGCTCCAATGTAGTATCAAAATGGCAGTTCCGCCGTCTAAGGCCCGTCTCGTCCTCCACACCAATCAGCCCTCTGTTCGGCAAGTGGGGCATATGTGTCTGCAGCTTCAGGCGCTCGTCGCCCCGCCCGTCGGGTCCGCGCCGTGGCCCGAGAGTTGCAGCGCGCAGGGGGGTCCAGCACTCATCAGCCGGCCCTCGCTGTACAGCACACCAGCAGCCGCGGGCTCGAGTTTCAGGGCCGCCCTCCCACACCGCGGTCAGATCCCGCCAGGCAGTCGGGCGGTTCACTCGCCTTCAATTTTCTCCGCCCAGGAGTCTCGGACGCTGACGGGGGTCACTGCGCTCCACACCACAGTTGTTCCGCAGCTTCAGGTCAGTGGCAGATTGCACTTCAGCTCTCCATTTGGCAGGATAAAGTCAGGATTAATCCCCGGCCGGTGGAGCTCACTCACAGAGCGGCCATTCCGCTGCTCGGCCAGCCACGCCCCCCAACATGGCAGCCATCTTGACATGTTACTTTGGATACTTATTTTTATACCATTCCGAGATGTGAGTCATATTGTGTTTTCTGTTTAGACGCAATGTGGTGACCTTGTTGAAAGTATATAAAATAACATTTCCAAGATGGCCGTACACCACAACTGGCTTGGTTAGTGTTTGCACCACAATTCTACAAGCATTGGCAAAACTAATACCAGCAACAAGCAAGTAACGTCAAAGCAGGGCCGATTTGGGAATGAGAGTTTTTTTTTATGTGATCACTGATCATTACGGATTTTTAACTTGAATGTTCAGCTATTGCTTCCACAAGAGTATATCATTTAATTTGCTTTTATAAAGACTTAACAATTTAATTTTCAAAGCACAAATTGTAGCCCAAAAATATATCAAATTGTGGAAACTAACCGTAGGTCAAGAGTTAAGGTACGACTTGAGAGCTTGAGTATTAAATGAAAAAAGTCTGTGCCAATGATGCAAGCACATTGCCCAAATGTCATTCCTTATGGGAAAACGTTTTTTTTTTAAAATTGTTAATTGCGTTGAGCTGTGTTCATTTTAAGATTAAATTGACGAATGAGCGTCTGGTGGTGATCATCTCCACTTTTGCCTGCCATCTTGTTTTGCCATCTTGCCAGAGTTTTGGCGATTGTGCCCAGTCTATGTTGGCAGGGTTTTCATTACAGCAGAGTGGTGGCCTAAATGCAGCAATCGTTACTTCTGACGCCCTGTCCTGGTTACTTTCTTGTGTGCAACTGTGGATAGTTCTATGGATACCAATTCGGAGTTGTCAAGGGTAGTAGCTTTTTCTGCTGGCTGGTTCGGTTCCCCAGGCACTGCCTTTGCTACCCCTGCCCATTCCTTGACCACTTTCTATCCTCTCTGCTTTAAAAAAGAAGCTATTGACTGCCAAATGGTGGGACAAAGAGTTAACCATGTGATGTCATCATGGGTCAGAATAAGCATGATGTCACTTTAACTACATCCAGTAGTTTTGTGGAAAAGTGTAAATTCTACGTTCGCATAAGTGGCAGCCATTTTTACTGTCGTGTCCATTTCGTTTCCGTCGTATTCATTTTATTCTCTGATGCTTGCCTTTTCACCCAGCCTGTGTCCTCAATTTTAGCTGACCTCTCTGACATGGTCAATCTGGTGTACGTGCTGGGGGGCTGCAGCTGCCAGTGCACCTGGTCTCAGATGTTATCAAATGATTGCTTATTGCCGCCATAAACATTCTTACTCCCCTCCTCATCTCCTGACCACCTGGTCACCCTCTGCTCTTGTTTGCCTATAGCTATTTCCGTGCTTAAACTTGTTTCTTCCAGTTTTCCTTCCCATGCGATTACACTGCAACAAACAGTATATAAGGGTGATGGTTTTTGCATTCAATGTACTCCCTCCCACAACCCTTTAGGGTGTTGTTCGGACGCGGTCCCGCTCATGAGTGTTTAATAAACTTCGTTTGTTTTACTTCACTCCAGTGCCGATCTCTCTTTTGTTAGTCTTCGGACCCGTGGACGAGAGGGTGACCCTGCACCAGTGTGCCCTCACGGGGGTACATTTCCACAATTGGCGCCCAGCACGTGGGGCCCCATTGGAGACGTGGCGGTCTGAAGGAGTGGTCTCGACGGAAGATCGAAATTATCACTGAGGACGCGCACTGCATGAGAAGACCTTTGTCTTTGCAGCTGACGTGATCTTTGCGGTTTTCCTGACTTGACCCTCTGGGTGGTGGCTGGTCTCGACTGGGGCTTCTTTGGCGAATTTGCAGTGACCATTAGGTCAACTAGAGATCGGCAGGTGGGAGTTGAAGACTTCTGTTTGGTAAGGTCGCTGATGCGGCACTTTTGATTGTTTGGTTTGGTTTTGGTATTCATTCTTTGCAAAGACTGAAGGCAGGTATTGTGGGGATTTTTCTCCTTCTGACATTTGTTTGGATAGTAATATTTTACATATATTTGTTAAAACATGCCTGCTCTTAGTAAACTTCGTAAGTAGTGCTGCTGTTGCAGTGCAGGAAATGTTTTGGAACAGAGTCAACCGGCTCCTCCAGAAGGGACGCCGAATAGAGATATGTATATAAAATATGGTATTTGTCCCATAATGTATGGCTCATTGTGGAACAAATACACAAAGAAAGAACCCGACCTACAGTGGCCAGTAAATGGGTTGTTTGATTTTCAGAAGGTTCAGTACGTGGAACAGTGTTTGTTCAAAAGAAAGAGTAGGCAGGATATGTTTGATTGTTTGCGTATGTGGGATAAGGAAGTACGAGAGAGAGCGAAGAAAGCGGAAGCTATAGCAAAGAAATAACAGCGGAAGACGATATATCAACAATGTGTTGAATTAAGAGACAAGGAAATGCAGGAAGGAATAGAAAAGAAAGATAGAGAACGCTGATTGCAGGTAAATGGCCAGTACCCTATTAGACGTCCTGTCTATCCAATACTTGATACGCTTCATGATGATTGTATCATACTAGAACGACCCCCGCCCCCGTATAAATCCCCTGTTCCGAATGCCCCTGAGGGTGGTGCTTCTGATGATGAGATCTCCTCCTCAAAAGATATGGACAAAGATCAGTGATCCATGCGACAGACTCGCTCTACTCTGTCTAGCGAAGATAAAGATAAATTGAAGGGCAGTGCTAGAGAGGACTCTCGTCGGGCTACTACAGCGACGATCCTCACAACTACAGTTCAGGCTTGGGAAGACGCAAAACAGTTATATTTTTTTGAAAAGTTCTGTTGGGATGTATTATATAATTGGCAACATATCTCTGACGAACCAGGCCCAAAAGACTTGAATGCAGATTATAAGCAGTTAGGAGATGGGACTTACCCTTTCAAAAACATACCTGATACAATTAGACGAGCGGTTAAACTATGGGATGACACATTAAAACTGCAGAAGGAAAAAGAATTAGCCAGGAAGAGTAAAGTCGTAGAAACTGAAAAGTTTCAGACAGAGAAAACAGATGTTCCGGTGGACGAGGGCAATCCTAGTAGTAGTAAAGTTGATATAAGACCAATGTGTGAAGCCGCACCCTGTATGTTCCCCGAAGGGTGCGGGAACTAATGATGATAAGACTTCCGATGATGCAAAGGGATATTTCATATATAATTGGGTCTACACTCCTTGGAGTAGAGCAGATGTTATGGCCCTTAAAACTGCCTTGCCCGACCCCCGGAAAAACCCCGCCGCCTTCTATGAGGAGGTGGAGGGAGCTATCAGCTCTTGCACTATGACCTTAGCGGATATAGATATGTTCTTTGGGCTTATTTTGCCCCTTGATATGTGGAGAACAATACGTAAAATTAATGACGCTGTGGCATTTGGTGACACCTGGGAAAAATTAGAAGAAATAGATGCGGACAGGGATCCTGCCCAGAAGCCCAACAGGAGATATTAGATCTTCCTAAAGCTATTGTGACTAAATTGAAGACTCTCATACCCCCTAAGAAAATAGATTGGACTACGTTAGCGTCCTGCAAACAGAAAAAGGATGAGTCAGTTTCTGACTTCTTTTCAAGATTTGAGGAGACATTTCATGACTTTAGTGGCCAGTCGTTGGCTGACGAGACAGGCAAACACCTGTTTGTTGACAAATTTGTTGCTAATATGTTACCTGAAATATCTAGTCGCCTCAAGGCCAGTGAAAGTTCTTGGACCACGTCCTCTCCAGTTTCCCTTCTGACAATGGAACAATATTATGAGCAACAGGAACAGAAAGGGAAGGGAAGATAAAAAGGTTAAGGATTTAAAAACAAAGGTTATGATGGCTCAGGCGTATGGTCCACCATTTAGGAGAGGTGGAGGAGGCGGACGTGCAATGCATACACCTGGAGCACTCCCTCTCCTTCGGGCAAATTTGTCTCCTGATCAGTGTGCCTATTGTAAAGAGACTGGGCACTGGCGTTCTGAGTGCCCCCTTTTGCAAGGCCAACAATACGAGCGAGGAAGGGAAAGTATGAGAGGGCGTCCAGGGAGCGTAGGAAGCAGGGAAGTTGCAAGTGCTTGCCCCCGGTTTGAGGCAGTCGAACAGGGACCTAACTACTCTAATGCCTTTGACAAACGACACCAGTACCAAATGACTGATTATTCTGCTGATACGCCTACAGATTCCGATTATGCATAGGGATGCCCAGGACGGGGTGTGGGACCGGTTGAGGTGCCAGTAGATCAAATGGGTCCCTATTTTGATGCAAATGTCTTGGGATCTACTGATCGATTTCTGGTTGATACAGGGGCTACCCGTAGTGCCCTGTCTAAAAGACTGGTTCCTAGGGCTCCCCTGTCTGGCACATTGATAACATCGATAGGGTTCGACGGAACACCTACACCTAGCCCACTATCACAACCACTTGAATTCGGACTAGATAGATTCACTGCCACATGTCCATTCTTGCTCTCCCCTAACACTCCAGATAACATTGTAGGTATCAATATGCTAAAATATTTTCGTGCTACGATACGCTGTTCCCCAGAAGGTGTACGTGTTATCCTTAATGACAACTATCCAATTGTTGATAGATCTTGCCTTATTAATGAGGACGTCACTCTGGCGTCCCTACCTTGCACTTTGTGGGCTAGATGAGACACTGATGTGGGTCAAATGGTCATTCCACCTATACAAATTCAAGTGAGGGAGGGTGCCTCGTTGCCTCGTTTGCCCCAATATAAGATCTCTTGAGAGGGCGAAGAAGCACTAGCAGGTATTGTTCAGGATTTGATTAAAGTACGTGTAGTGGAAGAGGTTCCCTATAATACCTGCAATAGCCCTATCCTTCCTATTTTGAAAAAAGACACTGATACTAAGATTTACAGGTTCATTATTGATTTGCGTGAGGTTAATAAAATAGTGGTGCCCCAATATCCGGTAGTTTCTGACATGACATAACCCTCCTCACTAGGGTCCCTCCCACTGCCACCACATTCTCTGTGATTGATTTGAAAAATGCGTTCTTCTCAATACCTATCCACCCGGACAGCCGTTATCTATTTGGATTCACACTGAAAAACAGATCATTCAGGTTCTGTAGAGCTCCACAGGGCTATACAGAAAGTCCCAGTATTTACAGTCAAGCATTAAAGAGACAACTTGATTCCTTTCCTGTACCAAAAGGGGTGGTTCTAATTCAGTATGTGGATGACATTTTGCTTGCTGCAGACACTCCTGAGCAATGTGAAGAAGGTACATTGTTACTATTATCATTTCTTGCATCACATACTCTCAAAGTCTCTAGAAAGAAATTGCAATACTGTAGACAGCAGGTTACCTATTTAGGTCCCCTCCTGTCTAAGGAGGGACGTGCGCTCACACCAGATCGCATTCGGACCATTCTAGACACTCCTGTACCCAGTACTCAAAAAGATGTCTGTGCATTGATTGGCCTTACTTCCTTTTGTAGGCAGTGGATCCCCTGTTTTTCACATATTATCAAACCTCTGTTAGCCCTTTTGACCAAAGACACCCCGATGCCCCTCCCATGGACTGCTGAATGCCAGAGCGCCTTCCAACAGTTACGTCAAGCCCTTTGCTCTGCACCAGTACTAGGTACCCCAGATTACACTAAATCTTTCACACTCTATGTACATGAAAGGGAAGGTTGTGCCCTCTCGGTCTTAGCACAGATGCACGGCGATAAACAACGCCTGTGTGCATATTTTTCAGCTGTCCTCGACCCAGTCGCTCGGGCGCTGCCTGGATGTTTCCGAGCAGTGGCAGCTACGGCTGTATCCATACGCCAGAGTGAAGGAATAGTTCTATCACACAAATTGCTTGTGTTAGTGCCCCATTCAGTTGATGCGTTGCTAAACCAAACAAAGACGCAGCATTTGACTAGTGCTCGTCTGACAGGATATGAATTGACACTTTTGGCCCCCCATATTACGCTAAAAAGATGTTTGACATTAAATCCTGCCACATTACTGCCATTTCCATCCACTCAGCCTCAGTCACAAGAGTCACATGATTGCATATTTCTCACTGAAGAACAAACAAAAGGTCGAGTTGACCTGCAAGACACTCCCTTCTCCATTACAGATGGGGAGTTATGGGTTGATGGGTCATGTTTGAAATTGCCCGATGGCACTACATCTGTTGCCTATGCTATTACGACACTCCAGACAATAGTTGAGACAGCTCGTATCCCACAGAAATCAGCTCAAGCAGCTGAACTGATCGCTCTAACCAGAGCATGTGAGCTTAGTACAGACCTAATTGTCAATGTCTACACTGATAGTCCGTATGCGTTCGGGGTAGCGCATAATTTTGGCCGCCTGTGGAAAGAACGCGGTTTTCTCACTTTACATGGAACACAGATAGTGCATGGAGAACTAGTGCACAATCTCCTTACTGCCTTAACCTATCCTAAGAAAATAGCTATTGTCAAGTGTAGCGCACACAAGAAGGTGACAGACAAAATAGGAGCAGGTAATGCCTTTGCAGATTGTACAGCCCGTGAGACTGCAACGCAGCGAAGCACCACGTCTATGTATGTGGTTAAGTCGCAAGCTGAACGTTGGCATGATGATAGACAGGAAGTGTTGGATATGCAACAATCTGCCTCCTTCGATGAATTAGGCCAATGGTCTAAGGAGGGAGCATTGGACGATGAGGGCTGTTGGAGGAGCAAAGATATGACTAAATGGAAGTTGCCCACTGCATACCTATACCCTCTGATTCATATGGCACATGGTCCAGCCCATGTTGGTGCATCTTCAGTAGTGAAACAGCTTATGCAAGTCTGGAACCATCCTGATATTGCTGCTACCGCTAAAAAGATAGTCCAGTCTTGCCTGGTTTGCCTCCAGTACAATCCTGGGAAGGGAACGCAAACTCCAGCAGGGGGGTTTGCAACACCATCTGCACCCTTTAAGGTACTTCAGATGGACTACATCCAGTTTGAGCGCTGCAATAATCTTAAATATGTCTTAGTATTAGTTTGCGCCTTCAGCAAATGGGTGGAGGCATATGCTACGAAAGACAATACAGCCCTCACGACTGCGAAAATACTCCTGAAGGAATTCTTCCCCCGATTCGGTGCTTGTCGAGTTTTATGGAGTGATAATGGGCCTCATTTCATTGGACAGGTTGTAGAGTATGTTATGAAAGGGCTAGGGGTCAAGCAGAAGTTCCATGCTGCTTTTCACCCACAATCAGCAGGCCTGGTGGAACGTTATAACTCTACTTTGAAACTGAAATTGGCAAAAATACAGGATTCCACTTCCTTGAAGTGGCCTGATGCATTGCCCTTAGCACTGCTTTCCATCAGATCAATACCTTATACACGCTCTGGGCTTACCCCATATGAGGTCGTGTTTGGCAGGCCCATGAATATTTGGGGGGTCCCTAAGCCTCGCCCTATACACGATGTGCCTCACACATTAATGAGTGATTATCTGTCTCAGTTGACTGACAGTTTACTTTCTATTCATCAGCAGGTTCGGGAAGCTCTCCCGGACAGGTCGCAAGGTGACGGACATGACTTGCGTCCGGGAGCCTTCGTAATGATCAAGGTCTTCCAACGAACAAATTGTCTGGAACCTCGCTGGAGGGGCCCCGAGCAGGTCCTCCTCGCCACCCGAACTGCGGTCCGAGTGACCAACAGGAAAAACTGGACGCATGCCACCCACTGCAAGAAGGTTCCACTCGCCTTAGTGGATCCTACTGCGTTGAAGGATCACCGCGACATCTTGGTCACAGAGACGGGACGAGCTGGATCACCTGAAAGAACTGAGGACGTTTTTCCGGATCATACTATCCCCGGTACATCCAGGTACCTACTCCGATCCAGAAAGAAAGGCTCTCCAGTGCAAAACAAGACAAGTGAAGTCATTGACCTGAGTGGTTAAGTCTGACTACAAAGGGGGGTCTGCCTACTAGTGGCTACTCGTCTCAACATCAGTGAAGAAACCAACGTCCACTCAGGACTCTTAGGGCGCTACCTTTTTTGTCGTTTGCCGAAAGATGATCCCCACTAAGGAGAAGAAGGGGATTGCTGCGACAATGTGTAATGGCTGTACACTTTGCATCCTTGGTTTGACTTTGATTGCTGCTCTTATTGCTACTGTAATGTGGGTAGTGGAGGAAGTAATGCCTGGGGCTTCCTTGCTCAACATTACTGCTACATCGCCTACTACAAAGGAACACCATCATTTCGATTTGCCGCAACATGAACAGGGGTATCGGCAAAATCTGAGAAACAATTCATTTCTTCAAATGTTGCATCAGACACACCAGCTAAGCAATGCTACTAACTGTTGGGTTTGTGGCAAGATTCCTCCTCATCAGAACATAAGAGGAATCCCGTTGCCACCACTGCGATTTTCTCACAATGGCTCATGCCAAGCTTGGTTTGAGCTACTATATGCTTCCTACAAATTTAACCTCTCAGAAACATGGGATGTGGGCGACCTCAACGCCAAACTGAATAAAGTATGCTATCCCAACGAAGATGGGGACCCACAAGCAAAGGGGACCATCTTGGAGATGGAAGAATATAGTAGAGGAAATGCAGCAACAAAATATGTGTATCCAAACTCTAGATCGGCTAAAGGCAATGGGCCACCTGTTATCTCTGTTGTTCTGACTACTGGCCCTCTCTGTGTACAGAGTGCAGGCAATGTGCTAATGGGTCACAGTAACTGTACTACAGTGTTGCAAACGTCCACGAGGGGCCGAAGCAGCTTCCTCGCATCACGTCATACTTATTTTGTTTGTGGAGCTAAGGCATACTACTTCCTACCTTCAGGCTGGTCTGGTACCTGTTACATAGCTTTTCTTCTACCACCTGTGTTTCTAGCTCCCCCAACATACCACCAAGATTTGCAATTGTTCAATCACCACGTTGGTAGTAGGGGAAAACGTGCCATCGATGTCTCTGTAGTCGATCAGACAGAGACCACATGGGAGCAATATTCAGACTTTAATAAAGGATTTTTCTTCTTCGTTGGCCCAGTACAAAACAGCAAGCTGGTCCGTCGCCTCACCCGTACAATGGAGGCAGTGCTTAATCAGACAACTGCGGCCTTAGGAAACTTGACGGAAGAACAAGCATCAATCCGCATGGTCGCTTTACAGAATAGACTTGTTTTAGATGTTGTTCTAGCTGACCGAGGTGGAGCATGCCGTGTCATCGGATCCAGCTGCTGTGTTTTCATACCGGACAATTCACCATCTGTCTATGCGGCCATCTCCAAACTACACAAGATAGCCACCGAAATACATCAAGACCCAGGAACAAGGACTTGGACTGGGTGGTTTTGGGACTTACTTTCAGTTTGGGGTTTGAAAGTATTATCAATCCTGTTCATATTAATAGCTATTATCTTCTCTTGTTGTTTGTGTGTTCATTGTGGACCAATGCTCTGTTCTCTCTGTACTTCTGCCTGTACTGCCTGCATCTCGTCTAAAGAGAATGTCAAGAACGTAAATGCCCGTTTAGCAGTGGAACGAGAAATATATGGACTAATGACAATAGATGTTGAGGATATATGCTATACCCTTTGGAAGGGACAAAAACTGTCTTAGCTTATGCTAAAAGGGTCTGTGGAAAAGTGTAAATTCTACGTTAGCATAAGCGGCAGTCATTTGTAATGTCGCGTCCATTTCGTTTCCGTCGTATTCATTTTATTCTCTGATGCTTGCCTTTTCACCCAGCCTGTGTCCTCAATTTTAGCTGACCTCTCTGACATGGTCAATCTGGTGTACGTGCTGGGGGGATGCAACTGCCAGTGCACCTGGTCTCAGATGTTATCAAATGATTTCTTATTGCCGCCATAAACATTCTTACTCCCCCTCCTCATCTCCTGACCACCTGGTCACCCTCTGCTCTTGTTTGCCTATAGCTATTTCCGTGCTTAAACTTGTTTCTTCCAGTTTTCCTTTCCATGCGATTACACTGCAACAAACAGTATATAAGGGTGATGGTTTTTGCATTCAATGTACTCCCTCCCACAACACTTTAGGGTGTTGTTCGGAAGCGGTCCCGCTCATGAGTGTTTAATAAACTTCATTTGTTTTACTTCACTCCAGTGCCGATCTCTCTTTTGTTAGTCTTCGGACCCGTGGACGAGAGGGTGACGCTGCACCAGTGTGCCCTCACGGGGTACATTTCCACAGTTTAGTGAATTGATTTCAGATTTTATTTGATCTTTTTGATGTTTTCCTGAAGATTAATATGTGGTCTTGTGCATGTGTGTGCTTTCACTATTCTTTTTTTTAGAACCTTATTTAATGATTTGTGGTTCTATACCCTTATTGTGGTGGAAAGTGCCAGTTCTGACTCTCAGCCGATCCCTTGGCTGGACCCGCAATATTTTAGCTATCACTACAGCTGTATCTGGACCTTGAGTTATCGCAGAGGCAGAGCATCCTGAAGAGCTATAAGTAATATCCCCTATAAATTAAGAGGACTTCACATGTTCAAAGGGAAGATGAGTTTCCTTCTCTTCTTTTGATTGGATGCAGATGTGCTTGTCCCTACTCTCCTTCTTGGTCGAGCCTCGTCCTTGAGAAGAAGTGCTTTATCCAGGACAGGCAGATGAATCCGTCAACAGGGACACTTTTATATCAACTGAGTAAAAGGATGGCCTACAGGATAGTGTGTTGCACACTGCTATATACCACAGTTACTCAACAAAGAGCCTCTGCGGTGTGGGCATGTTAGTTTCCTGACCAGCAGAGTTTGAAGACAGCAAAAGAATATATCTTTGGGACAAAGTAGAATTTCTGCACGTCAAAGTGCACTTTCAATAGTTAAACATGCTTGCGATGTAACTATTTTTTGGCTGATAAACTATTGTTCAAAGTAACATTCCCAGAAAATCTTAGAGGTAGTCTGTTTTAACATCTCATTAACTAATAAAAATTGACTAAGCCAGTAGGTATGGATTTAATGTGCTAACGCATGTAAAGACAGAAATGCAGAAGGGTGCCTTTCTGCATGTCTGGGCCTTGAGCAGTTGATGGAGAGTCCGGGAGGTCTAAAATAATTTCCCATGCTTTGCAATTCAGACACTCACTGCAGGTGGAGTGGTGCCCCCAAACTGCCAACAGCTTTAGGTGAGAGGAAAATATTCTACTGTGCTGTGGCAAGACTTGATTGGCAAGGTCTTAAGCCAATGGCTGAAAGAGGGTGGTCAATAAAAGCTAATGGTTGAAAGGGAGGGACCAGAAGCCCACTGTATACATATTGGGAACAATAGAATAGCATAGAAAGATGCATAGTCAGGGCCACACCTAAAAAGTAGGTTTTAACCAGAGGCAATCTGCATATATTCAACTTCATGTTTCCAATCTGGAGAGAAGGCCTTTTTGGTATGAATACTTTAAATTGTAGTATATTGTTCACATCATCTAATAAGGACAAATTCGGTATTTAAAGAGTATGAATTCTAAAAGCAATACAAACCACTGATGTGTTCCCCCAATGTTTTTGCAGGTGTGGAAATAATGTACCAAACACTTTTCGAGATGGTAGGAAATGTGTTCTAGTGATCACATTGTTGACTGTGAAATCAGGAGAATGAAGCTCAAATCCTCTCTACCCTATCTCTTGATGAGTGGCTCAGTTTTTGAGTTCCTTTGTTTGTCAGAAGACTGCTATTGCCGAGACAAACTCTACTTCCCAGGAATAAGCAGTAATAATACAGCAGTACATACAAAAATGTTGAAAGTTAGTGGCCTCGGAGTGTGCCTATTTGAACGTTCTTTTTGCAGGGGTAGCCATGGACACAGCAGTGGTGTGCTCCGCGAGTACCAAAAGGCTGTGCCACTCATTCATTCCTCTGTTACCTTTTTTTTTGGTGCATTTCTCTAGTTTTCTGTTGTTCTGCCTGTCAGAGGCAGGCTGGCGTGTTGGGAAACTGTTGGTTAGCCTGACAGACTGCAGTTGCTGACACGGAAGTAAGGGTGGGAAAGAGCTGAGTGTACCAAGTACCGTGAGATGCAGTCCAGGCATCGACTGGAGAGCATGGTAGGTTTACCGGGGAGGTCCAGAACGCCATAGGTCAAATGTTTTAAAGTTTACTCATTGGTTGACAAAATTGAGTATCATTTTGAGCCCTTTCAGAGTAAGGCACTAAAGGTAAGGTACCGCCATGGTGCCTGCTGCTTCTTGCAAAGAAGAGTTGGCAGGGTGGTTTGCATAGATAGTTAAGTCAACGAAGCTGGTGCTTTGTGGGGATATTTCATTTCTGACCTTGTAGACTTCTGTATCATTTTTAGCTGTTTGGAATGCCAGCCTCTCAGCCTCCTCAGACTGCCAACCAGTGACCGTCCCCCACACTACCCACGTGTGTCAGCTCCTTGCACCAACCACCAGTGCAATCTTCTCAGTGTCTGTCTGTGTGACCTCCTCACATTGCCTACCAGCGCTTCACACTGCCCTTCAGTTCCAGCACAACACTCTGCCATCAATATGAGCTTCTCGCACTGTCAACAGGTGTCCTCTCCAGTTTGTGCTCCTGCAATGCCCAGCCTCTCACACTGACCTTCGGTACTAGATTCTTGCACTGCTAGAAGTGCTATCTTCACCCACTGCTTATTCGTGCCAACCCTCCCAGTGCCAGCTTCCTGCATTTCCCATTAATGCCAGTTCTCCAAATCCCCTCCTGTGCCCTCTCCACCCACTGCCCATTAGTGCCAGTCCTCCCATTACCCACAAGGGGCGGCTCATCACATTCCCTTGTGTGTTCAACAGACCTGTCCTGATGTTGAAGTTTACACTCTGTGGCTGATCAGTCCCTGTCCTTACCTCTGAGATGGCTGCCACTGTCCCAAATGGATCTTTCTTTTCAGGTGAAAGCTTAGTCTTGTCTCTCTTCTCTCTCTGTTGCCAACCCCCCTCTCTCCAATCTATAGCATTGCCCTTGTCATTCCCTCTCTCTTACTCCCCGCTCTACTCTGTTCTATACTTCTTTTCCTGAAACATTATCCTCCCGGTATGCCTCATGTTTTACTCACCATTCCATTTCATAATCTTCCTAAGTTCTCTGCCTCTTGCTTCATCCTTCTCATGCCCACTCACCCCTTCCCTTACATGTGTCTCGCTCTTTACCTCTCTACTCTCTGTCCTCTCTTCCTCCTCCAGTAGAGATTCCCTGTCTTCACCACTCCCGTGCCTGTGTCCTACATCACCAATGACAGGCCTGCATGTGCCTCCTAGTGGCAGCCAGGAGAAGGGATGAGGGGCTTGTGATCATAGGTAGTGGTGCATGCACCATCTTACACAGGCTGCAATGGCAGGCCTGTAGTTCCATTTGCATGGCCTCTCATGGGTGGCATAATACATGCTTTAGCCCATGGGAGGCCTCTGGGGTACCAATGCCCTAGGTACATGTGTACCATATACTAGGGACTGACTAGGGTACCCCAGTATCCAATCTGGAGTGTACCTGAGTACATGGCATAACATTTTAGGGAGAAAGCAGATAGACTGGGGTCCTGATTAGTAGGATCCCAGTTAGACTAGTCAAAAACAGTGTAACATCAAGGAAAAAGTGGGGGTAACCATAAGAAGCAGATCCTACTTTCCTACACCAATACAATACAACCAGGTAATCCTACTGAAATCTCATACACATCACAACAAGCTTTATCCAATAAAAGCGTATTCCAAATTGACTGCACTAGCTATGGCTCATAAGAAATAGCATTGGAGCTTTGATTCCTGTGATTCAGCTGGATTAATTCCTTCTTAGTAAATCGCACTCAGGCAGTCCGTATTGGCCATTTCACTGCCCCTAAACTAAAAACAACTTGCGGGGTCCCCCAGGGCTCTTCGCTTTCACCACATTTGTTCAACCTCTACCTATGCCCATTGATAAGATCTTTGAAAGAAAGGAAGGTGAACCTTTTCAATTATGCAGATGACCTCCAACTCATGTTCTCAATTGATAACTCCCCTGATTCTATAAACAATTTTCAATCTATTATGCTTTTCATCCAGCAATGGATGAATCTTAATCATTTAAAACTTAATCCCAGCAAAACTGAATTAATTTTGACAGGGGAGCTTGCAACCCATGGGGTCCACAATATTGGCCTAATAATCTGGGACCTCCCCCTACCCCCTCAACCTCAGTAAAAAGTTTAGGGGTTACAATAGGCAACGACCTGTCCTTAAAAGCACATGTTGGCACAGTGGTCTCTGCCTGTTTCCTACAACTTCGAAAAATCAGGAAAATAAGTAGGTTTCTGTCCCACGCTGCTTTGGTCCAAGTGGTAATAGCTCTTGTGCTGTCTCGTCTGGACTACGCAAATGCCATCTACTTGGGACTGCCACTTGGCCTCACCAAACGACTTCAGCTGGTGCAGAACCAAGCGGCTCGAATGATACATAATCAGCCCAGATGGCAGCACGCCTCACCCCTCCTTAGGAAGCTGCACTGGCTCCCTATTCCGCAGCGATGTGCCTTTAAAGTCGGATGTCTGGTGTTTAAATCCCTAAACGGCCATAGCCCAAAATTCATTGACAATCTTGTCTCTCGTTATACCCCACTCGGAATCTTCGTTCAGCTCAACTTCACCTTTTGACAATACCCACCTTTAAACTGAAACGTCAGGGGGGCTGCAGGTTTGCGACTTTGGCCCCACGCCTGTGGAATTCCATCCCCCTGGAAATTAGACTTAGCACCAATCTGCTCCTATTCAGAAAATCTCTTAAAACTTGGTTATTCACACAAGCTTATGAATAAACTGTTCCGGATTGGCACCTACCTAGTCTCCAGCGCCATGAAACCAATCGGTGAACGAGCGCTCTATAAGTCACAATTAAGATAAGATAAGATAAGATAAGATTCAAGGTCACTTTGAAGAGAGAGAACGAGTGACCAAAGAACTGCCTTGGATATGTGCAACCCGTCCACTACTCAAACTATGCCTCAGTGTGTACAAGATGAAAACATTGTTGGTGACAGGCTTAAGAGACCTTTTGGTAGCCATCATCCGCCAAACTCTCTGTTAAGCTGCATTGCTAGGTTAGCAGCAAAATGCACAGAAAGATTGAATTGAGAGGCTTGCGATAATTATACCTTTTCAATCGAAATAACAGACTAACATGTCCACTTCTCAAATTTCATATTTCACTATACTAATTCACCACTAATCCTTTATGGGTTCCAGAGTTGCGTGCTACTCGCCGAAAAAAGCACTTCAACACCTCATTAGGGGTAGCAAGCGCTATATAAATGCAAACCTTTTCAATCTTCTATCCCTCCGCTATCCTTCTCAATCCAAATAACTGACTAATATCCACCACTCAAATAACTTTCATACTTCACTATACTAATTCACCACTAATTCTTTATGAGTTCCAGAGTAGCGTGCTACTCGCCGAAAAAGCGCTTCAACACCCCATTAGGGGTAACAAGCGCTATATATATATATATATATATATATATATATATATATATATATATATATACACATATATATATATGCAAACCTTTGTCCCTCTTCTATCCCTCTGCTACCCTTCTCAATCCAAATAACTGACTAACATCCACCACTCAAATTACTTTCATATTTCACTATACTAATTCAACACTAATCCTTTCATGGGTTCCGGAGTAATGTGCTACTCGCCCCAAAAAAAGCGCTTCAACACCCCATCAGGAGTAACAAGCGCTATATAAATGCAAACCTTTTCCCTCTTCTATCCCTCCGCTATCCTTCTCAATCCAAATAACTGACTAATATCCACCACTCAAATTACTTTCATATTTCACTATACTAATTCACCACTAATCCTTTATGGGTTCCGGAGTAGCGTGCTACTCGCTGAAAAAAGCGCTTTAACACCCCATCAGGGGTAACAAGCGTTATATATGCAACCCCTTTTCCCTCTACTATCCCTCCGCTATCCTTCTGAATCCAAATAACTGACTAACCTATCCACCACTCATATTACTTTCATATTTCACTATACTAACTCAACACTAATCCTTTTGGGTTCCGGAGTAGCGTGCTACTCGCTGAAAAAGCGCTTCGACGCCTCGTCAGGGGTAGTAAGCGCTATATAAATGCAATTACAATACAATAGGTGTCTGTGCAGCAGAGACTATTATAGGAGGTCATATATAGTACTGATGTCCTTCGTTCATCGCTTTCAGTCAGCGTCAGAACCCATTTCACATGCATGCATATTTAAGAAAAATGGCCACCTACCCACTTAACAGACTGAGTCTCCAAAAAGATCTGATATTAAACTCATTAGGTTTACTCCCAAGTGTGGAGAAAATATTCAGTTTTTTTTATTCATAGCTGATTGTAGGAATATTTTCTGTGACACTCACAAATACCCAGGCATAGTTCTTCAATTACATTTATTAATTCTGGGTCCCTCACATTTGAAAGCTAAACGTTGTTTTTCTTTTTTTTCCTCCAAGAGGAAAAAAAATTCTCCATGGAGGACTTTCTTATTCACACCCTCACCCATTTTGAGGGTCTGCCCTGCCCATTTCCCATTCCCACTATAGATCTGAATTTACACCTGCCCTTCACAAGAGTAAATCTACTTCCATTTTATTGGGGGTGGGGGAGGGGAATGGGCACTGAAAAAGTGCCCAACTAGGCTTGTGGGTGTCAACAACGTTCCAAGGGCCATAGATGCCTTTGGGGGGCGTGTGCTTAAAGGTTCCCTCTCTAAAACTGCCCATCTGCACACCTGAGTAATTAGCAGCCTTAGCTAGTGAATTTGATGACACAGCTGAGCTGGGACATTATTTCCTGGTTCGGGAACTGTCACAACTATGACAGGTTGGGGGCTAATACTACCCTCAACGTCACAGTCTCCCCATAGAGTCTGTGGGTGCAAATGGAAACATCTCTAGCACTACATTAATAACTGTTCACTACATAAAAGCCCAAACTATTAATGCTGTCAATGCCTCCTTATCTACACACACGGTTGGAGAAGAAAAACCGGTGCGCCACGAGGCTTTGGCTGTATTTCTTTTCTTTTTTTTCTTTCACTCTTATCCCAATTAGACTACAGCTGCTGGCGCTTTCGGCTTCCCGAGCTATCATTCATTTCCGTCCTGTTGCATTTTAGTAAATAAATCAAGCCGGCCATTTCCTGTTATCTTCTCCCTGTTGCTTTTCCTCTCTTTCTTTCCCTATCTGGAGGTCGCCTCCTTCCTTCCCGCGGCTTCCTCCTACATCACTTCCTGTTCTCTGTCTGTGTGCGTGTCCTTAGTCTGCCCATCGTTGCACGTCCCCGAGTTCTGCAGGCATCAACAGTTGTCATCAATGTTATTCACTGTGTATTATATTATTCAGTGTGTATTCCCATCCTTCCGCCGGTTAGCTGTTTAATGATGTTTATGTTTGGATCAGCGTCTTTACATTTTCGCTGACGTGCTGATAGGACTTAACGTGAATCTAATGCCTTTGTTGGTGTGCATTTTGCGTATAAGTTCTCTAGTTTCTCTCTCTGAGCTTGTCCCTCTCTATGGTGTCTTGTGTTTTCTGACACACTCATGTTTGTCCCTTTGTGTTTCCATTACAGGCGCTTGTCCGGCTTCCTCCTCACATCTCTCAGTGTGATGAAGTACTGAGGTTCTTTGAGGCACGGCCAGAAGACATAAACCCTCCCAAAGAGTAAGTGTGACATGATATCAACCAGGGTCAGACTAAAAGTGGCCCTCATTTGCAAATTGGGGCCGTTTTGAAATTGAACAGACACGCTGTATTGGTGTTTTGCAAGGTATGGGAGGCTACATGCCGTTGTTCTTGCTGCAATACCAAAGGGGATGATGGACGGAGCGTTTGAGCTAATCAAACACTCACCCCCAGTCAACTGATCTGGGTTTAATCCATCATCATTCTTTAGCTCCCTCCACCACCCCAGTTCAGACATGGCCATATGCAAATCAGTCTGACCCTGTGCCTCATGGGAACAGTCCAGCCCGAACTGCCAAGCCATGTCTTCCCTGGACCGGAAACAAGCATCCTGGGACCGGTTTCTGGCCATTCAGCCGTCATCAGCCAGGCTAGCTTGAATCCAGTGGCAAAGTGAGCAAGGGACCCACGTCTGGGCATACCCTGCCAACTTAGGGCGAACAAAGCGATACCAAAGGGGATGATGGACGGAGCGTTTGAGCTAATCAAACACTCACCCCCAGTCAACTGATCTGGGTTTAATCCATCATCATTCTTTAGCTCACTCCACCACCCCAGTTCAGACATGGCCATATGCAAATCAGTCTGACCCTGTGCCTCATGGGAACAGTCCAGCCCGAACTGCCAAGCCATGTCTTCCCTGGACCGGAAACAAGCATCCTGGGACCGGTTTCTGGCCATTCAGCCGTCATCAGCCAGGCTAGCTTGAATCCAGTGGCAAAGTGAGCAAGGGACCCACGTCTGGGCATACCCTGCC
The DNA here is from genome assembly GCA_963921515.1 of Calotriton arnoldi. NCBI lineage: Eukaryota > Metazoa > Chordata > Amphibia > Caudata > Salamandridae > Calotriton > Calotriton arnoldi. The sequence continues at coordinate 4,678,038 of CAWUFW010000182.1, forward strand.
AACTTAGGGCGAACAAAGCGATACCAAAGGGGATGATGGACGGAGCGTTTGAGCTAATCAAACACTCACCCCCAGTCAACTGATCTGGGTTTAATCCATCATCATTCTTTAGCTCACTCCACCACCCCAGTTCAGACATGGCCATATGCAAATCAGTCTGACCCTGTGCCTCATGGGAACAGTCCAGCCCGAACTGCCAAGCCATGTCTTCCCTGGACCGGAAACAAGCATCCTGGGGCCGGTTTCTGGCCAATCAGCTGTCATCAGCCAGGCTAGCTTGAATCCAGTGGTCCCAGGATGCTTGTTTCCGGTCCAGGGAAGACATGGCTTGGCAGTTCGGGCTGGACTGTTCCCATGAGGCACAGGGTCAGACTGATTTGCATAAGGCCATGTCTGAACTGGGGTGGTGGAGTGAGCTAAAGAATGATGATGGATTAAACCCAGATCACTTGACTGGGGGTGAGTGTTTGATTTGCTCTAACGCTCTGTCCATCATCCCCTTTGGTATCGCTTTGTTCGCCCTAAGTTGGCAGGGTATGCCCAGACGTGGGTCCCTTGCTCACTTTGCCACTGGATTCAAGATAGCCTGGCTGATGAGGGTTATGAACCCGAAACCGGTCCCAGGATGCTTGTTTCCGGTCCAGGGAAGACATGGCTTGGCAGTTCGGGCTGGACTGTTCCCATGAGGCACAGGGTCAGACTGATTTGCATAAGGCCATGTCTGAACTGGGGTGGTGGAGTGAGCTAAAGAATGATGATGGATTAAACCCAGATCACTTGACTGGGGGTGAGTGTTTGATTTGCTCTAACGCTCCGTCCATCATCCCCTTTGGTATCGCTTGTTCGCCCTAAGTTGGCAGGGTATGCCCAGACGTGGGTCCCTTGCTCACTTTGCCACTGGATTCAAGATAGCCTGGCTGATGAGGGTTATGAACCCGAAACCGGTCCCAGGATGCTTGTTTCCGGTCCAGGGAAGACATGGCTTGGCAGTTCGGGCTGGACTGTTCCCATGAGTGTTTGATTTGCTCTAACGCTCCGTCCATCATCCCCTTTGGTATCACGTTGTTCTTGCTGCAGGCAGTGCTTGTTGTAATATCAAGAAAATCAACAGTTAAAGTCAGAACCAGTCTAAAAAAAACGGCCCACACACTGACCTATCAGACCCTCCCTTCTGCTGAATATTAGTGACCATTAAATTTTTACATTAAGCCCCTATATGCCAACGTGTTGATTTAAAAAATTGAAAGCACCACTTCAGTTTAAGTACAGTGAGTTTTGGAAGTGTGTATCAAAGAGGTGGGATTCCATCCTGAGGCGATACAGAATTGGAAACAGCAAAGAGTTGACTTTAGTTCTAACTTCATTGAGCTTTAGTTTTACTTGAGTATTGCCGCCCCTAAAACATACTGTAATGAGATTTTAAAATTGTATGTCTCTTTTGCACCATTATAGGGGGTAGGTGTCGGGGCAGAAGGAAATCTCTCATCCTATACTTGCGAGGAAGCTGATATTTTGGTGTTTTAAATATGAATGTGTGTGCAGTGATGGTTGGGTGTGTTTGCCCCTTATGTGCGTTCATAGTTGCTAGGTGTACTGAATGGAAAACAATGATGGCTGGTGCGTCATGGCCGACCCTTAGTTGCAGCAGTCGACCATACTGCCGGAGTGGTAGTGCTGCCCAGAAAACAATGGGAATCCATCATAGCCTGTAATGTCTAAAGCAGTAGTACCGGATTGGGCTACCTGTAGCCCCTTTTTATTTTTCCAGTTGATCCAGGAAGAAGTGTGGCCTATACGTGTGTACTTCCCCACAAGAGACTTGCTGACTCCACCTGTGCATTTACACAAACCAGAGTCTGCAGGCTTCAGCAAAACTGGGCGTGAACAAGACAATCAGGCCTATCTTGGAAAATCTGGGCAGCTTGAGGGGATGTACTACCTCCTCAGATTCCCTCACGACCACCAGGCAAAAGTGCCCCTCATCTCTCCATAGCCCCTCTCTCATACATTTCATTTTTTTTAAAGCACTGGTAAAGGCTGGATTTACTTATAACAATGTATATCTACCCAAACAAACACTTTTCAGAAACTTTAGGAATAGATAATGAAAGACTGGGGAATAAACAGAACGCCCATACCTATTTTATGCAGTTTGCATGCAGCTCTTTGATGACAGTTTGTAACAGTCACTATTCTATATTAGGGTTGTATCTTATGAACTGCATTAACAAAAGGATCTCTGTGACAAAAGCAGTAATCCACTCAGCTATCCACAAATAATACAGATCTGTGATCTGCATGGTGCATGGTACACGCTCTTTGCAGCAGGCTTATTAACCCTCTGCGCTACTTTGTGGTGAGTCAAAACTGCCCCTATTCAAAATTCCAATCTCTCGCTCTAGCAGGAACATTAATCACAAGAGTTATTTTGAAATTTTTAATGCTGCCTGAAAACTGGACGCACAAGAAACTCTGCTGCAGGTGTTTTTAAATTGTAAGTTATTGCTAAACACAGCGCCCCCCCGCTGAGGTCAGCACACCCTCCCCTGGTCAGCGCCCAGTGCGGCTTCACCAGTCTCACTACTGATTACGCTAACTTGTACACCTACGTTCCCTACTGAGTATAGCGTAAGCGATCGATCTTTTATTTACCTAAAGTGGTTGAGGGGGAAGAAAACAACTCAGACAGATATTAACACAGTCGTCATGCCTGAAAAGATCACTGACTCCAAAGTGCAGTTTGAATATTTATTATAAGGCCAAAAACAATTGGATGTAAATACATCTCAATAACAAAGTATAGAGATACAGAAAAATTAATACAGAGCCGATTTTGCGGATATAAGTAATTCGGCCCAAAAGACAAATGATTATAAATTCCAAAATTACAATGCAACACAAAATAGATGCAATATTCAGCTCTCAACTCATTGAAAGAAATCAAAATCTTTCCTTACACTACTCTATATGAGGGCCCTTCCTGTCTCTCTTCTATCGTTCCCCAATGGTGTCAGCACGTGTGACTTCCTAAGAAGTACTCGCGTCAAATGGGTCATTTAGCTTAAGGCTATGGAGCTCGCTCTAAGATGCTCCTTCTTCTCCGAAAGCTAGCAGAAGTCTGGTCTCTCTGTCCCTGCGCATCATACAAAAAGATGGGATTCAACCAACATTGCGTCACGGTTTCTTAAAATTTTCCATTAGACCTCTATGCAGTAGCTGGTTCTCTTTCATGAAACAAATTTTATTAATGATATCTTCTTCCAGTGGCCTTGGCTTCCAGACAGACCCGATACGCAAGGCATCCTCCCTTCTCGCTTCCAGCTATCTTCAAAGACATTCCGGATCTCTCCTTAACTCTGAAAATAACGTTGTGTATTTTTGCACCTTCAACGGGGTGAGAACATTCTAACTTCTAACACAACCATCATTTAGTTATTTATTTCTCGAGAGCAAGGAGAATTGAAACATTAGCTTTGGACCTATATTTCAGGCAACTTAAACTAATCACAATTATGCATGAAGGAATCATAATACATACAAAATTCTACTTACTTAATGCGTTCACTTAATTCAACATTAAATGATTCAAATAAATGTTTCTTAATAATCAAAAACACTGCAAACAATGCGAATACATGAGAGTGCGTTTAAACCATGAGTATAGTGCACTCATACAAATAGAGTGCTATCAGCGCTCTATCACTACCGAAAGCAGGCCCTGGTGGTCTGCTTGCTGCCCCGGGACAGCCCAAATAATTAAATTAGATTTTTGTTATCAAACCTCCTGCCAAATAAAATCCAATGTTCTACTTTTGTAAAGAATCAGTCCCCATTTTATGGCTCACCCGTTGCTTCACAGTTACGGGTCCTTGCCTTTGGAAGAAAAAATCTTCTGTTAAAATTGGGCCACATTGGTACTTTCCAACTGCTAGAGTCGGTGTAAAAAAACGGGAGGGGCCCCCCTGCAAGATATGCTGGAGGGGCCCCTCACACTCACATCAGTAGGGGCTGAGGAGGCCCCTCTAGTATGGGTAAGCCTGGGGGCCCCCCACACCGCATGGGCTGCGGGGTCTTTGTTATGCCCCTGGCTAGAGTGTCTCTTGCCCCCTCCATACACTCATCCCCTGACGTACCACACCGAGCAGCTTCAGAGCCACAATGCCATGGTTTCGTTTATTCCTTGTTAGGAACACTATATGTGTTCATATTTAAAAATATGCATACATTTTTAAAAGCTATTGATTTGAAAAGAGAACATAACTGGGTTTCCACTGGCTCAAAACGAGGTCGTCCTTTGCATCGAGAATGTGTGACCGAACTGCAGTAAACAGAACATATTTTGCACAGCATACATCATTACAGAGTGCCCTCTCTGTATGAGAGTTACTCAAGTTAGTAACAGTTTATCGTTAAGACAACCCCCCTCTTACCATACTAATCCTGCATTGCAGGGACAAGGAATGAAAAATTTGTCAATTTTCTGTGTTGCAAGCCAAATTTGCACTTTGCATTGGTGTGATGCATGCAGAGCCCCGCCAGTCTCCACATGTAACACAACAAGTTTATTTTCCAGATAGGGTGAAGTCCAGTGTTTGTCTGTGAATCCATTAATGTCTTTTCAGGTGAGCCATTTTGGTTGCATGACTCCGTGAAAGACAATGGAGGTGATGATTTTTCCAGCAGGAGAGGCACATTTACTGTCAGGGTGATCATTTTTGGAGTCAAATCAATCAATCAGGGTTTGTAAAGAGCTGCTTCTCACGTGTGAGGGGTTCAAGGTGCTGGGGGGGGGAGGGGGGCTGGCTGCTGATCTGTCTGCGCTATGGTGTTCAGTCGAAGAGCCAGGTCTTGAGGTCCTTCCTGAACTGGGTCAGCCACGAGGATTGTCTGAGGTGGGTCGGCAGGGTGTTCCAGGTCTTGGAGACGAGGTAGGAGAAGGATCTTCCTCCGGTTTTTGTCTTGTGGATCCGAGGGAATGGTGGCCAGGGGCAGCTGGGTGGAGCAGAGGTGTCTGGTGGGGACGTGGAATGAGAGGCGGTGGTTCAGGTATGCTGGTCCTGCGTTGTGGAGAGCTTTGTAGGCGTGCGTGCGTGTGAAGCAGATTTGCTGGGAGACCAGGTCTGTGAAGGCAGTGGGCTGATGCATCATTGGTCTTGGTGGCAGCATGATGAGGATTCCAAGGACAGTGACAATCTGCAAATGAGTGAGTTTAAAAGTATGTAAGAAAACAGAGGGACATTCGAAGTCCCGGAAGTCCTGGGTGATGGAGAAGGAGAATCGGTGGCCTGCACAGGCCAGGAGGCTTCTGAAGGAGAAAATTAGAGAGACCTCAAATAGACATTCCTGTTCAAAATTCTAGGGGAAAGGCAAATTCAAACAAGAAGTGGGTGACTGCGAAACACCCTGGTACCAGTGTGACTTCACCACCTAGGAATGGTGGAGGACTCTGGAAAGATTTGAGGGCACTAGTACGTGTTTGTAAAAGCAGGTGTGCATAGAAGATATCTTTTACCAGTCGGACTGTTCCTCCTTTTGTCTTCCATCACTGCAGTGGGTGATATGCACATAGTAAATGACAGTCACAATGGGATAATAGGAAACCTCAAAAATAATTACAAGGTAATTTTCTGATCATCCATTAGCAATTTAAAAAAGTATTGTCTGTGCACTACCACCCAGGCATGCACGGGTGGGTGAAATCTCATACTCCATCAATCAATAATATTATTTTACAAGCCTTCCTCTTTTGTTGACTGGTTTCTGCAGTTCTGGTAGGTGCTCGCCCAGTAGGATGTTAATTACTGAAATTACATTTCCTGACTAGAAAAGTGCATCTCATGCATGAACTGATGACCTGAGCTGTCTGCAGCCTCAGGGGCTCCTGCCTCTGACTAATGTAGCATCGTTTAACCTCTGACCTCTCGCTGTAACCTGACGGCTGGTCACTTACAGGACTCCCCGGTGAGCCATACTCCACTGGCCCCATGTTGGAATGTCCTGGGGGAGGAGTGCGGGCGGGTTATTCATCAGCAGTGAGACCAAGGATGCTGACGGCGCGCTTCCTCCCTAGTGCTCAGCTCGGGATGTTGGGGTATCGGTCCTGCTCATGGGAAGACCCGCCCAGCTTAAAGGCACCATTAAAAAGTATTAGGCAATGTATTGTTTTGATCAAATAGTAATGAAGAGACTACTAATGTTCAGCTGAAAAATGTATGTAAAATAGAGACACCTCTGAAGATGGTGGATGTTTAACATTGAGAGCAGGAGCCGTAATTTGCCAGTGTATTCTCTTAATGCATTAGTTATCACGTTTCATACTCAGATTATCACATTTTATTCATTTCAGAGGCATATTGTGTATTTTAGGTTGTGTGTGTGTGCGTGTGCTGACTGCATGTTGCTGTGTAGTTTATGGTCGCTAATTAACTGTTTGTGCTTCATGTGTGTATTAGTTTTACTTTCATTTTTTGATAGCATGTGCATTTATTGTTTGTGATTTTCATTATACTGCTATTATTCTGTATGTTTGCTTTGTATGTTTTGCGGTGCATGTTGTTGTGTGACTATTTACTCTTTTCAATGCTGTCCGTGTTGCTCTGTGTGTTATACGGTTGAGCTATGACCATCAGAATCCCAAAGAGGGCATGAACACCTGCACGTGCAGTGGGACAAGCCTGCAAACTAAGTATTCTGCCAATATATGCCCACTTAAATTGAGGAAGCAGCAAAATTAAAACCTGACAGTGACCTTTAAAAAAACAAAAATAAAGAGCTTCTTGTGCCGTCAAAGGCTTGTCATTGGTTTCCTTGGTCTCGGCAGCCAGACTGTACAGGCCATGGACATCACTGGTTCAAGGAGCCTGATGCCACTAGAAGATGAGCGGCTCAGAAATGACTACAAGAAATCTCCACTTTCAATTGGTCACAGACCATGCTTGCTCCTTGTGCACTTGGGCTCTTACAAGCTGCCCCATAGTGACTTGTGGACCCTTTAGCCTTGATATAGCTGAAATGGGGCTCCACCAATCTCCCATTGACCGATTTATTGCTGAAAGAGGAAGTTTGTACAAATTGTACTGGTGTATCATAAAAACCAAGATTGTATTGGTTTTAGTGCCACCTTTGCGATTAATGGGACACAAGCTCCAATCTCATACTGAAGTACACAAATCAGTGCAAGGCTTTAAGATATGACCTTATCTGCTTGCTTGGTTTGTGTGACCTGTCACTATTCTTAGGTTGTTTCCTGGTGTTTTTGACCCATCCTGTAGTTAAGATGAGAAATCTAAAACAAGGATTGACCAAACAAACCTCTAGTCTTCCTTTTAGTGAAGGCTTCACTCACCCTACTGACCATAGCAGGCGACTTGATTTTTTTTCAGGGGCTTTTGACGTTTTTCTGGTTGTCCCCTTTCTTTTTCTCATCTGTCAATTCTGTTGTTGGTTGCATCTATGTAGTTATCTTATGTCCTCCATCTCCACAACAGTGTGGTGAAAGAAACTACAAATTTAGGAAATGCTTCAAAGCCTGCATCTTTTCTTATTAATCTTTCTTAGTTCTGTATCTCGTTTGTTAGTGCCTACTTGTTAGTCAGCGCATTGAGGGTCTCTGTGCCCATAAGGCTTATGCACACCAAACTGAAAGTCAAGAGTATTTTATATCTGTAGGAAAGTGGAGTATTATGTAGTGAGGCTGGTTAGGCGTCACTATCTAATTACTCTTGTAATACAACAAAACAAACACAACATGAAACTCAGTTTCGCCATTATAGGAAGGACTTGGACTGGAAGTTTGGGCTGGATTGTTCCCATGAGGAACAGGGTCAAGCCTGATTTGCATATGGCTGGGTCCAAATTGAGGTGGCATGGTGGGCAAAAAATGGATTGGATTGGGATGCAGGGTGCAGCTCGAACGTCTGCCAGTGGATGAGATTAATTCAAGCATTATTTCCATCATCTTCTTGTTTTTGAATTTTATGCCCTAAGTGCGCTGGGTATGCCCAGCCGTGGGTCCCGGGCTCACTGTGCCACTGTAACCTAACTATACCTGGCTGAAGAGCCCTAACTAGTGTGATACCAGTCCTAGGTTGCTTGTGTTCCAGTTCAGGAAGGACCTGGCCTGGCAGTTCGGGATGGGCTGTTTGCCTGAGGAACAGGGTCAGGGTGATTTGCAAATGGCTGGGTTCAAACTGAGGTGGCATGGTGGGCAAAAAACAATGGATTGGGATGCGGCCCGAGCAATTGCCAGTGGCTGAGATTAATTCAAGCATTTCTTCCATCATCTTGTTGTTTTTGAGTTTGAGTCTTTAGGTCATGACTTCACAGAAGTGGATTTTGGGCAGGGTCTGCCCCTAAGTGCCCTTATTTTGACCTATCTGCCCAGTCAGAATGCCAGGAGTTGCATCTCCAGTCCATTGTTAAAGAGCAGTTACGTCTTTGCCAAATAATTCCATCGTCAATTGGTTATAAGGTGTCAACAGTAAAAAAATGTGCTCCCCCGGGAGGTATAAGTGCGTGTTTTTAGATAAAGTAGAAGATTTACACTTACTGCTGCTAAAAAAAACCAAAAAACTTTTGTCCTCATTACCATTTTCCTGCCCTTAACCCCCAGCCTTCAGAACTTCACCAACTGTTTCTCCATTAGTTGAACAAGAACCCCTGTCCCAGGAAGTGATACTTCAACTGAAGTCTCAGTGCATGGCAGAAGACCGGAACAGGTCTAGCCATCATGACGATGAGTTTCCAAGGTCTCGAATATTTGCAAATGTGCTACTCCTGTGGTGAGAACTTGGCCGTGTGGGTCATTTGAACAGCTGTTCATGGTGTTTAAAATAGCTTTTATGAAAGTAAATACTCTTGATCCTGCCACTGGCTCCTCATGCCTGTCAGCAGTAAATTCAATTAATCCATGGTCTGCTGCCCTCAAGTCTCCCCTTACTTGTGGCTACATGCCAGTGTTACCCTATCATTTCAATACAAACTGTAGAGCTGCAGGCGGGAACTTTGTCCCCTTTTATTGTTTTACGCATCCTGAAAAGCTTACCTCTTGTGAAATCTTAAATGTGGAGTTTAACTCCTCTGTGAGGGTTAGACTAAAAACAACTACAAAATTGTGTGTTAAGAGGATTGTTGTTGTTAAATTATGTTCTGGACATTCTCACTAACATAATGTTTTCTGTAGTGCAAATCGAATATTCAGACACTGGAAACACTTTCCATAAATGTCTGGTTAAGTCTTGTTTCTCAATTTCCAGAAGTAAGGAAATGTTTCTATTGTTGGAGGGCAGACCGCTCTTAAAATGGCAATCTAATCAATGGGGCAGACGTACACGAGTGAAGAAAGGACGGTTTGGTTCTCTTGCTGGTCCCTAAGGTGGTTTATATTTATAATAGCAAAACTATCCCATAGACTGAAATAATGAGAGTGCCAGAAGTTTTTCTTTTCACCTGCCATTGAAGCAGAGAAGTATCATTTATCTCTAATGATCTATCTGCAAATAACTTTGGCACCTTTTGAAGAATCTCCACAAAAGTTTCCAAAATGGTGCTCTTTTTTGCCTAGTTTGTGCATGGAAAGTTTTGGGGTGATCCGTCAAGCGGGGCTGAGAAAAAGAGGGGTCCCAAAACGCAAAATCCCCATGCATTTTCATAGATTTCTTTAGGCAGGACTACAGCAAAAACTGCTGAAGGAATTTACACCAAATTTGGCAGTAAGCTAGATCTTGGTCCACAGATTGTGCTGTGTTCTTTGGTGTAAATCCATTCAGTAGTTTTAGAAAAGTAAAGGTTTAAAAATGTTGTATATCTGGATTGTTTGGTACACACGGTCCCACTCCCCTTTAAAAAAATATTGCCCCGGGAGGATGGGATCCACAGAGCCTAATGAGGCTCAGGAAGGCGAGGGGCGGCCTCCCTCCCCTTTTAAAAAAAATCATATTTGGTCTCAAAGGATGGGGACCGCAGGGCCTAAAAATGCTCATAGAGGGGGACTGCACGACCACCTCAAAAAAGCTTCTTGGGGCCCTGGTACCCCTTCCCCCAGTGCACAGGAAGGCTTGGGGAGATTAGTTGTCACCCCCCCCCCCTCCCATTTTTTTGTCTATTTGGCCCCAGGGATGTGGTCCCTGGGGCATATTAATGCTCAGGGAGGGGGGCTGCACCCCTTCCATCCCTTGTTGAATTGTATTTAGCCCTGGGGGATGGGGTCCCAGGGGCCAATTAAGGGTTGTGATGTCATTTAGATGTCATCAGTGATGTCATAAATGATGTCATAGAAAATGTCATTAGTGATGTAATATGTGAGGTCATAAGCAGTGCATGGCGGGGGCGCCAGTTGTAATTAGCTCTGATAACTATAACTGGTAAATTTGTGTGTTTTTTGTTTTTTTAGGTCAAAACGTTAATGTTGTCACGGACATTTTCACCTAACTATAAAGTTACTTTAACTGTAGGTTTTTCAGTGAATATGTATATATATATATATATATTTTTAAACAATGGCTCTGCAGCAGAAAAGCACTCGACAGCATCAAGGTAATTCCTTCATTTATTTGCATACCGAGGGTGGCTTAACATCCGAATTACATGCTGGGGCACACTGGAGTGCTTTAAATATCGCAGTGGTGCTGGATTTAACCACTGTGATCTTGGTTAATGATTGTGGCAAACCGGAACCCACTGTGGGTGTTTTACAATGCTGATTAAAACTACATGTCCCAGGATTCAATGTGAAAAAGCTACTAAGCTGACACACCTGTAGCTGCTACTACTAAAGGCAGCTGAGGTATAGGACTTTTAACAGCAACAATACCGCCCTGCCATAGCCCATGAGGAAGGAGCAGACAGCTCAGAAACACGTTGGCAAGCAAGATCAAAATACGGATGTTAAGCCACCCTCGGTATGCAAATAAATGAAGGAATTACCTTGATGCTGTCGAGTGCTTTTCTGCTGCAGAGCCATTGTTTAAAAACATTTTCACACGACAGCTTCGTCGTGGGAAGAGCACCACCTTGTTATGGAGGAAGGAGCCGCTGGAGAAGGGGCCGCCAAACCAGGGATTTCCCGAGGTGGAAGAAGGCACAGCATATTGCGACAATTGCGAGGGTGGAATTACATGCTGGGGCACACTGGAGTGCTTTAAATATCGCAGTGGTGCTGGATTTAACCACTGTGATCTTGGTTAATGATTGTGGCAAAGCGGAACCCACTGTGGGTGTTTTACAATGCTGATTAAAACTACATGTCCCAGGATTCAATGTGAAAAAGCTACTAAGCTGACACACCTGTAGCTGCTACTACTAAAGGCAGCTGAGGTATAGGACTTTTAACAGCAACAACACCGCCCTGCCATAGCCCATGAGGAAGGAGCAGACAGCTCAGAAACGCGTTGGCAAGCAAGATGAAAATACGGATGTTAAGCCACCCTCGGTATGCAAATAAATGAAGGAATTACCTTGATGCTGTCGAGTGCTTTTCTGCTGCAGAGCCATTGTTTAAAATATATATATATATATCTCACTCTCTAAGATAGGAGGTTGGCCACTGCAAAAAGGATCATCACCAGGAAATGGAGACACCACTTCCTCCACTACAGACCTGTCCAAGTCATATGCTCCGAAGCATGGAGAGGCTTCATTCGGAATCATGAGCCCGCCACAACCACAAGAAATTGTGTGGAGTTCGAAACCTACTTCTTCCACCATTGGCATGCCACAACAGTGCATGACCCCGTATAAAGTACAAATTAATATAAAAGACTGTGAAGCCGGCAGGATGACTGAGTGACTACACACTTGTTGCTGACAAATGGAGTCACCTGAAGGACACGAGTTCGAATCTCAACAAGCAATGCTTTACTTTCCATCCACCTGAGGTCGGTCTGGCAGAATTGGGGAAAAGTAACATCTGTTATTTGCAGCCTTCGGAAATGGTACAATTGTGGTATCAAACGCTATACCAAAAATAAAGTATCTTTCATATAATATTGCCCTCGGAAAGCCCTGGATGGGTAGCACGCCCAGATAAAGATCATGTGTGGTTCAACCAGTTTCTACATGCACCACCGAAAATAAGGGGACACTTATAATGAAGGTCTGTGTTGGGCCCCTAAACCCTCTGGCTACACCCATACTCAAGTACTATCTGGAATTAACTTTTACACTTTCCCAGGATGGCTCAATTTTAATTTTAGGTGAAAATGAATCCCCCTTTTTTGCAGGAGCACAGTCGCAATTTTTCAGAACAATTATGCAAATTTTTTCGTATTACACAGCTTCAGCCCTTATGAGCCTATCCCTGGTACTGGCTTTCTTACTTCTGAGCCCACCGCCAGAGCTCTGGATTGCCAATGTTTGTAGAGATTGTTTGTGGTGTGCCAGCTTTTCTGCTGTCGAACTCTAGACGAAACCAGCGTCTAGTCCAGGATCGTTGCTAGGGAGAAAGGACCCCCCTAACAACGAAGTTTCAAGGTTTCTGCTCCAAAACTGATAACGCCGCACGACTTTCAAAATGCCGCGCTTCTGAGTGGCCTATGTTATGTACTTTTCTCTCATGGAGGCCTCTCTGGGAACCCCATTAGGAGACGCCCGGGGGAGTCTCAGCGGTGGCCGGGCAGAATGTGCAACAGATAAAAGATGAAACAGGGGATTCACTCAGAGACCTATCTGTTCTGCAGTGACGTGATGAAGATAAATTGATGAAAGCGCCGTCCCGGCCACCATCCATCTTTGGTGTCCTTGCCCCACCGTCTCTGCTGCTGGCGCTCTCCAGGAGCGCTCCCAGGATCAAATGGCGGCATGTTTTGTCTCAAATCCGACCGTGGGGCGGATTGCTGGATTGTCAAAGCTTTAGTTTCAGTGGAAAATTCAGATAACTCTGACCGACTTTCAGGGTTTTAATCCAGTGCAATTGACAATTAACTCGAAAGCCTGCGGGGCATTGTACTGGGAAGGGTAGGGGGGAGGGGTACAGATTTTGAAGAAGGGTCTGACATCTCTGCATGGCTTTCTCCACAGAATGGAGAATAAATCTGTGTCGCATTAAAGGGTAATTAATGTACTGAGCACGCCAAGTTAAGCAAGGTGACGTCAGAGAGAGTAGGCGAGCCCTAGGGTTTCCTAGCGTCTGTTACTATCTGACAAACAGTGAAGCAGAAAAGCCGCATTATTTGACATTGTCCCAGCTTAGGGTTAACTATTTCAGGCAGTGGTTGCTGAAAAGTACGGCGATTGGAGGGGCGGGAATAAGGGTTAATACATAAAATAAATAAATAAATACACAAAAGAAAGAAATAAAAAGGTACTTACCATGCTTTCCAGAGATACGTCCTCCGGTCGTCCTCTTCTCCTGATGTCACGTCCAGCTGGGCTTAACCAATCCTGGCGCAGCATGAAAGCAGTGCCAGGGTTGGAGGGAGCGGCCTCCCTTGCCGCTCCCGAGGACACTGGAGGCTTGTGTAGGCTCTCCACCCGGCTAAGGCAGCTGCGTTGAGAGGTTTATAGTGCGCATGTCAGGCTGGCCGTTGCAAGACGGCCGGCCAAAGAGACATGCGCACTATAAACTAGTGTACGGGCAGCCCACCACTGCTGCCACTCAACAGGCCCCAGCCCGTCGTGACACTCGGTTCAGGATGAGTTGATGGAAAATAAAATGGTAATGAATTAACTTCATTGCCATTTTATTTTTCGTCTCTGGGGCAATTACGTGGGATGACGCTCCTCCGCTAAAACGGAGGTGCCGCTCCTGATTTCAGGGTGATTTTGGCCCCGAATTTGAGGTGTTACTTTCATAAAAGGACTAGAGAGACTTGATGGCTGGCTGTGTCATTCCACAATGTGGCAAGTTATTTTAGTTTGACCAAAAAAGTGTCAGTGTCCAGACTCCGCATTTCTAGATTTTGGAAGTTGCAACAATATTAATCTACGCCACTGCTGTAAACGGCACACGCTTTACAGGACACTTGGATATAGTTTCTCTTCATAATATTCTTCTATGGGGTGGCGGATATCTCAACGGTTTGGGACCTGTGCGATACAAGTCAAAATACCATGCCACCATTTTCAATCTGTCCACTTTAGTGGTGTTTAGAGGGCATTGTCCTAGCATGTTAAGTTTCAGTAAGGTACCCAAGGAGCCCTGGCTTAGTGTCACTTGACCGTGCGGTATGTATGATGTGTGCAAGTGTTAACTCTGGTGTCCCAGTGGACTCTTGAACTTTCACTTCATAACAAAGTAACTCTCTATGTACACTTAATTCTACCAGGCTTTGGCAAGCCTTGGTCCGAGGTTTCACAAGTAATTACGCTCAAAAAACGAAATGTTCAATCAGAGCTTTCATTTACAGCTAGAAAAGCAGGACAGATAAAATTACAAATCAACACAAAAACAGAAGACCCTCGCACCTTGCGATGTGAGATGTCCGCAAAGACAAGTAAAGAAAGTAATATGTCCTCTTATGTTGCTACAATCCTATTGGTGAAAGGTGTATGCGTCCTCGGCACATTATGTGAACTATTGTTTTATCATGGACTCTGTGTACCAAAAAACAGTCACTGGGGCAGAGATGTGAGACAAAACGCTAGGATACACCAAGTTGAATATAATACATCTCTCCTATTTCCTCCCCAGACCTAGGTGCAAGGGTAGATAACTCAGCAGGTTTGAGCTCAGGTGGCTGAAAATCTTTTGAAATACTAAAAAAATCAAGTAACTGAAATAAATTCACGCAAAATGAGCAGATTTCAACACAAATGTCCGCGATGAAGATTTAGAAAGTGAATGAGGCTGTTCACAAAGTCTTGGTATCAATTTAAAAGATTTACCCGGATCCAGTAGTCTGTATCCACAACAGGAGAGAGTTGAGGGGGTGACTATCTGAGGTCCAAATCGGTCTCGCAGTCTGCGTTTAACACAGTGTGGCAGAAGGTGCTAGAGCTTGGATAAGTCCCAGAGTACATCCGCCATGATGCCAGCATTTCAACAAACTGGGCAGCCATGTTTAAGATTTTCAGTTGTTGAGTGCGTATTTTAGTTTGGCAAGTGCAGCCATGAGACTGAGAGGACCAACTCAATACACATGTTCACAGTGGGATATAGGTAACTGGGAAATAGAGTTACATTGAAAGTGTACTAGAAAATGAAAACAGTTTCCAAATTGTGGCAAACTTCCTCAGCTGATGGACATCACCTTGGGGCTTAGAATGAAGAGGAAAACGGTGTACCTATGGTGTTAGAAAGGGGCAGATAAAGACTGACAACGTCAGCAGTGGTTGGGGACACATCCAGGTTGATGCTTGGCCACCACAATGGCATTCCTGAAAGGCTTCCTTGTAGGAACTTGACCTCTCTGTCACAATGATGCTCTTTGGTCGATTTTGGGCAACTGTCCTGCAAGGTTCTCATGGTTCCTTTGCTGCTTTGCTCCCCTGAGATGACCTCGCTGCATGCTGGGCCTGGTCTCAGTCCTCGTGATCTTGGGCCTGCTGCTTCCCGCACATCAAGTGGTAGCTTCCTCTTCTTTCGCGTGAGCACAGTAGAGCATCTCCGCAATCAAACTCTCGTTCCTTGTTTTGAGGCAAACAACAATAAGCTGCATCTTATTTCAGGCTCAAGGTTTATCTGTGCTGATACAGAGAGTTTGATTTGAAATCATGATAAACAAACCAGTACCGTTCAGATTGGGCCAGTATTTTTAATGCGCTGTTGGTAAAACCGCACACTGTGTTAAAAAGTCCAAACTGCTCCAATCAGTATATAGTGCCTTTTCCTGAGCTTTCCGGAAGGCGGAAGAGGAGCTGGCTGCAACTTGCCAATGGAACATGAATCACTCCTATGCTTCCTCAGACCAGGACTACTGGCTGTCAGGTGATGCCTGAGGGTGGTATTGGGGGAGGGCAGGTTCTCACACAAACTGGAGCAAGCTGGTGGAAAGTAGATGTGTATTCAACCAAACAACCAAGCGCCTACAGGGTCTCTGGGTCAGAGCCTAAGGGTCAGCATCATGCAGGCTGGAGTTTCCAAACGGAAGGGGAACTTACTTTTCTTTGTAGGAACTCACAGTGTGCTTCATAGGACACATTTCACACTGCACCTAGTTTCCCGTTACACAACACTCATATAAAATGCCACACACAGGCATCACACTTTATATTTCTCGGGAAAATATGGCAACCTGTTATGGGGATATGGGCTGTGCAGAATCAGCTGATGCGAGTTGCTACCCAATATTCTGGATCTGGGTATACTTTGGGGTCGCCGGTGGCTCTACTGTCAAACATTATCAAAAAAATCAGGAGGTACTACTTGTCAACTTACAGACTGCTGAGTTCACTGGTTAAACCCCACAGGGCAGGGAAAGGAAAGAAAAAGTAGAAGACTGGCAGGGTTGGGGTGGGGTGGCACAGCTTCCCTAACCAAGCGAGTAATCCCATCCTTAGAGTAGCCCTGATAGAACGCAGATACAAACAAGAGGTGACTTCCTCCAGGCGAGAGGAAGGTCACTGCGCAAATATTTGATAAAAGACTACGAAAGGTGACCAGTCCTGTGCAGGGTGAGGGGCAGCCCACAAGTTAAGAAGCCAAGCCCTCATTCGCACCTAGGAATTAAAGACTGCAAGTTCAAGGCTTCCTTTAATGATGGCTCCAGCTGTCGTCGATGGATTTCTATTTTCTGTAGCTATGGCCCACCAAAACCTTCTCTTTCTGTTTTGTATGCTTTAAGGCGCCTTGCATCTGGGAATGCTCTACTTACTGCCCGTCACATAAAGAAGCAACAATATCAAGCACACAAGCGAATCAAAATGTCATTTTCTTTTCTCACTCAATTTCGGTCTTTTTAGTTTTTTTCTGTTATTGCTGTTTTATTCCATGTGTATGTTTTATGGGTGGGATACAAATGTGGTCTGCTTTTGTCAAGGGGTTCACCTGAG
Organism: Calotriton arnoldi; assembly: GCA_963921515.1. Lineage (NCBI taxonomy): Eukaryota > Metazoa > Chordata > Amphibia > Caudata > Salamandridae > Calotriton > Calotriton arnoldi. Next base: position 4,694,964 of record CAWUFW010000182.1, read on the forward strand.
AAGGAAAATAAACTAAACACCTTTACCACGGTTATAGCAGTGGATGAGATAGTGGGCAAAAAAGCATTGGTGGAGGTTGATGGGGATTGTGGCAGAGATTAGCGTTGCTGGCTCGGTCACTGACACTTAACCGGATGCAATGCCAGCATATAGCAGGGGCGCCATCTGAGAGTGATTCTGCCAGCATGTGCAAAGCGTTTTTCCCCCATGAGTACCCTCAGCACCGTTCGCGTTTGGCATTGCAACAGGGGTGGTGTGTTTGCCAACGTTCACATACATAAGACGGCTAAGTTCGTTTATCAGCGTATAGGCATTGTTTGTAGCTTGATTCTCTGATTCTCAGAGCACAATCTTTCTGGGGCCTGCCTTCTGGAAAAGCTGCCAAACTCAGTTATATTACTTCCAGGTCGAAGAGTATAAGTTGGGAATCTTCTGAAATCCTTGCTTTGTAATGTGGATTCATCTTGGTCTCCTGATTCATCCGGGACATCCATTTTACTATGTCCCGAAGGACTTGGACATCTCGTGTGCCACTTGGTTCGAATCCAGGGTCTTCAACTATTGATATTGATAAGCGCCTTGTTTATTTGAAACCTTTTAGGCCCAAGAGTCTGATAGCAACTACTAGTGAGTATCACCTTAACCGGTGTGGAGATTGCTCAATGTCTTGGCAAATCACATTTAGTTATTGAGTATGCTCTTTTGTAACATTCTCCAGTTTGTGCTGGAGCCTTTCCAGAGCAGCTAGGAATATTGTTGTTCTTTCTCATTAGAGTTGAGCTTCTAATAAAAATCTGTAGCCCAGTCAGTATAGAAAATGCTCTTGTAGCCAGTGACGGTTGCCTGCTTTCATGCAGTTTGTTGGCCTACCTTCAGCACCTCTGGGTCCGAGACCCTTAATAGATACCTGTGTCCATTCTTAATAAATTCTCATAATTTAAGGTCTTTCATCGGGGACTCAATCATTTATACATTTTTCATATCTGGGAAGCATCAAGTGGATGTAAAAGCAAGGAGAGACAGCAGCACCCTTATTTTGTAATAATGGGAAGAACTATATTAAATGATCTTAAATATGATTCTCCACCAGTGCAATTTTCAAAAGGGTATTATGTTGAGGTTTTGAATGGCTCTGGCCTTTGCGTATGTGATAACAATTGTTGGTAATACATTGATTTAACGTAGGTGCTGCCCTCCTTGACTAGTATGCTTGAGGATCCCACTCTACATCTAACAAGTCTCTTTTTCTTTACAGCCTCATGCACTCAAACCCTGCCGGATCATTCTTGTACGTAGTTTCACTAAACACTGTAACAGCGCCAAAGGTTGATTCAGCCACCGCTTACAAAGGGAGCTAAACCAAGGCCAAAGATCTTAAGCATTTCCTGAAAGACCCAACCTTCACTTCAGTTGTTGCTTGTTATTTTGCTTTTGTAAGACCTAAACCACAACATGTTGAGATGGCATACAAAAGTCTGCCATACACTACTGAACTTGTTCAAAGGTATTATGTCTCCTATAAAAAAGTGACTCAACCACTGGGCTATAATCCAGTCTCAGATTCAAGCTTTCAGCATGCCACTGCGAGCGACGGGTGGTCTGGAGGCCGCTGAAATACATTGACAGTTCCTTAGGACTCTCTTATAACTCTTCACTCCAGATCTGGAAATATGCAGCTCATTCCAGTGAGTGAGGGGAAGACAAAGTACTATCTAGGTTTTCAGCTGCACATTTGTTCCCTTCCAAGTAGGGTACAGCTCAAAACCAACCCCAAAGAAGCATTTCTTAGACTAGGCAGAATACACAGAATTTCTCGCTTCAGTCACACAATGATACCATGTCAGAATCAAAGATGTAGCATATCTCTGTAAGAAATAATCGGTTGCGGTCGCTACTTAATGTAGGTGGCGGGTAGGAGTAGGGTAGGGTAGGGAGGTAGGGGGGGTTGAATGCAAAAAAAACTTGCACTTCACTGCACGCTGGCCTGCCGCTTTCTCTTCGTCCTCTTCGGTGGAGTCCAGGAGCAGGAAGGAAGCAGGAACCAGGAAGCACCCAGGCTCCCAGTCTCTCCCAGCCAATCACAATGCTGCCTTACAGCAGCGCTGTGATTGGTCTGAGCACTGTGGTTCGGCGCGCAGAGAGGGACTGGGGGCCTAGGCATGTTCCCCACCAAGGCTGTAGTGCGGCCTGGGTGTAGAACATTCAAAGTGCGCATGAATGTTTGGCCGGCCCCTCGGGCCGGCCAAACATTCATGCGCACTTAAGAGAGTGCCACCACTGTTCCTGTAATGTGTAGCCCCGCCCTTAACCAGGTAAGACACCTCCTTTTGTCAACTGCTCACAGAGCAGTGGGATGACGCTCGTCCGCCTTAGTGGAGGAGCTGCCGCTGCAAATGTCAACCTATCTGTACACTAGTCATATGAGAACCCACTGAAACATTCCTTACCCTCACCTCAAATGCCCTACTATCAACCGTAGATAATCTGGGTACAATGGGCGTGGCTCTCTCCTGGTTCGACTCCTACTCAGAGTATTGTGGTACTTCAGGCTCAACGCCTACTCCTCCACTAGTGGGCACTCAACAAGGCTCTTTCTTAGCTGAGTACTTATTAACCATGTAGAGCTGTGACCTTACCGGTTTCTTGTTAACAGGAAGTTGTTTACATACTGAGGGGTTGGTGGGTCCCTGGCCCCTCATCATGACTAGACTGATAGTTAATAGAGCCATGTTCAGTTATTGCTTACAGGATGGTGGTTGTTATGGACAGCACAGTGTTTGTTTACAAACTGGTAATTGTTGTGACCAGCTCAGTCCTTGGTTACAAGATGGCGGACGTGGTCAGTTTACTCCTTGTTTACAGTTGTTGTCACCATACCTAGTCCTTGTTGGCAGGTAGATAGTTGATGGGATCATGGCCAGCTTTCGCAGGTGTATAGGTTCATGTGCACTATTGGCTTATTGACTTAAACGTCAATCACCACCAATCCTTTTTTTCAGACTATTTGTTGTGAGGGTCATGTCCAGCTTTTGTTTACAGGCTGATAGTTTCTGATTCATGGACAGTCCTTGTTCCTGTGCTACTAGTTGTTTTGGTCATGCTCCGCATGCTTACTTACTTATTTTTGTTGTAGGTAACTTCCACGCCCTTTGTACTGACTAAATGTGCTGGTAGGATATGCGGTCCTTGGGATACTTGCTGCCCGGTCATGTCTGTTGCATAATTTACACACTGGTAAAGTTTGTGATCTGTGAAGAAGTGCTGTTGGCTGCTCCGGTGGTGTGGAGTGGCCGCTCCTGCACATCAAAGTACTGCAGCTGTCGTTTCTCTTAGTGTCTGTGTGGTTTTAACGAGTTCACACTGTGGGTTAACATCTCGCGCTTTTAGCTAAAGGGCATTTAAGGTGCAAGTATTGCATTGGCCAATAGGATTACCTCTCCTGTATGAGGCACAGACTGAAACGCTGTCCTTTCACCTCAAAAGAGAGGTTGAGTCCCCGCCTAGGCCCATCCGGCCCTTCATTCTTTCAAGATCGATGAAATAATTACCACTTTGAGCAACAACTACAGTGCCTATCTATAGTGCTTAGACGCCCACACCAGCGCTTGAATCATTAAATACCAATGGTAAAAGCAGCATAAATGCACACATCAATAGTATTGCTTGCTACAAACTGCGATCCGTATTTATATAATAGATTTTGGATGAAAGGCTGCGTTCATCTTTTAATAACCAGACACGCCCGGCTCCCCGCTCCACACAACTGGCTATTGATGCTGAAAGCGGCCGAAGGACGTGGAATGCGCGGGAACAGAACAGTTTTACCGGAAAACAGGGCCCTGGTATTTGCAGGGTGTTGCCAGGGCAAAACGCAATTCCGCTACATGTGAAAATGCCTTTCATGCACTGATCATTTAGTACAAACCTAGTTTTGCACTGGTCGATTAGTGCATATGCTGGAGCAAATACCCAGCCACCGGTGCAAAGCACGTACTCCCAGGGCTTTAAGTGGGATGAAAAAAACTGGGGGGGTCTCTTGAAGGGGCGTGGCTGATGTAATTAAGAGTGTGGCTTAAAAACACCCAAGCTAAAAATCTGTGCTTAGCATAATGGTGTGCCGCCCGTCTGGAATTTTGCTATTTCTATCGTTGCATCAAGATATATAATACAGCAAGTAACATTACACCTACAACAAGCCAGGACTATTGGCTTTGCCAGTGGTTGTAAGCTGCAAAAGATAAATAAGCAGCAACTATGGCTTCATTGTATGTATAATATTGAAAATGCTTCCATTCTGAAATGATGAGACTGTGAAAGAACTATAACGAGTCACTGAAGTTACAGTGAAGGGTACTGCCGCAGAGTTAAGATTTATTTGTTCACCGAGGGTGAGTGCAAACATGGAGAGCCCTGTAGTGTCGGGCTGGACACATTCTAGTGTCTCAGCAGGCACTGAATTTACCAGCCACTCCCTAGAGGGCTGGACACACATGTACCCAACACCCCTCCATCACATGCGTCACGAGTGACGTGACCCTGTTAATAAAAGGGCCCGGGTGCACGTGCTTGTGGCAGTTAACGAACCATACTCCCGGTGTCTGTGGCATTCATTTAGTAGCATGTGGCCCTAGGGCCCACAACACTACATTGGCGACGAGCGGGTCTGACTCCCCGTGTATACCGGTTGGAGCTGTGTCGTGCCCTGAGTCAAATGCAATTCGAGGTATCCCGGACCTGTTGCATGTAAGGCATGACCCTGCTGCCAAGAACCTGCACACAATCGGCCTGGAAGTGAAGATGGGGGTGAAGTGCTACCTCACCATCGAGTGACCCCGCCAATGCCCGCGTGGGGTGACGAGACAGCCCAGTTGCCAGCAACAAGTAAGACTGTGTCTACGGCCTGCCACAGGCCCATGAAGTGCCACCCGTAATCTAGCAGTGCTTTCCCAAAAGAGGGGAGATTGTAGGAGGCGTAGTTCTTGAATACTGACTGGCGTGAAAGAAAGCCTTGCACCCATTGCCACAGCGCCCCCGAGAGAGAAGTGAATGCAGTACCAGCCCAGACTAACCTCTATGCGGCGGCCTGACCAGGGTAATGTGGTGAGGAAGGCCTCTGTGCTGCGCCAGAATTGCCAGCTATAGCCTGCAGCTGCAAAGAAGATTGTCCTGTGGAGGAGAAGGCAGCCCGAAGAAGAGAAGGCGGTGTTGGCCCCTTCAAAGGAGTAACTGCAGTGCCAGCTGGCCCCTACCGTGCGAAATTGAAGCTAAAGCAAATCCGACCTTCTGCCTGGCATAAGCAAGAGGCAAACGGTCACCTGCAAAGGCTGGCGGATTCTGCTGAGGTTGCCTGGATCGACCAGCGCTTAAAGCCCCACACCGGCATCTCCGGAGGCCTACAGCGCCAGGGAAGCGGCTGTGGCCTCATAAAGAGAAGTGGCTACAGCGCTACCATACTGTCGTCGGCAGCACCGCACGGAGGCCTGAGAAGATTGCCACAAGAGCGTGCGGCTCGAATCGAGGCCCCCTGAGGACTGGATCAGTCCCGCAAATATACTGGCATGTCGGAGCGATACTGGCCCAGAGCAGTCAAGTTTTAAGTACCAATGCGCCAGGGTGGCGCAAATTGGAAAAATTAAATAACTAACAAAGGAGACTGCATCTGAGGAAGCTGGTACATACACGCACAGCCTGCAGCCCCCGCAAACAGGGCCGGACTGGCCGTAGCGGGCACCGGGTGTTTCCCCGGTGGGCCGCTAGGGTTGGGGCCCGTTTTGGGCCCCTGGGGGGCCGTTTTTGTTACCGGGGATCGGCAATATCGGCCCCCTGTAACAAAATCGGCCGAAACCGGCCCTCGCAAACAGCTCGGCTGCACCCCTCCTACCCCAGGGGGGAGCGGCCGAGCAGTTTGCCAGGGCCGGTTTCGGTACCCAGTCCGGCCCTGCCCGCAAAGGGCTGCAGTTCCCGGTGAAGAGACCAGCAGCATTAAAAAGCCCAAAAGTTGCGGCAAAAAATTAAAAATAAAACAAATAAATACCTCGAGCAGCCCAAGGCTAAGCCTGTTTCAAGGAACATGCCAGCTGCCTCGCCATGAGGCTCCAACCCAGCCAGAGTGCCGAGGCCTACCACAGGGCGGACAGTGGCTGCAGTGCCACCTGGTGCCCAGACGTGGGTCCCGTGCTCACTGCGCCACTGGAGTCAGGCTATCCTGGCTGATGAGGGCTGAATGCCCGAAACCGGTCCTAGGATGCTTGATTCTGGTCCAGGGAAGACATGGCTTGGCAGTTCGGTCTGGACTGTTCCCATGAGGCACAGGGTCAAGACTGATTTGCATATGGCCATGTCTGAACTGGGGTGGCGTGGTGAAGCAAAATAACGATGGATTAAACCCAGATCTGTGACTGGGGGTGAATGTTTGCCATTGTGCAACATTCCGTCCATCATCTTGTGTGTTTTGCAATTCGCCCCAAGTGGGAAGGGTATGCCCAGACGTGGGTCCCGTGCTCACTGCGCCACTGGAGTCAGGCTATCCTGGCTGATGAGGGCTGAATGCCCGAAACCGGTCCTAGGATGCTTGATTCTGGTCCAGGGAAGACATGGCTTGGCAGTTCGGTCTGGACTGTTCCCATGAGGCACAGGGTCAAGACTGATTTGCATATGGCCATGTCTGAACTGGGGTGGCGTGGTGAAGCAAAATAACGATGGATTAAACCCAGATCTGTGACTGGGGGTGAATGTTTGCCATTGTGCAACATTCCGTCCATCATCTTGTGTGTTTTGCAATTCGCCCCAAGTGGGAAGGGTATGCCCAGACGTGGGTCCCGTGCTCACTGCGCCACTGGAGTCAGGCTATCCTGGCTGATGAGGGCTGAATGCCCGAAACCGGTCCTAGGATGCTTGATTCTGGTCCAGGAAGACATGGCTTGGCAGTTCGGTCTGGACTGTTCCCATGAGGCACAGGGTCAAGACTGATTTGCATATGGCCATGTCTGAACTGGGGTGGCGTGGTGAAGCAAAATAACGATGGATTAAACCCAGATCTGTGACTGGGGGTGAATGTTTGCCATTGTGCAACATTCCGTCCATCATCTTGTGTGTTTTGCAATTCGCCCCAAGTGGGAAGGGTATGCCCAGACGTGGGTCCCGTGCTCACTGCGCCACTGGAGTCAGGCTATCCTGGCTGATGAGGGCTGAATGCCCGAAACCGGTCCTAGGATGCTTGATTCTGGTCCAGGGAAGACATGGCTTGGCAGTTCGGTCTGGACTGTTCCCATGAGGCACAGGGTCAAGACTGATTTGCATATGGCCATGTCTGAACTGGGGTGGCGTGGTGAAGCAAAATAACGATGGATTAAACCCAGATCTGTGACTGGGGGTGAATGTTTGCCATTGTGCAACATTCCGTCCATCATCTTGTGTGTTTTGCAATTCGCCCCAAGTGGGAAGGGTATGCCCAGACGTGGGTCCCGTGCTCACTGCGCCACTGGAGTCAGGCTATCCTGGCTGATGAGGGCTGAATGCCCGAAACCGGTCCTAGGATGCTTGATTCTGGTCCAGGGAAGACATGGCTTGGCAGTTCGGTCTGGACTGTTCCCATGAGGCACAGGGTCAAGACTGATTTGCATATGGCCATGTCTGAACTGGGGTGGCGTGGTGAAGCAAAATAACGATGGATTAAACCCAGATCTGTGACTGGGGGTGAATGTTTGCCATTGTGCAACATTCCGTCCATCATCTTGTGTGTTTTGCAATTCGCCCCAAGTGGGAAGGGTATGCCCAGACGTGGGTCCCGTGCTCACTGCGCCACTGGAGTCAGGCTATCCTGGCTGATGAGGGCTGAATGCCCGAAACCGGTCCTAGGATGCTTGATTCTGGTCCAGGGAAGACATGGCTTGGCAGTTCGGTCTGGACTGTTCCCATGAGGCACAGGGTCAAGACTGATTTGCATATGGCCATGTCTGAACTGGGGTGGCGTGGTGAAGCAAAATAACGATGGATTAAACCCAGATCTGTGACTGGGGGTGAATGTTTGCCATTGTGCAACATTCCGTCCATCATCTTGTGTGTTTTGCAGTGCCACCTGGTGGCAGCTCAGCGCACGGCTCTGTATTGGCAAGCACAATCCGCAGTGGAGGACACCTGCCCGACGAGCACTGCTAGTGCTCCAACGACACTGGCGTTTGAACTGAAAAGGCTGTCAGCCTCAGAAGAGCTGCCCCGGCCTGAATGATTTGTGGTTGAAGCGCCACCTAGCAGTTTTCCCCGCATTTGAAGCAGAGCAGGTGATTTTATAACTATCCCTGCAAAAGACCAGCCCCTGGAAAAGGCATGCATAGCACGAGGAGTGGTGCACCAGCCAGCACTCACCCCTGCAGCACTGATACACACTGCCCACAGCTGCACAATCAGCGGGGAGCAATTTTCCTGGCAGGAGGCTCCAGGCTCGCACCTCCTCCCAGAGCAGCTGACACCAAAGTGTCTCAAGCCTAATACAGCACCTACACTGTGAAGGATTTTCAAGGCCTAAACAGCAAATCCCAACGGTAGCTACTTTGTCCCCCTGCACAGACTCACCTGAAGGGCAGCGACCAGCACAATTCCTCATATCCCATGCTGCAACGGAGACCAGGTGGTACCGGAGAACCAGAAAATGACTGTCTCTCACCCTGGAAGGGAGGATAGCATCATGCGCACACTAGTGGAAACAGGCCACTATGGTTTTCCCACTATAGCAAAAGGGAACCACTGCCAGAGAGAAAATGCAGGAACACAGAGACCCAGCTGAGTAGTCTACAGATACAAGAGAGGAGGAAAGGCCTAGCGTGGCCTGAACGCAGGAAGAGAGACCCCTCCACAGGGAAGAAGCAATGCTGAATGCAGGAGGGAGAGCCTCTACATCTCCACTGCACCAGCGAAGCCCCGCAGTGGGCCAAAGACAGCACAGTGTCATCCCTCACACTGCCTCAAGACGTAGTCGCCAGTGGCCCATGATAGGCAAGAGGAGAGTCACACACGCCACGTGGCAAGCTTCCACCGCAACATGTGCTCCAGAGACATGCAACACGGGGCGGACGCCACATTGCACAGCAAGCAAGGAGCACGTCACACTAAATGACTGACCCCGCCAAGCATGCCTGAACGGAGGCAGGAGCAGGCGCCACGACATCGCAGTCTCGAGGCGCAAGCACGACGCCCTCGAGCGAAGAAGGTGACTGTCATCCTGTTAGAGGAGCACCTCGAAAACCCTTGAAGAAGGAACACAGAAGACAAGTGGCTGGATGCCACCCAGCACACAGGAGGAAGAAGTGAGAAAAGTGACTGGAAGTCTCACCCGCATGGTCCAGAGACCATTGAAGTTGATAAGCCCTGATGGCCTGTTTGGAAGAAGGTGCATGCTACTGCACCTGGAGGGAGAACAGCCAAGAAGTGTGACAATCCTATCACCATGAAGAACCGGACGACCACAGGTGCACTAGAGAGACCGAGGGGAGAAGAATGAGGACTCACACCGCCACAAGACAAGAGCGCACCCAGAGACACCAGACAGCCACCAAGGCGGATGGACGTCCCTGGAGACAGCTCAATGGGAGAACCAAATGTAAGCTGCAGCCAGCACGAACAGCGTCGCTCTCCGACGCTTCCCAGTGCAACTTTCCATCCCAGAGCGTCGGCAGTCTAAGTAGGACAGCATCCCTGCTGCTGACCGCAGATGCCACGGGTGAAGAACAGCATCAGCAAGATGAAGATACCTGGCTAGCAAAGTCCCTCCAAACATCCTCTCTCCCAGCAAGTCGCCACCACATGTCGTCCAGGTTCAATGGCAACCACATCATCATTGCCATGTGCATGCCACCACACCCAGCAGGAAATATGGAAGTGTGACTGGATGGTCTACTCTAAGAATCTGACGACCGACTAAGTTCAGGAGAAGAAGCTGTGAGTGGCTGGGCCTGACGTTGAAGAAAACTCGAGTTGCTGAAGGAGCGCATCCCGACACACCAACAACAAGTGAAGTGGGTGACAACCCGAGAATGACCTGGCAAACCGCCCAGCGGGAGACCGAGAGTAAGCCACAAGAATGCACAAACAGAGTCTCTGCCTCACTTTTCTCAGCATGCCCATCACACCACTGTCACGGATGGCTCAGCAGCCCACGACATCCAAGCACATTGATGCACATGCCTCCCCAAAGAAAATGGAAGCGCCTGGCCACCCCCACTCCAGGTGATCGACTCAAGAAACGAAGTCCTGTACTCAACACAGCAAGTTATTACCAAATGTCGTCCAGATTCACCACACGCCTGGCCATGCCAACACACCAGTCGGTGTCAAGTGTGTCAATCACTATCATCCCTAGAGTACTGAACACGTGGACCGGAGTCCCACACCATTGCCGTGCCAACTGACAAGAAGAACCAGAGACTACCCGCTACCCCGACTTGCATCCAAATTACGGCAGAGATAGCATGTCATTAACTATGATCCATCCACCCCTGAGGTTATGCGAGCGACTAGGCACTGGCTCCTCGGTGGTCTTGCAGCTGCCCCCACCTAGGCACACACGCAGCCCCAGCGCACTCAACACGCAGTCCTGTGGCAACCCAGACAAGAGGCCTCCCCATGGTGGGAGAGTTGGACTTGACATTGCCCCACTGATGGACTCCAGGATGCAGCAAGGTCATCTAACGAAGGCTTCAGTTGATCAGGCAACACATTTGTGAACTTTTACCATGGACTCCAACCACGCTCATGACGCACCCTGTTTATGAACTGTTATGACCTACCACAAATCATCCTCCACGTCAACGGAGTGGAGCGACTTCAAACCAACAGGCAGGTTTCCACTGGTAGGCTGCCAGAGTGTGGTTGATGTCTCCAAGCCTGCATTCGTGTCCTGAGCCACTCAGGTTAAATTATGAGTGCAAGCAAAGATGTCCTTCTGCAGTCTGAGTCACTAGCCCCATGCCTGCTGTCTTCCCGCTGCACGATTCTAGAGGCTGATGGACCCGGTGGTGGTTATTTGTTTGTTGTTTACCCCCACAGGTTGGACTGATGTTTGTTTTGTTTTTCAATAAAGTTTGGGAGGAATGTAGTGTCCTGCTGGCCACGTTCTAGTGTCTCAGCAGGCACTGAGTTTACCAGCCACTCCCTAGAGGGCTGGACACACATGCACCGACACCCATCCATCACAGGCGTCACGAGTGACGTGATCCTGTTAATAAAAGGGCCCGGGTGCACGTGCTCGTGGCCAGTTAACGAACCATACTCCTGGTGTCTGTGGCATTCATTTAGTAGCATGTGGGCCCAGGGACCCGTCTCCGCACCTGTTTTTTTAGAACTTCCGATGCTGAGCACCGGCAGGACCCGGCCCACTTAAAGCCCTGCGTAATCCTGCCCTCTGGGTGGGAGCATTCAACATATGGGCGTGTCTATGTGGGATGGTGGTTAGCACCCGTGACTGACAACATGCAACAAAATCTTATTTTCACCGGTGCTAAGGGAAGATCCCTTCCTGCTGTCTTTAAGTACAGTTTTTAAACTGCATTTTATGCTATGTGCTTTCATTTCTTAGGAGCGATTTGTTGATGGTACGCACGTTTTCCCTTCCCGAGCTTATGAAGAATTCTGGTTTATGACCGGTTTTGCAGCATATGCCTGTCTGAAATCCACCCGGAGTGCTAATGCAGCCTGTAAAACCCTATCTCCATGAAGACGTTTATGACAGTGGGAAAAGACGCATAAACTGCCCCAAGGTGGAAGATTTGCCTGCGTCTTTCAGGTGGGCGCATAAATCACCGCCGGGCCCCCGGTGCGGAGTTTATATCCTTGTTAAACGTGGCCTCGGCTGTAAGTGAGGCGAGAGAGCTCTGCAGTGGCCTGGACATGTCCCCGCGAGACACTTTTCATAAATGGCGGCGGGAAAGAGAAAGATCAGCGGGAGAGGGCGGGTATGTGACGCGCATTAGGGTTACCACGTGACTCCATGTTCCTGGAGCCACCACGGTCCAGTCCTGGGCTTTCCTTTTACACTGAAATCTTATCTAGAAGTGTACATTTATTTATTGTTTATTCTTGGTTGACAACTACCACATAAACGTGACCTCACAGTAAAAACGCATTGTTTAGTCCAACTGTTTCATCTGGGGGGAGGGAAGAGTAGTATTTATTTGCATCCCTGCCAAGTGCCACGCATCAGGCGTTAGACTAACGCATTTCAGTGTGGTGATCCACATCACCGCACTGAAATGGAAAGTCACGCATTTTAGGTATAGCGCTTGGCTTGGCTGTTAAGCCGTAGCGCTTCTATGCTGACTGAAACTAGCTGGAATGCCATCCCTGCAGGCAATAAAGTATTGCTGCCCCATCTAATTTCTTGCTAATGGAAGCAACCTTATTGCGCATGGCTGCATTTCTTTTGCGCCCCCCTCCCACCCACCACCGTAGAGGCTGGCACATGCGCATCTCCCCGCCCCCTGTACTAAATACAGCAGGCTGTGACGTTTAGCCTACTTCTGACTGGCAGCTCTACGTGCGCGGGATTTCAGATCCGAAACATGCACGCACGGCGAAGCAACAAGTTAAATGTTGCTTTAGTCTATTAAATCATATCAACACTGAGACCCAACGGCGGTGCTCCGGTGAGTTACCGGCAACAGCAGTGAGGGACTGGGTATACCATTGCGGGGGCCCGAGAGGGCCGAACTGATAGGAGGCTCAGGGGAGCCTGGTGAACAATGGCCGGATCGGAGAGAGCCGGTAGAAGCGGCATCAGCAATCAAAGGTGAGCGAGACTTCTGACATGGCCGCAATGCAGTGTGCACACCCAGAGGATGCGACCTGAGACGGCCGGAGGGCCGCACTATTCCCTCACTGCCCTAGGCCCCGCTTAAACTGAAGCTGCTAGCGGTGCTGCCCGGGGATCACTCACCACAATGTCCTGCAACGCATTCTGGGGCTGGGGCGTGCCCCCCGAAACCGGTCCTAAGATTCTTGTTTCCGGTCCAGGGAGGAACTGGCTTGGCAGTTCGGGCTGGACTGTTCCCATGAGGCACAGGGTCAAGACTGATTTGCATATGGCCAGGTCTAAACTGGGGTGGCATGGTGAGCAAAAGAATGATGGATTTAACCCAGATCTCTTGACTGGGGGAGAATGTTTTGATTTGTTCTGCATTCCGTCCATCAATTGTGTGTCTTTTGCCCCCTAACACTAACAGCACCAGAGCCTGGTTGCCCCCCTCCTACCTGCTTGCAGTGCCCCCGGGCCTGCAACCACAAAGACACGATCATGGCCCGGGGAAGCATATAGGCCTGTAGGGCTGGGGAGGAATCACAACATGCTACTTGAAAATGCACCGAAAAATAGGCATAACCGCCTGATGAGCACGCTGGAGCTACGTTGGGCCTGGGAGCACTGAAGCTGACGAGGTGCTCACTGACTGAGGCCAGCAGCACTGATAACCACTAGAGGAGTGGGTGGGAGCAGGTAGGAGCGCTGCTTCTGTACAATAACGGCCTCATGCAGAGCCAGCTACAAATGGAATTTCCCAGCATCACTGGTGCTTTGCAGCGGTTTAAGATCTTAGAGTTTCTGGCTGCTCAAATAGGTGTAATTTCTAATATTTATATGTCTCCCTCATCTTCATTGCTTGATTTTTGCTCACGAGACGGTGTCACTCATAGTTGTTGAATGTCACTCATAATTGCACTGAATTTATGAAACTGTCACACATAGCAATCTGAAACCTTGGCAGCTTTGTATTTGTTACATTAAGTGGTAACGGTAACACTGGTGATGCGACGTCATCTTGTTACCCACGGCTTTATCGTCTCAAAGGCCCGTTCTTCCCAGGCCCTGTATATTGCGCCCTTGCTTTATATGTCCATCCTTCTGTGGCACTTGACAATGGGCTCAGCCTGTTTGTTAGTGCTCCTAATTTGTCTGAAGTGTGGAAATCAGGTACACAGAGAAAAGGTTTTTGTAGCATCATCCTACCACACAGAGATGTTTTTAGTCTGCTGATCATAGTCTCTTCCAGTGCGTTCTTTTCACTAATTCCAGCGCCTTACTTTCCATCATCTTCCACCGTTGTTCACCATCACAGGCCGCGTTTGCCAAGTCATCATTTACTTCAAATTCATAGTATGAAACCAAAATGTTCTTTATTTTATGCGTCACTGTGAGTGCAACTGAAGTAGGATTTTGCAGTGTTTTTCTGTTTTGTGAAAATTATTTCTAACGCCTCCATTTCTCAAATAGCCTAGCATTCCTCAATTTTTGCTGCTTTTTTCCCCAAATATTTTTCCGAATTCCCCATTTTTGCCCCTTTTTAGGTCTGATGTTCACCAAGACCTTTTAATTTTATTAAAATTATATGTATAATATATTTACTTAAGGGTGCTTTAATCTAGCCCTCTTCATCCATTCAATTGCTCACACTCAGGAAATCTTTCTGTCTTTTTTGTGCAGCACTCCATCAATCAAGGATTTTTAAAGTGCGGCTCAAGGTGCTGGAATTGCTAACTGCTTCGTGGTGATCTGTTCAATCGAACAGCCAGGTCTTGAGTCCTTTCCTGAATTGCCGCAGCAATGAGGTGGGCCTGAGGTGCAGGGAATGGTCGTTCCAAGCTCTGGCCGCACGGTGTGAGAAGTAGCGTTCTCTGCTGTTGCCTCAGTGGATCCGGGGGTGTCTGCGAGGAAGAGGGAGGCGGATCGTAGGTATCTGGTCGGCTGGTGGAAGGTAATGCATTTGTTGATGTATGCTGGTCCTTTGTTGTGCAGGGCTTTATATATGTGGGTCAACATCTTGAACTGGCATCTCTTCAGAATTGGGAGCCAGAGTAGGTTCTTGAGGTGGGGTGTGATGTGTGTCCGTCTGCGGAGGTCGAGAATGAGTCTTACTGATGAGTTTTGTATTGACTGACGTCTCTTCAGGAGGCGTGCGGTGATTCCTACATAGTGTGTGCTCCTGTAGTCCAGCTTACTGGTGACAAGGGCCTGCGTGACGGTCCTTCTGGTGTTGACTGGGACCACCAGAAGAGCTTGCAGAGCATGTGAAAGGGTGTGGAACCAGGCAGATGAGCCTGTGTTTTACCTGTCTCTTCATAGATAGCTTGCCGAGATTGCAGGCATGGTTTGTCCGGGCGGGGATTTGCTGAGTTCAGCAGGCCACCATGTAGAGGTGTTGTTCCCAAAGATGAGGACTTCCGTCTTGTCCGTGTTGAGCTTGAGACAGTTGTCCTTCATCCAGTCTGCAACGTTCATCATACATCTGTGGAAGTTGGCTCTGGTGGTGGAGGGGTCTTTTAACAGAAAGAGGATGAGCTGTGTGTCTCGACATAGGAGATGATTTTGGGTCTGTGCGATCTGACGGTGTTCGCCAGTGGGGTCATGTTTGTGTTGAAGAGTGTGGGGCTGAGGGACGATCCTTGGGGGACAACGCAGATTATTTTCTTGGGTTCCGGGGTGAAAGGTGGGAGACAGATTCTCTGGGTTCTTCCGGTGAGGTACGATGCGATTCATTTGAAGGCGTCTCCCTGGATTCCGATGTGGTGGAGTCTGTTGATCAAGAAGTGCTGGAAGACAGTGTCAAAGGCAGATAATAGGTCCAGGAGGATGAGGGCTGCCATTTTGCTGCAGCCCAGGAGGGCCCTGATGTCATCGGTGGCTGCGATAAAGGCTGTCTCTGTGCTATGGTTGGTTCAGAATCTGGATTGAGAGGGGCCCAGGAGGTTGTTGTGTTCCAAGCGTTTGGTGAGTTGCTGGTTGATTGACTTTTCAAGAACCTTTGCTGAAAAGGGGAGCAGGGAGATGTGCTGGTAGTTATTCGGTTTTGCTGGGTTGGTGGATAGTTTCTTCAGGAGGGGCCTCACTTCAGCGTGTTTTCATTCCACAGGGAAGGAGGCTGAAGTGATGGAGGTGTTCAGGACATTCTTGAGCTCTTCGCCAATCATCTTGCTCCCGAGGTTGAAGATGTGGTGGGGACAGGGATCTGTGGGTGATCCGGAGTGCACGGCGTTCATGATGAAGATTGTGGCTTGGGTTGTGAGAGGGCCCCAAAGGGTGAGCAGGTGTTCGGGGTTTGTGTTTGTGGGTGTGAGCAGGCTGATGCTGTCGGCGGCAGAGGGTTGGGGTTTGAAGTTTTCGTAGATGACTGAGATCTTATTGTGGAAGAAGTCTGCCAGGGTGTCGCACAGTTCTTGGGAGGGGGTGATGTCATTCTCGGCGGCTGAGGGGTTGGAGAATTCCTTCACGATGGCGAAGAGCTTCTTGCTGCAGTTTCTGCTGCCTTCTAAGGTGTTCTTCTTTGTTTCTTTCAGGAGGCTGTGGTACTGGTTGAGTAGTATGGTCTCCTGTCTCTTTGCTGGTGCACCACTTCCTTTCTAGTTGCAGACAGTTGCATTTGGTGGATTCCAGCTCCATGGTAAACCAGCTGGTTCTTCTGGCAGGTCCTTTGGATTTGGATGGCTTGGCGGGGGGAATTGTGTGGAAGCATTCTGTGATCCACTAGGAGATGTTCTTCGCCACCTGTTCTGGATTGGATGCTGTGTCATGGAGGTGGGAGTTGAGAGCGTTGTTCCAAAGTTCTTCTGATATCTTTTTCCAGTTTCTGTGCATGGAGCTGGGGGGCATGGTGCCAGTGTTGGCAGGTCCTGAGATGGTGAAGTGAACGCTGTAGTGGTCAGTCCAGGTGACCTGTGAGACGCGGTTGTACTTGACTCTGTCGCTGGACGTGAAAATGGGATTGAGCGTCTGTCCTGCGATGTGGGTACGGTTGGTGACATGTTGCTTGAGGCCGATGTTGCTCATGCTTTTGAGGAGGTCGTTGTGTTGGTGTTGCTGGGTGGAAGTTAAGATCCCCAAGGAAGATGTAGTGAGTGGAGTCAATTATGATCGGGGCGTTGGGGTCCGGGATGGCGCTGCAGTGCATGTATTTTCTTGCTTTCCCTTGTGAGCTGTTTCCACTGAAATCCCCAACCTTTGTGCTCTCCATGTTACTCCCTCTTCCCCAGCTTGACCATTGTTTCCTCCACCTAGTTATGTTTTGTCTCTCTTTTTAGGTCTAGCATCAAACAAGACCTTTTGATTTTAATAAAATTATATTTGTAATGTACTAACTTACAGGGGTTTTTGGCCAGCCCTCTTAATCCACTGGTCTGTTGTTGTCAGTCACATTTTTGTTCTGACCACTACAGCATAGAGCATCAGCAGTAGGTCAGCCCATTTCAGCAATTGGCTAACTTCACTGTGAGTGATGCATTCTGCCCCTCTATGTAGACCACATTCATGCACAAAGTATGTTTCTTAAATGCCAGGGGCTACTAGGACAATGAGTTTTTTGGGACCCAAAACCATTTTTCCTTTCAGCCAACATTTTTTTTAGATGATTAGGGCCCAGCCGCTGCCTCAACACTAAAGTTTTGCAAAAACCATGACCAAGCAAAAGAAGCATTGACAAATCCAAAAGGCTGGTATCCAACGCTTGTTTAGATCTTGTCTTCGCCAAGACCTTTTAATTTTAGTAGAATTATATGCATATTGTAGGTATGGGGGCTTTCAGACAACCCCTACATCCGTTGGCCTGTTGTTGTTGTGAGGTCATCCCGAATTCCTCTTTTTGCTTTATTTCCTGGGTGCATGCACAAAGCATATGTGGAGGCGAATTAATGTTCGGACAATTGTGAGGTCTCAAGGCCTTCTGAATTCAGGCAAGCAACAGGGAGTGCATTGTCGCTGAAAGGCAGTGGATTGCATTATAATTAGGGCTCCCGGTTTTATGGTATTTCTTTTTTTGACATTTCCGTCTGTATTTACCCATATTTATTTTGCTCTTAATGTTAAAAAATGAAGCCGCAGTGGGTATATTTCAACATTTATTTAACTGACAAATGTTTACTCTTGTTTGAATGTCCAATGGGATTTAGTCAGTTACAGTATAATACAGTCAGATGAAACCATTTGCATTGTACATCTTCAACCATTATACTGCTTCAGTAATTTAAGCTTAAGAAATCTTTTTAATTTTTTTAACTCCTCTGCCTGTCAATCTGCAAAACTATTGGCCTAGCACTCATTATTTACGGTAGTGAGAATAGTCCAAAATAAAATCTACTTTCCGTATGTATCCATATTTAAAACTAAATACAGACAAAAAAATAGTTCGGTAAAAACAGAAAACAGGGAGCCTTAATTATAATTTGAGGCCAGGTTCTAGGGGATCTGAGACCATGCAAAATGTTATCTACTAAAACGTGGGGAAAATGTGTCAAAATATTCATAAGTATTATTTAAACAAAAGTAACTCTTCCAAATCTATCCATTGCATGCTTACGGAAAATACTAATGCTGACACCAAACACGTAGAAGAACATTTGTACCAAACAATGCAAAGAATCTGGCAATAGGAGTCCTCAAAATAGGCATGTAACAACCAGGGGTGGCCGGCATGGCTCGTGGGTGAAAGTTGCAGACGGAGGGGCGGGGAAGGGGTTTGCGGGCTGATTTAAAAAAAATAATAATAACAAAATAAAACTTACCTTGCCGCCGCCGGGTCCAGTGTCTTCTCTCCTGCTCGCCTGTGTCCGACTCCAGGTCAGAACAGGAAGCAGGCAGCCAGGCTCCCACCCCTTAGCCAGTCACA
Organism: Calotriton arnoldi; assembly: GCA_963921515.1. Taxonomy (NCBI): domain Eukaryota; kingdom Metazoa; phylum Chordata; class Amphibia; order Caudata; family Salamandridae; genus Calotriton; species Calotriton arnoldi. The sequence continues at coordinate 4,713,599 of CAWUFW010000182.1, forward strand.
ATGCTCCAATAGAGCGTTGTATTTGGTCTGAGCGCCCTGACACGGCGCTCAGCCAGGGGCTGTAGGGTTGGGCATGTTCTCCATGCAGGCTGTAATGCAGCCTGCATGGAGAACAGGGGGTGCGCATGACTGTTTTGGGCGGCCCAAGATGGCCGACCAAACAGTCATTGCGCACAGGAGTGTCTACCACTCCTCCCCTGCATCGTCGCCCCGCCCCTTCATGCACTGCCGCAGCAGGAGGAAAAATTAAATGATAATAACATTCCGTTATTATCTTTTTATTTTTTCCTTTCTTTGCTGCTCCTGGCAGTGGGCCGCCACTGCTGATATGAAATCCAGCAAGCTGGTATCCAAGGATTCCACATTAGAACATTAAAGACAAACGGTCAGTGACATCGAACACATTTCCTTCAAACCTGTAATACCTCAAAAACCTGGAAGAAAGACCAGAACTTCAAAAATGGCTGTCAGCTGCAAAATGTCACATCAAAATCAAGGCTCTCTCGTGGTCAGGAGAGGGTCTCACCTGAAATCTGTCCCCATTTGCCCAACAGCAGCACCGTTTCCTAAGGCATTGCTTGGGGTTGGTGTAAGCCTCCTCAGGCAGCTGAGCCCTGACTGCTGTACTGTCGCCCATGTTGAGTGTCTTAGTCCAGGCGTTCAGTGTCAGGGACTTTATTCATAAGGCACAGTGCAAATTGAACCTCCTGTGGGGTCCAAGTTTTCCTCAAGAAACACCCATCAGGTATAGGCAATGCTGACATTTTATGAAACAGATCGGTTTCAGGTCACTGCCTAAAATGTTTAATGTTTTATGTTTTGTAGAAAAGGGAGTGGGTCTATGATTTTAAACCCAGAGTTACGGGCAGTCCTGCGCATCAAAATAAAAGTGGCCCCTATTAGTGAATTAAATAGCTTAAAAAAATGTGGCCCATGTTTACAAATTGGGGCAGTTTTGAACTTGTAAAGACACCCAAAATAAGTGTTTTGCACGGTACGACACAGATTTGTATTAGCTGCAGACAATGTGTGTTTTAATATCAGAGAAATGAACAGTAAAAACCGGCCCAGTGAACTATAAAACAGGCCGGCAAACAGCCAGAAACGTCCCACATGCTGCCAGACCAGCCACTCGGGCACTGCCTGATTGCCCTGTAGGCCAGTCCGACCTTGGTTACAAGGTGAATCCTTGTATGCAGAGCAGCAGGAGATAGCTACAGACTAACACAAGAGGGCCCCAGGTGGTGACGATGCCTCTGTTATGAATTTGTTATGAAGTTTAATAGGGCATAAGTGCAGGTTTCCATGTACCCCAGAAACGGTGATCAACTGTTTCACAGGAACGAGTGAGTGAGAATGTCTGTGTGACACAGCAGCACAAACTAAAGGGCTTCCGGACGAAACAGAATGGTCTAATCTTTATATGGCACTCAATACCAGTGTTGTGATTTCCAAGGTAACCATATTTTGGTAGATACAGGAACTGAGGCAGCGGAAACAACATGATTAGCCCAGGATCTCACATTATGGTCAAGGGGTGTCAACCAGGCTTAGTTTGCAGGTTTAGTGGTTCAATAGTCTGCGTTTGGAAACTGCTGGATGGAAGCCAGGGCTGCTCCTCTAATGTACCTCGGTCACATTGCCAAATGCCCACAGCTGTCCGTCACCTCTTAAATACAGCGCTCTCATGTTTGTATTGCGAAAAGGGACTTCCCTAGCTATATCTAGCGTGGGTGTTGCCCGACGGTGGATGACTGATTCAGTGCAAGATACTGTCAGCGATTTTTAATGATCATGATCTGGCCCAGTGGGTTGGGGCGGTCTGTTACTCAGATGTGCTATTCATCTCAAAACAGACATAGGTGTATTAACAACTCCTCCATGTGCTTCTGCCTACAGTGGATAAAGGTGGTGCGTATATAAAGAACAGAAAATACGAAATCACAAGCAAACAGTAAAAATTACAAATACATGCATTGCTTCAAGCGCAAGTACCATCCCATAGGGGCTGGTCATCAATAATAGAAGCCATTTATCCCATCACAGATGGTAGGAAGTCCAGAAGGTAGTCCTACTTGGGTGCCAAACGCTACTCAGGGGGTAGGGCTTGAAGGTCCAAGGTGTTCCTTCCAACTCTATATTCTGCTTTTTGATTAAATGTTGGTTGTAAAATCTTGCTTTAATATATTTTTTCAAGCATGCATGAGCTTGGTGTTTCTAGCCACCACAAGGTGTTTCTAATGGTCTAGGACACCCCTTCACCAAAGGTAGGGCTCGCAATGTCATCCCCAATCACGAATTGCTCCCTTCGCCTTCATTCTGTGTTTTGCTAATTCTAAAAAAGCTAAAAAAGGGTGTGGTTCTTGCCAGTGACTGGAAGATTGTGACAAATCGTCACCACCTCTGACGACTTGTCTTTTTCAAGGACAAATTCGAGTCAGAGCACACACCAGGTTTCTGCACCCCTGGAGATGTCAAAGGCTCAGCTCCCTGAGTTTTTGTCCAATTAAAAAGTCGCCTTGATGCGTCTTCAACTTTCAAGGCTACCACTCATGTTTGGCCCCATTGAGGACCAGCCTGCTCCTCCTCATCCATCACTGAAGGTCCTTTAGGCATTAATTAATGCAGCCTTCCCCATCCCATCCCTCGTCACCCGTACCACCAGTCTGGTCTCATCTACATCTGGTGGATAGCCCCAGCGCATGTCTTACTGTGGACATTAAGGGGCAGATGTATGAGATTTTGGCTGCTCTGCCCCGTATCAAAGGGAAAGGGCAGGAATGTGCTGTATCTCTGGCATACAGCGCATTCCTGTCCTTTCTCCCTGCGCTAGCGCAGTTTCGGCAGCCTAGCGCCAATGCAGGCACCCTTGCAACATGGTGCAAGGGTGTCTGCGTAGCATGCAGGATTGTTTTTGTGCAGGAAGGAGCACCTTCCTGCACAAAACCAATCCTGGGAGGCTTTTTCCTCTTTCTAAGTATGCTGCAGAATGCAGCACACATAGAGGAAAAAACAATGAGAAAAATAATGATATTTATCCTCGTTGCGCCTCCCCTGGGGTGGCGTAAGGTTTTGGCGCATCCCCAGTTTACAAGGTCTTGTAAATCTGGGATGTGTCAAAATCCATGAGTGTTGTGTGGGAACACCCACCCCAACACCCATGGCACGCCTCCCTAATGCAGAGTAATGCAATACAACCTCACACAAATAACTCAGACTCTGGGATACTGAGGCATGCAATACAACTGAGAATACTGACACAAGGATGCATCAAGGCCATAACACACAAAATGACACGGAGCATGCAGTGGCTTGGTATGGTCAGATCACATTACACCAGACCACAAAATATTCAGCTGTACCTTACCACACCAGAGCATGCTGAACCACTCCAAGGCACCACATCACACATCGAAACATCACATATCAACACACTACACACATTTCCATGCTGTAATACACCACCATATGTCTCCAAACCACATCACACTAAACTACATCATACCAATCACTCATACGACATCACCAAACACCACAGCACACTATTGCACATCACAGTATTTCAGTATGTTTAACTGCACACCACACCACAACAAACCGTACCAAACAACACTGCATCACGCAAAACCCTTTAACACAATATCATACCGTCCAGCACACCTTAGCAGGCCATATCACACATACAAGTCAAAGAGCTAGATAATAAGAACAACAAGAGGATGTGGCCTAAGGGCTAGAGTGGTCAACCTTGAAGCGGGGAAACTGGGTTCGAGTCTCGGCAGGGACGCTCAACATCCTCTAATTCTGGGCGAATCACTTAATCTCCCCGTGCCTAACAAAATGAATGTGTCCATCTGTAACGCAACTGGTGCTCGTGTAAAGCACTCTCATACCTTCTGGTCGAGTTTGCGCTATAAAAAACTCAAAAGATAAAAAAATATATATATATCAGTACCATGCTGCCACACATAACACACAACTCACCCATCAGGAGGGGTATGAACCTGCGAGCATTTGTGTGGAGACACCGGGAACTGTTTGAAATACTTGACAAAGGGCATCACTCAGTGCCACGGTTCTCTGCAGCTGTAATAAGCGGATTGTGAGTGGGTGAGCAGAATGTCCGGGTCACACCAATGCCACATGCCAGTGCCCGACAAGTGGGAGTCATGCAGAGGAGGGAGATGAAGATGCTTGCAAGAGCAAAGCTTTTTGATTTATCTCGGAGAAGGATTTGCATCTGGAGGAGTCGAGCTCGCAGCCAAAGAGCTCAGTGCATTGAAGGACGCTCTGTGTGCTGTGGTTCGTGTAAACTGCCTGCAGCTTGTTGGGGGGAGAGAGCAATGATGTATTAAAGGATGTCGTGGGCAAGGCAAATGGGTCCCTTCATTCCAGCTGGGTAGTATCAAAACAGCCATAGTCGCGGGGTGGGGAAGTTGAAATGGGCTACTTACAAACCCTGGTACCAGTGCACCTGCTGCACTATTGATAGCTATGCCCCTGAGCGAGAGGCGGACCCGAGTCCAATATAGACACCATTTTTCTCGGTAACTGATCTCAGAGGCGCAACGAGTGCTGTGTTCAGTAATGCAGAGAACGAAAAGCTTCCCCAGTCCAATGCTGGGCTGAAATGAGCACCCCAACCCCTGGGCCCCAGTGCCACTGCACCTGCTACACTAATGATGCAAGGCCAGAATGGTCTCCCAGAGTTCCTCTGTTGAAGAACTTTCCCAGGGAACACAGGTGAAAAATTCCATCTATTAAGTGGGAGCCAGGTTCATAAAATGATTGATAGTTCTTGGGTCACATTACACAATTTTGGATATACATTTGTAATAAATTCAGTTAAGGCGGGTGCACAGCAGACTTATCCACTTGTGAAATGCAATCAATCTTAGCCGTTTTAACAGTAGACAACACTGTTCATTTCATTGAAAAAATCCTGAGCTCTGCCACTGCTGCTCACCAGCGGTGTTGATGGACTTTGAAATTGATGGGGCATAATTCTTGCCCAGAATTTGAAGCAAGCAAACGAGCAAAGTGTGTGAACCATACTTCCTCTAGGAGGGATCAGGAGATGTTCCCCAAAGAAAGTTTTTTAAAAATTGGGTCTCCTACTTCAATTTACAGCACCATTCATAGATGCATGTGCTAGAGTCCTTGCTTCGGAAAGGCACGCATGAATTATTTAAATATTTTCATAGTGTGCCAAGCAAGCCTGACACTCCAAAGGAACTGACCACATTTTTTTTTATGTCCTTCAATGTGAGAGGAATTATCTCTAGTATGCCAGAGCTAGACTTTTACCACAGTAGTCTCCCATATGTTAAGAATTATCTCCAGGATGCCAGGGCCAGCATATTATCATGGCTGCAAGAATTAAAACAAATCTGGCTCAAGGACTTGAAGCTTGATGGCTTAGAACCTCAACTTTCAATGAATGACAAGGCACTTGGATTCACCCTGGACACCAACCTCACCCTTAAGGAGCTACTTGGCAAACAACAAAGCCAGCCTGGTACTAGCTCTTTCTTCTAAAGAAAATGAAACTGTTCCTTTCAGAAAACTATTTCAGAACTGCTTCTTAGGTTCTTGTACTGCCACATCTGGATGGTTGTAGCACCACAGCACGTATAATTCAGAGCCAGAAGAAATCTGATTATATCACTTCCATCCTCACATAACTCCAGTGACTCCCTTTGCCAGCACGCACCAGCTGCACCAATTGCAAAGTAATCACGACCAGCACCCCCTCTTATCTTGTGGACAAGCTCAACATCTCTGGTGGATGTCTGCGCACACACACAGCCAAGACACCATTAGACTGGAGACCAAGAATTGTATAAAATAGAAAAAGCAAGACAGCAGGCCATGCCCATCTATGCACCCAGGATCGGAAACAACATCCCATATCAATAATAACCACACCAGCGCTGCTCCGATTTAGGAAAGATTTGAAGACACACCTCTTTACAGAACAGTGCAGTAACAATCCAGCTATCTCATCTATCATTTGTTGACTTTCTACTTTCCTTTGACCCTGTACAGTTTTCCTCTGCCTTTCTGGCTAGGTTTGCTTGATATAAATACCACATACATACATGAGAGCCCCCAGTATGCCAGGGGCGCCCCCTTATGCCAAGAATTACATTCAGTATGCCAGAGGTAGGATTTTTCTATGGATGGCCCCCATATAACATGGATGCCCCCAGATGTTAAACTTACCTTCAGTATTGAAGATCCAACATTTTGCCTTGGGTACCTCCATACCATTCGTGCCCACATGTTCCAAGAATTACCTCCAGTAAGCTAGGGCCTACATTGTGCTATAAGTAACACCCCCACCAATTTGCCCTGGGTGACTTTACCCATAAGCCAAAATTCCCTCCATCATGCTATGGCCAGCAGCAGGCTTGCAAGAATACCGCACACAAATTCTTGCATGCTCTTAGACATTATCACAAACACACACTCACAAATTTGCTCTCACATCCACTCACACTTTCTAACGTACTCTCGCAATCACACCACTCACCCTCAACACACACTCACTCATGCTCCCATTTTTGAGATCTGCATGTGCTGTGTTAGAAAAGCCATATTTGCTGCTTCCCTTGCCATACCTATCTTGCCTGTTAAGGCTGCCCTGGCTTTTTAACCAGCGACATTTTGCATGTTGAGATTTTCAGCCTCTAGATATAATGTAAAAAAAAATGCAAGTTCGATAGTGCAACATTGTGGTACCTGAAAAGCCCACACAGACCAAAGTATCACACAAGACAATGGGCCCCTTGGCAAATATGGAAAAAGGTTAAAGAATCAAGTTTGTTTGTATTTCTTCCCTTCAGTCTTAGAAGCGATCAAAATATAATAAATGATGAACTGGCTAGATGGAGTGTCGAAGTTACAGTCTCTGCTAATCGCCCAATGGTCACACTCCTCCAAAACAATGGGGCTTGCTAAAAATGTTACTGCACATCACAATGAAATTCTGCGTGGGGCATGGGGTGAGGGGCCTATGTCAAAGCACCTCGCAGCCCCCACTTCTAGCCACTAGCAGCAGCAGAAGCAAATGAACTGTCTGAATTGAGAATATGCTGTCAAAACCCAGACCTAAAGATGAGTAGTAATTAAATTGCTGGTTGCAGATAATTAACTTTCCCATGCTTACATTCTAGATGCACAAGTTGCGCTGCTACTAAAACGGCATAAAAACATGAGCGCACAAATGGATGTATTTTGTGAAATGTTTATTAAGTTGGATTTTTTTTTTAATAAGTGAAGCCACTGTTTAGCCTCTGCCCAATACTTGATCAAGATTCGGGCCTCTACCAAATTCTACAAGTCTTCTCTGTCCACCACTAAAGATCAGCGTTCTGTGATGGGTACAGAACTGCCGCTCATGCTCCCTCCGGCTTTTACTTCCGGCAGCCAAATTCCCAGGGCCAGTTACCCACACTGCACTTTCCCTCCTCCCAGTGTGATGTTAGCTTTTTGTCGAAAACCATTTGATTTTCAATACTCCTTCCTTCCCTCGAGAGTTGGACTTGGACAAAAAACAGGTCAGGACACCAAAAATAAACGTGACTCACGTTCATAAATCAAAATGTTGAGGCTTTTTGCGGTACTCGGTTTTGGTTGCACCTCGGTAAATCATTTTTGGAATAAATTGAAATGCAATTTAAACCACTGTGGGTTAATAACACTGTGAAGAACTGAATAGGATTTTAGGGCATCTGTACAGAGGTTAATCGAAATATCCATCCAAAGAAATGTGGGGGTTAAGTGGGGCAAATGGTTGGTATTAAGGCACACGTGTGAGTTTGCCAGCCCCAGGGAGGGGGTAGTCTATGAGCATTCATTCTTGTGGGCATGGTCGTGTGCTACTCCCCCAGCCTGTTTACCTCTACAGGGCTTTCCTGGCACTACTATTGCACTACATCTCCAGCCTCAGAACCTGCTGAGGAGATCTGTTTAATATCTTGAAGTACTAATGCAGTGATTATTAAGAAACCAGCCCACGTTGGCCACAAAACCGTCCATGGTGGCACAACGAACAGGCCACACTGATTTTAGAGTCGGCCCTTCTTGCACAGCCTGTGCCAGGCGGGCCAGGGTGAGTCTGCTTCTCTCATGTCTCCTCCTTCCCTCTATCCTAGTTTTTTAATCTCTTCTCTCCCTTCAGCACCATCATTGTGACTTGAAGCATCTTCGATGGCCTAAAGTTTCAGACGCATACCATCTAAAGTAACCTAACCTGTACCATGGTTTTCCAGTGTGTAGAAGCTGTTGGCACCTTTATACAAACTTCAAACCCATGCAGATATCAGTGGCGACTGACATGTCTTGAGGGTGGTGAGGCAGGGGGGGGGGTCACATACATTTTTTTTTTTAAAAGGCACTTACTTTTTTGGCGAGTGTGACGTCCTCCTAGATCCTCCTCTCCTCGAAGCAGGCAGGCTACCGACTCCCAAGCCAATCCTGGTGCAGCTTTCATGCAGCATGAGAGCAGTGCTAGGATTGGTGGGAGCGGCCTCTATCAGAGCACTCAAGAGCACTGGAGGCACCTTTGCTTTCTCTAACCCAGAGGTTTAAAATGCGCATACCTGGTTGGCCGTAAGACAGCCGGCCAAAGAGACCTGCACATTTAAAACTCCAGAGCACAAAGCTCCCTGCTGACACTCAGCAACAATGGCCCCCCCCTGTCCTGACGCTCAGTTCGGGACAGGTCGGTTGCTGAAAAATAAAATGGTAATAAACGTTATTACCATTTTATTTTTCAGCTCTGGGTTGGGGCTTTTGTTTGCGGGGCGACGCTCCTCCGCTCAAATGGAGGGGACGCTCCTGGCAGATATGCCTCTTGGCATAATGCAAATACTGCCCTAATTGTGTGTCGGCTCACAACAGATTTCTATAAAATATTTAAAAAACAGCCTTAAGTAGGAAAGGAGATTAAAAGAAATGCATTGACTCTGGGGGATTCTTATGTCAGTGGAAAACGCAATTATGCTGTTCTTTCTTGAGTGAATGAAAGCAAACGCATTAGAGAATGTGGCTGGGCCTGCACTTCTTACAAATAAATCTGCAGCCCTGGAACATGGGATGGAGAAAGGGGGATTTCAGTGGAATGAAGTCCCACGCAAAGCATTTGACAATGTAGCCCAGAAAATGTGAAAAACATCTTTGAAGTGGGGAAGAGAATATTGCGTTATTTAGACCAGGTAAGCCAGGCCTGTTGTGGTCAACACACGTATTCCACAGCGAGCCATTTACTTCAAGAAGTCTTGGCCGAGGGCTCCTTTGTCAGCCAGGATAATACAAACTCGAGAGGAGAGTGAGCCAACAATTTAACAGGGAGAGCCGAGCTGACGATCAACTCTGGCTCTAAGGGCCTGTGCACGAGCCGAGCCTTGAAAATATTTGGAATGTAAATAATGCAACAAAGAACATCTTAGAATATGATAAGGCGTTTTCAATATTCAAAAAGAGTACTTCTTTAACATGTGGAAGGTTTCACCTTAACACATCGGATTATATCTCTGCGTTGAGAAGTATTAATTAAAAGTGAGAGTTTTTAAACATGAACTGAGAAACCTTCCTGTCCCCGTACTGATGACAATGCTATTATTGAACTAAGAGGCAGTCATTTGTACCCTATGTGTGTGCAAGATTCTTATTATACAAAGAGCAGGATTATAGTCTATTAAATCAAACACAAAGGATTTTTGTACAGCGCACACCCTGAACTCACATATTTAAAGGTGCGCTCATATGTCATAATGAACAAATATTTGTGAAATTATATATATGTCTAGGATCACCCAATTTAGTCAATAAGGGAAGCCAAGTTGATTCCAGATTTTTCAGTTTCACACTGTGTAATTCAGCCTCTAGATGGTATGATATGTTAAAATCATAAAAGAGTGGAACATACCACCATCATGAAAACATCATAATTCAGATACAGAATAAAAATTGCAATAAAACATGTTGTCGTAACCCTCACGTGATACGGTACCAAGGTACAACAGATTATTATAACAGCAATCTAAATATGTCTATGCTTTCTATTGTAATTAAAGTGCTAATGCCAACGAAAAGTGGGGAAGGAGCAAAGTGCAAAACTGCTACGTATAACCTTCTTTCCAGTTTCTTAAGTCACTATGATTTTCTATCCCGGAACATTTACTGGTATGAGTGTGTTTATGCCTAGGACTTGTCATAGAAAGGAGTTTTGAAAGAAAGGGAATACAAAAAAGATCTAAAAAAAGACTTAGGCCGGCTACTTTATACCCTTCTTCCAATTTCCTATTTCAGTGTTTTTTTCTTTCCAAGTTCTTGTACTGTTTCTTTCTTTTCTAGTTCTTGTGCTACTAGTGACAAGAATTTGACAGTCTTACAAGACAGTTGGACTGAGGAACCACTGAGGCATTTTATGACGGCCGCTCTGCAAGTCTGGATTTGAGTTTCTCTTAAGATTGGCCTTAAAAGTGACGTCCTTAAATTATGAAATGCCGGGCAGATGCATAATAGATGTAATAGTGACTCTACTCCGTTACCACAGAGGCGGCAGTCCAGGGATGGCCAAGTCTGCAGCCATTTTGGAGTAAGATCTTTATTTGAAAAAGAACCCAATCTCAGTAAGGTCAATTTCCGCTTATAATGGTCTCTGAGGCATTCTTGCAGGTAGGGTTGTGGTTTCATTTGCTTGTAGGTTGGCATCACCAACCATGCATGACTTTTACCGGCAAATAAGATTTTATCGGTTTGTAACGATATTTTTTTAGTAGATTTATTTGTCATTTTTTTGAAAACGGGGTATGACATAGGTGTTTGCCAGACTTCCTCCAGATTTAGCGTTAGAAGCGCTTGTTTTAAAATTTGGCATATAGAGTTTTTGTGCCTTGATTGTATTTCAACCTCCTCCCAGCAGTGGTGGGCTAGCGTGTTGTCTTCGGCTGCCCTCATTCGCCAGTAATATTTGGCCAGGACTCCTTGTCTGGCCTGTATCTGGTTCGTTAGTCCATATTCCAGACGTATCTGCGCCTGAGAAATATGCAGCGGGATTAGAAACAGTTTTTTAAACAATCTGGACTGGGCTAGATTTAGCATTTGGGAGTCCTTGGTATTCAGCATTTCCGAGCCGTATGTTACCGCTGGCAAAAATTTTGCAGCCACTACCTTTAGGAGATGGTTTGTTGAGCTGCCACTTAGGCTTTTCTGTAGAGTTTTGAAAGCAAATGATAATTGTTTGAGCGTGTTCTAGGTGTTGTTTGAAACTTAAATGGCGATCTAAGAGAACCCCCAGATATTTGTATACTTCCTCCTGCGATAAGATGCTTGAATTTATCATCCAGATGAATTTGGGGCATTTTTTATGAGAGCTGGAAAAACATAAGACGTTAGATTTTTTTTAGATTAATTATCAGTTGTTCTTTTGATATGTATATTGCTAGTTGTGAGATCAGGCGCTGTAGACCAAGCGGAGTTTGAGAGAGTAACACGATATCGTCCGCGTATTGCAAACTTGCTATTGATGTCTTTCCCAATTTGGGAGGGTCTCCCTGGATGAGACAAAGGTTGCTTTCTAAATCAGCAGTATAGATGTTGAAAAGACAGGGCGCCAGAACGCATCCTTGTTTTAGCCCGTTTTTTGTTTGAAATTTCTTAGTTAGACTCCGGCCATCCCCTTTTTTTTATCTGAACCCAAGTTTGTGAGTATAGGTTGATAATTGCTTCTAGTAATTTGGGGGGGATTCCCCAAGCTTTCATTTTGACCCATAGCTTGGCTCTTGGCACTTTATCAAAGGCTGCTTTAAGATCTACGAAGCATGTGTAGAGGATGTTTGAATTGGCGATCGCTTTCTTTGCTAAGAGGGTGAGTGCTGAAATATTTGTTAAAGTCCCCATGCCGGCCCTCAACCCTGGTCTGCGTTTTCGGGATTAGACTTTTGCTGCTTACCCATGTCTCCAGGTCTGCCAGTAGATTTGTTGCGTAGATCTTAGCCTCTACATCTATAAGGGCTATCAGTCTGTAATTGCTGGGGTCTGAACGTGTCCCTGACTTATAAATGGGTTAGAGGATGCTGCCCCTCCAAGAATCGGGGGAAATTCCGGTCTCTAAGCTATTGGAGAACAGGGGGGTTAAATAGCAGGACCAAAACTCTGGGTCGTACCTGAACAGTGCATTCGGTAGACCATTGGGGCCGGGTGCCCCATCCGATCTCAAATGTTTTATTGTGTGCAGGATCTGCTTTTGTGTTATCTGTACAGGTTCTTCTCTTTGCGCATGCTTGATAAAATCGCTGCTGTCTTTCTGTGTTTCTCTGATTTCGATATGAAGTTTAGCGTTGGGTAAATTCTTTAAGTCGGTGACGGATGCCTTCACTGATGTCCATTTTTCCGTACTCTGACTCCTGGCTTCTGATTTTTTCTCCGGACTGGAGCACCTTTTGATCTCGTTTGTATTGACACCAGTGCTGACCGTTGTCTGTACAGTTGTGAAATTATAAGTATCTTCGATATGAGTGCTCCAAGATTGTTCTGTTATGTCAGAGGTGAATTGACGATGTTTGCCATTTAGCAGGAAGTAGATTTTTGCCCAAAACTGTTTCGAGTTTCTCTGCTTACTTGTGTGGAGCAAGTTGATCTCAAATTTTTCCTTGTATGTTCGTTTGGCCACCTTTATTTCGTGTTTTAGTTCCTTTTTCGTCTTTTCTATAATTATGAGAGTCTGTTGCAAAGGTTGGGGACCCTTAGTTCGAATTAACCTCAGTTGTTTGTTCAGTCGCGTTTTTATTGCCTGTATTTTTGGCGTATACCATGGCCCTCCTCCGGTTCTGGGAGTTTTATGATCTCTATGAGTGGGTTGAAATTTTTTATTGATGTTGATTGTGAAAGACTCCCAGACCCCCGTAATATCTCCAGCGTGGTCTGCGTCTGTAGGTGTTAACAATGACCGGCACGTCTCCATTATTTTGTCGATGTTCTTTTCATCCCAGATTAACCGTTTTAGGTTGTAGAGTTGTGTTGTTAATGTAAGAGGATTAGCCTGCTCTGACCCAATTGGAGTGAGGGTTAATGTGAAAGTTTGAGGGTAATGATCGCTTTCGACTCGGTCCTATATTTGAAAATCTGTTATATATGGAAATAGATCAGAGTCAGCTAGCGTAAAGTCAATTGTTGATCCTGTTTTAGATGTAACCCTCGTAAACGCTGCTGGACTGTCCAAGGGGCCTCTACCATTTAACGTGTGTAGGAAAAGTGTATCCAATTCTGCGGAACATTTCTTTACCCATAGGGTCTTGTCTGCTTCGGTTGCCCTGTCTTGGCTGTATGAAACTCGGTAGATTGCGCTCTTGGCCTTGGATTAAGTTCATGTTAAAATCCCCTGTTATTATTATGTTGGAACTTGGGTAAGTGCTTTTCAGCGTTTTGATTGCTGCTATTAGTTGATCGATTCTTTGGCCCTTCTGCTTTCCTACTGGATGAATATAGAGATTCAATATTAGTAGGTCCATTGAGGGTGAAAGATCTACTTTGGTACATTGCATCCATGTGGAGTCGAGGCCTATGCTTGTGTCTCGCCAAGAGAGGTCCATAGATATATAGGTTCGATAAGCCCCCTTTAGCCCTTCCATGCTGTGCCTCCTTTTTTGCTGGAATAAAATTTTCTTTGTAGCCCACTAATGGAGAGTTTTGATCTGCCAGGTTTCTTGAAAAAGAAGTATGTCATGTTGTTGGATAAAGTCCACAAAATCTTCTTCTTCTAACTTTGCACTTATGCCATTAACATTCCAGGAGCAAATCCTGGTGCCCCTTGCTTTCCTTGGATATTGGCTTGGTCTGGTTCATACTTGTCCCCGCTGCTTAGGTCCCGATGTTTTTTGGGGAAGCGCCTCAAGATCCACTGCTTCTCTTTGTGCAATTGTGATTGTAATTTGTCTAATTGGATGACCCTCTTCTACCTTGGTGCAGGTCTGATCCGGGCCTTTTGCGCCTTTTAAAAGGCTCTGTTTTTGTGTTTGTTGTTGAAATGGACTAGGGTACCGCAAGGGCTCCACCTTTTTTAATTCGATGCCCCAATTGGAGAATTCTTCCCTGTGCTGCAGGATCAATTCTGTGAGGCTGTAGTGGGTCCATGTTAGGATTGTAGAGTCTGGACCAGTTTGGTAAGGGTTTGGTTTAAACTCTATACTTTCCAAGTCACTGGATTTTATATGACTCATAGATGATAATTTTTCTAGTAATTTTAGTATTGATCCCCTATTCAAGATGTCATGTGGTCCCCTTGAACTATATTGCGGGATGAGCTCTACTTTTTTGCTCGTAGTTAACCGTAATAAGTCTATATGGTGATTTTTTGCCCCGTTACTTGATTTGACGATTGCAGCCCGGATTAGATCTTGATCTGGGGGGGGCTGGACTTCGTTGGTTGTGGGAGCAGTAACTTGCGATGCCCCTAGGGTTCAAGGCTGGGGCAGCCTTCATTCCACCCGTCGACTGCTCCCATTTCCCCCCTCCTTTGCACGTGCTGCTCTCCACTATTTCCACTTGTCTGCTGATTGCTGTCTCTTCTGTAGTGACGGCTCCACCCGTTGATATAGGTGGATTTTTATGAGAATCCAGGCTGAGCGGTTTAACTTCTTCTTTCCCTACCTGAGGGTAGAATATACTGTACATTTTCAATGATTGTTAATTGTTGCCGATACGTTGTGTTGCGCATTCTGTAGTTTTGTCCTCCTTTGGGGTGGGGTTATAGGGTATCTTTGTCCCGGTCATGGGCCTAATATTACTTTCAGAGTTTTCTCTCTCTGGCGGACCCTTGTCTTTTGTATCGGGCTTAATTTCTTAAGGGGATAAATCGATTGACCCTCGATTTTTTTTGTTTTACTCTTTCTCGCTTTTCTCAGGCGTTTTCTTTCTCTCTTCGTGAGGGGAATTGACAAGATGGGTTGTTTGGGGCTTGCTTTTTCAGACAGGATGGAATGTTTTGGGCTTTTGTTTTCAGACATTTCTAATGCTTGGTTGAATGACGCCACCTCTTGTACTCCAGGGTGCGCTTGTTTGATCGGATCATCTAGCCTCCTTAAGTCGTTTATAGTGGGGACACTTAAGAGCATTGTGGTTGATGGTCCCTCTTCTGCGCTCAGGACTCCGTCAGTGCTGCCATTTCCCTGCTGGCCGGGTTGTTCGTCTGATGCCTGCTTAGGTGTTTTGTTGGACTCTTTAGGGGATTGTTTAACGGCCATTAGTATCTGCGACATCAAGATAGGTACCGTTGCCAATTTGTCGATTATCTGGGGGCAGTGGCACGTATGGTATGTAGTATCCCTGTCTTGTTGTACCTTCTTAATCGTTGAGTTCAGGTCTTGCAGGTTTGCTTCTATCCCTTGCACATGGATAGCTAGGAGATTTAACAGTTCGACTTGAATATCAAGTTTGTCTGCATGATGTGTCATTGCTTTCCCGATCGTGTCCATTATGTTTAATAGTTGGGGCCATGCGGAAAACGTTGGCTGGTTCGTCGGTGCTTCCTGGAATGTTTGATTTAATTGAGGTGAGTACTCAAGATGCTCCATATGTTCATTGTGCTCACTCAGTTGTTTGTTTCTTTGTGGGGTTTTGAGTGGCGTAGCCCCCGCCTTTACGATACTTGACTCAATGGAATCTTGAGTCTGGCGCCTGCTTTGTTTGATATGTTCAATTTCTTTGGATTCTCTTGAGAGGAGGATTGTGGGATTTATTGAGCCCGATGGCAAGAAAAAGTTGTTGTATTTTTCCGCCTGACCTTCTTGTTCCAATGGATGTTGTTCTGTCATTAGCGAAGGGAAATGGACCATTGCGAACAGGCCTGAGGCTTGATCCTGTTGATCTTGATAATGGTTGTCATTGTACCGAAAGCCTCCTTCTGCTTCTTTGTTTATATTTTGCGGTGATTGCGAATAAAGTTGTTGGTTAAGAATAAAGTCCCAGCTTATGTCAGGCTCCCTATGGACTAGAGCGAGTGCTTGTTGGTGATGATGGACTTGTTGAGCTTGAAGAAGTGACAGTTGTAAAGGAGGGTCCGAAGCTTTGAATGGTGGTGGGCTGATTCGAGCTTCTAATCCAGGTGGACCGATAACAATGCTCCCTGAGCTCACCAGATTTCCAATGTCGTAATTGTTGATCTTGCTGCAACACTCTTTGTCTTTGCTTGATATTTTTTGTTTGGTGTTGCTGGGTGTGCTTTCCTTGGGATCCTCGATGTTATCTCCTTCTGTGCTTTCCGTGTGGTCCTTACAACTTCCTGAAGAGAGTCTGTGACAAACTTTTAAAAATCTGTTATCAGTGCCCGCTTACTGGCTTTAAGACCGATGTTGTGGGCAGAGGGCGCACCTAGTTCATCTACTTTTATTCCCTCATGAATTTTTACTGAACTGCCTTCTGTGCCAGCTGCGGGAAACTCCTTAGCTGCACTGGGGGCGGGGCTCGACTTCCCTTGCTCTGATTTATTTCGAAATTTCTGAGGTTTTAAAATATCTTTCCTTGGACCGATCACAGGCTCGGTTTCTGTCTCCTTTTCGGACACTGGCCGGGGTGGATAGCTAGGAGAGGCCGTGCCCCTGTTTGTGACCGTGTCCATGTCAGTGCCTCGTGGGCCCCCACTTCCTTTTTTTTATTTTTCCCGCTGGTTTTTCTTCTCCGTCTCTGGACTTCCCTGATCTCATGGTGTGCACTCCGGAAGAAAGTTAAAAAAATTATTTTTTTATATGGGAGTCCAAATATTCTGGTGGTTAATGGTTGATGATGATAGCAAGTCTCTGCCCTTGTTCCCTGATTTGCTGGTTCGCTAATTTGTTGGGAACTATGCCTGCAAAAGGGGGGCAGCGGGGGGGGCTGCACAAACCCCCCCGTCCGTACTCTCAACGTCTGCGTGTGCTTTGTGCGGGCTGGGCAGGGCTGGGCTGCGAAGGGGGTAGATTAGATGCCGCTGAAAACTGCAGCTGAGAACTCCTGCCGAAAAACCGCTGGGGGCCTGAAGGCTGAAGGACCTGGCAAGCCTGACAGACATGCCAGGAAAAGCCAAGACAAAGCCGAAGCCCAGGCACGCTCTCCGCGGCTCGGCAACTCACCGCAACACACTGCCCGGTGGGCAAATGGCATGCGAGGCCGCGAAGGAGCAGGGGACCCGTCCTGTGCTTTACCTTCTCAAGCCGCCCTCAGGACTCCACAGGGCTCCACAGATGCAACTCCTCAGATGCGGCGCTCAACCGGGAAACCGGGAAGCTCCTGCCGCCGCCGCCCAGCCTCTGCTCTGCTGCTGCTGCCTGCTCAGGCACGAACGAAACCACGGAATGGAATCACAATGCCGGAGTGGTATTATTTCTACCGAACGTGTGCCTCTAGATGGTATTTCTTTCTGACATCAAATGTTAATGCTTTATCCTTAATTCTTGGAGGATGAGATTAGAGCTAAGGTGCTAGGCAGAATCAACATTTTATTTTCAACAGTTTTACTTAGTGAGAACCTTGTCTAAGGACATAAAAGCGTTTCACCCGAAGATGGCGGGGGTATGCCCAGACGTGGGTCCCTTGCTCACTTTGCCACTGGATTCAAGCAAGCCTGGCTGATGACGGCTGGAATGCCAGAAACCGGTCCTAGGATGCTTGTTTCCGGTCCAGGGAAGACATGGCTTGGCAGTTCGGGCTGGACTGTTCCCATGAGGCACAGGGTCAGACTGATTTGCATATGGCCATGTCTGAACTGGGGTGGTGGAGTGAGCTAAAGAATGATGATGGATTAAACCCAGATCAGTTGACTGGGGGTGAGTGTTTGATTGGCTCAAACGTTCCGTCCATCATCCCCTTTTGTATCGCTTTGTTCGCCCTAAGTTGGCGGGGTATGCCCAGACGTGGGTCCCTTGCTCACTTTGCCACTGGATTCAAGCAAGCCTGGCTGATGACGGCTGGAATGCCAGAAACCGGTCCTAGGATGCTTGTTTCCGGTCCAGGGAAGACATGGCTTGGCAGTTCGGGCTGGACTGTTCCCATGAGGCACAGGGTCAGACTGATTTGCATATGGCCATGTCTGAACTGGGGTGGTGGAGTGAGCTAAAGAATGATGATGGATTAAACCCAGATCAGTTGACTGGGGGTGAGTGTTTGATTGGCTCAAACGTTCCGTCCATCATCCCTTTTGTATCGCTTTGTTCGCCCTAAGTTGGCGGGGGTATGCCCAGACGTGGGTCCCTTGCTCACTTTGCCACTGGATTCAAGCAAGCCTGGCTGATGACGGCTGGAATGCCAGAAACCGGTCCTAGGATGCTTGTTTCCGGTCCAGGGAAGACATGGCTTGGCAGTTCGGGCTGGACTGTTCCCATGAGGCACAGGGTCAGACTGATTTGCATATGGCCATGTCTGAACTGGGGTGGTGGAGTGAGCTAAAGAATGATGATGGATTAAACCCAGATCAGTTGACTGGGGGTGAGTGTTTGATTGGCTCAAACGTTCCGTCCATCATCCCCTTTTGTATCGCTTTGTTCGCCCTAAGTTGGCGGGGTATGCCCAGACGTGGGTCCCTTGCTCACTTTGCCACTGGATTCAAGCAAGCCTGGCTGATGACGGCTGGCATGCCAGAAACCGGTCCTAGGATGCTTGTTTCCGGTCCAGGGAAGACATGGCTTGGCAGTTCGGGCTGGACTGTTCCCATGAGGCACAGGGTCAGACTGATTTGCATATGGCCATGTCTGAACTGGGGTGGTGGAGTGAGCTAAAGAATGATGATGGATTAAACCCAGATCAGTTGACTGGGGGTGAGTGTTTGATTGGCTCAAACGTTCCGTCCATCATCCCCTTTTGTATCGCTTTGTTCGCCCTAAGTTGGCGGGGGTATGCCCAGACGTGGGTCCCTTGCTCACTTTGCCACTGGATTCAAGCAAGCCTGGCTGATGACGGCTGGAATGCCAGAAACCGGTCCTAGGATGCTTGTTTCCGGTCCAGGGAAGACATGGCTTGGCAGTTCGGGCTGGACTGTTCCCATGAGGCACAGGGTCAGACTGATTTGCATATGGCCATGTCTGAACTGGGGTGGTGGAGTGAGCTAAAGAATGATGATGGATTAAACCCAGATCAGTTGACTGGGGGTGAGTGTTTGATTGGCTCAAACGTTCCGTCCATCATCCCCTTTTGTATCGCATAAAAGCGTTTCACAACAGACTATCTTCCATGTTTTGTTATTTTTTTTGGGGGGGTAGGGGGTCGGCTCAGGGAGATTTGCTGGGTATTCACAGGATGCTGAGCCAAGTCTGGGTTCGAGCATGGTTCCCCCATCACATGGTCGGCTACTGTAGCAACTACGCCACATGGCTTATCATACACACTTGGCTCATTTTGGGCTTGAGGTCCCAAGCAGTGCTTAATTTGTAAAAAAAAAAAAAAAAAAAGTACGTGCCAGGGCCCTCCGCAGGAGCCCACTGGAACTTGCACCACCCATTGCCCCTGCCAGCACTGCCACTGCCAGTCCCAACACACACACTCCTACAAGTGTGACAATTCAGACTCTTTCAGGTCACTCAAAACTATTAGAATGGCCTGGGCAGCAGGTATTATTAATTTTTAAAGTATATTGAAATATAAATCACCCCGTTGCTGTGTTCATCTCAAAACTAGACAAACAGCGCACCCTGTGGTGGACTGTCCTAAATGAGGATTTAGTACCGGTGCCAAGCACTGGCAGCCACCAGTGCAAATTCAGCAGTTGCTCCAGGAGAACCTCGAGATGAGCCACAGCCATCTGGCTCGAGCCTGTCTCGAGCTTTCAGTGACTCACCCACCATTAAACTCGTAGCTTCAGGGGTGAGGCCAGGGATCTAAAGTTAATCCTCACTGAGCTTTTTCTTCTCAGAGCCAAAGACTTGACGGTGGTTTCAATCAGGTTTTCTAAGGCTGTGAACAGTATGAAATAAAGTGGGTGAAATAACGTGCACCGTACTGTGCAGAAAGCAGGGACATAATGCCGGCCCCCCGCCCGCAGCTGCTGTGGCGCAGGTGCCCTACCCCCCCCCCCCGTCCCTTTAGGAGGGCCACGTGCAGCCCGATTTCTATAGGTAACTTTAGCATATGGGATGCTCGGGCCCCTCATCACATTTTGCTGGTGGGGCACATACTTTTGCACTGCGTCACGTCAGAATGTTGGTGGTGCATTGTTCATGCGCACTACATTGCAAACTTTTGCCAAGTTCTATCTGTGCAGAATCAAGCAGCAAGCAGCTCTTGTGGTTGTTAGTCCTGATGCTGCTGTCATCGTTAGTTTTACTTCAAACACGACTGTCTTTAAAGAACAGAAACAAGTCCCATGTGCTCAGCAATGACACTGACACGCGTTTTGTCCTGTTTGAGGCCCACCTGTCACATACTTATATAAAACTGTTAATTTCCCTCGCGTCCTCATGAGTAACTTTCAGCCAGCACGCTAAGCATGCCGGGAGTGGCCGGTCATTTCATAAGTTTGGGGGCCTCCAAGACCCAGCATGCTTAGTGCTGTTGGCTGAAAACCTAGCACTGGCTGGAAGTAGTAACCCTCTTGACATGGGCCTGCGTCCAGCTATGCTGTCATTGGGGGCTTAACGCGCCCTTCCCACGGCAGACGCGCTCTGTGCTGCTGGAGCAGGGTTCTGTGCAGAGGAGGTTTCTCCAACTAGTATTCTGCACATACTGTATGCATTATCGCAAAGCTTATAGGGAGCCCCCGAGGGTGGGCGAGAAGGGAATGCAGCACATGTGATGTCTTGAACTCGGGAACGCCGAGCTGGGTCCACCCACCCGCGCGCGAGGGGGAACACAGCCAGCAGATGTTTGCACGCGCACTCACCGCGCCATCCAGTAGTTTCTCGTGCAGCGGAGACGCGTTCATGCAGCGACCCAATGTAAGTACCCTGCTGTGCCAGGCTGTGGCCTACAGGCAGTCCGCAGGTTTTGGAACAGGCATGTGACTCTGTCTGCGAGGGCAGTTGGGCTGGGGCACGGTCTGGAGGTGTCACGAGAAACCGGTGTCTTTGGGAAGCCGCTGGGGCGGTGTCTGAATATTTTGCTTATGGCCGAAACTTCTCTCTAATGCCAATAGGCCAGAGGAAAAGTCCTTACTTTGCGACACACCAGTGCTTCTGGAAGTGCAGTTGAGCTGGGGCCGAGCCACATGGATGTGAGGACAGGGACTAGCGTGGAAGTGCTATTACAGACCAGGTGGACTCGAGAAGTCAAGGGCGTCGTTCTACACCTGTAAGGTCAATGCAACGGGTGGAGTCCGCCGCGTGTCAGGCTCTACCCGGCATGGAACTGACACTTCCCCAGCCCCGCTGCCTTCCAGAGAGAGCCAGCCTGCCATGAAATCTCTAGATGTCCTTGGGCGGGAGCAAAGAGCTCAGCTTCAGTAGTTTGAACATCTGTATTTTGAATGACGGGAGTGCCAGGGCGTGCAGCGCGCTGAAACATGACCCTGGCACGAGCAGCCTCCTGGCATGTTTTGCTGAAGGTTCCATTGTTGCTGCTGCACGACGCACAGTGCACGAGGCACCGTGCTCCATGCTGGCGAGCGAGTCTCCACGCAAGCCGACGCACCCGCAGGGAGATTTTTAAAAGTACTTGCTTGCTTGCCTGCCTGAAAGCCACAGACGTGACTTGCCCTGTCGTCGCGAACTTGTTTGTGTCAGATGGATCCTTTAAAGAAGTGTGGCAAGAAAGGAAGAAAAGTACAGCAGAGCTGCTTGAAAGTGATCGCAATTGTATTCCAAGCTGGGCTATTCTTCAGCTCGCTCCATTGATAATTCCAAGCCACTTGCTGAACACTTAGGGCCTGGTGAAGAATGTCGCGGACAGGCAGGGCACGAGTCGAAGGTACCCGAGGGTAGACGCCTGCACAGGGTGGACGCCGTCTACCCCGTCAAGAGGTTTGACCCCACAGAAATACACTAAACATGTCCCCACCGGGACACATTTAGCAGCGCCTGCACGTTGTCTGCTTGTCTGCTTCCTTCCAAGCATAAACGTCCAGTCGGGGAAGGGGCTAATTAGATTCCAGCTGGGGCCACAAGAAATACCTAAATTGAGGGGCCATCAGGCGCCATCATACCCCCTTTAGTTGGAGTATCCTGGCTGGGAGCTATAGGAGCCTCACACCTAAATGCAATGGATGGGTAGCAAAGGCTCACAGCTTAGCCCTTGACAGGTACTTAAGAGAGGCTTGCTTTTGACTTTGTTCAGTCCTTGTATATAAGTAATATGCATGCACTGTAAGAATGATATGTTAGTCTATCCCAGTATTTACACGAAAAACAATTTAAACACCACTATTTTGTTTTATTTCTTTTATAGCGCTACTCATCCCAATGCAGTGTGTCAGAGTGATTTACATCACAGGTACACATTATACATTGACAATAAATCATGTGTGTAAATAAATGTACAGGATTTGTTACATAAGACAGAGAGGGTTCCAAGATGTAGTAGCCACATGTCCTTCATAGCTTACTGTGCTAAATTAGAAGGATTACAATTTATGAACTGCAAGTAACAAAAGGATCTCTGTGTTAGAAAGCAGTAACCCACTTACACATTTACATAAAATAAAAATCTGCCATCTGTGTGTTACATAAGGTGCTTTGCAGGAGACATACTAACCGTCTATGATACTTTGATTCAAAACTGGGACTAGACAAAACACAGACCTCTCCAGCAAATAGTGTTCTTACCATTATTATTATTCCCTGAGATAGACTGCGCACACAAAGATCTCTACAGCAAGTGCCTTAACCCCATAAGATATTTTAAAATGCAGACTATGCCACCAATTATGCAGAGTAGATTTACTGCCACATTCCTCCTTGTTGCCTTTTTCTTTGCGGCAGTGTTTTAAAAAATAAATGTATAAATTGAGGCCCAGTTTTTGTCGGGGTTGTGCACTTTTTTGGCACAACCCCAACGCAAAATCTCATTGTCAAATATTGTAATGCACTCAAATGTACTCATGATAGACCCGCTAAACATGTGTGTGAGGTTTTAAGATCAGAGGTCACTTATTGTGATGTCACTTCTTCTGAGGTCATGGGCTGTGATCCCACTTCCTGTGATGCCACGCACGTTTTCACGCGCTGTGAGGTCACCCACTGTGATGTTATGTGCCATGTCACTTGCATACTGCCTAACTTGGTTAGTCCCCCTAACTTTTGTTTTTTAGGACTTGTGCCCTACAGACAGTGGTGCATTGTTGAACTCGGACAAGACGGAGGTCCTCATCCTTGGTTCCAACCCTTCAGCCTGGGACGACTCCTGGTGGCCAACATCACTGGGAACAGCCCCGCCACCCACCGACCACGTACGCAACCTAGGGGTCATCCTCGACCCCACCCTCTCCATGACTAAGCAGGTCAACTCCGTTTCCTCATCCTGCTTCAACATCCTCCGAATGCTCCGCAGGATCTTCAAGTGGATCCCCACCGAAACAAGAAAAACAGTCACCCAGGCCCTCGTCACCAGCAGGCTGGACTACGGAAACGCCCTCTACGCAGGAACGACGGCTAAGCTCCTGAGACGGCTGCAACGCATCCAGAACGCCTCTGCACGTCTTATCCTCGACATCCCCCGACGCAGCCACATCACACCCCACCTGAGAGACCTGCACTGGCTCCCTGTCAACAAGAGGATAACCTTCAAGCTCCTCACCCACGCACACAAAGCACTCCACAACTCCGGACCAGCCTACCTCAACAGACGACTCAGCTTCTACACCCCCACCCGCCAGCTCCGCTCGACCAGCCTCGCCCTCGCCACAGTCCCCCGCATCCGGAAAACGACCGGCGGCGGCAGATCCTTCTCCCACCTCGCCGCCAAGACCTGGAATACCCTCCCCACCAACCTCCGACAGACCCAAGACCTACTGGCCTTCAGAAGACTCCTCAAGACCTGGCTCTTCGATCAGTAGCAGCACCACCCCCCTCTTCCCCCAGCGCCTTGAGACCCTCGCGGGTATGTAGTGCGCTTTATAAGTGACATGATTGATTGATTGCACCCAAAAAAATCTGATTTCCAGGGATCGCTATTTATCCGGTATGGTAAACGGCGCCTACTACATATTTTCACCTAGCAATCTGGAATAACACGTGGAATATGATGCTTTCCACACCAAAACCTGCACGAGCCGGGACCTGTCGGCCATTTTTTACCTGCTAAGTTTCAAAAGTTTTAACAAGTTAAAATTCAACTGGGGAAAGCTCCAAGGCTGCGGAGTTTATCGTACGCAGTAAGTACCAGAAGTAGTAAACTCCACATCTCTTGTAAAGGTGATCCCTGCACAGGAATCACAAAATAGTGAGGCAGTCTTAATCAAGGCCATAGAGTTCTTACAAGCCCACCAGCTGGAGGTGAGAATGTACCGCTTTCACCAAACTCCACTGAAATGGAATTGAGAGTTTGGTGAAAGCAGTAGCGCCAACACTGAAGTATGTTTGTAAAATGCCTACAGTCCACGGAAGAGCGTTTTGAAGTGCCCGTCACAATTATTCAATTCATCAAACATCAGCCCTGAGAAACAAAAAGTCTACCAGTCAACAACACGTCAAAGCGAAGCTGGGATTTATTCATTGTTTACTGTTTCTCGTGGATTGTTCTGAGCTCAAATCAAGAGAGTCCAAGGCAGGTTTAGTTAGAACGGGTATAGTAATCCTTTTAAGGTCCAGCCTCAAAAGGGTACGCTGAGTGGTTGCTAACAACATATTGCTGCCTGCCCACTGCTCTCATTGGTTGGATTTACTGTCACTCATTTGTCTGCTTCTCATTCGATAGCTTGCCTTTTACATGCTTGTGTCTTTCCGCCCCAATTAACTTGTGTCCTTCCACTGCTCAGTTTTAGGAGCTTCTTTTTCTTTTGACTTACGCACTTCACAAAAGTGCATGTGTTGTCAGCTGTCTCCCTAGTGTGCTTCCCTTGCCACTCCTGCACACTCCTGCACACTCCTGTTGCTTCTCTCCCTTTGTGCTTCTCCCCTCCCCTCTGTGGTGAACTCCCCCTTGTGTGCATCTCCCTCTCCCATAGGACTTTGTCCCCCTTGTGCTTCTCCCCCTCAGTTCCACATTGCTCTCTCTTGTTTGCTTTGATATATATATATATATATATATATATATATATATATATATATATATATATATATATGTATGTATGTGTGTAAATGTGAATACTTATATGTATTTTTCATTTATGATTTTTTTTTTCGAGTATTGAGTCCTTACCCTGGCGGGACAGCCAATTCAGTCTCTAGGTCAGGCCTAAAATTGCCACTGTCCTTTGAAATGGCAGAGCCACAGCAACATCAGTAGCCACTGTTATTCCTTTAACCTGGTTTAATATCAACAAAACTTCCAGTTACAATTATTCACTATTGAATACTACTCTTAATGATGCTTAGCAGTTTACATCACTTGGGAACGCACTTGTCTGTTCTGGAATCCATTGGTTGACTTTGAAGAACCAATTGCCGACAAGTATTTTTGGTCACAACACTCATTGGTCGATCCCCGAGGGCAGAACTTCTGATCGAGTCATTCGTTCTTGATTGGGAAATGTCATTCTTCGCCATACTAGTTTTGAATTAGCTGGGGCGCTTGATGAATGCCACTGCTGTTTAATCTACAAGGGGACTGAGGAAATGCTTGTTGCTGGGCACAGGCCGGCTGTCCTTGCATTATGAAAGGTTAACATGATGGAAGTTTGGCCGCAATGTAACTACATGAGGTGTTCTTCAAGGCTGTCCAGACTTGTTGGTTCTTTGTAAAACAACATTTAATTGGAAAAACGTGAATTCCTAACAAAGAAACTGAACTAACTAACTTGAATTGAAGATATTTTAATGGGGTCATCTGTATTTGTTTAGTGTAACGGTAACTGATTCTAAATATTATTTACTTGTAATTACATTTCCGAGTAACTCACCTGTTTTCCTCGTAGACAAAATGGTTTATGTGCTCTGGCTTCCCCCTCTATGTCCCTCACACTCCTAAAATGCCAACCTGCACCTGCGCCACCTTTGTTTCAGAAGTTTGCTTTTTCTCCACGCTAATTGACCTTGTTTTTGCCTGCTGGGGGCAGCCGTTTTGCAATGCAATCCATTTATTACAGGAACTGTCTTTTTCTGCTGGTCTGGTGCTGCTGGCACGTCATTCCTGCTATCCTCAGGTGACGCAGCCTGTGTGGGACTCCCTCCTCATGCAGGTGTGAATACTGGAGGTTGTGTGCCCCATGCTACTCGATGAAAACCAGTAGATGTGCTTAGTGGCATGGGATATAACCTGCCGCTGTTGGGAAACATCACACACAATTGCTGTTATTAACAGCAATATTTGAGTAAGCTCTCTATCTTATTTGTTCAGTATTTTTAAAGTTTTGTTTTTTCCTGTCAATATTTTACGATCAGTAGCCTCGGTGCCTTATGCAATAAATTGTAGGATATTAGAACAGTGAGTAAAGTGTGTCTCTAAAGTTTGAATCGAAGTGTCCCACAGTTACACCTGCTAATTGTATCTACACTATTAGTCTTAATTATATACTTTGATTGTTAATACTCATATAAATATTGATTTGCACAGTATGTGCAATAAACTGAGCTGTGTTTTGAAGTTCCAGAACAGAATTTTTTATTACCGAGCTCAGGTGTGCTAATTTCATGTTAGAACAGAGAGAGCCTCCTTTGGACTCGCCTGGTCTGTAGTACGTGCTGTAGGGGTAATGGATAGAGCGCTATATTGGGCAGTCAACCAACTGAACGTTCTTACTGGTTATTACTGTAATTGAAAGAAGCATTGTAGTGTACGTGTCTTTTATAACCTTGATAAGTGAGGAGCACCCATGAGGTTGATAATCCTGGTGATTGTGGAAGGTCAGTTGTTGAGCAGGTGTGATGCTAGTGCGCTGGGTGGAGTTTTAGTGGCACTTGGAGGGACAGGACTCAAAGCAACAAGGGTTATATTCACCGATGTACATTTTACCAGGGGTTATCTTTTTGTGTGGAAACACAGTATGTGTATCCATATGTCTCTGAAGAGAAGACAGTTCCAGACAGTTGGAGCTCAAGTACCGGGTGATGTCATCATTGGAATGTTGAGGTGAAGGTGAAATGTTGGCGATTAGAGTTGAGCGCTGGTAGAGAGAAGCAAAGGTGTGAGATCCATGGCTTCCAGCACCAAGAAGTTAAAGCCCAGAGGTATATGCTCGACAGCGTCACTGAACAAGCCTTTGCACATGTGGTCCTTGGAGAAGTTCTTGCATTTGAAGCACTACCCGGTGTCTCTCCCGGCTTAACCTGTGAGAGGTCCCAACCTCCCACTGATACAGGATGTCTTAGGACAGCCAGCTGCCTTCCTCCACTTGAGAGCTGCTGCTTGAAGCGTAAGAGGTAAAGGTAGGACCAGGGAAAAGTGAGGCACGACTAGACTG
Organism: Calotriton arnoldi; assembly: GCA_963921515.1. Classification (NCBI taxonomy): domain Eukaryota; kingdom Metazoa; phylum Chordata; class Amphibia; order Caudata; family Salamandridae; genus Calotriton; species Calotriton arnoldi. The sequence goes on from CAWUFW010000182.1 coordinate 4,741,059, forward strand.
CATGGGATGTCTGATGAAGGTTAGGAAGGTGCTTTTTATTTTTATATATTTATTAATTTTAGTATAGTTAATATTTTGTGCCAGGAATACATATTCAGCCTGGTCTAAAACAGCAAAGTGTACATGATTGAGCAATCATTCACAAAAAAATAGTAATTTATGCTGTACCTTTAAAAGCATCCAATATAGTTTACTTCCTCGGAAAATAAACAGTGCCCTTGGGCTATTGTCTAAAGCAGGGGTCTCCAACCTTTTCAGTAATAAGAGCTACTTATGTTCAATGAAAGTCATCCCGAGCTACTAATATGAGTGTTGTAATAGTGAACATATCAGACAAGATCACCATATGCAAGATGACAAGCAGTGATCACATCAGTGCATCAGGCAGGGTTTTCGGCAGTAATGTTAATAAGCATTTATCGGTTTGGAATGCCTCTACATGGGTAAGACATAACAGCCGTAGATGCAATGCACCTGACACCAAGGTATTAATATTAGTGACAAGTCTCCCCAGTGCCATCTGGTTTATCACTAAAATATCAGCTTTAAACATATTTAGGAAATTATGAGGTTTCAAAATACACACGTTTTTGTCTTGAATTCACACTTTTAAATTTTGGTCAACATAGACTAATTCAGCCACCTAAAAGTGTCTACTTTAGTAAGCTGAGCTGCACACAGGAGAGCTACTTACAAGAAGGTGGAGTGCCACCAGTAGCTCACGAGCTACTCTTTGGAGAAGCCTGGTCTAAAGCAAAAACACTTCTCATGGTCTGCTAGCCATATTGCAAAACATATAGTGCAATGGAGCACAGAGAAAAACTTGCTAGCCAGTGGAAGATGGTGCGAAATAAGATACTGACTACTTAAAGACTTTGTTTTTAAATTTCAGTGTCCTTTTACTGGTCTTTTAAGGGTCAAGAAACAGAACACAAAGGGATGTATGACGATACCACGCATGCATTACATCGCATGCCATTAGATCGCTGTTTTAACAACGCAAGTCGTTACAACGACTTGCGTTGGAGGGCGCTGGACTTAGGAGTAGTTTAATTTACTATTCCAACTCCAGCCTACGTACAGTAGGGAAGGTGTTGGATAGTAATTTAAACTACTCCTTGTCCTATAGCGCCCTCCAGTGCAAGTCGTTGTAACGACTTTCGTTGTAAAAACCGCAATCTAATGGCATGCAATGTAATGCATGCGTTCTAAAGGTTGTTTCCCAACACAAAGAGACAAGGTATACGGTACAAAGATGCTGCAAAATCTAGTCCAAAGATGAGGTACCGCAGTAGTAGCGGGTAAAAGTGTGACTACTTACAGACCTCGAAGAAAAACTGCTGTTTTGTAGAGGGAGGAAAAAGGGGAAGGGGAACCATAAATATAGTAACCTCATGTGTATGTTCTTACAAATGTGCACTGTCGTAAAAAGAAAAATCCCATTGTTTGCAAAATTTTGCAAGGCTATTTTTATACTTGAAGTGCAATTTCCAGGGTGACCATCTCACTCCAGGTCATTAAGGAAACTATTTCCAGTCTTGAGCTTTGTATTCTGGGTGTTGTAGTCGTCCTTTGCTTTCATTGAACGAATTAGGCAAATGCACCTGAAATCTATAATTTGTAGTTAAAAAGGTCAGGACTCAAGACCTATTTATCATAACCTGGGGAAAGGGGGGTCACCCTTTATTTATTTATTTATTTTGAAGCTTGAGCATATAACTCTTTAAAAGATGTATAGCTTGTTGGGAAACTACTTAGTGGCTTATTAACGCAGGTACTGAGCAGTAGTAAACCTTAAATTAAATAAAACTCCCAGATATGGACACAGTTGGAGTCAAGCTATTCTTTGAACTCATAAAGGTAATGCAAGTAATATTTATGTGAGGGGTTCTCCCACAGATTTATTAGCTTCTTATATTCAGCATCCATTATTGCTATTATTGATTCTTGCGTTATATGAGCTGTTTGTTATATTTAAACTGTGAGTGGACTGATATATTCCCAGCTCGGGTTCAGGAAACACTAGTGACACTGCCGGACATCTGCCAGAGAGGCGTGCAAAAGTGATATTTATTTGCAGCACTAAAATGACAAATGGGTCCAGTAGTGTGGCTGGTACAACTTGTCAAATTGTTTTGGGCTTTTAAAGCTTAATAAATGACAATAGAATGATTTCCACTCATGTCCTAGGTGGGCAGTGTTTTATTTACTTCGAGCAGGACCTTTGCCTGTTATGCTGTCTTTGATCATCACCAGAAGTAGAATTTATTCTTCACCAGCTAGGTGCAGGATTCCAGGTGTACTACTAGGAATGTAGTGTGACAACTTCCATGTGCTCCTTATTACTCCTGTGCGTAATTCTACAGGTCGTAGAATTACGCAGAGGGGGGAATGGAGCCCAATGTTCAGAACACACATTTTGCGATTTTTTTTTTCTTTCTCCACAGGGAAATCATTATTCCACCCAGAGAAAGTCCTTCCCCCTCCTGCGGATGATCCGTCCCCCACCCTATCCTGGTAAGGGGGTTAGCCCTTGTCTGGAGACTTTCCATCGAATTCCAGGGTGTGAAGGGGTCAGAGTTTAGTGTGTGAATGTTCACAAACGAACATGTTGGTGAGCGTCCACATACTTGAAAGGCTAACCACTCTGTGTAGCACCTACTTCCCATGCCCTGCATGGGCGTAAATCAATTTATGGATGCTGTGACTCCTTCTGTGAATTCCTGCCAGGGGTAAATTAAGAACTTTCAGCCATAAACCTACCTCTACTGCTGAAAGTACCTTTGTGAAGAGGGCCTTTTGTGTCTATTATAAACTTCAGACTGTCTCCTTATAAGCCATTTTTTAATACACTATTTTGTTTTGAAGCGATTATGTGTCAGGTGTTTTGTGTAACATATTTTTAGTGCAAAACCCTCTTGCAGGTAGCTGCCTGCGACCAGTCTCTTGATCAGAATAAATCTTCAATATCTTGGACTTCTGATCTAAAACGTTTTCATGTACGTCCTGTAAGTTCGAGTACAGACCAAGAACTTGAGCAGTCAGACTCAAAAACTTGGTACAGTCGGTGGATGACGCAAACTGAAAGGTCTTTTGTGTGACGCTTGTGCGCTGGCTTATGGTGTGAGATCTCCCTTGGGTGGATGCCCCTCACCACATGCACATTTTTACATTAATGCAGAGAGATTTAAATCCGACCTCTTTCTTGAGCCCTCCCTCTCCATACAATGTTCGAGTTGGGCACTTGTAATGAAGGTTCCCTTTGGCCTTCTCCTCACAGCTGCTTCTAAGGTGGGCCCGATATTTTGGGTGCGGAGCGGCGCCTCACATGCCAAGCCGTGAGGTATGTGTGCTAGTTAATTAGCATGCAGGAAACAAGAGCAGGTGGTAGGCTGTTAGTTTCCAGTCCAGGGTCTTACAGTCTTAAGCTAACACCAAACACGTGGCTCATATGACCCAGGTGGGTGATGCTGGCAGGTGCCCACGTCTCGTAAACTTCTTGTGCTATGAGTTGCCAAAGTGTTTTAGCTCTGGCTGCACTCATCTAGTATGTATGACATGATGAAACGCGAGCCTCTTGAGACAAAGGGACTAGAGTGGTCTGTAGGTGTGAGGGATTACGTCACTGGTACTGGTGGAAGTCTTGGAGATGAGATGAGTGTGACATTTGCTGTTCAGCCCAGTTTTTAGTTTGAACTAAGGGCGAGTGTATTCCTGTGAGTAAGATGAAGGCCAGATCGCAGTGTCCACATGGCCACGTAATGCTCTCGTTTTCCATAATAAAATGTACACTGCTGGATTGTGTAATAATAGCATTATCCAAAAGTGAAAGAAATACTACCCCCTAGTTTGTTAAAAAATAAATTAAAATCACGATAATGTTAATTTTTATGGTGTTCTTTTTGTAATCTGTAGAAGTACAAAAGGCTCTGACAGGATTTCACCCTCTTTTAATAGGGTGACATTTATTTTACTTTTATATTGTGCTCGATCAGACGATGGGGTCACTTCAGAATGCTTCCCAAGGATGTGTTTGAAAGTGTGGTCTGAAAATAGGCTTTTCTTAGAATTTCTGAGATTGCACTGCTAATGCTTAAGCCAGCTGACCTCTCTCCTGTAATAGTGAACAGGTGTTCAGTACTGTTGAAAGTTACAGGCTTTTTGGTTACTGTTAAAGTCAGTCTTGAGTACACTTCGTCATTTATTTAAGATGTGTAATGCACATTTGGAATCGTTTTTCTGATTGTTGCATGATGCCTGGATGCGTGTAACAGAAGTATGAACTAAGCTGCATTCAGTGAAATTGGCTGGTTTTATTTCTCTGCGGTTACAGCTGTGGGGCGGTACTATGATCGCCCCCTGGTTTCCCTTACAGTTGATCCTCAGTCAGCTTACATTGGTGGGCCGCCTCCTCTTTCTTCTCATTTATCTTTCCACACCCTGAGTGACTCTATCCTAGTCGGCCTCTCTTCTTTTTTTCTCTCTCTTCTCCCTTTCGACCTCATTCTCCTTCAGTCACTCTATTCAAGTGGACCACTAATCCTAACTCCTCTCATTTTGCACTATACATATGTACTTCTGTAGCACGAACCTAGCCGAAGGGCAGCAGAGCGTGTACAGGGTAAAAGACGAGCATAAAGTCAATGAGTGATAGGAAAGGTAGCTGGTTTGTGGACTGTGAATAATGCATTGTGATGTAGTGTTATTTAAGGAGGTGAGTCTTCAACTCTTTCCTAAAATGGAGCAATGTTGGGGCAGGCCTGATGGATACAGGGGTGTTGTTCTAGATCCTGGGTGCATAGCTGTAAAAGGCCTGCTGCCTTGTTGTTTCTTTTTTACACTTCTTAATCTGCAGTCTGATGGTGTTCTGGCTGCGGTTGTGCCAAGAACCACCAGAGTTGGTGAGATTGTCCGAAAGATAAGAAGGAATGCTAGTTGTTATGGCTTTGTAAATGCTGCAGCTGGTTTTGAAGATGGTGTGGGCCGGCAAGAGGAGCCAAAGAGTTCCACCAGGATGGGAGTGATGTGATCACATTTCTTCAGGCCCTGGATGAGACATGCTGTGGCATGTAGGATGCCCCTAAAGGATGCCAGTGTAGAGAGTGGGAGGCCATGGGCATGCCATTACCACCATCCAGATGTGAGAGTATCAGGGCTTAAACAGCAGTTCTGAAATCGCTTTCTGGACGAAACCTTCTCACCTTCCATACTCTTTCACTCTTTCTCTTCTTCCCTCTTGCTCTTCTTCCATCTCTCCAGTGAGCTTCTTTCCCTTGTTCTCTGGCCTCTTTTCTTCTTTTTGATTCCTTTACCCAAGTCTTGAAATTTTCCTGTCCCTGATTTATAAAGTATTTGCTAATTGTCGTGCAGTCCTCCTGTTCTTCTTTCCAATAATGCACCCTTGCTCACTGCCCTGCCTTTCCATTATTACCCACCCACACTCTCTCTTTGTAAAGTAATATAATGTAAATGCCATTTATGGAGTGCAATGGTTAGCCAATGGTGAAGAAGAAAGAGCGGGCGGTGGATAAACGGCAAGGATTAGTCAGAAAACAGCCTAGTTTTTTGTGTTTTATGGAAGGGAAGAAGCTGGTTAGTCAAACCTAACTAATGTAAGAGAGTTGCAGATATTTGCCCTTTCAGCTGCCATCTTTCCTTTCACCCCAATCATTTACCCTCTTGCACATCTCTTTATGCTGGTTATGCGGTATTTAAGATTTTTCATTAGCCATCGACCATCCTGTGTTTGAATACAAATCTAGTCCATGAATAGTTTCGATTTGGCCCTATTGTTTTCTTTCCTAGAGTTACTATCACACCTAATCTATACTCAATATGATGTGAGCTCTGTCATGGCTCCCTGACAGCCATGTTATGGTGTTATGTCATATTACATTCTGTTATGTTACGTCATACTATGTTATGTGCATTTTTGTAGTTCATTTGTTTGGTCCTGGAGTGCTTTCACAATCTGATAGTTCCAGGAGTTGTGTGTAGTGTGCACAGGGTGAAGTTCGAAAGTAACTTGATTTTGTTCTGCTGTTGAGATGGCAAATGCTTAGCCAGCTACATGCTTTGAAGGAATGTTCTGTGCATGATAGTGCCAGGAGTTGAGTTGAATGTGTATTATTATTGTATAGTGATGTTTAAATATAGCCAGATGCATTTTGTGGAAGCCTCTCGCTTCTACTCCCACCTTTTCAAGACACCAGTTGACCCACAAAAGCTCACAATAACAGCTGCCCATTATGTTTTGGAGAGAAACCTATAACATGTACCCCCTCTTGAGGCATAATAGGAGCACAGTGCACATACAATGGAAGTGAGAGCCAGCACATGCAGTTTAGGCTGGTCAATTAGGGTGTGGTGGACCGAGCCCTGTCACTTTACATCTTCCACTGGAAGGAGTCATTAGCTGAGGAGCAGAACTTATGACACTTAATTAGCTATTGCACACTACAGGGAGACAGGGTAGCTGAGCCACCAAAATAAAATTAAAAAAGACTGAACGTCTGCCTAAGCAGGGACTGGTGAATTCCTTACCAAGGTAAGCACTTCACTGATCCTGGCCTTCTCTTCAGGCTGGCAAAGAAGTAAGGGGCATGACTGAGAAAAGTGGAAGCTATCAATTATGACTGCTTCTACCATCTGTGGTAGGAGCACATTTGATTACTTGGTTAAATGACAGGCTGATGTTTGAGGACCACACAAATATTTACTCAAATCAACATCTAGGATTTCAGGACAGAAATATGGTTGTTCATGAAAATTACAATCTTCAGCAGTGGAGGATTTAATTTATTTATCCCAAAGTGAATGTTTTGTTTTTCATTTTGAAATGTCGTTATTCTGAGAAAATGACAAACTGGTGTTTTCGTACTACATGATGCATTTCTGGAATACACTTAAAGCAGATATTTTCTTGATAATTCATGTTGATTTTGGGAAACTCATTGCTGGTTTGTATTCCTTAGTAAGAGAAGGCACTGGCTGCTATGACATGTTTATGACATGTTTGAAGGCATTTCATCATCTCTATTGCTAACGCTTTCTGTGCTATGCCCTCTGCTGTCAGATCCCTGAATAACCGATATTGGTATAACCTGTCCGCTACCTGGTTTTTTATGCTCTACACCAGGCTTTTCCAAGGAGTAGCTTGTAAACTACTGGTATCTTTCCAGCTACCTCTGAGTAGCTCTCATATGTGTAGTCCGGTCTAATAAATTAGAAGCATTTGCTTGGCTAAATTAGTATATGTATACCAAAACTGAAAAGTATACATTAGAGATGAAAATGTGTGTAGTTTTTCAGAACTCATAATCTGATATTTGGAGAAAAATTGTTGAATTTCCAAAAGCTATTTCAAGCTGACATTTGAGCTGTAAATCATGTGGCATTGGGGAGTCTTATTACTAACATTATTACCCTGGTGCCATTGCAGCTATGGCTGTTACATATTACCCATGTAAATTCCAAATTGGCAAAGCCTTTTTCACATTACTACTGGCAACCCTGCCTGATGCACGGACATAATTACTGCTGGTAAACATGCAAAGGGTGGCATTAATGTACTCTTGTCTGACCTGATAACTATTACAACACTGATAACATTAGTAGCTCAAGATGATTTTCACTGACCATACGTAGTTCTTATTACAGAAAAGGTTGGAGACCCTGCTGTACACAGATGAACAGCAGGATTAGTGTCTGAGCCTATAATACTCGTCTCCCCCTCCCTCTTGAGCTCACATGGAGGACGTCTCTGCCATGTGCTCCACCCATATCTAGTGATGCATTTCGCTCCACCACTTTTATAATTCACCACCCGCCCTGGGCTGATGCTTAAAAAATCAAATAAACCCCAGCCCTTGTTGGATGAAGTGTTACTGCGCTCAGATTCTGCAGTCCTTGAGTATATAGTGGAGTATGAATGAAGGTATCGAAAGGTAAACTGTTATCCAGGTAGAGCCACGTGCTCGTCACCCCCATGCACAATATATAGAGCAGTTTTCATTCTGCACCTTTTAGTCGAATACTATTTATGATATTTTATGGACTAGGAACCTCTTAAGTTGTATTTTTGTCGCCAGAATACATGAACTCCACATTTAATTTTTATGCAGACAGAACAAAACTCTGAGCAGCTCAAAAACATGGAGCATAAAACAGGACGACTTAGTCTTAGAGGCTGAGCAAGGACAGAAGTACTCTGTGTCAGCCTCCCTGCATGACAGATACATTGCTGCCTTTGCAGACTCCAGTCCAAGCCCGAGCTCCTGTTACACCTGGCAGTCTGGTGATGTTTAATGCAGACCTGACAGGCTTAATGTCAAATGTGACACAGAAAGGGAAAGGACTTTTCTGTAACACGAGTTGCTGCTTGCTTTACAGGAATTTTCTTTCCTTTTCAGTGTCACAGTCTGGCAGCATTACATCAGTTACAATTACAGGTGATGAGTGTTTTCTGTGTTCAGGATGTAGGCTTCTTGTTCTGGAGATCACCTTCGTATATTTTACAGATTATATAAGGACATGAACCTTCCATGTGGGCCGTGTTGAAAATGAAATAAAAGTAGGTCTCTGTAGAGTCGTACACTATTGCAAGCTTTCCCACCATCTCCCCACCTTGTGCCTGCCAGCTTTCCAGAGACAAGCATTGGCAAAGCCCATAGGTCTTTCCTTGCCAAACTAGAGTGAGGGCAAGCAAGGATGAATAAAAATGTTTTTAAAATGTTAGGGAATGGAAATAAAAAAAACATTAGCAATGTAAAGTATTAGCAGTCCAAACCCGGCACTTGAGTGCATGACTTTTTAGGCAGATGTGCACATACTATCGGAAAAAATGCCTTCAAACAGTGTACAAGAGACACTGATTGAATCTGATATTTTAATAGCGATCAATTGCAAGCCTGTCCTACACCAGACTAAACCTAACCCCGCCCCATGTAGGGGTAAAACTGACCTTCCAAATGCCTTTCTAAAAAATGTTATAGGATTGGGCTAACAGGTCTCCAGCAGTGGATCCTGAAACTTCTCTCTCTCTCTTTAGTTCCTGCTTAGCAGAGTTCTTCAAAGACACTCTCCCTTGATTTCGAAGAAAGTTCCCTTTAGACGACTCCCCCAGGGTTGGATTTCAGCTTCTCCGTGTCAAAAAAATTAAAGACCAAACAGGGTGAAAGAAACTGGTGTCAATTCTATGATCCGACATACAGGAAAGAGAAAAGATTAATGGGTGTAAAGATGAATAGATACTTGGCTATCTTGGTAGTTTGAAGAACAAATTTATATATGAAATGGTGAAAGAGATGGATGGATTGAAGACAGTATAGTTGGATGGCAATTTCTTAAACTTTGCATTTCTGCTATTTGATCTGAGATCGGCAATGACATGATGAAATTAAATTCTGAAATATCGGAGATGTGTGGTTCCGATGACCTTAGGAATGATGGCTTCTGGACAGTTGGCTTAGAGTTTCCACTTACCCCAGTTAGTGTTGTGAAAAATGTAGGCTTTACATTTGACTAAGGACTTTCTATTGAAACTCAGATCAGTTCTGTAGTATCTGCATGCGCCTATCAATTGAAACCTCTTAGGAAACGTCCGAGTCATCTTGCATGCATTTCATTCCATGGTAGTCACAGCATCCGTCTTCCCCAGGCTTGATGATGCCAATGCTTGTTACCTAGATAGTCTGCAAAACTTCTCTCCAAATTGCAACTGAACTAAGACACAGCTGTAATGCTGGCTCTTGGATTGCGTCAAATTGATCACATGTTTGAGGCCAGGCGAAAACTGCACTAGCTAGCTACCTGTGAAACAGAATAACTTTCAAAGGCTGACGTTTGGCTCGTAAAGCGATAAATCGCATTGGTGACCCTGCCCTCATGACCTATATTACTAAATCCATTGGAACACGAACTTTGCGTCCTGATTCTAAAGTCAGGGCAATTGCTCTGCAATTTAGAAAAAGGAGGAAAGACCTTTACAGTTTTGGCTTCAGAAGTATGGAATCAACGACCATGGGACATTTCTGACCAAGGATCTTTCCGTACGAAACTGAAAACTCAACTTTTACTTTAGTAAGGGCAGGGCACGAGTCGGGGGGAGGGGGGAGGTACACGCGGGTGGACGGCGTCCCCCCACTTTTTTCACAGGGTTGACGCCGTCCACCCTGCCAAGAAGTGTGGCCCCTCTGTAAATTATGCTGAATTCGTCCCGGTGTAATTTACAAACACTGGGACACATCCTGCAGCGCCTGCACGTTGTTATCTGCTTTCTATCTGCAACAACGTGCAGGCGCAGATGGGGCTCTCTTAGTTTCTCCGACTCCTGCTGGGCCCATAACAAAGGCCCAATCTGAGGGATCATCAGGCCTCCTTCTGTTCGAGTCTCCTGGCTGGCAGCAGTCAGGAGCCTCACACCTAGAAGCAAATGCAGCAGAGGGGAAACAAAGGCTCACACCTTGTTAGCACTTCACACATACTGAAGAGAGGCAGCTTTTCACTTTGTTTAGGCTCTGTTTAGGAGATATGCATACACTGTAAGAATGTCAGATGTGTTGATGTTTCCCAGCATTAGCACAAAATAAATAGCATTTATGTAGCGCTTATACCCCTGAGGAAGCGAGGCGTTGTAATAATTTAAATATCACTATTTCTTTTAAAGCACTATGGCTAGAGGAAACTTAACGCTGATAAAAGGTAACATTGTTTTATGTGTAGCTACAAAAGAGTGAATCTTCTGCCTAAATCAGGTGGGTTTGCATGTTTACTCGAAATGCGCTCAAATGTACACATGATAGACCTGCTAAACATATACGTGAGGGCTTAAGATCTGATGTCACTTCTTGTGATGCCAGTTCCTGTGATGTCACGCGCTGTGATGTCACGCGCCACGATGTCACTCCGCGATGTCACGCGCCGTTATGTCACGTGCCGTGATGTCACTTGCATACTGATTAACTAGGTTAGTCCCCCACTTCTTTTTTTTTTTTTAGCACTTGTGCCCTGAGTAAGGGTATGAACCAAGTCATTAGGAGTAGCTCCCAGACAGTTCTTAATGAACCAGTGTCCAAAGTATTTTCTTCTCTTCTTCTTTTCTCCCATTCTTGTAGCACCAAGATGCCTTTTTGGAATACGTTTTGTTCTTTAAAATTATTTTCATGAATTCGTTAAAGTGGGCTCACCCAATGACTCGTGCTATGTGCTTTGGTGGGAGGAAGCAAAATGTGAATGGCAGTTGCACAGACCAATGGATGGAGATGACCAAAGACCCCTCTATGTATGCATACATTTTTCATTTATGCATTTTTGATTACATGAGTCTGGAGAGATGGCCAAAGCTGCCTCTACGTCAGTCCTAACTAGCACATAGATAAGTTAGCTTCTGGAAAAACAGATCCCACTGCCTTGCATAACCATCCCCGGGCCTTGGTATAAATGGACGTTATTGCCATTCGTGCTGTCTTTGGTAACGTCGCAAAAAAAAGCTTCATAAGTTATTTCCCATTATCTTCTGAAAGATTTATTTCGTACTTGAATGACACCAACAACCACTCTCCCGTACCCGCAAACTACATCCCCCTACTCTAATACCTTCAGTGCAACAGTTGTACGTATGTGGGTTTTATTTCACCTTAAGATTGAGTAGAAGGCTGTTTGGACACTGCAATTATAGCATGTCAATCAACATGATATAAGGCACTAATTACACTCCTATACAACCAACAACCAGTGCTTGAAATGGAAAAATAGAAGTGCAGGTACTCTCTAACAGAGTACCTGCTTGTTTCTGAGAAGTGCCGGTACTCTCCAATTAAAAGTATTACGTCTCTAGTAAGATTGCAGGTATTCTACATCTCAAAATAAAAAAGTGCCGGTACTCAGTACCGGACAGTACCGGCCCATTTAAAGCACTGCCAACAACCTTACATCGTGGTTGCCAACAAGGTTATCTGCTAATGTACGTACGAAATTGATGACGATTGTCTGACCACTACGGGTTAATCTGAACAACTAATACATGTTATGCAAAAAATAACACCAGTTTAACGGTTGGGAACTGTTGCTGTTTAGAACACATTTTGCTTCCTCCTAACAACAATGAACAGTGTGTGCCTTGGCCTCTGTTGCCACCTGATGGTCAGATGTAGTATTGCATGTCTTGATTGTTTGCTACACAGGCATGCATGTATTTGGTCCAAGAACGAATAACAAAAGCAAAAAAGACGTTGCTGTATGTTAGCTTTTAGGGTGGTGAAGTTTCGTGGAATACTTTCGTTTAGTTGAGAGAGAGACCGAGATAATGATAATATCATCAGGTAGACACCATTACCGATTTCCTAAGCTGCCAGGAAAATTCTAGCTTGAAATTGTTGCTTTAATAAATAAAATATGAGACCAAAGTGATCCAAGGAATATATGACCTAATGAATTTACAATTGTAATTATTGCTAGAAAAAAAGGTTAATTAGGAAACACAAAAAGAGAAATACAAGATGAAAGTATATTATTGAATTTCAGTTAAGACACATTGACGATAAACAGTGCGGTCAACAGAGCATGCCCTAAGCCAAGGGAAGATGATCGATAGGATTGAATATTAACAGATTTCATAAATCACAAGCAAAATAACCGACAATATAATTTCTTGAGCTTGCCTTCTAGTAAGATTGTTGAGTGCAAGTAATATCTGTTAAAAGTTCACAATTTGAAGCACTGTATATGAGACATGTAGGATCTCATAATAGGGCTATTATCATACGCTAACAAATGGTTCTAAGATAGCTCTGTGGGTTGTGTATTTAGTCAGGGAGATATCTATGCATTCCCTGCGAATAAACGGTTCAAATTCAGACTTTTGTAATCAGTACTCTGGATGCCTGGCACAGAGCGGGCACTGGTTGAGACCCCGAAGGGAGCAGGCACTCTGTCCACATACCAAAAGGGAAAGCAAAGGCGCATATTCCTATTACAGGACCCGAAGGGGAGGGCCTGTGGAAGATCAGAGTCACAGCTTCATGCTTGAAGAGCCATAAGGTGTCCGTAGGGTGAGAGGCAGAAGAAATGCTGTGCACTCACTCATGAGCATGCGTGGTGAGCTGGACTTCGCAGCAACCAAGAGAGGGATGTCCTGGACAGAGCTCAGGATTAGACAAGAGCTACAAAGGATGGCATGAATCCTGAACTGCAAGGCATAAGGTTTCAGAAGTGGCAGCTGTTCTCGCTTCTATTGTGGCCCTATGATGAAGTCTGTGTAACACGAGGTAATGAATCTACTACATCTCTACCTGTTCTTACTTCTTGAGGGTTGCACAAAAAACAGCCATTAATCTGTACCTCCTTTCATGTTATTCTTTCTAGCTACTAGTCTAATCCTAAACTCTTTTCACGATAAGCCATACCTGGAAACTTCTCTAGAAGTTCATGGGTATCCCTTCAGATGACCACCCTTTTTTCATATCCCTGTGGATTAATTGTGTCATTTATCTTTAACCAATCCCAGAGTGTGTCTTGCGTTGTCCCCATCGGTGTTGTGTGATTAAGCAAATAATAACAATTGGAGCCATGAACACTTACCCTAACTTTCAGAAAATAATTTTTAAAATGTGTGCACTGGGAGGCAAAATGGGAGTGATGGAGTGGGGGGGTTAGTAATTTTCTTCAGTAAATTCTAAAGATCACCTTGCAGCCAAGTATACAAATTAGCACAGGTCTATACGAATGATGAGCGATGTTGCACAAAGGCCCTGTACTTGTGAAGGAGCCGGGTTCCATCTCTTGATTATACTCCGGAACCCTCGGTCAATGGGCCTTTGATGCCTGCATTAGAAGTGTAGAGGGGAAAAATAACTAATTCAGTTGGAATCACTGGCTCAAAGAATCAGGACTCCGAAGAATCACAGACTCCAGGTTGTCAAATTTAGTGGGTTTATTACAAAGCCAAAAATAACTGGACATACAAACACCTCAAGACGAGGTTGTAGAAATACATTGGAACTTATACAAAGCCAAACCTACAACTGAAATTTGACTTCTGGAACATGAAAAGAATGACAAATTCTAAGACCAGAACGCAGGCAATAAGTGCCCCCACGTCCAGATCGGTCTTCATTGGAGGTTCGTAAGTAGAAAGCATTAGTCTGTCCCTACTCTACCACTAACGTGACATCCCTACTTAGCATTTCCCAGGCAAGTCAGGAAAAGGTGTCAGCCCGTGAAGACTTCCTAAGAAGTACACTCACGTTGTATGGGTCAAGTAGCCAAAGGCTAAAGAGCTCGTTCTAAGATGCTCCTTCTCTCCTGTTCGATTTCCTCTCCTCTCCTGACTCAACCCCTGGGGCACTGTCCCTAATTCAAACACCAAATCTCTAAGCAAGCCCACTGCTCGTCTTCTGATCACCTCATCCAGCTGGGCACTCCTCATAGGGGATTTTCCATTTAGTTTCGATACTCCCAGCTCCTGGCTCGATGACCTTGATTCCCAGGCCTTCTCCTGTGAGAAAGGACACCATCCCACATTATCAGCACCTACTTGTGTAAATGTATTCTTTCCTCCCCTTAGCCTTGTTCCTAAAACTAAAGCGTTATTCTATCTAACAAAGACGGGTTTCTTCACCTGCAACAGAAACGTGAGAACAGAACAAATACAACATGCACATGAAGTTCAGCTTTTTACCCCTCTATCAGAGCTGTCAGGGAGAATGCATATCAGGCCTACAGAAATCGGCCAACATAAGAGTGAAGCACATAGGCCCTACAAAAATATGCATAAATGAGCGTTTTACTAAGCATTTCTATATTAACACGCTACATGAACACATCAAATATGTGAATAATTGCAAGCGTCTAGCACAAGTCTACACGTTAATGTTTTCAGCTAAACATGCATGTATTGCAACATTAATTTCTCCACGTTTATAGGAAAAATATACCTAGCACATCCCGTTTCACATTATTACAGTACACATTCTACAGTCACATATTAACACAACAAAGGAATAAATGTAGGTGTGAACTTCTCATGATTATAATGCACCCCTACAAATGAAAGAGCACCACCGCGCTCTATCAATTACATTGCAGTAACATTACACCAGCCATCTCTCCAGCTCCAGTGTCCCGTTACTGAAAGGCTAAGAAAAAAAATCTGTGCATCCTTTGTACAATGAAGATGCAGGGATGGATATATGAATGGATGAATGTCACATTGCAAAAATAGGATTATGCTGTACATGTCATTTGATTTAGAGTCCAGTGTGGCACACAGCTAGCTCTGGAGGTTATCCTAAGCCTCCTTTTGAAACTTATGCTTCTTCGAAGAGCAGTGCATTTACCACCAGCTGAGCACGTCTTGTGGCCACTTGAAGATGGAATCCACTGACACATTTTTGAAATGTAATCATAAAGCAGAAGCCACTGACATTAGCAGTCTCCGCTGCTAGGTGTTGGGTTGTTTGCCCAACATCAGTGTGTTTCTATTGGGCAATCCTTCCATCTCCACACCACGGCATTGTTCTCCAAACATGAGTGTCACCTCCACGTTTGCATTCTTGTACTACTGTCTCTGTCTGATGGCTGATTCACACTCATTACATTTTGTATGCTTCTTCCTAACTTCAGATACACTTGATGTTGAATTTAGTTCCTGCTCTGAGACATTGCTTTTTCTTTACAAGTGCAGCTCATAAAGCTTTGTCTGTCTAGCATATGTGCCATATGTTGCCAGAGTTCAGAGTATAAACATGTCAGTGGAAGAGTGCCTTCTAAAGTCATTCCCATTACAAGAATTTACATTATGTGCGTCAGCACCTCAATATGTGTCTTCCGCTTTTTATAATGAAGCCTCTATTTCATTGCCAGCGCTCTGTGCTGAGTGTTTTCCTGAGGGCCAATTTTATGAGCCAGTCAGCTCTTTTGAGCGCGTCTTTGGTGTCATCCTTGTGAGAACAAGCAATTTTTTTGCAGACTCGTATCAGTCTGAAAACAATGATGAACAAACTGATCATTTTAGCAAATAAACATTGCAAAATGTATTCATTGTGTGGAAAATTACTGGACATTGATTACACTGTAAATGCACGAGCAATATTAAATAAAGAATGGCATAAAATAGTTAAAATAGAACCAGACAGATAAAGTTACTATTAGTCCACTACCGCGTCCAGTAAAAGTGTCCAAGTTAAGAGACTAGAAGAGGTGACATGCTCCAATCCCAGCTCTTGGAAGTCAGTCACAATTCTTTTGTCATTGTTTTAGCTGTTAGTTTTTGTTGAACATGAAACCTCGGGTAGAATGGCAGAGTAGGCCAAAAAGCCAAAACTTTGTGATAGCACATTTTGTGGGCCGTACTCTGCAGTACACACACCACAGAGCAACCAGGGCCGGACTGGCTACCAGGCGTTTTGGCATGCTGCCGAGCTGGGGGCTGATGTCACTGCGGTGGGGGCTAATTTCATTGATGGAGACCTGCGTGTGCTTCGAAATAAACAAAGCAAAGCGAATTTCGTTCAGCACACGCAGGTCCCCATCAACGAAAACAGCCCCCAGCTCGGCAGCATGCCAAAACGCCCGGTAGCCAGTCCGGCCCTGAGAGCAACGCTAAACAAAGCATGTGCACCTGGAGCCAGAGCTCCACTGTTTGAAAGAATGGCATTGGCTCTCTTCGGTATAGTCCAAATATTCCTCAAACAGCCTGTGACGCCTCTGAGCGGACTGTTGTCTCACTTGTCATCCATGGTCATTCCTCCTTCTTCGTGACACGGTGCCTTCATCACCCACGTGGTCATGGACAGCGTTCTATTGCGCCCCATTGAGCTTTGCTCTATAGAAATGTCTATATATATAGTGAGTTAATGCCCCTGTTACTTCCCGGTAATCTTCATTACTCCAAGTCCTAGTCTTACACGCCACAATTATTATACATTGTGCAATTACTGTGGCGAGGAAGATGGACGAGGAGGTAAGGTACCTGATGCAGAGCTCTTTGCACAAGCTATAAGCTGAAACCCGTTGGTTGATTCACCCTTTTATTTTTACGAATTAATCAGGCGGTTGATTTAGTGAGGTGTAGTGGTGTAACCGAACTTGAAGGCCCCCCCCTGCAAAGTAATTGGCGGGGGCCCCCCACGCAGTAAAGAGCTCTCAGGCCTACCCGTGCACAGCGCTGGAAAGGGCCCCTTGGAGCTCAGGGCCCCCGCACCGCGGGGCTATTGTTACGCCACTGGTGAGGTGAAAGTAGCACCAGTCGTCTGCAGCACTTTGAAACTGCACGGCTATGGGAATGGAGGTCAGTGGTCTGAGGGAACCTCCAAAGACATGCAAGTCACTGGTTCCAATCCCAGCAGAGCCGACTCAACCTTTTGCCGTTCCAACGTCAACCTAGCGATCACAATTGAGTTTGGTATTGATAACATAAAACATTCATTATTTGAGTGACGAGAGAAAATACACTTTTTGGTTTATGTGTATAAAATTGGGCGTTAAATAGCCTTGTTTTCATCGATATTAATAAGGTCTCAAAAGTGTGTTATCAGTTACTCCCCAATCCCCAGCTGACTAGAGACAACAGAGGAGTTTGGCAAGAAAGAAATAATATCTTTGCTATAGTGGTGCCGAGGGATGGATCACAGCAACTTCTGTGAGCTATAGAGGTGGGCGTGCCAGAAGCCTGGCTCCATCTGAGCTCGAGGTCCTCATGGCCCCTCCAGCCCAAAGCAAGCCGAGCTCAAATGTAGCTTCTGCCTGCCACCCATGCCCTAACATCATGACCATGTATGAAAGGCACAGTATTCATCTTTGATGTAAAACAGGCAGAGAAAGAGATGGCCATCTACTGGCTGACTTGTACAACGTGAAACCAGAAAACCTGAGATCAATCCCGACTTCCCTGTTTGATCAAATTGTGTGATCCTAGATTTATATTTTATTTCACTGTCTCCCTTTTCTTCTTTGTCACTTATGACAGCACCTACATATGGGTGAGTTCTGGTTGTGCACTGTACAAGAATATCTTGTGTTGGATATGAAACACGACAATGTTGTTCCATGTATAATAATGACCTAGGCCACATAGGACAACTATCTTGCCTTTTAGTTCACTAATGGATTGGTCGTGAGGGGGGCGGCATGAGTGATTTTAAGTTTAAAAAGTATCATTTTTAATACATGCCTCTCTGTGCAGCGGTATAATGTGACACGCTTCCCTGTGGTAAACAAAAATACAATCTTTTGGGAATTTTGAAGAAACGTTGTCATATTTTGCTTGATGTTTGGTGCACGATGTACATGGAAGACATTTGATGGGCTCGACTCGTGCACGGTCTTTTAGAGCCGAGCCAGACCCATGACTCGACTCTCCTTGTTAATCTGTTGGCTCGTCCACCTCTAGCCATCTTCACTTTCCTTTTTTTTTCTTTACTCTGTGGTTTATCTATCGCAGTCATAATATTTATTATGTAGAGTGCACTGCTCTCCCTGCACACCCTACGCGGTCCCTTAATCGTACCTTCGTTCATGCTCTGCTGATGTGCAGGCATGTGTGGCCTTGGTATCTGGCGCTGGCTGGTCTCCTGATCCATATACATGTAACCTCGGATCATTACAACGGATGTTTACCCTCAAACTCTTGTAAATGCTGCAGCGCAGGCAAAGTCCACCACATGATATCTTTTTAAGGTGAGGCCACCTCGGCTGTCAGGCGTGGTTCTTCTTTCTGCTCAATTGCTTTCCTGTTCGTTCCCCGGCGCCGAGGGACACAAGCCCCATTCAAGGCGATCGATAACTGAAGCGCTTTGAAATCAAAGCCATGTTGAAACTTTGTGCTGCAGCGGAGCAACCTTGCCTCCTAGTGGCGAAATTAGTAAACTGCAATACAATGTTATTTCTGCTATAGAACCAAATTCCGGTATACTTGTTTACCAGTTTAGTGGAACTCGTCCGTGTCCCAGACCTTTCTGAATGCCATCATTCTCTTTACCACCTCTATCTGTGAGTTGGTGCATATGGTCACCAATTTTTCAGTAATAGTAAATACCTAATATATAGTGCACACACAACAAACGGAATTGCTTTTAAGCGCTTAAATAAGAGATATTGTAATTGCCAATTCATTTAGACCTTTATGAGAGTGACAGAGTGAGAAGGCCCTGTCGGAGTTCAAGTGATCAGCAGGTCAGGGCAGGCGGTCAGCTCGCTCAGGCTCGGTTGAAATGTTTTTCTCTAAGCTTATCAGAAAGCCCGTCCTACCTGTGTTATGCCATGGGAAAGGCAAGGCTGAGAACGGTGTGTTCTTTTCTTCATAAGTCTGAAGGTGCGTGGAGCTGCTGCGACCACACTGAGCCAGCACGCGTCCAGAATGCCTGCTTCATCACTGGGCCAGTTTACTTTCCAGAGCCGCAGAAAGAGTTTAGTGACCTATAAAAGCGACAGGTGAGTGCTCTGGGCCATACTCCAGCGCATGTCTGTTTAGTCCACTGTGCCTGTAGAGACAGGTGCAAAACCATCTGCAAATCAGGCTTGGTCCTAGTTCAATGAGAACAGTCCAGTCCGCACTGCGCGGCCACGCCTACTCTGACTCGGGAACTAAAGTAACCCCAGACCAATACCGGGCATGCTTGTCTCCGAGATGCACCCCCGGTGTGTGAGTACAGTTTACATGGGCTGCCGTCTGTACTGTCTCTGTGCTAATGTCTCAACTGGCGACTGGCGCCACTGAAATCACAATTTGGACAAAGGAGGTGTCCAAATTATGGCAATAATTGTACCCTTATCATACGAATTGAATGATCAGCAAGTGGGGAGGTGTGGTGCAGCGGCCAGGGCAGCTGACTTCGGAGCACAGGGTTCAAAGTTCGATCCCCGGCTCTGGCTGCAGCTCAGCTCAGCACCATGTGACTCTGGGCAATAGCTCACTTAATTTCCACTACGGCCCCCAGCGCCTTGAGACCCGTAAGGGTGAGTAGCTGCGCTATATAAAAACGGACTTACATTTTTTTTACTTACAAACACCAAAGCTCATTAATCGTAGCTCATGTAAAACATTCCATTGTACATCTGTGTATGTAAACATCTAAAGTGCAGGTAGGATACAAGCAAAAACACAACAGTGTGAGAAGCCTTTGAACGAAAATGTACAAGTGATTAAAAAAAGCACAAAGCTGCATTTTTATGAATACACATTTTAGCCATGGTTTTACATTGAGCAGTGCCACGTTTGAATGTGGATGCCAGAGCTGGTTAATGCACCCATGTGCCTCTGGGCACCCCTTGCTAGAGTACACTGGAGCAGTTAAGAGGCAGAGACCAGACTGGTGCCAGTGGGGACATGCGAGTGGACGGAAGAACCCTGGGGGTCTGTCTGTGATTGTTCACTGTGGTTCAGGACCGCTCTTGGGAGTGAAAAGTCTCCAGTTGAACATTGCTAGTAGTGGGACGGTGCATCTTTACTTTTTGTACAGACATTGTGTCCCGAGTGTAGAGTTTGAAATGCTATAATGGCTTTTTAGAGGGTGTCTCATCTTGTGTTGACTCATTGTAAAACATTTTTATAAAACCTTTTTAATCTTGGGAAGATCTTTTATTCCAAATATCTTTGTGATCGAGATAGTCACAGACATGTGCATAAGTCTAAACAGGTTACGCTACAAAGCATTATATTATGCACAGCGCAAGACATAACAACAAGCTCATGGGTTTCCCGGGAGTGGAGCGTAAAAGCCCCAAGGTGATGGGCAGACACCTTGATACTGATGGGGCTGAGGTTCCACCTATAATTTACTCTGGAACACTCTCTGGCGGATGGATCGTTGGTTCCTGCTTGGCAGTGTAGAGAGAAGAGATATATCACATATCACCATTTACAACACTATTTGCGGGCCCAATAATTTATGACTCCGAAGGATCACAGACTCCAATTCTCAAGTTAGTCGGTTTATTACAAAGCCAAAAACAGTTGGACATACAGACACCTCAAGTCGAGGTTGTAAAAATACATCGGAACTAATACAAAGCCGAGCCTACGAGCAAAGTTAACTCGATGAAGAATGAACAGAATGACAACTTCCAGAAACAGAACACAGGCAATAAGTGCCCCCACGTCTATGTCAGACTTCATCACAGGTTCATGAGTGAAAAGCATTAATCTATCCCTACACTATCACTACGGTGACTTCCCTACTTAGCATTTTCCCCAGGCAAGTTAGGAAAGAGTAAAGGTGTCAGTCCGTGAAGACTTCCTAAGAAGTACATTCACTTTGTATGGGTCAAGTAGCATAAGCTACGGAGCTTGTTCTAGCATGCTCCTCTTCGTCTAGTGTCTCCTGCTCTTCTCCTAACTCAACCCCCGGGACACTGTCCCTAATTCAAACTTCAAAACCACAAAACACGCCCATTCGGGTCTCCTCATCGACCTGTCCCACTGGACATCTTCTCATAGGTGAATTTCCCCTCCACCTATGCTCTCCCAGCTCCTGACTCGGTGACCTTGCTTCCCAGGCCTGTTCCAACGAAAACTAACACTATCTCCCGATATCAGCTTCTCATACGCTCATTGTATCCAATGCTCTCCGAGCCTAACTCCTAAACCAAAAGCGTTATTCTAACTAACAATGATGAATTCTCCACCTGCAACTGAAAAATGGTGAGAAAGAACAAACTCAACATGCACGTTAATTCAAACCTACACATAAAACCCCCCTAGAGAGCGACCAGGGTAAAGTACATTTTTAGGCCCACAAAAACTGGCAAGCATAAGGAAATGGCATACAAGCCTCATGAGACTACACATAAATGAATGCTTGCTGAGCACTTCTAATTCACCATGTTACATGAGCACATCAAATACGTAAATAACTGTACGTAGGCATACACAATCCGTTGCACGTTAGGCCTTTAGCTGAGCACAACTTTTTCTATAATGCGAACATTTTTCACATTCATGTAAGTACAACTATAACACAATACCTTCAGGTTATTACAGTACATTCTTAACACCATTATTTAATACGACAAAAGAATAAATGCAGGTGCAACCTACACATGATTATAATGCACCCCTACAAATTAAAGAGCACATCTGCGCTCTATCAATACCATCTCCCGACGGGCCACTCTGCTAACCTCCAATTGATGTTAAGCATGTTAAAATCTGGCCCCACATTTCTTGTAATGAAAGAGAAGTTGACAAAAACAACATTTATGATGGTTTTGCGAAAGCACAAAGTTAACAAACCAGAAGTATCTTAATTTGATTGTGCCCTTGAACATGATCTAGAAATCAAAAAGTGATGGGTGTAATACTTAAATTAGTCTTAGCCCCTGGTAACTAGTTGGGGCCGCATCCCAGTCCATTGGGTGTTTTTTAGCTCACCATGCCACATCAGACAGATTATCAACCATATGCGAATCCGCCTTCAGTAGGGGGCAGCTTGGTTCCAGTGGCACCTGGGCATACTCATGGCTCTTAGGGTGTTGCAAAACAAACAAGCATTGGCATAGCCAATAGGTCTCGCTTTTGGGACCTTATAAGTGATTAGCCATGCAACACTTGATGTTGTTTAATGAAGGATATTGTGCTGGATAACTAAACACTTATAATGTCCCAAAGGCAAGACCTATTGGCTATGCTTTGGGGGGCTTATAAGTGTTTAGGTAGAGCTATTGACTTTGCTAATGTTTTTAAGCTGTTCTGTAGAGAAGTGTGGCTGCTGTGCAGCATGCTGAGAAGTTGTAATTAAAACGTGATGCTGTGGTGGCGCTGAGTGATGCTGTGGAGTTCCTGAGTGATGTTGTGATGGTGCTGAGTGATGCTGTGGTGAAGGAGAGTGATGCTGTGGTGAAGGAGAGTGATGCTGTGGTGGCCCTGAGTGATGCTGTGGTGGCCCTGAGTGATGCTGTGGTGGTGCTGAGTGATGATGCGGTGGTGCTGACTGATGATGCGGTGGTGCTGACTGATGCTGTGGTGGTGCTGATTGATGCTGTGGTGGACCTGAGTGACGCTGTGGTGGTGCTGAGTGACGCTGTGGTGGTGCTGAGTGACGCTGTGGTGGTGCTGAGTGACGCTGTGGTGGTGCTGAGTGACGCTGTGGTGGTGCTGAGTGACGCTGTGATGGCGCTGAGTGATTTTGTTGTGTCCCTGAGTGATGCTGTGGTGGTGCTGAGTGATGCTGTGGTGGTGATGAGTGATCTTGTGTTGTTGTTGAGTGATGCAGTGTTGGCCCTGAGTGATGATGTGGTGTCGCTGAGTGATGATGTGGTGTCGCTGAGTGATGATGTGGTGTCGCTGAGTGATGATGTGGTGTCGCTGAGTGATGATGTGGTGTCGCTGAGTGCAGCTGTGGTGGTGCTGAGTGATGCTGTGGTGGTACTAAGTGATGCTGTGGTGGTACTAAGTGATTCTGTGGTCGTACTAAGTGATGCTGTGGTGGTGCTGAGTGATGCTGTGGTGGTGATGAGTGTTGCTGTGGTTGCGTAGAGCGATGCTGTGGTGGTGCTGAGTGATGCTGTGGTGGCCCTGAGCGATATTGTTGTGTGCTTGAGTGACGCTGTGGTGGTGCTGAGTGTTGCTGTGGTGGTGCTGAGTGTTGCTGTGGTGGTGCTGAGTGTTGCTGTGGTGGTGCTGAGTGTTGCTGTGGTGGTGCTGAGTGTTGCTGTGGTGGTGCTGAGTGTTGCTGTGGTGGTGCTGAGTGTTGCTGTGGTGTTGCTGTGGTGGTGCTGAGTGTTGCTGTGGTGGTGCTGAGTGTTGCTGTGGTGGTGCTGGGTGTTGCTGTGGTGGTGCTGAGTGTTGCTGTGGTGGTGCTGAGTGTTGCTGTGGTGGTGCTGAGTGTTGCTGTGGTGGTGCTGAGTGTTGCTGTGGTGGTGCTGAGTGTTGCTGTGGTGGTGCTGAGTGTTGCTGTGGTGGTGCTGAGTGTTGCTGTGGTGGTGCTGAGTGTTGCTGTGGTGGTGCTGAGTGACGCTATGGTGGTGCTGAGTGATGCTATGGTGGTGCTGAGTGATGCTATGGTGGTGCTGAGTGATGCTGTGGTGGTGCTGAGTGACGCTATGGTGGTGCTGAGTGACGCTATGGTGGTGCTGAGTGATGCTATGGTGGTGCTGAGTGATCCTGTGGTGGTCCTGAGTGATCCTGTGGTGGTCCTGAGTGATGCTGTGGTGGTGCTGAGTGACGCTGTGGTGGTGCTGACTGATGCTGTGGTGGCGTTGAGTGATGCTGTGGTGGCGTTGAGTGATCCTGTGCTCGCCCCGAGTGATGCTGTGGTGGCCCTGACTGATGCTGTGGTGATGCTGACTGATGCTGTGGTGATGCTGATTGATGCTGTGGCGCTACAGAGTGATGCTGTGGTGGTACTAAGTGATGCTGTGGTGTTCCTGAGTGATGCTGTGGTGGTGCTGAGTGATGCTGTGGTGGTGCTGAGTGTTGCTGTGGTTGCGTAGAGCGATGCTGTGGTGGTGCTGAGTGATGCTGTTGTGGCCCTGAGCGATATTGTTGTGTGCTTGAGTGACGCTGTGGTGGTGCTGAGTGTTGCTGTAGTTGCGCTGAGTGATGTTGTGGTGGCGCTGAGTGATGTTGTGGTGGCGCTGAGTGATGTTGTGGTGGCGCTGAGTGATGTTGTGGTGGCGCTGAGTGATGTTGTGGTGCCCCTGAGTGATGTTGTGGTGCCCCTGAGTGATGTTTTGGTGGTGCTGAGTGATACTGTGGTGGTGCTGAGTGATGTTGTGGTGTCGCTGAGTGATGCTGTAGTAGCGCATAATGATGCTGTGGTGGTGCTGAGCGATGCTGTGGTGGACCTGAGTGATGCTGTGGTGGTGCTGAGTGATGCAGTATGTAGTATAGTGTGGAACAAAAGCTAAGCAAAGGGAGTAAGTTAGACCAAAGATTCAGATTTCATCATCACTAAGAAAGCGGCGACGAGTCATGTAAAATTGCAGAAATCATCATGTGAAAGTAGCTGAACTGTGGTCGTTCAAGTATTTTGTTTAAACATCATGCACACAAGTCAGAACTATTTTTACAAATGCACAAAGGAAAGGAGTTTTGTCAAATATCACTCATGGCCGGCTGAAAAGCTACCAGAAAAATAATTCTTACTAGACACAATTTGGGAGAGAAAGCGAGAGGAAAGCCAGATGGCGCCTAATCTTTGGGAGAGCAAACGAGAGGAAAGCCAGATGGCGCCTGATCGAGCGATGCGAGGAATGCGCGTTACTGTGCGCGTAACGCACGCTCTAGGCCACCCAAAAAGCTGTGGTCGGCTTTTTAAAGCCCACTCACAAAATGTCTCGCCAGACCAGCGCATGCGCTGGCTCAGGTGAGACCTAAAAAGAACAGGGGGAATGCTGGGTAAGTACTGGTTAAGTACTCCCGGTGGGAGGGGGGTGGGGCAGGGGTCCCAGCACTCCTCTGTTCTTTTTACTGTCAGGGAGATGGTTATCTCCATAAGTAAGGAATGGGACGAGGACTGGAGGGACCTGGGGGTAATAACTGTAATCGATTATCATTATGTAAATGTCCAGTTTTTATATAGAACTTACTACAGATAACAGAGCATTTCTAAGCGTTCACAATTTTAACAATGGTAAATGAATTACAGAGATATAAAATGATTTGACAAGGGTTATACATTTACGTCCAATGGCAAAATAGTCTCCAAAACAGTATACTTCAGAATTACTACTGCAATTAACTTATACCCTTGTACCTCCCACCTCAAAGCACTGCACACCTGAATGATACAGATAATCCAACCAATTCCCTACACAATAAAATGTGCTAAGAAGATGATCACTGGCTAGCAACAGGTAAAATAACCCACCAATCTAGAGAAGTGATGAGATAATTTGCCAAATTTGATCCGAGTAGGCAAGCACTGTAGGTTACTACGAGTCCTTTCCAGAATACTTAGACACTCTGTGATGACTACAGATCTCCAGCCACATACAAGACTGCTAGGCAAGGAATAAGTGAGATCACTAAAGGAGAACAAAACACACTGGTGTGCAAGAATGAAATGACATCACCTGAGTACCGCTGAAAACAGTGTAGTAGGAAAGAAAACATCATAAATTAGCACCACTCAAAACCAAACTAGCAGAAGAAAGTGACATCACGTATCAACCGATCGTCATGAACATGTCAACATTGTATTATAAAACACATGAACCACAGAAATACATAAAGATATGCCTTGGCGAAGTCACATAACAAATTTCACCGCTCTCCCAGAATTAAATTAGGATAGGAAAAGTACACAGAAAACATGACTCACATAATTAAAATCAGTACAAGGTCTGAAACTCTACTCCATCGCAACCGAGCAATGTCACTGAAGGGTGGCATTAAAAAAGCTCAGCTTCCATAACATACTGGCTCGCAGTGAAGTTGTCAAAGATCACTCACTCCTTTCAGACATCACAGCTGTCTTCAATCAATGCATATCAAGACAGAGAAACGTTAGCATGCTGTGGCTAGCTGCTGATAAATTGGGGTTTATAAAACGTACCCTGTGCGCAAATAAAAAAAACATTAATTATAAGTACAGGGATGGGTTAATTTGCCTGTATATACGGAATGCATTAAGATATTTTAAGAGAAGCATCTTTAAAAGCATTAAAAAGAAAATGCAAGTGGTATAAAACTGCAGAGTGGAATATATCAAGGAAAATCATGTCTGAACGTGCGCTATACCTTGAACTTTTTGTTGAAATCTTCAAATTTAGGTCACCGACCCCCGCCCTCTTAGAGCCACCATACCCCTTAAAGAAGGTAAACCAAAAGAGTATGAAAAATGTGAAGGGCCTTAGCTGCGACTGGTGATTCTAGCATGACTTCCTTTCATTCCGTGCATGTAAAGTGCCAGAATCGACACGGGGGTTATCCGATTAGAAATGCTTTCAGATGCATTCTTCTGTTCTGCCAAATGGATCCGGCCCATCTCCTCATGAAGCCATTATTAAGTGCAGAGCTGAGAAGCCTTTGGGAGGTTATCCATAGGGGGCTTGGTGTGCTGTTTCAGAACATGGGAAACATTTAAAAAATGCAATAAAACAAAACACCAATAAAGGCTCCGAATGAAACAAAAAGACCCAAAATGGAGGAAGGTGGAGCAACAGACGTGAGGTGACACAAACCCTTTTTCTCCGTACTACTGTCTCAATAAAATAAGGCGTAGAGAGGAAAGGAAGCAAACAATGTTTTTGTTTTAATTAGAGTGCCTTTCGTTTGCCCTAGAGCTCTGGGGGTATCGCTAATAGGTAAAAGATGCATATGAAAACAAAACACAGGCAAAACGGGGTATTGTAGCAGAAAAGGGAGCAGGGAAGAGAAAGAGCAAATATATTTATTGCACACTATCACAAAATGATTTGCCTCTTACAAATAAAAAGTGAACGCGTAATGGTGGGTGGAGGAGAAACAAATGAGTTATTTGAAGAGGCAGTGAAGGATGCCGTGAGGATTGGAAAAGATAGAAGGGGCACTGGCATATGTGGGAAGAGAAGAGATTTGTGGAGGTGTCATTTTAAGAATATGACACCTAAGTGATGTCACAGAAGTGAGGGGAAAGGAGGCAAAGAGGAGACTGTTTATTGAGACTGAGCAGCGCGCGGCAGCAGGAAAAAGTGAAAGTGATCGCGCTGTAAGGGTGCCGCAAGCGATGTGCTTAATGAGGCATGACGGAAAGGCAGATGGCGGCTGCGCGCGTGCCCGCGCGCGTAACTGCAAGCTTGAGGCCAGCAAAAGCGTGTGGTAGGACTTTTAAAAGCCCACTTACTAAATGTCTCGCCAGAGCAGCGCATGCGCTGGCTCAGGCGAGACCTAAAAAGAGATGGTCAGAATGCTTAAATTGATCTCAGCCACTGGTAATTACTTTGGCCACATCCCAGTCCAAAGTTTATTTACTCACCACACCAATTCAGACTGGGACCAGCCATATGCAAACCAGCCTTGTTCCTGCTCCAATAGAAACAGTCCAGCCCAAACTGCCAGACCAGGTCCCCTCTAAACAGGAACAGAAGCAACCCCAATCTGGTTTCAACCTAATTAGGTTACAACTTGAGTCCTGTGACAAAGTGAGCATCCGATCCACATCTGGCCATTCCAGCCAAGAGTGTTGCTCTGAGGGAAAACAATAGCGATGTAATCTCAGCCGCTGGTAATTTCTTGGGGCCACATTTCGTTCAATAGTTTATTTGCTCATCATGCCACCTCAGGCATGAGCCAGCAATGTGTGGGTGGCCCATTATAATAGAATGACTCAAACTTCTGAATGCAGACATGGCCACTGCAGCACAGTATGATGAATGAAAACTTACCACAGATCTACTTACCCCATGCCTCTTGCAGGTGTTAAACCATCACAGAGTGACATGTCTGGCTACTACTGCTTCTTTCAAAGGAGCTTAGATTTTAAGATTTGGCTAACTCTTACTCCTATAGCTCTCAGCCAAAATTGATCTGTGCTGGAGCCATTACCATATTTCCCATTGCAACTCTCAGCCATGAATTACTGTGCTCGCTCTAGCGGTCCTTTTAAATCTTAAGGGATCATCTAAAATGGCTTCTTTTGAAAGGATAATCCAAATACCATCCCATGATTATTGCTTGTTGAGGGTGGGCATACTCTGCTGTGCTAGTGGGATTTATGGCGTGCAGGCCATATACTTCCAGTGCCACCTTGATTGAACTCTGTAATGAGTACTGCCTGGCAGAGTTACTCTCTATGATTTGTTGCGAGCCTGTACAATCCTGACACTTTCTGCCTAAACGTGCCCGATGAATCGTATCACTCGTGATAAATATAATCTATTGCTAAGAGTACTATGATCGACTCACGAGTTTTAAAATCTGGTCTGGGCATTTCTATCATCCGTGCTTAGACTAAGCCTTACTGGTTGGGGAAATGCATTGCTCCCATTAGCTGTACAAAGACTCTCTTCACACCTCGATACGGAATTAGGCCCAGTGATGCAGATTATATTGCTGCATATCTAGCATTTTTTTCTGTGCGAGAATTTTAATACAACATTAAATTTTAATGCAAACAAATCAGCAGAAACGCCATGTAGCCTGGAGCTCGAGGCTTACCTTGGGGCTTGCCTTTCCTTCAAATGATTCACGTTTTTCAAAAGTCTTCAACTAATTACGGCCTAGCTACCGGTGTACTTGTTCGCAGATTTTAGATAAGTCAAATAATTTTATATTCTATTGATTTGCAGACTCTCACAATAGTAACTAAGTGATCTAGTCAGAAGTGTAATGTAGCCCTTCAACATTAGTGTTAAGTGAGCAAATCTAATATGCACTGGAGCCCCTGATCTTGTGTGTGATGCTGCTACACCAGCTGTATATGGTGCAAAACTGATATCACAAGAGAAATGAAGGAAGCTCAACTCATCCAGTACTCGTAGTGCAGTCATCTTTATTGAAGGACCCTAGAAGACTGCACCCCACATAAACTCTAGCATTATTAGCCTTCCATAGATGCAGTGGGCCTATAGTTGATTCAAGCATAGCTTTATTTTTAAAGGAAGTGATCAGTTTTTGGGCTCCTGACAGTTAGCTGAACATTGGGACATTACAGTGGTGTGTGGACTCCAATGGTCTATGCACCATAAGCATATGGAGGCTAGCATTTCTACATTCTGTTGAGCTAATCTACTGAAAAAATCTTGAAATGTTTTTTCTTGCTGTCTTTTAGGCGCTGTGTGTCAAGGCCAGCCTCATGACCCCCATGCTAAATTGTGGTTGTGCCCCCCCCCCTCCGTTGTGGGGCAGATTAATTTCCTATTCTTTACCGCTAGTTCCTTGTAGCTAAAAAATAGTTGCAGTGGAAACCCTGGCCTCCACACCCTTCGTACTCGGTTAACCTTAATTCTCACCACTGCCATACGATTGATGGAAGGGTGGTGGGGCTGGAAGTTTAGGGTAAGTCAGTGCAGTGTGGGTGGGAGCTAAGGTAAAGGCAGCACCTTATCTTCTGAATATCCCATTTTTTTAGAGTTTTGTTCTGTATATATATATATATATATATATATTCGTCCTTTTGATTGCTGTAGTGGCGGAAAACTTCAAGGATATATATATATATATATATATATATATATATATATATATATATATATATATATCCACTCCATACTTCCTTGAGGCACAAGAAAGTTGAGCACACACGGGTCTTACAGAGGGCTGCTCCTTTATTATGACCATCAGCATGACGCGTTTCGTCGTAAAATTAGACTTCTTCAGATGCGGTCACAAAACAAATGTTCTGCCGGTCCACACATTAAAAAGCAACATGCCCCTCTACGATTGGTCGGAGCACAGCATACAGATTCACTGGAAGACACGGACTCGGAACTCCAAGTCCGTGTGGGAGCAGGCACTAGACGTCAGTACTAGCCCCAGTGGGCGGTGTCTGCTCCTTTTACAATGTCTGTCGAGATCCAAGTGTGGCGGTGAGCAGCTCTCCGAAACCCTCACCCCGCCGCTGGCGTCCCAGTCTCCACCCGCAGGCATCACCTCGGTAAGTAGCGACCCCCTGCGTAGTCGCAGTCCATACATTGATGGCAGGGCACAATCACAGGTGAGCGGCGGTTCGGCGTTTTCAAAGCACTTTTGAATTGTCCACAGTTTGCCACACAGATCCGCCGAACTACTTGTGGGGTGGGTGCTCCCAAGACGCTTGTGGCCGCGCCAAATATCCACTCCATACTTCCTTGAGGCACAAGAAAGTTGAGCACACACGGGTCTTACAGAGGGCTGCTCCTTTATTATGACCATCAGCATGACGCGCTTCGTCGTAAAATTATATATATATATATATATATTCACTGAAGAAAACAAAGGTTACAGGACCGTCCTAGTTAGGCTCAGTTTTCACTCGTACAAAACCATTGAAATTCAGCAGTTATAGTTATCTGAGCTAACTATAACTTATGCCCCGCAATGCACTGCTAATGGCCTCACATATTTTGCAATGGAGGATGGAGGTCGTGCGGCCCCCTTCCCCATTCCAATTTTGGCTCCGGGGCCTGGCTTATTTGTAATAGGGGAGGGGGCCACGCGACCCCCTTCCTTTAGCTGATTTCAGCCCCGGGGACCCCATCGCCCCGGTGCCCGGCCTATTTGTAATAGGGTAGGGGGCTGCGTGGCCCCTCTCCCCTGGCTGATTTTGGCCCTGGGAACCCCATCTTCAGGGGCCCCACCATTTACAAATGGGGAAGGGGGGTTCCGTGACACCCCTCCCCAAGCTGATTTCTGCCCCAGGGACCATATCCCATTATGGAATAGTGATGCTAAGGGGGACTGTCTCTATGTGGTGTGATAAGCTATTGGATGAAGCCAGAAGCAGGACTGGACTACAAATCAAAATCCTCCCTGAAAAAAAACTCTTTAACCCAGCCCCGCGCTGCAGGAGGCTGTGACTGTAATGGAGCCGTGGGCATGATTGGTCATGCCAGCACACCCTATCCCTTATGCTGCAGCCTATCGTGAAAATGACGTGGTGGTTGAATGGCCAGCCCTGCCCAGGAATGAAGAGTGGTTGGGATTACCTCTGTAGAGTAGTGTGTGGAAGATCCTGCTGGCCAGGTGTCTGTGGTTGGTGTGATGTTTCTGTGGTGATGCT
Organism: Calotriton arnoldi; assembly: GCA_963921515.1. NCBI lineage: Eukaryota > Metazoa > Chordata > Amphibia > Caudata > Salamandridae > Calotriton > Calotriton arnoldi. The sequence continues at coordinate 4,772,675 of CAWUFW010000182.1, forward strand.
TCATTTGTCTGAATTAAAATGGCAGAGTAAGGAGTGGGACCTGCGCGTCCAATCAGGGAAGTGTGTCTGGAAGGAGAGTGACTCATTTACCTGAGTGGTGGGCCTAACTGACCCGCATAGAGATTGCACTTCCACAGTTTAGTTGTAATGCACAGGGAGAACCTTTGACCCAGAAGACTAAACAGGTGCTCCGGATTGTGACCACTACGATGTCTGGGTAGATGAGGGCGGATTCTGGATCCTGACAGTAATCATCGTGGAAGTGAGCTCAGTTGGAGGCTGAGGTAATTTTTTGGACTAAAAATATGTAATGCTAACTGAAATAATCTATAGATATTTGTGAGTGGAAATAGTGGAATAAAATAAACAAATGCTGCACTTTGGTCGAATTAGAAGCTGAAATATAGATTGATGCCGTACACAATGAATATAAGAATGGAAATGTGCTCACGAATATCCCCTGTACAAGAATGTACAATATATATAAAATGATACAATGTGTATATTAATATTTTACAGTATACAATAATATAATTTATCAAAGCATTTAAAACTGCTCCTTCCCTCTTATGAGTAATCCTAGGCAAGATTCTCCTATGCAAAATGTCGAGCATTCGCTGTCCAGCCGTGTGATGCGCAGTCTCGTACACTCACTGTTTCATTGAAAGATATACGCGAAATTAAGATTATGAGATTTATGATACTGGAAGTCAAAAACTCACCTAAACGTTGAGTAATCTCGCTCTCGGTTTACAAAACTGTGGATCTCAAATGCTGGCCATCCGCAGCCTATCAGGGTACTTGCCAATCTGTCAGGCTACCAGTAATGTCAGCCTTACTCTAAAGCTCGCTGAAATGGAAAATTGGCGCGCCAGCCCTTGAAAGGGGCTGTAGTCCTGTCAGTCCTTTCTGGCGCTGCAGTTATGCATTAATACTGTGGGAGGCAGCCACTGATGCACAGCGACTTAAGATATCACATAGCAAGCTTCATTTCTGTGACTGCACCAAGACTGCTCCTTTATTAGTCTTAGCAGCGCCAGCATCCTTCCACCGTGGAGACTGGCTTCTAGAGATGAGTCTGTTTTGAGCTATGTCCAAGAACCTCTTTTTCCAGGCTCTGTTTGACCCCAGGTGCGAAGGGGTCTATGTTAATTGAATACTGTAAGGTACACATGGTACCCATGAAATTCGCCTCTAGGCTTGGCCTATTTTAATAAGACACACACTTAGTAAACACAAGATTATCTGAAACATTATACAACCAGGATAATAAAAGCAGCATATTATATTTAATATATTTTTCTTGGACATAACTCTGGCCCATTGGGGCAGTGATGTGCTTTACATAGAAGAGGGAAGTGTGTACCATGCAGGGTATTATTACATTGAGGCATGCATATGTTTCTGAAGAGGGATTAATCTCACTTATTGCCCACCAGTAGGAAAAGCTCTTATGTCACGTTCCTCAATTCATTAATTTGGAGCTGCTCTCGAATTTCCAGTGTACATGGAAGCGTGCATTACCATGTCCATAATGCAAAAAGTTATCCAAGCACTTTATCACCATCTAAAAGTTTGGCTTCCTTTATTATAATGCACAAATATAGAGAAACCACATGTACATGCTTAAACACTGCTAATAAAATCTACAGTTTTGTGAACAGAATTGCCAGAATGCTTCTCAGTTGTGTACTTTATTACTTTTCACAATTATCATTTGTAGACGCTCTTTATAGTTCAGTGAAAGGTCCCTCGGTTCACTGGAGATCAATAATATTCTCGATGCCCTTTCGTTTTTATTCTATACTCTCTAAGGCAGTTTCTATGCTCAACGTTTAAATTATTTAACGTACTTATGTAGATGGTTCATTTTCTTTTTTGTTAGTCTCTATTCTTTTTGCATTTGTTTCTCAAGAGTAAATACATTCCAGCCATTAGCTTAATTTGCAGGCCACCATAATGGCCCTCTGTTCATCTCTGTGTGCAGTTTCAAAACTGTTGGGCACTTTTTTAGATACATTGAGGTTACTGTTAATGATGCTATTACATGTACTAGTCCAAAGGTAACGGTGGAGAGCACTCCACTGAAACCAAAGGGGTAAGAGAGGTATTACAGGGAAGTGGATACACCTGTAAGGAGCTGTCAGACAGCTAGAATGTCGCTGACCTTCAAGATGCCAACCAGCGGGACGATGGTTCGATGTAAGGTCCTCAATTCCCTTTAGTGTAAGCCCCACAGTGTACCTTAACCCCTTCTATGCTCATGACGAGCTCAGCTCGTCATGCTGCGCGGTGGGCGTGTGCGCATGACGAGCTGAGCTCGTCACAACCACGCCCGCGATCGGAATGTCCAGCACCTGGGCGGAATTCCGATTGCGGCGAAGCGGTTAAAACCGCTCTTAGAGGGAACACTCCGGGGAAAAGGGGAATGGATAAAACAATAAACAATGCTGCCAGGTCTGATGTCCTCAACTGAGCTGAAAACCAGAGGATATGGAGTTTGTCAGAAGCAACACCACCCAACTCTGAGTCACTGTAGGGAAAGAGAAGAAAGAACGTGATGCATTGAATAATAACAAACAGCACAATAGCAGAGTGTGAGTCTACCCCAGTAACATACAATGACACAAGCAGCAACAGGACTACATCTGCACAGAAGCGGCACCTCTGAAATCCAAGGAGTGATCAATCCGAAATGTGCGCTTCAGTAAATAGTCATAAATTGGGAAACAAAGATCCGCGAAATACCAAGTCTCGGTCCCTACAAGAGGCAAACTAACCTAATTACCTAGAGACTCGAGAACCCTTAAATCCATGGAACGAGCCGGAACAGCGTTCTGCTGAATCATAAGCGCCCCCATAAGAGAAGAGGTGTGGTGCGTGAGCGAGGGGAATCACATGGACTGCACCCGATCACAACCTCACTGAGAAGAGATGCGCCCCGCACACAATTAAATCCGGGCGTGCTGTTAACGAGGCACAGCGCTAGCACCAATTCCTTTGTGCGCTGTTGGATGCACAGCGGAACGAAGGGAGTCTTAAGGGCTGTTGAAAGGCACAGCGTAAACACCAAATCCCTCGTGCGCTGTTGGAAGCACAGCGGAACGAAGGAAGTCTTGAGGGCTGTTGAACGGCACAGCGTAAGCAACGAGAGAAATACAGCAATGACAACAGCGGGTGGGGAGATCCTTCTCTCCCCTCCTGTCTTCTGGCACAATACCTCGTTGTCGTCGATACCGGACACCCACTGGTAGCTTCCGGGAAATTAACCGGCATGGCTGCAGAGTACTTTGTTGATGGTCATGGGACGCCGCAACAGAACCAGGAAGGGAAGTCCAGACACACGAACCACGGCAACGCAGGAATCCAGGAAACAGGAAAACGGATGTAAATTGTCAAGCCCGACATCAGTAAAGGACGGGCTTTTATAGAAGAACAAACTCCGGGTTCCTTCCAGGCTTTCTGTTTAGCCCAGTATACATAGGGCTTCTGGGACTTGTAGTCCCTTGGTCGGCTCCCGATAATCGGGCTGTCATACCTCATTCTCTCCCCAGTCACTCCGTCATAGAAAAAGGGGAAGAGGGCCCTAGATGTTGGTGTGAAGAACCCCTTTGCCCCTATCTTCCGCTGTATAATCATGACAACACCCTCCCGAGTTAACTATTGCAAAATTAAAGTATCCAAACCCAAAGGGCTCAAATTTAGACTTGCGTGGCGTACCCCGCTCGAACGCGGGAAAGGAGGCAACTCCTTTTTGTTAGTTAACCCTCACACACCCTATTGGTGTCATGCTTCATCATAGGGTTCACCCCGACTCCTAAAGGTCAGGGTGGGCTCGACCGTATTTCAGGGAGCGCTTAGAAGATGTAGGCCAGGGGTCTAGAGATAAAAATCCTACTGCGTTCCCCAGGTATCCCTTTATTCGCGGGGACGTAGTGGATATTAAAAATTAAATATATACAAGGGGTCGTTTGAAGGTAATGGTCCTATGACCCTAAAGGTGTGCCAACATGTTTCAGCCCTTAGTCAATGGCCTCTTAGGTCCAGGGCTTTCTTCAGGGCAAATTGAGGTTCCCTCCCTGGAATTTAATAAAGGATATTCCTAAGTATTTTTAAGTGACGGAGCAGAAAGCTGCTCCCTCGTGAAAAGTATATGGAGGGTATGCTTATCTCTCCATCCAGAAAGAATGTAAAAATTCGGCCTGTAGGACAAGAGTGAGAAGAAACAAAAGAAAACAAGAACAGTTTTTGCATTTCATCACATTTTTTATACGCACTCCCATCGTGCTCGGTGTGCTTTCATTCTTTTCACTCAGTGATCTGCGACCATATGAATGAGCTATTCTTGGGCAATCTTGTCCACCAGACTGCCACTAGCAGTATGCGTCCAGTGCTCGCATTCCATTCCTACTCGTAAAACCGTGAATACCTATTGATAGTTTAAAAACAAACTCCATTATATTACCCGCAACTGAATGATCACATCGGTATTATCACAGGCATCCGTTACGTGTATTATTCCAATGATGAGTGTGTTACTCAAACTCTCTCAGCCCAAGTGATATCGGGTACAGGCCTTACCCGATTATGGTGGAAAAAGCGTATCTTTTGGGGATCGGGAAAGGGGTAGCCTTTTAGTCATACACTGTGGGGAAGTCGGGATAGAAATCAACGTTAACAGTGTATGCCCCATCATAAACAAGCATTGGCATAGCCAATAGGTCTCGCCTTTGGAACCTTATAAGTATTTAGCCAGAGCTATTGGCTTTGCCAATGTATTTAAGCTATGCTATGTGTGCTTGTTGCTATTGGGACAAGGAAGACCTTCTGGCCTCCAGATATGCAGGACGTATTACATAGCTTGACAACAAACTGCATAACAATAATAATAGGATATTGTGAGGAAAATATGGAGTTCTAATCTAATTGATTAAAGATATGCAATGAGCAATGCTTGCGACATACATTTTATTCACCGAAAATGTTATTTGTATTTGCTGAGGGGTCTCCATAATATTACGTGAATTCTGTCAAGTTCCAATGCAAGAATGAAGCATCCCTTCACTCCTGGAAACACAACTCGGGGGAAGAGGAGGGAAAAACTTGCACATTTGTGAAAGGCAGCGAGTCTTCTAAGACCCTCAATGCTGCCCGGTGCAGGGTTCCACCTCTAATTCACTTTGGGTTCGCTATCAAAATAATGAGGCAAGCGCTGGAAACTGGAAGACAAGAAAAAGGTTTATTTCTCATGAGGAGATCACGTCAACTGCAGACACCGGGATGTCTGAGGGAGGTGTTCTGCTGATAACTCCTTTGGCTCTTCCTTTTATACAGGTTTTACACAATGCATTGGTTTCATCAACATGGTTACACAAGCTGGGGTCCCCGCCCCGGGCAGGTTGTCACACAAGCCCAACAGTAATTCTCTTCCCACCCAAGTCAAACAGACAATCTTATCTTGCAGCTGGACCTTGCTTCAGGGTCTAAAACATGTGAGACCGGCCAGATCTAAGAGTCCGTTCTGTTGATAAAAACAGGTCCCATTGTTGGTAACAACAAGTCTTGCTGTTTGCAGTGCAATAAGTCATGTTGCAAGAGTCTTTTTGGTGTTTGGAACCTGTTTGTGTAACTAGGTGCAGTGAGGGGTAGAGTGTCCAAAGGTTTGCCTGAAAACAGAGATGAGAGGAAAAACGAGTTTGTGGCAGCAAGTGGCGCTGAGGTTTGTTGCAGCAAATAGAGTTTATAGCCCCCAGCACACGTACCAGGTCGGTCAGAGGGTCAGAGGGATGCTAGTAAGGGCAGGGTGAAACAAAGGTGACCAACAGAGTACAAAATGGCTGTGATAGATTAAAATGACTGCAACTTATGTGCACATAGAATTCCACCAGACAAGATGGCGCAGGTAATGTTCACGATTGTCGTTTTGCTTTTAACAGTGGCCCCTTTGAACATAACTAGCCAGCTTGTCAGTCTATTTCGATCTCCATAATGTCCTGTATCTCTTGATCATACATTACTCTCATTTTTGTTAGCTGAGTGTCCATAGTCTTAGGGTGCAAGGTAGTTATGCAAAGAGAACACAACGGTGGTATACAGTGTATACCCAAACAACAACCACATATTGTCAATACTGGGACCAAAAGAATCATTGATATTTTCCAACCCCACTCCTTCAAGATGCCCCAAAGCCAACTTCCAATTGTTTCAAGTCTCTGATCCTTGATGAATTTCTGAAGATAGTCTATGGAGATGTTCGATTGCTTCATAGACAGAAGGTGAATTATCAGGAATGTATACACAGCAGCTGGCACCGATGATGCGGCATGCTCCTCCACGGTCCGCTAGTACCACGTCCAGGACCATGCGATTTTGCAGGGTAACCAGACGGATCGCTTGGAGCTCAGCAGTGTTGTTGGTGAGGATGCCAGCAGTGACGTTCAGGGCGGTCTCTACCGCTTGGGACAGATGTCTGATGGCTCGGCTGTTTGCCATCGGACCTCATAGCGGGACGAGCCCTTTTGCTGCGTCGAGGAACTGTGATGAGGCAGAGTCTGCTTGATCAATGTCTTTAGAACGCTTTTCTCGATGATGCTCTGCAGGGGCTGTGTAATTTGGTGGCAAAACAAAGGCGATGTAGCACGTGCCCCCCCAGTTTCTTGGGAGCCAGGTGTAGGCTTTGGTTCCACAAACAAAGTACATATTGGGTGATGCAACAAGCGCTGGGGGGTTGGCAGTGTTCAAAGTCCTTACAATGCTACAGGTGCTGTGACCCACATTCTTAGTCCCACGGCCTTCAATGCATACAAGGCCAGAGAAGTTCACCACAGATAGGGCCACAGTCCGTGTTGCAGCAGTTCTTTTCTTCAGGTAGGAAAATGTGGCTCTGTTAGGATTATTGAACACTTGTATTTCCACTCGTTCTTTGGAGGGGACATTAATCTGGAATGTCGCATTGAAGGTGTGAGGGCAGAAGGGGGCGGCTGTCCTTCCTCTTTTGTTTCGCCAGAACTCGTTGTAGAACTGGGCGATTGTTCCGTCGGAAGTGGCATTGTCTTTGTAACTTTCTTGTAGGAGCATCATCCAGGCAAGGCAAGATCCGTGAATAGAAAAGGGCGAAGGGATGGAATGTTCAGTGGCATGTGGTAACAGCCCACAGACCCAACAGTTGGTAGCATTGGTGGCAAGATTGTGCTGGTGCAACATCTGCACGAAAGAATTATTCCAGAATTCTTTGCGTCGTTCTCAGAGATGTGGCGGTAGTGATACCAGGTAGTGTTCTTTCTTGGTGGTTGGTTGCATGGTGGGTGACAATGTTCTGTATGCAGGTGCATTCTCTTCAATGATCCAGAGTGCGACCATTAGCAGGAGAAAGGTGAGAAATGCGGCTACAAGTGCAATTGTCTTTGTGCTGTGCAGGTTAGCAGTCTTGGTGTCTTTGCGGTGGTTTTGCAGGTATTCAGTTTCTTCCATCATCTTCGAGGAGCTCAACAACTGTTAGGACCACAGACTTTTGTCTGGCGCTTTCCTGGTAGCGTTGTTTGACTGTGCTACTGATCTGAGACCTTGACTTAGTTAGTGGCTGGTCGTTGGAGCTCCCTCCTTTCGTCGATCTTAGGTTGTACCCTTTCCTGGATGGCACCGTGGGGTCGGGAAATTCTGATAGTTCGAGGGTGTCTTCTTGTGGGTAGCAACTCAGAGCTGGTCGGTCTCTCGCGAGTACTTCCTCTTGCACCTCCACCCCTTCACAGGTTGCCAGGGTTGGAGGGACTCGTTTGCAATGATGAGCGTGCAGCCAGTTTCGTTTTCCTTCCACTCGGAGGGCAGTTCGGGTGGTGATCAGGACTTGCCAGGGGCCCGTCCACCTAGGCTCCAGATTCTTCATTGTTTGGAAGTTGCGAATCAATACATGGTCGCCTGGCTTTATTTCATGTCCCGGGCCCCTGGATACGTCAGGCAAGGCTTGCTGCGCCTGTTGGTGGATAATTGTTAGCTCGTTTGTCAATTTATGCAAGTAATCCGACATTAATATGTTCGGGACATCGTTAATGGAGGTGGGTCTTGGTGCCGCCCAAATGCTCATAGGCCTGCCGAAGACCACCTCATACGGGGTCAGTCGGTGTTTGGTTGGGGTGGAGCGCATCGATAACAATGCCAATGGGAGGGCGTCGGGCCATTTCAAACCGGTCGTGGCAACTATTTTGGCTAGTTTTAGTTTCAACGTTGCATTGTGTCTCTCTACCAGGCCCGCTGATTGGGGGTGGAAGACGGCATGGAACTTTTGTTTTAACCCCAACCCTCTCAGTATGTTCTGTATCACCTCGGCTACGAAGTGGGGGCCGTTGTCGCTCCATAAAATTCTAAAAAGGCCGTATCGGGGGAAGAATTCTTTCAGCAATACTTTTGCAGTGGCTAAGGCGGTATTGTCGCGGGTGGGATATGCCTCCACCCATTTGCTAAAAGCGCACACAACCACCAGGACATATTTTAGACCAAGGCATCTCTCTAGTTGAATGTAATCCATTTGAGGGATTTCAAAGGGGTGGTCAGGGACTCCAAACCCTCCCCGTGGTACTACTGTCCCCTTCCCTGGGTTGTGTTGTAGGCAGACTATACATTGTTGTACTAGGCGTATTGCAGATTCTGCTATCTTGACGTTATGCCATACTCTGGTGATTAGTTCAATCATGGGGGTGGAGCCTATGTGTGCTGGGAAATGTGCCATGGTCAATATGGGGATGAGGTAGGCATTGGGTAACAGCCATTTATTTCCGTCTTTAGTTCTCCAGCAATCTTCCTCGTCTTTTAGTCCCACCTTTTCCCACTCGGTCAATTCGTCTTGTGTGCCTGTAGTCTGTATGTCCCTTACAGTGGTCCTAGCGTCAGTCCATCGTTCAGCTTGTGACCTGGTCACATACATTGGTGTCGTAGTTCTGTCTCCTGCCGTGGCTCGGGCAGTAACGTCTGCTAGTGCATTTCCCTGTCCAATGAGATCAGTCACTTTCCTATGTGCTTGGCATTTTATCACTGCTAACTTCTTGGGGAGGAGGACTGCTTGCGTCAAGGCGGAGACTAAATCTCCATGCAGGATGGGTGTACCGTGTGAAGTCAGGAACCCTCTTTCTTTCCATAAGATCCCAAAATGGTGAACCACCCCGAAGGCATATTGGCTGTCGGTGTATATGTTAACTGTCGTGTCAGTCGCTAAGATACATGCTCGTGTGAGGGCAATGAGTTCTGCAGCCTGGGCTGAACGTTGGGGAATACGGGCTGTTTCCAGAACGGTTCGGGCTGTGGTGACAGCGTATGCAGCTGAGGTGGTGCCGTCGGGGAGTTTGATGCACGAACCATCCACCCATAGTTCTCCATCTGGTTCTAGAAAGGCGGTGTCTCTGAGATCTATTCTACTCTTTGTTTGTTCATCGGTTAGTGTCACACAGTCGTGTAGTGGAGTCACGCTAGGATCATTTTCGGGTAGGGGTAACAGTGTGGCTGGATTGAGGGTGGTGCATCGCTTTAGGGTAATGTGCGGTGCTAGCAGGGTCAACTCATATCCTGTCAGTCGGGCGCTAGTCAAGTGTTGGGTTTTGGTCTGGTTTAGTAGTGTGTCGACTGCATGGGGTACTAAAACAATGACTGGATTGGAGAGTATTATTCCTTCGCTCTGGTGTATCAATACTGCTGCAGCTGCCACAGCGCGCAGGCACGCTGGCAGCGCTCTGGCTACTGGATCGAGGGTGGCAGAGAAATATGCACAAGGGCGTTGTTTGTGACCAATTGATTGTGTTAGGACAGACAATGCACATCCTTCCCTCTCGTGCGTGTAGAGGAAGAATGGTTTGGAGTAATCCGGGGTTCCTAGGACAGGCGCTGAACAAAGGGCATTGCGTAGTTCTTTAAAGGCTGACTGGCATTCGGGGGTCCAGGGGAGAGGTGAGGGGATGTCTTTAGCTAGGAGGGAGAGAAGGGGTTTGACAATGAGGCTAAAGTTCGGTAACCACTGTCTGCAAAATGAAGTGAGACCTATCAAAGAGCGGACTTGTTTCTGATCTTTGGGGACAGGGGTGTCTAGAATTGTCTGGATCCTGTCAGGCGTGAGTTTCCTCCCTTCTTTGGATAAAAGGTGACCCAAATAGGTCACTTGTGATTTACAGAACTGCAATTTCTTTCGGGAGACCTTGTGACCATTCTCAGCAAGAAAATGGAGTAGTTTGATGGTGGCTGTGACGGCTATTGGTATGGTGTCCGCTGCTAGAAGGATGTTGTCTACATATTGTATTAGTGCCACTCCATCTGGCAATTGTATGGCGTCCAACTGTCTTTTAAGCGCCTGGCTATAGATGCTTGGGCTCTCAGTGTACCCCTGAGGTGCCCTGCAAAATCTGTACGAACGGGAGTTTAGGGTGAATCCAAATAGATAGCGGCTGTCCTTGTGTATAGGTATGGAAAAGAATGCGTTTTTGAGGTCAATTACAGTGAAGGTGGTGGCAGTGGAGGGGATTAAAGTCAAAATTGTCGTGATGTCGGAAACTACTGGGTATTGTGGCACTACGATTTTGTTTATCTCCCGCAGGTCAATGATGAAGCGGTAGGCTTTTCCGTCTCCCTCTCCCTGTCTCTTTACAATCGGTAGTATGGGACTGTTACAAACGTTGCTCACTACTTCCTCTACCACCCCTGCCTCTACCAAAGAGTGTATGATCTCTGTCAGTGCCTTCTCACCCTCTGGCGATATTTTGTACTGCGGTACTTTCGGTAGGGTTGCGTCCTGTCGTATTGTTACGTGTACTGGGTCAATCATCATTCGTCGTACGTCTGAATCAGCCCTAGCCCATAAGTGTGATGGCAAAGTGTCCAGTAGGGATGCGTCAGTCTCGGAGATGGGAAACATGTGCTGAGAAGGGTTCTCTCTATGGCGCTGGGGGTTGTCATACAGGACGACACGCACTCCGTCTGGTGAGCATCTGATAGTCGCATGGAAGTGTTTCAAAAGGTCGAGACCCATAATGGCGTCTGGGGTGTTGGAAGAGAGGAGGAATGTCGTTTCGACGCTATTGTTGTCAAGGTTAAAAGGGTTCGGTCGGGACAAAGGGTTGGTGGAGGGCGTACCGTCAAATCCTATTGAGGTCACATGTGAGCCTGACAAGGGTGCCCTTGGAATCAGTCGTTTGGATAGTGCACTACGTGTTGTTCCCGTGTCTACCAGAAATGGCGACTTTGTGCCCAGGACCTCAGCGGTAACATAAGGGCCTTGCTGATCAACATATAGCTCGACTGGATCCCTCCCTTGCCCCTGGCTGTCCTATGCAAAGTCGTACGTATTGTCATAATCTGTCTGTTGGTACTGATTCTGTTTGGGATGGTCAAATGTGTTCACTCTTCCTGGCCTTTCCTCGCTTGCTTCACTCGCGTACCCTCTCCCACGTCCTCTTCCTCTCTGTCCACTTGCTATTTCCCTCGCCCCTCTGCCCCTACCAGCTCCTAACAAAGCCAGGCATTGGGTTTTCCAGTGTCCATGTTCTTTGCAAAATGCACATTGATCCTGTCCTAGGTCTTGGCGTCCTACATATGATGTCGATGAATTGTTTCTAGGTGGCTGTACTCTAGGGGTATTCTGCTGGTATCCTCCCTATATTGCTCCCTTCCTGTATTCACCCCTGGAGTTGTGCTACCATTACCCTTTCCTTCAAGTCCTTCTTTTTCCTTTCTGTAGCCCTGTCATTTTCGTTTCTCTGATGCTCATAGTACTGGGCCATTTGGAGAATGGCCGCCGGTTTAGATGCTGCCCAACTACTTTCGCTGGCTTGTAATTTCTGGGATACATCTGGCAGTAGTCCTTTGACATAGTTCTGCACAAATAAGTGGTGTCCGGTTGCGGTGGACATGTCTTGTCCACTGTAATCGGAGAACACCGTTTCAAATCTGGAGAAATACTCTGAGACATCCTCTTGTGGTTTCTGGCGGCACGCGGTTACTATGGACCAGTCTATCTTTTTCTCTGGGATCAGCGTTTTCACTTTCTGCACTATTTTGTCAGGGAGGTCCAATATTGCTTTAACCGGTTTTTGACCAGGGTTCCGCTGTTTATCTAGTGTGTTGAGTTGTCCCCAGGTATGACCAAGCAGTTCGGTATGGTCTATTTTCCTAATCTGTTTCCACACATCTGCTGGCAAACATAACCCGAAGAACAAGTCTATGTCGGCAAGTGTCATTATTGTTGATCCCAGAGCGGTACCTAGCTCGGTGTAAAGGCGGTGGGGTTCTTTCGTAAATCTGGTAAAGATTTACGGAACGTCAAAATGTCCTGTCTGTCCCATGGTTGATACACCCAATTGTAGACCACCCTTCCTCTAGCGTCTTGATGGTTTATATCGTCATGAGTCCCTTGTCCTTTAGGAGGTACCCAATAAGGGGCAGCTTCTTTTATCGGCATCATGCTATCTGGTTTTTCCACCGGGGATCCTGCTATCTTAGATGTCCTGTCCTTATCTATCCGTCCTTGTTCCACGAGGTGACGGAATACCTCCAGTGTGGATGAAAAGAGTTCTGTAACATCGTTGTCGCCTTCATCTCCGGTGTCTACCTTCCTATAGAGAGCCACTAGCCGCTCGGGCCCTACATCTTGGTACTTCTCTTCATATGCAGTAAGAGTGTGGTAACAGAGACGTACAATAAAGTATCGTTTGCGGTTTTCAACATAGGAGTTGCATATGTCAGTTACATACTCTTCTGTCTCCTTCCTATCTATGAGGGATTTAACTATTTTATCAATGCCTGCTCGCTCATTTTTACTTAATCGCGGGACCCTGGGCGCTCCTTTTTCTTTTGATCCTACCTCTACTACTGTATCCTTTGATGAGGCATTTGGTGTGGGTGACTCGGTGGGAGCAGAGGCGGTGGAGACTGAGGCGATCGTGCCATCTCCGGCTATACTTTGGTGGTCCTGGCGTTGTACTACGGGATGAGTAGGGGCGTAAGGGGGTGGCATGTATATGATTGGGGGACCTAACAATAAATCATCATCTACCCTTTGTTTTGCTGGTAACTTGGGGTAAAGAGTCGAGGGCGTTCTAACAGGGCATTGACCTGATATTTTTGATTCCTGTTCCTTTTATCGATTTCCTTTTCTTTTAGTTTTTCTTCTAATCTTTTACAGGCTTGGTAAGCTGATTTTCGCGTTTCTTTATCTTGTCTAGCTTCGTCCCTTTTCTTTCTTTGAGCTGCCTCTTTTCGCCATAAACCAAAACTGTAAAACATGGCTGGTCTAGTTTTCTTTTTGTGGAGAGCTAATTCTAACGTTTGATCCCGTGGCCACTGATTTACCCGGTCCTTCCTAGTGTATTTATGCCATAGTTTGCTATAAGCTACGGTGGCTAATCCATACTTTACGTACATGTCCTTGTTAGGGGTGCCTTCCGGCGGTGCCGGCTGACTGACCTCTAACGAACGGTCTGGTCCAAAACAATTACAATCAAACAATCTAGAGAAAACAGGCATGACGTATTTATCGGTCAAAAATGAATATCTCAATCAATCAATTTAGACAAAAAGTCTGCACTACCTGTCCTTTGCTGCCTGCAAAGAGAGAGAATATTCCTATTCTTCGTTGTTTGCAAGCAGGGAAATGTCGCAAATAACTCAATATCAAAAAGGAATACTAGTATTTCAATCAAACTATTCAATCAATCAATCAATTTAAGTCGTTTTTTCACGACCTTACCCGGACCATATGGACGGTTCTTCGTCTTCCCCTTCCAGCGCCTGGTTGTCCTCTCACTCCAACAATCAATGCGGCGTTCCTCTAAGGTCCCAGTCAGGACCCAGGTCACTCGAGAGAGGTCCGTTCGGAACCGGTGAAGTTCAGTCGATCGGCAGCCAGACAAGGGTCTTCTCAGGCAGGTATACCCCAATCGTTTAGTCGTTCACTCCGTCGTTAGGACCTCTCTACCGGACCCACGCGTCGCTGATGGGCCCCCACGTTTGGGCGCCAATTTGTGAAAGGCAGCGAGTCTTCTAAGACCCTCAATGCTGCCCGGTGCAGGGTTCCACCTCTAATTCACTTTGGGTTCGCTATCAAAATAATGAGGCAAGCGCTGGAAACTGGAAGACAAGAAAAAGGTTTATTTCTCATGAGGAGATCACGTCAACTGCAGACACCGGGATGTCTGAGGGAGGTGTTCTGCTGATAACTCCTTTGGCTCTTCCTTTTATACAGGTTTGACACAATGCATTGGTTTCATCAACATGGTTACACAAGCTTGGGGTCCCCGCCCCGGGCATGTTGTCACACAAGCCCAACAGTAATTCTCTTCCCACCCAGGTCAAACAGACAATCTTATCTTGCAGTTGGACCTTGCTTCAGGGTCTAAAACATGTGAGACCGGCCAGATCTAAGAGTCCGTTCTGTTGATAAAAACAGGTCCTATTGTTGGTAACAACAAGTCTTGCTGTTTGCAGTGCAATAAATCATGTTGCAAGAGTCTTTTTGGTGTTTGGAACCTGTTTGTGTAACTAGGTGCAGTGAGGGGTAGAGTGTCCAAAGGTTTGCCTGAAAACAGAGATGAGAGGAAAACGAGTTTGTGGCAGCAAGTGGCGCTGAGGTTTGTTGCGGCAAATAGAGTTTATAGCCCCCAGCACACGTACCAGGTCGGTCAGAGGGTCAGAGGGATGCTAGTAAGGGCAGGGTGAAACAAAGGTGACCAACAGTGTACAAAATGGCTGTGATAGATTAAAATGACTGCAACTTATGTGCACATAGAATTCCACCAGACAAGATGGGGCAGGTAATGTTCACGATTGTCGTTTTGCTTTTAACACATTTTCCTTTTCTCTGCAAAGGCCAAAGTTTTCAATTGAGGCTAAGGAGATCTACTGGGTGTTACTCCCAAAAAATGGGATTCTCACGCCAAGGGAAAAAATCTAAATTGTCAAGGAGACAAAAGGAGTACCTAAAATTATAAATAGGCAAACCTACGAGGTAAAGATATTGAGATAGTATTTCCAGCAAAAGACACTGGTGGTGAGACGTTAGAGCAAGATTCTCCAACTAGTAGCATGTGAGCTACCTCTAAGTAGCTCTCCTGCGTGCAGCCCGGAGAACTAAATTAGAAACTTTTGCTTGGCAGAATATATTCCAAAATTAACAAGGTAAATGTGAGCCCACTTATTTATTGTTATACAATCCACAATAGTCTAATGGACAAGCTAGGTAGCCATCAATAGAAATGTTGTAGGTTCGAGCCTTCCTCTAGGGTGTGGTAGAGGAAGTAAATTCATTTCTTTACATATTTCAGGAGGGAAATGGGAGCCTACATAAGAAATGGCTATACAATAGTTTTCAATGAAATTCGAGTTTTTTTTAACCCTGCTACTACACCACACATGCTTTAAGTAAACATAAATGAAATGAATGAGGAGTAAGGGACGAGAATTAATGCACGAATTTCTGATAGCACAAGGGATAGACAGGGAAGCTACGAGCGGGATCGTTGTTGGTTCGCGTCTCCATTCAGTAATTATACATAAAGATGTTTGTTTACTAAACAAATGCTATTTTTCACTAAAATATAATGTGAAACACAGCAAATATTCGAAAAGTTTACTCATTGAACTGGAAAACCACAAAAAACAATTTTCTTTCAAAATAGATACGGTGGAGACTACAGCGTAGTTATGGAAAGAAGCTAAAACACACAAAATAACATTTTCGTGCGCTTCCAGGTGCAAACGATTGAGGGCAAGCAGGATATAAAAAGAGCAGTGAGGGTGTTCACATTGATTGCTTTTTGAATCGGACGGGAATAACAGAGTTGTCAAGACAGGACACGTTGAGTGAAAACACGAATGGCCGCAAAGCATTTGTTTGTGGGTTGGTTATTTGTGCTACTTTCTTAACTTTATTAGATTGTCAGAAAGTTCAGAGGATTGTTTTTCCGTTGCAAACAACGGGAAGTAAAGTATCAACATGGGCGATCTGTGGAGTAGACGGTGGTTTAAAATTCATTAAATTATTCTTAAGATAAATACTCGGGGGAAGCACTCAAGTTTAACAAGCCCGGGAGTGGTGCGTGCGTGCGCGCGCAGTCTGCTCATTTTCAAGCACTGCACTCGTGCTTGTGGCGCGCCCCTGCTCGCTCGCGCAAGGTGGATGCCGCCACAAGCACGAGTGTGTGCTTGAAAATGAGCAGAGCGACGGCTAAAGTCCCTCCTAAGCAGCGCATGCGCGCTGCTTAGGCGAGACCTAAAAATGACGTTTTACCTTGATCCTGCAATGTTACTTAATGAGGTCACTTACTACTCCAAAAGTCCTGCCCTTCACGTCACCTATTAGGGTCCCGCGTCTCCCGGCATTGGCACTCGATATGTCCGGTTCGCGGCTATAAATAGGAAGGACTGTTAGTGTCTACGTGCTTGAAAGGGGCGTGGCTCCGTCATGGACGCTCGTGTGTAGCGTCATTTCCTGTAGGGGACCGCCCGGACTACAAAACCCAGTGGATTCATGGGATTAGTGGTTTTTTAAGGGGCAGAACACCGCCGCTTTCTTGATGACGGTGCTATGTGTCATGTTCTAATAGGGAGAAACTACTCTTAGCCCAGGGAGTCATGGGGCTTGTAGTCGGCCTGGGAAGAAACATTGTTGTCCTGGGCCTCCCGCATAGGGATGCTCATGCAATAAAACGTACAAGCCGGTGAATAGGTTGTGCTTGATCGAAAAATGTGAGCAAAGGGTCGCAGTGTGTCTCTGAAGAACTATTTCTTATGTTACACAGGACCAAACTCCATGGAAGATGGGGGCTATTCAGTTACAATTATGTAGAATGATAGTGAATATAACATAATATCCCCAATTGGGGGAGGAAATAATAACTGAACCCCCGCCAGAGCGTTCACAGGAGTCCATATGTGAGATCAAATTATTTTATGTTATCATGTGTAACAGAGTTATAGGGGTCGGGAAAGGAACGGGGGAGTGCTTCTTATTAGATAGTGTCCACCTATCTACGGCTCAGTATATTTCACGGGATAGAATCATTCAATCCCCGACTGTCTTGAGTCTGTGTACCCAGCGTTGCTCTTTTTCTAGCAACCTTTTGGAGATGTTGGTCCCATCTTTAATTCTTTCAATAATGTTCCATTCTAGGTCACTATCCGTATGTCCTTTCTCCACAAAATGTGCTGTTAGTTTATTTGCTGTGATAGCTCGTCTGATAGTACTCCTATGTTCACTGATCCACAGTTTGACTTTTCTGGTCGACATGCCGATGTATCTGGATTTGCACGGGCAGGTGATCATGTAGATTGCATTGGCAGTGTTGCAGTTCGTATGATCTCTCTGTTCCCATTCGTATGTCAGGCCCAAGTTGACACTTGTTGTGTGTGTGGTAAATGGACATACCACACAAGAGCCACATGGAAAATGTCCTTTCACCTGCGGTTGGCTCCACAGTGTGAGTTGTGTGTTCTGTTTGGGTGTCCAACTGTCAGTGTGGATAAAGGTATTTCTTATGCTCTTGTTACGTTTGAATGAGAACATAGGTTTCTCAAATGTTAGTTTGTTTGAGGTCAAAATTCTCCACTTTTTGTTAATGATCTTCTTTAAGATGTTGGAGGATGTATTGTAGGTAGTAACGCATATCAAAGCCTTCGTTTCTGTTTTAGTATTTGTTTCTAATAAGGCGTAACGTGGTGTATTCCGAGACCTTTTTCGTGCTTGTTCGATCACTGTCTTGGGATATGATTTCTCTTTTAGCTTAACTGTAAGTTTTTCAGCTTCCTTGTTGTAGTTCTCCAAGTTGGTACAATTTCTCCGTATCCTCAGATACTGTCCAATAGGCAGGTTTTCCCTCAAGGATCGAGTATGAGCACTGTCAAAATGCAGCAAACTGTTGCGATCGGTGGGTTTTGTGTATAGCGTACTTTCCAATCTACCACTTCTAGCATCCTCCAACATCTCAAAGAAGATCATTAACAAAAACTGGAGAATTTTTACCTCAAACAAACTAACATTTGAGAAACCAGTACAGCAATGTTTCTTCCCGGGCCAACTACAAGCCCCATGACTCCCTGGGCTAGGAGTAGTTTCTCCCTATTAGAACATGACACATAGCACCGTCTTCACGAAAGCGGCGGTGTTCTGCCCCTTAAAAAACCACTAATCCCATGAAGCCACAGGGTTTTGTAGTCCGGGCGGTTCCCTACAGGAAATGACGCTACACACGAGGGTCCATGACGGAGCCACGCCCCTTTCAAGCACGTAGACACTAACAGTCCTTCCTATTTATAGCCACGTCCCGGACATATCGAGTGCTAATGCCGGGAGACGCGGGACCCTAATAGGTGACGTGAGAGGCAGGACCTTTGGAGTAGTAAGTGACCTCATTAAGCAACATTGCAGGATCAAGGTAAAACGTCATTTTTTATGATGGGGGCATACACTGTTAACGTTGATTTCTATCCCGACTTCCCCCCAGTGTATGACTAAAAGGCTACCCCTTTCCCGATCCCCATGAGATACGCTTTTTCCACCATAATCGGGTAAGGCCTGTACCCGATATCACTTGGGCTGAGAGAGTTTGAGTAACACACTCATCATTGGAATAATACTCGTAACGGACGCCTGTGATAATACCGATTTAATCATTCAGTTGCGGGTGATATAATGGAGTTTGTTTTTAAACTATCAATAGGTATTCACGGTTTTACGAGTAGGAATGGAATGCGAGCACTGGACGCATACTGCTAGTGGCCGTCTGGTGGACAAGATTGCCCTAGAATAGCTCATTCATATGGTCACAGATCACTGAGTGAAAAGAGTGAAAGCACACCGAGCACGATGGGAGTGCGTATATATATAAAAAATGTGATGAAATGCAAAAACTGTTCTTGTTTTCTTTTGTTTCTTCTCACTCTTGTCTTACAGGTGGAATTTTTACGTTCTTTCTGGATGGAGAGATAAGTATACCCTCCATATACTTTTCACGAGGGAGCAGCTCCGTCACTTAAAAATACCTAGGAGTATCCTTTATTAAATTCCAGGGAGGGAACCTCAATTTGCCCTGAAAAAAAGCCATGGACCTAAGAGGCCGTTGACTAAGGGCTGAAACATGTTGGCACACCTTTAGGGTCATAGGACCATTACCTCCAAACGACCCCTTGTATATATTTAATTTTTAATATCCACTACGTCCCCGCAAATAATGGGATACCTGGGGAACGCAGTAGGATTTTTATCTCTAGACCCCCTGGCCTACATCTTCTAAGCGCTCTCTGAAATACGGTCGAGCCCACCCTGACCTTTAGGAGTCCGGGTGAACCCTATGATGAAGCATGACACCAATAGGGTGTGAGAGTTAACTAACAAAAAGGAGTTGCCTCCTTTCCCGTGTTCGAGCGGGGTACGCCACGTATGTCTAAATTTGAGCCCTTTGGATTTGGATACTTTAATTTTGCAATTGCTACTGTTAATGATGCCCTTAATGGCAACCTCTTGCTAAATTTAGCTCTCCTCAGGTATATCTAATCCTCATGTATTTTTATGTGTGCCCCTGGCTGACGGTAGATATACCAGCCATTCCCCCTCATCACTATTGAAATCTGGAAAATGGGTTATTGTGGCCAACGTTGTGATGTCCACAATATTTCAGTTTGCTAGAAGTTGACAGTCTGTAATTATACAGGGCAGTTTTACTTAAGCACATGCAGTCGTTTAGCAAGCTCGATTAATAGAACGAAGAGTGGGAAGGAGAGGGATGGAGAATGGGTAGAACAGTAGCAATGCGGAGATCTTGTGGTCAGTTAGTTACAAAGCTAGTTGCCTGTGGCACTGTGCTCCCTATTGCATTTTACTTGTTTTTTTTATTGTATATAATTTATGAAAAAGCACAGATAGTTCTTTGGTGTTCATGTTTATCCCATCATTATAGTTTTTATTAGGTAGTGTTGCAATGTTTAACAAGAGTTCTAGTTAGTTCGCTGTAACTTCTTGACTGAAGTTCTAACCGCTGACGTCTTTCGCTCAACATGGGAAGTGCCCTGTCTGAGGTTTGCCAAGGCTATTGTGTGATTCCTAGAAGGCACAAAGGCATACATGTATATGTTGCCTCAAGTGTAGAACTCATCAAATTCCCAAAACGTATAATGACATTGAGTCAGTTGCGGGTCTGCCATGATATTGTTTATGAGGTAAAATGGGTGAATGGGAAGACGGGTGAGTAAAATGGATATATATCTGTCGAAGTATCATGGCTAGAAATAATGTGGCTAGTTTAAGGTTTTAAACTTATAAACATGCAAATATTTAAAGAAAAGGATGGATAAGCAGACTCATAAACAACAAAACCTTGGGGAGCTATACTAGTAATTTGGCAGCTCTGTACAATTGTTGTAAGCGTTGAGAGTTCTTGGTGTACATGTACTGAGACTCTGGACGGTGTCCTGATAACTATATAATATTAATGAATTTCATATTTTGCACATATGCTGCAAAGGAATTTGCGCGCAAGCGGATAATTAGTAAACTGGCATCGATGCATCCAGTGCACAGGAAACAGTCCGTGGCCTGTGTTCCGTGGTTTGTTCAAACTAGCAGCTGCTACTGTGTCTCTTATTAAAAATGGATGTAAAGGGCCGTCGCGTCTGTCTGTCTGTGAGTGTTCAAGCAGACAGAGATAAGTCATGGGCGAAAAGTCCAACCTAATGGCCGTCGGTCAAGAGAAGGATTACAGGCCACTGCCTTTACAGACATCATTCAAACCAAATCTTTCAAATGTTTATTTCACGCTGCAAAAGGGGTCGGGTCGCCACTGCTATATTTTAACAGCCCCCTTTAAACAATGTCCACATATGACGTAAGGAATCGCAAGGGAATCCTGGGATTGCGGGACCAATCATTTTGTCTCATTCCTCCAAGTAGTGTGTGATAGGGCCTCAAAGGAACCGGAAAGCACCAGACTGAAGGGCTTATTCACCCAGCATGCATTGCAGCCAATGGCACGTGGTGATGTTGCAGCATCATAGACATCAGAAGATCAGCAAGGAAACAAAATGTGATCTTTGATGTGTGGAAAACAGACAATAGCTGAGTGGTCGAGCCTGCTAGATACATGTGTGGAGTCATAGCCTTTAGCCCTACCAAGGCCAAAATAATGAGTAGCATTGAGTTGGCTTACACTGTTATCTATTCTATAAGCACAGGATGCGCTGTTCAGCTTGTGAACAGTATAAAGTGCTTTATCATTATATTAATCAAGTACTTCTGTTGGCCAGTACCACGAATTGCATTGTGGGCCTGGGCTGCTCTCTATTCCTGAAAGATGACTCATAGCGCCCCTTAGTGACACATTTTGATCAGCAGGCTACGCTTAGGAATTCAAGAAGGGCCACTAAACCCATCCAATGTTGATAAATCGAGAACCATTAAATTTGGTGGTAGGCACACCTGTTATTAGCCGCTCTTATAAATGTAAAATCTTAAGTGTGAAGCACCTTATTAAAACAAGTTACTGTTACTATATTGAGGCATGCCCATTCACTTCTCTGGTGAACCGGAAGAGCAGCATATATTGAGAGAATGTTAGAATTCTATTGTTGGGTTGTATTGACCTCAATTGCATAGTCCTATTTTGGGCAGGAGGGACGACACGGATGGAGGTAGAGACCCTCTCTATAGCGCCTCTCTCATTTCTGACAGGATGTACCATCCATGTGCGGAAACACTGCAATTTCTGAGGCCATGGCCTACATGGAACGCTAACGCACCTAGAGGATCTATCCACGTAGTTTGTTCTTGTTGGTTGCGTACCTCTGCTACCTGCAACGCTGCCACATCACTGCAACAAGACTAAGTATTCATGTGCAGCGTAGCGTATCCCTGCCACCGAGACGTGTGAAGATCTAAATCACCCCACCCTGGGTAATGGCTTCTCTGAAGACAACATCTCATGGACCTCCTTTCCGTTCCCGCTGTGACGTGGGCTCCAGTCAGTCGAATGTCACATCTTCAGTGCCACTCTTCCGAGAATGCCTCAGAACTCTTTAGGCCTCAAGGGAAAAGGCTCCTGGCCTAGCCACGAGTGCTCGCTGAGCTACCTCACACACACCCGATGACCCCCACCTTTATCTGGTACCAACCACACTGTTGCCTCTCGGCCGCATCGCATTCAAGCAGTTAGAGGCCATCAGAGCCTGCGCTCCGGAGACATTCGTGATCTATTTCCTGCACGTGCTTCTTTTGTTCCCGGCATGCTCTTCGTGTTTTGTTTTGTACACGACATAGATATGTACTTTTTTTTTTTTTTTTTTAAAAGGCTTGAGTAAGTGCAACATTTGTGCAGAACATTACAATGTGCATCTTTTGTAGCGGTCATGCTCAAGTGTTCGTTCTACAGGGTATTCTCACCTCCAGTTTTAATAGTGCGCACGATCACTTCTCTTGCAGTCAACATTTTCTCATGACACTTTTGGAAGACATGCTCAAGTGCACCTTTTTTACCCAAGACATGCTCAAGTGCACCTTTTATACAGGACTTGCTCAAGTGCAGATTGTGCAGGCATTTTCACTTGCACCATTTGCAGAGACCGTGTGCATGCACATCCTGGAGCAGACTTCCCCACGTCCATCTTTTGTACAGGGCATGCTCACTTGTTTCTTTTATAGAGGAAGTGCTAATCTGCATCTTTTGGTGAGGGCGGGTCATGCTCAGATGCATCTTTTGAACAGGACCTTTGTGTTTTTCTGTGCATCTTTTAATTCAGATTCTTCTTATATGCGCCCTTATCACCTGCTTGTTTGAGTAGTGCATTAATAAAACATTTTTTTTAAAAAGTCACGCAAACTGGTTACAATCATTTAATGCAGACTGCTGTCTTTTTAGGAATGTTGCTCAATGTAATCATCACTTAGAGAAAACCCATATGTTTTAGCGAGGGCTGATTAAGAGTAAAGCGAGGAGAAGTGGAACAGCATGGAGAGGACGGGCACTCGTCCAACACAATGTGCCTTTTAACTCTGATATCATCGACCCCCAGAAGGCCATTTTCTTAGAAAACTGTTGTTTAGGTTATTGTCCACGAAATGTTACACATCAGGGAAACGAATGGACGAACACATTCACAAAGGGCCTGGAGCAGCCCACCTTTTCTCAGAAAAATAATAACTAATGGGCTTATTCTTTTACCAGTTTCACAATGCTTGTTAAGTGGATGAGCTGGGAGTTGAACTCGTATCCCTCCATACTCTAAGCCTCCAGGTCATGCCCTTTTTGTTAGACAACACTAAAGCCTCTGCTTCGCCCTACAAGTGGGGGTGTTGTGCCCCGAACCTTGGCCTGCTAGCAGTGTCTGCAAGAAGGCGAACTGGGGACCAAAAGCAGCCCTCTCAAAAATGATACGCCAGCCTCGTATTTTTTCCCTCTCTTTCTCGCCCTCTCTCCCTGGTGCTAGAGACAGTGACCGAGGGAGTGGCGTCCTTCAGACACATGCCTCCAATAGCCCCTGCTCCTGGGGAAATGCCCGATGGGATAAATGACCAGTCCGGCCTCCAGTGTCTGGAAAAGGCGTCACTGTGAGCTCGGGGCACATCTGGCTGGACAGAGGTCCCCTCTCCGGGAAAAGCCCATCCCAGGCATCTGAAAAGCATTAAGGCTGTGAGTGATCGGTTTCTCCACCCCGTAGGCACAGCGAGGCCTATCTCATAGTTTAAATGCTGTTCCCCTGCTCCTCCCCCGGAGTTCAAGGGGACACGTTTTGGCAGTACTGCATGTGTTTTATTTTTATTTCTTCTTCCAGGATTATAAGAAATGAATTGCTGGAAATGGATACTGGCCGTGACTCCGCGCTGATAGTCAACATTTCTGCAGCACTAGAAAGCATGACGTGCTTAGACTTAGCTCTACTCCCCACAGAGCATAGATATATATTTTTTATTTTGGGCCTCTTGAAGCAAAAGAAAGATTTACTGCTGGGGTGGAGGTCTTTTAGTAAACCCGGTTTGTTTCGCTGTGTGCCATTATGCAATGGCAGCTGGTAACTTGTAGGAGTAGTGAGGTGGGTACACACGCACGCTCACATCCACCAGTGCACACACACCCATCCATTTACAAACACACACTTGTAGACGTACTCACACCCATCTATTCACAAGCAGACGCAAACCCACATATTTGCACCGATCATTTCACAAGCACACATGTCCACACCCATCCGTTCACAGGCACATACGTCCACATATTCACAAGCACATACATCCTCTCCTACTTACCCACCCATTTACAAGCACATGCATCCTCAATTTACAAGCACATACACTCACACATCATTCATAGCAAAGGCGCATAAATACACATACATTCATACATACACCCAAGCACCCAAACATTTAATAAGCCACTTAACAAGCTGCGGCATTGATGGCAGGACAAGCGGGTGGCAGGAAGGAGAAGGACAGTGGCACTCAGGAAGCGCTAGAGGCTCCAGGAGCGTTGCTGGAAATATAAGATCCTGTCACCTCTTGTCATTGGCTAACCTTTTCAGGTGTTAGCCAATGAGAGGAGGGCCTTCCGTAACTCGTCAAAGAGTGGGATGGCGTTAGTGAGATTTGTTGACCCCTCTCTGTGACGAGTTGGGGAAGGGTGATTTGAGACGTCACTGATACACTGTAAGCCCATGCACTACAAAGCTTAAACCTGAATCATCCAGGGCTGACTATCAGTGACAAACGCCCTCATCCGGAGGTGGGTGGGGGGGGGGCGATGTCACTGCTATCAGGGCTGTGACTTCTTCAGCCCATCAAACCTTAGCTCAGGCAGCCAGGTGCCTGCACATTAGCACACGTCCCGTGTCAGGTTGTCTGACCCTGACATGGTGAGTGTCTGTCAGGGTGAGATTTGAGCAGTCTGACAGACACTCTTCATGCTTTCAAAAGGGCTGGGGCACAGCTCTGCCGCCCATAAGGATGACCTGCCACAGCTATTATATATTCTTTCCAGCAATACTTACGACTGCTATGACTGCAAAAGCCCCTCAAATCATAAGCATGTGCTTGCTTATCACCAGTGAAAGTCCAAATCTGTGGTGCACAATTTACCACGGAAAACTCAAGATTTCTTACATCCCTGCAGATTTTGAATATTTTGCTGATTTTCCACAAAGATCTCAAACTTTGGAAATTACCCTTTTTTCCAATGGCTTTCATAATATCCCTGCAAAGAGAAATGGCCTACAAGCGACACAAAGGAAGGAGAAGTGACTGGGGCCAATGTGGGGGGTACAAGGAGGTCACTGACAGAGGTACTCATTAATTTTAAATGTGTGCAGGCAGAGAGGAGCAGTAAGCATCTACTGAGTCTTTCCATGGAAGCCACCCAGCCTTAGACACTCAGTCATTCACTGACTCATGTACCCTAGAATTAAATGCATTTAGAACATGGGTTTCTCAGTGTACAGGCATCCTAAGGAGGGCATCAGGAACTGAGTGTGAGGGTACTGAAACCCTTGCATTGGGACATACAAGCGAGGCTGCTAAGATGTATGTGGGAAAGACATGTAAGAGAGTAGCAGACCTGCCAACTTTTACAATAATTGTACAGCACGATGTGATGCAAGACCTATGGGGCCGGTCTTTTCAGCTCACGACCACCTAGCCTATCAATGAGGAGCCAGGGTTTATAGCACAACCCGAGCCGACACCTCCACCGTTTCCCAAAAATAAATAACAAAAGTTTTTGAAGCTATTGCTGACTTTCTGGAAAGTTTGTAAAACCCCCGATGGACGTTGCATGCCTTGAACTTTCTAATAGAAGATGGAAAGCCGCTCTCTGCTGGTGTTTCCAGTTCACTTTCCGAAAACTGTGTGATTTCAGCTCTTCACCAAGAGACCAAGTGAAGAGAGCCGTTATTGTGTGGTGGCATTGTGCGAGTTGGCAGGTCTGGAACAGAGACTACATAATTTAGTTAGTTTAAAAAAAAAAAAACCTTCAGGAATATAGAGACTAAATACAGTTTGTGCAATTTCATGTACTTGTCTAATGTCTCGTGCTGGTCTCAGGAAGATTAGTATAATGTTCACCGTTTGTTTCTGTAAATTTTACTTCCTTTTCCCCCCCAAGGCAATTTGAAACTTTTCCCACACATTTTTATGATTTTCTGCAGATTTGGACAGCCTTTAATTAGAATTCCCATGATCCCTCCGAGCCACCTGGACACACCTGTGTGCAAGCTGTGCCCCTGGTGTGTTCAAGGGCCCAACACATCCCACTGGCACCTTAGCAGTCCTATCTTGCTCACTGCTTCAGGACTGGACCACAGCCCTTTCCCTCACACACACACACTTCATATTCTTTCACACACACTAACCACCCTCCTACAGAGACTACCCCGCTGTACCACCTTCGGCCCCCATGCACCTCAGGGTCTGTCTTTGGGAATCTAGATACTGCGTTATCTTACGAATAACTTTCCTGCTAGAAACGACCCTTTGGTACACCTCACCCATTAAAGGTTTTTGGGGAGCTCCGCCTACTCTGTCACAACCAGTTGCAAGCGAATTGGTTGGTATCTGAATCTAAAAATGAGCACAACAACTAAACACATCACACAAAAGATATGTTGATAATCTTGTACCCGCTGGTTGCCGTCTGGGCTGTGGAAGATTCCCCAGTCAGCCTTTGATGGTTAAGCCCTGTAGCCTTTAGGCTTATCCTCCTTCCAAGGAGTTCCTGCTGCTCCGCTCATATAGGTCAAAGATCACTGCAAATGGGGTAAAGTCAGTTTAAATTAGAAGCAAACAGGGGCATGTAAAGTGAAATTAGGAAACCTGGGTTCCGATCTAAGCTTTATTCTTAGGTCAACTGATGTTATCTTGGGCAAACCACTTTTCCTCCCCCTGCTTAAGAGCGCTAAAATCCTGAATTTTCTTTTAACGTTGTTAACATTGATTTTATGCTTGCATTTTTAAATTCCTCTAGGTCACTTGGCAGGCATTTTAAGTATCTCAAAAGGCAGTTGGTGTAGTCGCACAGAATTACGGACTATACCGCGATTTGCCACGGAGTTGATAGGGTTGCATACCTTTTTACTGGTTGAAAATGCCAATTCTATAAACGTATGATAGTCGCCTGCAGTATAGGATGATAAATGTATATCCTTAAAGCATTAAGAAGAATTAAAACAAGCATTTTCAATGCAATAGGGCTCTCATTTGCAATAGTTTAAGCTATTGGCATTGTAAATGACAATGTCTTTGATTTATGTTTTAAAAACCAAAACATAAATAAAAGGCATTGTCATTTACAATGTCAATAGCTCAAACTCGCATAAATGCGAGACCTATTGCATTGCAAATGCTTGTTTAGGACTTGTGCCCTGATTGCATTATCCTCTGGATCAACAGCCCAAGTCAGACAGATGTGGAACGCTGGCTCTTGGGAGCACGTATTTATGGCTAAGCTGGGGCCACTGGAAAGAAGGAAAGGCCATCAAATGATGAGACCATATTAAACCAGTATAATGTCAGCCAACCAGAGCAGAGAGCAGCTGTGCAGTTGTGTTCTCAGCCTTCCTACACCAAAGTGAGGAGGCTCGCCAACTGATCGGCGGGGTGGGTGGAGCCTGGGACGTTGCAGACCAGACAAGCTATTTAGGGTTGTGTTAATACTGGCCAGATCTCGGAGGGAAACTACTAAGAGAGCCTGAGCGGTTTATGTCGGTGCATTACACCAGGATGAGGGCTGCGTCTGCCTGCAGCTCCCAGACAGGAAAGGATGCCTCTGCTCTGGTCTCCAAGGTGCAGACCACATGGGCTAAACCAAAGCCATGGGGGCCAGAATGACTATAAGCCTGTAGCAGATAACAAGTATCCCATGAGCACCACTCCCAGCACCAACCCACAGCACAATCAGACATCGTGCACTCAGGTGGAAGGGAAGAACACTAGTTATGGGGGACTGTGGTCAGTACCCCCTCTTTCAGGGCTACAACTAAAGAGGCCTGTAGAGTCAAACCAGCCAATCCCAATCATGCTTATCACGTAATGCCGCTGAATGTCCAATAGCCAATCAGCCCTCTCTCCAGCAGAGAGGGAGCACCTCTGATTGGCTCAAAGATCCACTGGGTGTGGACGCAGAGGCACGCCGGGAACAAGGCCTCTACCTGCGACTATTATGTGATTGCCACCATACCGTGCAGTCTCCTGTCGCTTGGCAGGGAAAAATTCCCTCAGTAAAGCGAATATGGAACAATTTGTGAGTACCCCTTCGCCATCAGAGTTGTGTGCGTTTCTGCGGAGCAGCAACAATGTGAAGCCTCTAGTGGTCACTCTCAAGGATATGAGACACTGGAGGGCAAAAATACAGGGAATCCAGAGTTAGACAAGCATTGGCATAGCCAATAGGTCTCGCCTTTGGGACCTTATAAGTGTTTAGCTATGCAACAGTTGATGTTGTTGCACCAAGGATACTGTGCTGGATAACTAAACACTTATAAGGTCCCAAAGGCGAGACCTATTGGCTATGCCAATACTTGTTTTATTTTGAGAGGGAGAGGTGTGGTGCAGCGGCCAGGGCAGCTGACTTCGGAGCACAGGGTTCACGGTTCGATCCCCGGCTCCGGCGGCAGCTCAGCTCAGCACCATGTGACTCTGGGCAATAGCTCACTTAATTTCCACTCTGGCCCCCAGCGCCTTGAGACCCGTAAGGGTGAGTAGCTGCGCTATATAAAAACGGACTTACTTACAGGGAGAGTACCTGCGCTTCTCAAGAGAGGTAATACTTTTAATTGGAGAGTACCAGCACTTCTCAGAAACAAGCAGGTACTCTGATACAGAGTACCTGCAGTCCTATTGTTCCATTTTAAGCACTGCCTATAAAGCAACTCTGAATTTACAGCTACGAAAATTGTATACTTGTGGATTTTCCACATTAAGTTCCATCAGCGGGTGTAACTGACTGCATATCCTGAGGCTCATGCCGTGGGCACCTATTTTTACCCCTAAATATCACCTGGGTGTGCAGTGTGTCTGTGCATCAGGGGTATTAATTAATTATGCTGTGCATCCGTCGGGAGACTACTCTGGGTTACATTCCCAATGGATCTTGGCGTCTTGTCTCTCAAGTCGTGTGATTGATGCCAATTGATGCTTTGTTTGCAAACGTGGTCCCCTACACGGCACAGAACATGTACGTTTTAAGAATCTCCGCCGTGGTCTTTTTCACTTAACCCCAATCGGAACATAATAGCATCCCATTGGGCCAGAGATCCCCGCCATCAGCACTCGATCAGATCACCATCACACAGCGTCCATCGTGAGAGCATATTTAACACTTCTTTCGATCAGCCTCGCAGGCGCAATCTCGCTCCGTCGTAGAAGCCCGTTTAATCTCGTGTGCGAGTTGTGCTTTTGTGGCACTGTGAGCATTTTTCATTAAATGGCCAGAGCTCCGTCGGTGTTTCCTCTTGGTTTGTATCCGTCTTCTTCCTGTGGTTTAGCCGCTGACCCTGTAATGCTTCTACAGGGAATTTGTAATAAAGTAGGTTCTGCCCTATACGAGACAAACAACTCCTACATTAACCGAGGCAAACAAAAGTGACCTTTATCAGAAGCGGGGCTCTCGAGTGATGTTTTGTCTGAGGTACAGTCTCCTAGCAAATAATCTGCTTTATGATTGCGGTTCAGCTCACTGAAAGAGTGTCTGTGAGACTCGAGCGCACGGACCCAGTTCATAGCGCTGTGAATATCTGCGGCACGGGTCCTGAACTCTCCCAGGTGGCGAGAAGTAATCGGTAGCAAAGTGACCGCCTCTAGGTTACTCCCCATTGTAGTGGCTCCGACCCAGGTGTGAATGAAGCGGTGCTGAAACTGGCCAGTGGTCGCACTTGGACCATCATTAACCTTAAACCCAGAGGGAGATTACTTGTTTATATATAGAGCTTCATGCACAACTTCTGCAGTTTTTGAGCGCTGTAGATATTAAGTGTTATTACACATTCATGGATCTCATTTTACCGATCTTTGAGAAATGGCAGGCTGAGCTGGCCTAGCCCGAATTCGAACCCGTGACCTGCCAATCTCCCATTTTTGTCCAGTGGCGAACGTTCAGCTCACTGAGTTGTCTCTCCAGCTAAACGAGAAAGAAGTCAGAGAAAGCCAGGGAAGTGTGGCAATAGGAGAAAAAGGAGATGAAAAAGAGCCTGTGAGAGTGAAAAAAAGGGAAATGAGGTGCAATGAAAACTAGACAGCCTTGGGAACCTCGGCATTGAGCTGCACCCGGGGAGGGAGGGGGGGGGCTTAGAAAAACCTTCCATACTCGTTTGTAGTAAAAACCAGAACATCAGTAAACCATGTCTATTCCTTTAAACGGGGTTTTAAAAAGCATAGGAACGGAGTGGCTTACTTGCTTGATCGGAAAGCATGTCCTCAACTTGAAGCCATGTGCTGTGCAGTTTTGTCGCGTACATTTCTCTCTAAGATTAAGTGGCGTAATGTACGATGAGCTAGATGGCTGCAATCAGGGTGAAATAAGTCAGGTGCCAGGAGGAGGGAGTGATTTAGGACGAGGAAGAGGTTGTGAGAGAGAGGGGGAGCAGGAGGTGAGCCCGCGAGTGGTGCGCGCACGCGCGCTTGGGAGAGTCTTCACTTTTCAAGCACTGCACTCGTGCTTGTGGCGCGCCGCTGCTCGCTCCCGCAATGTGGATGCCGCCACAAGCACGAGTGCAGTGCTTGAAAAGTGAAGACCGACGGCTAAAGGCCGTCCTAGAGCAACGCATGCGCGCTGCCTAGGCGAGACCTAAAAAGGATAAAAGAGAGGCAAACTACAGTTGAAATATGGATGGATTACAGCAAATAAATGAAGCACATTGCTGGCAGGAGGTAGGGAATGATAGCAAGTGTCTCCACAAACCAACCTCCTGCGTATCCTAGTATGGCCAACTCAGCCTTTTACGCTTCTGCAGTCGATACAGCGGCTGCATGTCAGAATACCGAAGTTAAAAATACTGACCTGCAAAAATACAGACTATTAGTGTGAAAGTATGTATGTGGGATTCTGTAGTGCAAACCTTGCCAAAAAGCAGCTGAGTGCTGTGGAGGTAAGTATGTATAAATACGTTTAAAGATCACGTTAACTCTGCGTCTTCTTCCCTTGATGATATATGGTTTGTAGATCTGGAGTCAAGAATATTAGGTCTATACTTAACAATGTATACATACCTCTACAATAAAGCGATGTTTGGTATTCTGCAGTCAGTATTGTTACCGCTCGATAATAAAATCCCAGTATTGTTATAATGCACACATTGAGTAGGGTAATATGCACACCTGTTAACCAGTCACCTACCAGGTGGCAAGACTGCGGCGCAGCAGAAAGTACTACATACAAAAATAATTGTCTGCATTTTGTAAAAAATGACACTGTATTCATCATATGTAGCCTCTTGTTAAACAAACAGCAACAGTCTGTGTGCTTTTGGGCTCAGCCTGCCATCTCCAGTGTGTGGTCTTTGTTGGCAGTAGTGAGTAGATGCAGGAAGAGGCTCGCCCCAGTCTCGAGGGCTTGAGTGCTGGACATGTAGAGAGCTTCCACGGGCCCGTTTCTGGACATGGCTGCGACGTCTGACTTGTACATCACTTGAGAGTCCACGGCCAGAGTGGGGGATGGGCCAGCTGCGCTCAAGTCCTTTATGGTACTGTATGATAATGTAATCATCTTAAGTGATGACGTGTACCTAAGTGGCAGTGAGGACGTCGGAGGTTGGGGTGCATTGGAGCATTATTGGGAAATAACTCAAGACGTCCTTGGGGATGAAAGCAGATGTCTGCTCGGCTGTTAAGAGCAGAAAAATAACTAGATTGACACAAGTCGGGTTGAGCTGGTTTGCTGGAGTCCGATCTCTTTGTATTTATTCTTTGTAAATCTTTCATGCCATGATCCTATTTTTGGCTTAACATTGTTTTTAATGCTGGTGCATAAAGAAGAAAATAGACGCGAGGAAAGAACGAAATAATACCGAGCCTAGTAGAAAATGAAACCAACACTTCAGTGTTTTCACTGATTGCATGTTAATGTTCTCATTAGCCGCTCCAGCTAGAGTGCATCTGAGCTACAGGCACCTTGTTTTACCATAGGAGGAATTCTGCTTTGAAAATACTCCAAGGCAGTCTGGAAGTACTAGAAGAAAGGAACAAAAATAAAAACCCATGCTAAAATGACAAATCCATTGTCAGCCGTGATAACATGACACATTGCGGGAGTGTAACTCGACATATAGACGAATGTTCAGTCGATGATTGGTTTATAGCCTTATGGCTAACAGAGGATTCCTTCCAGTACTGAAGCGGTAGGAGGCACAGCATTTACCCTCTAAGGTATCTCAGTGGGTTGAGAAACTCCCCATAATTCAGCTTCAAAGCTTTGTCTTTTTAATAGATTTTAAATACTCACAGGAAAAAAAACATTTCTATTGAGTGAGAACGGTGACCGTGTATACCAATATTCATGCATAAGACTTCAGTTGTGTAATCTTAAAATAGTTTGAACCTCGTAACATGATTGGGTGCAGCTTCAGGTGTGCAAGAGCAGGGGTGGAGAGTGGCTGGGGCGGCTTATGTTGATAACCTCCCTTTTAAATGGTGTCAACACCTTCTTGAACGAATCCAGTTTGTTTGCAAGTGGTCTGATATCCTCACTGCAGCATTCACGTTCTAAACTGTAGACCACCCAATACTTATAGAAGGGGCGTTCGGGTACCCCCCCCCTCCTTCCCCCCCCAAGCTGCCGGCAGAATATATGAAGATGTGAATTCAATTTACACAGATACTAATGGTTCATAAAGTAATAAGTCACCTTTATCACCTTAATCAGAACCAATATCTCCTCCAGGAAGGCTGCACTTTGTAGGACAACCACCAAAGATGTCCTAGTCCTGGCTGTCAACAGCCTCTTTCGCGAGTGTGAGCCAACTTTTTGAGATCCGCTTTTCTGGAGAGGGATGACGTGACAATGGAAACAGGCTTTCAAGGAATTTCGTCTGGTCGTGAACAAATTTGATGATTTGTGGCCCAGGGCCAGATAATGGGCCATGAAACGTCTGCTATTTCACTCTTTAGTTTCATCTCATTCCGTCATATACCATCCTGAATAGTATAAATGGCTTTGCCCAAGAGGCGTACATCAAAATCATGAAAAGTTGCTGTGAGTAGAAGCATTTAGCACTCTTTTATGTTGCTTATATATATATAATATGAATAACCCATAGGTAGTTTAGATGGCAAGCAACTTGTTCTTATTTAAATTGTAGTTTTGAAGACTACAGTTCATTTGCGTTTCACTGGGCATAAGGCACCAAGGACTTTTAAAGAAAAGCTTTACTTGCCTATTCCACTACCTGCGGATCATCTATCTATCTATCTATCTATCTATCCACCCATATGTATATTACTTGCTGGCGGTTGCCAGTAAGTAGTTATAGTTAGGACCATGTTTCCATAGAAAACGCGTTTTTTAATTTGCCTATATCTTTGGTGCCGTTTGACGAATCTTCACAAAATGTTCCTAAAAAAGTGTGCTGGTGATTCTTGTTGCGCATGGAAAGATTCTGGGTGTTCTGCCAAGTAGAGGCCGAGAAAAAGTGCAGGGTAAAAAAAAAGTGTTTCCCATGTTAATTCCTGTAGGAGCTTTTTGACACGACTACAGCCCGAATTGCTGGACGGAATTACACCAAATTTGTCTGAAAGCTAGCTTTTGGTCCACATATTGTGCTTTTTGTTATTTGGTGTAAATCGGTTCAGTAGTTGTTGAATCCAAATGTGTTTACTTGCACTCGATGCCAATTCGCGTATAATGACAAGCTCGTGCAGGGACATGCAGAGCTCTGATTGGCTGCCAACACTTCAACCAGAAAGTGTGGGCAGCCATTTTGGGACTCTGCTTCAGCTGAGTCCGACAAAAAAGTGTGAAAAAATGAAAAGGAGGCCGGTTACGAATACCCTCACCCCCAAGCCTTGGCAGGCAGAGCAAAATGCTTTTTTTTCAAAATGTGTGCCCCACATTCACGGAAAAACAAGTGCGGGCTCCCACACTTGTTTTGTGAAGACCCCCCTGGGGGCCCAGGTCCCGGGGGCATTGTTTAAAAGGAGGGGGCACATGGGTCCCCCTCCTGAGGCTCATGGAGCCCTGGGGACCACCACCTCCTGGGACTTTGTTTCTTTTAAAAAAAAAAGGAGGGGGCGCATGGGGCCCCCTCCATAGGCTCTGTAAGCCCCGGGAGCCACCACCTCCCTGGGGCTATTGAAACATTGATGGGGTGGCCGCGTGGACCCCACTGAGCCCGGGGGACCAACACCTCCCCAGAGTTAAAATAAAATGCCTATTGGGGGGCCGCGTGGATACACCCAGGTCCCAGGGACCACTACCTCTCCGGGGCCAAATACTGTAAAAACAATGGGAAGAGGAGCTGTGCGACCCCACCACCCCCCCTCCTGGGCAGTTCTCGGCCACGGGAACCACAACCTCCCCGGGGCAGGCCCTTAAAAATCAAAGGATGGGTGCCATTTGCCGACTCCTGCTATGTCCCGGGGTGCTCGCCCCCGGGACATAGCTGTTTGCTTTAGCTTGACGGGAGCTCACAGCTCCCGCCAAGCTAAAGCAAACACTCCCCATCCAGCGGCCGAGAGTTGTGAAAGTGCGGGAAAGAGATTGAAACTATTGCTCCTGCATGAAGGGAGCTTGTCCTTCTCTATAGGAATTCAGGTAAAAAGCCAGCCCACTATCATATGCCTTGTGCAAATTAAACACACATCTACACAGTCTCTGGGCAGAGCCGATCATTAAAGTTGTTAAAGCAAAGCTGACTCCAACTATTTCCTCTGGCTATCTTGCTTTCCCTTCTAAATTTTCACAAGAGCTAGACAATCCACAATGCATCACATACAGAAACATATTTCACCTTTCACATTTTACCCGACGGGCTCAAATTCGCTTTGAGTTTGCTCTTCACAAGCAGGACCTGGAATTTTCATCAGGGGCTATTAAAAATTATTATATGGTTACAAAGGCAAAGCCAAATACACTAAAACTGGTGATTCACGATATCTACAAACTAGAAATGAACCCCTGTTCGACATATTTAGAGGCAGCTATTAAAGATCTAAACCTCATAAAAGACAACCTACAAGGAAATCTGTCTTACTCAGCCTTAAAACCTTATTGAAAAGGCAAGTAACTGCATTATCACAGGGAGCCGATTCAAGTAAGCTGAACTCGGCTGGCCCAATATGCAGCTGTTATGAAGAAAATAGGATGCAACCATATCTAAGGGCTGCACTAAGTAGGCAATGCAAAACCCGCATCTTACCTGTGGGATCCATGGCACTGCCTATAGAACAGTACAGAGCATCATGGAAGAACAAGCCAGTACTCACCATGTCCTGCAGGTTGTGTAACTACAGAAGGGAGTCAGTTGTACATCTTTGTTGTTGCCCTGAATTTTAATCGCACATTTTCTGAGACCTTTTAAAAAAACAAAAAAACAGGTTGTCCACATGCGAGGAAGCAGTATACTGGTGCTTCAAAAACGAGAGATATTACAGAACTAGCACGGTTCGGTATATATATATAGACATCAATTTAGCAAAATAAAATCCCATTGATGAGCTGATGTCAGGGCAAATGCAGAATTCCCGTTCTGCGGACCACGCCATGTAAAGTCTGTTATCTGCGCAACACGTGAACTTTTAGCAGTTACCCAGTATTTTCACTTGTTTCAAAAGTTGTATTATGTAATTTATCTTATTGCTGTTGTATTTATTTTAACCATTTTTATAAATTGAATCAATAAAGACATACATACTAGAATAATGCAGTTTGTGTCTATTTCAAACGTCTCCTGCTCCATGAGAAATACTTCAGTATGTTTCTCTTCCCCCATTCTCCTGCTATGAAGAGAGTAATTCAGCCTCTCCTTTGTGACAGTAATATAACACAGGGAGAGTTCCTTGCCACTTTAAGGTGCTCTCCAGTAGCAAACGTGTTCCTTGCTAATACGAATGTTTCCTATTGCAGGTTGCTTGTCTGCTGGCCCTTCCAAACCACAAGCCCTGAATTTGCAGCCCTTCACAGGGGTCACAAAATATCCATTTAGCATGCCATTTTGTGATCTCTGAGGATGGGCAATTTGCACATCCTTGGACAAGCAAAAGAATACGGAGGAAATCTGTTGAATTAGAAGCAGGGAAGTGAAATACACAACAAAGACATCCAATCATGACAAAGGGGCTGACCCAAAGCTCACTTTAAGTAAATGATATATATTGGAGACAATAGATGTTGCCAACAAACAGCTAAAGCTGTCTGTAGCAAAGCCCTAAAATGCCCTAATCGTGTTGCATCTGAAAACCACAGTGTTGGATTTCTGGCAATTTTTCAACTGATCCCAAATTTTGCCCATCTTGATAATTATGCTGCGTGATCCAAACTGAGTACAAATGGCATACATATATGTGTGTGCATATAGATATATAGATATATATAGATATATATATAGATAGACAGATATAGATAGATAGATATATATGTGTGTGTCTGTTATGTATGTATGTAGCATTTTATGAAGTAAACTTAGCTGAAAGTCAGAGGAGTGCTATACAGGGTCAAAAAGCAGAGACACAACTGACGTTTGATAGGAGGAGTAACTGGTTTCTTAGAGCGAAAGAGGACTGTTACTTTATCAAAGTGTTCTTTGAAGCGGTGTGTCTCAGCTCTTTCCTAAAGTAGATCAAAGTGGAGGTGGTCCTGATGGATTTGAGGATGATGTTCCAGATCCTGGATGCATAGATGGAGGATGCCTGTTTCTTGGTTTTTTTTTGTTGGTTTTTTTTTTGCACTTCTTTGTCTTCACTATTGGTGGAACTGTTTTGTCGTGGGGTCTCCTTTATTCTACAGGACAATTTCTAAACTGTAGCAATGAGATGCCATGTGTGGCTCTATTGCCTATCAATTTTTGGGTATCAGTCAGTCCTCCTGTAAATCAATATTTCTGTAAGGCCATTTGGGGTACCTTTCAGATATTATTCAGATGTTGCATTAGGTACATAAAATTAAAGGCGCATGTATATCCATCAAAATATAGTAATTCACCCAGAGCACAGTGTCTGATTAACATATCTTAACAAAGTATTTATATTTGCCACATCAGCATCACACACTTAAAATACTCAAGCTATATGCTGCAAGCCAGGAAGACATTGGGAAGAGTGCCAATGTCTTTGTCTCAACCAGTTCACATCCAAAACTCCAATCATGGGATCCTTTGCACCAGGGATGCATTTTCTTTAATGAGAAAACGTGACTTCTCAGGTTTTTGTTTCTTATGTGTATGTCATCAGCATGTGCTGCAAGTGAATGAACCATCTGGTACTCTCCCATCACTAGGTTTGACGTCTTCCCTAATTCATCTTTCAGAGGATGTTCTACAGCGTCTGTGGTTGCTCCAGCTGTGGAGTCATTCATAATTCATAACTCCGGTTCTACTTATTGGCTCTTTGTAATGTTGGTCTTGTTTTATTCATAAGATTATTCTGAATTTTCCTAAACCTGGGTGGAGTATTTTTGTAGTATTTTCATTGTCTTATTTTGTGTGTGTTGCACAAAAACTTTACACATTGCCTCGTTAGGTAAGCCTGACTGTTCTGTGCCAAGCTACCAGGGGGTGAGCACAGGTTATCTTTTAGTGTGTATCTAGCTTACTCTGACTAGGATTGTGGTCCCTACTTAGACAGGGTGCTTAACTCTGCCAACTAGAGGCTCAATTTCTAAAAAGAACATTTAGAGCAAACAGTTGAACGTTAATGTATGACCCCCGCTTTTTAAAACCTTTATCAATTTTTATCAATCGCGCTACTCCCCTCAACAGGAGTGGTCCCTGTACACTTAAAGTGGTTATTGCTTCAGAAAAGCCGGTGTCCTCTGTATTGCCCAGCACTGCAATCCTTGGAGCCAGAGGGAGCTGGAATCTCCTTGAGATATGGCGTCCGAACCCAAACACAAGATACCAACAAAATGCCTTTAAGCCGGCCTGCTGTTCCTCTTCATAGCTTCCGGCTTGGTGTTCTTTGAGGTAATCTGGATTTAAGAACCAGAGACATTTTACTGTGGCATGCACCCAGGGCCATAGGCAGGTTGCAGAGCTGTTCCTTCAGAAAATATGAAAAACTAATATGCAAGTGAACAAAAACGTGTAAAAAGTGAACACGTTTCAAGCGATTAGATGGAAAATGATGGTGGCGCCTGCTAAGACAACGGATGTCGCTGAAGGGTCAGTTTTACTGATTACATACGCCAGTCTTTCTAGGAGTGGAATTCTCAGTTAATAACAAGGCTAATATGAAACGTCTTCTTTGAAAAATGCGAACAGGAAAAAAAGCTCAAAAAGTGAAACCAGATGTTGACATGTGTTTCTTAAAAAAAATAAAAAACGGTGCCTGTATTGTATCTTTCCAGGAAAAAGACTGTTGTAAACACCCGTGGTGCGGTCTCCTGTCGGGAGAGGGGAGGCTCCCGTCAGGAGTCCATGTTCCACATGCCTTTCATTGATTGCTACTTACTCTTTTGCTGCACAACAATGTTGTAGCTGGTACTGGTTAAAAAGGGTTAGGAAACGGAAGGCGTGGCTAAATAAACGAGAGCTCCTCCGTGCTCTTACAATTGGTTACATGGTAACTTGGTTAGGCATTAAGCAGGTTTCCAATGGACACTTAACACTCGCGGTGGTTGCTCGAAGAGAGTGAATAAGTTGTGCTCTTGCTGATGCCAGAAAAAATTAAAATGGACGAGCACTCATTTTAGTTAAACCATGCCAAATGGTGGCATGGAGTAAACATGGATGCACCAATGTAGTGCTTGCTGTCCCTTCTGTGTTGCAAAGAAATTCTATCCCCCTACCGAGCTGGTGCTCTTTGTATTGGTATAGGAAGAAGCTGAGCCACCCTGCCTACTATCTAATCTGGGCCTACAGATTGCACACAATTCTCTACAGTAGGGGTTTCATGCTAGCAACACTACAATGCTATAAAAGGCTTGTGATTGTTACTGCATACTGTTCTGGGTCCTTGCAGAACTAAAAGAATGTCTCTCGCTGTTATGGGTACCATCTTGGAGTGTGAGAGTAATGGAACGTGGGGCAGACAGTCTCTGGGCTTGGAGCATCACTCGAGACTCCAGAGATTGTAGTTCACTGACAGTACTCTGAGGATCATCGTTATAACCTACTTTATGTTTGATGCTCAGCTCTGGGCTGAATGGTAGATCAGAGTAACAGTTCTTGAAGGCATACATTTCTATAAGCAAGATCACGGAGTTGGAAATCACTAATAGGCCCGCCTCTGCAGATCTAAAGGTACTCTCGAGAACACAGGGTCCGATTGCCTTCTTGATGTAGTGCATCATGTAGAAGGCATTTGCATTTAAATATAGTGCTGGAA
The DNA here is from genome assembly GCA_963921515.1 of Calotriton arnoldi. Taxonomy (NCBI): domain Eukaryota; kingdom Metazoa; phylum Chordata; class Amphibia; order Caudata; family Salamandridae; genus Calotriton; species Calotriton arnoldi. Next base: position 4,812,135 of record CAWUFW010000182.1, read on the forward strand.
AGAATAGTCTCTGGTACACTTGATGTGATATCATAAACCCAGTGACAGGGGACAAGTCTGTTATTCCTCGGGTCTCCCACTACACCCACACTGCCCTGAACTGGCACAATCAAAAGGAAAAATGCTCTAAAGAAACTTGGTGTTAGATACTTTTATTTGATACTGTCCTCCGCCACCTGTCATTGTAACAGAACCTAATCAGTTCAAGGCCTCTATTTTGTCATCAACCGAATCCTTCTGTTTCACTTACTCCACTGCTCTTCTAAAGTCAACAGCTTTCCATTCTGTGCAGCCCCATTTGGTATATTTATCATTGTGCTTCGCAAAAATCGGGTGCTTGCAACCTTGTGAGCGTACCTGACTTGCATAGTGTGTGTGGTGGAAAGAAAAAGTGCTGGGTTATTTACATCACCACTTTTCCCATAGCAACAATACAGGCTTTTGGAACCCATGCCAGTGCTGGTCCAAAGAAGAAACATTCTATTCTGTCCCCCAGTAAAATGTCAGCCATTTTAGGTTCGCTGTACCGATTTGGTGCTGCTTACGACCTGGCAACAAAGATGACAGATCCTGACTGTGCTTCAGGAGTATGCAGGTGGAAGCTGTTCTGAAATAAGAAGTTGTCAGCTCAGCATCCTTTTGCTAAAGAGCAGGTTTAGTAGGGAGAGACGCAGAGGAGGGTCTTCGGCTCAAAATCAGAAGTATAGTACCTGAGACATCCCTATTTTAGACTCCAACATGCAATGCATCCTATGGTTATTCAAAGTTTTACTTTAATTTCTCATAAGTCATGCGACTTGTTTTGTCCTTGTCTTACAACGGAAGTACATTTGTATGCAATATTAATAGAGAAAAGGATTACCAATCAAGTGGAATTAATTAATTGAACTGAGTCCGATTTGCCAGCCTATGTTTCGAGGAAGGAAGGCCTAATTGAGAGCACCTCAGAACAGCCGCGGCCGCTGTAGGTAAGAGCGGTGGGCTGAGTTTATTTTCCCTCGTGGCCGTCTCTCGAAATCCCACCCCCACCCGGCCCCACCTGGCCACTGCTCTTACCTGCAGCGGCCGCTGCTGCCTCAGAATCTCTGATCGTTTGTAACTCCTTTCAACTGAATTAGGTATTCTATGTTTTACACCAAAGTGCACATCTTTTAAAGCACTGGCCATTCCCAGGGGCCTTAATCCTAATGTCAAGAGATGGCTGGCATGTGGCGATATAGAACTATACTATTTTTTGTTACAGGAAGCAAAGATTTAGTTCTTGAAGCATTTGATGAATATTTACATAAGCATTGGTAGACTTCTGTTTAGTTGTTTAAAGTTTGGTATATTTGAAGTAACCTATGCAATGTTTCATACACACACCATGATGGCACGCTCGGTCGGCCGGCATAGAAAAAGAGGGCATTCCCCTTAACAAAACGTATTTATATATAAATCTAATACAGTGGTATTAGACTCTTTGAGTTATACGGGAGTCAGAGTTACCATAGGTAAACCATTTTTTGTTGTGCTAATAACTTTGGCGCCGTTTGATGAATCTTCACACAGCTTTCCCCCCCAAAAAAGTTCATCCACCTCAGCTCCTTCCTGGAAAGTTTTGGGGTGATGTGTGTCAAGCGAGGGGCCACATAAAATGGGGGGGGGGGGGGTCCCAGAACACTTTTTTTGCCCCATGCATTTTCAATAGGAAACATCAGAAAAGCATATCAAGGAAACGGCCAAACAGAATGAAACTGCTGCCACCATGGCCAGCTTGCTTCCCCTGACCTCCACCCCCCCACCTGCTGTTGTCCGTGTTCGTGCCCCTACGCCATCACATCTGCCCTCCGCAGTCCATTGTGCTGCCACTGTCAGTGCAACCAGCTTGCCCTCATTTTTGTTTTGTAAAGCAATAATCATAATTTCTATGACAAAAAGAGCCTCCTCGTGTTGTTAATTTCTAAAGAAAATGGTTTAAGTGTTACAGCTTTGATTCCATCAGATGGTTTCAGGCATGCTACAGTTCTGTCAAAATACAGAAGGTTAGCGCTCTAGTTGTTCGTTGGAACACTGTGGGGGCTGTAGTAGAACACCAGGGAATCAACTGACAGACCCTGCTGCTGCTGTTGGAAGTACATGTTTTACTCAGATTTCAGACTTTATTCTCGAATAACTGAGAAAGCTTTTGTGAATTTATAGAAAATGTGCTTTCATTTTAGCTTTGGGGGCATCTTCCATAACCTCTATGAAAAACATCATAAGAAAATACAGTTTTCTCTCAAACATGCTTCGTAAAGTCTGAGCAGAAGATCAGCATTTTTCACTGGGTAAAGTTCCCTTGGAACATACTACAATTCCTAAAGTTACTATGGTACATCAAAAAAAAGATTTATAATGTGACTAAAATCTGTTCTCACCTTTTGTATGCGCTCCTTTTTGTGACCCTCAAAACCTTCCCTTCAGTACAATGCATTTTAGTAGTAATCATGACACTAAGTCAAGCAATGGCTGCCACAACAGTTTGTGGCTAGCCAATCAAAGGGACTCCCCACATATACCTGGGTGTCCGGGTCTGCTCATCCTTCCCCCTTATACCTTTTTAATTCATATTGAGGATTCAGTGACAACGTATTGTTCATGTTGTCACCAGCCAATCAGGAAGGCTTTCTTTCCTATACAAAGGTGAATGACAGCATCATTGGAAACCAACAGTCCTGATATACCTTTTTTTCATCCTCTTCATAGCAACCTGTAGCAACTCTTTAAATTTGAATTTCTCTAAAATGGCTGAATTGATTAACACCAAATAACAACAAGCATTGGCATAGCCAATAGGTCTCGCCTTTGGGACCTTATAAGTATTTAGTTATGCAGCACAATAACCTTAGTGGAACAACATCAACTGTTGCATGGCTAAACACTTATAAGGTCCCAAAGGTGAGACCTATTAGCTATATCAATGCTTGTTAAAGAATTGTTACAATTTGCTATTTTCAAAAGCATACATTTCGAGCAAATGGGTGATTATTCTCAATTCGCTGTGAATTTTGTGTTGGGCCGATATTGACGCCAACTGTGTGTGGGTGCAATAAATTCAGATAGCACTAACCAATTAAAAGTGCAATTTTTTTTAAAATTGGTTAATTGTTTTTTGTAATACAATGAAGGATCCCAATGTGCACATCTCTACGAGATCGTGCCCAATCGGAATAGTGCTCTGAAAAACAAAAGGAAAAAGTTCTGTAAGAGTGCACCTGTGACTGACATGCATTTATTCATCTTCCATTAAAGTAGCGCTGGTTTCAGACAAAGGAAGCTGCAAATGTAAAATAGTATCAATATCTTAGACGTTGGAGGGATGTGAAATCAGCAAAGTACAGGGATAGTGGAATACAATTTCAGGCCCCGTGTATTCATTAGAAACGTACACTTCTTATCTTTAGCAGACAACAGGCCTGTGCGCGCCTCTTGATTCTCAGCAGATGTCTGTTGCCCCCGACATGCTAGTTTCTTGTTGTAATTTGGGCACCTACCACATGTAAATACAGTTCTTCAGAACACAATAATGGAGGTGGGTGGGCGGGGAAGCACACGGATAATGGAGGGTTGAAGCACATGGTTAATGGAGGTCCGGGGAAGCACACAGATAATGGAGGTGGGTGGGTGGGCAGGGAAGCACATGGATAATGGAGGTGGGTGGGCTGGCGGGGAACCACACAGATAACGGAGGGGGTGGACGGGCGGGGTTGCACACGGATAATGGAGGGGGTGGGCGGGGTTGCACACGGATAATGGAGGGGGTTGGGCGGGCGGGGTAGCACACGGATAATGGAGGGGGGTGGGCGGGGAAGCACACAGATAAAGGGGGTTGGGCGGGCGGGGAAGCACACAGATAATGGAGGGGGTGGGGCGGGCATGGAAGCACACAGATAACGGAGGGGGTTGGGTGGGTGAGGAAGCACACAGATAACGGAGGGGGTGTGTGGGGAAGCACAGATAATGAAGGGGGTTGGGCGGACAGGGAAGCACACAGATAATGGAGGGGGTTGGGTGGGTGGGGAAGCACACGGATAACGAAGGGGGCGGGCGGGCGGGGAAGCACACAGATAACAAAGGGGGTGGGCGGGCGGGGCAGCACACAGATAACAAAGGGGGTGGGCGGGCGGGGAAGCACACAGATAAAGGGGGTGGGCGGGAGGGGAAGCACACAGATAACAAAGGGGGTGGGCGGGCGGGGAAGCACACAGATAAAGGGGGTGGGTGGGCGGGGAAGCACACAGATAACAAAGGGGGTGGGCGGGCGGGGAAGCACACAGATAACGAAGGGGGTGGGCAGGTGGGGAAGCACACAGATAATGAAAGGGGTTGGGCGGGCAGGGAAGCACACAGATAACGAAGGGGGTGGAGCTGGCATGGAAACACACAGATAACAAAGGGGGTGGCCGGGCGAGGAAGCACACAGATAATGAAGTCACGCGTGATTTTAGTTATAGATTTAGTGCATTATTAAACGCTGCTCACGGGGATCATTAAAATAAAAAAATCAATTAAAGTTAATAGAACCAGACAGGCAAAGATAACGAAGGGGTGGAGCTGGCATGGAAACACACAGATAACGAAGGGGTGGGCGGGCGGGGAAGCACACAGATAACAGAGGGGGTGGCCGGGCGGGGAAGCACACAGATAATGAAGTCGCGCGCAATCGTGTGTTTGCTGGCCCGGGAGTGGTGCGTGCGTGTATGCGTGCGCGCGCAGCCTGCTCTTTTTCAAAGCACATACTTGTGCTTGTGGCGCGCCGCTGCGCACTCCCGAAAGGTGTATGCCGCCACAAGCACGAGTATGTGCTTCGAAAAAGAGCTGAACGACAGCTAAAGGTTCTCCTATGCAGCGCATGCGCGCTGCGTAGGCGAGACCTAAAAAGCACGCTTTCTAAGTAAAGCTCTAACTTTCTACCAGACTTGGCAAAATTCCATTTATCCATTTTTGCTGTCTCACTTCCCAAAATTTCCTATGGGAATTACCAAGGATAATCAATGTTTTTGGACCCACCTTTTTATTGGGCACCTCTCGACAGATGTCCACAAAACGTCCCAGGAAGAAGCTGAAGTTGATGAACTTTAGTTGGGAAGTTTTGTGAAGAATCATTAAACAGCACCAGAGCTATTAGCGGGAATAAAAATGCTCTGCCTATGAAGACTCTGATTAATATAGAACTATACAGTGGCACCAGGCATGTAATAGTGATTCTTACATTTTAAAATACAATCATGCGCACAGACCCCACAGCCTTCTACCATGGACAACATGACATTAGTCACCAACTCATAGCTGCAAGGTTTGTTGCTATTGATGCAAATGTGGAACCTCTTGCTGGAGGTTTCTTAGTCAGTATCCACTCCCAAGAACCTGCACTATGTATGTACCAGGCACGGCTTTCACATTAGTTCAGCACTTTTTGTTAGCAAAGGAACCATTTAGGCTGTAGATGTCTTGCCAGCCTCATGTTTTTTCAAAAATTCATAATACAAATATATAAATTTATAGGCCTAAAGAGGGCTATTAGTCCCCACTCTTTATCCATTGCTTCGTTCAAGCATCATACACCTTTTTGCTTCCACCTAGTACAGCATACAACATGGGATAATGGATCAGCCCATTTCATCCATTGGCTGTCTTGCACTGCAAATGACAGTATCTGTGCGTTTCAAGGTTTACGGCAGGCCAAGGAATCGACAGTTAACGGGAGGCTGAAATGCAGTAACGTTTGCGGATTACCTTTTTCATTCTTATGATTGTCACCTATCATAGTGAACAGAAGAATTTTGGAATTTGGAATGCACTGTGCATATTGAACATTTTTTGCCGTGATTTAAGTGACTGTGGAATTTCTATTAAAGTGGGAGACTAACTGAAAGTGTTTCCTTGAGGATATTTGTATTAATGGAATGATGTCATAAGAATTTGGAGAACTATGATATAATGATCCTGGGACTTCAGTGACCATTATAGGATTGGAGCGTTCTGATAATTGCCCTGAGGAAGCCCCATTTAGGGCGAAACGCGTTGGCTGTATTGTTCCATCATCTCACGCCACGAGTGGTCCAAGAATCCATTAAAAGATCACATTTGATATCACTGAAGAGTCCGGATTGATTCGTGTTTTGTGCATTTGTGCTTTGAAATATCTATGTTGCCTCTCAGTGTTTTTTCTAAATGACAGCATTTGTCCTGATGAAATGTATGCGGCGTCCAAGATAAGAGTGCACCTCAGGGGCGCTTGTTAGTTCATGCTTAGCAACTCTTTAATGACATTCAGAGCAAACGATGACATACATAGCACAAGAATAGGGCCTGGGGCACAAGTGGATTACAATTTAGGGGGCGTGAAGCAGTGGTGTCTCCTCTGCTAAGGGGGAGGAGCATCGCCCCACTGCACAAAAGGAAAAATAAAATTATAACGTATCGTTATTATCATTTTATTTTTTCTATTGCAGTCAGGGGTGGGGCGGGGCTGGCCAGAGCTGGAGGAGGAGTGGTGTGCACTCCCTAAGTGCGCATGAATTGTTTGGCCGGCTCTCTTGGGCCGACCAAACCGTTCATGCGCACTTTGCATGTTCCCCACCAGGCTGCATTACACAGCTTGGTGAGGAACATGCACAAGCTCCCTGTTCCCGTCTGAGTGCCGAAGCACAGCGCTCAGACCAATCGCAATGCTGCATTGCAGTGTTGTGATTGGCTCAGGGGAGCCTGTGTGCCCGGCTGCTTCCATGGAGGACAGGCGCGGGCCGGCCGTTTCAGGTCGGGAAGTCTTTTTTTCTTTTTATTTAATTTCTCTTCTACCCCCCCACCCCTGTCCGGTAGCAGCCGCTAATGATGTGAATTGATTTTTTTCACACCTCTTCTCCTGTCCCTAAAGAAATGTAGACTAACAGCACTCCAAGGGGACAGTGTTCAGGGAATAAACGATGCATTAAGTGGACATTAATGGAATCTTTGAGAAGTATACAAAATAGACATAACTGAAACAGTCAATAATGTGCTAAGTGTGAGTAATGGAAATTAGCAATGATGTGTTAAGCGGGCCTGCTAGAAACTGTCAATGGTGGTCTTTACAGGGCATAGCGAACAGTTGTCATGAAGTTTTAATGTGCCATTAGTATCCTATCATTTAAAAATACTGTACACTATACAAAAGCGATGGGCTTTGTCAGTGCTTTTTATGTGTGTTTTTATTATTGGCTGCATGGTTTTGCTTACCATGTTGATCACAGTGTATGGCGCTAGGCTTCACCGAGACCTTTGTGCCTGTATGCCCTAGGCATAGAGTGCCGGGGCCTGGGACTGCCCAGTATCATAAAGGGCCCATTCTGAGCTCTCTGAAGAGCACGGCCTTGCTTTGTGAAGAGCACATTGAGATGGTTATACAATACATCAGTTTATAAGAAGAAATGAATGGGGCACTGGAGAAAGTCACTTATGTATTTCCATGTGTGCGGACGGATTCACAATGCTTTAATCAAAGTGAAATGCAATATATTAATGCTGCGAAAATGTCAGTAACTTTAATGACGCAAACACGGCTGTCCCATCTCCACCTATGAACTGCGGCGCTTCATACCGCCCTGATCTTAAACTGGCGTTAAAGTAGAAGGGGAATACCGCGCAGCTGTCCAATGGAGGCGTCCCACCTTCGTGGTACCCGCCACACACGCTATCTCCTGCGCGGGCTCTGATTTGTGTAGTTGTTTGTTCTGCAGGGGCCTGTGTGATTGAGATGCGACTGTAGGTATGTGCTACCCGGTTATTATTACCCCCTTCTTCGCAAACACCTGTGTAACGAAGCAGGTTGCGGGTGTCTACAACCCCGCCTGCTACTCTACTGTACTGCTGCTCGTACCATTTCTACCTGTACTACTGATGCTACAAACACTACTCTTAAGACTACATCCTCTGGCACTCATACCTCGCTGTCTATATCAACCAGTACTAAAAGTACTACAAACACTACTCGTTGGCCACTACTACTAACACTTCTCTTGCTACTTCTGCCAGCACTAGCAGCAGTCTCAACCCTACTGTTAAGAAGACTGCGTCTGCATGCACTCCTACTATTACTACTTTTGTCAGTAGTACTATTGCTACCAACTCTACTCTTGAGACTATTTCAGTTGACAGCAGTACTGCTCCCACTACTTCTAACAACAGTAGTAATACTATAAACATGACTGTTAAGATCATTGCTATCGGCAATAGCGCTTCTCTTAATGCTTCTGCCAGTGCTACAAATACTGCTGTTAATACTGTTTCTAGTGACATTAGTACCTCTCTCACTACTTCTTTTAGTGCTTTCAGTGCAATCAACGTTACTTTTAACACTGCTTCTGCTGGTGCTACTAGATATACCAGTACTACAAATACTACTGTAAATATTACTTCTACTGAAACTAGTATTCGTCTTACTATGTATATCAGTACTATTAGTATTGTCAAAACTACCCTTAACACTGCTTCTACTGGCACTGATGTTTCGCTTACAACTTCTACCAGTACTATTGGTACTAAGAATACTACTGTTAAAACTTCTTCAGCTGTTACTGCTACTCTTAATACTCCTGCCAGTACTGGTAGCACTACTGGCCATACTATTAAGACTACTACTTTTGACTCTACTAATATTCTTACTACCATAGATGCTATTTCTGCCACGAGCACTACTGTCACCACTACTGCTAGGACTGGTTTATTCCTGCTCCATGTATTGCTAGTAATGGACTATGTGTTACTAATAGATGGTAGTAATTGTGGGAGACTACTACATAACATATTCACTCAATGCGACTAGCTGCTGAACCTGTGGTAGTAATATCAGCATTTATATAATTATTTCTTACAGTGCTACTACCAGTAGATAACAATTGTGATTTATATTGAAGACGCCTCTAACTGTATTGCTTCAAAGTGCTTGATGATGAAAATAATTAAAATTATCAATCAATCAGGACTTGTATAGCGCACTTAATCACCCTAGAACCGTGGTACTCATAGAACGGCCTGCGGGCCGCCAGCGGCCTGGCAGGCCTTTCTTGGCGGCCCGCGGACCTTCCAGGTAATGTACCCATGGCCCCCCCAGAGATAGAGAGGGAGGAGAGAGAGATGAAGTGGAGAGAGAGGGAGAGAGAGAGAGAGAGTGGAGAAAGAGAGTGGAGAGAGAGAGTGGAGAGGGAGTATAGAGAGAGAGACTGACTGACTGAGAGACTGAGAGACTGACTGAGAAAGAGACTGACAGAGAGAGACTGACAGAGAGAGAGAGAGAGACTGACTGACAGAGAGAGACTGACTGACTGACTATGAGAGAGAGAGAAAGAGACTGACTGACTGACAGAGAGACTGACTGACAGAGAGACTGACTGACAGAGACTGACTGACAGACTGACTGAGAGACTGACTGACTGACGGAGATAGAGAGACTGGCAGAGAGAGAGAGAGAGAGAGACTGCCTGAGAGAGAGATAGAGAGAGAGAGAGAGAGAGAGAGAGAGAGAGAGAGAGAGAGAGACTGGCAGAGAGAGAGAGACTGACTGACAGAAAGAGAGAGACTGACAGAGAGAGACTGACAGAGAGAGACTGACAGAGACTGACTGACAGAGACTGACTGACTGACTGAGGATGAGACTGACAGAGAAACTGACTGACTGACAGAGAGACTGTCTGACTGACTGATAGAGAGAGACTGACTTACTGACAGAGAGAGACTGACAGAGAGAGACTGACAGAGAGAGAGAGACTGACAGAGAGAGAGACTGACTGAGAGAGAGACTGACTGAGAGAGAGACTGACTGAGAGAGAGACTGACTGAGAGAGAGACTGACAGAGAGAGAGACTGACTGACAGAGATAGAGAGACTAGTAGAGAGAGAGAGAGAGAGAGAGAGAGACTGCCTGAGAGAGAGACTGAGATAGAGAGAGGGAGAGAGGCTGGCAGAGAGAGAGAGACTGGCAGAGAGCGAGAGACTGGCAGAGAGAGAGAGACTGGCAGAGAGAGAGAGACTGGCAGAGAGAGAGAGACTGACAGACTGACTGAGACTGACAGAGAGAAACTGACTGAGAGACTGAGAGAGAGAGACTGTCTGACTGACAGAGAGAGACTGACTTACTGACAGAGAGAGACTGGCTGACTTACTGACAGAGAGAGACTGACTGACAGAGAGAGAGACTGACAGAGAGAGAGAGAGACTGACTGCCTGAGAGAGAGACTGAGATAGAGAGAGGGAGAGAGACTGGCAGAGAGAGAGAGAGAGAGAGACTGGCAGAGAGAGAGAGAGAGACTGGCAGAGAGAGACTGGCAGAGAGAGACTGGCAGAGAGAGACTGGCAGAGAGAGACTGGCAGAGAGAGAGAGACTGGCAGAGAGAGAGAGACTGGCAGAGAGAGAGAGACTGGCAGAGAGAGACTGGCAGAGAGAGAGAGACTGACAGAGAGAGAGAGACTGACAGAGAGAGAGAGAGAGAGACTGACAGAGAGAGAGAGAGAGAGAGAGAGAGAGAGAGAGACTGACTGAGAGAGAGATACTGACTGACAAAGAGAGACTGACTGACAAAGAGAGACTGACAGAGAGAGAGAGACTGACTGACTGAGACTGACAGAGAGAAACTGACTGAGAGACTGAGAGAGAGAGACTGTCTGACAGAAAGAGAGAGACTGACAGAGAGAGACTGACAGAGACTGACTGACTGAGGATGAGACTGACAGAGAGAAACTGACTGACTGACAGAGAGACTGACAGAGAGACTGTCTGACTGACTGATAGAGAGAGACTGACTTACTGACAGAGAGAGACTGACTGAGAGAGAGACTGACTGAGAGAGAGACTGACAGAGAGAGACTGACAGAGAGAGACTGACAGAGAGAGACTGACAGAGAGAGACTGACAGAGAGAGAGACTGACTGACAGAGATAGAGAGACTGGTAGAGAGAGAGAGAGAGAGACTGCCTGAGAGAGAGACAGAGATAGAGAGAGGGAGAGAGACTAGCAGAGAGAGAGAGACTGGCAGAGAGAGAGAGAGAGACTGGCAGAGAGAGAGAGACTGGCAGAGAGAGAGAGACTGGCAGAGAGAGAGAGACTGGCAGAGAGAGAGAGAGAGAGAGAGACTGACAGAGAGAGAGAGAGAGAGACTGACTGAGAGAGAGATACTGACTGACAGAGAGAGAGAGAGACTGACTGCCTGAGAGAGAGACTGAGATAGAGAGAGGGAGAGAGACTGGCAGAGAGAGAGACTGGCAGAGAGAGAGAGAGACTGGCAGAGAGAGAGAGAGAGAGACTGGCAGAGAGAGACTGGCAGAGAGAGACTGGCAGAGAGAGAGAGACTGGCAGAGAGAGACTGGCAGAGAGAGAGAGACTAGCAGAGAGAGACTGACAGAGAGAGAGAGAGAGAGACTGACAGAGAGAGAGAGAGAGAGAGACTGACAGAGAGAGAGAGAGAGACTGACAGAGAGAGAGAGAGAGAGAGAGAGACTGAGAGAGAGATACTGACTGACAGAAAGAGAGACTGACAGAGAGAGAGAGACTGACTGACAGAGACTGACTGAGACTGACAGAGAGAAACTGACTGAGAGACAGAGAGAGAGACTGTCTGACTGACTGACAGAGAGAGACTGACTGACTTACTGACAGAGAGAGACTTACTGACAGAGAGAGACTTACTGACAGAGAGAGACTGACAGAGAGAGACTGACAGAGAGAGACTGACAGAGAGAGAGACTGACTGACAGAGAGAGAGACTGACTGACTGACAGAGAGAGAGACTGACTGACTGAGAGAGAGAGAGACTGACTGACAGAGAGAGAGACTGACAGACTAACTAAGAGAGAGACTGACTGAGAGAGACTGACTGAGAGAGAGACTGACAGAGAGAGACTGACTGACAGAGAGAGACTGACTGACAGAGAGAGACTGACTGACAGAGAGAGACTGACTTACTGACAGAGAGAAACTGACTGACCGAGAGAGAGACTGACAGACTAACTGAGAGAGAGAGACTGACTGACTGAGAGAGACTGACTGACTGATGGAGACTGACTGACTGATGGAGACTGACTGACAGAGAGAGAGTAAGACTGACTGACAGAGAGAGAGACTAACTGACACAGAGAGAGTGAGACTGACTGACCCAGAGAGAGAGAGAGAGTGAGAGAGAGACTGTGATGGAATTGGGGTCAAAGTGTGTATGAAGCTATGCAATGCCTCTTAAGATTGCTATTGTCTGCTAATAAAAATGTATTATCAAAATGTGCTCTTTGTAGTTACATCTGCTTTTGAAATACAGCATTGTCGCATTGTCTAATGTTTTGAAACAGGTTTGCTTTTTTTTACCCTAGCCCCCCACTAACCCTGCCCCCCACTGACCCCACCCCTACCGGTGCGGCCTCCGGCCACAAACCACACTGTAATTCTGGCCCCCGACAGAATGTTTGTGAGTACCAATGCCCTAGAGGGTATCCAAACGTCACCCTGTGCGGCCTGAGAGAGCCGAAGCCAGCCTCGGCCAGCAGTAGTCAGACCAGTGGCGTTAAGGTGGCCGAGTGCTTCATCCGCTGCTCGCTTCACTACTAGTAACACAGAGCACATGCGAAATATTTTCTTTTGTTATTCTCAAATGTTCTCCTCGTTTGCCCATGCTGCTGTCCGTAAGAGTCACAGCAGAGTTGTCAGCTGGGCCCTTGTTTTAGGAGCATCTTTATCCACTCATGGTATTTCAACAGCCGCCATTGGGTGCTGGGACGTGTCGTTTTTTCCTATTCCGAAATACACCTAGCCCTTCAAGGCCCTGCCTGCAAAGTACAAGTTTGCTAAAACAACAGAACTGGAAATGGAGCCAGTTGGCATTGGAATGGCTGTGCCCATAGACGTGCATTGTTGTTTTATTCTTTTTAGGTCTCGGCCTGCACCAGCGCTTGCGCTGGTCTGGCCGAGAGTTTTAGTAAGTGGGTTTTGGAAGTGCAAACACTGGCTTTCGGCTGGCGACCAGCTTGCGTTCACGATGGGCGTGCACGCGCGCAGTTGCCATCTGGGTTTCCTATCTCTTCCTCATTTCCTCGTCATGGCTCATTAACTCTCTGGACTCTGATGTTTCAATCGCAGCAGCAGCTCACATTACCAACTGAGGGCCCTGGACTACAGTCACATGAAAAACAACAGCGATTAGCATTGAAATGCAAGCTTTTTTTGTCTAGTTAGAAATATTGCTTCGGTGGGTTGATTTCACCTTATATCGCTATTTGTTTTATATTGGGAGTCACAGCCTAATTACCAGTATTTTTGTCTCACTCTGTTTTTAAAAAAAAATATTTATTAGCGCAAAGCACAAAGCTATATTTAAGGTTACTTTTTCCGCGTCACTTCTTCACTCTATTTAAACTCCACAACCCCCACTCTTATTGTCTCTCTCCTTCTCTCTCTCTCCCTCTCTAATTCTCTCTCTACTTAATTAACTCTCCCCTCTCTATCTTTTTTAGCCTTTCATTCTCTCTCACCCCTTTATCTGTTTCTCTTTCAAACTCCTTCATTCACTCTCTCTCCCCTTCTTTCTCTCTCTCTATCCCGCTCCACTCTTTATTCTATGTGCACCCTTTCTCTCTCTTTCTCTCTCACCACCCTCTCTAATTGGGCATTATATCTTCACTCTATCTCTCACTCGGCAAGACCACAGCATCACTCAGCATCACCACAGCATCACTCAGCGCAACCACAGCATCAATCAGAGCCAGCACAGCATAACTCAGCACCAACACATCTCTCAACGCCATCACAGCATCACTCTACGCCATCACAGCATCACTCAACGCCATCACAGCATCACTCAGTGCAACCACAGCATCACTCAGTGCAACCACAGCATTACTCAGCACAACCACAGCATCACTTAGCGCCACAACAGCATCACTCAGCGCCATCACAGCATTACTCAGCAGCACCACAACATCACTCCGCGCCACCACAGCATCACTCAGCACCACCATAGCTTCACTCAGCGACACCACATCATCACTCAGGGCCAACACTGCATCACTCAGCACTACCACAGGATCACTCAGCACCACCACAGGATCACTCAGCACCAGCACAGGATGACTCAGCACCACCACAGGATGACTCAGCACCACCACAGCATCGCTCAGCACCACCACAGCATCGCTCAGCACCACCACAGCATCGCTCAGCGCCACCACAGCATCGCTCAGCGCCACCACAGCATCGCTCAGCGCCACCACAGCATCACTCAGCGCCACCACAGCATCACTCAGCGCCACCACAGCATCACTCAGGGCCACCACAGCATCACTCAGGGCCACCACAGCATCACTCAGGGCCACCACAGCATCACTCAGGGCCACCACAGCATCACTCAGGGCCACCACAGCATCACTCAGGGCCACCACAGCATCACTCAGGGCCACCACAGCATCACTCAGGGCCACCACAGCATCACTCAGGGCCACCACAGCATCACTCAGGGCCACCACAGCATCACTCAGGGCCACCACAGCATCATTCAGCACCACCACAGCATCACTCAGCGCCACCACAGCATCACTCAGCGCCACCACAGCATCACTCAGCGCCACCACAGCATCGCTCAGCGCCACCACAGCATCGCTCAGGGCCACCACAGCATCGCTCAGGGCCACCACAGCATCGCTCAGGGCCACCACAGCATCGCTCAGGGCCACCACAGCATCGCTCAGCGCCGCCACAGCATCGCTCAGCGCCGCCACAGCATCGCTCAGCGCCGCCACAGCATCGCTCAGCGCCGCCACAGCATCGCTCAGCACCTCCACTGCATCGCACTCAGCGCCTCCACTGCATCGCTCAGCACCGCCACAGCATCACTCAGCGCCACCACAGCATCGCTCAGCGCCACCACAGCATCGCTCAGCGCCACCACAGCATCGCTCAGCGCCACCACAGCATCGCTCTGCGCCACCACAGCATCGCTCGGCACCACCACAGCATCGCTCAGCACCACCACAGCATCGCTCAGCACCACCACAGCATCGCTCAGCACCACCACAGCATCGCTCAGCACCACCACAGCATCATTCAGCGCCACCACAGCATCACTCAGGGCCACCACAGCATCACTCAGCACCACCACAATATCACTCAGGGCCACCACAGCATCACTCAGCAAGACCTGAGTATCATTCAGCATCACCTCAGCATCGTCTCCGCAACAGTCACCACCACCACCACTACCACCTCAGCATCACTCAGCACCACCTCAGCCTGCTCGCGGAATCTGGCATCTGTTGATTCTCCCCTAGCGTCTGGCCGCTGCTAGTGTTATAATACAGGTCCTAGTTCCCAACCTTCACCCTCCGATTGTTTATGCCCCCTCAAAAAAAAAGCTTTAACAAACAACCATTGCAATAGGCAGAAACAAGTTGCCAGCATTGCAAGAACAAAAGAAAACTGAGGAAATTTTTTATTGTAAATACTTTTTTTAATATGGTCGTTCAGTTTTACATAATGCCTTCTTGGTCATATATAAATTAACAAAAATGCTTCTGACACTTTTTTATTATAACTTTTCAGCATGCTGCACAGCAGCCACACTTCTCTACAGCACAGCTTGAAGACATTGGCAAAGTCAATAGCTCTGGCTAAACACTTATAAGGCCCCAAAGGCGAGACCTATTGGCTATGCCAATGCTTGTGTTATCCAGCCACTACTAAACTGATGGCAGGTGATGCAGGAAGATGGGGCCCAAGTATCATGGGCTACCATTTTATGATACCTTTTGCAGCTGCCATCTGTCCCTCAGTTGGTGAGTTCAGCTATTATTTACAGTCATTTTTTAACTTTAGGTATCTGCCTTCTCCCTGTTCCAGTCCACTCATGAGCGGATTTAGACGTGGTTCAGAGCGAAATGTAAAATGAGTTTATTGCAGCTGCTATAAGTTGTGAGATATGTAAATAGAAATCGACCATTCCATAGAAAGCCCACCCCAAAGGCAGTACATATTGCCTTTGGGAGAAGATGAAATGACTTTATCAAAGGCTGTGGGAGAAAAACTGTTCAAGGCAGGTCATTTAATATATCACAGGGACCTCATGGGCAGCATCGAGGTGTGGTTAGGTGGTGATAGCAGAGCAAGAGAACCTAAAGTCACCAAATGATATCACATCATACGCAAAGACCCGGGTGCAGCAGGACCTACTTGGAAGTGGTTTTGGGGTTCTGCATGTCTGCATCTTTTCTATAGCTCTCAATGCTAGAGGTAAGGCTGCAACTGAGGGCTCCAAATTTGATGAAGGTGTGGAGAGATGAAGTGATTTGCCCAAGATCTAACAAGTTTAGCAAGTAGAGAAGCAAGGAGTGTAAACCAGGTCTTCTGGTTTCCATAGTTGACAATTTGCTTCTAGGTCATTCTTAACCAAGATGGCGGCTGGAAATAGCTCTGATCAACACCAGCAGAGAGCCAGCTGTCACATCGGACCTTACCCTGGCCCTTTACCATCGAAACGAACTGACTTTACATGCAAACTAATAAATACTACAGAAGGAAAGGTCCTTCCCAAGTACTGTTAATGTTCAGTATTCCACACTCTTCTCTCTGTCGCATAAACCATTGTAATTGCGTACAAATTACCGCAAGCTTGTTGCAACTGGGCATCTTTAAATCTGTTTTCTTATGTGCTTTCAAATCAGAAATTATGTTTTAGAAGTCAAAAGGAAAACAAGCATTGGCATAGCCAATAGGTCTCGCCTTTAGGACCTTATAAGTGTTTAGCCATGCAACAGTTGATGTTGTTGCACCAAGGATATTGTGCTGCATAACTAAATACTTATAAGGTCCCAAAGGCGAGACCTATTGGCTATGCCAATGCTTGTTTATTTTATGTGCAGATAAAATGGTGGTGTATTTTATGTGTGGTATATTTGATGGAGACCCCCGAATGAAAGAAATCTGACCGTGATGCACCTTTTCTTACACAGGCCTTGTGATGATTCTATATACCATGTGCACCACGAAAACGCCACATTTTTTAGCATCCTTTCTTCACCACATTCTTTCTTTCTAAAGACTCTCTGGCTCGCTCGCCAGGTCTCCCGCAGGCGATAAGTTACATTTTAAAATCATGAGAATATATATATGGTTGTGCTTCAGCTCACTGGGACGACAAACCACTGCTGCCCAAAGACAGAAAATACCAGTTCCCTGCCAGGGCGATCAGCGCGGCCGAGTAGCACATGGGTTAATGTTCTGGCTGCCTGTGAGTGGGAGCAGGAGAATCCCCTTTGATGCAGGCTGCGGATGGTTCACTCTGTCTGAGGGTCACATGGTGCTTCCAGAGCCGGAGCAGCAGCTGCTCGCTGCTGGCTGGGGAGCCGTGCTCTGGCGCCTGCAGGCTCCTCGGCAGTGACTGCTGGCCGGCTGTCCAGGGCGAGCCGCGGGTGATGGGCAGGGGGCGCTGACCGCGGGTGGGGCACGGCTGTCCGACCCGCCTTCCACTCGATAACCATGTCTATCTGTTGTTGTTTCTATTTCAGGGACTATGGCACGTCCAAGAGAAAATCAGGTAAGAGACCTCAATGCTGTGTCGTCATAAGAGATGTGAGTGCTGTGTTGTCATCAAGGACGTGTATGGCGTGTGGTGCTAAGAGATCTGGGTGCTGTGTCGGTATCAATTGCCTGGATTATGCGCTGTGATAAAAGCCCTGAATGTTGCGTCATAGGAGGCCTGTGGGTGTGTCGTCACAGCAGACTAGAATGTCGAGGCACCAGAAGAGATGTTGTGTGTGTTGTCGCATGAGACTGGGTGCTGTGTCATTACTGCAAACCGAAAGCTCTGTCATTCTAAGAGAACCCACTGTTATGTGGTTGTAGCACACCCACTTTACTCTGCCACTTTAAGGGATGATCTCTGTGCTATTACAAGGGCTTGCGTCCTGTTTTATAATATGAAAGCAGTGTCCTCATCAGATACCTGAATTCTGTTTTGTTTCAAGATACCCGAATGATTTGCCATTATAAGAGACTCAAATGTGTCCCATATAGTAATACCTGAGCTCTGTCTCATTGAGAAATCTGTAGGATGTGTTGTGATTAGATGTGGGCAGTGCATTCTGTGCCATTTTGAGGTACTTGGACAATGAGTTGTTATAAAAGTCGTGCGTGCTCCTGCAACAGAGACCTTTGTGTTAAGTCTTTATAAGTTCCTGAACTCTGTGTCGCTATGAAGTACCTAGAAACGGTGTCATTTTGAGGTATGCGAACTTTGTGTCATTATGTGGTACCTGAATTCTGTGTTGTTATTGGGTACCTGGATGATGCATTGTTATAGAATGCCTGAGATAAGATAAGATGTTGAGATAAGAGACCTGGCCATTATGTAGTTATAAGGCTCATGAACTCTGGGCGGTTATGAGGTACCTGAGAGGTGTGTTGTTAAAAGGTACCTCCACGATGTGTCATTATAAAAGGCATGAGTGCTCTCACTGTAAGGCACCTACGTATTATGCTATTGTAAAACTCCTCAACTTTGTGTCATTATAAGGGACCTGAATGATGTGGCATTATCAAAGACGTGATTGCTCTCATTATATATGAGATGAGGTACACCTACCATACATTCTAAGGATTCGCAAGTCAGGGAGGGTTCCGTAACCATATAGAGGAACAAGGCCAAATTTCTAATTCCTTTATAAAGTCATGGAACTCTGGGTGACATGACTTGCAATCTCCACATAATGTACTACAGCTGTACTTTATTTCTTATAGTACATGGTTATACCATCAGCCTTCCCACAGACCACTTAAATACTTGCTGTGTTGCTCTTTCATATGAAAGATATAGGATGTTTGCAAACATGAAGAATAAAAGTAGAATCTATAATGCAAAATTAAACACCCCATAAAGAAGTTATATATTTGTTGCAACAGGATATGGGATTCAGCTTTTTGCAAGTCAGATTTAAAAAATGCTGTGACTTAGCACGCATAGAAACATGCAGAGTGATTCAATATTTCCCATAATTAAAGAAGTGGGGGAAAAAAACACCTGATGCCATAAATGTCTAATTTCTGCTGGTCACTGTTCATCTAGAAAAAGACAACAGAAGAAGCAAAAGGCAAACTTTGTTTTTGCTGTTTAAACTGCAGCTGCAATTATGCTCCATGACTTGCCTTTCATTCAGGTCCTGGCCGCAGTCATTGTAACATCAGAATTAAACTGTCATTAACCTATTACAGTGGACCCGCTATGCCATTTCTTTATTACAAGCGACTTAAGATGTCACAAATCATTTGTAGTAAGGAAATTGGGGACAGGCTTTTTTGCAGGGATTACTGGCTCCTCCCATGTATTATGCGGGACCTGTATGCTGTGTTGTTCTAAGAACCCTGGCTGTTGTGTCTTAATAAGAGACATGAATGTTGTGCGAGTATCAGAAACCTCCGCACTGTGCTACGGTGTCTCGTTAAAGTGCTTGGAGGTTGTGTGAATGTTCGCTTCTTTCTGACCCACATAAACCCCTGAAGCCAGCCTTTCTGCGTGCCATGCGCATCTCCACTCACACTAGTTGGCACTACACAACGTAGGTGTCTTTTTTCGCCTCAGAATAGGATGTGTTATGGTGCAGAGAGGATTTATCGTGCCACAGTGTGTTTCCTATTAGCACATATTACATCCATCATTGACGTGTCACTCAGTTCGGCATTTTTCTTTTTCTGCGTTCGGATGCTAATTTCTAATCAGTGACTGAAGGTGCAGTCTGCTGAAGGCGATGCAGCTTGTAAGGGCAGCTTGCTACATCAGATGACTCTCTGTGAACCTTCATGTACACAAGGATGGATCTAGTCCTCACACCTGTGCAGCGCACAAGAGCGAAGCCCGCTGTCTGTTCCTGCTCCAAGCCATTCCTTTGGGTACGGTCTCACGCCCTCCCAATTCCAGAAAAATGAAGCTGTTGCGTTGCTCTAGTCAGGCCGCCCGTCACATCTTTCTCTGGAGCCCAAGCTTTATATTTTTGGGGATTTTATACTTCAAAAATGAAGCATCGCTCCCTATTTCTCTGGAAAGTGTAAGATGTGGCATGTGGCGTCAGTACGGGTGAATGGAACCAGGTGTGAGGAGTGCGCAGAGAACGGATGAATGTCTGAAGCTGCCGCTGCTCGATGTGAGCATTCCCTGCTGGTGTGCGCGCATCATGCACGGCTTTCATCTTAATGGCTGCATATGCTTGTGGTGGGAAAGAAACCTCCTTGTAACAGTCATTTACCAGTATGTGTGGGAAGATGTGGCTTATGAGATATATATGTATATATGTATGTATGTATATATATATATATATATTCACTGAAAAAACCATAGGTTTCAGGGACGTTATAGTTAGTTGGACATTTCACTCGTACAAAACCAGAGAAATTCCACCGTTATAGCTAGTTCAGCTAACTATAAATCGCGCCCCCGCAATGCACTGCTGATGACGTCACATATTACATCATTCATGACATGGTCAGTGACATCACTGATGACATCTCAAATGACATCACTGATGACATCATCCAGTGACTGTGTGTTTCTATAAAGTTTAAATATGTTTTATATATATGCCAAGGTGTATTGAAGAATGAGTGGGTGTATAAGTGTCTGGATGGAGGATTTAGTAGGTGCGGGAGTGACTGTATAAGTGAGTGATTAAATGTGTCTTACTGAATGCATGGGTTAGTGACTAAACTGTGTGAATGTCTATCAGTCTGTCTGTTGTTGTGTAAGCTGCTGCATGGGTTGGTCAGTAGCTACATGAGTGTCTATATGGGTTATCGATTGGTTGCCTGAGTATTTGTATGGGTGCCTGAGTGTGTGTGTGTGGGTGGGTGGGAGGTGTGTGACTCTGTGCATAGATGTGTGAGTGGTTGATTCACTGGGTGTATGGGTTCAAGAGTGCATGTGGAAACAGCTGTATGGGTGGGTGAGTGTGTGTATGGGTGTGTTGGTGAGTGAATGGATCTCTCAGTGGTACATGTCGAAGTAACTACATATGTAAAAGGCAGTGTATGTGAGAGTTGGAGTATATAAATGACTATACGTGAGAGTCGGTGATTGTGAGAGTGGCTGTATGGATGAGTGTGTACTTGTATCAGTGATTGTGTAAGAGAGTAAGTATGCGTTAGTATCTGTATGAATAAGTGATGTGGTGTGTGTAAAACTGTATAGGTGAGTAAATGGAAGTGTGATTGATTCTTTGCATGACTGACTAGGTGTGTGAGTAACTCTGGATGAGTGGTGGTGTGTGAGTGTCTGTATAGGTGTATGAGTGCATATGATAGTGCTGTATTAATGTGTGACTGCATCTATGAGTGGCTGTATGGGTGAATGAGTGGACGCGTGTGTAGACCTAGGAATCAGTGAGTGGGTATGTAGTAACTGGTATTGGTGTGTCTATGGTTTCGAAAATGGTAGTCTGTATTTTAGAGTGGGTGTATCAAAGGTTATATTAGGGTGTGAGGAGGTCCATCAGATTATCACGTGGATGATGTCATCAGTGATGTCACTGACCATGTCATGAATGATGTTAATATGTGACGTCATCAGCAGTGCATTGCGGGGGCGCGAGTTATAGTTAGCTGAACAAACTATAACGGTGCAATTTCTCTGGTTTTGTACGAGTGAAATGTCCAACTAACTATAACGTCCCTGAAACCTATGGTTTTTCCAGTGAATTTCTAAGGTTTTTTAAATGCTAATTTCTAACTATAACGTGCCTGAAACCTATGGTTTTTTCAGTGAATTTCAAAGGTTTTTTAAATACTAATTTTTATCTATAATGTCCCTATTAAGTCCCCTTGAATCCTGAGGGTCCCTGGGGGCCAACTAGCCCACCAGGTACCTCCAGTAAGCGCCACAGAGCTGCGTTGCAGAGTGGTCTAAAAAGGGGCGTGGCCTCGGACCACCTCTCTGCAACGCAGCTCTGTGGCACTTACTGGAGATACCTAGTGGGCTAGTTGGCCCTTCGAGACCCTCAGGATTGAACGCGACTTAATCCCCTAATTTACAATGCGCCAGGGGGCACATTTGCACACTTGTTTTGTTAGGCCCCGCCCCCTCCCTGCACCACTGTGCAAACGCGCCCCCTGGCGCATTGTAAATTGGGGAATTAATTCCCCTTGAGTCCTGAGGGTCCCTGGGGCCCAACTAGCCCACCAGGTACCTCCAGTAAGCGCCACAAGGCTGCGTTGCAGAGAGGTGGTCCGAGGCCACGCCCCTTTTTACACCTCAGGGGGTCCCTGTGGGACACCCTGAGCAGGCCTAGGGGGTCAGGGTGTTTCTACCCTGCCCCCTTTTCTTGGTTTTTACGTTTTTTTTTCTGATTTCTTGTGACTTGGTTACCGAGTCACAAGATGGCTGCCAACACTTCCTGGTTTGGAGTGTTGGCAGCCAATTAGAATGAAGCTCGTGGTCGGGAGGGTTCGCGAATCCACCGCGGCCATAGATATCGAAACTTTTTCTTTCTTTAATTTCTCAGCAACTACTGAACGGATTTACACCATTTAACAACAAGCATTGAAAATGCAATAGGTCTCGCCTTTGATTAAGTTAAAGCCATTTGCTTTGCTAATGGTATTGTATAGCAAAGCAAATGGCTTTAACTTAATGAAAGGCGAGACCTATTGCATTTTTAATGCTTGTTCCTATTGGTCACGGTTAGTGTCCAGGTCCTGAACGCAGATTCTACACGATATACGGGACACACAACTTAGTTTTCAAATATAAGTCCGGAACGTGAGACGCGAACAACGAGGTTGAAAAGAGAAGCAATGAATAATTATATATATATATATATATATATATATATATCATGAACTGCCAGAACCGCCGAAAGCCTTGGAAGGAGGTCATGCCCACTGACACTCAGTTGTGCTATTACTAATTGGATTGGAGCTGGTCACTCAGACTCACTCCAGCGGGTATGTGACTAAAAATATGGCAATAACGGCAGAACAAGGGGTAAATGTTTAATTTTTAATAAGAGATACTGTCTTCGTGGTGATAAAGTTTGAGATCTGTGAGAAAATGTTACCAAATGAAAGTAGGCACCTTTTACAAATTAAGCACTGCCCAGGACCGAGGCACTTTGCCCTAGTGACAAGGATTGATATGGTAACCATGCCTATATATAACTCTGTGCTTCTTCTGGAGGTGATGTTTTCATTAAGACATGTATATCCTCACCACCTTCAGAACTTAATTTGTGCCGGTGTTTGCAGGAGGTGAGCATCAGCACTCCTTTTTGGGGACCTGATTTATTTTTCAAAATCAGACTTTGAGGGAGAAAGAAGGAGGACGAAAATGATAGGAAGCAGTAACTAAGGGAGAAAGCAGGGATAAAAAAGAGCCTGCAAGAGTGAGCTAAAGTGACAGAAAGCCTGGAGTGCTGGAAGAAGGAGGTCTGAGGTAGATCTAAGACCAGGCAGCCTTGGTATTCGGCAGCACCTAAGGAAGAACTTATGGCCTCTGCATTTATTTATTTACAAATTGAGCAGTGTATAACCCCTGCCCTCTTCCTCGTCCCCAGTGGCGTAATGCAAAATGATTCAGCTCCCCTACAGAATGTGATGCCCCCCCCCCCCGAGTCACCCATATCTCACATACATTCATTGGCCTTAGACTGAATTGGGGAGTGGAGGCTGAAAGACTGGGGGCCCCTTGAGGGGTTGAGATGCTCCATGCCACGCAGAGGCCTTCCACGCCTGCTCGTCCCATTCATTACATGGTAGATGTCCAATGGAACTAGTTCTGCTCTTCCCGGTACAATTGCCCCTACGCTGCCGCCGTGTTTACAAGTTATTACTCTGCTCCTGTTGAGTTCCTGAAATCCTTTCCTGTTCTACACCACCGCATTCCTTCCTTCTCGCTGATGGTCACTTATTACATGCATTAGTGCTGGACTCCAGCTGGCGGGTTGTACCTTCTGATTGGAGGCCGCATTAGATCCTCTACGACTTGTTAGTTTTCCGCCCTTTTGCCGACGGCCTAATTTCCAGTGTGGTTCGATTACAACTGGCATTGAGGAAGGCGTGCATGGCGTGACGGTAGAGTGGCGGCCGGGGACTGTGACGTGGGGGGCGCACGCGCACCGACAGATGAGCGCGAGGGCAGCAGGAGTGGACACACAGGGCCTTTATCAGGAGACAGAATGGGGGCCTGTCGTGCCTGCTGCATCTGCCATAAAGGAACCGCTTGTGACCACTTGAGCTGACACAGCTGGTCCACGGGTGAAATCTGCAGCTGTCACATGATCAAATCTCAAAGGGCAGCCGAGTTAAGAGTATTCCGGAGGCCTGGGAGAGCCCAGGAAACCGAGGGGCATCCACTCTCAAATTAGAAATGAACCACAGTGAGAGGATCAAAAAATGCAAGAAATGCAGAACCCTAATGACCTTTATTCCTGGCACTAGCCAAAGAAAGTGGAGGGAGGAGAGTCCTGCCACAGACCTGGACGCCCTTCACCACCTAGCCTTGTGGAAGACAGAGGGATGGTATAAATGTGGCCTGAGTGCCCGAAGACCCACTTGAAGAGCTGATCCCCCTGGGTCAGGGATCGCTCCATCCTGACCATGCACTATAGTCCAGTGATGCCTTCCTACACGTGGAGCGCCTGCTGCACCAGTTGGGGTTGAGTCACTAAACCTGCAGGCATGTCTGGCAGGGGCATAACGCAGGTGCAGGGGAGCCCAAACCCTTCTAGGGGGCCACAATTCAGCCAAACACCAATTAATATCTCTAAGATACAGGAGAGTGGGGGGCCGAGCCCTTATCACATTCTGCAGGAGGACACCGTCATTTTGAGTTGCGCCACTTATTTCAGGTACGTCACTTGACGAACCTCACAAGACATCATTCCTCGTTTTTGGAGTTATGATGACATTTGTTATGCAACTCTCTGTTACTAACAAAGTATTGTGGTCAACAGACCCACACATACATTTTCCATTGGATTGATATGTGCACTGGAGCCTGCAGACGGCTGTTAATGCAACTCCCGCTCAGCGCTCTCTGATTTGTTAATTAAATCAATGAGCGCTGACAGCGGATGGATGGGAGTCATCAGCTGAAAGGAACTTAAAGATTTGAAATGACAAGGTGAAATTGACAAGGATTCCCTACATTCATTTTGTTAACGATGCTTCTACAAAGCTGTCTGTTGTAAACATTGATGTTTACATTCTTGTTTCATATAGGGGACAATATGTTCAGTGAAGGGACCCCATTCAAAATTGACATTCATGGTGCACACAGCTGACTGGGCCGTCTTTCTTGGACAGGATCAGATATAGATGAGCTAGATCAGGATGGATGGTGTGCTATTTCTTCTAAAATGCTACTAGTATTCTTTTCAAGCCTGTGCAACTCTCAGAGAAGTGTTGCACTTTACATTCAAGGAATCATCGGATTTAAATATATATATCTCCACCGAAGAAATTACCAGCTCTCACTGGGGTTTAAATCCACCTTAGGATTTATTTGGCACACACAGTACAACAAACGCGTTTCAGCGGCTCACCTTCCTCAGTGATGGACTGTTTTTGAATAAAACAAGGCGCGAATGCGGCGGCCGCCAACACTGAGGAAGGCGATCCGCTGAAACGTGTTTGCTGTACTGTGTGTGCCAAATAAATCCTAAGGTGGATTTAAACCCCCCGTAATTTCTTCTGTGGATGGATGCAATTTGCGAGACTACCCTCTCCACCGTGCACCCGCTTACGAGTGCGAGAACATTGGCAGACTTTGGAGCTATGATATATATATATATATATATATATATATATATATATATATATATTCACTGAAAAAACCATAAGGTTTTAGGGACAGTTATAGTTAGTTGGACATTGCACTCGTACAAAACCCGTGAAATTCCCCCGTTATAGTTAGTTCAGGTAACTATAACTCGCGCTCCACAATGCACTGCTGATGACGTCACATATTACATCGCTCATGACATGGTCAGTGACATCACTGATGACATCACTGATGACATCTCAAATGACATCACTGATGACATCATCCAGTGACTGTGTGTTTCTGTAAAGTTTAAATATTTTTAATATATATAGGGAAAGGCGTATTGAAGAATGAGTGGGTGTATAAGTGTCTGTATGGATGATTTAGTAGGTGCGTGACTAACTCGATAAGTGAGTGATTAAACGTATCTTACTGAATGCATGGGTTAGTGACTAAACTGGGTGAATGTCTGTATCCGTCTGTCTGTTGCTGTGTAAGTGGTGCATGGGTTTGTGAATAGCTACATGAGTGTCTATATGAGTTATTGATTGGTTGTCTGAGTATCTGTATGGGTGCCTGAGTGTTTGTGTGGGTGGGGTGTGTGCGACTCTGTGCATAGATGTGTGAGTGGGTGATTCACTGGGTGGATGGTTTCAAGAGTGCATCTGTGATAGACTGTATGGGTGGGTAAGTGTGTGTAAGAGTGTGTTAGTGAGTGAATGTATGTCCCAGTGGTACATGTGTGAGTAACTACATATGTGAAAGGCAGTATATATGTGTGTTGGAGTATATAAATAGCTATAAGCGAGAGTGTGTGATTGTGAGAGTGACTGTATGGATGAGTGTGTGCTTGTATCAGTGATTGTATAAGAGCGTAAGAATGTGCTAGTATTTGTATGAGTAAGTGAGCTGGTGTGTGTATAACTGTATAGGTGAGTAAATGGCAGTGTGTTTAATTATTTGCATGACTGACTAGGTGTGTGAGTACCTCTATGGATGAGTGGCGGTGTTTGAGTGTCTATATAGGAGTATGAGTGCATATGATAGTCCTGTACTGAGTGACCATAAGTATTAGTGACTGTACGGGTGAGTGAGTGGATGTGTGTGTGTAGACCTAAGAATCAGTGAGTGGGTATGTAGTTTTTGGTGTTAAAGTGTCTATGGTTTTGAGAATGGCAGTCTGTAATTTAGAGTGGGTGTATCAAAGGTTATATTAGGGTGTGAGGAGGTGCATTAAATTCTCACATGGATGATGTCATCAGTGATGTCATTTGAGATGTCATCAGTGATGTCATCAGTGATGTCACTGACCATGTCATGAGTGATGTAATATGTGACGTCATCAGCAGTGCATTGCGGGGGCGCGAGTTATAGTTACCTAAACTAACTATAACGGGGGAATTTCACGGGTTTTGTACGAGTGCAATGTCCAGCTAACTATAACTGTCCCTAAAACCTTATGGTTTTTTTCAGTGAATTTCTAAGGTTTTTTAAATGCTAATTTCTAACTATAACGTGCCTGAAACCTATGGTTTTTTCAGTGAATTTTAAAGGTTTTTTAAATGCTAATTCCTAACTATAACGTGTCTGAAACCTATGGTTTTTTCAGTGAATTTCAAAGGTTTTTTAAATGCTAATTCCTAACTATAACGTGTCTGAAACCTATGGTTTTTTCAGTGAATTTCAAAGGTTTTGTAAATGACAATTTTTAAATGTATTAATTGTTATATTTATTTTTTTGATACTGATTTACAACATTTTTTAAACTATTTATTTTTAGATATTTTATTTTTAAATTACAT
This sequence comes from Calotriton arnoldi, assembly GCA_963921515.1. NCBI lineage: Eukaryota > Metazoa > Chordata > Amphibia > Caudata > Salamandridae > Calotriton > Calotriton arnoldi. The sequence goes on from CAWUFW010000182.1 coordinate 4,839,706, forward strand.
TGTAATTACATTATACATTACATTACAAAATATACTTTCTCAGAATGAATTACTTTAGTTTAAATACTTTGCAAATAGGCAATAGACTTTTAAATACAGTAGTTACAGTTGTTGCAATGGGCAACACAATTTCAAAAACAAAGCAATATTGAGCTCAATGTGAATTTCTAGTTAAATGCAATTAGTTACTTTATGGATTACTTTTCGAACCACAGGACTGGATCCTAGATTCAGTCCTGGGACATCTCCTGTAAACAGTTGAGTAAAAGCGTTTTGGTTACAGTAGTGATTTTTAAGGAATATTATTGTATTTTAAAAGTTGACACTTAGAAACTTTTTCATATAGAATCACCAATGTTATCCTATGGGAGGAAATTCACTTAGCAGGTAAGTAGTGTTATCGTTACTTTTTCTTACTCAGTGGTGGATCCTGGAACCAGCGCTGGTGCATCTCCTGTAAATAGTTGAAAGAATGCGTTTAAGTCACACATACGATTTTTAAGGAATATTTGTAGTTTGTGAAAATCGACACTTTGAAACTTTTCTGCTGAAAACCAGACAATGGATTCCTATGGAAGGAAATTCAAGTTACTGGTAAGTACGGTTAAAATTACTTTTCAGGATCAGTACTGGGCTGAAAGATGCAGCACTGAGGTCTCTCCTGATAACAGGTGAGTAAATCGGAATTCGTATTTCGGCTGATTTTAGAGGAATATTATAAAGTTCCAAAACTCCACACTTTGAAGAATTTCCAAGTGAAACCAGTCAATGTTAGCCTATGGAAGGAAATTCAAGTTACTGGTAAGTACGGTTAAAATTACTTTTCAGGACCAGTACTGGGCTGAAAGATGCAGCAATGAGGTCTCTCCTGATAACAGGTGAGTAAATCGGAATTCGTAGTTCGGCTGATTTTAGAGGAATATTTGCACAATGGTGAAGAAAGGGGTGGGGCCTAAGGTGACATGTCTGCAAACACGCCCTGTGGCGCGTTTTAAGTTGGACAATTAATTCCTCCTCAATCCCGAGGGTCCCTAGGGGCCAACTAGCCCACCAGGTACCTCCAGTATGCGCCAGGGGGCTGCGTTGCAGAGAGGTGTTCAGAGGCCACGCCCCTTTTTACAACACTCTGCAACGCAGCTCCGTGGGGCTTACTGGAGGTACCTGGTGGGCTAGTTTGCCCCTAGGGACCCTCAGGATTGAAAAGGAATTTATTCCCCATCTTCAAAACGCGCCACGGGGCCTGTTTGCACACATGTCACCTGAAGCCCCGCCCCCTCCCTTCACCACTGTGCAAACGCGCCCCGTGGCGCATTTTAAGTTGGGGGATTAAGTCCCCTTGAATCCTGAGGGTCCCTGGAGTCCAACTAGCCCACCATATACCTCCAAAAAGCGCCACAGAGCTGCGTTGCAGAGAGGTGTAAAAAGGGGCGTGGCCTCTGTACACGTCTCTGCAACGCAGCCCCCTGGCACATACTGGACGTTCCTGGTGGGCTAGTTGGCCCCCAGGGACCCCCAGTATTCAAGGGGAATTCGTTCCCCCTCTGCAAACGCGCCAGGGGGCGCGTTTTGCAGAATACTGCGGTCGGTTTTTTTTTTTCTAGTTTTTTTTTTAATGGGAGGGGGGCTGCGTGGCCCCCCTTCCCTTGCCCACTCTTGGCCCCGGGGACCCCATCCCCGGGGCCTGAGCATTTTTTTTTTTTTTTATTTAAAAAAAAAAACGGAAGAGACGCGTGGCCCCCTTCCCTGGGCCTGTATTGGCCCCGGGGACCCCATCCCCCGGGGCATGGCCTCGATTTTTGATTTTTTATTTGGAGGGGGCTGCGTGGCCCCCCCTCCTCAGGCCATTTAAGGCCCGGGGACCCCATCCCCGGGGCCGGCCTTACACCTTTTTTTCTTTTTTTTAAATTTGGGGAGGGGGGCTGCGTGGCCCCACTCCCTGGCCACTATGGCCCCGGGGACCCCATCCCCCGGGGCCTGGCCTCAGGTTGGGGACTGTGGGGGGTCCCCAATCCCCCACAGTCCCAGCCGGCTCCCCGCCTCCTGCGCGAGCCGGCATTGCTTTCCACATGGGGAGCAGCTAACATGCTGCTCCCCATGTGGAAAAGCAATCAGCTTTGGATATTGGAAGCGAGAGCAGGTTTACTGCTCTCTGTTCCAATATCCAAAGCAAGTTTGCAATGACAGGGCGGGAGCCGCGAGGCTCCCGTCCTGTCATTGCAAACAGCAGTGTCCCGGGGGTAGGCACCCCGGGACACTGCAGGAGCCGGCCCTGGGGGTGGCGGTCCCCAGGGCCATCACTGGCTCCAGGAGGGGGCCGCGCGGCCCCCTCCCCACATTTTCAAAGCCCCGGGGAGGTGGTGGTCCCCGGGGCTTCGGAGGTCCAAAACGGACCCCCATTTTTAATTTTTAGTGCCCCGGGGAGGTGGCGGTCCCGGGCGTGTGGGGGGGCTGGAGCCCCCACACAGGTTAAAAATAAAAAAACAGAAGCCCCGGGAGGTGGCGGTCCCCGGGGCAGCGGGAGGGCAAAGAGCCCTCCCGCACCATTGTTTGTTAAAGCCCCGGGGGTGGCGGTCCCCGGGGCTTGGGGGCCCTTAGAGGCCCCCATACATAAATTTAACCTCCCCCCCACCATGCCCCCGGGACTTGGCCCACCCGGGGGCAAGTTAGCATCGAAGCGCGGAGACCGCGCTTCGATTTTCGGCAGGATCCGCGCACCCTGAGCGCATCCTGCCGATTTAAAAAAAAAAAAAAAAAAAAAAAAAAAAAAATATGCTTTTTTTTGCCCAGGGGGTCCTTGTGGGACCCCCTGAGCAGGCCTAGGGGGTCAGGGTGTTTCTACCCTGCCCCCTTTGTGCGCTTTGCGCACTTGTTTCTGTCCCTCGGTTCTACCGAGGGACAAAATGGCTGCCAACACTTCCTGAATCGGAATGTTGACAGCCAGCTGACAGCCAATTAGCATGCAGCTCGTGATCGGGAGGGTACGCGGACCCTACTCGGCCATAGATATATATGTGACTTTACTTGTGAATTTCTCAGGAACTACTGAACGGATTTACACCATTTAAGCAAAAGGCACCAGTCTGAACCAAGGGCTACCTCTGTGCCTAATTTGGTGTAATTCCGTTCAGCAGTTCGGGCTGTAGCTGCGACTAAAGGTTCCTATGGAAAAATGAATGGGGAAAACGCGTTTTGGGACCCCCTTTTTCTCGGCCCCCGCTTGACGAATCAACCCGAGACTTTCAGGGTAGGAGCCGAGCGGAGCGCCCAACAAGTTGGAAACTTTCGCGAAGATTCGTCAACCGGCGCCAACGTTATTTCAAATAGAATGTCGCGGATTTCCTATGGATAATAGGTCCTAACTATAACTATCTACTGGCGACCGCCAGTAGATAATATATATATAATATATATATATATATATATATATATATATTCCCACGATGAATCCACAAATACGAAAAGATTCTCGAGCCATTCTGGTAAGGGGGGTAAATTTCTTTATTTGGCGTATATATATATATATAAATCCCTTGTTGTTAACGAGAAGTGGAGTGATTTGAGAACATTTTATGGCGTAGCAGCAGAATCACAAGCACGAGGTCATGCGCATACACCAGTGCAGTCTGATAGAGACAGATTACAGAAACAGCGTGTGATGGGGCAGTGATAGAAGGCACAATATTAAGATGATACTAGAAAGCACAGAGCACAGTTTTGTTCATGTTGTTTATTTATGTTCAGAGAGCTAAAAAATAAATAGCTCCCAATCGCCAGGTATTTTGGTCAAGGCTGAATCCTGGATTGTAATACCGGTCTCTCGTTTCCAAAGTATAGTCACTAGATCACAGATGACCATCTCAGCATCCATGAGACTGTGGTCCTAGAATAGCAAACACTGCCAGTCTATTCTCTTCCAGTGGGGCTCAAGGAATGGTGTAATTTCTCAAAGATCAGAGTGGTGGTGGAAGTGACACTGTACTCCTGTTAAACCCAAAAAACTCGCAGAAAGGAACATCATATTGCCTTTACCCAGTCAGTACATCTTACATTAGTTTTTTAGGTCTTGTTTACATACAGCTAAAAGCTGTCTATTTGCAAAAGAACTCTTGTGGACCATACCATAAATGTAGTGGGCTTACAGTCCACCTATTGCTTACCATTGACTGGCTCTATTGTCACTCTTATTTGTTTGCTTCTTATTCGATGGCTTATCTTCCTCTTCTTGTGTTTGACCCTATCCTGAAACTTGGTTTCTCTGCCATCCTTTTGACTGGCTGACTTGTATCCTCCCAGTGCTCACTTTTCGGGAACTTAGTTTATTTTTAATTTAAGCACTCCATGGGAGTGCATGTTTTTTCTTGCTCTCCCTTTTATGCTCCTCTGAACAGAATATGATCGTACCAAAGGGGGTCTGGGATTGGTTGGGCCAGGTGACAGAATTCCACACAGAAGTTGAGCAAAGCTTATTTTACTGGGCAATGATAACGTTCCATCCAAATAGAAAAAAAATTCTTCGATCTAGGAATTATGGCACCATAATGGGGTGTTGCTCAATTTTGGAGAGGAACCCCCTTACTGTGGGTGGGTAGCAATCACATATAGTGTTTGTGTAGGGTTACAGAAAACTACATTTACAAAGGTAAAGGATGACCTAAGAAATGCAAGGAAATCTGGGACTCCTCTGGGACATATTGTGGGCGCACATAAACCAAATCTAGTATATATTGTACGTCTAGATGTTGGTACTTTTTGAATACACCTAGGTCATCAAATGCTGTGCTGGGCAGTACTCATCCTATTATCTGTGCTGAAGTGCAATACAATTTTAATTATTGTGTTTGAAAAATAGCCTTTTCACAGAATCACTGCTATACATACCTCTGTAGAAAGACCATTACAACTGATAATCAACTGTGTGTGCTTTCGTGACATACTATGTCAGAATGGGCAAAAACATAGGATTTTAATTGCGAGATACGGTCTTAAAACCTATCTCGGCCACGTGCACGTAGTATATTTCCATGTGCGACCAAAGGGTGCATGTGACTGCTCGAGGAGAGGCTCTGAATTGTTAGATTTCCCCAGATGTGTACATATTATTGATGTATACATTTACTACTAATCCAGATAAGGAACATGATTGTACATCCTTACTGTTATATCTTGTTTTGATATGGTCTGAGAACAACTCACTCAAGTCTGTGGCTTGCTGTGTTTGTCTAATAGGTGAGCTATCTTTGTGTAATATTTTGCTGCTGAAATTGTTTCTATCTTAAAATCCTACCCAGAGCAGTGACGCACTGTGTAAAATATTTCTTCTGTGAATGGCTGTCACCGTGGTGAATTATTTGGTGGTAAAGAAAACCTCACCCAGTCCCGTGTGCTCGCTATGTAAATCTTTGGGTTAAAAATGGAAGGCAAGTTAAATACATTAGACGCATTAGTATAGGCCACCCTGCTGTGAAATGCCATGTTGTTAATAACCAGACTAGTTTTGTGTAAACGGTCTTGCAGTGACTTCCCAATACCACCACAGATCGTTGTCACAGTGCCTACAAGCGTTTCAGGACCTATTTCTGATTTGAACAAAATTCCATACAATGCATGTGATAAATCATGTAATGTCCTATATTTCCCTCTTAACAAGTGCACCATTGAACACCTCGTATAACATCTGCTAGAAGATTATTATCCTTTAACCCTCATCAACATTGCCATCTATTTCATAAACGGGCAGCACTCTCACAGGCGTCGGCTCGTGATTGGTTGATGCGGTTTTGTGGAGCCACTCTGCATGATTGCTTCAAACCTCATTAGCACTCAGGCATTAGTTGGAAAAATCTCATCCACTTCATAGTGTATTGATTGTACACGTCATCAGATCTCTTCTGCCTTTGAATATCCAGTCAACATCTTCTCTATTACTTCCCACAATACCTTGAGATTCCATAATGTTACTATCTTTCAGACATTTAAAGGGATATTCCACTGACCACACCCCCACCTCACCAAGCATCCCTTTGCTGCATGGCCGGACCGGGAACTGAAACCAGCCTACCAACTGTAAACTACATCCAAAATCATCTCTTCTGTTTGGTGATACTTTCAGATCGATTAAATAAATGTCATTCTACCACTGAATTTCACCATGAATAACTACTCAGTGAATCCCCCAAAATGTGTATTTTTTGTAAAGGAACGGAGAACCTCAATGCTGTGGTACTGCACCGTGCTTCCAAACCGTATTCAATAGTTTGTGTTCCCTTAAAGCTAAAGTCTGCCTCCATTGCTGTTCACTAAAGGTCACTAACTTCGGTATCCCTAACAACACATATTCTTAGACCACAACAGATATATCTTCATTTGCACGGGCCAAGAAGAGTGGCCGGAGTTTTTCAGCGCTAGTGCCAAGATTATGGAATCCCATCCAGTGCCGTTGAGACTACCGGAGGAAACCCTGCCTGTTAGGAAAAAGACACACACATTCCACCTCTCATGCCAGTGTGCACTTTTTAATGAAACAAACACAACTTATGAATATGTTGTTAATAATATAGGCTATGTACATTTTAGAACCCAACCAAATGTTTTTAGCGTGACTGTAACGTAAGCAGCACTGTTATATGTGCAACTCAGACCATGCATTGACCATTGGTGTCATTCATGAGGTCCTACGTTTGTGCTCCTCCGCACACTTTTATGTCCCCGGTTAAGCAATATGCAAAAAGAGAAGGGAAAGATTGTGCGTGTCCCTACCTTGCACCCATGCCCAAAGTCGCATGACTACTTGCATCCTCTTTATCTTGGTAAATGCTCCCTCAGAACAATCTCTGGGCAATCTAACCCTACAGGGCTTCCAGCCCAATCCATTGAGTGCAAATAAATGAAAGCTTTTCAAATACTTGATTATTCCTGTTTCATGTGCATGCTCAAAGAATCTCTTTGTCATCAGCACAGCAGGATTCCTTAGGACATATTGGATGTGTGTGTACTTGAGTGAGAAGACAGGAGCGTGAGCAATTCCAATGTATTCTATTGGAAGCAGGTATTTGGAGGGTCAGCTCTGCCTTCCTGTGGTGACCAGACATGCATTGATCTCAGTTGACGTTGTTTCACAGCCCTACTCAATGACCCGTTCCTTGATTCATTGAGAGATACGAGTTCTTGTTTATGCTCTGGGACTATTTTGTCCTATTTGTTCTGACAGGTTGATTCGGTTTGATTTGCACTGTTGACTATTCAGCCCTGGAGAGCTATAGGAGGCAGATGGGCATTGACAAAAAACATGTTGGCTTTCGATGGCAAGAAATGTGAACTCAATGCTGGACTGAAGCCGAGGTTCACGTGGGAGGACGAGATGCGTTGACGGCCATGACCTCCCTGTGGCACAGTGATAGACTGGCAGAGGTCTCCAACCTGACCGGGTTCTCCAAATGGGCAAAAATAGGCATTGAGCATTTGGGGGACGTGTGGAGAAATGGATCTTTCATTTCCTTTGATTTCCTGAGACAAGAATTTGATCTAGCAATCTCCCAGACACTTGATTATTATAGATTGGGGCATGCCCTCAGAGTGCACATCCAGGAGGGAACGACTCTACCTGATTCTTCTCCCCTGGAGGACCGTCTGTTAGCGGACCCAATCCCTCAAACAGGTGTCTCAGTGATCTATAAAAAGCTAATGAATAACTTCCCGGACCCACTGGGGCCCTTGAGGGCATTGTGGGTAGATGACCTGGGCGATATCACCGATGAGAAATGGATGGAGGCCATTCAGGGTCCTCGAGAAATAGCGATTCGGGCACGGTTTAGGCTAATACAACTTAAAATCCTCCATAAAACATATTTCCCCCGCACCTTACTTCATAAAATGGGAACTGCGAGAGACTCCCTGTACATGATTGAGTGTGGACAGATGTTTTCCTTTTACCACATCCTTTGGGAGTGCCCACTGATACGCCGATATTGGGGAGAAGTAACCGCAATTATGTTGCATATACTTTCAGTAGAAGTCCCACTTGAGTCGAAACGGCTACTTCTGATGATACAAGGGGAGGAAGACTTGCCCAGACACGCCCGGATATGGTTAGCACTGGCGGTGGGGGTTGCCAAGAGAAATATTGCATGGAGGTGGGGGACGCGGCTCCTGCTGTCGGTGGCAGATTGGGAAAAAGACCTAGACTGGTGTCAAAGGGCAGAAGAAGTGGTGTATCGCAGTAGGGGATGCACCAAAAAATGGGAAAAAATATGGAACCCATGGCAGGTATATCGGGGAATAAACTTTGAAGGAGGACAGTCTCAAGATGTGGGTTAACTTTCACAGTTAAGATGACGAGGTGTAAATGAAGAAGGCACCCTGTTTTTGTATGTGTATTTTGATTTCAAATGATCTGTCTGTTCTGATCTGTAATGAAGAGAATCGACTTTCTGATGGCATTGTACTGCGATGTATCTCTGTAACTGCTGTGTATTGTTCACTCTGGTATGATGAGCATGTTTAATAAAATGATTTTTTTTTAAATGTGAACTCAACAAAATAAGAAACACTTTACTTACATTTTATCGGAAGAAATATGAATATTCCTCTGATGGGCTCACAGCGGAAGACTTATTTATTGGGACTTCGTTTCATAATTTTGACAGGATATTAGGTGTCCATCCTTGTCGCGCTAGTTGGAGCACATCGAGAATTGTTGTGGGACTCTTTACTGGATAGCTGTTTTTAATGGAAAGGGGAGCGGCATAATTGCCACATAACTTGACTTGACTTTGCATACCATATAATTTAGTCAATTCTGCAGCATAATTTGTTGGCATATTTCCAGTGGCCCTTCCTGTGCTGTAGGCAAAGGGACGCGAAAAGCCTGATTAAAAACCCTGTTTGAGTGACTTGCACCCGAGCAGATGCAGGTGTGTGTGTGTAGTGTCTAAACACATCCTCCACATGAAGGGTGTGGCATCTGCCGCAGTGAAATAAAGGAGCATAAAGTACAGCGAGGCTGCGCATGCCATGTCTCTGCTCAGGTTGGGTCCTGTGGCGTCAGGATGCTATTCAAACCCGGGCTTGCCTTTAAAGATTGCTGTTAGGTTTATAAGTCCCATTGGTTCAAATGAAGCTCCAGACGCGAAGATCCAGAGTGCACTCTTCTGTAAAAGAAAAACCAGAGCAGAGTGTGTCGAGCATTCGCCTAACATGATGCAATCGGACAACCCGGATGTACTCCTATTTAGCAGAGCATATGCAGTCTTCTGTAGAAGGCTCACATCTGAATTGTGTTTTCATAAACCAGGCTCCAGGGTGAATGAAGAAAATGATGATCTTTTTTTCAATAAATATTTTCAGCGTTGACTTTTAAGTAGGAATAAATGGATTTGCCTCCCACATAAAGAAAATACGTTTCAGTAACTAGCAGAAAGGAGGAACAGGGGATCGAAAGAGAGATACAAGTCAAAGTTAGGATACGTGTTTTACTTTTCTTTCAGAGTGGTACTGTTCTTTTAAGGTTACTAAAATATGTTTCGCCTTTTATTGGCCTCGCCAGATTGAGAAATGCTGGTAGCTAACTTAAATGCTCCTATTTACCTATAACGTCGACGCAGTCAAGGAGATATAAAAAGATTTGTTTTTAATTCGTGGTGTTTGAAAAGTCACGCTACTCTGCCATCGGGCCAGGGCTTGCACTACAAAAAGGCCACTATAAAAAGCTTCCTTACAGCATTAGCACAAGCAGCCTTAAGGAGGCGCTAGATCACAAGAAATGTCAATCTTGTTCCTGGAGTAGGGAGATCCGAACATCTTTTCACCATTTGCTTCGCACCAAATCCTGGCTGTATAGGGTACGTGATCTTATACTTTGTGGCAACTCCCTCACTGTCCTTTTGGCACCAGTACACAACAAACATGTTTACTTTTCACCCTCATCTGATTTAAAATGTTCTCGATTCTGTTCCTTGGCGGGGCTCGCTAGTGTTTGACATCTCCGGTCACTCTGTTGATTTCGTCCAGCATTTTGCGATAATGACAAAGAGCTAGAAAGCCTGAATGCACATAAAGGCCTTATTGACGGCGCTTGTGTTTAGCTTTCAGCCCTGAATGGTCACATTATGGGGGGACTGAATGTACTTCTTATGCTGAAGCCTTGACACTGGGCAGCACCATATCATGAGACTGCCCGCCAGCCCTCTAGCACGAGGGATTCACTTAGCGGCAGTGAAATGGGTGAATTCTTAGGAAGGGTTTCCGAGCCTTTCCCTGCCCTTGGCCTTTCCAAATTGAGTGCACGTTGCACAGTCTTTTCCTGCTTGATGGCTGTTTTGGAAATTTGAGCTAATCATTTTCCACATATTATTTGTCTGGAATAATTCATTTGGGCAGTAAAAATTAAATGGATTTGCCAAGAAATGCTGTTTTTGTTCAGTTCAGGTTTCTCATTCTTTCCATTTATCTTCCACTACCTTATTTGATTTATGTGAGTCTGCCTTCAGGTACATTTTTTGATTCGGAGTATTAGGGATTTAGTTGATGTAAAGCAGCATTATATCGAGATGGGGTCCCAGGTTTGGAGTAGTCCTCTTTCTATCTGTGCCAGTGCTGCAAGTAGGCAGGTGCAGGTGGAGCCCATCACCACTCATCTTTGGGGACCTACTGTTATGTTTCCTCAATAAACTTTGAGCTTCAGCAAAAGAGAGAAAAGCACAAAAGGGGGAAGGAGGAGGAAGGGAAAGATGGAAAAACGGCAGCAAAGGGTCAAAGCAGGGATGAAAAAGAACGTGCAAGAGTGAGATAAAGAGGCAGGGAGTGTCTGGTGGTGGGTTAAAAGGGCATGAGGTGGATTCAAGACTGCCCCGTCCTTGTACTCGGCACACCGACATACAGTAGCACCAGGCGCAGGCTTCCGAATAAAAGTTTGAACTCCAGCACTTATTCTTTTACAAATTTAGCGCTGATCTCTGTCATCGTCAGCTGGGAAACTGAGGTTACAGCTGCCAAGTACATGGCTGAGCAGAACCAAGAAGCACAATTATCCGTGTCATGGAGACACATTTCTACTGGAAGGACCTCCTCTCCCATCCTTAGTTTTTGTCTCCTACACCTACCTGCTTCCTTCTTTGGGAGAGGTACACCCTACTCTAATACCTGAAGTTGCTCATTTTTAATGAAAATTACTGCATCGTCAATCCTGAAAATCTGTGCCACTTAGTGCATTTCTACGACGAAATGGAGCCCGTCAATCTCTTATCCACTTTCCAGCTGATGACACTAGTGTAAGAAATAATGGATCATTTGTTGGAATGTGTGATCTTCATCCTTGATGGCTTACATCCTTCTTATGTTCCATTTTATGGATGGTGAAAGGCAACCAATGCAGTTCAGTGGTATACAGTGGGAAAATGAAGACTCAAAAATATAGATTGAAAATAATAAAGAACAAAATATGTGTCTGCAAATATCTTCAAATTATTAAAACTTCCCAAAACACATCCTGTAGAGTGTGTGGTTAGGTTAAATTACTCTTGTAACTCCACTCCTAACATTTTTGGAGGCTAGAGCTTGAGGGTGGTGTTGGGTGTATGTCTAATATTTTGATAGCAGCTTACACTTATGTTTGTGATCTACATTTTTAATCTTTTATTTTGTGGTCTATGCAGTGACATGCCACCACCTATAGCCTGGCTACATGCCACAAGCATGTCTGTCTGCTGGTTTCGCTGATGGGGGTGCTCCTACAGTGGAATACTGTTCACATGACACAGGCCATGCCTGATTCCACACAATTTGGTCAATTAACTGTGCATCCACTTCGTGTTGTCACAACAAATCGAAAAATCTAAGCAGAGGACATCAAACAAATGAGCATTCTAGAGTTCTTATTGAAGATACTGGATTTGACGAAGAGAACTGAAGTACATGCTCCTCTAATGGGTTCCTTTACAAATGTGCCAAAACTGTCATTAAACTCCAACACGGCTTCTGACTTGTTTTTTTTTTAATTAAAAAATTCCCTTATTTATTAAAAATAGGTTGATTGCCCATTTCTTGGTCCAGTGTGACCCTGGCCTTTGTTCAGACTTATTTTCACGCAGTGTTTGATATTTGTAGGGGTGTCTAATGTTGGCCCAGGAAAGTAAAATTCATGCCCTGTTTAAGGAATTGCGCATGAGGTAAGTACATACAGTGTATCAAAACCAGAAAAACGTATTTAAAGAGGGATTACCCAAATAATCTGGGTCAACATTGGAAACTCCCAATATACCTTTGACGTTGCTATTTCAATGTTTCTGCACTTTCAGCACTTTCCCTGGTGAGTCTATACAGAGGCAGATACACTCTAATAAACTAAAATAGCAGATTTACTTGTGAAGCAAATCAAAGATGTAAAATGCTTGAAATCCGGTATTTTGGGGGTGGCCACTGTGGATGTAATTTAATATTATTAATATATGGGGAAATGTACCTCCTGATGTACATTATAAGGATACTGAAATTCACAGAAGAGTTCTGTGACCATATAGCAGACCAAGGCTGAATGCTGACTTCCTTTATGAGGTCATGGAACTCCGAGGTGTCTTGCACTATAATTTTACTGTACATCCGAGAGTACTTTATTCCTCATGATATATGATCACACATCACTTTTCCCACAAACCTCTTAAAACTTTGGGGTCTTGATCCTTTATATGAAACAGATAGTATGGTTGCAGACATGAAGGGTAAAAGCTAAATCTGTTGTCCAAATTTAAATGCATCAGTTAGTAAGTTGTTGCAAAAAAATTTCAAATCAGTTTAATGTAAATCAGATTTTTAAAAGACTGTTTCTGAATGAATAGTAACATTCAAAGAGATTCTTCCTCTCATGTTATGAACTGTAGGCAAAAAATAAATATGATGCCAACAATCTCTTATTTCTGCTGATCACTGTTTGTTTAGAAAAATCGATCATAAGAAAAAAACAGCAATTTCTCACTTTCGTTGTTTAAACTGCAGATGCAGTTATGGTCCATGCCTGCCTTTCATCTTAGCAACTGTCTCTAGTAGCTACTGGCACTAATAATCAGGTGTGTTTTGCTAGCGGTGAGTGCAACTACAAAGAGTTGTATACAATAGTAATTTAGCATGGACTCAGATTGGGTTTCAACAGTAATTAAAAGCAGTGAACATCTAGCAAGCTGCTATTTTTTAGAAGTATTTTTCATGCAAGATCACATAACAAATTTTAGCAAACCGTAGTGATATATTTCGGAAGTGATGCGCGTGGTTTAGGTGCAATTCTGTTTTCAACATAACGGTCAGAGGACCATCTCAACATAGCATAATGAAACTAAGGGCCTCATTATGATGGCGGGCGGACTTGAGTCCGCCCGCCATCGTAGCGGGGACTGGGACCGCCCGCCTGTAAGGCGGTGGTTCCGCAATCCCAATTATGATGCGACCGCCACCGTGGCGGTCGCATCGCCCATACTTTGCATTGTGGCAGGGATGCGTTCAGCAGCCCCCGCCACAATGCAAATACGAAGGCACTTGCATATCCCTGCACTATGTGGCAGGCACCATGCGGTGCCTGCCACATGGTGCAGGGATAAGTAGGGGGGCACCATAGGTGCACTTGTCTCAGGCCCAGGGATGAAGGGGGGCCGTTTCCGCCTGTCTTTTCATGGCGGGTTGACCAACGCGAATAGACCGGCAGAAAGGGATATCGTAATCCCTACGGCGGTGCCTGCAAGGCACCGCCGCAATGCTGGCCTATGTTTTCGTTCCGCAAGGCGGTCGGAGAAGGACCGCCTTGCGGAACCGTGGCGGGCGGTCTTTGCGACCGCCACGCTTCCACATCGATTCCCCCCCGCCATCGTAATATGGCGGGGGAAAATATCAGTTCGATGGCGGAGGGACCGCCACCGCACGGCCGGCGGTGGTGGACTCTCCGCCATCATAATGAGGCCCTAAGTGTCTGAGTGTACGACCCACCATCACGGTTACATTTGTCCCTCAGCTCTCTGAATTGCCCTATTGACGGTTGTAAGTAACCAATATACGAATAAAAGATGTGATTATCGGTTTTAAAAGAAAACTCAGGTCAGTAACTTATTTGTAACCTAAATAAAACAATGCAATTTCTAAGGCCGCTCTAGATTGTAAATATAATCTTAGTTACCCCCACCTGGTCACTTTATCGTTACTTGGCCCCACCTTAAAATTTGGTTTTGTGGCCCATAAACTACTGAAGAGCTTCACAAGCGAATATTTCCCCAGGTGGAAATGTGAAACAATTGTTCATTTGCACTTAAAACATTTTTAGGTCGAGCCTAGCGGCATCGCACATGCGCTGCTCGCTCTGCGAGGCATGCTGTAATCGAGTATGCTTTAGGAAGCCTCGCTTACTCACCTCCCGTATTTTTCATTGGCTGGTGTCATTGTCCTTGGTAAACGCTGGCTTCCAATTCATTATTTTTTTTGTTGCATATTTATATAGCGCGAACTCGACCCGAAGGTATTGGAGCGCTTTACATGAGCACCGTATTTACATTACACATTCAGGCAAGGGGAGATTAAGTGATTTGCCCAGAATCACAGGATGTGGACGCGACCCCAAGGCTCGAACCCTGGTTTCCAGCACCAAAGTCGGCAGTCTAGCCGAGGCTTCTAAGTCCCGCCTTGGTACCGCCCTGTCTCCATTTGTTGCCACCCATAAGGACTGGACCTTTTACTTCGCTCCTAACACGGCATGCTTTATCTAGTGGGTGAGCACTATTTGGTTTATTGACAATGGCGGCTGCTTTTGTTTTAGTTGTATGTTCATACGGAGCGCGGCGCCCGCTTCAGGGACACCGCGCTCCATTTATTTTTACTTTAATTCGGAGCGCAGCGCCCGCTTTAGGGACACCACGCTCCGTTTATTACTTTATTTTTACTTTAATTCGGAGCGCAGCGCCCGCTTCAGGGACACCGGGCTCTTTCTTTTTTACAATGACAGAGGTTAAAAACTTGCAATTGTGACACCTATAGCATTGTAAATGCTTGTTCGTTTCTTCGCCTCAGTTGGTCTCCGGGGAAGCGTTGTCAAGGCAGGTGAGCGGGCAGGGCGCCTCTCTCATATCAGCACACTACCAGGGGAACATATTTCTGTTATTGTTACTCCGTTGTCTTTACAATACTTTGTTATCCATTTAACCACTTTATTCACGCTCCCCTCCACTCGAGCGCCTCACACAGGACACATTTTCGGTCATAAAATGGAATCCAAAAACCTCGCCCAACTTGCAGACAGTAATGCTGCTTCAAATGACAAGTAGTCCGTTCACTCATTGTTATCCAGCAGAAATGTATGCGTGCATTATCGACCCTGGAAGGAGAAAAGAGTGAGGTCAGCCCCATGGGGATTCGAACCGATGACCTCTGGTGTGCAGGGTTTGACAGCTGGAGAATTAACCATCTGAGCCCTGTCACCGGGAAGAGCTAGATTCCGTCACTGTCAGTGTGGGACTGCACATTTCTTTCTGTGCACGTCTTTGGGTGTGTTCTGTGTGGACTGTGTCTCGGGTCGTTACACCCCTTAGCGTGGATTTGTGTAATTATCCGAATACATTTGTTTGTATTGTTGTTTGTGTATGTCTGTCTGACAGTAGGTGTGAGTTTCCCTGAGGGTCTGAAATTTATGCGAATGTGTGTGAGTCCGAGATAGTGTGATGAGGTGCCTGGATGTATGTATGTCCGTGTGGGTATGTCTGCGTGTTTCTTTGCGTGCCTCAGCGTATATCTGTGTGTCCCAGTGTATACTATGTGTTTGAGCGTGTATCAGTGGGTGGATGAGTCTGTGTGCCTGAGTGCGGCGTGTGTCCATGTTTCTCTGAGATTAACCCAAACCAGCCCTCCCCAATAATGGAACGAAGTACACAAGTTTAGCTAATTGCAAGTCAGTTGCCAGTTGGCTAGTGAACGCTAAATATTAGGAATGCAATGTACAAAAGACCAAAAATGTAGTAGTTGCAAAAACTTGTGCGCAAACCGACTACTTTGCGATTTGCATGAAATTGCAATTACCGAAATGCGATTACAAAATTGAAATTCACAGCTGCAGTGCACCAAACAGTTGCAATTAGTGAATAGTTGCAAAAGAGGATTTTCCAGTCACATATTACCATCAAGTGAAAGCAGCTGGTTAACAAGGTGCAAACTATAACAAGCATTTGCAGTGCAATAGGTCTCGCATTTGTGAGAGTTTAAGCTATTAACATTGTAAATGACAAAGCCTTTTATTTATGTTTTAAAAACCAAAACACAAATAAAAGGCATTATCATTTTACAATGCTAATAGCTCAAACTCGCGTAAATGCGAGACCTATTGCATTGTAAATGCTTGTTTTTAACGTGTTCCTCCACATGAAACCCGTTTATTCCTGTTTATTCCTATTATTGCACAGGGAGCCTGTTTGTTCCTTTCCCTTACGCTCCCTTTAATTTATGGTGTGTTCCCTCCTGATTTTCAGCCTCAAAATGCAGTTACACCTGTCTGTAATGGGAGTCAATTTGCGAAGGTTGTCAGGGCAGGAAAATGCATAAACATCTTTACCTGTTGAGTATGCTGGTGTTCATTAACTTCTACAGGTGGACCCATGCAGGATCGCTTTAATAAACTCCTCATGAGCACCGCAAACCCTGCGATAACAGCACATGGAAATTCAGACATACTTATGTAAGTATAGGTTACAAAAACATGCACTGGGAACAATTTCAAGATGGCAAGAACACCTATCAGTTAAACAGCAAAAAACACAAGGGAAATGTTGCTTAATACCATCCAGTAAGTCATTTATTGAAAGTCAGTGAGTAGGCCGCCCTCACGCCTCTAAATATCGAAGGTATTTTGCTTCATATTTCAGTGCAAATTACCTAATGCTAACATCTCTCCAATTTTTTAAAAAACTTTTCCAAAAAACTTTACTTATTGTCATCCGATCGAAATATGGATCTATTTTACAGCCCTGGCTGAATGGGTCAAAATCTGAGCCCACACAGAAGACATTTGAAACTGTGATGCTAAATTTATTGTAGTTCTAGAGTTGGGGCTCCATAAGGGAAATACCATATCGGTACAACGCACTTTGTGCCCATTATTTATGACCAATGGTTACAGGAGCGGCAGTGGACCTTGTGCAGCATCTTTTGTGAGGTGCATTGAGCAGGCAGACCTTTTCATACAATCTGAATCGGGCATATTCTCATTGGACCCCTGTGCAGGCACTCACTGCACCAGGGCTTCCTGCTCCCTCCTTAAACTGAAGGATTTCCCCTGCATTGAGAGAGGAACCTGAGGTTGAAACTGATAAGTCCACCTTTCAGTGCTGCAATGTCCCCAGTGCAGGTGTGAGCTTACTCTTGAACTGGGGACAGCACTTTTTTTCATGTTATGCTGTACTGTCCCAGTCTGCAGAGACTCACCCAGCTAGGGCTGGACAGATGGGGACAGTGTGCTCAATAAGTTATTTGGTGCCTGACTATTGAAACCATTACTAAACTCGATGAATTGCACTTTTGTAACTAAACCTGTCAACAAGGAGTGTCGTCTTTCATACCACCTAAGGCAGGGCTTTAAGTGGGATGAAAAAACTGGGGGGTCTCTCAAAGGGGCGTGTCCGATGTAATTAAGGGCATGGCTTAAAACACGTAAGCTAAAAATCTGTGCTTAGCATAGTGTGCCGCCCGACTTGTATTTTGCTGTTTCTGTCATTGCATCCAGATATATGATACAACAAGTAACATCATACCTACAACAAGTCAGGACTATTGGCTTTGTCAATGGTTGTTAGTTGCATAAGATAAATAAGCAGCAACTATGGCTTGTATATAATATTGAAAAAGCTTCCACTTAAAGCCCTGGTGACACCACGACAATGTTGCTGCTCCTGAGTTTCAAAAAGAGAAGGGATATCCAGAGAGAAAAGAACTCTCTTTAAAGGATTTGCCTTCCCCTAGAACACTCACCTGGCATGACGTCATGCCGTAACTTCTCCACTATTTAGAAGTGAGCCGGGTGAGCATGAGCACATCGAAGCACTAGTGAGAAGTGAGCAGTGTGAGCATGCCACATTGATGTGCCTGCTGTCACTGTAGTCTGGAAACAAACGGACCACCTGTGCCAGGGCACAAAACAGAGCCTGATAGAGACCCATTTCGAGGTCTCCTTTAAAAAACTGCCGGTCTCCGCACCGGTGAGACCCGGCCCACTTAAAGCCCTGACCTAATGTTAAAGAAGAGTGCTTAATTTGAGCCGGTGGTTTCCGGCGCTCGGCTCCGGCACTTAATTGCTAACACTGGCACTTATGACAGCCTGCCACAAGGTGGCGCTGTCTGGCTAATTTAGAGATTACCACAACAACAGTTAATTATTAATTCAATATTCATTAAAATGACTATTACTTGCCGCCCAAGCCATTCTTAATACATTGGGGGCCTGAAATAGTCCGAATTGTCTCTCTTGTAGAAGAGTCTGATGGTTAGTAGTTGTGTTGGTACTGTCATTTGCAGCGCTGGCAGGGGCAATGAGCTGTGCAGGCTGCAGTGGCCTCCTGACGAGGGCCCTGCCACTTATTTCTTTTTTTTCTTTTTTTTTTATACAAATTAAGTACTGTATAAGAAGGAGACCCACAAGAAGGGCATGTGACACCAACTCCTGAAATGGCATATTTCTCATCCAGGAAGTCCTTGAACGTAGCACTTTGTGTTACCCACTATTTGATACAAAATGTCTGGTGTTCACATTCTGTCTGTACGTCTGGTGGTAATACTACAGCTCGCTGTGTGTGTGTGTGGCCAAACTAAATCTTTCTTTGGCTGTACCAAGGCCAGTTATTGAAATAGTGCACTGTTTTTAATCTGAATATTTGACTTCATTAAGGACAGTGCTTACCTTCGTTGTGTGTCCACTAAGCACGTGCGTGATACAAATAGTGCAGTTATTAGCCTCTGTTCGTCTGGCTTCACTAAGCACAAAATATATAATGCAGAAGTTGTACACCACACCAGAAACATAGAAGGACGAAGCTAGGTCTAGTGGGTAATGCGTGCTTATGTTTTATGGGGGCGGGCTTCCCCGGTGTGCTGTTGCCCCGGGGCCTGCTGGTCTTTGTAAGCTGCGAGTGATAGTAAAGGCCTGCCTTGTTGTTGCACTAATAGAACAGCACGCGGCGCCCCCGCGCGCTTTCATCTCTGCGAGGTTCCACCCCTGCAAGCGTTCCATTGTGGCGCTGCTCCTGTTTATAGCGCAGTGGCTAATCATTAACGTGAGGGACTTTCCGTTGCTCCTGCGAATAAAACGTCTGGTAGAAACAGAGAGCTTGCTGGGAAATAAAGCTCAATGAAAAGGCTTCCACTGTGCGCCATCTGGCTTCATTCCGAGAGCTCCCGGAACTCCTAATGCCACCAAACTGTATGTGGTGACCCCCAGCATCTCTCTGCAGTGCGGTTCGAAATTTCTCCCGAGCAAAGTAAAGTAATTAATTAAATGTGCTTCAGAACAAGATTCTTAAGAGGTCCTCTTCGGGTCTCCCCGTGGCCGAGGGTTAAAAGTATGTTTTTCTACTGTTGTCCAAACAAAGTCCAAGACAAGCTGGAGTTAGCCAAATGGCGAGAGGTCAGAGGGCAGTAATAGAAAGATGCCTTACCAGAACACCATGCCTGTGAATTGAGGGCATGGGAAAATGTAATGCATGTATTATGCTTAAAAATTGGAACCCAACCCCACAGCCTTTTGGCTGTGCTGTGTTACCCTGTGAGCTTTTCATAGTTAGAATAGCATGACTCCTAAAGTCGGGATTGTTGGGGGTGAATCCGCCTTGAGGACGTTATAATAGTAAGGGGAGGAGTGAAGGCATTGCTGAGGAGGTGGTGATTAAGGTACCAGAGCGGTATAAAATTACAATCAGTAGGTTACCTCTCAATGTATTGACAGAGATGTCATTTCGCTGATGCAAGACTACAACACCTAGAATGCATTAGTGATCAGACCAAAGTTTAGGACTGGAAACTGTTCACCCTACCATTGGATATCTTACTATGATATGTTATGTTATATTGAGTTGTATAGCGCACTAATCACCCAAGAGGGTATCCAGGCGCTTGGCAGATGCGTAGGTTTGTGGTCCCTAAAGGTGCTTATACAAAGAGCCAGGTCTTCAGCTTCTTGCGGAAATGAAGAAGTGAGGAGGAGGGTCTGATGTGTTGAGAGAGGTCGTTCCATGTCTTGGGTGCAATGTAGGACAATGAGCGGCCTCCAGTTTATGGATACGGGGAATGTGGGCGAGTGATAGTGAGGCAGAGCGTAGGTGTCTGGTGGGTTTGTGAAAATGTATGCGACGGTTCAGGTAACTTGGTTTTGTGCTGTTTAGGCCTTTGAATGTGTGTGAGAAGTTTGAATTGGATGCACTTGTGAATGGGGAGCCAGTGAGGTTTCCTGAGTTGCAGTGTGATGTGGGAGTGGCGTGGGAGGTCAAGTATGAGTCTTGCAGCGGTGTTCTGGATGTCTGGAGTCTGTGTAGGAGTTGTTTGGAGATTCTGGCGTAGAGAATGTTGCCGTGATCCAGCCTGCTGGTGATGAGTGCTTGCCGGATGGTCCATCTGGTGTTGTGAGCAACCATTTGAATTTTTTTTGCAGCATGCGTAGGATGTGGATGCAGGAGGTGCACACGGCATTGACTTAAGCCGTCATGTTGAGTTTGTGGTCTAAGATGGCCCCTAGATGTCTAGATTTCTTGTGTGGTCTGTGGGTGTGGGTGTTGGGCCTAGCTCCGATGGCCACCAGGTGGAGTCCCATGGGGGGGTCTTGTTGCCGAATACCAGTACTTCCGTTTTGTCAGAGTTGAGCTGCAGGCAGTTGGTTCAAATCCAGTCTACTACCATGGTCATGCAATTGGGGAAGTTGGTTCTGGCGGTGGTTGTTTTGTCCATCAGGGAGAGGATGAGTTGGATGTCAGCAGCGTAGGCGATGTCTGGTGATCGGATTATGTCGTCGAGCTCTGTTATGTATGTGTTCAAAAGGGTGGGGCTGAGGGATGATCCCTGTGGGACTCCGATTATCAGTTTCTTGGTCTCTGATGTGAAGGGTGACAGCTTGACCCTTTGGGTTCTTCCTGTGAGGAAGAAACAGATCCATTTGAGAGCGGATCCTTGTATGCCAATCTCGTGGAGTCTTCTGATGAACATGTTATGGAGTCAGTGTTGAAGGCCACAGAGAGGTCGAGCAGGATGAGAGCAGCTGTTTCTCCTCGATGCAGGATAATTTGAATGTCATCAGTGGATGCGGTAAGTGTTGTTTCAGTGCTGTCGTTCTTTCTGAATCCTGATTGAGTGTTGTCTAGAAGATGGTGAAGTTCGAGGTGGGTTGTGAGTTGCTTGTTGATGGCCTTCTCAATCACTTTGTTTGGACAGGGAATCCGGGAGAAGGGTCACAAGTTGCTGTTTTTTTTGAGGAGGGTGTTAATTTCTGCAAGCTTCCATTCGTCCGAGAAAGTGGCGGATGTGATGGAGGTTTTGATGATGTGGGTCAGAGTATTGCTGATGGTCCCAGGTTGTAGATGTGGTGGGGGCACGGGTCCGTTGATTGCACTGTGTTGTTTCTGTTGAGGGTTGTCCATTCTGTCAGGTGGTAATGTTCGTTGGTGGTGGGTAGGGTAGCTATGAGTTCTCTGGGGTTGGGTTGGTATGCAAAGTTACTACAGATGTTTGCGATTGTGCTGTGGAAGAAGTTGGATAGGTTATCGAAGAGTTTTTGGGAGGCAGCGATGTTAGTGACAGCGGTTGAGGGCGAGGTGAAATTAATGATTGAGAAGATCTCTTTGCAACTGTTGGAGCTTCCTTCGATGCGGTCCGCTAGTGTTTTTTTCTTGGTGTCTCTTATTTGCTGGTGATAGCGTCTGAGTGCAGCCTTGTGGGTAGTTCTGTATGTGGTGTTGTGGCTGGCTCTCCATTTCCTTTCTAGCTGTTTACAATGTTGTTTGGTGCTTCAGAGGTCTTCTGTGTACCATCTGGCCTGCTTGTATGATCTACTATGCTTGTTGAGGTTGATGGATGTGAGGGAGTTCACGCAGTTCTTGATCCAGTTGTTGACATTGCTGATGTCCTTGGCAAGGTTGTCTATGAGGCTCAGTTGATCCGAGCTGAGGGCGCTGCAATAGTCTGCTTCTGTGATTTTGCCCCAGCTGCAGCTTGGAATGGTGAACCAGGTAGGGGTGCTGACTTGAGGTGTATTGGTTTGGAAGGGGATGATGGAGTGGTCGGTCCATGTGAGTGGTGTGGTGGAGTTGTATTTGATGCTGTCACTTGTGGTGAAGATGGGTTCCAGTGTGCGTCCTGTGGTGTGTGTTGGTTCTGGGACAAGCTAGGTGAATCTGATGTTGCTTAAGCTTTCGAGGAGTGTGTAGTACTCTTGCGCTATGCATCATGCCCTATGTTACCTTGTCCTAGCTGCTCAGCCTGTGTGTGTGTGCTCTGTATGGAATGTTGGTGAATGGGCCATTAGTGGAATGTTTGGGTGACTGGATGAGTGATGACAGTTGGTGGATGGGGCTGAGCAGCTAGCAGGCTGCTCCTGGTGGGGCTGCCCTACAGCACTTATACACCTGATGATGAGGATTTATGCTACCTGTTTACTACCTGAATAAACCTACTTGGATTACATCATACCTGCGTGGACTAAGTTACTACATTTATTTTGGCGACGAGTTGGAGACTTGCTCATGCTCTACAGTGAAAGAGGCTCAAGATGACATCTACAAATAGTCAAAATGTTTGGGAGAAGCGTCAGACAACACAAGGAAAAGTTCACACCAAGTATGGGAAACAGGAGGCAACACAAAAACAAAAGAAGCTACAAAGAAATCAAAAGAAACTGGAACAGCACGCCTTGCAGCCCCACCAGTGTCCATATTACATCGGACAGCCGTAGCTCAAGCGTGCTGTATTGTGTTCACTTGGCACATTTCAACAGAATTTGCGCCTTCAGGAGAAGTAAGCATCATCATTTTAGCTGTATTTTGTTCACATGCCACAAATGAACGCTGCGCGAGGACATATGGTTGGAGTATTAGGCTCGACCAATTTGATGGACATTCACAGTAACTCTTTAAACAGCTCAGCCAAAATTGTAATTTTTGGAACTGCACGAAGCCTTGTTGTGCATTGGTGTTTACATTAGATTCATCAGGTGAAGAGCATCGGCATTTCAGAGTCTAATAAGTCAGAAACTTCCTATCAGATACTCTAAGCTTGGATGGCTGTTCATTGCAACGAGTTTGTGACGGACTGGTTACTGCCACGGAGAACCTCGCGCAGACTTTGTGTTGTGTGTGTTTCTAGTTACGAGACTTCATTATGGCATATTTCACGTAGTTATCAAAAGTCTCCCTTCGACTATGACGTCGTTAATTTAGCACATCTTGACACATAGTTTGCTTTGGCTATGTTTGCGGATTTGCCCTGGTCTCGGCGCAATTTTTGGGACATTACAGGTGAGACATTTTTCGACTTTTATTGTTTGAGTCTTTTGAGCAACATTGCCAGTTCAACCGCTCCTTGACTATTTGAAAACGGAGGCACGAGTCATAATGAGCGCGCATACACCTACCTGTGTCCTGCTGCCTGCCACGGTTCTTCTATGACGAGATTCCTCTACGCGCCACGGGGAGCGGTGGAGGCTGCCTCTTTGCTCGCCGCTCCCTCAGCCTGCCATTAGTCACGCCAACCTCGCTAGGAGGCTGTATTTTAATTTCCCCACCCACCGTCCCTGCTGCTGTGCAACGTTGGACAGCACGCTTTTACCGCAAGCCACCCAGCGCGGCCCGGACAGTATGCCGCCATCTTTGTTTTGACTCGGCGCGCAACCAGCGATCGTCGGCGTGCCATTGGTAGGATACTTTGCAGCAGGGACTTCTACTGCTTTCTCCCGGACCATCTGGGGATCTTCGGCGTGCCATTGATCGGTCGCCTTGCTCCAGAGACACGCGTTGACCCAAGTGCTATTTCGACACACAGAAGGTACATTTTCAATTCGTGTGTCAACTTTGGGCCTCACTTTCTGTTTGCATCCACACTCACGTTACTCACGTCTAACGTCATTTCGGTGGTTGACAAGACTCTCTTTCATGCTTCCGGCGCTTTGTAGAGGTCCTATGTCTACGGACCATGCTGTTTTTCACTAGTGCCTTATTGTATTTTGCGTTGTAAATCAATCACCTTACATCGTGGGGTACACATGTTGGGAGTGTACCCACTGCTCGGGTGAGGGGTCGCTCACTGGTGTAATGTTCATCACAGTTTCAAATGGCATTTAAATCGTTTTTGTTATTGCATGTCTTTTGTTATGCTTCACTTTAGTTAGGTGGACCATGAATTTTTGTAAGTGATGGTCTCTGTTCTTCTCCCTTACAGGAGGGATGGTTTTGGGTACACTGCTCTTTGCTACATTTTTCATCTACTTTACATTTATTGACCCCTACAAGGGGGTAGGTTTTTGGGTACTGTTCCCATATCTACATTGCAAGCTTTAGTGCCCTTATATGAGGGTTGACTCAAGGGTTTATTTTTTGGTTGCAAGGGTTATACACCTTGTGTGCGTAAGACACCATGTGCTGCATGATCAATTTTGTTGCAGGGTTTTGTTCCCTGTGTGCGTAAGACACCTTGTGCCGCACGTACTATTTTGTTGCAGGGTTTAGGTTCCTGTGTGCGTAAGACACCTTGTGCCGCACGTACTATTTTGTTGCAGGGTTTTGGTTCCTGTGTGCATAAGACACCATGTGCCGCACGTTTGTTTTTGTTGTGCAGGGTTTTGTCCTTGTTTGCCTCCTTACATAGAGTGCATATATGTAACATTGTTGTCCCTTGTAAAAGTTGGGGCAGGATATTGGGTTTAAGTCCCTTTAGTCCACATGTCTTGTCTCCTCACATGGAGAGTATATATGAATTTACACGTTGTCCCTTGTTTAAATTGGGGCCAGGATATTGGGTTTCAGTCCCTTTGATTCACATGACTAGTCTCCTCTCTTGGAAAACTTACATTTTGACGTTCATTTTTTCCTTATTAGAGGAGGGGGATGGGTATTCTTTATCCATCTTTCCTTCTTGTCTTTAGTTCCTTACCCTCTCGTGATGCGGTGTTCCCGTCATCCCTGGGTCTGGGCTTTTGACTCTTATTGTAATAGTTCATATCCATTTTATGATGCGGGCGGTGTTTCCCTCACCTTTGGGTTGTGGACTGTTTGCGTTTGCTGTACTTTCATGTTTATAGTTTTTCATTCATGCTCATAGTTTTAATGTTTTGCTTTTGTTATTCTTCTGTTCAATAGGGAAGAGATATGTAGTATTCTTGCGTTATGATTCATGCCCTATGTTACCTTGTCCTAGCTGCTCAGCCTGTGTGTGTGTGCTCTGTATGGAATGTTGGTGAATGGGCCATGAGTGGAATGTTTGGGTTAATAAGGCAGAAACCAAGCGTAATCCGTGGTTCTCCCCGAAACTTCTTGAACTTAAGTAAATTTGTAAGAGAGCTGAAAGGAAATGGAGGAAGGATTTTTCTGCTAGCTGCAAACAAATTTATAGAGAGGCCATTAAAACTTATAAAATTGAAATTCAACTGGCCCAAACTCTATATTATGAAGAGAGAATTCTAGCAGCTGCTAACTCCCCTCGCGAAATCTTTCGCATCGCTAAGGGCCTGCTCACCATCCCCTCCCCCCCTATTGTATCTGAAGACACTTCAGCGCAATGCAACGCCATGGCAGAATTCTTTTCGAACAAAATCCAAGTTATTTACTCCTCCTTCCCTCAAATAATATCTCAACGACATATCGGAGATCAGGAAAACTTGGTTAAAGAGAGAGTTAGCCCAATTGAGGAAATTCCCCACTCAACTCGTCCACGTTGCTTGATATTTTGAGTAAACTAAAATCTGGTTCCCCCACTGATCCTGCCCCCTAACATCTTAAATCGGGCCTCTGAAATCCTTTCTCCAGTAATCCTTGACCTGATTAATGCCTCTTTTTCCACAGGTATACTCCCCACTGTGGAAACAGGCTATGGTTAAAGCTTTATTGAAAAAACCTACCCTGGACCCTGAAGTCTGGAGTAACTACCGCCCCATCTCCCTGCTGCCGGCTATCAGCAAGATCGCCGAGAAATATGTGAACTCGGTTCTATCTACCTTCTTGGAGAGCAATAACGGTCTCCATTCCTCCCAGATGGGTTTTAGACCTCAACATGGTACTGAGACGGCTCTTCTGGTGGTAGTGGAAGAGACGAGAAAAATTCTAGACGCAGGAGGCTGCGCGGCTATCATCCTTTTAGACTTAAGCGCAGCCTTCGATACGGTCAACCACCAGCTGCTGATAAAAAGATTAAGCGAGGTGGGAATTGCGGGGACTATGCTCAATTGGCTCCAATCATTTTTAGAAGACCGATCCTCAAAGTTCTTGAAGACGGTATCTCTTCTAAGCCCATACCGCTGAATTGTGGGGTGCCCCAGGGCTCCTCCCTTAGCCCCACACTTTTTAACGTGTATTTGAGGTCCTTGGCGGAGATGGTGCTACCATTCGGGATCCGGATAGTCACGTATGCTGTTGACACCCAGTTGGTTGTTTCTGTCAACCAGCGGGATCCCTCCAGTCCTGGTCTTGCCCTCTGTCTAGAAAAAGTATCAAGGTGGATGGAAGAGTCATTCTTGAAACTCAATGGATCAAAAACGGAATTAATGCTCCTAGGGAACAAAGAAAACACAAATCTTGGGCTACTCTGGCCCAGCTCCTTTGGTCCTGCTCCTACTCCCAAACATCAAATTAAAAGTCTGGGTGTCTGGCTCGACCAGAACCGTGATTTTAAGGAACAAGGGCAAAAAGTAGCTGCAAGCTGCTACGGGATCCTACGAATGATCCGTAAAGTGCTCCCACTACTCCCTTTCCCTGCAAGAAGAGTCCTAGTTCAGGCTCTCATTTTGTCACGCCTTGACTATGCCAATGCTCTTTATCTTGGAGCCCCTGGCTCCTCGATTCGAAAGCTACAAATTGTTCAAAACTGCGCTGCGCGCATGCTTATGAACATTCCAAAGCGGTCCTCCGCTAAACCAGCTCTGGCATCTTTACATTGGCTCCCCATCCGTGAGCGCATAGAGTTTAAGGCCCTATGCATAGCCCACAGGTCACTTTCAGGTAAGGGATCCCTGGTTATTCAGTCCCTCATCCATCGATACCGTCCAAACAGAGCCCTCTGGTCAGAAACTAAACATCTACTGTCAACCCCAAGAATAACGAGAGCACGAAGTGGTGGCCGCCTCTTTTCGTATAATGTGGCTAAAATTTGGAATAGCCTGCCCCCACAGATCCGTGACCAACCTAACTACCTCATCTTCCGGAAGCAGATTAAAACATTGCTCTTCCCTAAATGAATAGCTTTCAGTTCAGTGTGCTAGCAGGCAATAGCGCGGGGATGCCCATGGGTAACCAGGCGCTTTACAAATCCTGTTTTCATTTCATTCATTCATTTCACTGGATGAGTGATGACAGTTGGTGGATGGGGCTGAGCAGCTAGCAGGCTGCTCCTGGTGGGGCTGCCCTCCTGCACTTATACACCTGATGATGAGGATTTATGCTACCTGTTTACTACCTGAATAAACCTACTTGGATTACATCATACCTGCGTGGTCTTGATCACTACAGAGTGCTGTGGAGCAGGGGTGGTTTCGGTCTTCCAGGTGGAAGTTGAGGTTACCGAGGAGAATGTAGGCTCCGGAGTCAATGGTGAGTGGAGTGAGGAAGTTGGTGATGAGGTTGGTAAAGGTGGCTTGTGGTCCAGGTGGTTGGTAGGCGAGATTTGCAGCTTGAAGTGCAGGTTTTCCATAAATGGGATGGCGTTCTCTGTGGATGTTGTGCATTTGATTGATTCCTTGTAGATGATCGCAAATCCTCCTCCTGGCTTGCGAAGGCGGTCCTGTAGAGCGATGTTGTAGCCTGCTGGGGTTGCTGTGGGGAAGTCGAGAGCCGATGAGGAGTTGAGCCAGGTCTCTGTGATAAAGAGGATGTCAGGTACGTCGCTACTCAGAAGGTCCCATATTTCTGTTGTTTGTTTGCTGAGTGATCATGTGTTGAGAAAAATGCAAGCGAGTGGGTGTTGATGTGCAGGATTGCTATGGTATTACGGGTCGGGTGGGGGTGTAGGCATTGTTGGTGCTTGTGTGGTCTGTGTGTGTTGGGAGGTGTTGTAGAGGGTGTTGTTAGTATTGGCGTGGGGGTGTGCGGCTGCTGGAGAACCAGCAGTAGGTGCAGGTGAAAGCTCCTACCATGGTGTGAGGTGCAGCCAACTAAGGAGTGCTGCGGAGTATCGCTGGGTGGTGATCGGACCAGGGTTCATGATGCTGGGCGTTGTCCAGGTGCGGATGGGCGCAGACGGGCTTGCCTTTGACTCGCCAGCGGCGCGCTCACTGCACATCCCTGTTGCAGCTGCCATTATGTAGGTCCTGGGAGGGGAGAGGAGTGCAGGGTGCTGTGATGTAATTTCCTGTGCTGATGGGTGGTGGGAAACTTGGACTTCTGTGACCTGATATTCACTCTGACAAAAAGACATGCAGGAGTCTAAACAAATAGAACCAACCAAAGCTGGGGCTTGCAGTAATTCAGAAATAACCCATGACACAACACAAACTGTGCTGTTGTCTCGGAAATCTCATTTGTTGCACCTTTGCTCTCTTCACGGGGTGTTTATCAGCTGCACGAGAGGGACATATGGGCTGTGAGGAGTACACCTAGGCGCAAAGGCTGCAAGCACCCTCTAGCAGTGACCAAAGCAGCAAAAACCCACTGTTGATAAATAGTAACTCTTATGCAGCTCCTTCAAACCTTTTCAGACACATGCAAAGAGTGACGCACAAGCTACCAACACAAGTTGCCCCCTTGCGCTGATGCTAGCACTGCAAGCGCCCAGAGGCGGAGCAGTCTTGCCCCTGCTGTCTTGCAGTGTTGCCTTGCTTTGGAAGAGAGGCCACCTTTAACAAAGGCGGCCCAGTGCTGAGATACTCTGTGGATGATTCATGTGGATTAGGGGCATTCCTGTGGGTGAGCAGAGGCGCCTGGCCATTTCCCCCTTCCCCATCTGTCAAGATAATCCTTTCATGGGCTGCGAAGCCCCACACAAAGGCGCTGACGTGCGCATTCTGTACGTGTGTGTCGGATCTCAGCGCTGATAGGGCACCTGTGGTAAGTCACTCTTTGGCAACACGTCAACTGTACAGCATTCGGAAGGGATAGACTTTTTTTTCAAGATAGTCTTTTTTTCGAAATTGTATTGTGTACCGAATAGTAATGAGGTCAGTAACTTCTTTTTCCTCCATATTGTTCTACTGTGGTGACTAAGTTGTTCCTATTGGCAAACATATTTTTTTAAATAAACGCATCATCGAACTATCTCCATTTTTATACCCAATATAAAATGCAAGAGTGAAAATCACCATGAAAACTTATTTTACTTGAATTGTATAGTAGGATTCACAGATCCTGTGTGTCCTGATAGAGTCCGGAGTGAATATGCTTATTTCATAGATAGTGCAGCTCTTCACAAATGTTACAGCAGTTACATTTCTTTTGGTTATTAGCTTAAAGAGTGTGCAAAATTGTGCTATTTGGGAGCCTATTAAGAGGCAAATCAATGTAAATACCGCGTGTACTAGGGGCACAACATTCCCCAATAAATACTGTTTATGAAAATAATTAGAAATAACTCATTCATACATGAATCAAGGCTAGTGAGTTTGTCATGGTGAGTTACAGTGTAGTTCTGAAACGAGCATGGGTGCTGTACAGTTACAGCTGGGTTACTAGTGGGCCGGTAATCCTGTTTCAGATGAAATAGGATTACAAATGTGCCGGTATTTCCAGGCACATACCCAGGGTTTTAAGTGGGCCGGGTCCTGCCGATGCTCAGCACCGGCAGTTCTTAAAAGCAGTTGCTGAGGTCCCTATTGGGCTCTCCATCTTTGCCCTCGCCCTCAGGGTGAAAAAAAATCTCAACTCTGCAGCAGTACCACTGCTCAAAGCCTTTGATGTAACTTCTAAGAGACTCGTTTTAGTTCTTTCACAGTCTCATCATTTCAGAACTGAAGCATTTTCAATATTATATACAACAAAGCCATAGTTGTTGCTTATTTATCTTACGCAACTAACAACCATTGACAAAGTTAATAATCCTGACTTCTTGTAGGTGTAATGTTACTTGTTGTACCATATATCTGGATGCAATGACAGAAACAGCAAAATACCAGTCGGTGGCACACAATGCTTAGGTGTTTTTAAACCACGCCCTTAACTACAATGGCCACGCCCCTTTGAGAGACCCCCCGTTTTTTCAACCCACTTATAGCCCTGCACATACCCATCTGCAAAAAAGAAGGTAAAAATATGCCCAAAAGGGGCCAAAACCTTGGGGAAAATAACCAGACAATATCAAGTTCTGCATGTGATTTCCCATTCCCATTGTCAAATTTCAGAATCTTCTGGTACAGTTGTGGTAATAACGCCTGCTATTAGTGATACTGAGTGAGGTATTACCACACTTTGTTACTGGGCCACTCGTGATTGGCCCGCACATGTACTGGAATGATATGCCAGTTTTTTGGGTTAAGCTATTCATTTACATTCAGGAGTCGTAGGATGCAGTGCTTGTTTGTGTCAAGGTGATGTGTGGTGCTTGGTGACTACATATTCACCATACTGCATCCTATGACGTGACAGCAGATTGGCTGTGCATTTTTAAGTAACACTTGGGCACATGGATGCACTCATTTAGTTGTGCAAAGAGAAGTAAAATGCTTAGTCCCCACACACCCTTATCACTCCCAGCATCACAGAACATTTGTGATGCTGAAGACCAACTGACATTAAAGGAAAATGCTGAAACCTTAACTGTCCAAATAACTTAAACCATGTGCCCCTCCAGATCAACAAAGAAGACTTTCCTTCACAGTGCTGGCCCTCTCGGAAGACACACCTCAACCCTTTGGCCTGGTTTGCGGCTTAAGAGGCTGAGGGACGCTGTTGTACTGTAATCAGTAATTCTATATTCTGGGCTTATGGTACACACACATTTGACATATCCTAATTGCAATGAATCAACTGTATAATTGATAATCTTCAGGTTGTACATTGTTTCAATACCCTTTGTCAGTAATAGAAGTATGTAGAAAATAATTGTGCTTCATTTGACCGATCATTGAGCAGAGATGGCATGAAATGTGATGTCTGCAGTGTGAATAACATGCTAGTACGTCATTGGAAATTTTACTGTATCCCTGCACCGACGGTGGATCTATTCAAATTTAATATCTTGTCATTTTTCCATGGCAGATCTGGAAACTGCCTGCCTTTAATTCAATCAGATTGAATTTATTAAGACTTCTTTGCGCTGATAGTTGCCAGCTGTACATAACCCTTTAATTGAAACAGGACATCACTTAAAGAAAGAGGAAATTAAAAACATGATGTTGAACACCTCCCCAGGAAGAGGGAAGAGCTTTGCATCCTATTAGCCTCTGATGTGAAGTCTATGCGAGTCTGCAGACTCCGAAGCGCGCCTCCACCGACGTGGGCACCGTCTGAAAGAGCGCAGATTATAAATGAAATGACAGATAATCAATATATCTCCTTGTTGGACCCAGTGATAGTCTGGCTACAGCTGCACAATGGTCCCCAGGATACTGAATGTGCAGATGGCAGAAAACGAGTCCCATTCTTGGCCATGTTGCGGCCCTTTACGCAGTTTTTGCGGAATGGCGCAGGATGGCACTGCGTTTGCAAATCTGCTGTACTGTAGATGGCAGTTGAGGAATATATGTGCAGAGAGAACACAGCAAATGTTTACTCCAGCAACAAGATGCACATGCTGTAATTGAAATCCTTCGCCCTCGGAGTGTTGTGGCGATGTATCTCTCTGTGGTGTTCTGATTACTCACTGCTAAACCTCATTGCTCTGAGGTCTGGTCTCTTCATCTCATTCCTGGATAATGGTTGGGCTCACCAGAGGGACATCACGGCCCTTCGGTGAACCAATAGGAGGAGCCGCGGCAGTGCTCCTGTTTATGGTTCCCAGGGGTGGAGCCTAGGATAAGAACTGGGGCTAGTGGGTTTTGAGATTTTAGCTGAGGGTTGGGATAGGTCAACCCTGTTTGTGTAAGAAGGCGAACCTCATAATGTAAACAATGGAGTGAGGAAGCTGGACAAGGAGGTTTCAGATATTTGAAAGTGCTAATCTTTAACACAGCTCTTCCTAGCCCATAGGCGTATTAGTGATTCTGTTGTGCTCAGGAGAGTGAATGAGGGCCCTGTCACAGTTCCACTGCCGGTGCTTCAAATCACTGAACTATTTACCACGTGGCTTGTCAGGAACATGCAGGCTCGCCTTAAACAGGACCAAATCTTTCTTTGTTTTCAAACAGAGTGCATTTTAGTTATTCTGTTTGCACGGCTACATTATGTTTAAACAAATGCCAAATGTAAATTCCAGCAGTACTTGAAATGGAAAGATAGGGATGAAGGCGTAGCCTACTGGCCTAAAAGTACCAGTACCATCTTATTGAAGGATAGGCCCAGTGGCTGCTGCTTGTATACGAAAGTGGTGGGGCGATCAGGTGAATATTTCAACCTATTTTCAGGCACTGTTGGAAACCCAGACTTCCCTTGGGCGCAAACCCAAAGCTCTCAATCGTGGTCCATTATAAACAGTGCTTATAACACGCCACAATTAAGATCTCTGGAGTTGAGGCTGAAGGCACTGCGAGTTTCTCACACTGCCTGACAGTAGGCAAAATAAAAAATTTTAAATTTAAAAAAATACAATAAAGTACCTACCTGCTCCTCTCCGGTCCCATAGTTCGTGGCTCCAAGGCAGCGAGGGGTTTTGGATCCAGCACCCCTAACCAATCCAGACACTGCTGTCATGCTGTTAACCAGCTTGATAGAACCATCAGGATGGTTTGGAGTGGGCAGGCTCAGCACTCCTACAGGCACTGGAGGCCTGTGCCTGTTCTCTACCCAACTGTCTAAGACAGCTCGGGTTGAAGAGGCTTAAAGTGTGCATGCTGAGAAGTGCTTGTATGCTTCCATTACAAATGTAGCAACCCTGTTTAAAAGCGTTTTAAGGGTATACAGCCTGTATATAGCCCTATCTGTAATACCAAAGTGCCCTGGGGGCGCACAAAGCAGGCGCACATGCCTGTAGCGCCCCCAGGGCACTTTATATAATATGGCCCTAGATGGTGACATCTAAGATTTACATGACTGAAAACTCATATTTGTTCTTTGTCACATAACCCTGAGTACTTGTGATTGTAATTATGAGTGGCTCTCAGGGGTTACTAAAAAAACACTGTAAATTCAATAAAGAGTCAAGACTCAGCAACAGTGCAAGTCTGATGTCTAAAATTACATTAGCTGAAAGAAAGGCAAGAAGACCACTAGTTTTCTTTTAAAGAAGCAACAATCATAGATGCATGCAAATGCAAGATACCCTGTGATGGCACAGTGCTCAGTAAACATACTATATAACGAGGTGTGTGAGCAGATAGTGCAACACTGCGTGTACAGTTGGCTAACGTTCAGTTCAATGTCATTTAATGAACAGTCACCGTAGAACTATTTGAGGAGAGGCAACACTTCAAACAGTCTATGTTTCCACCAATGAAGTCATAAGCATGTCGGGTCTTTACCTGGACAGTTAGTTGTGCAGGATCTGGCGGGTCCCAACACCATAAAATGGGTATTTATTTCAGTCGGTCGAAGGAGTTGAACCCTATTTTATGTGGTCTTCAAGAAAAAGTAGTTACTTGTACATATAGGCAGAGTAGAGGTGGGGGAGAATTACTGGGATCAAGGTTCCAGTACCTTGTTCATTAAGGCATATCAGTTACTATACTTTGCGAAAAGGAAAATAATTCCCAAATGGCAGCAGGCTCCTGCATTGCAGCTTGCAAACTCTCTGCAAAGCTCAGCCAGTGGTCAGCTAGCACAGAAGATTGTGTCTTTTCAGGCACACTGCTACTCCTGCAGGCATCCTCACAGGAGGGATGAAGAGCGGGAGGTCTTACCTATGGCTCAAACCTCTGGTGCCGCTCATTGTGTTCGGCAATACAGCCTGATAGCCAGCCTCTTTGTTCCAGATGAGTGGGAATGTTTGATCATTAGCATTTCGATACTCACATGATAGGCCACCTCTGCCCAGGGCATAGCTCCAGGTGGGGGGTGTTGGGGTGTGACACTCTCCAAATAAATGCATTCTTGGCTTGATAGTTGGGTCTGGGGGCCTATGTGTCAGTTTTTCTCGTCATGAGCCATGAATGAAAGACACAACAGTTACCCTTGATGCAAATAGGAGAGTGACAACCAGAGATACCCGTCTGGTGGCTGAATTTCAAAATGTGAAACCAGATAAACTGCACTCCATGCCGGCTTCACTGCTTGTCATAAATCCTAGGAAATATTTTATTTCACAGAGTCTCCTTTTTCTTTATTATCAAATGTGAGCTCACTTTTAAATACCTGAGTTCAGGATGTATGCTACACAAGCAACTCTTATGTTTGATTTAATAGACTATAATACTGCTCCATCTCTAATATAAGTCTAGGTTGCGTTTACATGACTACTAACTTGTCTCTTAGTTCACTAATGGCATTTTCGTTCGGTGGCAAGCCATGAATGTTTCTAAACGCTATTACTTTTAATAAATGTCTGCCTATGCAGTGATATAATCTGATATACTAAGTTGAAACACTTTCGCATATTAAAGAAATACACTTTTGAATTTTGAAGAGACTGTATCACAATCTTTGCATTTTGTTTCTTGTGCGATTTACATGGCAAACATTTTTATGGCTCAGCTTGTGCACAGACTCTCAGAGTCAAGCCAGACCCATGGCTTGGCTAGCCCTATAAAGTAATTGCACACCCTCCTCTATTTGTGACTCGGGCTCAGGACATGGGGCAGTCAGTCCTTGATAAAATTATTTGTAAAAGGTGAGGACTAGAAACTTGTAGCCCTGCTTACATGTTCCGATGTGACAACTCTACCATCAAGGCTTCTTGTAGCAGAGGCAAAGAAGAATGACTGTAGTGAAAATACATTTAAAATAAGTGTTCCCAGGGTAGGGACTCAAGGACATCGTGTTCTCATTAGTTCGCAGGGAGAACTACCATGCCCAGGTGGGCCTGGCAGGGGTATAGCTTCAGCAGGGGCGTTTGGGGTGTGACACCCCTCAAATGCATTCTTGGTTTGTAGTTGGAATTTTTTTTCACCGTTCACATTTCACTAAGAGGTTTTAACT
The DNA here is from genome assembly GCA_963921515.1 of Calotriton arnoldi. Taxonomy (NCBI): domain Eukaryota; kingdom Metazoa; phylum Chordata; class Amphibia; order Caudata; family Salamandridae; genus Calotriton; species Calotriton arnoldi. The sequence goes on from CAWUFW010000182.1 coordinate 4,875,042, forward strand.
TGTTCATTTTTTCAGTAGGAAATTATATATATAGTGACTGGTTTAACAAAAATGTAGTAAATCTGCACCCATAGAATTACTCCATGAATGGGTGCAAATTTACTACTTTTTGGAATTCACATACATCGACAGTAGAAGGCTTGGTAAGCTGCACCAGTTCCAAGTTTCCAGGCATACCACTGCCAATCAAACAACCTAAAGGTGAAGGGATGAATGTTTACAAATAATCTAACGAGTGGCATTTGTTCACAGTAGCATTCCAACCCATTGTTTTGTGCCCACTGTGCCACTCTAGACAGAGGACACCTAAAGCAAATCAATACTGACACCGTTCCTCATGGAAACAGTCCATCCTGAACCTTGGCCATCTCACCCCTCCACCATGCAGCCCACTGCTTTTTTAATGCGAAATTTAAGATTCGTCCCCCCATACACACACACAAATCTCACTGGCTAAGCTATGAACATGCCCCTGCCATCTGCCCCAATACTGTTACCCACCTTTAATTGGCTCCATGGATGTGGTCTTTTAATTTGAAAAGGCGTGACTGCTTGTTCTACATGCAAAATGAAGGGCCATGACATGTTTGACTCCTTAATGCACGTCTGACAATTTTGCCAAAAGTGTGCATTCTGGACATTGTAACCTTTGGTTTTAGACGTTTTGGCTATCAGTAAATGCATAGGCTCATAGCTCGTCATGTCATGCAGGCTGACCCCGCCATCTTTGCTTTCACCCTCCCCACTCCTGAGGCGCAGTGTCCAACATCACAATTCATGTACTATATATATATATTTCTATGCCTTGTCATGTTACTAATAGCTCGTTTTCCTGCTTGCAGTAAAATGACAGGTATGACTTTTGGTGCTAGCTGTAGTAAAATGCTCACTCATGATAATGGACATAGTAATCAGACTACTACATCCAAACCACACTCACCTGTATATATACTGCACATGTCTGTTCATAGCGCTATGTGATCAAGGCTGCATGTCTGGCAGCCGAAACGCGTCATGTTGGACCTTTTTTGATGTGTGAATAAACTACCATCCTGTTTCCACACCAGCTTTTGGAGTCTGTGCCCGTGTGTTGCGCCGGAGTGTCTGTCGTGACATTGGGATTTCTTCGTGATATATATATATATATATATATATATATATATATAATGTATATGTGTGTGCGTGTGTGCATATATATATATATCCACAATCAAAGTTCCTGCTAAAGCCCAGTTGCGTCCACCATGCAGGATTGGTGCAAGTTTACGGGTGCAGGGCCTGTTGTAAATGTTCAAAAGATGGAATCAGAGTTTCAGATGCAGAAAGAACTCTCACTCCACTTTTTCAAAATATCAAGGATGTTTAATGAGCTCCCTTTACACAATTCACTTTTATCTCCCTAATTTGATCATGGACGTTGTGCCACTTGTGCCATAGGAACCACTGTTGTTGTCATAAAAGAACACAAAGGAATAAGAGGATCAAGAAACTTATCTGGCTTCCTCTACCACCCAATGAAGTGCCAGGAAGTTAGCGAGGAGCTGGATTAGCGCTACACAAAACCCCAAATAAAAACACAAATGAAAGAAAAGTGCACTCTTTAATATAATTTTTTATAAGTGAAACAGGATTGAGCATGAATGGAGAATAAGCTTCCTAAAAGGCACTCCATGGAAATGCATTTTTCCAAATAATACCAACATGACAATCTCAGGCAGTGGAACGGTGCCCGACGCTTGTAAACACGCTGTTGTCTTTTTCTAAAGCGCAGCGCCCTGCGCGTTAATGCGAGTCCTGGCTGCTTTTCCCCTAGAGCAGAGGATGGGCATTCTAGGCAGAAAGCTTTCCTTGTATCACTGGCTGAGTTGTGACATCACCAGTACAGAGATCAGATACCAGACATTATAATGGTAATGTGTATGTGTTGACGTATTGGATTAAGTAAATGGTACTTCATAACTGTCCTACTGCGTGAACTGGGCAAGTAGCTTCCGAAATGGGTTTTCTTTTCCTCTAGAAAATAGTTTAGTTTTTTTTCGTTTCTTGGGCTGTATCGAAGAGCAACTGCTGATTGTTTCTACTGCAGTGGCGGCTGCCACCAAGTAGTATGGGTGGAGTGGGGAGATAGAAAAATAAATTAAAAGTTACTTACCATGCTGCCGGATGCTGCCTCTCCTTGCCTCCGTCCTCTTCTGTTCCTGCTGGAAGCTGGAAGCACACACAGGCTTCCCTAAGCCAATCAAGATGCTGCTGTCACCATGACAGCTGCTTCGTGAGTGGTCTGAGTGCCGTGGTTTGGCGCTCAGATGGGGACTATGAGCATATGCATGTTGTCCACTTAGGCAATGCATTACAGCCGGTGGAGAACATGCAAAGTGCGCATGACTGTTTTGGCCAGCCAAACCGTCATGCGCACATAAGTGCCCCAACCACTTCTCCCCTGCTGGCTGTGACGACAGCCCAGCCCCGCCCCGCCCCATAAACCTCCAACACTACGGAAAAATAAAATGATAATAACATTATTTTTCCGTTTTCCACTGTTCAAAGAGCAGTGGGGTGGTTCTCCTCCGCCTTAGCGGAGGAGCCGCCGCTGTTCTGCTGATGAGACAAAGCTGCATTCATTATTTGTTTCAGAAAAACACAATTTGCCTACAAGACCAAACGGTATAAATAATGTGACACACATCATATTTTCATAACAAAAGCATATCAGTTATTGTGGTGTACTGTCTGCCTGTATTGGCACTCTGAGCAATTCCTTTGGAAGTTGTTATCTCAATCTCTGGTGCCCGTGACTTGGTTGTGTGTTGTTAGGGGACAATAACTCCCACAACAGGTCTAGTTTGGTTATAGTTAATAGGGTATTGGGGGACAGCCGACCAGAGGGAGGTCTGTCCCCCTGGGGCATTGGGGGAATTAAGGTGCAGTCTAGACGACTGTGCTATATTTGAGCTACATCTGTTAAAGGATGTAGCCCAAGGGTTATATATGAGGCCATTTTGGGTTGCCGCCCATCATTTTGTGGTAGGTGTACCCGGTGGCAGCCTTAGCATTAGGTGACAAGGAATCTTTTCCCATCTGCCCTCCCCTTAGTTTAAGGTTTCAGGGTCCTGTGAGAGGATTGTGCGGTACAGTTAGCATCATTATAGGGGACAGGTGCGGAGGGACTGAAGGTTATCTATGGTTGTCGCTTGAGACAAGTGCAAGGTGTTGGCGGTTAGCCCACAAGTTTGCAGGGCTTTAGATAAGGTTATTGTTGTGCCATAGGCAAACCAGGCCGAAAGGAAGCGTGTGAACAAGCTCACACTGGAAAGAGGCAAGAAATTGAAGGTTACGTCATAGGAAGTTCAGATTTACTAGACGTTACTAGATTCACTGTTAAACAAGAGGGGAAGTTAAAGTGCTACAATGGTCATGACGTAGATATTTGCTGGGTACTTATGTGTGGGACTGGTATTTAGGGATGGGGTTAGAAAGAGTGACAAAATTGTATAGTGAGGTTTTAGTTGTGTAAGGTGTTCAGCCTAAGAAAGTTTTGTAATGTTCACCTGTTTCAATAAAGCGGCCTTTTTCACACATACTAGAGTGTCAGTGGTCTGTGCTGCACCCTCTTTCACCCAAAGAGAGCCAATGAATGGATGCATCCATCTACTTTTATTACAAGATGCTTGTACCAGTTGTGTTAGTGCGTCACAAACAGTCAAGGAAGAGGCGGCAGCTATCGCATGCCTAGTGCCGTCTAAGACTGCTGCTTTCTCTCCTACTTACACCGACAGAGTGCTCAACGCCATCTACTGGTTCAAATGCGTTTGTCTAGAATATTGAGAAACAGGAAGTGTGCCCCGAGTCTGCAGGTCAGCAGACATCTCTAACCTGCTGCAGCAGGGAGGCTGGGACCACTTTTAATTATGATTACTACTTTGTTTCAAACCAACCCCAAAAAATAATCCACAGGTTTGGTGTTTATATGTGAGTCTTAAATGGACAATACTAGCCATGAAACCTTGCAATACCTGCATTATATATTATAAAACAAAACAAACGGAACGTTCATGTGTGAATGATTCTGGCCACAGTCCTACTTCACACCATCATGTTATATGTTATATGTTATGTTATAATACACTTATAACGCGCACAGATACTCAAGAGTGTCCCGGCGCGGGAAGTGACCGTAGCAGTGTGAAGCAGGGATTTAAATGGGCAGATTAAAAAGAAGGGTTTTTAATTGTTTTTTGAAGAGCCTAGGATCCTGAGTGTTCCGTTCATGTGCTCAGTGAGCAAACAGATGGCAGAGCTGAGCACGGAAGACATGAATGCCAACCTTGCCCACGTTACAGTCACTGCTGATTGCTTTCCTGTTTCTCAAAAAGACATACAATCACTGTTTCCAACATTTCAGACTTCAGATATAGAATCTCTGCTTGTCACACAGCAGGAACCATTTGTTCCCCAAAGTCCATCCCCGCTTACTTGGCCGACTTTCCAAAAGATGAGAAACGGGTGTAAGAAGCAAAGGAAGCCTGTCTGTCTGAGTGGCTGCCACTTCTTCTACTGCTCGACTTCCGCCATCATTCCCCTACTTGCACCACCCTCAGTCATACTTTGTGGCACGACAGAGGTCCTAGAGTTTGCTGCGAAAGGGCAAGGATTCCTTGATGGGACTTCTGAAGCCAAGGCAGAGGAAAGGTACGCAAGGATCAGTAAAATGAAAGAAACAAAACTTGAATCAGAAAATATTTTATTCTATTTAGAAAAAAATGTTAGCAGTAATTATCTATAGTTACTGGGATGTCCTAGGTGATGATGCAAAGGAGACACCTTTGGAGTACCGAATACTGGTGGCCCCAATCCTTGAACATGAGGGCTCACAGATATACTCTACGTTGCTCATGAATAGCATGTCCCCCCACGATGCACTGCGGAGCAAATAGGAACAAGACCTGGGGAGATTAGAAGACAGCGCTTGGAGGGAGGGGTGTAGATGCCCCTGGGAGGTGGCCATCCGGGTAGGATTCAGGCTGGTCCAGCTTAAAATCCTCCACAGCGCATACTACACAAGAACCAGACTATATAAGATGGGGAAGACGATGATCGATGCCTCAGGGGATGTAGACCACAAGGAACCTTGGTCCATACCCTCTTGGACTGCCTGTGCATTAAGGGATACTGCGAGGCTGTAAGATGCAAGATCTCCTCTGTTTTGGACTGTTCTGTAGGAATCACCACCTAGCTGGTAATGTTAGGCATTTGGGGTAAATATACACTGGACAGGTATGCGCTTCTCTTCTGCAACGGGGCACTAATGGTGGCCAGGAGGGATATAGTGCACTACTAGGGAGGAACAACGATCCCGACGTGGTCTGAGTGAGTCTCTAACAGGGCCTGTCCTCATAAGTTGGATAGATTCTGGTGCCCATGGAAGAGTGTTGCGGAAGATGTGGACTGAAAGATCCTGGATCCCAGGAGTGGCAATGAGGTGGAAACCAGTAAGGACCCACAGGGTTGAGTTCCAACACCCTATGTTGTTGGAAGTGTTGTGCGAGGGGGAGCGAAACTGGGATGGTTATTGTCAAAATAGCAGTGAGGGGGACCTGGATGCACTGTATGGGGCGGAAAAGTACTTGAGTGCCCTATTGCAACAGTGTGTCCTGTTTAACTTGTTAAAACTCAATAAACGTAGTTTAAAAACAGAATTGTCTATAGGTAAAACAATATTAAAATACATACACTTAAGCATAAGTTATGCAAAAATTAAAAGAAAAGTGCATAAACAAGGTGCTCAGTTACCCTTCTACCGTTAAACTTTCATCATTAACACATGTCAATATGTTTTGCTAATATGCGTTGTTAAAATGTATATAGGCTGGGTCTACCTCTAGAATGAATCCATCCATTTGACCACACACCACAGACCATTGTTATGTGGCTCTATATAGGTCTACTTATTCCCAGTGTAACCCTGTGCCAATGTAACTGTGCGCTGCTAAACAGTATTTAGATATATGTGCTGTATCTACCTTAAAAATGTATCAGCTACTGATCGCATTGTCTTCACACATTTTCTTACATTTTCTGTTTCTACCTCAAAAACTGTGCCTGCTACTAATAATAATGCAGTCTTATGTTTCTCTCACGTTCCACCAGTTTTTGGCCTCTATGTCTACCTCTACCTGTATACCTCATAACTACTGCTATGCACATATTGTGAAGCGCTCTAATGCCTTCGGGTCAAGTTGGCACTATATAAAACTCTACAAATAAATTAATAAATCTAAAAATTTAACTACTTTGGCTAAAATGTCAGGTTGTCACAGTTTAGGCACAAATTAACCGCATTCTTACATGCACAAATTTCATATCTAAGGAATACAGATCGCAACCGATATCTCCTCTCTAAGTAGAGAGATTTACATAGGCATAAGAGATGCATTAAAAACTCTGTGGCTTCAAGCCATAGTCAGCAGTCCCCCCTACTCGGGTAAATATTGTCCCAGTTAGATATAACCTGATTTGGGAGGAAAGGCAAGCGAATAATGTCTTATGATTAAGCGTATGGGTGTTTCTTGATATAATGGATCAGTCTCCAATTGTAAGATGAGAGAGGCGCAAGGGTGGAACCTTTTTATCTAAAAACCCCAAATACTTTAAAAGACTATTTAATGATTGACTGGTAATAAAAAAAAAACTTCAATGTCGTTTTGTTAAAAGTATTCTTCTGTACCACTTGTGTGTAGATTTTCCTTTGCCTTTGAATATATATTGTCCATGGGTTGCCTACCATTTCCTATTCTCATTAATACATTTACAATTTGATTATTTTAGTCTGTTTGGATACTCTATTGAACGGTTTCTTAAATCTATGGCACAGCTGTGAAAATGAAGCCTTAATCGCTACATCCTGTCTGAATAAACTAAACTCTAACAGAATATGAGTTTAAAAACCCTCCAGTAAATTCGGAGTTGAGCTCTGTCCATACAAACTGACAACTGCCATGGAAACAATTCTAACCCATACGTTAATGAGGGAAGAAATTAGCTGTAACCACTTTCTTAATGGTGGACACTGACAGGCTACACAACTGACTACAATATATGAATATTAAAGATCTACTTTTATACACTAATTTGGCTAAGAGATAGCGAGGTGATCTAAGGCACCAAGCCAAACGCCCAAGTAATTGTAAGTAATGGTATTGGCTGTACATTTGTTGTCTATTCTCCAAGTGCCTCAGAATTTGCGTGTAAAGCCATAGTCTTAAGTTCTTGATTGTATTGCTGTCGACAGTTGTTGTTACAATTGTATGCATCCAAAGCTTTGAAAGATCTTGGTAAGTTTACCCGTGTGCAGTCCAAAATAGAAGTACCATCAGCATACTGAACGACTTAAACATGCTTTTGGCACATGTTTGGGGAATGGTCATATGTATTTTTCATTCAAGACTCAAGTCTGCGGGATAAGATTAAATAGGAAGTGGGCCAAGGCGCTTCCTTGTTTAAGGTATGTTTTTGGTTTATAAATGCCTTCATAACCTATTTTCTTGGCCCAATTTAACTGGCCCCCTGTCGTATCATACAGCTTGTAAATTGCTCTTAGCATAATTTAAGTAATTCCCTATGAACTCCGTTTACTCCTCAATCAGTTCTATCCACACTATCAAAAACTTTACTAACATTTCTGAAGCAAACAGTTTGATTTTTCTGACTTGCATTTGATGACGTGCAATCATAGAGGTTATAAGGATGTTATATGTTACTTAAAGGGTAGCGCTTTGGCCGAAAGCCAGTCTGATCGTTTTTTTTCCTCGCCTCCTGCTCCCAGTTCATTCAAGAACAGTCTTGTGTACATTTTGTCGTCTACGTTTCAGAGAGAATTTCATATGTAATTCTATAGGGTTCTCAGTATTTCCATTTTAATATAATGGGGTGGAATATGAAGCCACTGCATGAGTCTGAGATCCTGGGCATACAAGGTCACATAGATTTTGACATGAACCTTGGCGGGGATGGACCCTTTACTCACCTCAGCCTGCGCCTCCCCTCCTCCTTGCATGTTTAGTCATGCCAAGAAAACTTTGCTTACTAGAACAAGCAAGATGACAGTACTACATTGGGAGTGATTCGCGCCTGTCATAACTGTAAGCGTAATCTTCACCTGCCTTTACACATAAAGAGATATTTTCCATACAGTAGCAGAAGGGGATTGGGTTGAACACGGCTTAGGAGGTGACAGGCTTCTATTGGTGATGCGGTGGATCGCCTATTTTTCTTTGCCCAAAAAGGTATTGGCCAAAGGGCAGCCCTGATAGATTGCCAATAGTATGTGGTGGTGTCTTGATAAACCTGTGTGCTTCTAACTCTTATTGGCTGCTTCCTTCACTTGTCTGGTCTTTCTTTTACTTGCTGCTGCTTTTACTTTCACTCCCACTCCCCGACTTTGACAAAACTCACGAGCTTTCATTTTCCCTTCATTATTTCAGTTAGCTTTTGCCATTTTGCTGTGTTCCGAAATAATTGCCTTTTTATGATTACCCTTTTGGGCTTTTACATCTGACGCATCTTGTGGTGTCTTTTCTGCGTCACAAGAAGGCATTTATGGTTTGGGTTTTCTTGCCTTGGGTTGTTTTGTTTGCATATTGGCAGCGCCTATGAGATTGAGACTTTCCAAGCATGTGGATGAATATAAACAGAGCATTCATTCGTCCTCATGAAACCACTACTTTAAATAGGGAATTGTTAAACATCACTGGTACAGAGAAGTTACGCTGTTCCGTGTCGCATGGAAGTAGCGCACCTCGTCTTGTGTTTTTTTCTTTTTTTTTTTAATGCTAGTTCAAAACTAGGAGTACCAAAATGCAAAGAAAAAGGGGTTTTGTTGAAATTCTCTCCTGTTGTGGGACAACTTGAATTCTTTTAGAAAGACGAAATGTACCCTCGTGATTAATAGGAACAGTTTTAATGTTATCAGATTACTCCTTATCACAAAATACACCTTGTTTCTCCCCTTTTAGCCTTAATAATCCTTTTGTAGACAGTTTATAAAGCACCATAGTTGGTAGTTAATAAGACCACGCGTAGTCATTCTGGTTGCCTTTGACTTCAAAGGCTCCAAGTTGTTACTGTCAGACTGCTCACAAGAAAACCTCCAAGAATTGTCATTGTCTGTGTAGCACATTCACCTTTTTCTGCATGGTCACCCCAGATTTTTCACCTTTTCTGGACCCTATTTTTGGCTTTAGGATTTTATGCGCTTTACCAATGCCAAACAGTAGTACTGCATGTGGGTCCCTTCCAAAACATGTGCTGTACATTGGAACGCCCTACTTAGACTATTTAACTTCCCCATAAATCCATAGTAAATGGTACCTAAAGTGCACCTATGGAATTGAAAGTTACATGTCATATGTGGGCAGCAGTGTATATTTACACCACCCACCTATGTGACAAAAACACATTTCTACCATGAGCACCACTGTGTTCTAGCTTGGCTGCAGTTTAAATGCACTCCAATGACGCATGGCAAGGAAAACTGCCTTTTACCATGTAGAAAAATCCTAAGTTTAATATATTCAAAGGTCACCTTTAAAGTGTGCCTTTAAAGCCCACATGGCAAGGTGCTAATCTGTAAACATAGGCCACACCACATATTTGAGGCTAGTATGCCCTCAGTGAAATAAAATCGCAAAACTATTTCACTTTGTAGGCCTGGCTATACTTTTCTTTAATAGGCCAAGGTGGGATTAAAATCTTTATGTTTCACCTTTGATTAGGAAAGGGCTATAAAATGCCTCAAAGTTATTTTCTCTTTAGTTTAAAAAAAAAAATTGACTTAACAGTGAAATTTGATTTTTTTACAGCTTAAACAGAAGACTAACTTTTAAAATTGTAATTTAAGCTGCCTGAGCCAGAACTTGCTTAAAACCAGTTCTGCTACGTATTACACTTCCAGAGATGCAATACACAACTTTGGCTGTTGGAAGTAACAACTGTGACTGAAAGGCCAATGGCTTGCATATGGGTCTGGGAAAGGCTAATGGGTGTTAACTACTGATCAATAGCAGGGTTTAGCTATCCACAAGTGGACAGGAAACATTTGCAGAAAAAAGGGCAGCTTTAGCACTACCTCTTTTGACTTGGAGATGCCAAGGAGGGCTTCTATTCATGCCCAGGACCCTCTTTGACAGTTCAGCTCCAGCAATGGAAGGGGAAAACAGTTTTGACCCGGTCAGGTAGGAAAGGGGCCAGGAAAGAGAGGCCATCATGGTAGCAGCTGGGTCCCGCCATCTTGAAACAGAAACTCTTGGATGATTTTACAGTAAGGCAAAGAGAAATTTCTGTAAGAGGAGGTGGGGACTGTGAGAAAATTGTTAGGATTGGTCAATAAAATTCCTCCAGTCACTGGCTACTGCACAAGATACATTTGTCAACTCCACTACCCCATCTTCAGAACATTCCTGGACCTGAGAAGACTCCACATGAAGAAGGCCCTGCTGGAAGAAAGAACATTTCCTGCTGGGAGAAGAATCCTGACTTCTGAATGCTGGCTCCTTCTAGAAGAAGAGGACTCAAGGACCCCTGAATCCTACTTTCACCCATGGACTGGCACGGCTTCCAATGGTCAAGAGGTTGGCCGCCTGTTTACCTGTTTCAAGGACACAACAAGCATTTGCAATGCAATAGGTCTCGCATTTACAAGTGTTTGAGCTATTGGCATTGTAAATGACCATGCCTTTTATTTGTGTTTTTTTTTAACAGATGAATAAAAGGCATTGACATTTACAATGGCAATAGCTTAAACTCTTGCAAATGTGAGACCTATTGCATTGCAAATGCATGCTATAAAAATAAATAAAAAAGGAGAGAGCGTGTCCTGCCTGCAACAGCAAGCAGGACAAAGCTATTTGAGAAAATAGTGCTCGGAAGCTGTAATTAAAGCCTACTGAGTAACAACACACATAACAGGGGGTGTCGCCATGAGAGGTTACAAAATGAGACAAGGCGGTACTAAGGAGGGACTACTAAGCCTTTCGACCAATGAACAGCCACAGTTTACAGTGGACAAGCACACAAGCCAATGAAAAATATGGGCAGAGGGTGGGCGGAGCTTCAATTCCCTACCTGAATACAGCATGCCTCGCAGAGCAGGCATGCGCCGCCCAGGCTCGACTTAAAAAAGCACATGCGCTCATCTACAAAATGACATAGCCACATCATTGCTCCATTTTCTTTCTTTAGCCATGCTGCACTACATAGAAAATGCTGTATGGCATCATCAAAGGACATTTGCAAAGCAATAAGGTCCCAAAGGTGTGACCTATTGGTTTTGCCAATGCTTGTTTGTTTTTTCTATTAGTGTTGCATGGGTGACTAATGGTGGTAAACACTGATGTTATTTCTTCCCACATTCAACTGAAGTTACAAGCATAGTGCCTCTGTATCAAGAACCACACTTCGTCCGCAGTCCATCAGGAAAACATTGAAAAGTTACAGCAGGTTCAGGAGTTTCTCTCTCCACACTGGTGGTGTTTAGGTCCTCCACAATGAGTGCTGGGAAGCTCCATCATAAATGTTTGGTGGTGCCATGCACTGCATTCACCAATGTCTCTCCACCTTCCTGCTGCTCTTCAGCATCTACCCAGAGACATAACAGCAGCCCAAAGAAATCTTCACTATGAAAAAATGGGCCGGCTCCAAAACGAAAGCCCTTCTAGACTCTGAAGAACTGCGCAACTCATCAGCCTACTGCTGTCTCTCACAAACTTTCTTCGATCAACTAGTCACCTGTGCCAAAGACGAAAACTGCAAGTTTGTACCTAAAAAATGCTGTGCTTAAGGTGACAATTTAAGAAATTTTATTAAAGATAAGGGAGCTTGGAAGGTTGGTTACCTCCCAACATCTTAACAAGACCATTCAGGTAAACAGAGCCACTCAAGAAACCTCCACAAAGTTCGGGCATCGCGAGCGGGCATCTCCTGCAACTTGCAAGACCATGTCTTTAACACTCAGGGTAAGACCACAACTCAAGTCTTTGTACATAGAAGGTAGCTCGGGTGGAGTCTCTGTATCTGCAATCAGCTTTGGTCATGCTCCAAAAGCAGCAGCTCAGGCAGTGACCCTGAAAACTGTAGGACAAGAACACCAAGGTCAGGTAGCAACGAAAGAAGCTTCTAAAAGATAAGCCTGCTCAGGAGGCACCTCCCATAAACCCTGCAACACTTTAACATGAGGTCAACATAGCAACTCAAGAACCCTTCTGAAAGACACAACAGCTCAAGAGGTGCTTCAGTACCTGGCACAATACCTTGGCGTGAGCGCCCATGTCGGGCAACAGCTATGGGGGGCTTCTTATTAAAAGACCACCATGAAACAGCGGGCCACCGTAACCAGAATAAAGCTCGATCATGCCACGGTTCACTGCCCCACCTCCACGAAAACCCCCTCACTCCTCCTGATGGGTTTCAGAACTGAGGTGCTGGTCTCACTGCTGTATAAAATGAAGGCACCTGTTACTTCCAAACGACGGGCGCCACCTATGTCTGCCATCCAGGACAAGGAGGCAATTCAAGATGCCATGTCTCACATCCAGATACCGATTGGGCACCACGCGTGCTTTGCTTTTGAAACGGCGTCACACTGCATGGCTCCAAAAGCCTCACAGATATCCATCCAGGTGAGACTCGCCTCTCCTACAGCTGCTTAATCCTGCTGATCTCGGCAGTCTGGAACAAGGCTACACCCACATCAGACCCCGTCCACACTCGTTCCAACACCCGAGCCCTGGAAGCGGTCGCCACCTCATATATTGCCTCACCCTCCTTGCTAGAGAACACTCCTACACACCCAGCTGTACGCCCGCCCTGCTGATACAAGGGGGCAGAGGGCCCAGCAGGTAACTGAACTTTGACAGAGAATCACTCCCAAGACCCAGAGAGAAATGTTTCAGTGATGAGACGAGTACATGTTGATTGAAATGAATAGTGGAGCACTGACAGTGTAGGCCCGACACCGTCGGAGGAGACGGGTCTGCAATGCTCGCTGTCAGTGTGCAATGGGCTCCTGCAGCTCAGCAGGATTACTGCATTCTCCAAAGTGACGTGAACAGAGGGGATTTCTGAGCAGTGCTGAATGAGTCCCAAGAAGCTAAGTGCATGGGTGGGTGAGTGTGTGGGTGGTGAGTGAGTAGGTCGGTGGTTGTGGCCGAGTTGAGAGGCGGTGAAGCAGTCTCTCTCATGACTGCAAAGGCATGCTTCTGTGCAGACCCCTGTGTAAATCAAGTCCAGATTTTTACATAGTGTTTGACGGATATTAGGTAACATAGTGCTTCAGAAACTACGACGGATTCGTAGCTCAGCAACACCAGAAGACAACTTAACGGCAGCGACCATGGAATAAGAAATAGTTATTCAACAAGGAGTATCCCCAAAAGTGTATAACGCAGCGAGGGGCTGGAAGGGTTCCCCTGAGGTGTATAACGCACAGAGGAGCTTGAAGGGAGGGGCTGTGGAGGCAGTGTCCCGGCTGCCGTTCCGTCATCTCCTCACGTGGGCAAGGGCCGAGACGTCGATGCCCTATAGCCTTACATGTCTTCTGCATGCCTCAATTCGGCATCTGCAGGCTGGCACGGGGAAAAACGCTCGGCACTCACTGGCACATCTAAATGTCTCCAGCAGCCACCGGAGGGATCAGATTTCACAATACCGCTGGAGCTTTCGGAAGACAGGTTTGATTTTCAAGCCGATACGAATGGCTCGGGTGCCTCAAAAAAGCAAATCTGCTAACTGCCACCAGCAAGAATCACACACAAAAATATTTGCAATACAATAGGTCTCGCATTTAAATGCGAGACCTATGGCATTGGAAAGAAGTGGCTGCCATTGTCCCGGCTGCTTCAAAAGAGAAAGCGTGCATGGTGCGCTGAATGTAAGCAAAGCACGTCGTGCCTGCAGTAAGGGAAACTCAATAAAGAAAAAAGTGCTTACAGACTTATGAACACGTAACGTGTAACAACCGAAGTAAAAGGGCCAGTCGCCATGGGAGGCTATAAATGAAGACAAGGCAGTGCTAAGGAGGGAGTAACAGCCTATTTCCGAATCCGAAGCCAGCATTTACAAAGGACTAGGACAAAAGCCAATGACAAATATGGGCGGAGAGCGGGCGGGGCTTCTATACCATACTCCAGTACAGCAAGTCTCGCTGAGCAGCGCATGCGCGCTGACTCTAGGCTCGACCTAAAAAGAAGAAAGACTCCTTACTCCAAGAGGGCCCAGCTGACTAAAGAGGACTAGACCCAGCAGGAGGCCTAGATGAATAGAGACCAGGGCTCGTATTACAGATAGAGCGCACTTTTCATGTTTGCGCCACAGCGCACCTTGAATCAGGTGCGCTGGGTGCCAATATGAAAAGCGTGCCCTGTCAGGAAGAATGTGCTTCCCTCGGGGCAGCCACAAATTGGTGCTGCTCCCAGGGCAGCGCATTCAAGAGAAATACAGAGCAGCTGTTTTAAAGCTTGTTGTCCTGTTTAAAACTGCGTCTTCTATATGTACTGACATCAATATTGAGGTAAACAATAGTGCATATTACATAAATGTGTATGCATAGTATACATTTTTCAAACTAGGGATTTACAAGGAATTATCTATTTAAATATGCACAATTGCGAGACATCTGTGAAGCATCTCACTCGTCGCGAGGCCCAGTCTTATGTTCAGGTAAATTAATTCCAAGTATAAGCATGTCTACTTAGGGTTACAGTGATTTCAAACCCCTGACTGAGTTGATGGCGTTCTCTCTATATTTGGAAACAGCTGAATGCTCGTTTTTCAAAAAAATTCTTTTATTGAAGCTTTACATCTGTGGAGAATGAGCGTTTATGCTAATTATGATGTATCCAAAATTTCAAAACATCAATACACAAACAAGAAAAAAATGCATGGTTATGCTTTCTCAGATTTTTAATACGATTCCCGCCAACAAAAATATATCCAAGATCACACGGTGTTAAGGCATACAGGAGCAGGTCCAGACCCATTTCCAGGGTTATAAAGTTGTATTCTCTCAGGACATATTTCCGTGCAGGTGGATCTCTGTTACAATCAACGGCCTCTTCCATCAACAAATAACAATGTTTTTGCTTTTATACATTGAAAAGGGTTCATTGGTCTTCAGCAAGACTGATGAGAGAGGGCCATCAGCCATGAAAGGTTCACTTGAGCACAAGGTGTAACTTAGGCAGCAGCAAAGAAAGAAAGAAAGAAAGAAAGAAAGAAAGAAAGAAAGAAAGAGAAAGAAAGAAAGACAAACACACTCTCGATCTCTCTCGTTCATTCACACAATAATTCACACTTTGTGTAATGATGGTAGTACCGGCGCTTCCATAAGATAAGGAAAGGCAGCAGTCTTAGGGCACCACCTAGCCAGTTTACTACAAAAGTCCAGGAAAACTGACTTTTTAAAAATCAGTGTATGGGAGCACTACACCAAGAAAAAGATGCTCCTGCGTGGAGTGCTAAAACCATTGCACAGTTCCTGCCCCGCATGTCCGCTTTTCTTAACCCTGAATGCTTGTCCAGTAGATACTGCAGGACCCTAGGACTCTAAGAGAGTAAGGTAACGGCTTGACTGACACAAAAAGAGGGTGTCCGTAAAAGGAGAAATACAGAGGTAAAACAAGGTGAAGGGGGAAGGCAAGATAATAGAAGTGGACTGTGGTTTAAAGAGAGCTACTGTAAGGCCTGGAAGTGGAGACTAGAGTAGACCAGCTGGATGGCTGGCACCAGGGGCCGTATTACGTATGTGGCCATTTTCCTGGTTATTCTGGCGCTACCCAGGAAAATGTGCCGCATTATAGTGAATATGCTGCGCCCAGGGCAGCCACGAACCCGCGCTGCCCTGGTGGCAGCGTATTCAGATGAAAAACGGAGCGGCTGCTTTGAAGCTGCTCTGTTTTTCACTGTGCAGCCGGCAACCCGACTGCACTTTGAAGGAGGATTAGAGATCCCCTTGCAGGCGAGTGTAGTTAGTGACTGCACCCGCCTGCAAGGGATGTCTGGGGGGGTTCATGGGACCCCCTTTCCCTCCTCCAGAAGGCTGCCATCAGGGGGAGCACTAACAGTGTGCCACCTTTTAGATGGCAGTGCGCCTCCTGACATCTTCTTTGCCTCTGCGCCCTCGTCTGTAATACGGCGTGGGTGCAGAGGCAAAGGGATTCCCTCATTTTCATGGGGCCACACCCCCATAAGGGAACAACCTCTGATGATTGCGCTGGCGCTTTATGTGCACCAACGCTATCAGTATTACAGAAGGGGACGCACAAGCGGCCTCTTCCGTAATACCAAAGTGCCCCGGGGGCGCGCAAAGTGGGCGCAAACACCTGTTGTGCCCCCGGGGCACTCCAGTAATGCGGACCCAAGATGGGGATGCACCATCTGGCATCAAGCACCCTAGTGAGGAAAAATGACGCTATGGTAATGTCTCCTTCGTTCGTTTCCCTCTATATCCTCTGTTCTTTAACCTGCACCTCTTCCCTCACCTCGAGAAGACACATTCGGTGTCAGATGTAGACAGTGATCACAGCAGGATTTTGTCTTTTGTGGTGCATCATTCTTTTTGCCATAAAATTTAACCAGTGTGGTAAGGGGCATTTGCGGGGACACCGTATGGCTAAAAATAACATTTCAAGCAAGTATTCTCATGCATAAATCTTATGAACCAAGTTTTTCTGGGTGAAATACTTAATGAAATTCCCAATTCCTTGGGGATTAACACTCCCATTCACCTCCTATTCTGAGCGGGTTGTAAATGGGAGCAGGGTGGGTGGTGTGGCGTGGCATGTGGGGGCACGAAGGGGGTGGTGAGAGTGGTGGGGAATAGAAGCGGAAGTGAGATGGTGGAGTGGGTGCTATTGCAGGGACTGAGGTCGGACTGCACTTGCAGCTCAACCCCAAAGTGATTTTTACAGCCACATTTTCCAGCTGCTAAAATCAGGTTCGGTATTCCAGCACCTGGAAAATCAGGGTGAGGGAACACCAGCCAGTTATATTTGGGTAGAATGGTATGCCATCTGGTGATACAGCTTCACCCAACTTATAATCAGGCCCTGGATGTTTTCATACTAGGACACTGATTTAGAGTTTGGCGGATGCAGGGCATCCATCAAAAATAAGTGGGTGCCCCATCTGCCCTATTTAGAGTGCAGACATGGCTATCCATAGTAAATAGGGTGGATGGCACATCCGCCTATTTTTGGCAGATGTCCCTCATCCACCAAAACCTAAATCATGGCCCAAGTATCTCTGAACTAAGAGTATTAAGCTAAATGCTTTTCAGTTAACTGTGGAGCCCGGAGCAGTTGGACCCATTCTCAAACCAGTAGGTGTTTTGCAGACTGATTGGTTTGTGAATAGGTACGCAAACTGCACATTTGCAGTCAATTACAAAACCAATGAATATGGAGTATTGTTGAATATTCATATTAATTAGGCAGGTCTCAATTGGACCAACCCCATGTGAATAGCTGCAAATGGAGAGATGGTGGGCTGTAATGGGCCCCAGCCATCATCCTTTCATTTGCTCTCTCAAACAAGAAACATATCTGAAAGAGACACGTTAGTGACAGATTCCTTACCTTAGAATATCCCCAGGCGTCAGACTGGATCCGGAAAGTTTTTGCGTAGCAGTACCCTTGCGCGCCGGTAGGCGGCGTTGTGCGGCTCCGCGTCCGTCGTCGGCGTTGGGAGCGCCGGGATGACGTCGCGGGCAGTACTTAGAGCGCCGCCCCTGCGCGCTGGCGTCAGTTCTTCTTTTTCCGCGCCAGTAAGCGCAGATCCGGGAAGAGCAGTGCCTAGTCAATTTTTGACAAAATTTTGGGTGATTTTTCACTGTTTCTTTTCGAGTCTTCTCGACTCCTAGGTGTCGGTAGGGATGCCCGGCTTCAAGCCATGCGACGTCTGTGGTCGAATGATGTCGATCACAGACCCGCACTAGAGTGTCTCTACTGTCTCGGCCGAGACCACGACACGAAGTCGTGCCCTGACTGCCGGGCCTTACACCCGAAGGCTTTGCGAGAGCGGTCTCGAAAGCTCCTCGAGGTCCGGCAGTCGGCTCTGCGCCGCACCAAGCCCCGGTCCCGTGAGAGGTCGAGGGGCCGGTCGCGGAGCCCCCGCCGGTCGTCGGAGTCCAAGTCTTCGCACTCTCGGGTAAGTCGAAGCACAAAAAGTCTAAGAAGCATCATCGCTCTAAGACTTCTCCTCGCCGGTCTCGCGACTCGGCTGAGGCCCCTGTCGGCACCGTCCCCGCGGCCCCGGACGTGCCTGTGGAGCCGCCCCCGCATTACCCGTCCTTTCCGGGTTTGGGGGCGACTCCGGCCCAAATACAAGAATTCCTGTCGGCCATGGCCCGCCTCTTCAAGCCTCAAGGTCCCTCCGGTGCGCCATCGGGCCCCGCGGGCCCTGATGGGGTTGCTCCGGCGTCGCCGACGACTCCGGTCCCGGCGTCGCCCGTCCCGCCAGCCTTGATCCCGGCCTCGGCTCCGGCCCCGGCCTCGATCCCGGCTCCGGTGGTACCGCAACCCCGATCGGCGCCGGTTGACCTAACCACGCCTCCGCCGGCGCCGATGTCCCCGGTGCCGTTCCTGGCGCTGCCCGGGGCTCCGGGCGGCGTCGTTCCCCGGTTCTCTCCGGTTCCGGACATGGAGCCGGACCGGCGTCGCTCGACGCCGGCCCCGGCGCCGATGAGACCTTGGGTCCCAGATGTCCCTCCTCCTCCATATTTTGAGCCAGAGGAGGACCAGGAGAGCTGGGAGGGGTCGGAAGACCCTCTCACACAGCAGTGTGAGTATGATCAGGACTGGGCAGAGGAACTTGGGGATGCCAGTGGTCTAGACACTTCCCCTGACACTGGCATGCTGTCTCCTCCCGTGGCTATGGAGGAGGGAGCAAATTTCGCAACGGTGTTGCGTAGAGCAGCTGGAGCCTTGCACCTCCAATTGCCTACTGTGGCTGTCAGGACTAACCTCCTGACGGAAGTGCTTCAGCCGGCAGCTACCTCCTCGGAGCCATTGCTGCCGTTTAATGATGCACTGTCTGACGTTCTTTTGGGCACCTGGTCCAAGCCCACCACAGGGGCTCCTGTGGATAGGAACGTGGCCCGACGCCATCGCCCTGCTCCGGGCGACCCCTTGTTTCTCTCCCAACATCCCGCCCCGAGAGCTTGGTTGTCCAAGCCTCTGCCTCCCAAACCGCCTTCCCTACCGCCCCTCCGGATAGGGAATCCAAATGCCTGGATCAATTTGGGAAGAAGGCCTTTTCTTCCTCCAGTGCTGGCTTGCGGTCCGTCAACACCGCTTGCCTTTTGGGCCGATATTCCCACTCTCTGTGGGATTCGGTGGCGGCCGTTTTGCCCCAGTGTTCTGAGGAGGTCCAGACACTGCTTACCCGCACCATTGCGGAAGGTAGGGATGCGGCAAAGTTCACCATACGTTGTGGCCTTGATACCGCCGGCTCGCTGGGCAGATCGCTTGCAACGACGGTGGCGCTGCGTCGCCACGCCTGGCTGAGAACAACTGGTTTCTCGGGTGATGTCCAGAATACACTCATGGACATGCCCTTTGATGGTGTCGGTCTTTTTGGTTCCAAAGCAGACCATGCGCTGGAGCGTTTTAAGGACTCACGGGCTACTGCCAAGTCCCTGGGCCTTTCTGTTGTGCGCCCTCCGCTGACCTCTGCTTTTCGCCCCTTTCGTGGCCACGGAAGGGCGCCCAGTCACGTCCGCTGCCCAGCCACCGGCCCGCGCAGCGAGCGTCTTCGCGTGGCCGAGGGCGTGGCTTCCGCCGTGGCGGGTCGGGCAACCAGCGTGCGGGTCAGGCCACCAACTCCGCCCCGTCCGCGGCCTCCAAGCCCTCCTAGTCCTTCCTTTCAGGTGCACAGCACGCCAGTAAGGGGCAGGGTCCGCCATCACCTTCACCACTGGCGTGCCATCACCTCGGACAGGTGGGTCTTGGACATTGTTCGAAGGGCTACTCCCTCCCCTTCGAGACCACCCCCAGCCATGCCACCTCAATTCCACCGCATGTCAGGGGATCACTTGGTGCTTCTGCAGAAGGAAGTCACGGCCCTCTTGGCCAAGAGGGCCATCGAGCATGTTCCGACCCCAGAAGTAGGGACGTGGTTGCTACTCCCACTACTTTCTGGTGCCCAAAAGGACAAGGAGGACATGCGTCCTATCTTGAGACCTCCGGAACGTCAATCGCTTCCTCCGGAAGGAGAAGTTCGAGATGCTCACCCTAGCTCAGGTCTTGACTGCCCTCGACCCTGGAGACTGGTTGGTAGCGTTGGACTTGCAGGTCGCTTATTTTCACATCCCCGTCCTGCCGGCCCACCGGCGTTACCTGCGGTTCACGGTAGGCCTCGAGCATTTTCAGTTCACCGTGCTCCCCTTTGGCCTTACAAGTGCCCCTCGGGTGTTCACGAAAGTGATGGCGGTGGTCGCAGCTCATCTGCGCCGGGCAGGGGTTCCAGTCTTCCCCTACCTCGACGACTGGCTGCTGAAGGCGGGCTCGTCCCAGGCAGTCGTCTCCCACCTCCAGACTACGGCCGAACTCCTGCACTCGCTGGGGTTCTCCATCAATGTGCCGAAGTCGCATCTGATTCCTTCTCCACAGCTCCTTTTCATCGGAGCAGTTCTGGACACGACGCAGTTTCGGGCCTATCCTCCCGAGCGGCGAGTCCAGGATATTCAGGCTATGATTCCTATCTTTCAGCCTTTATCCTGGGTTTCGGTACGGATGACCCTGAGGCTGCTGGGCCTCATGGCCTCCTGCATCCTGCTGGTCGATCATGCCAGATGGCATATGCGGGCTCTGCAGTGGGACCTGAAGTTCCAGTGGGCGCAGCACCAGGGCAACCTGTCCGATCACGTCCAGATCTCGGAGGGGACTGCAAAACAGTTGCAGTGGTGGCTCTCGAACCGGCAATGGGTCATGGGCAGATCCCTCTCCCTTCCCCAGCCAGAGCACACAGTTGTGACGGACGCGTCCCTTCTGGGATGGGGCGGTCACATGGGAGAGGCGGAGATCAGAGGCTTCTGGTCTCCGGCGGAGTCCCGGCTCCATATCAACCTTCTGGAGCTCCGGGCGATCCGACTTGCACTCAAGGCATTCCTTCCCTCTGTCAAAGGGACGGTAGTGCAGGTGTTCACAGACAACACCACCGCCATGTGTTACTGCAACAAACAAGGCGGGGTGGGGTCGTGGACCCTCTGTCAGGAGGCTCTGCGCCTCTGGACATGGCTGGTACATCAGGGCATGTTCCTGATGGTTCAACACCTGGCAGGTTCCCTGAACGCCAGAGCGGACGAACTCAGCCGCAGGTGCATGATGGATCACGAATGGCATCTTCACTCGGAAGTGGCGCAAGGACTCTTTCTGCAGTGGGGAGAGCCTTGGTTAGATCTATTCGCCACCGAAGAGAACGCGCAATGTCATCAGTTCTGCGCGTTGGAATTTCCAAGGCGGCACTCGCTCGGCGACGCTTTTCGTCGCGAGTGGAGTTGCGGTCTGTTGTACGCCTTTCCGCCTATACCACTTCTACCCAGAGTGTTGAAGAAGATTCGGCGCGACCGGGCCCAAGTCATCCTTGTGGCCCCGGACTGGGCTCGAAGAGTTTGGTATCCCGAGCTACTCAGTATGAGCGTCGATCCCCGATCCGTCTGCCTCTTCGGGAGGATCTTCTGTCGCAGCAGCAGGGGACGGTCCTCCACCCGAACCTGTCCAGCCTCCACCTGCTTGCGTGGAGATTGAGCGGCGGCAGTTGATTCCTTTCGACTTGCCTCCCGAAGTTTGTGATGTGATTCTGGCAGCCAGGCGTCCCTCCACTAAGGTGGTATACGCCTGCAGGTGGAACAAGTTTGTGGCATGGTGCACAGCAAAGGCTGTGAATCCCCTCTCTGCCCCTCTTTCTGAGGTTCTTCTGTTCCTCCTTTCACTGGCCCAACAGGGTTCTGCCCTGGGTACCATCAAGGGCTATCTTTGTGCCATTTCGGCCTTGCTCAGGCTTCCTGATCAGCCCTCCCTTTTCAAGTCCCCTGTTGTTAACAGGTTCCT
This sequence comes from Calotriton arnoldi, assembly GCA_963921515.1. NCBI lineage: Eukaryota > Metazoa > Chordata > Amphibia > Caudata > Salamandridae > Calotriton > Calotriton arnoldi. The sequence goes on from CAWUFW010000182.1 coordinate 4,897,139, forward strand.
AAAAGGCATTACACACCTCTTCCCTCCTGTTCCGTTTGTGATGCCTCAGTGGGACTTGAACTTGGTTCTTACTTTTCTCATGTGCGCTCCCTTTGAGCCCCTACATAACTGTCCTCTTCGTCTTCTGACTCTGAAGACAGCCTTTCTGGTGGCCATCACCTCCGCTCGGCGGGTGAGTGAGCTCAGGCTCTATCATGCAAACCTCCCTTTCTGTCTGTCCATCCAGACAAGGTTGTTCTTAGGACGCGTCCGTCCCTTCTTGCCAAAGGTGGTTACTGCCTTCCACATTGGGCAGACCATCACTTTGCCCACCTTCTTTCCGCCTCCGCATCCTTCCAGAGAGGAGGAGAGGCTCCACCGTCTGGACCCAAAACGTGCGCTTTCGTTTTATATCAACCGCACACAACACTTCCGGGTGGATGACCAGCTCTTTGTTGGCTACGTGGGCGCCAAAAAAGGTCGGGCGGTGCACAAGAGGACCATCTCCCGCTGGGTAACCTTGTGTATCAAAGCCTGCTATTCTTTGGCTAAGAAGGAGCCTCCTGTTGGGCTGCGTGCCCATTCCACCAGGGCAACGGCTGCTACCACGGCTTTAGGCCGCGGTGTGCCGCTGCAGGATATCTGTCAGGCAGGTACGTGGGCCTCGCTGCACACATTTACAAAGCATTACTGCCTTGACAGTCAGGTCCGGAGGGACGGCTTCTTTGGCCGTTCTGTCCTCCGGGACTTCCTTGTCTGATCTTTGTTCGCAGACCCACCACCGGGGTTGGTATTGCTGGGGTATCTATTCTAAGGTAAGGAATCTGTCACTAACGTGTCTCTTTCAGATGCACAAGTTACTAACTTGTGTAACGATATATCTGTAAGAGACAGTAGTTAGTGACAGATTCCTACCGCCCACCATCCTCCCCGTTCTGCGAACTGATTTCTAGGAGTTAAGGACATCCCTTTCAGGGCCCTAGTATTTTTCAGACACCTATGTCAGCTTCTTGCATGGCTCTGCGTTCCTTGCGCGGAAAGTCGTGTACAGAACTGACGTCAGCGCGCAGGGCGGCGTCTAAGTACTGCCCGCGACGTCATCCCGGCGCTCCCGGCGACGGACGCGGAGCCGCACGACGCCGCCTACCGGCGCGCAAGGGTACTGCTACGCAAAAACTTTCCGGATCCATTCTGACGCCTGGGGATATTCTAAGGTAAGGAATCTGTCACTAACTACTGTCTCTTACAGATATATCGTTACACAAGTTAGTAACTTGTGCTTTATTGTAAAGCGGACTGTGTTTATTAAAGGTTTAGGTGCATTTTTTAAAGAAAATGTTTCCCATTTGAGACTACATCCAGGAGGGTAAGGCAGTGGCACCAAAGGGATATCTTCCCCTTTGAGAATCCGTTACCATCTCCTTTGGATTTAGTAACAGTTCAGTGGTTCACAACCACAATTATGGTTACCACCCATTTATACATACCATTGTGAATCGCTATTAGAACGCCCCTTTCATGCCCCCCACAACTGTGATTCATAATGATTTGAAAAACTCTTTTTGTGAGTCAGAAAAATGCTTTTCCTTCTCACAAAAGGAGTGTTGCAGCACCTGCCACAATAACATTTTGTGGTTGCAAACCTCGTGATTTTGAAAATCGCAGGGGTTGTGAGTGCAAAATGATTTCGTACATCTGGCCCTATGTGTCTGATTTCAAGTCAATAGTGCTTATTTTGTGTAAAGTTTCATAGGATCTGCTGGGAATTGAGCTTGATACAGCGCAGGGATTGTAAAGAGTTTCACCCACTCTCATATTCCTCCGTTTCAGGAGAGGCCGCTGTAGACTGACATTGGAAAAGGAGCCTCGCCCTGTCTGCACGGTTAGCCAGGCCACGAGTTCTTATTTCACAAACATTAACTTCGAAAACACAGGGACTTCCACTTCTGGGCCCAGCCAGCCATGCATGTGCTGACATCAGCAACGGCAAATATTCCATTAAGCTGAATTAGGCCTTTTCAAACACAATGGCACCTTTTACCCTACTGTTAGGCATCTGGGTTTGCTTATAGAAAATGGATTTAAAAAACAATGGGAATGTGGCGGGCTGTTTTTAGAAGTGTGCTTGAAAGATCGAGTTACCAAGGTGTGGGACGCTGATTTTCTCCCACTCCTTCCAGACCTGAAAAGTGCCTCATACTTGGTGCATAATCTTGAAGGATGACCCTCCTCACCACTCCCTGCGAGAAGTACCCCTTAACACTGTAGCCATTTTTTGCTTTATTTTTTCCAGCAAAGATCCCGTATGAGCAGTTCAGGAAGCACACCATGAAAGGTGCATTGGAAAACCGTGGGCATGGACACGGTAAGGTGCAACAAGACTATGAGATGGTCGAGTTCCACATTTTACAAAACATCACAAAGTTTGGTGTGATTTAAAATCATTTATGCTACATCGAATGTTGTTCAGGTAACACCGCTGTGCTTTTGTGGTGTTTCTCCATCATAATCTGCCACGAAGGTGGGTTGTGATCATGGAATGTCAGAGTGGTTCGCCAGATGCTAACCTCTCACGTGTTCTGCATGCCCTGAGTGACATGTACAGCCTTTCTGGACTTTTAGCTCTTAGTATTTGTAGCCGCGAATTCCTAAAAAGGGAAAAAAGCGAATCTACAAGTACAAAAATCATAGCATTATCAGCTAAGTCTGGTGAGGGCTTGACATCATAGGCCTGACCTGAGTCTCTTCAGTTCTCCACAGGTGTGGAGCCTAGGGGGCGCTGTGCATGTGTCTCAGACTGCAGAGATCTACAAAAAAAAAAATCGCCATATTACTTTGACTAGTCTTTTACTGCCGCCCACCACCTTATTGTCTTCCTTTCAAGACAAGCATTCAAAGCAAAAGCAAATAGGTCTGGCTTATGAATGCACTGTCAAGCCGGACCGAAATAAATCCATGTAGGTTATTGACTGACCTCCTCCCATCTGTGCTGCTGCCTGAGAAAAACATAAATTATCTAGTTATCTAAGGCACTTTATTAGCAATTCAATGTCATCTGTGTGCTCCTGAAATTTCAACCTCTGGCAGCTGGACAAAAAACAAAATGATCACAGCTGTGTGGAGGGCAAGCAATTTTTTGTGGAAGCACACAGCATCTGCACTATCGAAACATGTTCTCCTGGCTACTAACATGTTGGAGGAGCCAAAGTCCCTCTCTAATGATGCTCACATAATTGTCTGGCGACAGCTGTGCTGTCAAGTCAGATATAAAAAAGGTCTTCCCAAATGCCCTGAAAAACGTTTGGTTGCTCTTATGATAAAAAGGCATCAACAGAGTCACACAGTGTACAGGGTCTACTTAACCTATTTACATCCCCCAAATCACAGCAGAGTGAAGTCCTCTTCCCGATTATTCCAAGCTCAAATAGGGCCTATTATTGAACCATTAAAAAATGGTTAATCTAGCACAAATTCTGCCATGTAGGCCTGATTTTGCATAGTGGATCTCCAGTGTGCCTGCTTTCACATGCCCTTCGAGGTAGAGGTCATGGGTCAATCAGGTTTGGTGTGTAGGCATTGTCGATACAAACCTGTGACTTTTGGTCTCTGAATTGTCATCGAAGCCCTGGCAATTGTGTTGTTTCGTGTCTTGCTTGAAAATATGAATGACTTGGACTTTGCACATCAAATGGCCCATTCAGGTTAACCTCAGTAGTGTTAGTGTGGCTGGTCAGGCTTAAGGATGTTGGAGTGCTGCACATGGAGGAATGCGGAATGCCTGGAGTTGAACAGGCAAGGCAGTGTGTAAGGGAAGCAGTTGATTGTGACAGGTCAATTGTAGCACGTCTTTCCTCCTTTGCTACTTCTTCACCTAAAACATAAAACAAATAAAGTCTTATTTATATCCTAGCACCTCTCCACAATCCATTCCTCATTGCATCAACTTGGGTGTCCAGTACACACTAGTTTTCACCTTCGAACTGGCTTTTGAGAGCAGCCCGCCCTTACAGTAGTTTTGGTTGCACTGGCTTTCAGGAGCCCCACCCAGGGCATGTCAAATCTATTTCCCTGGAAGATTCATTGCATCGTAGGCACATTGTCACAGTCTGAAGCAGGGGTGCTCTAGAGGCTTCTGGGCTGATGGCCTCATGCATCCAGGTAGTGTTTCAAAAGTAAGAATTTCGATGTGGGACGTTCTAGTGCACCTTTCCTCCCAGTGGTTCCAGAAATTGTCCAAAAAACTCAGATACTCACATGGTGCTGTTTTGGTAATCATCCAAGGAGATCCTTCTCATGCGAGTAAACTTTGCTTCTGTTCCTCAACACTCTGCTTTCTTTCATGACAGATCTTCCAAAATTGGGTTGAGTCTACTGATGAGATGTAAACCAGTGGCGTAGCTAGACCTTTGGCCGCCCGTGGCGGCCCCTGCATTTACCGCTCACGGCGGCAGGTAAGAGCGGGTTGGGTGGTGGTGCTGGTGATCCCTGCTTTTCCGCCCCGCGACGGCCGCAGGTAAGAGCAAAGGGGGGGGGCTCCGCCGCTCCCCAAAAGTCGTGCCCCTCGAGGCAGACCGACCCCCTTGCTATGCCCCTGATGTAGCCCATTTCTCTGCAACAGCAGGTGACCATACTTTGGACCACCATTTAGAATTGGGTGAAAGTACTGTCACCCCCCTGCCATGATCACCAGCACTTTTGCCTTATAATTCAAATGGCAGCAAAGCAGTCACAAGGCAGTAGTGCTACTACCATGCTGATGTCCTGTTCCGCTATGTATGGCACTTTATTTGAAAAGTTTTATTTCAGTTACTCACCATTCACTTTTCAGAGATTCCAGGAACTTCAGAGCCTCAAACGACTAGAACCTCACTTAGAAGAATTTAGGGTTTTCTACAAATTCTAATGGTACTAAAGAAACATAGTCACTTAAAATGGAGGAATGGAAAACTAAGGCAATGTTTCTCATTCACAGTCATATATTTTGTGTGGTTAAATAGCAGTTCATTAGTGAATGAGGTAGAGTCTTTCCTCTAATCTGTTTTGCTTACAAAGCATCTCCCAACGTTTGTTCCTGCACATTTCTGTTTTCCCTTTTTGACAAAGGCTGTCTCCTACCACTAGATCTTCTGCCAGTTTTTCTCTTGAATTAAATAGTCTTAAAAACAACACTACCATGGAAACAGAGGATAATTAGATATCACCAAATCACTTGGACATCATCTTACAGTCCTTCACTTTCTTTTAACAAACCTTTATCAGGTATATTAGTCCAATTCGTTCAGCTGAAATAAACCAAGACTACAACTCCTAGAATGCACTGGTCACCAGTTGACCTAGAGTCTTCTGGTCACATAAACCATGGCAGACTTTCTCTCCTCCCAGCACCACCAACCATGTGCAATTCAAGTGGACATGGCAAAGCCAGCTGCTCCGCACTCACATTATCAAGATGGGACCTATTGGTTTTGCCAATGCGTGTTTATTATTTAGATTGCACTGGAGGGCTGCAGACTACAGTTCCGAACCTCAAAACTATAAGGAAGCTGTTCTATCAAAGGCCCAAACACTGCTTTACTAATGAGCGGAAGGAATTATCCTTGTTTGGTTTTAATTTCTGAACCATCTTCTCTTGTTTTTGTTGCTTTTATATTTTATTTTTAAGTCTAAATGATTCATGGCGTTCCTGCTTTGAACACAACGCCTCAGCCACTCGTGAAGTGGACGCTCTGTGAAAGCCATCGGACTCTGACGACGAAAACATGGGAGAATAACAGGAAGTCCGGGTTCCATGGTTTATTGCAAGAGTCCCAGATGAAAAATAACCCGGGCCTTGTCTAGCTGCAATGAAACAATTTGCTTACCCCCTCTGCCCCTTCTGCCGTGTGCATGCTTTGCCAGCGTGGGGTTGGCACGCGCTGGCAAATTTCTTCATCCACATTTTTGGGGCTTGCGTGTATTTGTGAAGTATGCCAAATGCCTTTTAATATTATTATTTTCCTTTTTTCCCCTCGAAGATGGGAGCAATTAGTGTGCAACGTTTTGAAAAAGGGAAGTGTAATGCCAAACAGATGTGCGCGGCGCAGCTGAGAGGATTGCTTCTTTTATGACATGGTCGCCTTTGTGTTGACTCGTGTCTTGCTCCAACAGAACGTTCAAGGTTGTTTCCACAGCGCCGGATTTCGGCCTGTTTCTGAGCACTTCCAGCTTTGGCAGATTCGTGAATTTAGACACTGGGAGATCACATCGTTTTGGTCAAGTGGGGATGCCGGGATTTGAACTCAGTTTCGCAGTTGAAGTCTAAAAGAGCATCGCTTTACGTAGACTATTAATTTACTCAGTTTAAGGAGGCGATATCCTGGGGCCTGTGGAAAGCTGCATTCACTTCCTAAAATTGAGATTACTAATCTCGCTTTGGGGTTTTATTTGCAACAGAACTGCACTTCCTGGCAGTGGCGTCTTAACGCATGGGCACGCTGAGCAGGGGCATAGGGGCCTCATGCAGACCAGAATTTAACACTAATTTTCTGTTAAACATTTTTATTCCTGTGAGTGGTTGTGTACGCAGGGCCCAGTGCACTGCTTGCCCTGGGGCCTATAATGCTGTTAAGAAGGCCGCGCTTCCTGGCAGTGTACACAGTCGCAAGCCCTTCCTTGGCTAAATTTGGTGGGCTTTTTCTCTGGTCCTGGCCAGTCAGTGTTTACTGGGTGGTATTCACAGTGATACTTTCAATTTTCCAGGGGCGGCTCATTTAAAGGAGCATAATGGGTGCTGCCCCGCTGACCCCACAGCACACTTCTAGAAACAGAACGTATTTAATGTATTTCTACTTTTATTTGCATTCTAGTTTCATCACGTTCTGATAATAAGGCTGACGTGCCGCTGCTTAGTGGGCGTGGCACAACATTGACATGTAGTGACGGCAGTGCTGTCTGCGCTCTGTTGTAAAGTGAAGTGCGCATGTCGAACTGAGCTGTTTCTTTGACACGACCAGTCCGACATGCGTACTTCAGTCTTCTTCAACCTGCGCTTTGAAACGAAGCCTTGAGAGAAAGAGAAACAGCCCACTGGTCTCAAATGGAGCGGTGGGGGACCTGCCCAGCCATTCCTAATGCTGCTCTTGTGCTATTTCAATAAATAAATAGCATGACAGCAGCATTGGAATGGGCTCTGTAAGAGGAAGCAACCCCAGCTTGCTTTCGTTCGGAGTGTATGCAGCAGGCAGCGCGGCGGCGGGAAATCCCTCCGATACAGTCAGTCATTGTGGGGCTTTATTTTGAAGCCACTTTAATGATTTGCCATGTTTCTTCTGATCCTCATTTTGGCTGTGCTGTGGGTCCTTTCCTTTTTAACATTGCAATGCTGATCACGAGGATATGGATGGACGGGGCTGGTTAAAGTTTGTGTGCCATGATCCTGTCCACAGTCTGGTGCCACTCAAATGAACTAATTCGTCTGAAATAAATATTCGACTCATTGATTATACAAACTTACTTTATGGGAAGGTTATGTGCAGATCATGGCGGCCTCACATTCCAGAGGTGTGCTGGTGTGTACCTTATAATAGGGTTTGGGTCCAGCAGACACGTGTTCAAAATGAATTGCCATTTAAGGGCAGAGGTTCCTACAGCTAGGATATTGTTCCCTAATCATGAGAATGTAGATATGTGCTCTTGCTTCCCAGGATGTGTCTGCCCTTCACTTTAGAGGTGGTGCGACGTTAGAGTATCTTTTATTTTATGCCTAGAATCAACAATACTGAGGAGGAAGCCATGTCCTGGGTTTTAGGATAGCTAGCATCATGATTCATGAATAAGCATCAAAGACATTGGGCACAGAAACAGGCTGACCACTCCACTCCTGGTTTCCAGCCGCTGTCTCCTGTGATGTGGGACTGTATACTCTGGAGCAACCCCATCTGATTACATAGGTAATGGAGAATAAAGTAATAAACAATGGTGCATATATTCTAGTTGCCCACAAAAGTATTACATTACTAACACAGAATATGGTACCTGCTCACATTGTGTATGATGCCCAGTTGGTCACGTTGCACTGGCCTTATTTCACACACAAACTAGCTTGCCGGACAATGGACAAGCAAAGTAACCCTGACAGCAACGTAAGTATCTTGGCAAGACTTTTGGCCACACTCAGCAAACCTACAACACATCTAATTCTCAACAACAAAAATCCAATATATTTATGCTGTGGTTACAAGTTAAAATTAAGAACCAAACTATGCACCAGTCTGAAAGAATACTCTAAAACAGGATAAGCGGGTACCAGAGCCCATTGGTGCTACAAGCTCATACCCATGGCAGAAATCGCACTGTACAAATAATTATAAAATAACTTTAAGTACTTTTTTCTTGTTATTTGCACAAGTGAATCTCCAAAATCAAGATGGAGGCACTAAATCATCTGTTAACCTATTTTTTTCTTATCCAACATAGTGGAGGGGAAAAGGACAGCATACGACCTGCGCCACCCTTCAGTGACAGCACTGAATAAACGTGGGTTCTCCTCTTGTTCCTATGAAGAGAATAGAGGATGAGACGGCACAGTTTACAGCTAGCACATTAAAAAAAAATACTCCATGTCTGTGCTGTGCAGCGCTTAATTTTAGCCAGTGGTTTCTGGGGCTCGGCACCAGCACTTAATTGTCAACAGCGGTCCATGTGACCATCTGCCACAAGGTTGCGCTGTCTGGCTAATTTAAAGATGACCACAACAACAGTCAAGTATTAATTCAATATACATTAAAAATTACTATTACCTGCATCCCAAGCCATCGTTATAGCTTTGGGGGCCTGGAATAGTCTGAATTGTCACACTTGTAGGAGTGTGATGGTTAGTAGTTGTGTTGTTACTATCATCGGCTGCACTTGCAGGGGCAATGTGCATGGCAAGCTGCAGTGGCATCCTATGAGGACCCTGGCACTTATTTCATTTTACCAAATTAAGCACTGGTCCCGTGTTTTACGAGAGATGTGAGTAGCTCTATGGAGGTGTTAGCTTAGACTGTTACTACTCCGACCAGACACTGAGGCTCTTGATTTTGGTTGGGCACTGAGCTTAGCATTTAAACTGTCTAGCTAGGGTGAGATGAACGTGCTACAGTTATCTATAACACCTGGTTACAGCTTACTTTGGTTGCAACTAAAAATCCCTAAATTTAAGAGTGAAGCCAATATCACTCATTGGTGGTCACCTTTCCCCTAGAATGGACGTCTCTTATCAATCCAGTATTTGGATACCCGTGTAGTGACTTGACTGGTGGTAATTATGTGTCCTCCTTTTGTGCCTTTTGTGACAGCGTCAGCTGGAAGCCATGACAAGCATGGCTACCATGGTGCACACAAGTTTAATAAACCAGATCATTGTGGGAACGGTAAAGAGAATGATCATTTTGGGGCATTTGTCAGCAATTTCGATGTTTTCGGTTGCACTTTAGTCAGTAGTTTGTACATCCCGAGCAATGTGCCTCTTTCACCGAGGTAATGACCCAGCCTGCAGCTGCCTGTTAGCCTTTTGATTGCATTCTCAGTGCGAAGTTACAGGAAATTATTTTAATTACTCAAATTATAAATAGATCATACTTTTCTTGAAGAATCTGTTGTGCAGCTGCCAGTGACGCTGCACTCTGGAGCATGACAAATCCAAGTTAAAAAAGAATTGAATGGAAGAGCACTTATGGATTATAGCTGGGGTTTCCCATGGTTTATTTATCATTTTGTAAAGTGCACCGAGGAGGTGAATCAGCACACTTTGCTGAAATGATGTTCTTTCCCTCACTGTTCTGGCTAATACCACAAACCTGCTTGCATTAAATATTTGTGCGTTTAATCAATACGGAGAGAATGTCCTACATGGCTAACATCCACATATTTCGGTGCATCAATACATTCCATAACAAGCATTTGCAATGCAATAGGTCTCGCATTTGCGAGAGTTTAAGCTATTGGCATTGCAAATAACAATGCCTTTATATATGTTTTAAAAACCAACACATAAGTAAATGGCATTGTCATTTACAATACCAATAGCTCAAACTCTCGCAAATGCGAGACCTATTGCATTGCACATGCTTGTTAGATTACAGGTTCAGGATCGAAAGGGGGGGAAATCCAGACTAACAGGATGGGAAATGGGACCCAAGGAAGAACCATCAGGTAAGTTTCTTCTTTCCAACTGGGGCAGCACTACTCTTAGTGGAGAACTCAGAAAGCCAATCAACCTGTAGTTTATTGGGTGAGATATTTAAAGGGCCACACTCAAAATGGCCGCTGGATTGCAGGTGTCCTAGATCTCATCCACAATAACGTGAGATGTCATGGCCAATATTCACATGGGTCATGATCCTCAAATTTGGTACTGATGGGGAGGGTACCACTGGAAATGGAGGCTTTTAACACAAGTGACCATTTAAGGGAACAATTGTGGAGGCTCCTCTAGACCCTCACGGGTGATACAGCCCCATTCTACAAATCCTGATTGATTGATTGATTGATGATAGCAGGGGCATTCACAGGGGTTTAGATAGAGATAATCATAAGGGCAACAATGATGGGGACAACATGGGGACACAGTTCGGAAATTTTGCAACAGCTCTTCTACGTCTTACAAGCAGTAGCGCCTCTGCCACAAATCTATCAACTTGTCTGGGGCATCTTTTATCTATCCCAATCGTGCTACTAGTGGGGTCTGGGTTAAGTGATACTGAACCAGAATGTAAAGTCAATTTTTCTGAATGCATGGAGAATGCTGATTATTTCTGATTCAGTTGCCGTACTTATTTAATTATGCAAATTTAAAGTAAGACTTGGTGTAAATATTAACAATCTGCAATATTTGGCTACTGTTTTGGGACAAATGTTGCTGGAACAATTTTCAGGGAACATTTCATTTTACTCTTCGGTGAAATACATTCTAATAAAGGTTTCCCTTGTTTCCGACCTGCGATTGCTTTCAGCTTGCAGCATCCTGGTTTATGACTCTCAAACCCAGTGCAGGAATATTATGTGTCGTAATCAGAGTTATTCATTGATCATCAGCCAGCCTGTTCTGTGTGGTTTCACTGTAATGAAGCAACAGTCATCCCTCTTAACCTGTAATGGTTTTCCATCTTTTCAGTGATGTTCACTGCAGTATATCAGTGAATGATGTACAGCACATCAGTCATATAAAGACCCATACACATATCTTTGGCCCATCAAACAGGAAAAATATGATGAGAGAAAACTGTTACAGCCTCGCCATGGTGTCTGTAAATGCTTCCCCTGGGCCTAATAAATTCATCACTAGACTGCTAGCAACAGAGCAAAAGCTCATATTTCAGGGCAGTCAAAAAGACTGCAGTTGACAACACTGTGGGCCTGACACGGAAGTCATTATCACGCGGGCCAATTAATCAATCCGCAGTTGCCCCTGCGTGATTGAGAACCGCTTCAAGGATGTTTGCCAGTGTCTGTCAACGTAGGAGTGAGCGAGCCTCAACCACGCCTTCCCTCCCCGAAGAGGCGAGAGTGGATCTCCACATACAATGCTATAAGCATAAAACATTTTACTTGCCATTATGATGCGATGTTGTTGTTGTGGCTCTCTTTATTAATGCTGGGAGTGGACAGCCCCGGCTGCGGAGGTCCGTGTGAGTTCACAGACGCCACGGAAAGGAGTCAAGGCAAGCGGAGGAGGATGACAGAAGCCGAAGGAAAGAGGGTGATAGGAAGTGACGGTGGAGGTAAAGAAATGAGAAGAGCTGAAAGGAAAGAGTGCAAGGATGGCTGTGAGAGAACTCTTGGTTTAGCACTTTTTCCACCACAAATTGCCAAGCAATTGTTTGCAAAAGTTTGGGAACTCCTAACGTGGCCTACTTTTCTTTTTAGTCTCGTGACTATTTTTGGTTCAAACCCGATCGTTTCTGTGTTCGTAGATCTACCATGTGCTCACCTTATGCTCCCGGGCAGTATCCTCTATGGGGCGGGGTGTATGTTTCTCGTGCTCCTTGGACTCTCGGCAGATCAAACACAGGAGTGTGTGATCCTCTTCACAGAACAGCTTTAGCTTCTCCTGGTGTTTGGGGCACAGATGCTCCTCTGCGACCAATCCTAACCTTTCTACTATGCTTCTTAGCGACATGTTAGGGTGCAGGTTGACTCCTCGAGATGTTGGTCCGGCCCAGGGGCAGGAGTGGACCGGAGCACCGAGTGATGCTGGAGCGAGCCCCAACCCCGCCTTCCCTCCCCGAAGAGGCGAGAGCGGATCTCCACATACAATGCTATAAGCATAAAACATTTTACTTAGCATTATGATGCGATGTTGTTGTCGTTTGGACAGCTTTTTCAGCTCTGGTTATATCGCTGACCAAATGGAGTCCCGGAAATGTATTGCCCTGTTAGAGTAACCACGGCAACTATGATGTAATGACCAGACTCATAAACAAGAACCCTCACAGAGACTTTCAATGTAGAGCGAGGGGCAGCACTTGCCAGTCAGCGTTTTGTCAGGAAGGCGAACGCCAGAATCCGGTAAAGTAAAAGCGGCAAAGATGATTAGTAAAATTACAGCGCATGCATGCAGGATGAAAACGAGGGCGAGCGAGCGCGGCAGCCTGCTCAGCTGACCAGACGCTCGTGCGTCATGGCCTTTCCCGGCATGTGTTTCCAATTATCGCGCCCGCGTCTGGGCACGATAATGGGAAACACATGTCTGCGGCACGCGTAACCGCCCGAAAAGGCCACGACGCACGAGCGTCTGGTCAGCTTTCAAACCCCTTACATAAAGTCTTCGCCTAGCAGCGCTTGCGCGCTACTCGAGGCTCGACCTAAAAAGGAGCTCATTCTGCTTTGACAGTTCTCCGGAACAGTTGTTCATTTCGCAGACATGGGCAGTGCCTAATTTGTGAAACAATAAGTGCCAGAGCTCTCATCAAGAGGCCACTGCAGCTTGTACCACCCATTGCCCTGCCAGCGCTGCCAGTGAGAGTACCAACACAAATACTAAACTTCACACTCCTACAAGTGCGACAATTCAGACTATTCCAGGTCCTCAAAGCCATAAGAATGGCTTGGGCGGCAGATAGTAGTAAGTTTTAATGTATTCTGAATGAACAAACAAATGTTGTTTGCTCATTACTAAATAGGGCAAACAGCGCCACCTTTTGGCAGACTGTCAGTGTGCTGGTCTTAACAATTAAGGGGCCGATTCCGATCTCAGCCGGTAGGGCTTTGAATCGGATTCGGCTTAACCGGATCCGATTCGGAGCCCTATTTCCCGACCGATTCGTACGCGAGTACGATGCGAAATTGCCGACCGACTCGTCCGGGCGTCCCGACCGACTCGTTCCCGGGTCTAACCACACCGACCGACTCGACTCGGACTCGACTCGCACCGCGCAATGGAGACGTTCCCCGGCCGGGTAAGTACGATGCGCGCCGCGAGCAGTCCGACCGAGCCGCGCACTCCGGCTCGAAAGAGCAGTCGGAGCCGTACTTTGGGGGTCCGTGTCGGACCCCCCTGTATGCGTAGCCGCGCGAGTCGCACACAGGGGGGGGCACATGGGTCCCCCCTACACGTGCATGTACGGCACGACCCGCATCGACGCGCATACGCTGTAGGGGGCGCCCTTGTTCGCGTCGTGCCCATTGAGTCAATGGGAGCCCGTGTAAGCGTCGTACGACTGGCTCCCATTGACTTCAATGGGAGTCCGACCGAATCGAGTCCGATGGCATACGTGCGCATCGTACTCGTTCGGTCGGACTGCTAGAGTCCGATTCGGTCGGAAATCTCTCCGGGTCCGGCTCGGTCGGAGAGATTTCCGGCCCGAATCGAAATCGGCCCCTTTGTGCCAGTACCAAGCACCGGAAACCACCGGCTCAAATTAAGCACTGGACATAGGATACTTTTTTATATTCCAGCCATAATGCAGAGAGAGAAGGCAATGCAGCAACAAGTAGTAAACTCCTGCAAAAAAACACAAATGTTACAAATAAAATTAATGCAAATTTTATCCTTCATCTCGACAGGACGAGTGCAAAAATATATTACGCCACCCCTCCTCCTTCTGCAATGGTGGCGAACTAGTCAATGACCTAGACATACTCTACAATGAAACTAGCTCTGAATTACTATAAAAGCATGCAATATATGTATATTACATCTTAGCTCACTGAAGTCTTCGACAGTAACATACAATTAAGGCTTCCTGTTTTCTGTTTTTACGGATTTTTACAGATAAATACAGACAGAAAACAATGTGTTTTCTGTCTGCATTTATTTTTAAAAGTGGATAAATACAGAAAATGTGCGTCTTTTAAGTGACTCTCCGTGCTGTCTTGCATGAATTATAGCCCAACAGCTGAGCAGATGGACAGCATGGGAAATTAAAAAACAGGATAAAATTTCTTTAAATAACTGCATGTATCAATATACATTTGTGGCATAATGCTAATATTTGCCAATGGATGTACTGTTATGTAATATTTGGCAACTTAAATAGCTAAAACACGACGGACATCAAAGTATGAGTGCGCCTCTATCATTTAAATAAATACGGAAATGTACAGTTTTACAACTACATTTATACGCAAAACACAAAATAAATATGGATAAATACTGAAAAAATGGCCAAAAAATAAATATGGATAAATACAGACGGAAATGTTATACAAATAAATACCATAAAACCGGGAGCCTTACATACAATTAATAATTACAACCCCATAAGATACAACCTTCAAAAAATATTATTTCCCTTTACCTTTAAAGACCTATGCTAAACACTGCATTCCTAATATTAAAGTGGTAGGGTCTTAGAAATCTTTGCTATTATACTTTTACGTCTGTGCCCTTCTGCTGGCCTCACTTTTCTTTGTTAATGTTGTGTTATGATAATTTATTACGTGTGCGAATCACGCCGGGAGGGGTATCTCGGCGCGAATACCAGGATAACAGGTGGAGAGTGCTACTTGTTAATGCAAATACACTACTTAGAGACAGCCCTTTGAAGGCTTTAGGAACTTTATAAATATATTAATAGTATATTCATACTATTTAGCCTAGAGCCACACCATTGTAAAGAGTCTTGACATTTTGAAAATCAATATAAGATCAAAAAAATACAAGAAAACAGAATCTACTTTCAACAGGATGTAGAGCCACTTATAGTCCAGTTATTCCTCGGGTGCTTAAGGCTATTTTGGACATAATGCCCGAAGTGACCACCTAGAGTCCAGGAAAAGGATAAAGTCTTGCTACAGCAAGTAGTTAGAATTAATTCCAATGCTTCGAAATGTTAAATGCATTTCAGTACATTTTTTGCCTAGTCCTTAATAAGGTGATAAACCCACATGTTCGTGCTCACTATTTTGTCCCATAAGGGATTGGAAGCACGAGGAGTTGAACTATCCTTCCCAAGATTATTCAATGTGTCCAGTGGTGAAGCTGGGATTCCCTAGATATAAAAAATGATGCTAGAGAACAGAACAAGTAGCTGTTACTTTGTGGTTTACAAAATATTACCTTTTTGATCTTTTATGTATATCTAAGACAGTTAATAATTTCACAGTGCCCTCTGTCTGTCCCAGCATGAGTAATGCCTTCCTGGTAGGCAGAACTGCAATGCCATTCCAATTTAAATGCGTTTTTCAATTCGCTAATACATTTCTGTATCATAATTTGGAACTTAAAAATCTTTATAGTCGCATGAATGTTATGCAATGTGGACTAAAAAAGGTGGATATGTATTTCAACATATCCACACCCTCTTTTCCATTCATTTACAATTTTTGGGGTTTACGGTTATGAATCTGTCTAGGAATATCCGTATGTTACGTTAACTGTATTTGTATAGCATACGTCTACCTTTTATATTGCATCATATCGCTTTCAAAGTCTTGGACTTCTTTTTTAAGTTTTATGGATTTTCAGGGATAGTTTGTATATGGCTGTGCGTTTTGATTATGGTTAATAAAGATTTGTTGAATGTCTAGAATATTCATGGTTGATGTTGGTTAATGTGAAAGAAAAATTAGTTCGGTGCAGCGATCTATTTGTGTGGACAAAGATAATGGCCGTTTTTAGGTCGAGCCTCGAGTAGCGCGCAAGCGCTGCTCTAGCAAGACTTTATGTTAGGGGGTTTGAAAAGCTGACCACACGCTCGTGCGTCATGGCCTTTTCCGTGCGGTTACGCGCAAGCAAAAGGCCATGGTGCACGAGCGTGTGGTCACGCCTGCTGCTCGCAAGAGCGTGCACCACTCGTGTGCTTGTTATTTTTTCTTGACGACGCTGCAGCAGCTTGTTTAAATTTGTGCGTGCGCGATAATGAAAAACAGATGTCACGCTGTGGCGCGCGCGCACCACTATCGTGCTTGTTTAGATTGTGCGTGAGCGAGAGCACATCCACTAACGGGAAAACCGACATTTACATCCTTTCTTACGAGCTAAAAGCATTAATTATTTTTAAAAAATGCCAGACCTTAACATGTTCATCGCGGCTGGTCATCTCTCGTCCATGCACAGTCGGTTCCACGATCAATGTAAACCGCACTTCTGGAGCGGGATAACACGCTCTGCCACATTCACCCTTGACTCTCTGAAGGTCCCGCCTACATCTGAAAAAAAAGGTACTCATACGTCATTAGGGGGATTGCCGTGTTGTTTGATGCTGCAAACCTTGGTTTCCAAGCTGGACAGGAAGTGACGTTCCAGTCAGCTGGGTATGCGGAAGTGCGGGTGTTGTTGAACTGCGTCACTGTGTCCACGGCTGCACCGGACCTGTCGACCTTGCCGGAACTCTTAGGCTTTAGTCTGAGGTCCGGCCAAGGGGTCAGTGAGAATAACCATTTAACTTGTGACATATGGTGCTGTGCGAAGCTTGGCTAGGAGCGTATTTCCTGTTTTAGCAGAGGGGGCGGGTCCTGGCAGGTGAGATTCTGCTGTCAGCTCCTGTCTTGCTGCTCTTTCTTGACTGCTGCATTGTGACCTCACTCACCACGCAATACACAGAAAAAATCGCGAACCAGCCCCACATCCTCCAGGCTCTGGGATCTTCTGCCGGGCTTGATATTGCGACGCTTCCCATCGAAGACCAGCTCGCCATTAGTCTTCGGTAAAGCTTGCCGACTACTGCGCAGAGCCCAGCACTGCGGCGTGGTGTTTGAACCCTGCTCATGTGGCTACATTTAGAGGTTTAATGGCCTACCACTGCAAATATAGTTTACTGTATAGAATCTAGCAAAAAAACAATTGAAGTAACGAAATGGTTACAAAACCTACCTCCCCCGAAACCTGACAGTTATGTTTCCCCAAACAAATGTAACTCGATACCCCTTTGCTCATGCATGGTCGTACTCGTAATGTCACATATGACATAATCAGTGACATCATCATCACCACCTAATGTAGCTAATGTGCTAAGCGAATACCACATTTCGTTTAAGACCCCAGTCGCCGACAAAGTTATAAGCAAATCCTAAATACCTTTGTAATGGATGCTACAGCGATAACTAAACAGTCGCAATTGCTGACTCTAATATATACGTATACATATAAACACCCACCTTCCTTTGAGTGACTGAGCTGTGCTTCAACAGCCGCGCACTTACCGCCCCCTCCAACAACACTCGCCACCGATTACAGCAGTCTGTACGGCACCAAGAATACGTGTTTCAACGCTTGGCTAACCGCCCCTCTATAACACCGCGAGACAAAAATATTCAGTCCACTGTCTTAGTCCAGCGGATAACTGCATTGCCGTGTACATGTTTATTTAAGCGATATATACTATGTAATACAGGTGGGTTGCTATAATTGTGCATTTAGCCGTAGGTAGTTTCGCTTTCTGTGAGAAGTTTTGCGACTTATGCCTCCGCGCACACCGTGTGTTCAGTCAGCTCTATATTGATCGACATACTAATCTTTTCTTGGAGATCTATAGCCATAATAGGTTGGTGATTAAGCATCCCCTTCAGATGTTTCTATCAAAGAATGGTCGTTTCATGTCTCGTCGAGGTGGCTGGCGAGTACTTGTCTAGAACTTTATAACGTGCTGCGGTGTTATGGTGGTCACTGAAGGTTTTGAGTCATACTGGAAATGTCGGTGAATGTTTATTTGTTTCCAGTTAAAGATACCGGCAGTTTTACTACTGGAAGTGCTCCAGGGACATTCCTGGATAACATCACCGGTCCAAGACTGTTGAGATGGTCGGTCATTTTACTCCCAACGACCTTGGGTTGATTCAGCAATTTCTTTTTCCTTCGGTGCGCAGATATGTGATGTGATGAAGCTTTCAATATGTTTTTGTTCTGTTTTGTCATAAGTGTCATTGGAGCTCATGGCATTTAGATCAAATATCGGATCTTGGGCATACAGTGTCTTTCATTTATCTCTTGGTGTTGGTTCCAAATAATCTCATGCCTTACTGGAGAAAGAGATGTAAGGGAGAGAACGCTGGGTGTTCTGATTTACCAATCCTAAACATGCCACGTACTTGGTTGTATGATTTTTCAGACCTCTCTGGATGTGAAAAGGACATCTTAACGGACAATCTAACGTCGAAAGCACTTTCTTTTTAGGTCTCTCCTACTAGGTAGTGCAAGCTGTATGGCTGCGAAAGAGCTCTAACGGGCTTACCAAGAATTTATAGTGGGCTTACAACCTGCCTATTGCTTACAACTTGTTGGCTTTTTTTAATTGTTTTTCTCATTTGCTTGCTTGTATTCAATGGCTTGCCTGCCTCTTCTAGTGTTTGCCCATCCACTTTACCATCCTTTTGAGTGGATGGCTTGTATCCTTCCACTGCTTTCCTTTTAGGGAGCTACTTTTTTCCGTTTGTTTAGGCACTCCTTGAGAGTGCATGTGTTTTCCAGCTCTCTCCCTTATGTGCTTCTCTCCTACCAAATAGTTGCCTCACGCTTAATACCTTTCTCTCTGTCGCATGTGCTATTTTTATTTTATTCCCCAGGGTTTGCTTTGTGGATAAGATTTCAATTATACTTGACAAACAGGACAAACCATTTACCTATCTCATATGATTATTGCTGTCGTCCCCAGAGCAATGGAAGCAAGGTGATTTCGTTATTAGCACCTATGCTTGGTTATAGCTAAGCTTTCTCTGCCCACACGGAACGTAACAATACTACAGACTAAGGGAAAGAGAGCCTGCAACAGAAGATGGTTGTTTCAAAGATAATGCATACATTCACAAAACAATGGTGTATGTTTCTGGGATGAATGAAAGTTTGTTATATGAAGATAGAGTAAGCAAAACGATTGGTGTCTGCAGTTCTGGGAGTCATGGGGCATTGACCCAAATTGTGCTTGTCTGTTGGTTTTGTCTAGGGGTGTTCAAACGTACCTCTCTACATTCAACAAGGAAATCCTGATTTTCAGAATGATGATTTCCATATAGAGGTCTGCTTACTCGTCTAGAGCAAACAATGTACATGGTGGACTTTTCCACTGCAGTAAAATTACGAAAGGGGTCGGCAGCGGTTTGTGATGGTCACGCAAGGGTTCTGGAAACCCATATAAAGTCATAACCTTTGAGATTCACACAAATTGTGCAAGTTTTTCTCTCTGGGGACATTTGTAAATGTGCACAAGCCAAATGTAAGTGTGTTTTATAGATTCAAAAGCTGACTGTACCATTCAAAGTTGTGACAGTGAAAGAGTTCTAGAGGACAAAAAAACCTTTGTGCTATATAATGCTTGGCAGATGTCATCCCATAATTTAATAATTGTGTTGTAAATCTTTAATGCTTATTTAAATATTCAGGATTATAATATTTGAAGAAACGTCTAATGCCAGCGAGGACCCATTTGTGATTGTGTTCCCTGTACCTGCCTGAAATCGAATTGAGGTTGGGCAGTGTATATCCTCCAACTGGTGTTAGCAGTCTCATGCACTTGCATTTGATTTCTAATATGGAGCTAACTGTTAAACTCCTGTATTTGCAGGGGCACACTGGCAAGGATTGCTTCAAATAAATGTAGGAGGAATTGTAATTTAAATCTGTAGGAAAGAGCCCTTTTGGATCGTCACCCCCCCACACACACACACACATTTAGCTCTAGATGCTGTAGGTTTAGAACTGAAAGTGATCTGGGACCTGCTAACCAGCCCCAGTACCAGTGCTCTTTCCCTTAAAAGGTAATGTGAATTGGTACACCCAATTGGCAAAATGCTTTAACCCCCCATGTAAGTCCCTAGTATATGGTACCAGTGGCACCCAGGGCAAGGGTGTTAAAGGGGTCACCAGGGCTGCAGCACTATTTGTACCACCCTGAGTGGCAGAGTAAAAGTAAAGTCTGCAGGGCTGCTACCGCAGCCTGCACAAGCTGCTTCTCTGCTTGAGTTCGACTCTGCACGCACGTTGTGTGACAGTCCCCTTACTGCCTTAATTATATGTAAGTCACCCCTAAGGTAGGCCTCCTAAAGCCCAGGAGGCGGGTGCATTATTTCTATGGTGAAGGCATATATGTTGAGACATGTATACCTCTACAGTAACCTTGCCATTTAAGTTTACTGTAAGTGAACGGCGGTCCATAGGTTAACATGGACTGGCCTCCGGACAATACAGAGATAGCGAGCTCCACGATGGTATCACCGAATTTAGTCATGTTTGGTATCAGGTGGCAAATTAGGTATTCAGGAGGTGTATTTCCCCCCCCCCGCGCCCCCTCTCCAAAGGCTAGCCACACCTCTAGGGTGGGCTAGTGGTCTGTACAGCCGGGATGGCTCGTGCCATCCTGAAAGCTCCTACAATAGTGGGTTCTGGAAAGTTTGATGTCATAAACCCGCCGTATATGGTCACCTCAGTGGCGGATTAGCTGCAGGACTAGTAGCCTAATAGCTACTAGCCCTCACACCCCCTAAACACCCTCTAAATCCAGGATTTAAGGGGCTCCCCTGACACTGACTCCACGACATTTTTCAAACAAGCATTGGCATAGCCAATAGGTCTCGCCTTTGGGACCTTATAAGTGTTTAGCCATGCAACACTTGATGTTGTTGCACCAAGGATATTGTGCTGCATAACTAAATACTTATAAGGTCCCAAAAGCGAGACCTATTGGCTATGCCAATGCTTGTTCATTTTTCTGATGGCCAGGTCGCCATCACCCAACCGGCAATGTGCTTGCAGTTGTGCGTTAAGTTTATGCTACATTTATCTGATTGTTTCTAACATGTAATCTTGGTGTGGCGAGGGAAAGAACTGTTGAGTTGATGGCTTTGGTGTGCTGTTGTGTGAAAGGCCTGCCATTGGTATTTTGTTTGAGTAAGGCATACTCTAAGTGTAACTGGAAAGGTGTTGTGTAAAAGTATTATTGGATGAAAAGTATTGTTGGGTGTCCAGTGATAGCCAGTTATGGTATATCAGTGTGTTGGGTGCCTTCGGTAAGGCACCCAACACACGGGCATATCTTGAGTTTTGTTGATATTTGTAGTATAGCAGTACCTCCGACATAACACCTTTTTCAGGTGTTTAAAATTATAAATGCGTCTCTTAAAATCCATTTAGGAGGGCATCTATTAAGAAAGAAGCAAAATGTACTTCCTCAGTTACCTCAATTTAACATTTTAGCACTGTCCCTTCTAATAATTTAAATGGCTCAAAATGCTTTTGTTTTATTAGCTGTATTTGTCCATCTGAAAAGAGATTTATTTATTTGTCTTGTTAAGTGCCCGAATCGCCCCCGAAGGGGCATCTCTGCGCTACGGAGGTGCTAAAGAGTCAGCAGAGAGAATCAGAAGAGCTCGGTTTTAAGAAACCTGCGGAATTGCAGATAGCTGGTACATTCGCGGAGATGAAGAGGGAGTTGATTCCAGAAGGAGGGAGCCAAATGATAAAAGGCTTTCCCCCCTATGCAGGATTTCTTTACACGAGGAACCAAGAGGAGTGATTTAGATCCTGATCGGAGTGTTCTGGAAGGCTGGTATCGTATGAGTCTGTCGGCGAGGTAGCTGGGGGCGTTGCCGTAAAGTGCCTTATGTACTATGCAGCAGATTTTAAAGCGGATCCGCTTGCGGATAGGAAGCCAATGTAGTCTCAGAAGTAAAGGCAAGGAGGTGGTCCTGGCAGGAGAGTTAGAAACCAGTCGGGCCGCGGTGTTTTGGACCACCTGGAGTCTGTTGAGGGAAGATTCATTGGCTGAGATCAAGAGGGCATTGCAATAGTCAAGACGACTAATTACGAGTGCCTGAAGTAAAGTTTTCCGAACTGTCATGGGGAGGAAAGGAGAAACCTTCCTCAAAAGACTGAGTGTGTGGAAACAGGAGCTCACAGTAGATGTAACAGCGCGTGCAACGAAATTCGTTTTATTTATTTATATACGGCCGTATTCCGTACTTTACTACCCCCCACTCTGCCCCTCCCCCGCCCCACGTCACCGCCCAGCAGCACTCCCACCACGGGCCGCTACTGGATGTAACCTGTTCTTTCATCGTGAGTTTCTGGTCTAAATGTACACCTAAATTTTTCACCACTGCTTTCGGGATCGGTGCAGGACCTAGGTTAGTGGGCCACCACTCTGGAGACCAGAGTAGGGGCGCCTCTCCGAAGAGCATAATCTTGGTTTTACTTGCATTTAGTTGGAGAAAGTTATTCCTCATCCAGTCCGAGATGGCTGTCATGCCTTCAGAAAAGGCGGACTGAGTATTATTGGAATTTTTATCAAATGCCATGAGGAGCTGGGTATCATCCGCATACGAAATTGGGATGAAGCCCAGGTTCCTAAGGAGATCTGCAAGAGGGGCCACGTAAATATTAAACAACATGGGGCTTAGGCAGGATCCCTGGGGCACACCTTTAGTCAGCTCTGATGTTGGAGAGTGGAAGGTGCCGAGATTGACAGCTTGGGTACGATGGGTTAGGAAGTTAGACAACCATTGAAAGGCAAGATCTTGGATACCAGCGTTTCTTAATCTAGTTAGTAGGATGGAATGGGATATCGTGTCAAATGCTGCTGACAGGTCCAGCAGCACTAATAATGCTGCCTGTCCATTGTCCAAGAAGTGCCTAAGGTTATCTGTGACTGCAATGAGTGCTGAGTCCTTACTGAATTTGGGACGAAAACCGGACTGTGAGGGGTCAAAGCCTCCAGTAACTTCCATGAAGTCTGAGAGGTATTTGTTAACGTTTTTCTCCAGAAGTTTACTCAGGTAGGGCAGTAGGGCGGTAGGGCAATAGTTAGACAGATCTTCAGGGGGAGCATTGGGTTTCTTTCTGATGGGAATAATTTGGGCAGCCTTCCATTCGGTAGGTAATTTGCCCTCAGTCAAGGAGGAGTTGAGAATGGGGCAGATAACTGTTTGTGAAGTAACGAGGATACCTTGGCAGGTAGGATATCCTGAGGGAAGCCAGATTTTACAATTTTCATTAGGGACTCTACAGTGTCGTTTGAGAGAGGGGGGAAGCGGTCCAGGGAATAAGCAAAGTGGGAGTGAGGGGGTAGGGGGCGGTGATATCTTTCTGAGGGTCCTTATCCTTAGTGATGTTATCGTAAATGCTCTCAATCTTCTGGATGAAGTGGTTAGCCAACTTGTCACAAAGGTCTTGTGTTGGGGTTACTTCGTTAAGACATGCCTTTGGATTCGTAAAAGAGTTAAGGATGCAGTAGAGTTCTTTGGAAGATTTTCCTGCCTGATTAAGTTGCGACTCGATGTGGGTTTTGCTAGCCTTCTTTAAGTTTTTGTGGTAAAGGGCCAAGCGGCTCTTGTAGGCTTCTTTATCATTTGTGTCATGTGAGAGACGCCAGCGTCTTTCTAACTTTTTACAATGGCTTTTTTCTACCCTTAAGTTGGGAGAGAACCATGACGCCTGTGGTCTGTTGGATTTGGTGGGGAAGGGTTTTAGAGGGGCCAGTTGGTCTAATGTAGAATTAATTAGAGTGTTAAAGTTGGCCAGGTCTTCTTCAATATTTTTAGGAGTTAAGTTGATATTCGTGGATAGGGCAGTTGCAAAATGGCCAGGCGTGATTTTATGCCATTGTCTTCCAATACAATACAATACTTTGGAAGATTGTGTAAATACTTAAGATGTTTGTAAATTCAAGGACTTTGTTTCAAAACGTACAACGGTACTTACTTTAACTTGTAGTGTTATGTTAATTTGTGAATGCCTTCCTTTTGAATAGTTCAATAATGCAGGTCTATTTTAAGGTTTTTTGTGCACTCTAGCCGATTTGGTTATTTTGCACACTCCTCACTTTTCTCTTTTTCACCTCGTCATTTCACACTCGGTTCACGAATGTCCAACCCCGTGAATGCCACCTTAGGCAATCTTCTCCGACGTCCATGCCTAGATATGTCATTAGCAAAACAGATGGAGACTACATTCCTGAATAAATCACCCAATATATTGTGACTACTGAGGCCCTCATTGTGAGTGAACCGTTAAATTCGAGGGGTTTGATAACAGGAGTTATTGGACCCATTGGAATAACATGTTTTGGAATCACAAGTTATTTGAGTTTCTCGTGTGAAAATCTCTGCGTTAAACACTGGGGAAATGTAGGAATCTGTAAGGGAACACTGATTCCACCATGTCATTCTCCAAAATTGTATAATTCCCCCTTTCTTCCACCACCTCATAATTACTGAGACCCCGATGAATGGTATTTCCAGGAGGGGAACATTTCAGGAATTTAACGGGCCACTCATGACAAGGCCTTGGTGTTTGATTTTCTAAACCTTTATGCCTTTCTAACATTGTAAGCAAAGTTGAATGAGTTGTAATGTTAATCTTTAAATGTCATTGTTCTAATGATATTTGATTTTGTGATTGATTTTTCTGCTGCCTTTCTGGGATCTTCAAGTCTGGATGTCCAATTTGTCTGGGACACCAAAGACGGACATTGCAGGTATTGCCTAGTGTGTCCATGTTGTTTTGCAGTTATGGTCTTCTGCATGGCAATGGGTGTTTTGTGGTTGTAGTGCCTTCTTTAAGACTGCCCATGTTTTTGCACAAAACATTAAACGTTAACATTGAACATGTTTGCAATGATTTTCATGTTTGATGTTTTTTTTCTCATTTTTAAAAAAGTATGGTCTAGTTGAAAACTATTTCTCTATGTATTAACCCTAAGTTGATGGAGCAGAGAATGTTGTCCCTATTACATCCACTTTCTCTGGCCTACTCATATCCAAATGAACTAACGTATTCTATTACCCCCAGCATAGGCATGATCACAGATAAAGACCATTTCTAACTTACTTGAAAGGGAAGTCTTGTCACTCTTCTTAATATAAACACCATGCTCTAGCCCTCAAACTTAAAACAATTTTGAAATCTTGGAGATGAGAGGAAAAATTATACAGGGGGTGTAGGCTATTGTCACCAAACCATTGCTGCAGCAGTAGCAGCTTGCAGCACTTCTCTGTTTAAAGATGACTTTTCCAGTAATGATTTCTTTGCCAGAATCTCATAAAGTTAGTAAATAGCTCCCTTGGAGAGTACATACGTAGTGTCAGCACTGATCTATATTTTGCTTAATATTTCTCCGAGGAACCACCCAATATCATGCCTTTGATTAGTTGCTCATTGAGGCATCAGGTCATATAAACCATTAATGATTTGCAATAGATGAAGCATTTCATTAGTTTGCACCAATGTGTATTACATTTATCATGTGTTCTGATAGCCTGTTTGTAGTGCACATGTTCATGTATTCATTTGAATAGATGGTGTTTAGGAAGAGGCATAATAGCTTCAGGCTTTAACATAAATGTGCAAGTGGATTCTCACATTATTTCTCGTGCCTGCAATCATAGTCGCAAATTTTATTTTTTACAAAATAAATTATTTAGATGGTATAAATTTGCGTTTTACAGCCTGCTCTTTGAGAGAGAAAAGGACTTCAGTTCCAGGACTGCGGAGAGCAGAGCAGCATGGCTTCAAGCAGAGCCACACCAAGGTCATCTTCTCACAACAGTCCTTCTGCAGACGCACAACTTAGCCTAGTCTGTCAAATAGGTGTAGGATTGGAAAACTAGATGAAGTTCAGGAATGCATGTGTGATTTGAACTTTTGAAGCTAACCATTAGACATTTAGACATCCTTTGAAATAGTACCATTTAAATAGTTGTGTGTTTTCTTAATATTTAAATACTCTGCTTCTGCATTTGCTACGTTTTAATTGATTTATGCAACCATACTTTTACTCTACACTAAATTTGGCTTGAGTAAGCCTTTGAAAATTACAGTGTGGATTTCTGTGCATGCACCATTATAGCGAACAGTTGCCAGAACTCACAATTAATCAGAATGCCTGACAGTCTCAGGCAGGTTTGTTTCTTGCCTAATTTGTTACATGCCCATTATCTGAGTGCCTTCAAGGGTCACACACAAGTCCTTGTCAAGTATTACTAATAGTGGGACATCCATTGTAATGTTGGTTATTCTTCCATCAGATCAGATAACAAACTCCCAATTTTGGTAGAGGGCTTGTTAAGCAGTTATAGAAAAAGGATTTCATCAGAATTTGGAAAAAAATTGAATCGCATTCTGAATCTGTTGGCAGATGGGACTGTACAATTAAGAGTCAATGTTAATGGGTCAGCAACTAATCACTTGACGTCACAAGGGTTTCCTGTTACCAAGGATACTCTCCTCCTTGTTGTTCCAGTGAGTACAGCTTATCGTTTTGAACTATTTAAACTTGGGTAAAGTTTGCACCAACTTAGGTAGCTGCTGTACACTTTGCCACCTACAACGCTCTGCTGCCTATTTGGCTAGGTTTTGCACTATAAAAATACAGTATACATACATACATACATACAAGCCAGCACGCTCTCTTGCATGCGCAATACCACATGAAAGTCAGGGGATTTGTGTAAGTTAGCAAGAATATGCATTATGGTTCAATTGGTAATCATCACTACCTAGTGGAGCCAGTTAGAATGAGTTCATTATCCTTTTCAGGGCACACATGGCTGGTGTTAGCAGGATGTACCTCATGCACAGAATTCGACTGCTGATCAGTTACGACAGTTATTAACAGAATTAGTGCCTGTACAACAGTAAGTATTACTGATGGCAGAGACTAGTGTAGGGACATCAGTATTCACGCATGGACCCCAATACAAATAATAAATCTGCAGACTATTAATAAAGAACTGGGCAAAGAGCCTGTAAAGTGAGATTAAATACTATTTTGGATTGCTTGCAAAAATAATCCATCTGGGCCGGCTAGATCAAACATTGGCCCAAGACAAGCTTAGAATATCAACTGTGCCTTCCCAAGGGAATGGTGACACCAGCTGAAGAACGGAGTGTCACCAGCTGAAGAACGTGGTACCTGTGGAAGCATATTTGCTATCATATATGCCATTACACACGGTACTCCCTTTATTGTACTATTACCAGATGTTCTAAAACAAATAAAGAATACCAAGGGACGGTCTGGTGGTTGAAAATGAAATAGTCAATTTGGTGTGGTCTCTCCAGTAGTTCCTAGTAGCGTTCAGGGAAAAGCAGCATTGTTGAATATGCGCCACTATTTTGCTACTGTACCACTACCTGAACGACACGGGAATTGCCTAAAATTATTTACGCAGTACATACCTCTATAGATCAAAACATCATAGTTACTCATCCTGCAAAACCATAACTCAAGCTTCAAGCTGAGAGAGAGCGTAGTAAGAGAAGACAACAGACGTTAAAAAAACTGAAGGTTAAACAGAAAAGATGATCTGGATCCCTACACAAAGCAGAAGTGCAATGAGGGTGGTTATAATCTGAGGGACCATGATAAAATAAAAAATCCCGATTTGTGTCAGTATACTAGCAGCCATTCTTCGCGTTCTACACAGGAGAGTAGGTGTTCAGATGAAAGGAGCAGCCAAACCAAGCATTGTAGAAGATATGAATACACAAGTCTGAAAGCTGAGAAGTGGAAGTCTCAGGATACTGAGCACAGTATGAAGAAGGAAGAGAATGGTTCAGATTCCAAAGCTCATTTTAAAAAGAAGAAAGCTTATCTGCCACAGTAAGCTGAGCAAATGAAATAATGTGCTATTTTGCAGTTCTCAAATATATTGAGAAAATTACAAGTCCAAATGGGATTCTTGAACTTTGGAAGGACTGAGCAGGTGATGCCTTTATTCAATTTAATGTTGCTCTCCTTTTCAGAAAAGATTTGGACAGATACACGTTCGGCTATGTTGCAAGGGCTAAAGGTGGATATGCTAGAGAAGAAATATTTACAAACACAGGATAATAAGAAACACCTAATTATCAGGGTTGTTCCAAGCACATCAGCCTTCACATATGTTTTATTCAATGAACAACAAATTACCCCACATCCTACCTATTGCACTTTAATTCAGCAGCTTGGGAGCAATTTACTGTGGCTGAGCAAATGCTTGTGGATATGCAAATGGCCATTTTGAAGGAGGGTCCTCTTGCACAGGGAAAACAAATTGTAATAGTTTCTCCCATACCTGCCTTAGAGGCATCTACAAAATCTAGCATACCAAATGTGCGTGCATTGTACTTGCACTGGATGCAATAAGCCTGAACTCCAAATTTGAGTAAATAAAAATTTGAGTACATACGAGTTTTTACATTATTAACTGGCAATACCACAGATCCCTCACATAGTTGAAAATGCACGAGTACAAACGTTTCTGTATGGACGGCTTGGCACAGCTTGCTGTTGGCACTAAATCCAATTATTTTGTTACTTGTGCTACAGTGCTGGTAGTTTTCTGGTGTAGTGGCTTCAAGCTGCTACAAACTCACAGTAAAACATTAGGTGGTTCCACTGCACAGATAGTGGAGATTGATGCCCTCCTCCTAGTCCTCCGGAAGACAGATCTGCTATATCTCACGCTTGCAGTGTTGGACTCTGCTTTCTATTTAAAAGGTAACAATGTAGACCTAGCCCATTGCATTTGGAAAGATTCAGAGATTCAAAAGGTAAACCGATAAAGGATAAACAGCAGTGGAGAAAGCTAGCTGACCTGCAGGATAAGCTTTATATGGTCCTTCTACAACATAAAATGGCCAATAAAAGTGAAGGGATTGTTATAAAGGTGGCCGTACGTACGGAAGATTTTGCAAATCTGTAGGGTTGCTGCTGTAACATGATCTTAATCTAAGATTGATGCAGGGTAGTGATATAGGTGACATTAAAAGGAGCTAAGACACCTCAAAGAGACCTTGTAATTATTCCTACAGTTTGACTGTGGATAATGTTGGCACGGTGTTTATACCAAGCATAGAGCATAGACATATTTCCAATGAAGCAGTTAGGTTAGACCTCATAAAAGCAGGGCACAAGGGCATTGCACCCTCTATGCAGGCACTAACACTACGGTAAAAAAATATTAGTGGCTGAATACAACCAAAGCTACAAAAGAATATTTACAGCGCTGCAACAAATCAAATTTCACATTGTCCTCCTTTTGCATTCGGGCACAAGAGCGGTATTCCAAAATCAAGGACAACAACAGTACAAAATCTTGTCTGCCATTATGTAGCTGTTTTAGACTCGTTCTGTTACCGTCCACTGCAGCTTACATTAGAACTCGAATAGCAGCTCAACACCACAGTTTTAATGTACTTAGTAGTGTCACAGTTATTATCTTTTCTAAAGCAATTCTGCCTTCTGCTTAGACCGTTAACATTTGTTAAGGACCTCTCCTGAGGCAGTTAATTGCCCCTCCTGTAATTATGGGCCAGGTGAAGGTAAAAAATAAGAAGAAAAGGCAGTTAATGGCTCTTGATATCCAAAAGCATGTGGGAACGATGGATAAAACCAGCTGCGTTACTAATCTCACCAAAAATGGAGATAAACACACCCACTATCGATATACGCTTCATGGTCCAGTTTCACACTTGTTGAACTTGGTATGCAGACAAAACAAGCATTTGCAATGCAATAGGTCTCGTACTTGCGTGATTTTGAGCAATTGGCATTGTAAATGGCAATGTCTTATTTATTTGTTTAAAAAAACCTGCAATAATAAAAGACATTGTCATTTACAATACTAATATGTTAAAGTTTCGAAAATGCGAGACCTACTGCTATGCCAATGCTTGTTTTCCAATGTTCAGGGGGACAGGACTGTATAATATTCGTTGTCGTATTGCTAGATGTACAGGATTTGTATACCTAGACGTGTGGCGTGCCAGACGCCATCAAGCACTGTGGGCTATTCTGGGTGAACAAGAGCTTTAAAAATACACTTATGTCATGTTTATATTCTAAGTGCTGTCTTCACACAACGCCTTGTCACAATGCCAAATTGTACTCCAAGATGCTATGGCACTGCTAGACCATTGTGCCCGCAGATTTAAGTACCATGTATAATTCCAAACCCCAACCATTAAACAGAGCCAGGGCACTGTAGCAAATACAGTGCCGCGGGCCAGTCACACAGTGCCATAGTCGTGTATTGCCAATGTCCCCTAGCGCACGGCCAGACTCCTACACAAATTATACAGTTACGGATTATTTGCACAGCAAATAATCAAAGTGCCTAATACATCAAAAGGGTTAGACACAGGAGTACTGCCAGTACCCTCTCGCACACTTTATGTACTCATTGTCAACCCCATATTACATAGTTTCCAGGACACTATAGCAGTAAGGTACGACGCACATCACTCCAAGCTGTAGTAGCACGGACACCTTCACATGGTACAGACACTAATTTGCAGCGTTCTAGCGCCCTCTTAAATATCCCTCTAACTTGTGGCGATGATGACAGATTGCCCAGATTTGAATCGCTGTCATGTTATCCTCAGAGCAGAAGGAAGATGGTGTGCTGGGCGAAGCCCTGCATAAGGAAAGAGCTCCCACAGGAGGGCTGCCCTCACCTCAGCATGAGGGGATGTTCTGAGAATGTGAGCACGGATGTCGAGTTTGTTATTTTGGACATTACCTTAGTATTAATGACTTGCCTATTAATTATTATAGGTGGGCGGGCCATATCAATAGATGGGGGAACGCAGAGGGCAGGAGACTTACTACAAGAAAGATGTTGTAGGCCAGAGAAGTATGAAGGCCCGGCTCCTTTAAGGATACATGCTGGGATGTCAGGGTCACAAATACAAGCACAAGTGCGCAATGCTCAGGAGTGCTCCGCTGGCGCACACATTATCTGTCCACCCTAACAGGTGCCGGGATCGTTAGCACAAGCTAGCACTGAATTGCCTCCGGGGTGGACTATAAGAGGAGGCTCTAAGGAGCCGCCCACAAGGAAGTCTTTTACTGGGGAAGCCAAAGCAGGTGGGGTTATAAGCTGCTATTATTACCTCTGCCAACCAAAGGTTTATTTCAAACCGGTAACAGTGATGTTCTCTATTGATCCAGCGCTAACAATAAAAATTCTTCTCCTATATGACTCGGTCATCCAGGTACAACTATCCCTCCAATACACAGACTATATCCATATGACGGTGGGGCCCATAACACCGCATATGCATTCACTCACTCATTTATTCCCTGGATTTCCTCCGTCATCAACCTAGGAGAAAAAACAGTAGATCGATTCGCTGGAAGGAGACGGGATACCTCTTTTTAACACGACATAATATTTCTCATTGCTTTTAAGGTATTCCGCTCATTGGTCGATGGACCAACTAGTAGGAATCAGTTGATGGTGATTAAGACCAGCTCAATCACAATAAACTCTTTAACATTTTACCTTAATTATTGAGCTAAAGAATCACTGAGTCATTTGTTTAAAGATAATAATGTTTATATACAGTTTTAGAAACAATGCATAAGTTTTAGGTTTATCACTCAGATTATTACATTTATCATCATTATAAGAATAAATTGAAATTACAATGCATACCTATTAGATGGAAGATAAAGTTTGTCACAGCAAGAACTCCAAAAAGATCTATCTATCTGTCTTGGAAAATCTAATGGCTCTAAATGAAAAATCTATCAGGAGTAAAAAGGTTCTCCAAAAGCAGCATCTTATACTTAATAAAAATAGCAGCAGCAGCTTCGATCATCCGCAACAGCAACTCAGCACCCACAACTCATCTATCAGCAATTCAGCTCTCCCTTCTCCTAACAGTACGCTCGCTCATCATCATCAATCCCGCCCACCAAGAGTAGGTCTTCTTATACCCTAATTCTCGCTTACTAAATAAAATGTTGCCTCTTTATGGCGTGATTCTCTCTCATTGGTCCATTCGAGTCCATATACATTTTTATCAAACTTCCTTGTCTTAACCAGTTCTTTGTGGAATGTCCATGCTTGCATCGTTTCCCACAGTTCATGACATTACTCATCAGTTTCGATCAGTCCAATTTGTATCATTTTCTGATACTTTTTAGGTTCAACAGTTCCGTTTGTCCATTTATTCATTTTGACTTCTCACGCTTCTTGCTGATCATCTTGGCACACATTTATTCCGTAAGGTCATGATAGCCTTGACCATACTTCCATCCTAGGCTCTCAGAATGAACACGTGGTCATTCTTGTTCACGGCCTTTCTCCTTTTCCACACGGCTTCTCGCACATGCGTACTCTAGCTCATGGCGGCCATTTTATATCGCTGCTCAACAGGCCTAAGCGCACTATTTATAAAGATAAACAAAATATTGTTAAAATAAGGAATATAAACCCTTTTGTTTCCCTCCCATCATTCTATGTACCCCAATTAGGTATTACCTAGCAAAAAGCAACATATAAAGCCGTCCCTTACTTACCATCACTTTATTTTGCCACCACACGTTTTATTTTCAAAGCACAAATCATGCATTTCATTATTTTATTAGTACGCAAATATTACGTTTATGTTAGCCACGTCAACAATTATAAGTAGATTAATTTGCACACAAAATAGCGTGTTACCTTTAACTCTTCACATGTAACATACATTGTTGGTTATTTACTTAAACGAACATGTTTATTAATTATTTTACGTAAATTATTAGGAGGTTAAAAATTTTTCATTTATCCTGCTCCATCAACTCCCCCCTTTGGTGATTTTTAATATCACCACAAAACCCAAGTTATACAATTCTCTCAGACAGCATATTTCTTTTATCCGTTTGCTTTTGTTAGTTTACACAACTGTATCCCTTTCAACTTGTCTCTTGGTCTTCTTGTACATGTTCTCTTTTATCTCTTCTAGCTCTATTTCACCCATTTCTCTCTCTCTCTCTCCTTGTTTATCATGTTTTCTTTTTCTATTTTATTCTGTCTTCTTCTTTTCTTTATACATGTAATTACAAGCTTCAGCACTAAAATTATTATGATTATCATGGTTGCTATTATTATAACTTTCCCTATTATTAATCCACTCATTCTAGTAAACCAATTTATTACTGAAGAAAACCCTTTACCAAGTTTTCCAAATGCACTTTCAACCTCCAGTGGAACAAGTTCTTTGTGCAAACTTGTAATATTCTTTATATACTTTTGTATATTTTCACTTTTATCTGGAATGTAAGTGCAACAATGTTGGACTTTCAGCATTCCACAGACTCCACCCTCTTTTGCCAATAGAATGTCAAGGGCAAGTCGATTTTGCATTACCATAGCTCTCATGGCAACCATCTCGGTATTTACCATCAAGAACCCTCCAGCAGTATCTGTAGATAAACGATCTACCACTGTGGATAATTTCCGAATTTTAAATGCATTCAAAGATATTCCCACTGCTGGTATCAATGCACCAAAAATATCACCTACTATTTCTGAAAAACTTTCCCTTTTTCTACGTGTAAAGGTATTTATCATTTTGTGTGTTCCTTTTTCTTTTCTATCCATATGAAAAATCTTTGGAAAGACCAGGCCTAAATAACATGACCCATACCAATGGTCCGGCAACCTGTAATAAGCCCTATTACCGCAAACATAATAGATCCCTGGAAATATTGGATCTTTTCCCCCTTTGAATCCCCATCCGCCTAAAATTTGATAATTGTCATGGCAAATACTGGAACCCACAAAATAATTGTCATATCTTATTCTATTTCTTCTAATGCACAACCTTCCCTGTTGGGGCCAATCCAGAGTCATAGCTGCATTTGTCTTTTTCTTGTCATGATTGTCTTCCTCAAACGCCCAAAGAGGTGTTTTTGTCTCTTCTATCACTTTTCTTTGAAATTTCACTCTTCTTTCCTCAACCATCTCTAAAAATACCTTTTCTTCTTTCTTTAACTCACAGGTAAGGTTGTTTTTAACTATATTATCTAATGTTAAAATCTTTTCTTCTATGAAAAATTCACCAAACGTTTTTCCCTCTTTTATTTTGTTTAGTTCGGGAACTACAGAAATTTTCGCAAAAATCTTATCTATGTCAGTGTAATAATATTCTAATCTACCTGTCTTATAAAATAAACTTGCTAAAACACTACATGTTATTCCATACGTCAAAGGAAGGTGATGATAAGTCACACCCTCTGCTACAGACGCAGGCAATTGCATACAAACATAGCAATCTCTTACATCCATTGTTTCTACATACTCATATAATAATTTAGTAAAAACATTCTTTGAAAAATCTGTTATTGATTTGTCCTTATGTAATTCTGCACTACTTTTTAATATAACTGTTTCTTGAGTGTTAGCTCCTTTTTCTTTCTCTGTGTGATTAGACGTTTCTTCTACAGCTAAACTAATTGGAATAGTGATTGCTAAAACCACCCATACTGTCATTAATAATCCTGTACAAAAGAAGCACATCTTACACCATCTACTTAAAAACTCACATCTACATTTTCTATCTCTAGTATCCTCCATTTTGTTTTATAACCTATTTATTTATTTACAAGAAAATTGTGTCACTACACCTCAGAAATGACTTATTAGCCACTCTGCACTCCAATGTTTTTGTCTTCGTTCGGTACTTTCTTTTAATTCTTTTCAGAATTCTTTCTTTGTCAAATCCAGTATTTTGTCAACTCCGGTAGAAATTCGTCAAATCCAGTATTTTGTCAAGTCCGGTAGAAATTCGTTTAAATTTCTTCAAGTTTGTTGCACTTCACCTTCACCCATTAGGTTTCTTTGTTCTGGGTTCTCGTGAGTGTTCTTTTCTTCTTTGATATCAGTTAAAGCAAGGTACAACCATTCAGGCGATCTATACTTCGGATTTACCTTCTTTACTCTTTTCGTTTTCTGCAAGTGTTTTCCACCTTGTTTTTCTTGCTCTTTCTGACTTGTTATTTCATTCACTTGTTCAGCACTTTTTCCATCTAACCTTATGATCCTGTATCTTAATTTTCTTACTTCGTTGGGCCAATTGTCTCCTTTTCTTGGCCTTTTTGCCTCACTTCCTTTTTCCTCTCTTTCTGTTTTCCAAGTTCTTTTTCTTGACTCTAGTTTTTGGTTTCTTTCTTCTCCACTTTCTTCAGACTCTGTTTCAGTTTTCTCTTTATTGTCTCTTATTTTGAATCTTATAATTTCATTTTCTTCCTCTACTTGTGGTTCTTTTCTTATCTTCCTTCGTTCACCTACTTCTGTCCCTCCTCGAGGTTCTTCCGAATTTGTGTCAATCTCTCTATCTGCTTCTAAATTTCCCTGTTCTTTTGTTTGGCTATCTGTCCCTATTGCTCCTCGGGGATCTTCCGATTTTTCTAACTTTCTGTTTGAAACTCTCCCTTCTTCATCTATTAATATTATCTCCGAAGGATTTTTACCACAACTTGTACTTGGTTGCTCACTGTTACTATCTTCGTGCTCAGTTTCTTCTCTTATGCTTTCAAATTTCCAATTTCTTTTCAGATTTTCCTCACAATCCGAATGATCTGTATCAGATTCTGAACTGGTGTCTGATATTTCCAGATGTCGACTCACATGTCGATCTTCAAGTTCTGGAACTTCAGCTATTTCCTCCACTTCTTCTGTCGTTGCACTTGTAGTTGGGTCTTCCAGATGTCGACTTACAGGTCGATCTTCAGATTCTGGCACCCTGTTCGTTTCTTCTTCCGCTTCTGATGCTGAACTGTTATCCAACACTTCCAGATGTCGACTCACATGTCGATCTTCAGGTTCTGGAACTCTGATGGTGTGACTGGCATGCACCCAGTGTTTTACTCCTGCACATTTGACTGCAGTGGTTATCACCAGTATCACTTGTCGTGGTTCGTCCCAGCGAGGAACCAAACAGTTTCTTCTCCTGTGGACTTTTATGCGGACCCAATCTCCTGGATTCAAGTCGTGAGCTGGTTTTCTTTCAAGAGTAGTAGCATCCGGTCCAACCTGATGAAACACAGAACGCACCACATCAGCCAATCCTTTGCAATAATCCAGCACCAGATCATCAGTTATAGTCAGTAGTTTGTTGACAGGTACATGTGCTTGTCTCATTGCTCGTCCCATAATTATCTCATGGGGACTGAGTCCAGTTTTCCTTTCCGGAATACTTCTGATTGTCATTAAAACTAATGGCAAGGCATCTGGCCATTTGAGTCCTGTGGCTTGACACATTTTTCCTAACCTGTTCTTAATTGTTCCATTCACTTGCTCTACTATTCCAGAAGCCTCTGGTCTGTATGCACAATGCAGTTTCTGTTTAATACTAAGTGCTTCACAAATCAGTTTAATTAATTCGTTTTGGAAATGTGTTCCTCTATCTGTTTCAATCGTGACTGGAAAACCATACCTCGGAATGAATTCTCGCAGCATAAGTTTTGCTACCGTGATTCCATCATTCCTTCTGGTCGGGTATGCTTCCACCCAACGGGAAAACAAACAGACGACTACGAGGACATACCTTAGTCTGTTGCTCGGGGGCATTTCTATGAAATCCATTTGCATTCTAGTGAACGGACCTCCTTCTCGTCCTATTGTTCCTAGACTCACTACTGTCTTCCTTCCTGGATTTAACTGTTGACAAATAAGACATCTTTGACAAAGACTCTCAGCTATGGCTCTGAATTTTGGATTATACCATGTTTGTCTAAAAAGTCTGATCATTGAATCTCTCCCAATATGGGCTTGTCCATGGTACATCCGTGCCATGTCAGAAATCATGCTATCAGGCATAACTGGTCTTTCATCTCTGTAAACCCAAACATCATTTTCCTCATGTTTTCTACATCCTGCTTTTATCCATGTATCTTTTTCCTCATCATCTGCTGCTTCCTGTAACTGTCTCACCTCATCCCATGTCTCAACAGGGTTAGTAAAAAGCAAAGGACAAGAAATATGCTCTCTTTCTCGGTTCCTGTTCAAAGAGACCACATTCTTTGCACAGTACTGTGCAATCTCATCAGCATACTTATTGCCGACAGTTATGTAGTCTTCCCCATTTTTATGTGCATTGCACTTCACAACAGCAATCTGTTTAGGCAGCTGTATCGCCTCAAGCAACTTTTTCACAAAATCTCCATTTCTAATTGGCGTTCCTGCAGACGTCAAGAAACCTCTTTGTGACCAAATCTGACCAAAGTCGTGCACAACTCCAAAACCGTATTGGCTATCTGTCACAATCGTAACCCGTACATTTCTTCCCAACTTGCAAGCTTGAATCAGAGCTATTAGTTCTGCGACTTGGGCAGACCGTATCCCTTTCAGACAAGATGCTTCCATTACAGTTGCTACTGTGCAAACTGCATACGCTGCACTTAGAACTCCATCATTTGTTCTCAAACATGAGCCATCCACGAACAGAATATAATCTGATTCCTTTAAGGGCTCATCTCGTATATCTGGTCTCGGTTTTGTACAATATTCAAGCACATTCAGACAATCGTGATCTACTTCATCCATTTCAATCACACTCTCTTCATCTGGCAATGATGTCGAAGGATTCACATTCATACATCTGTCAATGGTCACATTATCTGCACTCAAAATTACTTTTTCATACCTAGTCAGCCGACTATGTGTCATGTATTGGGTTTTCGTTCTTGTCAAGAGAATTTCCACAGAATGGGGAACATATACTCTCAGTGGATATCCCATCACTATGCCTTCACTCTGTTCCAGACTCACACAAGTAGCAGCAACTGCTTTCAAACATCCAGGCAACGCTTTCGCTACAGGGTCTAAAACAGCTGAAAAATATGCAATGGGTCTTTTCATGGTTCCATGTCTCTGTACCAAGACTGAAAATGCACATCCATCTCTTTCACTGCAATACAACTCAAAGTCTTTCTCATAATCAGACTGGAGCTTCACACAATTTCTTTTTCAGCTCTCTGAATGCTTTCATTTCCTCATCATTCATTTCAAAAGGATCTTTAACATCCTTCTTTGTCAGTTTTTGCAACGGTTTGGCGATCAACGAAAAACCGCTTATCCATTGTCGACAATATCCAACCATTCCCAGAAACATTCTTACCTCTCTTTGCGTCATTGGAGCTCTCATTCCTTGAATCATCTTTATTCTCTCAGTCGTTACCTTTCGCACTCCTTTCTCAATTTTATGCCCTAAATATTGGACTTCTTGTTGACAAAACTGCAATTTTGATGGGGACACTTTATGTCCTCTTTTGGCTAAATGATTCAGCAAAGCAATTGTATCATTGACACATGCTTCCTTCGTTTTTGATGCCACCAGTAGGTCATCAATATACTGAACCATCACTGACTTTTCTGGCATTTTTAAATCTTCCAAGGATTTCTTTAGAATCTGATTAAAGATCGAGGGGCTTTCTGTGTACCCTTGAGGAATTCGGCACCATGCCAAAATACGCTCTCCAAACCTGAACGCAAATAATGGCTGGCTATCTGGATGCAATGGAATAGAGAAAAATGCATGACATAAATCAATTACTGTGTACCATTCTGCTTCACGTGGAATCTGGTATAGAATCACAGCAGGGTTCGGTACTATTGGGCAACAAGGCACTACAATTTTGTTTACCTTCCTCAAATCCTGTACAATTCTATATGTTCCGTTTGGCTTTTTCAGTCCCATTATTGGCGAATTACATGGACTGCTCATGATTTCTTTTAGAATCCCTTGTTCAACCATTTTATTTATTACTGGCGTTATTCCTTCAATTATTTCTGGTGTCAATTTATACTGGGGCGTATTTGGGTAACTCGTTCCCTCTTTTACGGAGATTTTAACGGGATCTACTTCTTTCATTAATCCTATATCTTCTCCTGTAAAGTCCCACACTTCCTCTTTCACTGTCTTTTTCAGTTCAATTGGGATTTTCTCTGCATCAAATACAGGAAACAAATCATTTACTTCTGGTTCTAAATTTACCAGTGTCATTTTATACAATACATCTTCATCTGGGGTCTGAAATGCAATTCCATCTGGAGTACAATAGATAGTGCAATTCATTTTGCACAATAGATCGCGTCCTAATAGGTTCACAGGACTACAATCACACACCACAAATCGGTGCATTTCGCTAAATGGACCAATCTTTACCTCCACTAATTTAGTAAGAGGCGTCTTAATTTGCTGATTCGATACTCCAACTACTTGGATATGTTCACCTGAGAGAGGAAGGTTTGGAATTTCCACTGACCTAACAGTAGAACGGGTAGCTCCAGTGTCCACAAGGAATGTTACATTTGCACCATTCACTTCTCCATCCACAAATGGACCCGCTTGATCTACCTCTAGAGTTGCGCCAAGCACGCACTCTTCCCCCTCTCCTACGCACCGTCAGAAGCTTTCATCCGTTTCATCCTCATCCTGTCGTAACCAATATTGAGAAATGGCAGCTGCACGCGGCAACTGTGTTACCTGCTCTCCTCTGTAGAATCCTGTTTCTGCACTGAATTTCTGTTGGTTAACACTCTTGGGAAGTGGTGGTTGTGGCACCTGACTCTGTTGAGTAACTACCTCACTCTGCACCTGTGGATTTAATGATTGATTTTCCGTATTAAGTTTAGGAGGAAATTTACACTGCGTTTCTCCAATGCCCTAGCTTTCCGCAGTTGTGGCATGGCCACTTTTTCTTTGCCTCATCTATGCTCATTTGTCCTTTTCCTTTGCCTATATTTGGTCGAAATCTAGCCTGTCCTGCTTCATTACCTGTATTACTCAATTGAGCTTCTTGCTTCTCTGCAACTTTCACCTGTGCCCACATGGCTTTCTCTTTCAATTTACGCTGTCTACTCTCAATATCATCACTGCAATACTTAGCATATCTCAAAACCTCATCGACTGTGCTATTCTGCCAACAAATCATATGCTGTTTAATCATCTCACTTATCTCTGGTTTCAACCCATATACAAATCTATATACAAAATGACTCATATCCTTCTCATTTAGTGTCTCATAACCACTATACTGTTTGAAAACTAACAACAGTCTCTCATAGTAAGCATGCACTGATTCTTTACTTTCCTGTGTGGTTCTGTCTATTTTTACCCAATCCGTTTCTTTAGGTGGAATCTTATTCTTCAAAAAGGTAATTACTTGATCGTACTTTCTCATCACTTCTGGTCCTGGCGCTCCTGTTTTAGCATCCCTTGGATATTCTACAGTTGGCCAATCAATAGTAATCTTACATTCTGTCCACAAATCAGCTGGCACTACTATATCAAACAATCCATCCAAGTCTATCCACAACACCTTTGAAACTTTAACAAATCTCTCCACTTGTCTGTACCATTCTACTGGCTTCTCTCTCAACTTTGGGAAATCATTTGTAAATGACAGTATATCCTGTCTAGACCATGGAACATGCACATAACTACCTCCTGGAGTTTCTCTCATCGGGTACTCCCTTACAACTGGTTCCTTATCTGTCACTGCAAAAGCCAAAGATGCTTTATCTGTTACTTTCTCATTCTTTTTCATCCATCTACTTCTCCATCTATCCACATCACCCCATTTTCTCAGTAAAACAATTAATTCTTTTATTTGGGTCAATCGTCCTGATGTGTTCAGATTCTCTATATCTTTCTCACAAAAATCTACTCTATATGGTTTCTGCAACGTTCTCACTTTTACAAATTCTACTCCTAGTTCATTCGCTGTCTCTTCTAATTTGTCATGTAAATTTCTAGCTCTCCATGTTAGACTTTTGCACAAAAACATAATCTCATCATCCTGATAATTTTTCAATTTTTCTGTACCAATCGTTCCTAAAATCAATTCTTCCATGTCTATTTTTAACCTAATTACATCTAATGGTTTTACTTCTGTCTCTTTCGTTTTTAGCGTTTTCATCCATTCATTTAACTCATCTGGAGTCGGACCTACAGGCGTACTATTTAATTCTATCCAATTGTTACTTCTTTCTGGTGTCCCTGATGCAGACTCCGTTACCATAGGTATTCTCCTGAACTCATTCTCATTTATCGTCAAATTAGTAGGTGGGCTTGGTCTATAGGTACTAACCAAATGGTGTGCACCTTCATTGTCCAGTTCCATCCCTTCTCTTTTTCTTTGCAAATGTGAATTCATAGGAATCACTAAAGAACGTTCATCAATTTTCTGATTCTCAAAAATTGGCATTACTGGACCTATCGTTACTGGTACAGTTACAGCTTCCATATTCTTTGTCAATTCTCTTATTTTCTCAGTCAATTCTCTTGTGGTTTTTGCTAATTCAGTTGCATTGTCACTTTCTATCTCTTCATTTTGTGAAGTTTTTAATTGATCTTGTGACCTATTTATCTCATCTCTTCGTTCGGGAATTTTATTCCTCCCAGTTTCCATTGGCGGTGCATTAGGTGTCACCACCGCAGAAGTCTGTTGGTATGGAGGTGGGTTTCTGTTTAAAATATCTTCCAGCAATTCATCTTCCGTTTCACTACCACCATACCCATACTTTTCCATAACTACATGTTTCTTTTTCTCTGTACACTTTTTCTTTGCTTCTTCCTCAACTGTAAAAGCTGGAAACAAACCTCCTGTCATATTAGCACATCTCCAACGCTTTATTCTGTCCTCATGATTTACTCCCCATAACCTTCCAGGCACAAACTCATGATTCTTTAATCCTCTGAATCTCTCTCATTCATACATCTCATCTTCCCATTCACTTAAAGCTTCAAACTGTGTCTGTCTAGGTCTAGGTTCTAACATTGCCATCTTCTCTCTCAAATTCCGTAGTACAGCTACACTAAATGAACCATTCTCAGGGAAAGCCAATGCTCCATCATTCTTGGTATATTTTGTCCAATTTTCTAACCATATGCATGTATGATATCCATATTTCAGCATCATATGCGAAGCTGGTGATTTCGGCGGAGGAATTACTTGTCCCTCTCTAGTCACTACCTTTTTGTCTTTCTTAAAAAAATTCTTAACTTTCGACATCCATGACGTTTTCTCTCTACCATATTCATAATAAGACATGATTCACAATCGCTTTCTCTCCTCAAACGATCCGCAATTCAACACTGTTCTCTATGCGTTATTCCAACCAATACTAGCGCGACTCACACCAACACTCCAATCATAAACTTCCACGTCACTATTCTATCCGTCCAATCCTAGCGCGACTCACACCAACACTCCAATCAGAGCGGTTTCTGTCTACAGCGCACTGTCCAATCCCAGCGCGGCTTTTGTCTATGTCAGCTCTGCTCCTGTCTCTGTATGACTAGCGCACTGTCCAATCCCAGCGCGGCTTTTGTCTAAGTCAGTTCTGCTCTTGACCCCTCCTTTACAAAATTTATCGGCAATTTCTTTTTCAACAATTCTTCGTTAGTTACAACGTTTAAAACACATTTCCATTGTCTGAGTCGCTAAACCAAAGAGATAGCTTTGTCCATTTACACAAGAATTCTGTATTTTCCAGTAGGCAGCGCTTACCTCTACCCTACCACAGAATTTTTCTGTTTCGCCGATAAAGTAGCACTTCCCTCTACCTTACCCTTCTTTCAAGCAAGCGGTAAACCCGTTTCTCTGGGGATAAAACACATGTGGAGACTATACTGCTCCTGAGAATTAAGGCCAGAGTTTCACAAGAAAACCGATCACTATTTCACTTACACACCTTTTATGCGGAAAATGTCCCTATCATAACACAACCTGTGTTATCACCAATATGAACTCAGACAATGCACTATTCCATGTGACTTCTCTTGCCACACGTGTTCCACTTCCTACTTCCCGGAAGCGTGAAAACTTACACATAACATAACGCGACTCAACATAAAGTGTTAGACATGAATTTATCAATAATCAATAATCAATAATCACCAAACTAATCTATAGTAACCATAACTCTGCTACCAAGAAATCTGATCCAGCGCTAACAATAAAAATTCTTCTCCTATATGACTCGGTCATCCAGGTACAACTATCCCTCCAATACACAGACTATATCCATATGACGGTGGGGCCCATAACACCGCATATGCATTCACTCACTCATTTATTCCCTGGATTTCCTCCGTCATCAACCTAGGAGAAAAACAGTAGATCGATTCGCTGGAAGGAGACGGGATACCTCTTTTTAACACGACATAATATCTCTCATTGCTTTTAAGGTATTCCGCTCATTGGTCGATGGACCAACTAGTAGGAATCAGTTGATGGTGATTAAGACCAGCTCAATCACAATAAACTCTTTAACATTTTACCTTAATTATTGAGCTAATGAATCACTGAGTCATTTGTTTAAAGATAATAAAGTTTATATAAAGTTTTAGAAACAATGCATAAGTTTTAGGTTTATCACTCAGATTATTACATTTATCATCATTATAAGAATAAATTGAAATTACAATGCATACCTATTAGATGGAAGATAAAGTTTGTCACAGCAAGAACTCCAAAAAGATCTATCTATCTGTCTTGGAAAATCTAATAGCTCTAAATGAAAAATCTATCAGGAGTAAAAAGGTTCTCCAAAAGCAGCATCTTATACTTAATAAAAATAGCAGCAGCAGCTTCGATCAACAGCAA
Source organism: Calotriton arnoldi (assembly GCA_963921515.1). Taxonomy (NCBI): domain Eukaryota; kingdom Metazoa; phylum Chordata; class Amphibia; order Caudata; family Salamandridae; genus Calotriton; species Calotriton arnoldi. The sequence continues at coordinate 4,940,875 of CAWUFW010000182.1, forward strand.
CTCAGCACCCGCAACTCATCTATCAGCAATTCAGCTCTCCCTTCTCCTAACAGTACGCTCGCTCATCATCATCAATCCCTCCCACCAAGAGTAGGTCTTCTTATACCCTAATTCTCGCTTACTAAATAAAATGTTGCCTCTTTATGGCGTGATTCTCTCTCATTGGTCCATTCGAGTCCATATACATTTTTATCAAACTTCCTTGTCTTAACCAGTTCTTTGTGGAATGTCCATGCTTGCATCGTTTCCCACAGTTCATGACATTACTCATCAGTTTCGATCAGTCCAATTTGTATCATTTTCTGATACTTTTTAGGTTCAACAGTTCCGTTTGTCCATTTATTCATTTTGACTTCTCACGCTTCTTGCTGATCATCTTGGCACACATTTATTCCGTAAGGTCATGATAGCCTTGACCATACTTCCATCCTAGGCTCTCAGAATGAACACGTGGTCATTTTTGTTCACGGCCTTTCTCCTTTTCCACACGGCTTCTCGCACATGCGTACTCTAGCTCATGGCGGCCATTTTATATCCCTGCTCAACAGGCCTAAGCGCACTATTTATAAAGATAAACAAAATATCGTTAAAATAAGGAATATATAAACCCTTTCGTTTCCCTCCCATCATTCTACGTACCCCAATTAGGTATTACCTAGCAAAAAGCAACATATTGTATTGTATTGTAATTGCATTTGTATAGCGCTTACTACCCCTGACGAGGCGTCGAAGCGCTTTTTCGGCGAGTAGCACGCTACTCCGGGACCCATAGAGGATTAGTGTTGAATTAGTATAGTGAAACATGCAAGTAAATTTTAAGTGGTGGATATGTTAGTCAGTTATTTGGATTCAGAAGGATAGCGGAGGTATAGAAGAGGGAAAAAAGGTTTGCATATATATAGCGCTTCTAACCCCTGATGGGGTGTTGAATTGCTTTTTTTTTTTTTTTGGCGAGTAGCACGCTACTCCGGAAACCCATAAAGGATTAGTGGTGAATTAGTATGGTGAAATATGAAAGTAATTTGAGTGGTGGATATTAGTCAGTTATTTGGAGTGAGAAGAATAGTGGAGGGATAGAAGGGGGAGAAAGGTTTGCATTCATATAGCGCCTGTTACCCCTGGTGGGTGTTGAAGCGCTTTGTTGGCGAGTAGCACGCTACTCTGGAACCCATAAAGGATTAGTGGTGAATTAGTATAGTGGAATATGGAATTAGTGAAGTGAACATGCTTGTCTGTTATTTTGATTGAAAAGGATAGTTGTGGGATAGAAGAGTGAAGGATTTCTTTGTAGGTCATAGCAGTAGGAGGAGGCTTTTTGATGAGTAAAAAGGGTTTTTGGAGGGGAAGAGTCAGAGGGAAGAGTTTAGAAAGGTTTGTCTTGGGCATTGGTACAGTAAAGGAGGTGTCAGAAGATGCAAGGAGGGGTAGAGTAGGAGAGAGTCAAGAAAGGGTTATTTTGGGGAACATAGTAGTGGTATGGGGTTTGCGATTAATGAGAGAGTGGGTGTAGAGGATATAGTGATAGATGTATAGGGTGGGAGATAGGGTAGTGCATTGGAAAGAGTAGTCGAAAGAAGTTTGAGATGAGTCAGAAAGTTGGGCTAGAAGATATATTGAGAGAAGTATAGGCTGAGAAATAGGGTAGTGCATTGGAAATGCTAAATTAGAAGAAAGTGATAAATATATAGATCCATAAGTACATTGAGAGTATATAGATGCATAAAGGAGGTAAGTATATGCAGATTAAAGATATTGATAGAGGTAGCGGATGAGAAATAGGGTAGTGCATTAGATATGCTTTTTCAGGAGAAAAGTAATAGACACATTAATCAATGGGAAGATGGGCAGCATTCCTGGCCCTGGCCCGCCTCGAACAGGCTCAAACAGGCACTCACCCTTGTCCTCTCTGCCCTTAGCCTCGACGCCCGGGCTGAGACGCCCTAACCCTGGCCTTTGATACCCCTAGTAATCAGGTGACCCCGTCAGCCAATGGGAACCCTAGCCCTAATACTATCCAATCACAACACTAGCCCTAAAAGCTAGAACCAATAGGAGATCAGGACCTTACAGCCAATCTTAGCCCTACTCCAAGCATCCAATCATATAAAGCCGTCCCTTACTTACCATCGCTTTATTTTGCCACCACACGTTTTATTTTCAAAGCACAAATCATGCATTTCATTATTTTATTAGTACGCAAATATTAGATTATGTTAGCCACGTCAACAATTATAAGTAGATTAATTTGCACACAAAATAGCGTGTTACCTTTAACCCTTCACATGTAACATACATTGTTGGTTATTTACTTAAACGAACATGTTTATTAATTATTTTACGTAAATTATTAGGAGGTTAAAATTTTTTCATTTATCCTGCTCCATCACTATCAAATCTGAAAACTCACTCCTGTTTATTATTCCCTGTCACGTGGCCTCTTTCGGTCTTAGCGCTGGCGACAAGCACACGTTTGCCGGGATACACGCTCATAAATGGCTTTTGTGACTCGGCCTTGAGATCTGGCCGCCTCCCAGCACTTTACTGTGATACATATACTGTGCACCGAGCAGACACCAAACACAACGCCCGGGATTCACGCAGAGGCAAAACCAACGCCGAATGTGCCAGGGTAGTTAGTATAAAAGGAAGCTAGAGGCGCTAAATATGGTTCTGAATACTTCTAGATGCTAGAAAACCAAAACTGTGTACAGTTATTACACAAGATCAGATCATGCGCTGCTATGGTGATAGCACCTCTCTAGCTCATTAACTACACTGTGTCCAGTCCTGGAAGAGTGCATTCTGGGGGTTGTAGTCTTGTTTTGCTCCAGTCGAGAGGTTTCGGCTAGCGCTCCTGCAATCAATGATTTGTAGGTGAAAAGTTCTGGAGTGAGTATGTCACACTAAGTGCTGCGTCTGGCACAGTGCCTGAAATGGAAGAATAGAAGTGCAGGCTGTATCAGAGCAGTCGCTTGTGTACCTGCTTGTTTCCGAGATGTGCCGGTTCTCTCCAAATAAAATACAAGTGTCACGTTTCCCTTGAGAAGTGCAGGTACTCTCCTTCTCAAAATAAATAATAAGCTGCATAGCCGAGCGGACTCGAAGGCTCGTGTGTGCCTCTGGAATGTATACACATCGTGTCATGTCCCGAGAGCCAATGCACAGGAGAAGAAAGATGCATGCCAAGTGACAGTCTGCCAATGTTCTGGGGAACGAGAGGGGCACGAGAGAAGAGGAATAAAGTGGCATGAAACGGGAAGGATGAATGAAAGGACTGGAGGATGAAGGGGCGAGAAAATATGGATTGTGTGGGCAATAAGGGACATAAAAGAAGGCAAGGATGAAAGAAGAGATACCATGAAGAAGGAAGAAAAAAGCGAGACAGAAAGAGTAAATGGTATAAACAAGGAACAAGAAAAGGAGAACCGGAGCCATGCAAAACAAGTAGTCCGAGCGTTTAAGAGAGTGACATGAGAGAAAAATTTTAAAAAATTGAAGAACCGAAAAATGAATAAATACAGATTTTGAAAGCGTTCTTTTACCACAAAGTGTGCGTCCAGACGCTAGAGACGGAGAGGAGGAGACAGGGACTGGAAAGTGATTTAAAGAAAAAGATAAAACACAAGAACATTGGAAAAAGGAATGAGAGCAGCGCAAATTCGAATTCAAATGACAGTAGTTAAAAACAAGCATTGATCTCTTGTCTTTATGGGGCCATGTGTTTCTAATTAGCGTGGAGGTGCGCACTGACCCCGACCTCTCAAAGGAAAAAAATCTTGACGAAACCAAGATTTTTTTTGCTTTGAGAGGTCGGGGGCAGTGCGCTCCTCCACGTTAATTAGAAACACATGGCCCCATAAAGATAAGAAAGTGCTTTGCGACAGACTCAAAGCAGATGAGCCAGTCCGGATGGGCCGGACCAAAAAGCGAAAGGGTGGCAACCAAAATACCCCATTTCCAATGGCAGGCCACTGTTTAGCATAAACGGTGATGCAAGCCAATGGAAATGAGGGGCGGTGCTTCGAGTCCCTTTCTGAAAACCCCTCATCCACAAAATCTCTTGCCGAGCGAGCAGCGCTTTGCGCTGCAACGCTAGGCGAGACCGAAAAACTGTAGTTAGTGGCGATATTCCAAGCTTTCTAATTAGCACAGTAAATCTCATCATACCATACAGGGCGGTAATTTATATTAAAATCACATGCCTCATATTGAAATAATTCAAAATAGAAGATTTAACTAACGGAGATAAGAAATCATACCAGAGTTTTGTGTTTGATCCTGTGAGTGGCGGAGTAAGCAAGCTGCCTGGTTCTGGATCACTTGCAACCCATATACTCATTTTGGGGTAATTTTAGCATGTGGCTTTCAGTAGCGGCTGGCAGTAAATAAAAGTGGAGAGGCAGGGGGATTCGAGGGGGGGTGACATTACAAAATTAAAAAAAAATGTACTTATATTCTCGCCGCGTCCGCAGCTGCCTCTCCTCCGTTGGGTCGTCCCTCCGGAAACAGGAAGCTCCCAGGCTCCCTCCCCTGACCAATCACAACGCTGCAATGCAGCGTTGTGATTGGTCTGAGCGCCGTAGCTTGGCGCTCAGAACGGACCTGGGAGGGTTTGCATGTTTCACACCAGGCTGTGTAATGCAAAGTGCACATGTCTGCTTGAGGCGGCCCGAGGGGGCGGTCCAAGCAGTCATGAGCACTTTGGAGTGTGCAGCAACCACTCCTCCTCCCGGACGTCACGGGAGCCCAGCCCCGCCCAACCTGGCCGAAAAAACCCAAAACGATAATAACAGAAATAACTTCTGTTATTATCATTTTCTTTTTTTACACCTCTCTGCGAGCAGTGGGACGACGCTCCTCCGCCTTAGTGGAGGAGCCGCCACTGGTGGCTTTAGTACAAACCTACCCAGACTTGTTTCACCACCTCTGTAGTTGTACCAAAATTCAAATGGTAGAATAGCTGTCTTCTGTTTCTTTCTTTTGCATTTGATCCATCAACTCTTAATGGAGGGTGGGTGAAAAGAGTGATAACTGCTGCAGACATCTGGGCTACAACAAAAAAACCTAAATAGCAGCCATTCCACAGCAAGTTTTCAGATCCATTGAACTAACCTCACATGACCAGACATGTTTTCCCTCAACTGCTGGTAGATTGCAATATGAAAATAATTAGTAATGAGTTGCCTTCCTAATAACCTGACTAATCAGAGAACTCCTAAAGAAAATGGTAAAACTCATACTGAATAGTTGCATAGTCAAAACATCTCTGTTTCGGAGCAAAGCATAGCAAAGCCCTGGTCACTGCCATATATCATGGCAATAGTGTAGGGAAGCGCAGAGAACAAGGCTCGTGCTTATGCGTTGGCTACGCAGCGACAACTATATGATATAGGTGAGTAAGCGGATTGCCTGGCTAGACAAGAGAGACAGGGAGAGGAACTGGGTTTTAGAAATTCAGGATCCACAAGGTGGCCTAAATACAACTGGGGCGGCTAGAGCTGAGGCCTTTGCAAAATACTATGAAGACACGTAGACATCCACAACCAATAGGTCTGAGGAAGACTGCGCTGATCTCCTTAGAGACCTTTCCCTTCCTACTCTCTCAGACGATGACAGGGATGCACTAGAACTTGATTTCACGGTTGAGGGGATAGAGGATGTTATCCGAGAGCTGCAGACTGGAAAGGTGACAGGGCCAAATGGCTTGCCAGTGGAACTATATAAATGTATTGCGGACAGAGTTGCAGGGCACATGCTAGACATGTTTTAAGCGGCCAGAGAGACGTGGGCTGTTTGCCAGAAGATCAAAGAACAGCCACCATTGTGGTTATCTCTAAGAAAGGTAAGCCGCCTGCGACCTGTGGTCCCTACAGACCAATATCACTTTCAAACCTTGAAGCCAAGGTGCTGGTGAAGGCCCTTGCTAATAGATTGCAGACGGTTATTACCACAGTGGTCCATCCCGATCAGTCCAGCTTCATGCCGCATAGAAGTACCCAACTTAATTTACGACGTCTCTATGGGGTGCTCCATATGACCGCAGCCCCCCGGACTGAAAGAGCTGTACTACTTTCCTTGGAAGCTAGTATGGCATTTGATAACATCAAATGGAGCTATTTGTTTGCTGCCTTTCCCAGACTGGGATTAGGCCCTCTGTTCTTTAGTTAGGTTAGACTCCTTTATCAAGACCCGTTAGCAAGAGTGAGAGTTAACGACACGCTGTCTCACCCCTTCGCCCTGCATAGGGGCATGAGGCAGGGATGTCCCCTGTACACAATGATGCTTGCGCTTGAGCCCCGGGGTTGCCTGGATCCATCAAGACCCACTCGTATGGGGGTATCGGAGGTGAGGGGGACTGGGAAGAAAGGATCTCCCTTTATACCGATGATATATTGCTCTATGCCACACAGCCCCACCTCTCAGTTGACAGGATATTGCATATTTTCCAGCTCTACGGTGACTACTCCGGTTATCAGATTAACTGGGACAAGTCCCTCATATTCCCCATTGCTGGGGGTGCCCCAGCCCTGTTGTCTAGGTGTCCTCTTTAAGATGATGGTCTCCCACACCTACTCCATGCTGTACAGAATACCCCCTACAAAATACCCGCTGACTTCTTCCAGATGGTTGATAGTGAACTGCCTAAACTCCTGTGGAATGGCGGCAGCTCGAGAATTGCTCTCTGTAAGCTGCAAAGAGGGGTGTACAAAGGGGGGGCTTGCAGTCCCTGGCATACGCAAATACTACTGGGCAGCCCAGTTAATAACAATCAATGACTGGGTATTTGCAGACAGAGACGAGCCGGCATATCGAGTAGACAGAGAGGCCGTGGGTGGTCGTGGCTTCCCATCGCTGTTGTACAGGAAGGGAAGAGAGGGAGCTTTGCTGACCCACACTCAGGCGGTGGTAAGAGCGTGGCGAAAGGCCGCCAGATTCTTGGGATGGGAGGGACAGGTGACGGATAGGACTCCTCTGTGGGACAGTGACCTCCTGCGGGAAGTTGGGAACCTGGTGGGGTTTTCCAAATTGGGGTTGCAAGGCATTGTCCACTTAGGGGATGTGTGGCAAGGACAGGCTTTGATAACCTTTGAGGAGCTATAGACTGAATATGACATGGCTGAAACAAAGTGGTTGCGACACTTATAGTTGAGACACGCACTGAGGCGAAATATACTGGAGGGAGAACAATTGCCAGAGTCAGCACCATTAGAGGACTGACTTTTACTGGATCCCGTGAGGGCGAAAGCGACCTCCCTGACATACAGGAAATTAATGAACAGCTCTCCTAACCCTCCAGGGGCTCTGAGGGAAGCATGGGAGGGGCACATTGGACTTATTGAAGATGATGACTGGGTGGAGACAATTCAGAGTCCCAGAGATGTTACTATACTAGCCTGTCTCCGCTTAATACAATTGCGGAAACTCCACAGATCATACTTCTCTAGATCACTCCTACACCCGCTAGGGAGATGCAACACAGCACTATGTCTTCAGAGGTGTGGTATGCTGGGTTGCTTTTTCCATATAATGAGACAGCCCAAAAATCCAACAATACTGGAAGGGGGTGACACAAGTTATGGTCCGGGTCACGAGTCTCATGGTAGTCTTGGTGGCATCTCCTGAATATAACGGGAGAGGAGGTTTGGCCCAAATACCAGAAGATATGGCTTGCGCTGGCTGCTGGGGTCACTAAAAGGAACATAGCACATTTCTGGGGGATGGGTCGACCTTCGTATATGGCTGACTGGGAAACTGATTTGGACTGGTGTCAGCTGGCGAAACTAGTGGTATATCAGAGTCGAGGCTGCCCAAAGAAATGGGAGAAAGTTTTGGAACAATGTGTCTATAGGGGACAGTGGGGGATTTCTACAAAAGGGCGAGCGATGCTCTGTTGAATGGACTCCGACCATGTATTGGACATTACCACACTGGGTTGATTATATAATTGTATGTTGTAAATTTCCATCTGATCCTACCAGAGACTGCGAAAGTGCAGTGTCTTTTTCCCTGTAATGCCGATTGTGCAATTGATCGATCAACTATGTGGTTGTACACTGAGCAACTGTTTAACAAAAATATTTTATTTAAAAAATGAATGGTGTAGGGAAGCTATTCAATATGTTTCAGCAGTTTACCTATCTAATCAGGGTCACAACATTTATGATTTTGTGAGCTTCACAAGGAGATGTGGCCTAAGAATAACGCATCTTACAGAGGAGACGGCAAATAAAAAGTGGGCATTTTCTGATGTAGTATTCCAGAAGGTTTGTCGTGCTGCTTGGCTAGATTTTTGTATTGTCCTCCTGAGCAGACACTCTTCCAGTAAACGATAGAAGCGCCTCAATATTGCCAGATATGTAGCATCCGTAACATATTCTTCATCAATCGACCTAGTGCAGATGTTAGGCTGAATGAGTGTCGAATTCCACCATGAGAAGGTCCACTTAGTGCTACATGGTGCTATAGATTAGATAGGAGAAAGGGGGTCTCGTTTTCTCACCAAATGGAGAATAAATGACCAGGATTCTTGATGGTTGTGAAACTGGCTATCTGAAGGAAATCCTTTGTACAACATCTTTAAAGGATTAAGTAATGCTGGCCATGCATTCATATGGTATAACTGCAAACACAGAAGTATGTTTGCCCACTCATCATTTTGGTTACCATAGTCTATTTTTTATTTAACAAACTTTTACAACGGAGTTTACATCACTTTTTATCATAGTGCAGTTGTGAGTCCTCGTTTATTACCCAGAGTATGTCATAGGCGACTGAGTACATGGTGCATTACATACAAGCAAACCAAAAGGTACTCTTGTCAGTATGGCACTTGCATGATGCATGAGAAAGACAGTCCTTTAGCGATCTTGCTTATTAGTTATGATAAAGAAAAAAATGTCATGCTTTCTGGTTGGTTGTTTCAGACACTCCATAGTTGGTATTTTGGTTAATTTTTGATGATACTTTGGGGAGAAATCATTCTAAATCCAAATGACAACGGTGTTTCCTATGACTTTGATAGAGGTGACAGAACTACAGGGAGCTAATGAAACACTCTTTAAGCTTAGTGTGGATACTCGCGACACCTTTGGCTTTTTGGAGGGAGGGGGGCAAGCCAATCCCAGACCCATTTTGTGTGTGAAAAAGGCCACTTTATTGAAACAGGTGCATATTACAAAATAACCAACTGGCAAATGCCTTACAAAACTAAAACCTCGCTATACATCGAATAACTGACCCCCCTACGATCCCCTCAAAAGTTCCCCCACCCTGGCATTAACATAACAACAAAATTACACAGTATTGTAGTTAAAACTTTTTCGCCCAATGAAACCCCGTTCCCTACCTGCCTTCCTGCAACTGTATCTAACAAACGTCTATCCTGAAACTTGGACTACCTGCCTACCCTTTTCCTGCCCCTGCTCACAAACTTCAATACTTAACCAAAAACCTGTGCCAACCTTGTCCAACTTTTCAAAACCCCACGAGCACCTGTTCCAAGCGACAACATCCATAAGGTCCCTTATGCTCCTGTCTCCACAACCTGGCCTAAACCAAAGGAAAAAACCCCAAAGACTCCACCCTAATGAATTTCTTATAAAGAGGGATGGAAGGGCGGGCCAAGAAACTATTACTAGCTACCCTGCTGCCAGCCCCAGGTACACCAAAACCTAAAATGGTGGCTGGCAATTCCCCTCATGGATTTTTATAACATTGGGCTATAATTGGACTATGCCCCAAAAAAGCCCAAACCACAAAGTGGCCGGCCCGGCCAGCCCAAACCCCTCCCAAACTATCTCACTTTGTTCAGCTGCCCCCCAACCCCTCTTGGGAGGGAGGGGGGCAAGCCAAACCGAGACCCATTTTGTGTGTGAAAAAGGCCGCTTTATTGAAACAGGTGCATATTATAAAATAACCAACTGGCAAATGCCTTAGAAAACTAAAACCTCACTATACATCGAATAACTGACCCCTGATCCCCCCCCCCCGCCCATACGATCCCCTCAAAAGTTCCCCCACCCTGGCATTAACATAACAACAACATTACACAGTATTGCAGATAAAACCTTTTCCCCCATTGAAACCCCGTTCCCTACCTGCCTTACTGCAACTGTAACTAACAAACGTCTATCCTGAAACTTAGACTACCTGCCTACCCTTTTCCTGCCCCTGCTCACAAACTTCCAATACTTAACCAAAAACCTATGCCAACCCTGGCCAACTTTTCAAAACCCTGCCACCCAGGAAAAAGGGGGTGACGGCAACTACTGCCTAGCCCCCTTTTTTCTGCGCCCCCCCCTGTCCTGTAGGCTTCTTACTTTCTGGAGTGGCTCTGAACGTTTAACGTCCTAGCTAACACCTCCCTAATCTCCAACAAATAAAGGTCCATGCCCAACCTTGACAAGTGGACCCCGTCCCCTCTAAAAAAATTCCACTGAATCTAAACGAATGTCCCTGTGCACAATTCTACCAAAACTCAACTCCCTGCAGAAACCAGACATCTCAGTATTAAGCTTCCTCCTGGCCCTGTCCACTGCTCCTGGGTTAACTGCCCCCCGCCAGACCCTGCGGGGCACAAACTCAGTCCATACCATAAAACATCCTGCCCATTGTTGTTTGATGAGTGCTAATTCCCTCTTCATACTTCTCATCAGTACTATGTCCTTCTCCTTACACAAATCATTTTCACCCAAGTGTATGACCAAAATGTCTGGACACCTACCCCCAACTAACAAACCATTTAGGCACGGAATCAGCTCCTTCCACAACATACCCCCTTTCCATAAAATTTTAAATAGTTTGTCATTAAAACCAAGATTCTGTCCAAAATAACTTTTCCGTGCTTGAACGTGAGCCCACTTCACGAAGGAGTGCCCCACTACCCAGATTGACATTTCCACCGAAAGGGGGCCAGCCACCAAACCTGAAACGAGTAAAATTGTGTGAACTTATGCATTGATATCAACCGCGCGAAATCACTTATACCTGCTGCTCAGGTATCGCCTATAACAATCCGAGGACCAACTCCCCAAGTGCATGATATCTCCCTGCCCCCACCCCCTATTACTTGCCTCAGATGCTGCCCGAATCCGGAAAGAGTGTGTCCCAAAACCCGCACCGTCGATGCCTAATTCTTTTAATGCCTTCCTCAGCACCGCCAACAGCTAAAAAGCTGTGACTCTTTCCATTTGAATGCGCAAAAACTGACTCCCCGATATCCTTGGATGCTGCTCGCCAACGAAGCCCCCACCTATAAGGGCAAGTAAGTTTAGGCAATGGTGCCGGCAATGACACCCATTTTCCCTTGCACTTCTGACCCGCTTTGGAGTTTTTTTAACCATATATGTATCCCCAATTCGCGCGAGACCACATCTTCTCACCCGATCCCCCCCACCCCTTCTATCCCCTAACAACTCAGACACTCGAAATGCTCCAAAAAACATCCACACCATCAATTTGGAAAACAGGCATGACTCGAAACCATCCATGCAAATCTTTGGCAATATCTGGATTACTCTGCCCAGCAACTGCCATGACAGAGGTCTCCTGACTGGATTCCGCTGGCCACGCTCCCTGGCCCACCCTTCTAACATTCTTGCGCCCAATTCACCCATCGAAAGCGTGTAACCCCAGAGCAGTTTTCCCATGAATGCAATTCCCGCTAGCTTTCCTGCAATCGACACCTTAGATAAACCTTTCTCAATCATATCCAGGGTAATCTGAATCACATCCTCCCCTCGCTGAGACTTATCAGCGCGCCGCTGGGCGCCCGACAGCAGAAACTCTTTCCATGCTAGATTATAGGCTATCCTAGTAGACTTTGCCAGCGATCCTACCACCAGTTGTAGCATCCTGTGTTGCCTATGTACCACAACTGCTTCGGCATGGGCGTCTGGATCCTGTTGGCATCCTCGGCCAACCCACGTAATCTCCCCCGCTGCGAACAAGACAAAGCATCTGCTATGCCATTGTCCACACCTGGGACGTGCAGTGCTCTAAAAGCTATATCATGACGCAAACAACCTAAGACAAAGACCCTCAACAACTTTAGCACCTGTTTGTCCCTTGCTGACTGGCGGTTCACAATCTCTACAACCGCCATTTTGTCAACCCTAAGAGTCACCTTCCTATGTGCGAGCTGACTACCCCATAGGGTTACTGCCACAACTAAGGGGAAGAACTCCAGAAATCCAATGGACCTACCCCCTTCCCTCCATACTGCAAGCCACTGCTCGGCACACCACTTCCCATGTCAGAAAAGGCCAAAACCTTTGCTGCCTGCAGCATCTGAAAATATTTGCACATCCCAAATTAGATCCACTTCCCGTGCCAGTGGAATGCCATTAAAAGATTGGAGAAAAACTTGCCACATTCTCAAATCTTCTTTAACGCCTGCAGAGAGTCGCACATGATGATGAGGCAACCTGTTCCCAGACAGTGCCCTTCCTAGCCTCCTGCAAAAAGTTCTCCCTACTCTCACTACCCTACATGCAAAATTGAGATGCCCTAGCAAGGCCTGTATCTCTTTGACCGTTGCTTTTTCCCTTGACAGCATGGCATTAAGCAATTCCAACATTTTGTCCCTCTTATCCTCCGGCAAACGGGCTTGCATTTTCTCGGAGTCAATTTCAATTCCTAGAAAAGACAGTGCTGTGCTTGGGCCCATTGTCTTTTCTGGTGCCAATGGCACTCCTAATTCCTCTGTCAGCTCTTTGAAGTTTTCCATGGCCACCTGGAACTCTGTGGAGCTGGAGGTGCCCACAAAGAAAAAATCATCCAAGTAATGGGTCACTAGCACGTGCCCCGTCCTTTTTGAAAACAACCACTGCAGAAAGGTGCTAAAACACTCAAACAATGCGCAGGACATAGAACAGCTCATCGGTAATTCTTTGTCCACGTACAATTTTCCATTGAAATGGATACGCAGAAGATCCCAATCATCTGGATGGACTGGAAGCAAGCGGAAAGCCGATTTTATGTCGCATTTTGCCATTTCTGCCATTGCGCCCGCCATCACTACCAGTGACATGGCCACGTCAACTGACGAGTAAAAAACAGTGGCTTCCTTTTCATCAATGAAATCATTCACCGAGCACCCTTCTGGCCATGATAAATGCTGAATAAGCCGGAATTGTCCAGGTTCTTTCTTGGGCACCACCCCAATTGGTGACACAATCAAATTGCCCAGAGGCCAATCTGTGAAAGGGCCCGCCATTCTCCCTTCCCTCACCTCTTTGTCTAGTTTCTCTTGGACTACCTGCGAATGCTCTTTTGCTGACTTCAAATTTTCTGACCAACGTCTATGTCTTGGACCTGCATAACCCAAACGAAAACCTACTCAATATTTCTGCAGCCTTCTGGTCGTCATAACTCTGTAAGGCTGCCTCCAACTTGTCTGCCTTAACTGGTGTATGAGCCCTTTGGCCAGACCCCTGAAAACCCTTAGCCCCCCTTGTCCCCGTAAAGTGCTGCTGTTGTTGTCCTCTTGTGTTGCTACCTCCCTGCTGCCACTGCTGCCCCCCTTGCTGGAACCCCCCCTCCCCCGAAACAGTTAACCAAGGCATGCTTGCCCCGCATTTTGAGCACTCATGGCGAAATCTGCAAAATTCGCGCATGCACAGCCCTTTATTGAAGTCTCAACATGACCCCCCTGCCCCTGTCTGTCCCCTTCCAGTATTACCCACCCCTCCCCGGGTGGGTTTCCCTTGAAAGGGCCGGTATACAATCGGGAGCCCACTGGCTGTAAAGATAGTCTTACCCGCTCTGGAAGCCCCCATAGTGTGCTGCCACAAATCCGTGTCAAGTTCCCCCCATTTTGCCTCGGTATCCCAGGCCATACGGGCCTGGAATTCCTCATCGTATTGTGCCCATGCATAACCCCCCCCCCCTGTAATCTGCGCTTTCCGAATGACATCCATATATTTGAATAGCGCTACGCAGCGTTCCGGGAATTTCTCACAGTAAACACTAGCATAAATCAAGAAGGCAGCTGTCCAGTTTTCTATGGTCAGAGGAACCCTCGGCCGCTTGGCCAGCTCGTATTCCTCTTCTTTAGACCCTTCTTTTGTGCGCACTTCCCTGTGCAATAGCTTCAGCATTTCCACATATTCACCTTTCCAGATGCGTTCTTTAGTCGCCAGCGTCAAATGCGCCCCCAACGACTGGGTCACTCCCATATAAGGGAGCTTCTTAATCTTCAACTCTTTACTTTCCAGCTTATCTTTGTTATCTGCGCTGGCTTCCTCCCTTGTCACAGCTTTCTCTGCGTCCTTGCTAATTGCTGGCTTGGTCTGATCCTTCTTACCTTCCTCCTCGGTGCCTACCCCTATGTCTAAAACATATGTGCCCTTGCGTAACCTACCCTCTTCACCCCCTGGAACCCCTTCTCCTCCCGTCCCAATGGAGACCCTCACTGGCCCATCCCTCTTTCCATGTGCTTTACCTGGCTCTAAGGAGGGTGCCCGTGTTGCTGCAGTCCGCCTTGCCAGTGGCCCCGTGGTCTATCCCGACTTGGTTGGCCTTCCCACATGGTCTGACGCCCTTCTTGAAGCCTGAAAAAACACTCCGAGAGACATTACTCTTGTCCCCCCCCCACACCATCTAAATCCTCTCTCAGCTCGCCTTCTTCTAGGCTTTCCTCATCAAAATCTAACACCGCGCTTTCATGCGACCCCCCCCCCATGGTGGCCCCTCATGGGCCCATGACTCCGCGCCTCCGGGGGTGCCGACTGCACCCTTTGGTACACCACCGACTCTTTCGACTGCATCCTCCTGTTGGTTTTCTGTCCTGCAGACCGCTGTGGTCCGTTGGGTGTTGGGGCCAACGAGACCGCTCGGGGCCTACATGTGCTGGCCGCGCCGGGATCCCCCGATGGTAACGGGTACGCCGCGCGAGGCTCCACCCTCCCTTCTCCTCGGCGCCAGTAAGCCACACCCAGCTCTGCCAAGTCCACACCTTGACGTGAGTCCTCACCCTGCACTATAAATGATTGGTCTGGTGTGCTGTGTCTCTGATACTCATCCCCTGTCTCCCTTCTCCTCTTCCTAGTTAACCCCAAGGTGCTCTCTACCCACCGGCGCCCTACCTTAACCAAATCACCTACTTCCCTGTCACTCATCCCCCCTCCTCGCTCCATTCCAGCCCAACTGTGTCTAACACTGACTGGGCCTGGCCCCCGAGCCCTCCCACTATGCTTCATACTGACCCCAATCTCGCCCCCCGTCCAATCTCTCTTCAAGTTTACACCCCTGCCCTCCAAACCAACTGACCCTCCCTGTGCTAAATATGCATCCACTTGTCCCAACCTACTAAGGCCCCTCACCTCCTCATTCCATGAGGTGAAGATATCCAACCCTTCCCAGGCATTGCTACCCCCAGCCGGCTCCCAATCCCCAGGAATCCCTTCCTCCTCCCCCCGACTCAATTTGGGACATGGCCTTGCCCTTACTCCCCATATCCTCCTCCCCACTCCACTCCCCTAGCCCGAGCTCCCCCCTAACTCCCCAAAACCTTCCCCCTGACGGTCCCACCCAGGGGTTACACCCCCTTTGTCCCAAGCAAACGACCTACCTTGGTCAGCAGCCTCCCCCCGTCCCAGAGGCTCTCTGGGCCATGTTGCTGACCAGCCCCTGCTCCCCCCCCCCAAAGACTCCCCTCTCTCCAAAACCCTCCCTCCCCCTTCCCTCCTTCCTCCTGCCTCCCGCCCCTCCCTTCCTGCTGCTGCAAGGGCCTCTGCCTTATTCAGCCCCAGGCCCCGAGCCGGCAAGACCTCGTTCAAGGCCCCAGCGGAGCGAGCGACGGATGCGCTCCTCTGCCCACAGGCCCCGCCCTTGCGCACTCTCGCCGGAGCCTCGGAGCGCGCATGAGGCTCCGGCGCATCTGGGGACAATGGGGCCGCTCTACGGTTGTAAGAGCAGCCCCTGGCACTCACCGCTTTCACTTTTGCCTGCTTAGGGGATGTGCAGGCCGCGACGGCGGCCGCCACCCCTGCAGAAGCGCGCAGAGGAGGGCACGAAATCTCCGCCGCCGCCGGCATCAGCAGATCAAGACGGCCCGCCTCGCTCAGCAGGCGTACCGCTTCGAGCACTTTATAATCCTGCATAACTAAGCCTGAAATCGCTAACCTACAGCTAACTGAAGCCAAGAAACTATTACTAGCTACCCTGCTGCCAGCCACCAGGTCACCAAAACCTAAAATGGTGGCTGGCATATCCCCTCATGGATTTTAATAACATTGGGCTACTTGGGCTATGCCCCAAAAAAGCCCAAATCACAAAATGGCCGGCACGGCCAACCCAAACCCCTCCCAAACTGCCCGGGGGGCAGACCTCACTTCGTGCGGCTGCCCCCCAAACCTCCCTTGTTGTCTCTACCCGCTGCAACCAGAGCAGGAACTGGCTTTACCGCATTGGCTTCATTTACGTTTCATTTAATTCTTAGCGCCTTGTTAGTCTGATGGTCACCATTCTTCCGGCAACATCACTCCCATTTTCATAGATTCTGAGCAGCGTGCAACCATGTTTGTAAATTTATTGCTGTGCGTCCCCTCTGACGGGCTCTTTTCCTTCCACAGTGACCGCGACAATGCAGGGCCTTCTGCTTACTGCTCTGCACATCCCCCTCAAGCACCACTTTCTTTCTTCCTCCAGCAGCAGTGTGGGGACTTCCGCTTCCGGCGCCATCTGTTTTCCATTGCTGTGCACTCCCGATCCTAAGATCCCATTCCGCTCGCCTCACCAGAACTGCACCCAGCCCTGACTTCGAACAGTTTATTTCAATTGTAGACTGTACATTTTCTTCATTTTTTTTCTCAAGCATTTTGTTTTCTGACTTTTTTTTAATGAGTCACTTATTACCATTCCGAATCTTTAACCTATAAATCTAGAAATTCCCAGATACCTGCTCTCCTGTCTTTGATGCTTGAACTTTTTTGTTGGCCGATTGCCTGGCATAACCCTTTCTTAAACTCAGCTGTCTTCTCTCAATCACGAGAAAGAAAACCAGGGCTTTTCTATCAGTTCCAACTAACCACAAACGGCCTCTCTTTTCCCCTTTCTGATACGTTCTTGATTGGGCTGCCAGCCCCCGTTTGCTGCCAAAATTTATGTTTCTCTGCTGTCGCCTGATAAACAGATTAATCAGGGTTAACCTTTTTGATAGAATGCTTCAATCCTTTTGTTAGCTAGCACAAAGTGTTTGCTCTTAGAGGACTCTGGTCTTGGCCATGTTCCACAAGAAAAAGGGCGTTCCGGCCCCCTGCTGCAGTTTTATCAGACAGCTTGGCTCTGCACCCCTGGTCGAAGTATGTATACCG
The DNA here is from genome assembly GCA_963921515.1 of Calotriton arnoldi. Classification (NCBI taxonomy): domain Eukaryota; kingdom Metazoa; phylum Chordata; class Amphibia; order Caudata; family Salamandridae; genus Calotriton; species Calotriton arnoldi. The sequence goes on from CAWUFW010000182.1 coordinate 4,958,190, forward strand.
ACCTCTCTGACTCAGACCCTGCCTGGCTTTGTTCTGCGCTCATACATGCGGCAACCTGCCCAAAAATCTAGGCTGAGTGATGAAATAAAACAGCACCCCCAGCAAATTACAATCTGTCAGATGAAAATGTGTTTTTTCGTACAGCATTAATGTTTGCATAGAAACAAAGCTAGTTACGTAAATATATATTTCACAGGACGATTACCTAATTGTAGTCTGATTTAAGTGAAGGGAAGAGAGAGTGGAGGTACACAGGAGTGGATAGGAAGGGCAGTCTTTCTTTTGGTGTAGAGTTGCCATCAATAAAGATTTCAGGGCCTTCTTGAATGATGGGAGCTGATGTAAGCAAGCCCAGGGTCAGTTTAAGGAGGGAGCATTTGAGAAAGGGCTCTAACAAGTAGCGTTTAGGGGCAAGAAAGTGGTTTAAACTAGTGTGTTGCAGTTTGCGAAGAGTGTAGCTGGTTAGCTGTTGTGGCAGAAGATGGGGCAGATACAATTATTGCTTTAAAGGCTGAGATTGGAAGTCTATGGTTTGCTCCGTTATTCAAAGACCGTCAGCTCTGTGTAAGCAATAGACTGTGTGCTTGGGGTCATTGCAAGTGGGCTTTGTGGCAAAGTAGACAGTGTTGTCCGTGAGCAAGTGTGTATAGAGGCTAGCTGACTAGCGCTGCCTTAAAGTAGCACCAGCCCTGGTGGTTGGCCATGTTGAGTGTAGTAGAAGGATGCAGGACAATGAGGACAGGGTGTGTGATTATGACTTATGAAGATGAGGAAGTTTGGAACATGATTAAAAACAGTTCCCGTGAAACGAATTGCTCGCGAGTTGGGTTGGAGAGGGTGCAGACATTATGGGTGGAGAGGTCAAAAGTGAGATGAATTAAGACTTAGGCATTCAAGTGGCTTGAAGATTAAAGGGAGATGGGGCAATAGTCTGTGGTGATAAGAGGTCAAAGTTATTTTTCAGCAATAGTAAAATCATTGTTTTCTAGTATTGTCTTCAATCCTCGCTATTAGCACTGTTATCAGCGACCAGTCCAAGTACTCCGAGTCAACCTCCATTTTCTGTGCCACAGTGACTACCTGACTGTGTTACTGTACTGACAAAAGTTTGTTTGCTCGATGGTATTAATGCTGTTGCTCCAGTGACCAACAGTACTCCAAGCACCCAGTGCTCTCAATATCATTAGCGCTTTTGCTCTTGCCTCTCATTGTCTCACTCCCAACTATTCCTATATTTTCCATCTCAAAGTTCCAATCTACTAAACTTGGTTTCAGTGCCTATTAGCGCTAATATCCATTGGTGCCAATGGACCCGGTCAGGGAATGCCTTAAGTATGCATCATTGCAAAGGTCATCATCTGTGCTGCTGAAACATACTGGGGGCCGGCAAAGCCAATCAATACACAACACTAGAATTCAGAATCCCCATCAGGTCCAGTCCATCTATAGAGCAATTCACTGTCAAGATGCTGTGTGCCCATCCTTGCCAGCATTCACAGTACCCACTGATGCCAGGATACTCAAAACACACCAGTGTTGTTTGTATTCATTGTGCCCATTGGTATCAGTATTCACAGTAACTATTAATTCCAGAATCCACAACACCCGTCAGTGCTTGTCCATTCCAGTGCCTACTTATGCCAGTGTCCATGGATGCCAGCGCCCATGAATGCCAGTGCCCATTAATGCCAGTGTCCATTGATACCAGCACCCACTGATGCCATCGCCCATTGATGCCAGAGCCTATTGATGCCAGTGTCCACAGTGACAATCAGTGTGAGTGCAGCAGTGGACTTCAGAGGCGGTGTCCACATATTTCCAGTATGCCCACATAGTCCCCTTCCTTGCTCCATGTTTGTTGTATATATTGAGGTTTGCTCAGGTGGTGAAGGAAGGTTGCTGAGAATGTCACTGAGCTGCCGATGTGCTTTATGGTTACAACTGGTTAGGTGTGGGTGGAACTACATATCTCAGGTTTGCTTTATAAGGCTCTCTGCATCGGGTTTGAGCATCAATATCTCTTAGGGAATAATTGGTAAAGGAAGACACACAGAACTGAAATGGATGCGGATTGGGAGGACTAGAGGGAAGGACAAACTCAACAGATGTGTGAAAGAAAGTGGGGTGGGGGGTCAGTGCCTTAGAAGTAAGAAGCTGAAGTGGGGGCAAATAACTCACCTAGCTGAGGGGAGTGAATACAATACAAAGGAAGGACGTGGGTGGGTGTGAGGAAACATTCATCCGGAGAGGAAGAAGGAGGAGAAACTGGGGAACACTTAGGGTGAAAGCCGAGGTACACTGTTCATAAGGCTTGCAGCCGGAAAGGGAGAGATGAGGTAGTTACCAATAAGGGCAGGGCTCAGGGAGGCCTGCCATGGGCTGGAGATCTTGAAGAGGTGGCTCGAGGTATAATGGGGAACCGTGACCTCCACCTGCCTCTCTAGCTGGAAAGACATGCTATGTAGAGGCTTCATGCAGTCAAGGGAAACTGGAAAGGTACAGTGCTTGTCCCAGGGTCTACACCCTCACCAATGTACCCTGAAAAAGAAACCCCTTTCATTAGTAAACTGAAATCTGGCAAAATATTCCTGTAATTCCTAGCAGTGTTAGCTAGACGTTTTTAAAGCTTTTTTAAATATTTGTGGCGTGTACCTATTATTCACAAAAGAATGTCTTTGCATGATCATTCCATCCTGAGCTGGTCATACCTGGTGATGAGAACAGATATAGCGTGTGCCACTATCTCAGAGTGCTCACAGCGATCAGCAGTGTTATCATGGAATATCTAACAGCCATGTGCATTTAGTGTGTTTCATGGCCTTTTTAAAAGCCATTTAGGCAATTCTGATTCCAATCTGAAGGCACTACAAGACTAGTTGCCCTTCAGAGTCCCGTCCGTGCCCTTGTCCTGTACCTCTTTTAGAAGCCATCCTGTGGGAGCAATAGCTTGATGCTTTGCTGGTATTTTCAAGCTCGGTCTCTAATAGGTGCATTCACCCCCTTGGCGGTTTCCCCTGTTTTGCACTGAAAATGTCTATCTTTGAGGGTTATACCACTGTGAATTACTTATGATGTTATGTGCCCTTCAAGTGAAAATCTAAACATGGAACATTACTCCAGAATTCAATATACAAAGTGCATTACACCAATCCCAGCCGTGGCAAGGTCCGACATCCCGATGATTGTTTGTGGTTGAGACTTAGCCTGCATTTCAGTGGCACTGAAGCCTGTGACTAATGACCAGGAAGTAATTGTAATTCGTTTATATAGCACTTACTACCACTGACGAGGTGTCGAAGCTCTTTTTCGGCGAGTTGCCCGCTACTCCAGAACTCAGAGGATTTGTGGCAAATTGGTAAAGGGAAATATGAAATTAATTTGAGCGGTGGACATGTGAGTTTGTTATTTGGATTAAAAAAGGATAGTGGAGTGATAGAGGAGGGGAGGGTTTGCATTTATATAGCGCTTGCTACCCCTGATGAGGTGTTGAAGCACTTTTCGGCGAGTAGCATGCTGCTCTGGAACATTGTGCCTCTGTGGCCTCTTTTTGCAAAGGAGCAGAAGTCGAAACCTGAACGTTTAGTTAATTTACAGGGTGTGTAAATATGATCAGCAGCCAGAAGAAGTAGATCAAGCAGCCTTTGATTCACAGACGGTGGTACCTGGTGCTGGAGGGCGGAAGCCAGAAAATTGTGGAGATTTGGAGTCTCTGAGTCCTGGGTAGCAAAATGGGTAATCTGAAGAGCCAGGACGTCTTTGCTTCTGTCATCCGTTTCCTCAATTATGTGCACCTAAGCTCACTCCCCTTGCTTCCGCTGTTAATACTAGATGTACATAGTTTGCCATGACTGCAACAGTAGCATTAAAAAGATGTATGTTTACAGTGGCCCGAAGATGAAATGTGGGTGCTGTACAAATGGCCTAAAGAATAATTCAGATATGAATTATAACAATAAAACGATCCTGCTTCATCCAGCAGGCAAAATGGAGCCCTCGTTGCACTCTGCTTTAAGCTTTTTTGATGAAAAGTGTTCTGGCTCAGGTAAGCTGTGGTGTGATTGATAGCAGGCCTGGACTTTTGAATGCCCTCGCCACATGTATCTAGAGCTCACTCGGCCTGGCCACCCAGTTTATTAGCTTTCCAGTGAGGATGACCTTGAGAGGTCATGAGGATGACCTTCATTCTGGTTATTAAAGACAAATTCATTTCAACAGCAATGCATGTTTGCATGGCGGGCAATCCCTCTGAGGGCTTTGGGAGCGATAGTTAAGATGGTCGTATGGTACGAATCAGGGCCGGCTCTAGGGCGGTGCGATCGGTGCCACCGCACTGGGCGTTGACTTGGGGTGGGGGCGCCATGTTCATCTTTTAAAAGCAGCTGGTGCCACGTACATTGTCCCAGCAATTTTAAGCCAACAATTAAAATGACAACTCCGGTGATTAATGTTCTTCCTGGAGAGAGACCGGAGCTTTGTCTAGTGATAATTTTGACTCATCATAGCACAGAGGGTTAATATGCCTGCTGCAAAGAACGTGTCCCATTCACATCACTACATGCATATAATATAAATAGGTCAATGGGTTACCGCTTTTGTCAGAGATCCTTTTGTTGCAGTTTATAATTTAAAATCCTACTATAGAGCAGTGAGTTATTAACTGCCATCAAAGAGCTGCCATCAAAGAACTGCAAGGAAAATATTAGAGCTATATATTTTTTGCCCAGTCTTTCGTTGTCCTAATATTGCAAAACGGGTTCATTTGGGTAGAAATCAATTCTTATTATTAAAGGAAACCCCTAACAATGGTTTTACATTTTAAATTCTGAATTTGTGCTTTTCCAGTCCAAGGACTCTTAAACTATAGTGCCTACCAGTATGGATGAAATGTGACTCCTACTCCTTGTAGACCTCTGTAACATTTCCTATACACTGATTTACACAGCGATGATTGATTGTCTCTGTGCAATGCGTGTGTGATGTAAAGTGTCCTGACATCTAAAACTGGTATGAGTGGCGCTATAAAACTAAATGAATCTAAGAGACAGTGGTTATGGAGACTTGAGGGGCACTGTCAAGTGGTGGTAGTGAGGGAATCCGTGGCGTAGGTGGTCATTGGGGGGGCGCCAACAAACATTGTCGCACAGGGTGCCACCAGTGCTAAAGCTGGCCCTGGTACGAATGATGGTGGTACACTCGCAGTGCGGGAGAGTGGAGCAGTACGCTACAGCATAAATATACAAATGAAACCCCATCTTTTGTCAGTGCGCAACGTATCCTCAGCATCTCCATGGCCATCTCTGCATCATTTCTACTGCAGACTATAAACTGGATCTGATTCGTAAATGGGGCTAAATATGTCAAGTCTTGTCTACGAGAGAAGCTGTAACTTAAAACTATACTGGTCTTAATCAACAGACGTGAACCATCTTCTCAAATGGAAGCTTGAGAAAGACTAGTAGCATGACTAAGTTATGTCAGTTCATTAAGTCAATATATTATGATTGAAGTGCATTTTATGACTCTTCTCTTACGTAGAGCCTCATTTTAAGTGCTGTCCACTTAAGTGTGCACCTGTCCTATGTACCCAATGAGATTAAGTTATAGGTACCCTGACATAAAACCTTGTACTGTTTACTTATTGTTACAAAGGTCCTGTTAAGAAAACTATGCCCTTTTACTTTATTCTTGTAATCCTGCATGCCAAAACTAAACATGACTTGCATTTGATGTCAATAGACAATAGCTGGCATCACAATTCTATATCCGAGAAGGTAGGTGATGAGCTGCTTTTCCTATCGCCCTTCTCTACATTTCCCTCTTGGCTGATCTCACACTCCTACTGTTATCCTTGATGCTCTAATAATCACATAATGTCTACAATGCACTGGAAATAGGGTCGCCACCTTTAAATAGTGAATTTGACTGCTGCTCGCTTTACTCTTCCAAGTTGTATTTGTGAAGCACTGCACAAAACTCAAGTATTTATAAATTAACTATTTTTGGCTGTGTTATTGGTTTTCCTTCGTAGATTATAATTGCAGACATGTCCATCACATTTGCAAAAGATCATTATGTGCTGACAGAAATTAAAGTTTGGATACCACTTTGAAGATGGGGGCTGCAGCTATCGCCCTTCACCATATTTCCATTGTATGCGTTTGTGGGGCCATCTTGGGTAAGGAAAAATGTCGGCTGTTAGATCCTGGGCACCCTCTTTGTGTGTTTGGCCCAGATATCTACAATGTCCGAGCTGTTAAAAACATGGATGTTTTTTTCTGCATCAAAATACAATGACTACTAATAGTCATAACAAATACTATAGCTGTGTAAGGGTGCCAGCACTTGTAAGTCTGGCAAAAGTTTACTATGATTTGACATAGACTAGGAAGAAAGAAAGTCAAGGTAATACATTCAGATTGAAATTTGCCCTTAGTTGAGAATTTTCCATTTTTATTGATTTCAAATCAGTGAAATTTTTAGTGTAGTCTTTTTTTGATTATCACTAGTGTTTATATTTTTTTTAACTAATATATATGTTGCAAGATAAGAGGACTGCAGCACAGGAAGATAGTAATTTTCTCTGATCACACAATTAGGTCTAGTATGGAAGTCAAGGTAAGATTTAGCTCGTCGCCTTGTTCCTTAGTCATCAGCCACTAGACCAGATCTTCTTCTCTTTGGACATTTACCAGATCCTGAAGTCCTTGGAATCTGGCACACACATCTCTCTTTACTCCGCCGTGTTCTCTATTACCTCTTTTCCGTACCAAACCTCCTTGGTTTCCTGTCTTCCAGTGATCTGTTTTCCAGTGTACTTTTTGTGCGCAGAACTTGTTGGTCATGAAATCTGCCTGTTCATCATTTAGCTCTTTCTATTAATATGCAGCTCGGAAGATGGAAACAATTAACGTTTGGACAAAGTTTGTAACGTGAGCACTTAAAGCTACTTATGCTGCTCATTACTCAGTGACCTCTCTTTTTAGTTGAAACATAATTCCAAAGAAATTACAAACGAAGCGAAGCGCTGCTGGTCGGAATGTATAGATTTTTCCAACTCCTGAATGTCCTTCCCCGATGGAGTGTTAACCAAGGTGAATGGAAATACTGCAGAGATGAATAGCTGCCGACAAAGTAAGAGCAGGCATTTGGTCTTCAGCCCAGTGAAGTGGTTAGACATGGCGGTGATGAGCTCAGTGATCTTTGTATGGGCGGATGAATGAGGAGGGATTTAAAAATGGCAGGTTGCGGGTGATCATTGAAGGACTGCGCCATGTGCCATTGGTCATCTCCTTGACATAGGAATATCCAATGCAGGAAGAGATAAGGGAGCTATGGAGCTGTATTTGTTGCATGCATTGCTATCCTTTGCTTTCCTTGTCACTTTTGTTTTGATGAGCGGAGTGTGAGGCAGATTGTGACCAGGAGGTTTACTGTGGTCACCTGCCAGTGGTTAAACCTCATCCTGTGATGTTTTACTCCATCAATTGGTCTTTATTTTTTTTGATGACTTCATGTCGATGGACACTAGCTCAATCTAAAGGCTCTTCCTCTGCGATTTTCATATTATATGTGGGAATGGCCTTCAAAATGGCTTCCCACTCACTGACTAATGCATGTTCATCACCTCCTTAGTGTTTATGCAGAAGCCTTCGGGAGACAGGGAGATGTTGTTTCCTCACAACGTTGGTGCTGCATAGATGGGCATTCCCCTTGGTCTTTCGTTATGCAAAGTGTTTGTAAGGAAGGAGACTGCTGGTTTTAAATGCCAGATATTTAACACAGTGCAAAAGTCTGTTTCACGTTATGGTATGCCACCTTATATAACGTTATCAGCGTTCGTATTGCTCATTTCTACTTCTTCTAAGCTCTGGTAGTACATTCTAGCTTTTCTTTGTTATCAAAAACATCAGACTTAAGTTTATTGTTAGTGATGCTATACCATGCTCTCTCCTGGCTATGCATTTGTAAAGAGGATTGGTCTCCAGAGATGTTAGAAAAAAGTTTTCTTCATAAAGACTAAAAGTTAAAAATGAAAGTTAATTTATGTTAATGGCTAGTGATTTGAATTAAGAGAGCTTCTGGACATATTTGGTTTATTTGCCTTCTCAAATAGGCATTAGATCAACTATGGCAAGTCCAAAGTCTAGATTAAACCCAAAGCTGTTGCACTTATTTAATGGGCAACATTTTCTTCCAGCAGGGAAAATAGGATAATTGTTTAAGCATTTTTGTTACAGGAGATTGAAGGAAAAGGCTAAATTATTTCAGCAGTTTTTTTCCGTGTAGAACTCAGATGTTGGATATTTGCAAAATGGCATGCTTTTCGGAGAAATATGGAAAACAGATGCTGATAATTGACCCCCATAGTTACCGGGTGCGGAGAAAATGAGGTGATGAGTGATAATTTGAGAAATTATATATATTTGATTTATGGAACTATTTGGGATCGGACTCTGGTATAATTGGGCTTATATGTCTTCATGAAAGATTGGACCTTTTATTAACTGTGGGAGACCCTTGTCACCATCATTCAGAGCGTTTGCAGTTTAGGAAACCGAAATGACTTTGAGTGCTTACTAGGCTGTGAGTGCAATTAATAAAAAAAAATAGTTAAAATCACTAAAACGTTATTATTGTACATCTGCTGTTAGTCATTTTAGGAGGAATATATATTATAGAGTATCAAATCGCATATTTCCTAAAACTGGATTCCAGCTGATAAGGTTTAAAACCAGGGATGCCTCGTGGTATAGCACCCCGCTGCCACCAGTTTGCACACCGGATCTTTTTTTATAACATATGCCCTAAGGTCAGGCTTATATGTACCATTATGCATTTTTTTTTTGGGGGGGGAGAATTCAGCTGTACAGGGAGGGTCCATTTTAGCATACCAAGGGCAGTAGGTAAAGTAACCATATGATTGGCACACAGTGACTTGCCTCCTCAAAGGCATGTGGCAGGTGAGAACAGTGTTACTGAAGCCCCTGAGCTTTGCAGAGGTGACAACTCAATGGCGGAAAGTGGCTGGAAAGAAGAGTAGCTGGAAATTGAGGCCTACATGAGCTTAAGGAGAAAGGGAGACCGCATGGCTTTACCCTTATACGCAACACAGGCAAATAGACATGATCTGCCTCTTTGGTGACGTACCGAAAACTGGAGGGGGTATGTGCAGCATGTGGGGAGTACCCCTCACACCCAGACTTTCAAAGTGAAGATGGCAGATGGCCGGGCACACCCTCAGGACCAGGAGCCTGCCTGCCCCTTCTCTACAATGGCAGGGATGCAGGGCCCTGTCGTACACCTCTCTGTCTGTCTGCTTCGTGTTCTTACATTGATCCAAGAGTGCAGATAAACAAGCATTTGCACTGCACTAGGTCTCGGATTTGCGAGACTTTAAACTATTGTATTTGTAAATATAAAAGGGGGCTCCATGCTGCAACATAAAGCGCAGCGCCCGTGTAGTTAATATGAAAGCGGGCGCCATGCTGAAACCTAAAGCGCGGCAACTGTGCATATTTAAGTTAGTGTAGGGGGGCAGTATGGGGGCTGTGGGCTGTGACATGGGAGAGAGGGAATAAGATCGAGCCGCGCGGCTGCCCTTCAAGCTGAAGCGCGGTGTGGCGCTAAAGCGCGGCTGCGGCGTGCTGCGCTGTGTGCAGTGTGAACATTGATTTGGGCGAGCCGCACATAAGAAAAGAAGGCGTGACCGCCATTGTTGAACCTGAAGCGTGCAGTGCTGGTAAAAAAAAACATTACAAAGCGCTGCTTAAAAAAACATAAAACAATTTATAAAAAACCAAAAAATATTAAGGGTATTTGTAGCGTTAATGGCGTGACTGCCATTGTTGAAACAAAAACATAAAATAAGATAAAGCACGGCGTGCTGCCTGCTTAAAAAAAGACAAGCAGTTGCAGAAGAGTATGTTGTGCGTGCAATAGGAGAAAGTTATTTGAGAAAATAGAACTCACAGACTGTAAATAAAACATACCGAGTAACAACACATGTTACAGGGGCAGTCCTCATGGGTGGTTACAATAGGAGAAAAGGAGGTACTAAGGAGGGACTACTAAGCCTATTCACGAATCAAAAGCCACCATTTACAAAGGACAGTAAGAGGAGCCAATTGAAAAGATGGGCAGAAAATGGGCAGGCTTCAAGTCCATACCTGAATACAGCATGTCTCGAAGAGACAGTGGAAGTGCTGCCTAGGCGAGACCTAAAACTAGTGTTCAGCAGTGGTGGCTACTGTGAACGCAAACTGGGGGGATGCGCAGGGGGCAGCGCAGGGGAGAGAAATGGGGAAAAAAATATTACTTTGCCTGCTGGCTGCCGCCTCAGTGGTCTTCTCCTCCTCTGCTTGTCGACTTCAAGCAGCCAATGCACAGGCTATCGGACACCCCATGACCAATCCAGACACTGCTCCCCTGCTGGTAATGCTATTACCAGCATGACAGCAGCGCCAGGATTGGTCTGAGCGGTCTGGTTTGGCGCTCAGACAGGGACTGGGAGCCTGTGTATGTTCTCCACCCGGCTGTGTAACACAGCTCAGGTTGGAGAAAGGCTAAGTGTGAATGTCGGTTTGGCCATCCTAAGACGGTTGGCCAAACCGACATTCGCACTTAGTACCACCACTCCTCCTCCCTGTTCCCCATAAGACTCGGCTGAGTGACAGCAACAAAAAAAAAAAATGATAATAAAATTGTTTTATTATCATTTTTTTTTTCCTGTCTGCACTGCTGAGAGAGTAGTGGGGTGACGCTCATCCGCCTTAAAGGAGGAGCCACCTGTCCGCATTTTAAGCCTTTTCATTTGCTGCGTCAATGTCAGCATTCCACACAGGGTTCTAATAGATGTGGAGGAGGAAAAGGAAAGGAGGATATTTGATGGACAGGAAAAAGAGGCCAGACGACATTAGAAGTGACTATGAGAAGCAATATGGGGGGAATACATTCAAGTGAGCAGGAGAACTCAGAGAGAGGTAGAGGAGAGAGATAAAAGGCAAGGGCGCCGGTCACCACAGGGTAAGCAAACACTGCAGCTCTGCATGGGAGTCTGACATACACATCAGACAGGCGATTGCAGACATCAGGTTGTCTTCCCTTCCCAGTGCGCATTCCACTGGTTTGTTATGAAGGATTAAATATGGGATACAGCTTTGACACTTTTACATATCTTGGCGCATTCAGTACACACTTATAATGCTAACGTTTGTAAGCAAACAGAGTTGTGCATGTTTCCGTCAGAGGGCTGCTGCCGCTTTCAGCTCTTAAGTCTGCACTAGAAGAAAGGCAGTGTGTTGTCACATGCCTGGGACAAGCTATCCCTGTGAATGGGAGTGTCTGGTTCAGAATACCCACTGGACAACAGGAATTCCCTCACTGTGGGAATCGGTGTGCACAGAGTTGTAAGTATAGTTGTGGTCTTATACTGGTAACTGGGTTATTGCACTTGCAGTGTTCTGGCTTACTGTAAGTGGTTGTACTTGTACTGCTGTAGTTGTACTTGCAGGGTTAGAGCAGATTTGTTTTGTTGTAATGGTTGTACGTGTGTTAAAGGACTGCCAAATTCTAGTGTTGTTGCAATGCATCAGTACTGTTGTAATTCTTCAGTTGTACTTTTATATGGTTATAGTTTTGCAGTAGTATTGAAGGGCTGTAGCATTGTGGTTGCTTTTTATAGCACAGTTGACGTTGTTCATTGGTAATGTGGTGCTTATTGTGGAAAGAGAAAGTAGAGGTTGATGGGCATGGCAGACAGTAAATGTTTTCAACAGATTAAAGAACCCTTTGTGCTACTTACAGGTACAACAGGTGTGTGGAGGCACACAGAGCAACCACATAGCAGTGGTGATTAGCTTCCCTTTGAAAAGCTGGATACATGCATACGCCATTATAGGTTTTGCCAGAATGACGCAAAAGTGTTGAAAAGCTGCTGCCTCCAAAAAGCACATGATTCTCTTTACAGTGTAAACTGACCTACTAAGGTAAGAAGAAATAAGATGTGGTGGAGGGTGAGATACCACATTGCAAGTGTAATTGTAATTTGTATTTAGATAGCACTTTCTACCTCTGACAAGGCTTTGAAGCGCTTTTCAGCGAGTCGCCCTCTACTCGGGGTCAGACTGGTCAATAGTGCCATCAGGCAGTGCCCCATTGGCTGGTATGACAGATGAGTGTGTGGGCCGTTTTTTTTGTCACTATTGCCACTTTGAAAGCTATCTGCTTTGCTACTGGGGGCCACTTTTATTTTGTTGCCCAAGGCTATTTTTTGTCCCAGTTCGACCCTGCTACTCCGGAACCCAAGGTTAGAGGTAAAAAAAGGTATTAGAGCAATAATATATTTTTTTGTTTCCTTGTGGAATAGTTGTAAATGTGTTGAATTTGTGCTCTTGATATTTCATGCATTTACGGTATTTTGTGAAGGGATAGATTGATTGAAGTGGATCAGTAAAGGGTAGATATGAGTTGTTGAGGACAGTGACGGACATATGTTACCTGTTAGTTGAATGGATTGGATAAAGGAGGGGAGAGTTTGGAAAGGATATCTGGGATTACCTAGTAGTCAGAAAGGTTTTGGATGCGTCGGAGAGTGGAGGTGCAGGCAGAGGTTGAAAGGGAAAAAGATATAATTCCAACATACCCAATAAGTAAAATCATTGTACACATGTATAGAGACATACCCATACATCTAATTATACAGTGAAATATACACATACATACACATTATGCCAATTTAAATTGTATGTACAAGGTGCAAACCCCACTATACATGCACCCATATGTACATAAATGTAGTCATATTTATATGGGAAGCCATTTACGTGTGTTGTGCATAAATATACATGGACTGTGTAATATTTTTTCTTCTACATTTGTGACTCTTTTTAAAAGGAAGCACAATCCCATGTACATAGAAGTATATATATCAGGATGCGGGATGACCGACGCAGACCAGGTATCATGGAGGGTGAGATACCTTGATGAAAGTGTGACTACAGGGTCCACCCCCTTGGCCGATCCCAGGTGGCAACTTGCTACCATTGCTAAAAAATAAAAGCGACACAGTGAATTCCCGGTGGGTTGTAATACAATCCAGACTATAGCTGCATGGCGTAGCGTGCATGCCGGCTTTAATTGGTCCTGACGAAAGCCATTTGACCCTGAGTGGCACATGAGAATATGACTGAAACAATAGACCTCTCACAGGAGAAGGAGGATCAAATTTATATCCCTCACGTATCCTTCACTCTTTTAATATTGACCAATACTCTCACTAATAAAGTTCAGGTCAAAGTGACTGAGAGTATCTGAGCCAATTTTTAAAAGCACTGCACCTGAGCACTATTCACTCACCACCATCGCTTCACCCTCAAAAACAACCAGCTCCACTGTAATCAGGTGTCACAGCACACCCTGGAAACATTCAGTGACCAGGGTGGAAACCCTATGATGAAGCATGTCACCTACTAGGTAGGTGAGTGAGGGTTCTTTTACAAAACCTTATGGTTTTCCAGGCAATACACACACCTGGTACATCCACCCAAAATTAAGGGATAGGTGTATGTCTAATTCTAATACCATAAAAAAGACCCGTTCTTTTGTTTTCATACTATTACTTGGGAAGAGGAACGGGCCCGTCTCCTGACTTCTCACTCTCATATTGTTGTTGAGACATAGACGTATATAGACAACATACTCTACATACATATTTCGTGTTATTTGAGTATGCTGACAATATCTATAATTTAATTTTTTATTTAAATATCTAAATAAATTATTATACACTTAAAGGTACTCTCTCTATAATCGTATGTACATATTGTGATGTATGTGTATTATTATAGAAAGAATGAAAAATTTCCTAGTAATCATGACGGAAATTTTCAATTCTATTAAGGACGTGGAGGCGAGGATTATGCTCAACTTTCTTTATTCCTTTTTCCAGCAGCTTCAAGTTTAAATCAACAAAAAAACTAGCATTCCCATGATGCATGCAGTAAGGGTCATCTGCGATCCACCATTAGGCAGTCCCCATGGTCTACGCGGGCGTGTGCTTCCAGTGCAACTTCCTCTTTCTTGACTAAGGCCACATTATCCTCGAGGCTTGTAGGTCTGCCTTGGAACTCTCAGAACCTGCAAGAAGCCAAAAGACAAAACAATGACTCTGATCTCAAGGTAAACCCAGGTAATCATCACTAGACCATGGTGCAAATATATCAGAATATGAACAATAATGGTCATATACATCCTCCGTCCCCAAATGGGGGTCACCAACCAAAGATTAAACAGTATCAGAAGGCATATACTTATACCATACGACAGGGTTCCACCATGATGGTTATATGTCTTAATGGTTCCGGGTTGGGATCAGGTCTCTCGGGCGAGAATAATCCTCGCCTCTGCGTCCTTAATAGAATTGAAACTTTCCGTCATGATTACTAGGAAATTTTTCATTCTATGTCGGGACCGGAGGCGAGGATTATGCTCGTTCAAAGTGTTGTAACTTGCCCTTTTAATTAGTTGTTCTCTTTAAGGAATGTTAACCATGTCAGCATCGGAACGCATTGACCTGAATCACAAGCCCCTGGTACACATGTTTGTGTGCAGGAATAGTGAGAGCACTACCCCCAGGATTAAAAGATGGATTGAAGGACTTTGGGAGTATAACTTTACAATTGAGTACCTGCCCGGTCTCAGAAATATCCCGGCAGATTCTCTTTCTAGGATGCCGCTTGAAAAAAATGTTTCTAACTCCTCTGACTGTGCTGTGTCTTGGGTGAAGGAATGTGCTCTCAACAGAGAGGAATGGGTAGCTGGTGCCGACTGCGATGACTCCAGGGGACCACTAATGGAGTTTGTTGTTAATGGTTGGCCTGCTCTTCCTGATGTTCCCAGTGTTGCCAAACCTTATTGGAATGTTCGTGATGAGCTAAACATTGTTGAGTGTGAGTTTTTCAGAGGGGATAGATTAGTTCCTTCTTGCCCCTTGAGAGAAAAAATTATTAATCTAGCACACGAGGGTCATCTGGGACGTAGTTTGACCAAGGCAAGAGTCAGGGAATCCTACTGGTGGCCAGAGGTTGACAAGCATGTTGAGGAGGTTGTCAGAGATTGCACCATTGGTGCCGCAAATGACAAGTCCAGGAAAGTCAACACGTCACCGCTTTCTCATGTGGCTCTTCCTGAGCAACCTTGGTCCAAACTTGCCATCGACATCGTTGGACCTTTTGAGGTGTTGTCCCCCTCGGAAAAATTTGTTGTTGTTTTGGTTGACTACACTTCCAAATGGATATCTGCATGCTGTTTGAGTTCCGTTATTACTAAAAACATTATTGAATTCTTAAAGGATGTATTCACCTCTGAGGGAGTACCCGATGTTTTGGTTGCCAACAATGGGGTGAAGTTTACCTCTCAGGAGATGACTGATTTTCTAAAAAATCTCTCCATCACCCACCATTGTACGGCCCTCTATGCACCTCAGCCAAATGGCCTAGTGGAGAGCATGAACAGGCTTGTGAGAGCGTGTGCCCAAACTGCTATTGACACTGGTTCCCCCCTTAAGGCTGTCCTTAGAGAAAAAATATGGGCACACAGAAACACTCCCAACAGTGTTACTGGTTGTTCTCCATTTAGGAGACTTAAGGGTAGGGCAGCGGGTTCCAAGCTCAATCCCCTGTGGTTGAGTGTTAAAGACAGGAACAACTCTGTAAATGATTGACGAGTCAGAAAGTATCAGGAGGGTTACAAAACAAAGGTTTGATACCAAAATGGGAGTGCGCAAGTGTGACTGGAAGATGGGCGATCTTGTTTTTGTGAAAAAGGGCGTGTGGTCTCCCAAAGGTGGAACCAAGTTTTTTGGTCCCAAACGCATCATCAAAGTTATGAGAAATGTTGTCATGCTCACTGGTGGGGATATTTGGAGTATGTCTCGCCTTTCTAAATGTGGGAGTGGGGATGGTAATGTGGGTTTTCAAATGGATGGTAATGTGGGTTTTCAACCCCAGGCCAGAAGTGATCCTCCTGGACGCTCTGTTAGATCCAGAAGGCCACCTCCACATCTTCAGGATTATGTTCTTAAGTAGAGATGTCATTTCATGCATTATTTGCTCTTGTGTTCTCCTCTGTTTCTTTACCTCCTTACTGCCCTCACATCTTTCTTCTGTCCTTTCCCTTTTTAGGTCTCGCCTACGCAGCGCGTATGCGTTGCATAGGAGGGCCTTTAGCTGTCACTCTTCACTTTTTCAAGTACTGCACTCGTGCTTGCGGCGGCATCCACCTTGCGGGAGCGAGCAGCGGCGCGCATGCTAATTGGCTGTTGCTCCCTCCCGCAAGGCGGATGGTGCCACAAGCACGAGTGTGCTTGAAAACAGCTGCTGCTTCTTAGCGCGATCGCTTTCACGGCCGCGCGGCCAATGCTAGTTCGTTTAGCTTTTGCACAGCCGCGCTTGTCTTATTAGCTTTCACTTTCGTGCTTTTCGCGTCCGCGCGGCCGCGCTTGTTCTAACCTTCTGCTCCCTTTCTCTCCGAGTCCCTTGGTGTTCGCCTCTCCTTTCCTGTCCGTACTTCCATAATCTCCTCCCCCTTTCAGTGCGGTCCAAAAATACTTTGCCATGCATTGGAGGCATTACTGTGTTGTGTACATGGCCTCCTGGCTGTCTGCGCCTGCCTGTCTTTCAGGCTCGCCGTGGAGGCATTACTGTGTTGTGTACATATCCTCTTGGCTGTCTGCGCCTGCCTGTCTTCCAGGCTCGCCGTGTCCCCTCTGTGGCAGGCAGGGACGCACTTTGGTCCCCTTCACACGCATGTGTTCCTCCAAGTAGGAAACGGAGTCCTGCCACTTCTGGAAGCGGTTTTCCTCACACAGGAGGTGCCGACCAGAGTCTCTTCTGGGAGTCTCTGCGCCGGGCAGCGAGGGAGCGTGCGCTTCTCCTAGGTCTCTGCTGCTGGCAGAGCAGAGCCCTCACGGTCCGGCCCGTCTCCTCACTGGGAAGGTTCGGTTCTGTCCACCGGCGCCGCCCCGGCCCCTACTGGCTCTCCGCCTTCCTCCTCTTCCTGTGGTATTGGCCCTGGGAGTGCATCTATGCCTGACAGTGTGCGTTTGGGAGACATAGCCTTGCACGTTTCTGGGCATCCCTCCTTGAGTTTCTCACCGTGACCATCTCTAGCTGGTAGTGCATCTACATTAGGTTTTGTATGCTTTCTAATGTGACCTCGTAGCGGGTGGTTGCATTTTTAAACCTTAGTAAGGCCAGTGTGTAGCTGAGCAATTTTGTTTTTATGACTGTATTTTGGGTGGTTACGCCTGTGTTTGTCTATGTAGTTTACACTGTAAGGGTTGATAAAGTATGCTTGTCTCATTATTTGAGTGCTTGCTTCACCTTTGTATGTGTTGCCCACCCGTTGAGTCGTCTCGCTCTTCTTGACGGCCTGTCTCTGTGGGTGTCATTTTGTGACCCTGTCGCTGCCTGGTGAATGCCCTTCTCGCGCCGATATCAGCCGTTCTACAGAGGCAGTAACGGCGGTGTTTGTCCAGACTAATCTGTGGGGCCCGAGGCATCCTTCACCAGAGGATCCATGACTCGGCGGCTTCCGCACACAGCTTGGAGTGATCCTTTCCTGTTCCACCAGTCCGGCAGCCCTAGCCTCCTCAGGGGTGCACGTGATTGTTTAATATTCCCGGGCCCTCGTAATGTGCTGCATTTAGCGCATTGCTGTCAGTTCAAAGGTCAGACGAGGGGGTCGGGCCTGGCATCACAGGCACCATCTCTTGTAGCTGTTTCGGGGGCAACGTGTTAGTTTAGTGGGTTAAATATGTGTGGCGTCCGTTAAGTTAATCAATTAAGTGTTGTAAGCTGGACGTCTGTGTCTTTCCTTCTGACTTCATTTTGCGGCCTCCCTTCATACAAGTTTACGCCTCTTCCCCCCCTATCACGAGCCCACCCTGAAGGAACTACAAATCCCAGAATACTCCCCCCCCCCCCACCCTTGAAGCAGCAGTGCACCCTGAAGCAACTTCCCACTGTGGAGCATGAGCTAACTCGGAGCACTCCCAGCAGCCGGCGAAACTGGAGGAGCACCCTCGGCATCTGGTGCACTTACCACCCTGGAGCTCCCCCCGCCTCGTAAGTACACGTTTATTAATATTTACAAGCTGTACTTTCAGTGAGCGACAGTTCAGATTGTAGACTCACAGATCGGAGCCGAGTGCACTCATTTCGAGGGCCAGTATTCAGGTGCAGAGCAGGCCACGTTCATGCTAGAGGGGAGGCCACATCAGAACAGACTAACGCTTTAGTACTGTGGGCAGTCTGTGCCACTAGCAAATTATGGGGAAAAGTGATGGGTGAAGTACCTGAGTTAATCTCAGCGTGGTTCTCCTTCGGGTGCATTCTAGTCCATCTTTTGTGTTTTGCCCACCATGCCACTGTAGTCTCTTTTGTGCTACATAGCTAAACACTTATAAGGTCCCAAAGGCGAGACCTATTGGCAGAGCATCTATCCAAACCAGGATCAATACCTGGTAACGAGGCATGCTCAGTATTGGCGCGACTGAAGGAAATTCCCATTTTTAACCTCAGCAGCCACACCCTAGATCTTGCTACGGAAACCCTTCTCACCAAGGGCCTTTCTTTTGTCCCACATAGTACCATCAATAGGTTTGAAATTTTTAAGGATCTGATGATTTTTTTTTTTCCGTAAAATCAGACTCCACAGTTTCTTTGATGGCCAGGACAATCAAATTCAAAATATCGACAACAGATCAGGTCTTAAACCTGTATCTACTTTTCTTCCCACCCTAGACCAAGTGGGCCCTGAAATATCCATCTTTGAACACGTGGTGTTCAACAAACTTATTACAGCTACAAAATATATTCCTCCACCTAGATATAATCTATCTCATGAAGAGCACTTGGCTCTTAAATCTCTTGTTGCAAATAAGAACCTAACTATCAAATGTTGTGATAAAGGGGGAGGTATAGTTGTATTAGACAGTGACCAATATATCTCTAAAATGAAGGATATGTTAAACAACAAACTTCATTATATCCCCATTCACAGAGATCCCACCAAAAGTGTCCAAAAATCAGTACTTAACATAACCACACAGGCACTCAGACAGAACTTTATCTGTGAAAAAGAATGGCAATATCTCAACATCAAACAACCAAAAATGGCAGCTATCTATGGGGTACCTAAAATACATAAACATACTCAGGACCCCCCGTACAGACCCATAGTCACCACCATTGGGTCAGTCACAGAACCCTTATCTAAATATATAGACACCATTCTGAGACCGTTTGTTTGCAAGATTCCCTCTTACATTAGTGACACACGAGATATTATTACCAAAGTGGAAAATTTACACTTTAATGCCTCAGCTCACACCCTGGTCACCATGGACATAGAGGCGTTGTACTCAAATATACCACAGACGGGAGCTATTGAAGCTGTCATTTGGTTTATGGACACTTTCGATATAGTCTGTCCTAGATTGTTTGTCATTGAATGCCTCCTCATAGTTCTGACCGAAAACACTTTCGAATTCAATGGATCTCTCTTTAAACAAACTAAGGGAGTAAGCATGGGCGCATCTTGTGCGCCAACAGTAGCCAATATCTATATGGCTTAATATGAAAAACGTTACATCTATAATGAGATTGCCCCATTTAGTGAGTCAGTTAATCTGTGGTCCAGATACATAGATGATGTTTTTTTTATCTGGACAGCTGACCCGGAAGACATCACTGAGTTTGTTTCTTGGCTTAATCTTTGTGATACTAACATTCTATTCACAGCCAATTTAAGCAATACCAAGGTATAATTTTTAGACATCACTATACAAAACAGAGATAACCGTTTGGAAGTCGACTTGTATGTCAAGCCCACAGCACGCAATACCTTACTGCATTTTGAAAGTTTTCACCCGCAGATACAAAAGACCAGCATTCCGTTTGGACAGTTCCTGCTGCTCCGCAGGAACTGTACCAATGTCCAAGACTTTGATATCCGAGCCACAGACATGAAAACTAAATTCATAGCTCGAGGCTATCCAAAGAGATTGGTACGTCATTCCTATAAACGGGCTAGATTCTATGATAGACAACATCTACTTACACCACAAACAAAAAATTCCAACTCTAGGTTAGTTTTTGTTTCTAGACACTCAACTATGAATGAGAGAATTCGCCATATAGTAAATTCTAATTGGCACATCTTAAATGCCACTAAACCCAAAGGCAATGAACTGCCTAAACCTCTATTCGCATACAGAAAAAGTAAGAACCTTAAAGATCTCATTGTACAATCACGTATGCCAGTTAAGTCTAGTCACACTACTCAATCATCCATTCAAAGTCACACATTCCCCACAGGCAATTTTAAGTGTATGACCTGTGTGGCATGCCAATTTGCTATTGAAACGAAAGACTTTTCGTTCAATAACATTAATCTGTCGTTGAAAACCTTAACGAACTGCAAAACTTCGAATATCATCTATTTAATTTTGTGTCCATGCAATAAAGGCTATGTGGGTGAAACGGCACGCACTATGTCCACAAGACTCTCGGAACATAGGTCAGCCATTCGAACACAGAAAATACAGGCTCCATTAGTGCACCACTATATAGAAAAGCAACATACTCAGGATGACATACGCTGGCTTATACTTGAAAAAATTCGTACCAATACTGGTACCATCAGCACCAATATCCGTAAGTGCAGAGAAGTTTATTGGATATTTTCTCTGGACACCTATTTGAATGGGATGAATAACGAAATTCCATGGGACCAGGTGATCAAATATAACCCGGGTTGAATTTTTATTATCTACAGCCCCAGTACTGCATTGATCGCTGACTATATTACATCCATTTGGTGCCTTTGTCCATATTTCACTATTCTGATCAGGGGCCCTGTATCAGCTTTCAGATGAGTCCTCCAGAATTCTTTTACTAACTTGTCTGTGACCATTCGCTGATACACACTGTTCATTTATGGATTTTTTATTTTTGACAAAACAGGTTCTTTTTCTGTGTTTTCGCCAATAGATTTGGTCCTGTTAAACTATTCATACAATTAAAATTACACATTCCTGGCTTTATATTAATTAGTGGTTTGAGTTCGACTAGTCACAGAGCTTCTGAACAGTTTTAGACTGTTTCTTTGACCTATTCCAAGATGGCGGCGATGCTCACACATATCTGTGAGATATTTCAAACCACCCCTTTACCATCTTCACTTTCTACCACCCACGGCTTACGCTGTGATTGTCTGCCCGAATTGGCGCGTTTTCTACCTAGCCACTAGGACTATTTAACCGTAAGTCACTATCGGTACATCCATCTCTTGTCCGAGTCTTTACATCACGGGACGGTGACCGTGCTGCTACGTTTGCGGGCGGTGTCCCGCACTGGAGGCGCGGTAACACACATTTACTGTGTTCAAGTATCCTGGGACTTTGGTTGCTGCCCTCCTCCGGTTATGCCGATAGACCGGGTAAGTGTAGACATGCATACATTGTAGCATGAGTCTAGTTTAGGTTTTTTAGATGTAACACTTTGATGTCGGTCAACATTAGTTATTTTTCTCTATTCACAGTAACATCGTGAATCCTTTGGTTACAGTGATTACACGCTGACCTCTGATAACATCAGCTGTATTCTCTCAGCATTATTTAAGTAGGTACGTAACCTATATATCTTGTTATCTATGTTTAGATCCTTTAACATCTCTGCTCCCTGTGATATTAAGGTCATTATAGACCTTGTTAGACATCCATAAGAACACTGTACATAGCTTAGTTGTCATGTGACCGTGAGTATTATGATCCAGTCTGCGACTATTTTATCAGCATTCATGTCTCTCAGTCACCTGTCATTGGCGATATCTAACTCACTTTGATTTATTTATTCTTAACTATCGAGTGACCTAGTCAGATAGAGATTAGGCTTATATATTTCTAAATACATGTAATCTTTTGAAGCGTCAATACCACTTTATTGTTGTCTTTTGATTATAGTGGATTTCAGCTATCTACTGTCTGGTATCTCCATTGTCCATCATCTGGTCTCTTATTTGGGACCGCTCGATCCATACAGTGCACGGTCTATCCAGTCCTGATCTTATTAGATGAAAGGTAATCCATCCCCTATAGCTGTAAGTTTTCTACTACTTAACATATAGTGCTGGCCCAGCCCTGCTATGTCTCATCTCTTTCATTTTCGTTGTTCCTTACCAGAACCTATTATTTTATATCGGTTTTGAGGTTCATCATTATCCCAGAAGTCATCTCTTCTGTGGTACTCCATGAGGTAATAGTTTGAGTTTATAAAATCATTAACCCGGCACTTGAGAATCACATGCAAGTCTTGGGAGACTAGACACGTAAATCTTTCTAATTTTCTCTTCATTCACTTGTAACTCATGGCACTTCTTGACTTCACGTGGGTTTTCTCTCTTCTATTCGTGACATCTTTTTTCTATTCTAACTGTCACATTTAGGTGTCTGAATATTCCAATCTTTTCCTTATAAATCTTGGTGATGGTATCTCATTACGATGTTCATTACATTAAGTCCATTTCTGTTTCACGTGTTTTTGTATCTTTGATCGATTTGGAATTAGTGTTTTTAAATCTTCATGTTGTCAAGCTTATGATTAGACCCAATCTTTGGGCTTTTTAAATAAGATAAATTTAGTAGGACCGTTTTTGGAATATTGATACATGCTACATTTATATGCACTCTGTTTAAGTTTTTATTGACAAAATACATGGCTTCCTGATGAAGGCGTACAGCCGAAACGCGTAGGACACAGAATCCCAAGAGCCATGCCAATATTGAATGTCCTCTGTTTACAATGAATTGATTATCTATTAATCTTGTATGTTTTGAAAAAAGGAAACAAATCCAAACACTGTGAACACCTTTATTTCAATAACATGTATTATTGATACTGTGCAAAATATATTTGATATTGGGTCAATACAACAACTGATTTTCTGAACTTTTTGTGCCTGATCACAGTATAAGATTGAATACAGAGGTCCATATGTTTTCTTTTTTAATGTATATAGCTAGTAAATACCATGTGTAACAATAAAAATAATAAAAATATTTTTGATACCAGTAAACAGTATTTGCATATTTATGGTTTGACATGTAATATCAAGGTCCACGATTATTTAATATTCCTACACTGTGATATTCACATTCGAGACCTATTGGCTATGCCAATGCTTGTTTTCTTCTTTTGTTTTATAAAGGGGAGATGTGTTGTAACTTGCCCTTTTAATTAGTTGTTCTCTTTAAGGAATGTTAACCATCGGAATGCATTGACCTGAGTGCTGAGTGTCTGTGGAGCGTCCGGCTGCTGGTGTGGACTGTCTGGTGGGTATATATTAAACTCAACCTGAAGTTCCAAGGAGTTTCCTCGTTTTATTACAAAGCTTATCCACCACCAACAACGCCATGCCCATGACTGGTTTAAAGTAGAATCTCTTGAACATGCAGTCTGATGACCAGTCTGCGGCGTTTATAATATCTTCTAGCCTGGCCCCCAAGGAGAAAGCTTTTGAAGCCATTGCTCCCCTCACTGAATGGGCGCCAAATTGCGAGACATTTATACCCGCTTCTTGCATCACCCATCTGATCCAACGGGCTATGGTTGGTGGCGTAACTGCTTTGAAAGGCTTCCTTAGGGAAATCAATAATTGTCGTTCTCCTGGTGGACGAGTTTCTTCCGTCATACTCTCATATTCCTTGAGGCATCTTACAACACACAATTTAGGGGAATTATTGAATGCTGGATAGGACACCATTCTGGAATCTGATTTGGCTCTACGAACAAAATGGAAGGTGACCCCTTGAGGAGTGAAAACCCTTCCGGAAATGTCCAGAGCTCTAACATCAGACACTCTCCGACATGATACTAGGCACAAGAGCATAACAAGTTTAGCTAACAGTTCCTTACGGGACAAGTATTTATTAGGTTGCCAAGATTGGAATAGGTGTAGAACCTGGGTACCTGGGTTCCGGAGGAAGCGTGAGGCGAAATCCTCGCATCAGTTTACAGATCATCTGATGTTCCCCAACTGGAGCACCCTGGACAGGCACGTGGCCTGCTGAGATCGCCGACCTATAAGAGTAGATAGTGCGCTACACTAAGCCCCGAGCTGCTAATGACGCCAAGAAATTTATATTGGCTACCACTTCGCACCCCATGGGATCCCAGTCTGTCTGCCCAAGCTGCTCCCAGTAACCTCTGAGCATCGTTCCATAGGCCTGAGACTCTCCAGCGATGCCTGAAATCCGCCAGGCCACCAAGGGCATTTGCCCTTGCTGGACTAGAGGATGGGGAATGCCTTGGGGATCCATCAGAATAAATGGATCTCGGGGTAGATGGATTGGAGAATCCCAGGAAAATTCTAGAAGAACTGGAAAACCACACTTGAGACCTCCAATACGGGGTAATCAACACCACCTTCCCTTGTTGTCTGTGGATTTGCGCCGTGAATCTCATTATCATCGAGAACGGGAGAAAAGTGTACCCCGTCTACTTGGACCAATCTTGGAAAAAGGCATCCGTCGCGGTAGCTAGAGGATCTGGTTTCCAACTGAAGAATCGTGGTAGTTGGTAATCCAGACGAGACACAAAGAGGTCCATCGAGAACGGGCCCCATGTGTTGTGGAGTCTCTGAAAGGGCGGTGGATGTAGTTGCCACAGGCTCATGTCTGACCAGCTCCTGGAGCACCAATCTCCTATCACATTGGAAGCTCCTGGGAGGTATTCCACTGTCACCGAGATGTTGTGGGAGAGACAAAACGTCCAGAAATCTTTGTCCAGGTCCGCTAGAACCTTGGACATCGCTCCCCTGAGATGGTTGATTTAACGGACCGCTGAGACATT
Source organism: Calotriton arnoldi (assembly GCA_963921515.1). Taxonomy (NCBI): domain Eukaryota; kingdom Metazoa; phylum Chordata; class Amphibia; order Caudata; family Salamandridae; genus Calotriton; species Calotriton arnoldi. The sequence continues at coordinate 4,983,098 of CAWUFW010000182.1, forward strand.
GTCCATCTTCTGGAGCACACTGCAAGATACCTTGTCCTTTGTCCAACACTAGATTGCGAAGGACCCCGCCATCAGTTCTAGGCAATTGATGTGGAGCTGGCTTTCTTCGGCGGACCATTTTTCTCCTGTAAAGGAGTCTCTGCAACAAGCTACCCAACCTGATTTGCTGGCGTCTGATTCTACTATTAAGTCTGGACTGCAGCCAAAGATGGCTCTGCCATTCCAGGCTTCCATATAATCCAGCTCCCACCTCATTTCCATGCGCACTTCCTCTGTAATGGGCACCTGATTGGAATATGCCGAGACCTCTGCGAAGATGAGAGGCTTTCAGACGTTGCAAGGCTCTGTAATAGAGCGGCCCTGGGAAAATCGCCTGAATTAATGAGGCGAGAAGGCCTACCGACCGAGCTATCTGCCTCAACGAGGTGGAGGAACGTGTTAGCATTCGCCTCAGTTCCCTGCGAATCTTGGTCATCTTCCTCGCTGGGAGACTCAGGGGGCGGGTCAACGAGTTTATGACAAACCCCAGGAAGGTCACCTGTTTGGATGTATCAGGACCTACTTCTTGGCATTGATCACAAACCCCAGGTTCTGGAGAAGGTCTACCGTTTCCTGCAACAGTTGTGAGAGGTGGAGCGGACATTGCTCTAGGAGCAGAATGTCGTCTAAGTAAATTATGAGGCGAGAGCTCACGGCTCTCAGTTTCTCCACCACTGGTTTGAGAACCTTGGTGAAGAACCAAGGGGCCAAAGAAAGACCGAAAGGGAGGGGTGCAAACTCATACACCTGATCCTTCCACAGAAACTGTAGGAACCGCCGGTGCGGGGGAAAGATGGGGACCGCCAAGCACGCGTCTTTCAAATCCAACCTGGCCATCCAATCATCGGGGTGGAGGAGGTCCCGCAGAAGATGGATGCCCCCATTTTGAAGTGGCGGTCGACCAACCATTGGTTGAACTCTCTTAGGTTTATCACCGGCCGTTGCCCCCCCATCTGTTTTGTCTACAAGGAAAATATTGCTGAGAAAGTCTCTTGGGTGTAGACGTGTTAGAACAATCGCTCCTTTTTGCAGCAGATCCGCCACCTCCTGATCTATGAGGTTGACCTGATTGTGTGCAAAACCAGCAGACGGGGCGAACATCTTGTATGGGAGAGCCATAGAATTCTATCCGAAAGCCTTGTATGGTCTTTAACACCCATGCGTCGGAAGTGATAGACCTCCAGTTGTGTTCGAAAATAGCCAATCTGCCTCCCACCTACAAATGGAGAAGGGGGAAAGGCTCACCTGATGTGGCCAGGGGTTGGCCTCTGGCTGCTCCTCTGCCACCGGGACCTCTGTAGCCTTTTCTTGATTGGAAGAACTCCTGTCTGCCTGAGTCTTGGAATTTCTTGCCGCCTCTTTGAGGACGTTGGGTGTAAAAGCGGCCGCCCGAGCGCACTCTGCCACAGCCGCCCCGACAAAAATTCTAGGGTGGAAAACCTTTCTAATACACGACTGCGCCTTATTTAAGTACGTAAAAGTGGCAACAAACTTGGTTAGTTCTTTAATGAACGGGTCCCCGAAGAGCCCGCCTTGTGCCACTGTGCCCGCTTCTGAAGAAGCCAAGTCCCCCAGTTTGAGGTCCACTTTTAGCAGAAAGGAGCGACGCCTCTCGGTAGAGAGGGTGCAATTAGCATTGCCCAAGAAGACTATTGCGCGTTGCACCCAGTTCGAAACTCTTTCCGGGGAAAGGGGGGTGCCTGCCAGTTTGGCCACTTTCGCCAATTCCAAGATCTTCGTAATGGGGCCTGATATATCTAACTGCTTATCTTGGCAGGATTTCCACGATCTGTCTATTCCCTTTTTTGGGTCCTGAATGTATTTCTGCAGGAAAGTGGCCATTTTCTGGTTGACTTCTGGCATTGTCGCCACCTTGCCCGGTATGGCGGGGCGGCATTCTGCTCTGAGGCAAGCTTTTACCTCCTTCTCCGGAGGTTTGTGTAAACGCCCTGCTACGAACACCGAGACCTTGGGGGAGGGCGTCCACTCCGAGGACCAGGGGTGTATTAGATCCTCCCGGGCCAACATGTCGGAGAGCTCTTCAGCCTCCTGTAAGTCAAAGGAGGGGGACACTATTGGGCGCCAGGGTCTGGAGGGACCTGCTTCGTCTGCGGATTCTCCCAAGGAGTCCTCCCCCTCTTCTTGTAAACTGGGAATCTCTGGGGTGGTATCTTATAACCCTGCATTTGGCCTGGCTAAGAAAGCCCCCTTCAAGTGCTTAAAAGCTCTCATATCCATACCTGAGGCGCTTTTACGTTTCGGGGCGCACTGAGGCTGATCTGCCTGGTAAGCATAAGCTATTTGTATTATGCGGCGCTCAAAAGGGCCCATGGCTGCTGCCACTGCCTGGTGGATGGAAGCATCCACTGCATCGCAGAACTCATCATCCAGGGGGAAAAACTGCAGGGACTCCTCCTCTGTATATTCGTCCTCCATGATGATGAGTGCGAGTACTAGTGCAGATAGGGCAAAAGTAGACCAACTGTATCTCTAGTACTACTGCCGTTAGGGCAAATAGTAGGCCAGCCATATATGCGTAGTAGGGCATGTCCAGGCAAGTAGTGGCGTGACCGAAGTCGCTAGTTTTGTGCACCCTGAGCATGCTAGTCGGATTCTATTGATCATATAAAGGGGCGACTCACCCTTGGTTATAATGGGTGTCCTAGATGTCTGGCCCTGCCCCTGTCAGCATTCTCATGGAAAGAAAAAACACTCACTCGCGCCTTGCGGCGTTTAAATACAGACCCGCGACGCGGGCATCAACCTGAGGCAATGAGAAAAATTCAGACCCCCACTTAGTGGGCGTAAGGGCTTCCAGACTGCTCGGGCAGTATGTTGGGTCGCGGGCACTGTGTCTGGTACTTGTTGATCCCGCCGACCAGCGCGACACGGATCAACGAGACGCACAGACACGCCCCCCTTGTTCTCCCGACGTGCGCACCACACCGCTTGCCTGAGACTCAGTGAGGGGGCCGCAAGCGGAGCCTACGAAATCGCTCCCGCGGCCCTGATATGGTTTAAAACAACGTTAGAATCAAACGCGCAATTAGACGACAGCGTATCGCTTTCAGCAAAACACATTTACGCTTTCAAAATATATACTTAATTCCCCTTTTTGACAAGCAAGAGGGTAACAATACTTATCTGCTGGAAGAAGGAAAAGAAAGAGGAAGTTGCACAGGAGGCACACACCCGCGTAGACCATGGGGACTGCCTATTGGTGGATCGCAGATTACCTTACTGCATGCATCATGGGAATGCTAGTTTTTTTGTTGATTTAAAGTTGAAGCTGCTGGAAAAAGGAATAAAGAAAGTTGAGCATAATCCTCGCCTCCGGTCCTGACATAGAATCATAAACCTATATGCACAGTCTCTACTTATGTTATCGCTATACTGTCACATACATATGTATGTTATTCATAAACATAAATTCTTTCGTTTACATATTCATTTTTTATTTTGAATAACTAAAAATAATATATAAAATATTTACACACTCAGACATATATGTATTACCATAGAAAGGAGTATAAACCCATATACAGACACCCATCTACACATATATTATCAATATACAGTGGCATACTTATATCTTTAATGTATTTCTGCATAGAAGCTAAACTCCTATTGATGCACACATGCATATAGATACAGCAACAGTTGAACACATATAGCACATCAACTCATACATTTTTAATTTTGATTGTTTTTAATGAATGTAGTTATGTATTTATGTTTATTAATAAATAGGTGTATATATATATATACACAGACATTGTAGAACTTGTGTAGAGGTTTTGGACTTGGAGGGTGACCAAGCACCGTACATTTGGGTGGAAGCCTGACCAAAAGTCAATGGTTTCACACTCTCAATTGCTTATAGTTCACACTGGCTCATGGCTCATATCTCAAGCGCCCCTTAAGAGTCTGAAATCGGGGAGAAGATGAAATCTTCATTTCCAATTGCCAAAATGCAGAATATGTAAAAGTGCTGGTCAGCAAAGAAAATTAATTTTGATGTACCTGCCATTTAGAAAGTACATTAAGAACTGAGGTTGTACCACAGGGTGAATCCAGAGACAAGGTACGGTTTGCGGATGCCTTAAATAACGAAACTGTATATATGTAAAGTTTGTCAGTTGGGTATTCACTTTAGGTCAGTGACAATCTTTCTTGCTATCCTTGCCAGGAGGCTGGCTCAGTGAGCTGAATGCTTACTGCTGATGAATATGGTGGTGTGTTGGTCATGTAAGAATCTCAGCAAAGCGAAGCAGATTAAGCATTCCATCATTCCAAGGGGAGTAAATTGAGTATCATAAACTGACTTATCGTAACATATGGTACTTGCAACACTTATCAGTGGCAGAAGTGTGGTTTGTAGTACTGTATTAAAAGCTAGTTATTATTGCTAGTAGGCTGTCTGAATCCTTCTCGCCAGCACTGAAAGGGCAGCTACCAGGGTTGCAAAGATAGGGCTGGAGGGTTACGCTTCCAGGAAGCTGCAACTTCCATTCAAGCAGGGCCAGACTGGCTATTCTACATTTCCAACATTTTCCCGTGGACTGCAGGCTAGGGAGCTACTTTAAGAACAGGGTCAGCTGCCATGACCCAAACATGTCCCTATGTACTTCATACTGTTTAGTGCTGCTTTGAACAATGGTTTCCTATCCAGCCTGCTTTCAAGCAGACTCCCTCGTTGTATTGGAGCTGAGAAGATCACTGGTTTCCATCTACTGTTCCTCATCAGGCAGGCCATAGCGGTGCATGTTAAGGAGGCAAGGAATTTGCCAGAATCTTGGCATTAGACCATGCTCTTCAAACATAACGGCCTATGTTCAACTCCAAGATCATATTAGTGGATTACGCTGGAGAACAGAGACCACTTACTTACATATCATAGTCAGTCCCCTCTTGACCACAGATAAAGATGACGCCTGCATCCTGATATTGCTGGACCTCTCATTTGCCTTCAACATGATTGACCACCCCATCCTCATAGGCAACCTGGAGTCTTGAAAGGGATTCAATGTCAATGTCCTTCATTTATTCTCCTCCTAACTTTCCAACCAACACCAGATTATTCACATGAGCACCTCCAGGTCACAAAAAATCCCCATCACCGTGGAGTCCTCCAGAGTTCCAAACTGTATCCTGTCATCTTCAAACTCTACATGGAGTCAGTTGGTACTCTACTCACAGATAACAGCATCAAGATTCACCAATATGCTGATAATACACTACTCTGCTTGAAGGTTTCCTCTCCTTCAGACATCCAGCACCCCAGACAATGCTAGCACATCATCCAGAACTGTATAGCCAGCGCCTACCTGAAGCTCATCCCAACCAAGACAGAATTCCTGGTATTTGCCAAGAACAAACAAAATACAGTACACACCTGACTCAATGACATGAACCTTGACAGCTTTGAACCTCAACTTTCATTGAATGCATGCGGTCACCGAACTCACACTTAATGAACACATTGGCAAAATAACAAAGATGGTCTTCCCGAAAATGACTTCAGAGCTGCTGTTGAGGCCCTCATACTTTCACATTTGGATTGTAGTAATATCCTACTCCTCAGCGTTTCACACTCCATGCTGGCAGCCTGTGAGGAGGGAGAAACCATCAGCCCTTGTTCCTTACCGTACGTGCCCCCGCCCTGCCAATATCGCGCAGAGAGCCAACAACCCCGCTCATATGAAGGGGTTAACCATACACTGAACTCTTCCTCGCCGGGAGAAGGCTGGCCCATCGGGCCCGGGAACCAATGGGCAAGGTGGACTGAGGGAGAAAAGGACTTCAGCAGCCTACAAAAGGAGAGAGAGTTCAAAGGGGCGGGGCCAACAAAACCCGTAAGACGCTGGCGACCGTGACCGGAGAGGGCTGCGAAGGAATCCCGGGAAGACACCGTCAGAAAACTACCAGCCGGAGAAAGTAGAGAACGGATCTGAGGAGAAGCCGTCGGGAAACCACGCACCAGAGGAGGCAGAGGACGAAGAAGACGGGACTCCAGAGAGTTGGAGCGAGGAGTAGTGGATGCCCCCGGGGAATGCCGACATGCCGCCGCAAATCAGAGTTGTGGCAGACGCGGTATGTAACCCGGGCAGGGGAGGAAGCCTAGGGGATGGAACTGAGAGTGAAGGAAGGGGGGGGTCATGAAGGGGGTCAAACTCACCCGAGCCATAGGCGGTGCACCACGCTCCTATCGGGGAGGAACTAATTGAATACTTGCATGAGATGTGTTTTTTGTTTTGTTTAATAAGCGACAGCCATCCCTGCAAATTGAGTACAAGGGAACGGGTGTTTCCGGCTTAGAACAAAAGAAAAGAGAGAAAAGGAAATTCTTATGTGCTTTCTCTTTCTGCCTATTCACCCAGCATTTGCAATTCCTTTTTGTGTAATCATTTGTTTTGTTGCATTCTCATCTTCTACCACTGCATTCTCACTGGAACCACCAAAAAGAGGTGGGGGGGAAGAAGAGAAAGGAACTCTCATACCCAGAAAACCCCAGGGATTAACTTGGGGAATCACTGAAATACCCACAAGGCCCAAATTCAGGTTTTCGTGCATTTCCCCAGCACTTCCTTGTGTGGTGAAGGATACTATCCTTTAAAACCTGTGTGATTTCAAACAGCCTACTTACAACCACCATCTTCTTTTTTCTGAGGACCTGGGAGACATCCTTCTGGAAGAAGAGCACCCTGAAAGGAAAGAAGAAAAGAGAGCAATATAGGAAGAAAGAAGGCCAAGGACTTGATAGCACTACTGTATCTTATCACCTCTGAATAAAGACACGCCAAGATTGATAAGCATATTAATCCTCCACGATTCTTTTTCTGCCCGTCCCTCCCACACAGCCCTTAGGCTTACATGCAGCAGTTCTCATCTCGTAGCTGACAAAATATGATCACATCACCCCATCCTGATGAAACTCCATTGGCAGCGCTTGCAGGCCTGCACCATCTTTAAAACCAGCTGCATTATTTACAAAGCGAAAACAGCCCACATCCCTCGGTCTTGCAAACAAGCTCATGATCTCTGCAGCTAGGAGACCACAGCCTGCAGATTAAGAAGTGTGAAGAAAAAAAAAGAGAGCAGGCCTGTTGGACCTGGCCCTCTCTGCAACGTAACTTCCCAAACGTTTTACCTTCACCCTCCTGTTTTCTGAACTCGTTTTAGTTGACTTTTAGGGCTCTGTGCACTTTACCACTGCTATCCAGTGCTAAAGTGTTTGCGCTGTCTCCTTTAAAAATTGTAACATTGGCTTACACCCTATTGCCACATTTAATTTCCTTTTAAGTATCTAGTAAGGTGGTACTATGTGAAGCCAGAGCCTGTAAATTAAATACTACTAGTGGGCCTGCAGCACTTATTGTGCCATTCACTTAAGTAGCCCTTAAAACATGTGTCTGGCCTGCCATTGCAGCTTGTGTGCAACTTCAAACTAGGGGTGGGCGAAGAATTCTGCTCCGCCGGCGGAGTTTGCAGAGTTTTTCCCACTCAGCGCTCTATGCGGAGTTCTGACAAAACTCCAGGAAGTGACATGGAGCAGAGTTTTGTTTTTCTCGAGTGGCTTGCCAATGGTATGTTGACAAGCACTTGCGAGAAAAAATAACACTCTAGACCTCCTCCTGGTGAGATTTCTCATTGTGGGCGGCGAGTCGCGACTGCTCGCGTTTAGAAATCTGCCATTCGCTTTGAGGAAGCTGCAGCTCGAGTAGAATGTCTACACGAGTGACAGAAAGCAGCAGCGCCCTCTGGCACGATGCGTAGTGCTGTTCGTGCTGATTTTACAGCACGGGACAAACTCCTGGCGCTAAAAATCATTGCGAGCAGCGTAATTTAACAGACTCCGCCGCAGGTGGAACCGCAGAGTTTTTCTGGCACTTCGCAGAGTAAAACTCTGCAGACTCCGCCCAGGTCTACTTCAAACTACCATTTTTACCTGATGAAATAAACCTTTAGCCAGGCCCAAACCTTCCATTTTAATACATATAAGTCACCCCTAGAGTAGGCCCTAAACATCCCATAGGGCAGGGCATATTGTATTTAAAAAGTTGGACTTAATACGTTTATGTTTTACATGTTCTGGTAGTGAAAAACTCTCAAATTTGTTTTTTCACTATTGCAAGGCCTACCTCAACCATAGGATAACATTGGGTTACCTTATTTCTTTTAATAAATGATAACTTTTCATTGGGAACATGTAGGGAAGTCATGTTTGGTGTCTGAGGAATTGCAATTTAAAATTCTCTTTAATGGTAAGGTCGGACTTTAAGTCACAATTCTTGTCCTAGCCATTTGGTGCCTGCAGCTTGTCCCTGGGTCACATGACTAGGTGTAATTGGCAGTTGGCCTCTGTGTATTCCTCCCAGACAGCATCACAATTGAGCGTCTGGGAACTGGCAGCATGGCAGGGTGGGTGGGAGAAGCTCACATTAGCCTATTGTACCCCCCAGACAGACTGGGGCCAAGACAGGAAGGCAGGAAATTCCAGACACCTCTGTAGGGGGAAACTCCGAGAGCTTCTTCCACTTCAAAGTGGACACCAGGTATAACAAGCATTGGCATAGCCAATAGGTCTCGCCTTTGGGTCCTTATAAGTGTTTAGCTAGAGTTATTAGCTTAGCCAACGTGCTTAAACTATGTTGTAGAGCAGTGTGGCTGCTGGCAATTATGTCAGCTTGTTTTGAAACGAGAGAGAAAGAGTAAGAAATTGTGTGTGTGTGTGTTATTGATATCAAGATGGAAGTTGAGGTCACTGAAGTAAGGAACAGCGAGAATTAGTTAAAATGAAAGAGGGGGAATAGATAGTGTGTGGGTAAATGTGAGAGATGGAAAGAGAGAAGTTAGAAGAGTAGAAACAGAGAAAACAAGTTCCAGCATTCAAAGCAGCGAGTTTCACTCCGATCACTACAGCTATGAGCACGACCTGTAGTAAGAAAATAAAACTACAAGTTCCAGCATTCAATGCAGCGAGTCACTCAGATACACCTACGAGCATGCCCTGCTGTAGAACAAAACTATAAGTTCCAGCATTCGATGCAGCAAAAGTCAGAGACCTTCAGACATGAGCATAATCAGCTGAAAGGAAACCCTGCAAGCTATAAATACCAGCCAAATTCAGACCCACTCCACTGCTGTATCCGGGTGCAATCTGCCGACACGGGGACACATTCAGGGGTGCCAGCACCTTGTGTTTTGTCTTCAGAGCAGCAACTTGCCGGGGGTGGGGAGAGACAGCTGGTGCCCGGGTGATTGAGAATGTGCAGCAGGCACTTTAACCCTCGGTGCTATTTTATGACGAGTCAAACGAGTGATTAGACAGCTCACAACTCTCTACAGCAAGTGCAGAAACCACCAGAGTTGTCTTGCTGCTACCAGAGCCCAGAGTTTGCGCAGTACACAAAGATCTCGGACGCAGGTGCCTTCACCCAGTAATAAATACAGTTTAAATGCAGTCTGCTTGCGTTCAATTATGTAAGCCGGAACAGAATTACTGTCTGTTTGTCTTGTTGCCATTTTTGCAAGATACAAGCTGAATCTAAAAAACTGAAATGCAAGTTGTCCGTCAAACCCCACTTCTCATGTGACTCCCCCTCCCACCTTGGAACTCCACCCTAGGGTCGGACTCGGGCAGAAAATATGCCCGGGCACCAAAGTAAAAGTGCACCTCATTAGTACATTAGATAGCGAACAAAACCTGACCATCCATTTTTGCAAATCGGCAGTTTTTTACTTGTGAAGACACGCTGTACAGGTGCTTTTCAATATATGGAAGGCCGGGTGGGTTTAAGCTTGCTGCAGGCAATGTTTGTGGTAATCTCTGGGAAATCAACAGTACAAACAGACCCACCTGGCCCCAAAACAGGCCCAGTAACAGCCAGAACACCAGCCCCCTCACTAAATTGTCAGACCAGCCCCACCAGCCCACTCAATGACGTGCGAGAGCAGCCCCGGGGGCACTGCCTGAATGCCCAATAGGCTAATCCGACCCTGCTCCACCACCTTTCTGGTGCCACCCTTTAACCCTTAATGTCTATGAACATGTCGTCCAGTCAGATTTACAGTTTTAGGCTGGCCCTGCAGTTACAGGCATCAGGTGAACCACAGATAATATTGTCCACCTGTCAATGACACCCCGAGAACGGATGACGTCAGCACAGCCAACATTGCAGGGCGTTCAATAGGCAGGTGCTGGGAAACTGCACTTGGTTCATTTGAAGGGGGCGCACAGGTGTTGTGGTATGGTGAGCACCTGTACTTTTATATGTTGATGTCAAACCCTGCTGCGAAGAGTTTTTAGGTATCAATCAGCATTGCACGGGGTGAGACAGTCAGAGAACTATAGCGTTACCCGCAGCTGGGCATAGCGTTATAGACAGTGCTTTAAATGGGCCGGTACTCACCGGTACTGAGTACCGGCACTTCTTTGATTTATCACTCTGAGTACCGTCACTTCTCTACTGCCCTGGAGAGTACCGGTACTCATGAAAAGGTAGGCTCATTGGCTGTGCTGGTGAGCAGGAGTGGGACGTGTCTCTGGCAGCCAAGGCGCCGCTTCTGTAGCCCCGATCTGAGCCCCAGCTGAGCTATTCAGCAGGGCTCATTTGAATAATGTCCGGGTGCTCACCATCCCGCTGTGTTTGACAGAGCAGGGTCCATTCAGGCCCTGTGCTGTCAATCACATTCACACTATCCTGTGCGTTCCTGCAAGCACAGGAATCATGTCGGTCCCCTGGCAGTGGCAATCAGGCTACGGCCAGTCCGGCTCTGATGGCAATTAAAAAAGCCATGGTAGGTGAAGAGAAAAGATGGCTTTTATCATACCTGAGTCTCTTGTGTGTCTGCTATGTTTGTGTGTATGCCTGTTTTTGTAAGAAAAAAGTGAAAGAAAGAGAGAGAGAATCAAGACACTATCAGGAGGTATTTTAAAGAAAATGTTTGGCACTTTGTTTGTACATGTCTGCTCGGCGACAAAGATTCATAAATAACGTAAAAGGGAGGGTCGGTGGGTGAGTGGATGGATGAGTGAACAAGGGTGGATGTATAGATGGATGGATGGATGAATAGATGGATGGATGAGTGAAAGCATGCATGGGTGAAAGAGGGTGGATGATTGGATGAAAGGGCGGATGATGGGTGGATAAGTGAAAGATTGGATGGATGAATGAAAGGTAGGGAGGATGGATGAAAGGGTGGATGATGGATGAGTGAAAGGAGGTATTGAGTGAAAGGGTGGATGGAATAAAGGAGTGAAAGGGTTGATGGATGGATGAGCGAAAGGATTGATGGATGAGGGAAAGGGTGGATAAAGAGATGGATGAGTGAAAGGATGAATGGATAGGTTTGGAGAAGGATTGATGGATAGGTTTGGATATGAAGGGTGGATAGACGGAATGGTGAAAAACTGAATGATTGATGAAAGACTGAATAGACGATAGAATGTAAAGGTTAAATGGTGGACATCAGCAGGTAAATGGTAGGATGAATGGATAGATTGATGGAAGAGACAAGAGATGTCTTCTGGGAGGGTCATGATGAGTTGCTTCATTTGCTTGGTGCCATAAGAGCTTTGTTGCGGCGTGGGGGTATTTTCAGTTTCTTCCTACTCGCGTGCTCAAAAATATATAGTATTGTGCCAAACAGCAATTAACAGTATGACATTAAGAAGGTGCAACTATTGCAAACAAGCATTGGCATAGCCAATAGGTCTCGCCTTTGGGACCTTATAAGTGTTTAGCCTGAGCTATTGCCTCTGCCAATGTCTTTAAGCTATGTTGTAGAGCAATGCTGTCTACTCAGTACAGTACATTGTGCATTTTTCACCCATGTGTTGTATTTAAGCAGAAAAGCGAACACGTTTTCACTTTTAACGCTGTCATCGTAAATACTGAGATCACTACAAAACAACATGCAATTATTGGGAAAAATGAAGTTGAACTACCGACTTTCATTTCATTTTCGATCTTAGCCGGTCTGGAGTGTGTTTTCCCTGAGTCGGCGCACGACTTTGCACGTCACCATGCCTGAGTAAAATAAATGCGCTTATCAGCATCGTTAGCAAGTCAGTGACGAGAAGGGTGCCTGCTTTCAAAACCAATGCAGGCTCTCCTTTGACATGTACTGGAAAGCACCTTCCTTCTCTCTACACTGCCATAAACAAATATATACAAATGGCTGTGTGGGGTGGGATGAGAAGTAGTGACACTTTGTGCATCCCTCTTGCCGCTTTCCTAATCTCCACCCCCAGCTCCCTTCCTCCCAGGCTCCCACCCACCCATGGAATAATGATTCGGTAGCATGGCTCAATCAATGCTAGGCAGGTCAAACTATATTTTAAAAAGAGCATTGCACGAGTGCACATAGCACGTACAATAAAGAATCTCTGCTTTTTATCATCAGGTTTGCGCACGTATTTTTCCCTATTTAATCACAAGACAAGTTACGGTGGCACATTTCTACTCCCGTGCTTCATGGAAATCATAATATTTATTAATGACTAGTTTTTCACTGAAGTGTCAGAAATTCATCTGCTGCCTACCCGGGGGAGTCGCATGTTAATCCTGCCTGGCAGTTAAATGCCTGCTACCCCCTGAAATGCCCAATGGAATGCAAGTGGCAGAAAACCTGATAACATGGCCGGCAATCTGGGGTTTGCCGGATTACAGCCACTGAGCAAAAGCTCACATTGCCACTTGGAAACCCTCCGGCCAGACGGACAACTCCTTCCTTGGAGCTGAAATTAAAGTGCAGGGTTACCATCTGGTTTGGAAAAGCAAGGGTAAAGGGAGTAAAAAGAACTTTTTTTACGCACTAACCTCACTAATTCACGCCAAAGAGCACAAAGACAGTCAGTCCAGTTCCCCCCCACCACTGAAGAGTGATAATGGAGACGAGGGGACAGTCCCGAGGAAGCAGGCAGCTCGCTTCAATGGAGAAAAAAACCGGACGTTGCAGCCAAACACCCTGACGCCTATGCCTAGCAGAAGAGAGGCTGTGGCGTAACCTCCAAAGCTGCCGACTGCGGACCTCCGAAACAACTGAGTTTGAGTTTCCGCATCGGTAAAAATGTGCCTCAAAAAAACATATAATGTAAATACCTAACGAAAGTCACTAAAAATAGAATGTAAATACATGACGATCGTCACTAAAACGAACAGGAGTGGCTTAAATTCCAGCTGTGCCATTTCCAAAAAGAAAGACACTGGCTGGCTTAACAGCAAGCCCTTTAATTCTTAAAATCGTATTTACTTCGGTTAACTGCGGTCATGTGGCTGAAAACTGACTTTTTAATAAGAACCCAAACACGCGCGCGCGAAAAGCATTGGCCGCGCGGGCGCCGAAAGTTAAAGTGATCGCGATTGCGATGCACTTAATTACCCGTGACGGAGAAAAGACAGATGGCGGCTGCGCGCGTTCACATGCACGCAAGCTTGAGGCCAGCAAAACCCTCTGGTAGCACTTTGAAAACCCCCTTACTAAAAGTCGAGCAAGCAGCGCATGCGCTGCTCTAGGCTCGACCTAAAAAGGAAATGTTAACATATCGCATTTCTCTTTCATTTTGTGTAATGAGTTAACCTGCTTTGTTTATATAAACACATTTCTCATGTGTTTTGGTATGTGCTGAAACTAATATAGAAGTTGTTAATTATCATCATGTCTTGCCCTTAGCCCCGCCCCCTCACTACACCTCTAGCTCATTTTAATGAGTACCTGCACTTATTTTTTCCCATTTAAAGCACTGGTTATAGACACAAGTATGTATGCCCTGTTATGAGACACAGTCCAGCACAGATACCCGCGCGCATTGCCCCCCGGGACTGTGCAAACACACACTAACAGAAGGGTGGTTACCAAGTACCCTGGCGACGGTACCACCTCTCTGCACAAAACCCACCGGATAGCATATCTTAAATGTCCCGTGGCATGCGCCTGGCTTTCAGTCGGCATTGTTTTTAAGCCTGGAGAAGTATTTTATACTTTTACTTTTACTTTCAGTTTAGGCACTATAAATAAATTCAAACCTGCGAGGGAAATCCAGAACTGGTTGAAAGTCACCTTCATGTGCCGGAAAAAGGTGGCACCCGAGCAGTGGTAGTTACTCATCGCACACAGTCACCCACTGGAAATGCCTTGTATCTGTTCTCCCACTGTTCCGTGGATTCATCCTATATTAAGATTCATTCCTTCGTCAAGGAAATGGGGGGCTAGAGTCACGCTTTGTAGTCAAAATAGTTGCATTCTGGGACCTGTAGTTTCTACTTTAACACTGAAAGTATATGGACTCACAAACACCAGCTTGAAAGGTTTTGTAGGCGAACACGTCACGTATAGCTGTAGCAACCATGCACCACTCGCCTAGTACACGGTCACCCAGTAGCCCATCACCAGTACTCACCACCGACACATAGGCACGAAGGAGTACTTATGTCACCGACCCAGAGTACCCGAATCAGCACACCTGAGACGTTTACCTCTCAATATCCCGTTGACTACGGTCAACGGGATACTAAGGAAAAAGGGTGGATGAAATAAAGGGAGGACATTAAATAAAGGAATGCATTGAAAGTTAAAAGACAGAAGCTAAAAGAAAAGCGATGGAAGTCAGATTAAACACCACAGGTTCCTTAGAACCTCGACTCGAAGGGTTAAGCGTCCTCCCAGCCCTCTGGCGGCTGCATAGCTGGCTCAAGGATGAATCACTGCCCGGGAGGGGGGGATGTTTTAGGGAGAGGAAGAGGGCGGGAATGCTTCTAAGAATGAAGTCATCCAACCTACGACCCCGCCTCTTCCTTCCTCTCGTTTTAAGCAATCAGGGCCCGGCCGAGCCGGCTGTGTACCTTCCAACTACCCAACGGATGCTGACTGGGCTCAGTATAGCACTCGGTACTGAGGCGGAGGAAGCAGGCAGGGTGCTGTGCGGGTGCGGAGACGGTGCTAAGGAAGCGCTAGACAGTGAGGCGCTCAGGCGGGCTCTAGTACGAGAAGTGTTGATAGGGACCCGGGGTGCGCAGGGACTGCTCCGGGGTGCGCTGAGGTCACAGGCAGTGCGGGTTCCAGAGGGAGTACGCGGCGTGGCAGGGCTGAGGGGGAGAGGAAAAAGAGACTCCAAACTATTAACTACCTCTTTTAGGCGGTTCCAGCACTAGCATACCAGGGAGAGCATACGGATGCCTGTAGACGCTGAGGGCACCACTCAAAGGGGTTTCGGTGGAGCGCGGCCGGAAGTCCATGTACAGCGTTTACCTTGTGGGAGCGAGCAGCGGCAGGCGCGATAATTGCAAACAGGTGGCGCCACTGCTCGCTCCCGCAAGGTAAATGCTGTACATGCACGAGTGCTCATTGGAAACAGTGCAGTACATGCACGAGTTTCCAAAAAAGTACGGAGTGATTCGAAGAGGTCACTCCAAAGCAGCGCTTGCGCGCTGCGTAGGCGAGACCTAAAAAGGGGGCCCTTAGACCTGATGAGGCCGGGTTCCACATTCAAGATTTACTCTGGAACCCCTGGTCGACTGATCATTGGTTCCTGCTTAAAAGTGTGGAGGGGAGAAATATCTTTTCTAATTTGATTTCACAATCCCAATAAATCATGACTCAGAAGAATCACTGACTCCAGGTTCTAAGTTTAGTTAGTTTATTAAAAAGCCAAAAACAATTAGACATACAAACACCTCGGGATGAGGGTGTAGAAATACATCGGAACTAATACAAAGCCAAACCTACGAGCAAAGTTCGATCGATGGAACATGCAAAGGATAACTAGCTCGAGGATCAAGATGCAGGCAATGACTGCGCCAACATCAAGATTATCCTTCATTGGAGGTTCGTAAGTAAAAAGCATTAGTCTGTCCCTACACTACCACTAACGTGACATTCCTACTTAGCATCCTACTTAGCATTTCCCCAGGCAAGTTCAGGAAAAGGTGTCAGCGCGTGAAGACTTCCTAAGAGGTGCACTCACGTTGAATGGGTCAAGTAGCATAAAGCTACAGAGCTCGTTCTAAGATGCTTCTTCTTTCTCCATCAGATCTCCTCTCCTAGCACAATCCCCGGGGCACTGTCCCTAATTCCAACATCAAAATCTTAGGACACACCCATCTTTCTTTTTTTGGGAGTTTTATATAGTGCAAACTCAACCCAAAGATATCAGGTGTCGGAGCGCTTTACATGAGCACTAGTTTCATTACAGATGAACACATTCATTTTTGTTAGGCGCGGGGAGATTAAATGAATTGCCCAGAATCACAGGAAGTTGAGCATTCCTGCCGAGACTCTAACCCGGTTCCCTAGCTTCCTGGTTGACCGCTCTCCTCTTCACATCACACGATCGTCCCATCCAGCCGGACACCTCCTCGTAGGTAACTTTCCAGTTAGTTTCGATACTCCCAGCCTCTGGCTGGATGACCTTGATTCCTAGGCCTTCTCCAGTGAGAAAGAACACCGTCTCACTTTATCAGCACCACTTGTTCAAATGTATCCTCTCCTCCCTAAGCCTAACGCCTAAAACAAAAGTGTTATTCTAACTAACAAAGATGAATTTCTCCACCTGCAACAGAAACGTGAGAAAGAAAAAATTCTACATGCACATGAACATTACGAACGCTTCAATTATGAGAGCCAGGGAAAAATACACATGAGGCCTACAAATTCGGCTAACATAAGAATTAATATGAACTCCCTTAATCACATGTATACATGAACATTATTACTGTGCACATTTAAATCAATGTGTTACATAATAAAGTAATTCTCATCAGCAATTTATAAACCGAGCATTAGGATTTTCACCATTTAGAGCACAATTACAATGTTAATTTCTTCACATTGCACAAAGTATCTGTCACTTCACTTTACAGTTATTACATTACACATTCTAACAACCAAATGTTAACACGGCAAAAGAATATATGCAGGTGCAAACTACTCGTGATTGTAATGCACCCCTACAAATTGAAGAGCACAATCGCACTCTTATCAGTCCCCCTCTGATGACAAGTGACATCACAATCAATCTCAATTCCCTGTAGAAAGAACCGACCTAAACAGAAGTTGTAGCCAGTCTTCCCTGTCGAAACCTTTCTAGGCTCTTGAGATTCTCATAGTGACTGTCATGCAGTCTCTCCATTCTCTTCTCTCGTTCCCTACGAGAATTCCCAACCTGTCCTTCAGGATGTAACCAAGAAATCCTTTCCTAAGATTTGCAAACCAACTTCCAATCTTTCCAAATCCTTTATCAACCTTGTCCCAAACTCCTTCTGTTGCCAGGTCATGTATTTCATGGTGTATCTCAGTGATGCTACTTATGTACATCCTCAGATCCTTGCTATGGTCTGGGATATAAGTACAACACTGTTGAACCCTCAATCTTTTACAGACTCCACCCTCTTTTGCTAACAACACATCTAAAGCAAGACGGTTCTGCATCACCATAGCTCTTATCGACACCATTTCGCCATCTACAAGCAACAAAGACTGAGCTGTATTCGCTGACAACTTATCTACAATAGTTGACAACCTTCTAATCTTTGTCGTTCAAAACCACTCCCAAACTTGGTATCATTGCTCTAAATACATCTTCAACAATCTTTCCTGCACTTGTACCTCGTTTCTCTCTATGGTGTAATCCCCCTTCCAACGGTCCCAAATCTTCAACGTGGTTATCTTGGGAAACACAACAGCCACATAACATGTGCCATACCAATTCAATGGCAATCGTACATATGCATTCTTCCCACACACAAAATACACATTTGGCACCACTTGTACGGCTTCTTGCAGAAACTTCTTTGCAGTGGCTTCGATTGTGAAAATGTGATCACACGCTCTGTCCAACAAAGGTCTTATCATAGTAGGTCTGTATTTGTCTAATGCAAAGTTTTCCTCGCTGTTCAAAATCTAAAGCTATTGGACCATAACTCCCTTTCGCCTTTTGAGCTAACTCCTCCTTGGTCCACTCGAATTTCCCTCCTCTACTGTTAAGTTTAACTGTTAATTGCCTGTCTTTCCACTACTTGATCTACAAACTTCTTCTCTACATCAGTCAATGTACAAGTCAAATTGCGGCGATGAGCGTAAGCTGCGTCTAATGTAAAGGTAGGTATGAAGCACTTCCCTATCCTCTCTTCCTGCTTATAATAATCATACTTGTTCAGGTGCGTATAAGCGGGAACCTCTGAAAGCACTACATCATAGTTCAAAAAATATTATTCATAAGGACCCTTACCATAAAACATACTATGCAATAAACTACATGTGATACCATATGTCAGAGGCAGGTGATGGTACGAATCCCCTCCTCGACTGACGCAGGCAACTGCATACACACAACAATTTCTCACATCCATTGTATTTACATACTCATACAGCAACTTCACATAAGCATTAAATGTATAATCACCTTTAGACAAATCTACATGCAACATACGACTATTCTGATCTAGCATAGCCTTATCAGCTCCTAGTGTTCCCTCTTTTGTGCTAGAAGTGATATGTGTGGATCTCCCTTGTATTCCCACCGCACCAACTTCTGCTTTGTGTGAAATTTTTACAGACATGATAATAACTACTGCTATCACTAGTATTACTCCTACTATAAGTGTACCTATTATACACTTTGCCCTACGTTTTGAATTTCCAGACTCCATTTTTAACTGAATTCGGATGAGCACAGCAAGAGGGATCAACACAAAGTCTCTTTCTCTACCTCTTATTGCCGATCAACAAAGTTCATACACAGTTCCTTGGAGTCCCGGAAACCAATTTCACAGTTCGGTGTACAATTATTTACACAGTTCAGAAAGACTTCCTTAGCCCTCTTTCTTCTTCTACTGCAAAATCCCTAAATGTATTCTTCCACTCGGGCCTAGGTTATCTTCTTTAAACCAAAAGCATTTTAATTACAGTTCACAGTAAAATCAACAATCCCTCACAAGATCAGAGCCAATTTCATCAGTGACACACTGTAGAATTTCAAGGCAAACTGCTGCAATCTCCTGAGCTGGTGGCTGATACCCAAAGGCTGGAAACAACAGATCTCGCAGAATCAAAACCCTCAGGCCTCTCAAGATTGGAGGATTTGGTACAGTCACTGTCAACACTCCATTGGCTTCTATTCCAGGGACCAACAGTTCAACCTCAGTTATCAGTTCTGGAACTCTGCTGGTCACTCGTGCAGACCTCAATCTCCCGGTCCCCACTGTTCCCGGCATATGTGATCAGATAAGTCCACTCCGGGGCAGCGCATCTCTGGCATGGTACTCTTGCTCTCCTTGATCTCCTTAAACCCTCTTGCGTTTGCTCTGTGTCACTTAGCTCTGATTCAGACGTTTCAGACACAGGGGCAAGGTCTCTTTTGGGAGCAAGTCCCAAATTCTGCCTCTTCTGTCTCACAGGCCACGATTCTCCTGCAAGTTCTGCTCTTCTTCTTTGTACCCGACCAGTTTCTTCAGCTAAGTATGACTCTGTGCCACTCGCAACTTTACCGTCTCCCTCAGAGTCAATACCTGGGCCTTGTGTAGCTTGACCCCGCCCCCTCCAGCTTGCTTTGGTGGGCAACCAGCCTCGTCAGGAACCCCCACAGCTTGGCTTGTCCTCTCCAGTGGCCTCGCAACCATGGCTGGACTTTCTTCCGGGAGAGGAGCTGTTTCTTCCAAGGGTCCTGAAACTCTGTAGGTATGGGAGGTGTGAATCCAGTTCGGCAAGCCTCCACACTTCACAGCTGTATTCGTCACCAAAATCACTTGATACAGACCTCTCCAGCGAGCATCAAGGCAGTTCTTCCTCACATGCTTCTGGACAAGTATCCAATCACCTGGACACAAGTCATGGCAGAGGTCCTTCGAAGTCGGTGCAGCTTCAGCTTCAACCTGGTGAGACACAGAATGGACCACGTCAGCCAGTCTTTTGCAATAATCAACGATCAAATCATCGGTGATGTTTATCAATGCTGTAGACGGCACTGCTGGCAAGCGCATCACCCTCCCCATCAATATTTCATGTGGCGAAAGTCCTGTCCTCCCATCAGGAATGCCACGCACACTCATCAGCACCAAAGGCAATGCATCAGGCAATTTCAAAGACGTGGAAGAACAGACCTTTGCCATACTCATTTTGAGAGTTCCATTGATCTGCTCCACAAGACCAGACGCCTCTGGCCTGTAACTACAGTGTAACCTCTGATCAACTTGTAAGGTAGTACACAACAGCTTCATAATCTCACTGTGAAAATGAAGTTGGAAATCCGAAGTGCGGTATAAGCTCTCTAAGCAACAGCCTTGCTACTGTGAGACTATCACGCCTTCTCGTTAAATATGCTTCCACCCACCTTGAGAAAACACACACCACAACTAGAATGTGTCTCAATCCTTTGCACCTAGGCATATCGATAAAGTCAAGTTGGATTCTGTTAAAAGGACCCCCGGACCTTCCAATGTGACTCAGTGTAACCACAGTTTTCTTCCCAGCATTCATCTGTTGACACGTAACACATCTGTAACACACCGCTTCAGCAAACACACGGAACCGTGGATTGAACCACGTCTGTCTGAACACTCGCACCATGGCATCTCTCCCAATTTGAATTCCTCCATGAATCTGCGTCGCCATAGGGCTCAGTAAACAATCCGACAACACTGCTTGACCATCAGTTGAAACCCAAATGCCATCATCTCTTCTCTCACAACCTGCTTTTATCCAACCAGCTCCTTCTTGTTCTGACACTTGTCCCTGGAAAACACTTGACCTCACCCCAAGTGTCTGCTATGGCTAACATCATGCTGAGCTCGGTTCTTTCTGTGCTGTCTCCTGTTTAATCCCCATTGAAAATGCAACCTTGTTCAGTGCAGAAACGTGCAACTTCATCTGCATACCTATTGCCTGGTGTGACGAACTCCTCCCCCTTCTCATGGGCAGTGCACTTGACCACGGTTATTTCTTTTAGTCGTTGCAAGGCTTCCAACAACTGTCTCACATATTCCCCATTTCTGATGGGAGATCCAGATGACGTTAAGAAACCCCTCTGTGACCATAGCTGTCCGAAGTCATGAACCACACTGAACCCATACTGGCTGTCAGTGTAGATGGTGACTCGGATTTGAGCAGAAACAAGTCGTCCATGTGTCAAGGCAATGATTTCAGCTACTTGTCCGGAGTGTACTCCCTATAAACAAGCAGCTTCGACAACTCCAGAAATGGTACAGACAGCAAACGCTGCTCTCAAATAACCCGCATTGTCTCTTAGATATGAACCATCAACAAAAAGGATTTGGTCTGACTCAGGCAGAGGTTCATCAACAATGTCGGGTCTCGGTTTGGTGCAAAGTTCAGTCACATCGAGACAGTCATGGTCCTGACAATCTTCCCTTTCAATATTTGGAATATGCATCAAAGTGGCAGGATTCAACACAGAACATCTTTTCAGAGTCACATTCTTGGAGGCAAGTATGACCTGCTCATAGCGTGTGAGCTGATTATTCTCCAAATGCTGGGTTTTGGTCATCAGGTGCTAAACTGAGTGTGGAACATAAACAGTAAGAGGATGACCCATCACAATGCTTTCACACCTTTCAATGCTGACACCTGTTGCAGCAACGGATCTGAGACATCTGGGCAACGCTGAAGCTACAGGATTTAGTGCAGCTGAGAAGTAGGCAACTGGTCTACGGACACCTCCATGTGTCTGGGTGAGTACAGACAGTGCACAACCCTCCCGCTCACTACAGAATAATGAAAATGCTTTGTTGTAATCAGGCATTCCTAGAGCCGGAGCGCAACACAGGCTTTCTCTCAGCTCTAGAAAGGCAACCAAACAGTCGTTATCCCATGGGACCGGATCACTCACATCCTTGTGTGTCAACCTCTGCAAAGGTTTTGCTTTCAATGAGAAGTTGGGAATCCACTGATGACAGTCGCCAACCATTCCCAAAAACATTCTGACTTCCTTTTGCGTGGTAGGCGCGTTCATTTTCATGATCGCCTTAATGCGGTCTGGTGACACCTTTCTCTTGCCCTTCTCAATGCGATGACCCAAATACTGGACTTCAGGCAAACAGCAATGTAGTTTGCTTGGGGATACCTTATGTCAGTTTTCTGCCAGGTGATTTAACAGTGCAACAGTATCGACCCTACAAGCCTCCTCGGTCTCCGATGCAATCAGGAGGTCATCAATATACTACATGAGTACTGAACTTTGTGGCAGTACTAGACTCTCAAGGTTCTTTTTCAAAATCTGATTAAAGATTGATGGACTTTGAGTGTACCCTTGTGGGATACGACATCACGTTAACACACAATTTTCCAGACCGAAAGCAAACAAAAATTGGCTTTCCTCGTGTAAGGGTATCGAGAAGAACACCTGACATAAATCAATCACTGTAAACCATTCAGCCTCACATGGAATTTGGAACAAGATCACAGATGGATTCAGTACCACAGGACAACATAGAACTACGATCATGTTGACCTTTCTCAGGTCCTGCACGAGCCTGTACTTCCCACTCGGCTTCTGCAGTCCCATTATAGGGGAATTGCATGGGCTCCCCATGATTTCTTTCAGAATGCCCTGCTTGATCATTGACTCAATCACAGGCAAACTTCCTGCCACCGTTTCCGGAGTCAGGTTGTACTGGGGTGTTCTTGCAAACTCAGCATTCGGCTTGATCTGTATCTTAACTGGCTCAACCCCTCGAATCAATCCTATCTCTTCTCCCGTGAAATCCCACACCACTGGAGAGACTGAGTCCCTCAAGTCGCATGGCAGGTCTTCCACTGTCAGCACGGGGAACATCTCCATGCAGAGATTCTGATTCGCTAGTTTGAATGTGCAATATCATCATCATTAGTCTGCAGCTCTACTCCTTTGGGAGTGCAATAGATGGTACAATTTAATTTACACAAAAGGTCACGACCCAACAAACAGACTGGACTCGAATTGCACACCACAAATTGGTGTTGATCCTGAGAGGTTCCTATCCTCACAGGTATCTCATCTGTCAATGGATTGGTCATTCTCTTGTTAGCAATTCCTACAACTTGGATCGATTGTCCCGAGAGGGGTAGGTTTGGGACTACTGTGGACCTCACAGTAGAATGGGTAGCACCAGAATCAATCAAGAATATGATGGGATGACCGTCCACATCCGTCTCCACATTCGGTCCTCTCTGGTCTACCTCTAAGACTGCTCCAAGGATACAGTCCTCCTCCCCCCTCAGGCACTGTCACTGCAATGGGTCTGAATCAAACTCATCTGGAGCTTCGATAAAGGGCATCTGCTGGTATACTTGATTTCCTTGTGGATCTCTCGGAGGTTGGGGAACCTGCACTTGTTGACTCAGACCCCCACCGTTCATGGACCTCATTCTCGTTAAAGTATTTACAACCTCAGGTACCTGCACTATCTCCTGCTCTTGAAGCTGATTTGCTGGATTTAATCAACACTCGTGTTTCCAATGCCCAATTTTGTGACAATAATGACATGCAGTGGTCTTCTTCAGAGTACCGACCTCGATTCCTGTCTTAGGATCTATGGCTCTCCCTCTTCCCTGACCCGCAGGTGTTGACGCATTCTGGGTCCTTCCATGATTATTTCCCTGCTTCCGACCAAATATTCCTCCACTCGACTGCACTTGGTCTACCCTATCTGGACCAGCATCAATGTATCCTTTATTTTCCTATGCTTAGAATCCACTTCGTCACTACAGTATCTGGCATACCATAGAATCTCATCACCCGCTTGTTCTGCCAGCAAATCAGATGCTGCTGGATCATAAAGCTAATTTCTGGTCTCAATCCCAAGACGAACTTGGAAACTAACTGTCCCATGTCCTTAGAATCTAGTGTGTCCAACCCACTATACTGCTTAAAGGCTTGCAAGAGCCTCTGGTAATAAGCATGTACCGTTTCCTTGGGCTCTTGAGTGGTTTGATCTATCTTAACCCAATCAATATCTTGTGGTGAGATCTTGGACTGTAACCATATAATTACCTGCTCAAACTTTTTCATGACCAAAGGTGAAGGACCATGCGTTATGGGGTCTCGATCTGGTTCGACAGATGGCCAATCAACAGCAATTTTACAAGCAGACCACAAATCACTAGGTACCACAATGTCAAACAGTGTATTCAAATCAATCCACAATAATTTTGAGATCTTAACAAAGAGATCAACTTTCTTATACCATTCAGCAGGTTTCTCCCTCAGCCGAGGAAAATCGCTTGTAAATGCTGCCAAATCACCCCTGCTCCAAGGCACATGCACATACCCTCTGCTCGGTACCTCTCGCAATGGGTAAGCCTCTACTCCTGCCGTTCCCCCTCCTCCCGGAGGTGGCGTGTCTCCTATCCCCTTCTTGACATTCTTTTTCTTTAACCATCTTTCCTCCCACTTAACAAGCATGCTCCATGCACGTATCCCTACAACCATTTCTTGAATATCGGTTTTCAAGCCTATGACTCTTTTTTTCTTCCAATTCTTGATCACTGTTGTTCAGCCTATGATTTCCCTGCTAAATTTTTGTTTTGGACAAATCCACATCATATTTCTGTGCCAATTCCGTCAATTTCTCATGTGCCCGCCTTGCCTTATGAGTAACATCCTTCGCCACAAACTGCTCATCATGCTCATAAAGTTCTATCCTTTCCAAAGGCAAATTCCCATCAATTATCTCATCTACTCCAGCTTTCAACCTTACCACATCTAGCACTTTGGCCTTTACTACAGCTTTGATTGTTCGCAGACTTGACGCGCTACTGTGTCCTTCCCTTTCACTGCTGTGACTTCTTTGGGGATTCCCTGTTGCTGTATTCTGTGGGACAAGCTGACCTCCAGAAACTCCCTAATTGACACCTACTTCTGACATCCTCCCCACGGGTCCTCTGACTGGAGCTTCCCACATCCTCAAATCTGAATGTGAATCCGCCAATGACACTGGTCGCACTGCGCTAGACCCAACGCATACCCTAGAAGTATCTGCAGTTGCTGGCAATGGAGCACTAGCTTCTACAGGCACCAAATATGAACCACTTCCGTTTGCGGTAACATTTTCTCCTAAGTTGACCCTTTCTCCCAATCATGACTGTAGCTGACTACTGTTTTCCCCCTGACTTGGGTCATACACTGACACTATAGATCCAATGGTGACCAGCACCGTAAGGGCTTCCGGTAACCGCGTAGCAGCGTTAACTCTACTCATCTCCGTACTTCCCGATGCTGGTATCCCTGTTCCTTCCCTTCCTGCTGAAATCTTCCCCACTACCCTCGCACTAGGGTTAGCCTGTGGGATTCCCATTCTTTCCATGTTCGCTGCATTTGTCAATTCCCGTCTTCCCTCGTCCGAATCTGGATTGTATGGTGGAGGATGCTCTGCTAGCAATCTATCTAGCAAACTGTCATCGGTGTCACTATCATCATCTTCCTTCCTATTCCGAGCGTCACCCTCTTTTACCAATAGTGGGTATAACCTCACTCCCTAAATGGTGTCTACTCTCAACTTCTTCAACTGAGCATCCCATTGCGCCTCCTAATATGCCTTCATCGCTTTTTTCATCCTCCCCTGACTTCTTTTCCTGACTTTTTCGCCTGTGCTGCTCACATCCAAGCATCTAATGCTTCAGACTGTGTTGGTCTAGGCGGAGGTCGCAATGAAGCCATCACTCCCCTCAACTGATATAGCACCTCCAATAGAAATGAACCATAACGTGGAAAATCCAAATCTCACTCGTTTTCAGTAATCTTATGCCAATTTTGAAGCCAGACTATGGTGTGGAGTCCTACAGTTTTAGCCATGTAATGTGCTGGCGTATCCTCGGGTGGTGCTTCCTCACCCACTCGAGTTACCACTCCTTTATCATCTCTACAAAGATCTCGTAATACTTTAAAGTATTGCATGATTAAACCAAATTCTTTTGACCACAAGATGTTTCGCTCCAACTTCCTGATGACAACCCACCAATCCCAGTGCAGCGTTACACCAACCGACCTATTGCAGCGCGGCACACTCTGACGTCATTCTTCCCCCTCACAGCGGTTCACCCTCCTTCACAATCACACCTTACACATTCACACTCTCAATCATAGAAACAAGTAAGTGTCTGCCCACGAAACGACCGGACAGTCACATAAACCAAAACCAAGTAACTGTCTGCTCACAAAAGGACCGGACAGCCACATAAACAAGTAACTGTCTGCCTTTCTTCAAGATCGATAGAATTCAATCACTCAAGAACATTCACTCACCATGATCCACGACCTGCACTGGCCACTCCAATCGCTGTAGTCCACCCTTGTACACAAGGCTTCCCACACGATTTTAACAAATCCACTCACACAAAGTTCCCTGTCTCAGGCGGGTCGGCGATAGCGCTTCACGACTTCCCAACAAACCAATGGTCAGACAATTACAACAAATCGGTGTCTTCTACACCACAAATCTATCCCGGGATCTTAGGCTACTCTTCGAGCCTGACATCAAAACAAAATCAAATCTGATGGACCGTGCACTTTTGGCCCGAAACCACTTTCACTCGACTCTCATCCCAACTCCGCAAGACATCACACAATCAATTCATCACCACAATCTAACACACACATCCCTATTCATACTCACTCCACCGTTCACCGCTGTTCTCGCCGCACCGTCAATCTCCGTCGGTCTCCACCAAAGTCTGTCGCTTTCCACTCTCGATCTTTTGGGCTCTCATTCTTTGGGGCTCTATGAGGCTAAACTTCCCTAAAACTTTCTAGATTCTCCCCTCACTTGAAGAGGAAACCATCCGACATTGCTACCAACTGATGGGGCCAGGTTCCAAGTTCTAGATTTACTCTGGAACCCCTGGTCGATGGAACGTTGGTTCCTGCTTGAAAGTGTGGAGGGGAGAAATATCTTTTCTAATTAGATATCACAATCCCAAAAAATCATGACTCCGAAGAATCACTGACTCCAGGTTCTAAGTTTAGTTAGTTTAGTACAAAGCCAAAAACAATTGGGCATACAAACACCTCAGGATGAGGGTGTAGAAATACATCGGAACTAATACAAAGCCAAACCTACGAGCAAAGTTTGATCGATGGAACATGCAAAGGATAACTAGCTCGAGGATCAAGACGCAGGCATTGACTGCACCAACATCAAGATTATCCTTCATTGGAGGTTCGTAAGTAAAAAGCATTAGTCTGTCCCTACACTAACGTGACATTCCAGGCAAGTTCAGGAAAAGGTGTCAGCGTGTGAAGACTTCGTAAGAAGTGCGCTCACGTTGAATGGGTCAAGTAGCATAAAGCTACAGAGCTCGTTCTAAGATGCTCCTTCTCTCTCCATCAGATCTCCTCTCCTAGCACTATCCCCGGGGCACTGTCCCTAATTGCAACATCAAAATCCTAGGACACACCCATCTTCACATCACGCGATCGTCCCATCCAGCTGGACACCTCCTTGTAGGTAACTTTCCAGTTAGTTTTGATACTACCAGCCTCTGGCTCGATGACCTTGATTCCCAGGCCTTCTCCAGTGGGAAAGAACACTGTCTCATAATATCAGCACCACTTGTTCAAATGTATCCTCTCTTCCCTAAGCCTAACGCCTACAACAAAAGTGCTATTCTAACTAACAAAGATGAATTTCTACAACTGCAACAGAAACGTGAGAAAGAAAAAATTCTGCATGCACATGACCATTACGAATGCTTCAATTATGAGAGCCAGGGAAAAATACACATGAGGCCTACAAATTCGGCTAACGTAAGAATTAATATGAACTCCATTAATCACACGTATACATGAACATTATTACTGTGCACATTTAAATCAATGCGTTACATAGTCAGTAAATTAATTCTCATCAGTCATTTATAAAACGAGCATTAGGATTTTCACCATTTAGAACACGATTGCAATGTTAATTTATCCATGTTGCACGAAGTATCTCTATCACTTCACTTTACACGTTATTACATTGCACATTCTAACAACCAAATGTTAACAAGACAAAAGTATATATGCAGGTTCAAACTACACCTGATTATAATGCACCTCTACAAATTGAAGAGCACAATCGCGCACTATCAGACCCAATTCTTCAGACCACTCCTGGGCCTGTGGAAGATTCCCTGCAGCTCTGCTGCAAGAATGACTGCTCTGCTGCCCTGCCTGCAAGAGGGACTGCTCTGCTGGCCCGGTACCTGAGTGAGAAGGACTGGACCTCCACCTTGACCCCAGGACCATCAGAGTGATTCCAAGGGCCTCCTGTTGTGAGCTACAGGGACACAACAAGCTCCAACACCCTTGAACCCGCACCTGGACTCGGTCTGTCGCGAGTCCTAAAAGTGATGCCGTCCCTGGACCCTTGGAAGTGGGGATAAAGGTTCTCTACTAGCTCAGTTGTGGTCCCCATCAGAACCATAGACATTAATTCACCAAAATGCTAGGGGTAGTAGAAGTGACATCACATGCCGTTTGACCTTTACTTTCATCACACACATGCTTAAACATACTCACACATATACACACACTCTCACATAAACACACTCTCACCTGCAACACGCACCCAGCATACATTTAAAAGAATTTCATTTTTACCTCCATTGCCGGGGAAGTTCATATTCCAGCTATTTGTACTCCATTTTTGATTACAGTAAAAGTGAATAATGTAATTTTATTCACTATTAGTTTAATTTAAAAAATTGACAGAAAGCAAAGAGAGGAGAGCCCAAACCGGCATCCATAAGGGCGAGGTGCCCTTCTGTTCCTTGCACTGATTTTGCAACCTCTGAGGTCAGCGTTTGCAAACTGAAATGGGGTCGCAAAGGGCAAGCTAGGACTTGCAGCAGTGAGCCTTGGTGACCACTAAATGACGTCCATACTCAGACGCAGCGTGACGCACCCCGACACAGCCCTCGCAGCTCTTCATCGGAACTGACATAGCACGATTTAACTCTACACGGACCTCACCTTGCAGCTCCTCATCAAAACTGGCACTGCGCTATGCAGTTCGACACAGGACCTGGCATCAGTCTTCGCAACACCCCACATCAAGGACACAAGGTACAATTCTCAGCAGGCCTAACCTGGTTCCTGTATACGACCTGCACTCCATCGTGGTTGGCCTGCACTTGTGAGTTTGTCCTGGTCCGGCGCGACCAGATAACCACAGTTGTGCCTTTAAGCACTATTTTTACCTAAACCTTTAAAAATTCATAACTCTAGTTCTACTGATTGGATTTTTATCGTTTTGGTGTCAAATAATTTAATCAAATTGACTCTTTTTCTAAATTGGTGAGGGATTTTTCTTGTGCTGTGGTTTTACTTTATTACTGTTTAAGTGCTGCATAAATACTTTACACATTGCCTCTAAGTTAAGCCTGACTGCTTTTGTGCCGAGCTACCAGAGGGTTAAGCACGGGTTAATTTAGTAACATTTTGTGGTTGACCCTGACAAGGATTGTGATTGTTGGTTGACAACACGTGCAAGCTACTTTTTGACTAGTTTGCGCATGGAATGTTTTGGGGTGATCCATCAATCGGGGGCCGAGAAAAATACATTTTCCCCATTAATTTTTCCATAGGAACTTTAGAAACCGCTAAAGCCCAAACCGCTGAACGGATTTGAGTCGAATTTGGCAGAAAGCTAGATCTTGGTCCAGAAAGAGTGCTTTATGTGTTTTGCGTGTAGATCTGTTGTGTAGTTTTGGAGAAATTAAGGTTCACAAAAATTGTATACATCACACTGTGGAGTATCCGCTGAGCCGACAAATCTCAAACTGATCGGCTGCCACCACCTTAACCAGGAAGTGGTGGCAGCCACATTAGGACTCGGGTCCCTAGTCCTAAAAACATGAAAAATACTTTTTTTTTTTTAAAAATTGCCACAAATTCACAGAGGATCGTGCTTCTTTCTTAACCGCCTCCCCCAGGGTGGACCAGGGCAATGCAATTATTATTTTTATTGGGGGAGGGGTGCTCGTAGCCAGGCCATTTTTTACCCTAGGGACCTCATTGTCCAGGGCCCAAAGTATTTTATATGGGTAGGGGGGCTCACGCCCCTGCTCCCCAGGCCGTTTTTGGCCCAGAGGACCCCATCCCCTGGGGCCCGCAGTTATTTTTAAGGGGAGGGGGCCACACGGCTCAGTATTTTGTAACAGGGGTGCTGCTGCACGTCCCCCTCCCTGAGCCTCTAAAGGCACCGGGACCCCATTCTCCGTGGCTGCTAAACTTCTTAAAAGGGAGATGGGCCACGCGGCTCACCTCCCTGAACTGTTATTGGCCCTGGGGACCCTATCCTCCGGGGCCTGCTCACAGGCTATGTCCTTTTGAGCCCACCCCCGGGACACAGGGCAGGGAAACTTGTGTCTGCTCCTGCCTAGGTTGGGGCTTCGGGAGGGGGGGGGCCCTCCCTTAATTAAGAGATTGGACCCCTGGGGATGGGATCCCTGGGAGCGAAAACGGCTTGGTGGGGAGCTGCACCAGGGCCTAATGAGGCTGGGGAAGGGAGCCACATAGCCTCCCACATCTTTACAATTTTTCAAAGGGCCCCTGGGCCACCCCGCCCCGTGCACGGGGTTGTCTGCCCTGGGGGGTGACAAGGCCTGGCCAAGGGCCAGGCATTGTGACCAACCCCCCAGCACTCGCGGCCAAAAGCCGTGCACAGCGTGGGGTTGGATGGATGTGGGGATTTGGCTGCAGGGAAGGCTTTGCAGCCAACCCCCTGTCATGCACAGTCAAAGGCCATGCGCGGGGGAGGGGGGGAGGAGGAATTTTGTATTGTAAGAAAATATTACTTTGTTAAAAAAAAACTACAAATTCACTGAAAAATCAAAGGTTAAAGTAACGTTACAGTTAGGTGAAATGTTCACTTAAAACTTTGTTGTTAAGTCTAAAAACCACAGCAATTCACCAGTTATAATTATGGTTATCTCAATTAACTATAACTCGTGCCCTAAGGTAATTAAAACCTGTGGAGAGGAGAGATAGGCCATTCAGCCTCAGACTTACGTAATACAGTTTTAGACACTCCTTTTGCCATTTTGCATAGAACCTTGTAATTTTACATTACACCCACAAAAGAGTAACATCACTGCTGACTCGGCTGGAAGGTGTGAAAAGTGTGGCGGCTTTAACTGGACAAGTGGGATATTCACTCTGCACGTGCTGAGTGCTTCCCCTGAAGTGAAGTAGACACGAGTAGGTGATGGGGCTTTCTGGCGTTCTCGGCCAATGGAAGACGAACAAAGAAAAACACAACTGCCAGGAGTCTGGCAATGGACTTAACGACCTGTTCATTTTAAGTGTTGAAAAGACTGAGATGTAAAAAGTTTCTGTTAAATCTGTAAATCCATCCTTCGCCCTGTGAGACAGAAAAGACTTCAGAAAACAGCTCAAGTCCGGTCAGCCTCTCAGTTAAGGTCAGGGCGTAGCTTCAGGGTGGTGTTTGGGGTGCTACACCCCCCTGATAAATCTATTCTCTAGAAAGTAGTGGGGTAGATGTGTTTTCAGTCGGGTATGGTGAGGAGTCTGTCGGATTGCACCTAAGATTTTTACATTCTCTCTCTCTTATTAAGATCTTAAAACATGTTGGGTATTTTAATGTTGGTTATGTGGTGTATTTTAAAATGATATGCCGGCTTAGTTGTTGGAAGACCTGAAGCTCGCCTCCTCTGGTCTTACTGACCATGACCAAGCCACGCCCCTGGTTAAAGTTTTCAAACTAAACTGATGTCATTAATACAAAAGGTGGTTATAATGCGTTAGAGCCTTATAGCCGATTGAAGATCGTCCAGTGATGCCCGACGGCGAGTGGCTAGGTTGTCACGTGCGGAAAAGGGGGACCAGAGTTCGAATTCTGACTAACTTCAGAAAATTGGGGGATTGTGGGAACATAAATTTATATTATAGAGGCTTAGTTGTGAATTTATACTATCACAAACTGTGCCACATTAGACCACATATTTCGCCTTTTCTTGCCACATAATTTGGTCCTTCCTGGCGCATAATTTAGTTCTCCCCTGCCGCATATTTCCACTGGCCCTGGCCTTTATTTGGTAGAAGAGGCTACTTATTCAAGGGCACGTTTGCTGTCTCCCCCAGTGTGAGATTGTTGGGACTGAGCAAAGGACAGACACCTTGAGGCGTCTCTCTAATCTCCCATCTGATGACTTCCGCTTGAACGCTGATACTTCTATGTTGGCTGCTAAAATTTCTTGGATTTGAATAATCAGAGAGACTGCTTCATCTCTCGATCCTCGCTGCTTTCGTTTAAGAGTTGATGGGGGATTTTAATGCGCCGTGTATTTTCGCGACGTCTGAAAAGACAAACTATTTTCTTCATACAGCTTAACAAAAATGTGCAGGAAAACATGATCCAGCAGTCAGCACTGAAGAGGTGCTGCGTCCCGGCTCAAATAGCAGCACGTTCACCGATGCGCAATGCATGTCATGCACTGCACTTAATGGTAAATAATTGTGTTTAAAAGGGGTATACGCATGTAGGTCCAAAAATGTGCATTGGTGCTTAAAAGTGCTATTACTGAACTCGGGTGAGTTCATTTTCAGTGTCGGAAGCACAGCAGCTTAAATTGGGGTAGCTAGATTTCAAGTTTGCACCCTGTGCATCACATGTCTCGACAGTGGGTGCATTAGCTAGTGAGCAACATTAAAATAACTGGATGTTCTAACTTGTAGGTTATACTGAGCTGTGCAACAAGTGAATGAAACATTGAGCGTGCAGCAGTGTTTGAAAGTAAGACCTGCTATATAGCTACGGACCTGGACAGAGGGAGCCCTAACCCGCTGAGCTATGTTATCAGCTGCAACTCGGAGAGCAGATGTACCATTTACATAGCTCTGCGAGTTACTATTCTTACCATAGAAATCTGTGGGCAATGTAGAGTGTTCAGTGTCACTGTACCGAGAGAGAGAGCGATGCTGGAAAGAGAAGAAAGGGGGTGGTGGACGAAACTGCCAGGTAGAAATAGTGGGAAGCGAGTGAACCCTGACAACTGAATCTGTCGGTTGCTCTTCATCCTCCTAATCCTACTCTGATCCTTTCCACGCCAGAGGGAAGATACTCACATGACTCTTACCGTCACCCAAAATTATCTCTTCAGTCTAAAAAAAATCAATGCAAGTTCAAACCCGCAAGGGATGTTCAGGGTTGGACTGGGACAGAAAATAGGCCAGGCACCAAAATAAAGGCGGCCCCCATTAGTGAATTAGATACATGAAAAAAAGAAAAAAAATATGTGCCCCA
The DNA here is from genome assembly GCA_963921515.1 of Calotriton arnoldi. NCBI lineage: Eukaryota > Metazoa > Chordata > Amphibia > Caudata > Salamandridae > Calotriton > Calotriton arnoldi. The sequence continues at coordinate 5,016,376 of CAWUFW010000182.1, forward strand.
TGTTTGCAAATTGGGGCAGTTTTTAACTTGTAAAGACCCACAGTATGGGTGTTATGAGAGGTATGGTAGACTGCATGGATTGGAGCTTGTTGCAGCTAATGTTTCTTTTAATATTAAGGAAATCAACTGTAAAAACTGGCCCAGGTGACAATACAATAGGCCCAGAAACAGCCAAAAACTGGCCCACACACTGGTTTGTCGGACCCATTGGGCACTGCCTAATTGCCCTATACTATAGGCAGGGCCACTGGAATTAGGCGATTGTGAAGCCCCGGCGATTTTCGCATAATTATAGATTTGCCATATAATTCATAATCTGGAGCATTATCTGCATATTTTAACATTAAAAAATGTGTTTCTTGCTCAACCGGTTAAAAAATTACGAAAAATGCAACGACACGTGTTGCCATGCAATGGAGGGCCCTTTGCAAAGGTCGACTGGTCACCTTTCTGTTGCTTATTGCTATATTTGGGTGTAAAGTGGTACTAATGAGGTGCAACCAATGCCGAGAGAGTGTTACCAAGTTTAAAAATGATGAAATAATGAAAAAGTTGTGCTATTAAAAAAATGTGCTGCATTGTGCCACATAATTTGCCTTTTCTTGCCACTTGTTACTCAACCCTGCCGCATAATCTGGCCCTTTCCTGCTGCATAATTCCAGAGGCCCTGCCTATAGGCCAGTCCGAGCCTGGTGAAGTTGGAAGAGGACACTTGCTGAGGTCTATGCAGCAGACAGGGTCTAGGGAAGAGGGATGTGCCAAGCGGCAGTATGTGTATCTTTGGCATGGTGCAGAGCAAGTGTGATTGGTCCAGTGGCGCTTCTCCTGTCTGCAGAAATACGATCCCTTGTAAGGAGCCGAGAGCTCTCTATGTACCTACACAAAAGTGTCATTGCTGACAGCAAATGGACCGCTATAAGGCTGCTATGGAAGTGAAATACCTTACTAGATTGCCCGTTTCAGTTATACTGTCTCTATGACGTTGTATTTAATTATCATTTTTTTAGTCCACGTTTGGACCACTTTTCAGAACTAGATCCTCAAACTCATTTACTCCGTTCCCTCACTCGTGGCTGCACATTCTCAGCGATGCTTTACCCCATCCCCCAGCTCGTGGTGTCTCCCCTCTTCATCACCCCGTTAACTTCATGGTCTACTCCCCATACTAACGGGGCAATATGAGCAAAAAGTTTCAATTCGCAAATGTGGGCCAGTGATTTTTGTTATTTCCCGGGACTGTTTCTGTTCCCATTTTGACCCTGTGTCTTCATCCTTAAGGCCCTTGCTCAATAAAAAATGCCAGAAGAGCATACGATCTATTACCACAGAAGATTGGAAAACTTTTTGGGTAAAACATTGCATGACTGGAAAGAGGCGGGATGCTGAAGCAATTCATGCCATATTAAGGAAACTGAAGAAGGCAGTAGGAAATGGATTTTCTACAGACGCTGACCAGAGGGGTAAGAAGAAGGTTTACAACTCCTTTGCAGAATATCCCTCACGGGAAAAGTACAAGCAATTTCAGCGCTTCATAAAAAATTATTTTGCCACTGGAGCACTCCCTGTTTTTTAAACGGTTATTTGGCGCGTTGCTTGTAATCGGCCCTACCTAGGCCAGCCCTACACTTGCGCAAACCTTCATAGCCATCCCTTCCCACTGACAGCCACATGCTTGGCGAATGGATACGTTATTGGGTGTCTTTTATTGAACACAGCAAGCTGATGCCAACAGGAACAAAACCCGTATCCTTTAGTAGGCTGCCAGCAAATCAGCATGGCCACAGGATGACCAGTGACGACAACAATATCAGGACGCCTGCCTCTCTTTCAGAGCAGAGGTGCTGTTTGGCTGCCTGTGCAGGCGCTCTGGAGTATTCCACAGTGATGGGAGTGCTAGCTCTTGACAGTTGAGTGTTTGAAAGTGATGTTGAGTGGGCTTGTTGGCCAATCATCGCTGATGTTGTTTCGAAGACCATTGCAGTTGGGTGAGAGCGTTGCTGGGACAGTTTGCTATGGTCATAATTGGGGGATTGGGGGGCTAAGACCAGTTTGAGAGTGGAGGCTGAAATGAGTAGGGTGAAGATTGCAAATGTGGACTTTTTGTTTGGGTCATCATACGTCTCGTCCTTCGAAAGTTAAAATATCCTTTAAAAAATGACTTAAGGGGCTGAAGCTATGTACAGTATAGTGCAGCAGGGAGGCGCGGTGCACTAACCGGGATACACTGTGTCTCTGGGAGGGGTAGACAACAGTGCACAAAACTGTTTCTTGTGTTCAGTATGTGTTTGGAGCAGGTTGACTGTAAGGCCTCATTATAAATGCCCTACAAATTCTAGTTTTTGTGCAAATGAAAGTTCATGCAAAACTCGTGGTTCTGAGATGTGCACAGTTAGCACACCTCCGCATGTTTCCTTCCTTGAGCATATTTAGCCCGGAAAAACATGTGCTATTTGCCCAAGCAGAAATGTTCAGAAAGAGGCAAAACATGAGGTAGTCGGGGTCCAATCGGTGCTTAATTTGAGCCGGAGCTTTCCAGTGCTCGGCACCAGCACTTCATTGTCAACACCGGGAGTTGAGCGCAACAATAGTTGTTTATTAACTCAGAACACATTAAAAATGACTAATACCTGCTGCCCAAATCCCTTTTATAACTTTGGGGGCTGGAATAGTCTGAATTGTCACACTTGTAGGAGTGTGATGATCAGTTGTTGTGTTTGTATTGTTATTGGCAGCGCTGGCAGGGGCAATGGGTAGTGCGAGCTAAAGTGACCTCCTGAGGAGGGCACTGGCACTTACAAATTAAGCACTGGGTCCAATCTTTGATACCGTACCCTAGACCTCGATCCAACCTCATTATCTAGGCATGATGCGCTATTAGTGCACCTAGCAATTGCAAATATCTCACTCCGTGTTACCAGTGTTTACCGGCATCACAATATGCACAAAAGATAACTGCAATTTGTTATAGTCCCGGAGAGTGCACATTGGCAAGAAAGTGAGGATCAGAAAATATGGACCGGTGATTCCTCCTGGCTGATCGACAGTGCTCATCTGAGGATGGGGAGGGGTGGAGAGTAAGCAGAAAGGAATCTCTGTGTTCGTGTGTGAGGCTGCGGTGCGCCTGGTTCTGTGTATAACCGAAGGTCGAGTTGTGTGGGAAGATTGTTTGATGAATAAGTGACCGCCAACCTACCGCCGAGGAGGCTTCAGCGGTGATGGAGGCCGGTGGGCTGCCAGGATGTAAACACAAAACCTGGTGTGTTTCTTCTTGAAACACTCTGACCCTTAGCAAATATTAACGCCGAGATATGGCGCCAACGCTTTTATTGAGGAAATATTAACTTCTATATTCAGTTTTTAAAAAACATTGTTTAAAGTGCTGAGTTGCGGTCTCAGTGATTACAAAAAGCTAGTGATTTTGATTTTGTGTCAAGCCCGGTGTGAGGTCAGGCCTGAGTGTTTATTTATTGACGTGACTAGAATATCAACTTCGTTTTTGCCTAATACGTGCAAACTTTACACCATCCTTTTCGCTTTCTTTTGCCAATGCATGGTGTATTTTTTAAAGAAATGCTGGTAACGTTAAGAAAACAATCAACGTCTGTGAGTTTAGCTCTCTTTCTCTTGCCATAATCTGGTCATTCTTCTGTTCTTGCTTCTTTAATAAATGAACGTTGGTTATATAGCGCTAAAATCAGATTGTACGCTGTTTCGAAGAACTACTGGGTCCAAATTACGCGGTTTGGTACTGATGCAATAGAGTTTCTATAGATTTCCCACCGTGTAATCAATACCTTTGAACCTTTGTAAACTTCAATTTTCACACATCATTCAGTAAATAGCTGCTTTTGCATATCAGGCAGAAGTGCGAATGTCGGTACAAAATGGTACAGCAGGAGAGCAAAGTGTATGAATCCAGACCATGGCAAACATAGTGGGACACGGAGGTTGAGAAGCTTGCCCAGGATCATATCTTTTTGGAACGGGAAGCCAAGATTTGATTGTAGGACAGTTAGTGCCAATAGCGTAGCCAGTGTGTCAGGGGCCCTAGTGCAAAGCAGAAAATGCCCCTACCCACACCCCACTCCTAGCTGCCGTTTGGATTGTAAACGATAGCAGTAGTCCAACTGAATGAGCCTCGGTGCCACTGCACCTGCTGCATCAATGGAAACTACCCTCCTGGTTAATTCGAAACCAGGAAAAATAGTCATGAGATCAGCCCCTGCAAGGCAAATCCTAAACAAATACTTTGTTAGGTCCTTTGACAAAACTGAGACACATACATCTCCCCTCCCTGTCACCACAACAGAATCATAACAACTCCGTGCCAGCTCCTCGCTGAGGAGTCACGGGACCTGGGAGTTAAGAGTGTGATTGAGGGGAGGGGCTGGGGCGCTGTGCCTGTGCGGAGCTTGTTCCAGAGTGTAGCACTGCTCTCTGTGGGATGCACGTTCCTGTGGTGGCCACGGTGGCGTGTTAATAATACTCGTCATTGCAGCGTGAATGACTGGCCTTGCACCCAAGGCATTGTTCTGTGAAGCGCGAGTTCTGCACCGCCCCCTTGTGCATGCGATAGTGAAAGGTAGCCTGGAGTCTTCGGCACGCGACAGTTGCCGCCGCCAGCACCAAGCTCCGTCTGTGACAGAGCGCGCGCCACTTGCAGCCTGAGGGCAAACTGCCGCTTCGGGGAATGACCGGAATGACCAGCTGGGCGGTGGCAGTAGGAAACGCTGGGCTTGGACTAGCCTGTGTGCGCCGTTTTCATTTTAAATTTTCAGAAACAGCTCTTTAGGGGGAACACCAGGCTCTTGGAAGAGACTAATGCTGTATTAGTAAAAATCTGGCAAGATGACTTTTTTTTCCTTTTGCTTTAAGTAAACACGCTCCCCTAGCTCCCAGCACTCTTCTCCATCCCTGCCTCCCTTTCCTCCTCGCCCCTCCCCGCGCGCTCTCCTCATGTGTTTCTATTTAAGGGCTGGCGAGCAGGCGCATGTGATTGGCCTGCACAGACCCCTTTGAGTTCCAGCTCGAGCCCCAAGGAGAGGAGAAGGAGTTCTGCCTCAGAGAGGGCAACTCTTTACTTTCTCTTTGGGCCGGCCGGGGGTTGTGTCACGCATGCACGTCTTGGCGCTCTCCCTTGGACCGGGGATGGTGGCAGTCATGTGGGAGCCCTCAGAGCCCACCATCAAACCTTGTGATTAGTTCCCGGTGCCGCGCGCCCCTCGCCTCCCAATGTCCCTCTGCGCTGCTCAGCTGGGGGCCAGGAGAGGCTGCTTCTATATGGCCGGCCACTTGCGGAGATGCAGCGAGCTCACGTTGGCTTCTGATTGGCTCGGCGCGGGTGACGAGGTGGCCAACCATGAGTCGGGTGGACCGAGGTCACCCCAAGGGAGCGATGTCCGGCAGCTGGCTGACCGCTTGCTTTCTTCCATCCCCAGGTTCGGACCCCAACTCTGACCCCATGATCCTGGAGCAATATGTGGTGGTCTCCAACTATGCCAAGCAGGAGAACTCTGAGATCAGCCTGCAGGCCGGCGAGGTGGTGGACGTGATCGAGAAGAACGAGAGCGGTAAGGCCCTTTCTGACTAGTCCCTTCCTGCCCTCCCCACGTCTGTTTTTGTTCTTTCCTCTCCCTCCCCTCCAGGAGCTGTGCATTAGCACCATCTGGTACTGTGCTCGGCTGCTGGCTGAGGAGTTCGAAGTCTCCCCTTGTTGGTTTGGGATTGAGGCCAAAATGTATCCTTCTACTAGAAGAATGCCCCCTATAAATGTGTATTTTAATGTACTATATTGAATAAATGCAGCACAAGAACGTCTTTTGCATTGCTATACGCATATATTCATATAAACGTTTGTTAATGTGCATAAAAGTGATATACACATTAGTGAAACAAGACAGATAACGCTGAAAAACAAAAATGAAGAAATGGTGTTGTTGATGGTGTGTTGATTTTGAGTTTGCATTCTTATTCTTCTGCGCATCTGTCAATGCATCCTTTCTGTGATGTTGCTTACTCTGGTATACACCCCACTGGCCTTGTTTGCAAACCGGGCCAACAACTGTTTTCTATAGCTGGCAGAGACGTTTCAAACCATGGGCAATGTGGGCTCTGGCCTAGGGCCCCAGACTTTCAACCCCCCACCCCCATAGATCCAGCTCTGTTCTGCAGTCTCTTGCTCAGATGACCTTTAATAATTCTTAAACAGATTGTTTTAAACACCGTTTTACTTTAATTTATCTTTTAATGTGGGTGATGTGTAGAGTCTGTTAAAGACATTTTGCAGAGAAATGTAATGTTTTATGCCACATCCATAAAAAAAGTTTTTAGATCGAAACAGAATCTTGCTTATTAGAAATGGGACGGTGTCACAGAGATTTGTAGGAAAATTAGTGAACTGCTGCTGTGTTACAATATTGAAAACACACCTCACTATCCCTGAATATTAGATGTAAACACATTCAGTGTTTGGATGAGTGTGCCTGTGCACTGTCAGTGACCTGGCCAAAGAGGGCATGAAAGAGTTGAAATTGGAACATAAATTCAAAGCTGTTCTGAACAGGGCCCCCAAAATTTCGTTTGGCCCAGGGCCCCCAAAATTCTTAAGCTGTCCATTATACCTGGAGGCGGAATATAGGTGAACAGCAAAATCTCATCTTTCCTAACCAAACGCTTATCAACATTGTGGGCTATCCTCTGTGAGGGACACGCCGCTGATGCTCCTGCATACCTGAAGGGAGCTCAGCAGGTGCTGCACATCTCCAGCGGTTTGTGGGATTCCAATTGCAAAATGCCTTTAGATGCAGAGATGTGTAGAGCCCTAGAACCATTAGCAACCCAAGCAACACCCCACATTGTTCAAACCCCCCGTATAATTCATGAACCCAAATATCACTGGGTGTTGACTCTGCAGGTTCCCATTGTGATATTTGGACACGTCTTTGCATATTATAAGGTTTTTGGATAGATAATGTAGTTGAAAATTGTAATTGTCAATTAGACACTTCAGATCTGACTCGATCACTGGGATCACCCTTACCACCCTCACAGCAGGCCTTACCACCCTCACAGCAGGCCGTACCTCTCTCACAGCAGGCCTTACCTCTCTCACAGCAGGCCTTACCTCTCTCACAGCAGGCCTTACCTCTCTCACAGCAGGCCTGACCTTCTCACAGCAGGCCTTATGTCTATTACAGCAGGCTTTACCTTTCTCACAACAGGCCTTACCTCTATTCTTGCATCTGCTTCCTCTGTTCCTTTCAGATTTCATCTGTCTCTTTTAGACCATCTTCTCATGGCTGGATGCTCAAAAACACTTAAGGAACCTAATTTGTGCAAAACTACCACGTTTTTGAAGAAGGTTTGCACACTGCACTTGTTGGTGCGTGCATTCTGGAAATTATTCAGATCTGATCGTTACTTGGAGGGGACACGGACGAGCTCTTTCATAGTTGCCATCAGGGGCAATGTCTGTATGTGCCCTCAGATAGGGCCTGAAATACGCCTGCTTGGGATAAACCTAACTCGCGTTGAGGAGGGAAGGGGGTGCCTTGGAAAAACACGACTCATGAGTGCTGGGTGGACGAGGGAGACTTACGTGCTCATACCGTAAAGCGCTTCAACCCTCGTCGGGTGTAGCAAGTGCTATAATAAATCCAATTACAATGCAATGGGGAATTGTCCAATTGTCTGTGAGATTTTTTTTGGCCTACTCCGCTGACTGTACTTGTAATCTTGGCCATGGCTATATTTTGTTTTTGATATTTTTCGCAGTAATTTATTGGGGACAGCAAGAGGCTGATAATGTAAAAGCCCACTCTTGTTATCCCTCTATTTTCTGACATGTTGTGACAAGCACCGTGTCCTGGTGTGCCAATGACGCCTTGAAGCATTTTCCCCTACGGGCGCCAGTTAGGAGTGTACACATGCATACATCAGGGAGCCAGCTGTGCAGCGTATTCATTGCACAACCAGCACACTGAGGCATCCGGGGAATATGGAAAGCCTACAGGTGTTCACATGTGCAGACCTGTGCATGTTAGGAACTTCACAGCATATGCTGAGACCCATACTGGAATCGCCCTGAAGTTACAAGTACACTGACGCTCAGTAGATCTTTGTATTGTTGCTACATGTTTTGTACTGTGATAATGCACTTAGAACTTAGTTTATTTAAGATTCTTTTTTCGTTTTCACACGTATGTACTGTTTAATCGTTCGTTTAACACTCGTGAAAACACCTCTAGGAAAGAAATCATGTTTGTTTTATGGATCCCTTGCCTTCCCAACTTGATGCTGAACTTTCCCTCAGAGCAGCCAAAACCAGCGGCCCCGCATGACCGCCTCGCAACGTGTCCACTCCCACTGAGACGGGGAAGCCAGGCTCTGGGCCGCGGTCAAGAGGCCCTGCCCGCCCCCCGAGCAGCGTTTGGATACATTTATCAACCCCCGCCAAAGCAAACCCTTCTCCGCGCGCGGACCTGACGGAGAGCAGGCGCGTGACACGCAATACCACCGACATGGAGCGTTCTGGGCTCTCTCAGTCACTGGAGACATGAGTTGCCTTCGCCAGATGTTTGCACACCCCCAGCTGCTTCCAAACTTTGAACAACTTATTTTAACCCTTTAACGACTAATTGGTACAGAGAAGCGAGACGATAAACTGTGTGTTATCAGTCCCACCTATTTGATAGTATCAGGATCTGATTTTATTTTTGTTTAAATGGAGGAGACCCGGAAATAGTTTTAATGGGAAAGTGCTGCTTCTGATAAGGTAGCAATTAAGACCGCCAGGAAGGAAAAGTGAAGCGCACACGCCTGAAAATTCCATTGGGTCTGCCCGGCATTCAGACATTTTTTGATTTAGGTCGGTCATACCTAAAACACAAGTTCAATAATCTTTTGTGTCTAGAAAAGAGAAGACTTGTGAAGTGGGAGGAATGAGCAGGCTGGATAGAGTGATAGGCCTCACCCAAGGATCTGGATGTTACTCTTGCTGCGGTCAGTTCACATGCCAGGCAGTGTAGCGGCTGACCACCCAGTGAACTAACCGACCAGATAATTGGGGCCTCCAGAAGCAGCACACTGCTGGGGCAAAGGGGCAGCACCATGGCCGTCCTGTAGGGCAGGTAATTCCTTGCATTGGCCCCGAGTATTGTTCTGGAACAGCTGGAACTATAATGCTCCAAATGACTCCTGCGCAACATTCCCTCTTTGCCGTCTATCGTGGGAGGAGGATGTTAAACTGGAGCCCTTCCTGGCAGAGGAGCAGGAGGCCGATACAGCACTTAGGAGACTGTAAAGAGGCTTCCAGATATCCCCATTTTCACCAGAGCAAAGAACAAAAGTGAGCCATTGGCGCTCAAGAAGGGCGCTCGCGTGACCATCACGGAAACTATGACCTCGGACACTAAGACTTTTCTTTGTGTGTTTGTGTCACTTGTCGCTCCAAGCCCTTGGTCATTGATGGGTTTTGATGCTGATAAGAGATCTCCATGATTCTGTACGAGACCTATATGTTGTCTTGTGAACGGAGGCTGCCTTCATCTCAGCATCTGAACTCACTCGGAGGTAATGAGAAGAGCATGTAAAACAATTTGTCTGCTCAGCATCAGGTGCTCAGCAACAACCTCCCCCAGAGGGTGGGTGTGAGTATGCTGACCCTTCATAGCCCATTCGCCTTTCTTCAGTGTTAGGAATCTATTCTAACCCCCATGATGATTTAATTGCAGCAAAAGTTCAAGTCACAAAAAAGCTGTAGGAACATAGGAAACTTAAATGGCAATTACAATATTTTACTTTCAGTGCAGAGTTTATTGTAACGGGTGCCCTGAAACTGGCAGAGGTTGATTCCCCCGTCACCCAATGTATGTAAAGATATAACACAGAACTTAGAGACCCTGGCTTCAAGACATGAGGCGAAACATGTAGTACCCTGCAAAAGAAAGGGTGGTTCTGTGCCATGGCAAAACATAAACACACTATACTTTGTCAGGAAAACCTCTGAGTGTTCAAGAAAAGTGATGTCTCTGTGTTAGTACACCAATGGACCATATCTGTAATGACCAAGGTCTTCAGTGTGCCGAACAGCAGACCATACATTTCCAAAGATGGTGGAAGGTAGGAAATACAGTGTTACAAAATGTAATATCTCAAACACTAATAATGGGATTAAACATCTAAAACGTTTGTATAACAATACCTACTTCAGCCTTGCCAGGGCTTTTGCTGACATTCATAAAATATGGCTTGAGAACATTTATCAAGTCGAATGACATGTTATCAAACTAAAAACATAGGTTATCAAACTTGGAAGATAAAAGCAGGAGTTGGTAATCATGATTGCCATCCTCTTCCCTGATCTCCACAATATGAACATTCTTCCATGTGGCGAGGTATTTAACACATGGAATGTTCTGCAAAAGCTTGCTGCCCATCTTGCTTGTGCCCACATCATCACCCAGAACATGCCACTGCTACACATGAGAATTCCTATATTCCTTGCTTACTTGTTTTACAAGGTAAACAGAGTCCCTTACCCTTCCAGGTCGAAATAAGGCGTAGTTGTCTTCACTGTTTTTTTGGCATTGTTACTGCCTGGAAAAAAAGATATGGTATGTGTAGGTCAAACATCTGACTATTATTGTTGTTGAAAGTTGGGAACTTCTGCCCAATAAAGTCACGGGTTGCCACTTTCTTCCTTTTGCAGGGTATCCTTTGCTTGGCGAAGCTCCACTACTTTTCCAAGTGTAACCCTTTCCCCCCGACCCCTCACTGTGCCCCACTGAGCTTCATTTACCTTAGAGGTATTTTTTTTCCCCATCTGTTTGTTTAATCAACCCATGCTGTTGCTTAAGAGAGCTACAGTGACTCACTTCATACCTGGATGAAATTTATCATTATCTATTCAATCGCATTATTAGGAGCCATTGTGAAAAAAAGAAACTTTTTTTGTCTCTCTATGATCAAGAGAACATGTGCTTTTACCTAGGTGTCTGGCAAGAAAAAGCTTTCATCACTCTGCCCTTTCCACTAATTTGTAAGATTCAACCATGACATAGCCCAATGACATAACACTATGCCTGCCACTTTGCTTACCAGACCAAACACCTGCCACTACACCCTCAGCTCCTGGTTTTCGATAGTGAATCGAATCTGCACATCTTCAATATAGACAGTGCTGGACCTCGTGATATCTGCATGATACAGGTCACCCTGCTGTTTCAGATGCTGAGCTCTCCATGAGAACATTTCACTAAACAGCTAAATTAGTGACATTGGAAGTGCAAGACTTAGTTCCCACGGAGGCCACTGCATTTTCCTTTTTTAATATAAGGAGGTGATGTCTGTGTGCGCACCTCCCTGAGCTACATAATGACCCTGGGGACCCCATACCTTGGGGCTCGACGTATTTTTTATTTGGTGAAGGGAGCTTGAGGCCAACCTCTCTGAGACACATAATGGCCCCAGATGACCCCAACCCCTGGGGCCCAACACATTCTTCATTTATTTGGGGACGGGGCATGGGTCCTCCCCGCCCGAGCCACTTAATGGCTCTGGGGACCCCATCCTCAGGGTCTGATGGTAGACAGTGTCCTGGGGACCCCATCCACCGGGACACTGTGTGTTCTCTGCCTGCTCTCTGTTGGATAGCGAACACGGGTTTCCTCCTGCCCAGTGGGAATCAGAAACAGAAGCTGCTCACACCAGGCTGGAGCAAACAAGTAAAGCCGGATCCCAGTGGCACACAGGACAGGTGGTGTATGGAGAGCTGGTGGGGTCATTGAACTCCCACCGCAGTCCCCTACGTTATCCAATGTTTTGGGTGCCTGGGAGGGACTAGGACACCATCATAAAAAAAATGGTCACCTCCCACCGTGCTGGATAGGGTGCGGTTGGGCCCATGGGCTCCCAACAGAATAAAAGAGTTATGGGTGTCTTGCGTGGGACCGGGGCATCCACCATAAAAAAATAAAATAAAAATTGTAGCCGACTCTCAGCACACCAACAAGGGTGCAGGCCAGGAAGCCAGCAGGGCAATGGCGGCATTGTGGCAGAGTCTGGGTACCCCCAGGGTGGGACCCAGGCACCCAAAATATAAATTTATCAATAAGAAAAATACTTGTGGTGAGAGACCACAAAGAAGAAAAAGAGCTCCACAGCCACTCAAAAAATATTCACTGCTCTGGATCAGCACAGAATAATGCCCAGTGAGGACTTTATTTTTCCATTTTCCATTTGTGGTGGTGCCCCAAGGAGGGGTGGGGCACCACAAATGATTTATTTAAATGTTGTGGGGGGCTGCAGGGAGCACAGCAGCACCCTAGAAACATTTAAGGAAAACTCATAGCAAGTCTTCTGGGTCATTAAATACATGACCCACAGGAGAGCTTGCTATTGTGTTTTTAAACCTGCTGGAGCTGTATGCTTTTCAGCTGAAGTGTGGGGACCCCATGTTTTGGTACCATGGCTGCATTACGTTGCTTGAAGAATTTTTAAAGAAAGACCGAAAAACATGTTTATGGCTGTTTAAATTAAAAATGCTTTATTTAAATCATTTTTGGTATAGTTATTATTCTTGGTTGTTGCTGTGTATATTAATAAGGAATGTATTGGATTGTGGATATTGATAAATGATTGTGCAAACAGGTATGTTTTATTTAAAATGAGTCCCCTTCTATTACTTTCCGTTAAAAACCCCCAGAAATTCACTGAGGAAAATCAAATGATAAAGTGACAGTTACAGTTAGGAATGGTAATAATATCTTACTTTAAATTAGTAAAATCTTGGCAATTTACTGAAAAAAACCCAAGGTTGAAGTGACATTATACTTGAGTGAAAATTTCAGTTAAAATATAATGTGTTAAACTCTAAAACCCAATGGAATTCACCAGTTATAGTTAACTCAAGTAACTATGACTTACGGCCTCACCATGCACTGCTTATGACCTTGCATATTAAATCACTCATGACATGTTATATAACATTATTGATGATTTACGAAATTACATCATTGGTGATAACACACTGCATAACGGGGGTGCGAGTTACAGTTACTTCATTTAACTATAACTGGTGACTATTAGTATTTTTTAGAGTTTAAAACGTTACGTTTGAACTCCTTACGTTTTAACTGCCATTTTCACCTAACTATACCATCACGTTAACATTCATTTTTTCAGTGAAAATGAATTCTGTGTAGTGCACTGTAGACAAAGAACCCGTTATTATGTTCCTTCACATTTCTTAGCCTGGCTGCAGTCATTTCCTGGGCTAAGGCTGGGAATAGCAATTGAGACACCCAGGAGCGTAGCTTGCATTGGTGAAGCGGGTGCAGTTGTGCTGGGGCCCTGAGGCCTAGGGGCCACTGAACCCTGATTATTGCTGTAATTTATAATTCAAACAGCATACATGGGAGGGGCATTTCCTCCTTTGCACTGCGGCCTATGACACGCTGGCTACGCTACTACCCAATTTGTTGAAGTACATCTCTGGGGAGTGATTCTGACTCGCACCACGGGTACCACTGGTAGCACTGGTACCACTGTGCTGCTTGATGCTAATATTTCAACTCTTACCTCTCACTGACTCACTTATGGCTAATGTCAGTGGATCTACTGACTTTAGTATAGCCTGATACCAGGACTCATTGCTTATCTGTTAAATTAACTTTCAGCCACAATATAATTCCACTGTTCTCTTACTGTTGGCTGCTAGGATGTGCTAGATGTCTTCAGCTCACTAATAGGGTGAGTGTCTGTCTGTCTGGTGCGAACTATGGGCAAATACATCTTAAATAGTGGCGTGCAAAGCTTGTTAGTTGCAACCTTCAGGTATTTCTCACAAAAACTACGAAAAATATGCAGAAGTTGCATGAAAATCTGGACTTTCACAATGTTTTTAATATAGCATATGCCACATTTTCTCCATTTTGTTTGAAAGGGTAGTTTGGCATACTTTTCCTTCTCAGATGTTGTCCCCTCGAGGAAAAGAAACTATTTTTATGCACTGACGTACACAATGCTGATCTTCAAGACCCAATCTACATATTTTGAGAGTAGGAGTGAAAAGAAATGTTATTAGGCCTGCTGCTGAGCATGACTTTTTGATTGTGAGACAAATACATATGCATAATATACTTACTTAGAAGGGCTTTCAGCCAGCCCTGTTCATCCATTAGTCTACTGCAGTGTCATTCATGTTTGGCTTCCACCCAGGACAGCTTTCAGTATGGGAGTATGGGGCAGCCCACTTGCACCATATTGCTGACTAATGCTGTATGGGATAACAAACATGGAAGACCCCAATTCTTCAACAACGAGCCTGCCAAACTCAACCTCCCAGGCCCAGTTTCTTCTTCAAGTGTATTTTTTAAATTGTTTTTGTATAGCGCTGGCGCTCTTCAGGGGCCACTTCAAAGGCATGAGCGTGCTCCACATGCTTTCAGACTGATGATTATTTTGACAGTGGGAGCGGATTTGGGTGAAGCGGGCTTCAGCAGGAGACGGCCCATTGAGCTCCATTTCTCCGGTACCATAATTACTTTAAGCGTACATACATTCTCTGGAGTCCTTCGAAGCACTGTGCGGTGTCAGAGAAAATGAAGGCCCGAGCGCTTCTTCTGCAAGCTTCAGGGTAACCCTTTCTACGAGGTGACTTGAGGTTGTCTCCTGCTTGGCACCCAGTGGCGGCTCTTCCGCTAAGGCAGAGGAACGTCGCCCCACTGCTCAAAAGGAAAAATAAAATGATAACGTAATTGTTATTATAATTTTATTTTCCTTATTGCAGTCAGTGGTGGGGCGGGCCAGGGCAGGGGTGGTGTGCACTCCCTAAGTGCACATGAACTGTTCGGCCGGCCCTCTTGGGACGACCAAACAGTTCATGCGCACTTTGCATGTTCCTACCAGGCTGCATTACACAGCCTGGTGAGGAACATCCGGTCAAGCATCCCCACCAATAAAGTTTTAACAAAGTCATGACAAAACAAGCATTGACAAAGCTAAAAAAAAATTCTCAGCTCCTGTCAGTGTGGAAGAAGGTATTTTTGCTGGTGTTATTTTGGGTATAAATTACTTCAACCATGTGGGTCTAACAATGTGCCTGTAATTTTGTAGCATGTGCCAATGTTAGGTTTCAGTCCTCTTTGTGTCTTGTGTAAATTTTTGTGTAGATAATCAGACCTGGGGACTAATGCCCTTTGTGTGTGAATGGTATAGGATCTACAAAGGACATCTTTTGGTCCACTGAGATCCTGTTGAAGAATTTAAGGATGGGTGTTGTTTGGTCTCTGTATTTTAACTCTACAACCAGTGGGGCTTATTTGTTTTCACGAAGTTGTAAAACTTTTAGTACTTCTTTCTTGACAACCTAAGTGCATTCTATTGCATTAGTCTAGGTAGGGCAACAACTATATTTGAGCAAAGTCCATCTTGGGATCCCTTTCATGACCTTCTAGTACTGACTTTATTTACTGATGTTTGTACATTACCCTAGCATGGAGGTTCACTGAAACAGTGGGTGGGAGGTGGATGATGCACTCTTACTACTATGTTGGAGTGATTTTATTTTGGATCTGTTTAGGTATAGACCTCTCAGTTGTATCCATTCCTGCAATGGGTTGGGCTTTTAGAAATTTCAGGAGCTCTTCCAATCTCTTTTGCTTTAAGTAGAAAGATCTGTGTGGTCAGCATTTAGTTGAAAGAGCAAGCCGAGTTTATTGATAATAAAGTAAACAAAGTGGTGGGTGGGATGCTTAAATTAATCTCAGCCTCTGGTAATTACTCGGGTGGCATCACAGGTCATTGTTATTTTGCATACCATGCCACCTCAGATAACCGCAGCCATATGCAAATCGGCCTTGATCCTGCTCCAATAGGAACAGTCCAGCCCGAACTGCTAAGCTAGGTCCTCTCTTATCCATTACACAAACAACCTTAGACCAGTTTCTGCCCTATTCTCGGCTCTTCAGTCGAGAGCACCAGGGAGGACCTGGCCTGACAGTTCGGGTATTCCAAGTATTCCACTCATCACCTTTTTTTTTATACTCCGGTTTATTGATAATGTCACACAGGAGGGCGTTTTATACATTGCACATTCAGAGGAAGGGCACCAGCACTGTGGGGTGTCTAAATGTCACCCAGCAGAATGTATTTTAGCTTTAGAGGGGATTACTGCCTCATTCAGGCTAGGGCCTCACCCAAAAAGGCGAACACCGGAAGACCAATCTGTTTGGCATCTTAACTTTCTTGTACATGGTGCAGATCTTGTGAGCCAGGGTTGTGCGAAGTTTGTGACCAAGAACGCAAAGGTCTTGAAGAGTTTACTCTCGTGGCTTTACATGCCCTCCACTCAAAAAAGTAAAATTGAGTGGAAGGAAATGTACAGAGGAAGAGAGGTGCACAGAAGAGCCAACAGAGGAACCACACTCTTGTCAGGTGATGGGAAAGGTTGCTCTGGTGAGAGCAAGACTAGACTGCCACTTGATTGAATGATTGATTGATAAGAAACTCTCTTATTCCCAGAGGCAAAGTTAACCACTTCGAGAACTTTACATCCAACGAAAGGAGAGCTGTTGCGCAGTTTTTGCGGTATTCTCACATGAGCGGTCAGCTGGTTGTTTTTGTTAACTTCATTCAACATTCCCTCTACTGCCGGAAATGTTTGTTCTCAGCGTGTACTCTTCATCATGTCTCATCGTACTTTTTGAATGTCTTTATCGGAACATGTTCTCCGTTGTTCAAAGGAATTTTGTTTTCCTGTCTCGCCTGTTGAAATATTCCACTTTCGTATCACAGTTGTTGCTCAGATGTTGTGCAATAATCACGTGCTCCTGGGGCCCTCCTTTCTCACAAATATGCGGGCAGAAAAGTGAAAGCATATTTGCCTAGTCTCTGAAGTCGTCTTAACACGTGATAGTGGCCCTCCGCACCCGCTGCGGGCCAGTAAGAAGCGAGAGCTTGATTCCCCTAAAACTGAAGATTTATGGGTCTGGACTAAGCTGATCTAGCGGCCAGCACCCTCCCAGGCCTATGAACCCCTCTGTTTTTTCACAGCACTTAGCACTTTCGCAATGTGCCAAACGTGTTTGCATTTAAATTGCTGTTTTCTAGTCAAAGCTGCCTAGTTTACATGTGTGATGTTTCCATGTCTCCACTGTTATTGCGTGTGACACTACCGTACCTTAGAGGTGACCCTTTGCGTGACACTTGCTGTAAAACTAAACAGTTATGCCCATTTAATTGTATACATTTCAGATATGACTTCATTGGTGCCCAATGTTCATACTAGTCCTGTGTTGCTGTATTTCCTGATCTACCTAACTGCAGTTATTGTGTTTGCTTTAATGTAAGTTTCCAGATAAGATCTCAGCTGTAGCTGAAGTGTGCCGGAGTCTTATAGATGGACAGAAGCTTGCACACTCATCCAGTGAAAAGCAAGCGGAACACAAAGTTATTTAATGTGCAGATTTGAAACGTGGAGCCATTAATGGTTCGATATGCTCCCGAGAACAGAACCAGTCCCAGGTACAGCACCCAGTGCACCCCAACTGCCTCTCGGAGCTCTAAATATCCAGAAGCAGCTGCGACTGCTACAGGTAAGAGCGGTGGGGCCAAGTGGGGGGGATTTCCAGAGACGACCACGAAGGAAACTTAATTATTTATTTAATTTTCCCTCTGTCGTCTCTCGAAATATCCCCCCCCCCCCCCCCCACCCCGACCCCACCGCTCTGACCTGCAGCGGCTGCCCGGAAGAGCTGTCCACTTACATCTGTGCACTTTAGTGATACCAGGTGGCCCCAAACAGCTACCATCCTTGCTGCATTTGCACTGCTTCTGGAGAGCTATCAAACAAGGTTAAGCTTTCAGGGGTCCAAAGGGGTAGCGCCGACAGTGGTTACTTCAAGTGATGTTACTTCGCTGATGTCATGCTTTGAAAGTTTATTTGTTATAATTCAGACCCTCTTTGGGGCAAGTTGGCTCCTTTGACAGTAACCTCACAGCTGGTGCTTTAGACATTACCTAAACCCTATGGACAGAGCGTCCTCCCATAGGAAGCGCAGCATTTAGGACCTGAGAACACCGCGGCTCAGGCCCCATCTCACTCCGCGACGTGCCGGCCGTGACTACTTCCTGTCGCCTCACCTCACGAGATGCGAGGCGACGGGAAGTGCAGAGTTGTGCTGAATGTGCCTCACTTATGCCGCTGCAATAGCCAGGTCTATATAGGCGACCCTGGCCTCTGCCTTTTCTGGAGCAGTGCATCGCGGCAGGCGGAACAACAGCAATTTTCCCACCCACCCAACCCTATGTTTAGGTGGCAGGATCTCGAATACAAAATTCACCGATATTCAGCAGAGGGGTCCTTCAAAACAGACCCCCCCAGAACAGCACCAAGGATAGGGCCCAGCAGTTCTGAGCCAACCAGAGGATGTACACACCAGCTTGGGAGCTAAGGTGCACAGATCACCAGGGTGGGCTGCAGCTCCTGACCACCTCATCTCAGCCCCTCAGGCAGCTTGGTGTTTAGGGGGCGGTGCCCTGGTATGAGGACACGGGTACAGTGAGGAGG
This sequence comes from Calotriton arnoldi, assembly GCA_963921515.1. Lineage (NCBI taxonomy): Eukaryota > Metazoa > Chordata > Amphibia > Caudata > Salamandridae > Calotriton > Calotriton arnoldi. Next base: position 5,034,944 of record CAWUFW010000182.1, read on the forward strand.
GACCGCTCCTCACAGATGCAGGCGGTTACACCTGTGTGGTCCAATGGCATTTGAGATTGTGGAAGGTCTCTGGTGGTGTTGGCGTTCATGAGTTCATGTAATACATTGTTTATTGTGTGGTGTTTTCCTTATCACAAGTGCCTCATTCTTCATGATGTAGCATTAGTATTTGACCTAAGTATGTTTCTTACATGAATGTATTTTTCATACAAGTATGTTTGACATAACTGTAATAAACATTGCTCCACCAAGTTTGCAAACTCTCTGTAAGTTCTGTTGGAGCCTTGTTTGGGTTGTGTTGGGGCACGGGCCAAACTGGGGGTATCCGTGTCTCATTGCTTTTGAGAGTTAGGCAGCAGCCTAAACTGTCAGGTGGAACTCTGTGTATGAAGTGGTCTTACAGTGTCACAAGTGATCTGAAGGGGTAAGTAGTGCTGTCACACAACACATCAAATTGCTGCCTTTCACACTGCAGCAGGGAATGTGGGGGGATCTTGCTAGATCCGGGATCCATCAGCTATTATTCATCCTGGTCCGAGCTGGCCCAAGTGAAACTGCTGCCGGAACGCATTCAAAAGCACCTGGACATTGTCTGCTTTCCGTTCCCAGCAACAAGCTGCAACGGTGAAGGGGCTTTCTTCCACCTGAGCCCAAAAGAAACGCCCAATTTAAAGGGCCATCAGTCCTACTTTTGTTCGAGTATCATCCTGGGTGGTGCTATCTAGAGCCTAAAAACCTAGATGCCAATGCAATGGACAGAGACAAAGGCGCACAACTTGTTATCACATCAAGTGGGGAGAGGATGTAGCCTTACGGCTAGAGCGGTCGACTTTGAAGCTGGGGAACCGGGTTCGAGTCTCGGCAACGACGCTTAACATCCTGTGATTCTGGGCAAATCACTTAATTTTCCCGTGCCTAACAAAAATGAATGTGTCCTTCTGTAACGAAACAGGTGCTCATGTAAAGCGCTCTGATACCCGATGTCTCGGGTCTAGTTCCCGCTATAAAAAACAAGCATTGGCATAGCCAATAGGTCTCGCCTTTGGGGCCTTATAAGTGTTTAGCCAGAGCTTTTGACTTTGCCAATGTCTTCAAGCTGTGCTGTAGAGAAGTGTGGCTGCTGTGCAGCATGCTGAAAAGTTATAATAAAAAAGTGTCAGAAGCATTTTTGTTACTTTATATATTACCAAGAAGGCATTATGTAAAACTGAACGACCATATTAAAAAAGTATTTACAATAAAACATTTCCTCAGTTTTCTTTTGTTCTTGCAATGCTGGCAACTTGTTTCTGCCTATTGCAATGGTTGTTTGTTAAAGCTTTTTTTTGAGGGGGCATAAACAATCGGAGGGTGAAGGTTGGGAACTAGTACCTGTATTATAACACTAGCAGCGGCCAGACGCTAGGGGAGAATCAACAGATGCCAGATTCCGAGAGCAGGCTGAGGTGGTGCTGAGTGATGCTGAGGTGGTGGTGACTGTTGCGGAGACGATGCTGAGGTGATGCTGAATGATACTCAGGTCTTGCTGAGTGATACTGCTGTGGTGCTGAGTGATGCTGTGGTGGTGCTGAGTGATATTGTCTTGGCGCTGAGTGATGCTGTGGTGGTGCTGAGTGATATTGTCTTGGCGCTGAGTGATGCTGTGGTGGCCCTGAGTGATGCTGTGGTGGCCCTGAGTGATGCTGTGGTGGCCCTGAGTGATGCTGTGGTGGCCCTGAGTGATGCTGTGGTAGCCCTGAGTGATGCTGTTGTGGCCCTGAATGATGCTGTGGTGGTGCTGAATGATGCTGTGGTGGTGCTAAGCGATGCTGTGGTTGTGTTGAGCGATGCTGTGGTGGTGCTGAGCGATGCTGTGGTGGCCCTGAGCGATGCTGTGGCGGCGCTGAGTGATGCTGTGGCGGCGCTGAGTGATGCTGTGGCGGCGCTGAGTGATGCTGTGGCGGCGCTGAGTGATGCTGTGGCGGCGCTGAGTGATGCTGTGGCGGCGCTGAGTGACGCTGTGGCGGCGCTGAGTGACGCTGTGGCGGCACTGAGTGACGCTGTGGCGGCGCTGAGTGACGCTGTGGCGGCGCTGAGTGACGCTGTGGCGGCGCTGAGTGACGCTGTGGCGGCGCTGAGTGACGCTGTGGCGGCGCTGAGTGATGCTGTGGCGGCGCTGAGTGATGCTGTGGTTGTGCTGAGTGATGCTGTGGTTATGCTGAGTGATGCTGTGGTTGTGCTGAGTGATGCTGTGGTGGTGAGTGATGCTGTGGTGGTGAGTGATGCTGTGGTGGTGAGTGATGCTGTGGTGGTGGTGAGTGATGCTGTGGTGGTGGTGAGTGATGCTGTGGTGGTGGTGAGTGATGCTGTGGTGGTGGTGAGTGATGCTGTGGTGGTGGTGAGTGATGCTGTGGTGGCGCTGAGTGATGCTGTGGTGGCGCTGAGTGATGCTGTGGTGACGCTGAGTGATGCTGTGGTGGCGCTGAGTGATGCTGTGGTTCTGCTGAGTGATGCTGTGGTTCTGCTGAGTGATGCTGTGGTTGTGCTGAGTGATGCTGTGGTTGTGCTGAGTGATGCTGTGTTTGTGCTGAGTGATGCTGTGGTGGTGGTGAGTGATGCTGTGGTGGTGGTGAGTGATGCTGTGGTGGTGGTGAGTGATGCTGTGGTGGTGGTGAGTGATGCTGTGGTGGTGGTGAGTGATGCTGTGGTGGTGGTGAGTGATGCTGTGGTGGTGGTGAGTGATGCTGTGGTGGCGGTGAGTGATGCTGTAGTGGCGCTGAGTAATGCTGTGGTGGCGCTGAGTGATGCTGTGGTGGCGCTGAGTGATGCTGTGGTTGTGCTGAGTGATGCTGTGGTTGTGCTGAGTGATGCTGTGGTTGTGCTGAGTGATGCTGTGGTGGTGCTGAGTGATGCTGTGGTGGTGCTGAGTGATGCTGTGGTGGTGCTGAGTGATGCTGTGGTGGTGCTGAGTGATGCTGTTGTGGTGCTGAGTGATGCTGTGGTGGTGCTGAGTGATATTGTTGTGGCACTGAGTGATGCTGTGGTGATGCTGTGGTAATTCTGAGTGATGCTGTGGTGGCACTGAGTGATGCTGTGGTGGCGCTGAGTGATGCTGTGGTGGCGCTGAGTGATGCTGTGGTGGCGCTGAGTGATGCTGTGGTGGCGCTGAGTGATGCTGTGGTGGTGCTGAGTGATGCTGTGGTGGTGCTGAGTGATGCTGTGGTGGTGCTGAGTGATGCTGTGGTGGTGCTGAGTGATGCTGTGGTGGTGCTGAGTGATGCTGTGGTGATGCTGAGTGATGCTGTGGTGGTGCTGAGTGATATTGTTGTGGCACTGAGTGATGCTGTGGTAATTCTGAGTGATGCTGTGGTGGTGCTGAGTGATGCTGTGGTGGTGCTGAGTGATGCTGTTGTGGTGCTGAGTGATGCTGTGGTGGCGCTGAGTGATGCTGTGGTGGTGCTGAGTGATGCTGTGGTGGTGCTGAGTGATGCTGTGGTGGTGCTGAGTGATATTGTTGTGGCACTGAGTGATGCTGTGGTGATGCTGTGGTAATTCTGAGTGATGCTGTGGTGGCTCTGAGTGATGCTGTGGTGGCGCTGAGTGATGCTGTGGTGGCGCTGAGTGATGCTGTGGTGGCGCTGAGTGATGCTGTGGTGGCGCTGAGTGATGCTGTGGTGGTGCTGAGTGATGCTGTGGTGGTGCTGAGTGATGCTGTGGTGGTGCTGAGTGATGCTGTGGTGGTGCTGAGTGATGCTGTGGTGATGCTGAGTGATGCTGTGGTGGTGCTGAGTGATATTGTTGTGGCACTGAGTGATGCTGTGGTAATTCTGAGTGATGCTGTGGTAATTCTGAGTGATGCTGTGGTGGTGCTGAGTGATGCTGTGGTGGTGCTGAGTGATGCTGTGGTGGTGCTGAGTGATGCTGTTGTGGTGATGCTGTGGTGGCGCTGAGTGATGCTGTGGTGGCGCTGAGTGATGCTGTGGTGGCGCTGAGTGATGCTGTGGTGGCGCTGAGTGATGCTGTGGTGGCGCTGAGTGATGCTGTGGTGGCGCTGAGTGATGCTGTGGTGGCGCTGAGTGATGCTGTGGTGGCGCTGAGTGATGCTGTGGTGGCGCTGAGTGATGCTGTGGTGGCGCTGAGTGATGCTGTGGTGGCGCTGAGTGATGCTGTGGTGGCCCTGAGTGATGCTGTTGCGGCGCTGAGTGATGCTGTGGCTGCGCTGAGTGATGCTGTGGCGGCGCTGAGTGATGCTGTGGCGGCGCTGAGTGATGCTGTGGCGGCGCTGAGTGATGCTGTGGCGGCGCTGAGCGATGCTGTGGTGATGCTGAGCGATGCTGTGGCGGCGCTGAGTGATGCTGTGGTGGCGCTGAGCGATGCTGTGGTGGCGCTGAGCGATGCTGTGGTGGTGCTGAGCGATGCTGTGGTGGTGCTGAGCGATGCTGTGGTGGCGCTGAGCGATGCTGTGGTGGCGCTGAGTGATGCTGTAGTGGTGCTGAGTGATGCTGTGGTGGTGCTGAGTGATGCTGTGGTGGTGCTGAGTGATGCTGTGGTGGTGCTGAGTGATATTGTTGTGGCACTGAGTGATGCTGTGGTGATGCTGTGGTAATTCTGAGTGATGCTGTGGTGGTGCTGAGTGATGCTGTGTTGGTGCTGAGTGATGCTGTGGTGGCGCTGAGTGATGCTGTGGTGGCGCTGAGTGATGCTGTGGTGGCGCTGAGTGATGCTGTGGTGGCGCTGAGTGATGCTGTGGTGGCGCTGAGTGATGCTGTGGTGGCGCTGAGTGATGCTGTGGTGGCGCTGAGTGATGCTGTGGTGGCGCTGAGTGATGCTGTGGTGGCGCTGAGTGATGCTGTGGTGGCCCTGAGTGATGCTGTGGTGGCGCTGAGTGATGCTGTGGCGGCGCTGAGTGATGCTGTGGCGGCGCTGAGTGATGCTGTGGCGGCGCTGAGTGATGCTGTTGCGGCGCCGAGCGATGCTGTTGCGACGCTGAGCGATGCTGTGGTGATGCTGAGTGATGCTGTGGCGGCGCTGAGCGATGCTGTGGTGGTGCTGAGCGATGCTGTGGTGGTGCTGAGCGATGCTGTGGTGGTGCTGAGCGATGCTGTGGTGGTGCTGAGTGATGCTGTGGTGGTGCTGAGTGATGCTGTGGTGGTGCTGAGTGATGCTGTGCTGGTGCTGAGTGATGCTGTGCTGGTGCTGAGTGATGCTGTGGTGGTGCTGAGTGATGCTGTGGTGGTGCTGAGTGATATTGTTGTGGCACTGAGTGATGCTGTGGTGATGCTGTGGTAATTCTGAGTGATGCTGTGGTGGTGCTGAGTGATGCTGTGGTGGTGCTGAGTGATGCTGTGGTGGCGCTGAGTGATGCTGTGGTGGCGCTGAGTGATGCTGTGGTGGCGCTGAGTGATGCTGTGGTGGCGCTGAGTGATGCTGTGGTGGCGCTGAGTGATGCTGTGGTGGCGCTGAGTGATGCTGTGGTGGCGCTGAGTGATGCTGTGGTGGCGCTGAGTGATGCTGTGGTGGCGCTGAGTGATGCTGTGGTGGCGCTGAGTGATGCTGTGGTGGCCCTGAGTGATGCTGTGGTGGCGCTGAGTGATGCTGTGGCGACGCCGAGCGATGCTGTTGCGACGCTGAGCGATGCTGTGGTGGTGCTGAGCGATGCTGTGGTGGTGCTGAGACCACGATCCAGGAACTGAAGTGCGCCCCAATATCCAGGGAGCTCTTTTCAGCTGTGGAATGACTGGGGTTAGTGCTGGGTGTCCTGACTCCTGCGCCATTGTTTCCTCTGGCACCATCTTCTTAGCTGGGGCGCGCCGCAGTGCGCATGCGGGTACAACCTTATTTGCCCAGTCATTGTAGATGGAGTCTACGAGAGGGCAAATCCAGACACTCTGGTGCCTAGCGTGAGGAGCGCTGCCCTTGGATTTCACCCTAGAGATGACCTCTAGAGGCCCCAGGCCAGGGTGGAGGCTCGGCAGGGAAACTGTGCATGCCACATTGTAAATTACAAACTTAGTACATGAGGAGGCGGGGATACCTCTGCTTGCGTGAGGATTCCAGGTGCTCACAGTCGTGCGCAAAAGAAGTACAAAATGCGTTATACTAACACGAAATGTGAGGTACTCGGCAGGGCTGTCTAGTTATTAATTTATTTGTATTTCTAGCCGTTATTCCGGGCATCTTTATTGGCACCGGATGGTACATCTTCAGCATGTTAAGTATCTTATCCCCCAGGAACAGGTTTTAATTCACTAACAATAATTAAACTGGCAATAAAAGATATTAATTGCTCATCTCACTTCATCTCTGACTCAATGAATGTAGTAATTCCTTCATTCGAACTCTAACTCACTCACACTCTTATTTTGTATATGCAATCAGTCTGTTACACTTCCTGGAGAGGGTGGAGGTTAAATTTGCATTGGTACCTTAACCCCTTAAATGGGAGGGGTGGATATTCAGTTCATCCGCATTACCCTAGAATGCGGAGGACCTGAATACCTCGTTCTCCACAATCTCAGAACAACCTTTTTGGTGCTTGCACCGGAAGAATTATCTTTGTAAAAAAAATAATGTTGGGTTTGTGTTTTTTTTATGCAGCTTTCCCTATTTTTGATGGGGGTGCTAATAGCCTTATTGTCCTTATCTGTACTGTAATAACGTCTGATAATTACGCTCGGACCCATGACTGCAGGAAGGGTAAATAACAGCTATTACCCACACACGTAGGCAATAACTCTTTATTAGTCAATTGCTAACTTCACGTGATAGTGTGTGTATACAGCCCTACAATTATAGAAAACTACTGGTCAAAAAGATTTAGTAGCTGTTTACCACGCTTCTATTTAATGAACTCTTAGTGATAAAGCCTTTTCTCAGTTACTTATGGCTTAAATCCATAAAGCACCGAGAGAACACTTCATGAACATGCATTGTAGCACAGTAGCTGTGATGATGTCATGCTGACTGACATTTTAGAAACATCTGAAAATTAAGGGGTTCCCAGTGAAATACCAACTGCTTCTATATGACGGTAAATCGAAGAATGAACAAACGGTATAACATGCTGTGCCCTCATGATGATAAGGTGAGCACTACAGGAGCGCAGGTGCAGTAATAGTACAATGAACTTATCTTGCCAGTTCTTAAAGTTGTAACAGAGGCAACTGAATCTCTGGAAGGTTCTTTAACCTCGGCTTTAATGCCAGTAAATGCACCATGTCTGATTGTCGGCTCCACAGTAATACTAATGACATCTTCGCCCATTCATAATTAAATGATATATATTTCATCCTCGATTTACATCTTACTTTTCCGTCATCTTCCAATAAAATAACCTCAATGCACAGCCTTACAAGTTTAAAAGAACTGGCGAAAGACAGTGGTCATATGTTTGTCACATCTTCAGTTGACCCCAGGGGCATCAGTGATTCGCTTTAGGCTTTTTTGGGATTTTCCATGCTGCTATTGCACACCATTACAGGGAAATATCAGATACTTAAAGACCAGCTCGAGTCCTTCCTAGACGGCTGTTGGTGCGCCAATTGACAAAAAACGCCTGAAAAAGGGGAGGGGGTTGGGGGTGGGGGGGCAGGAGGGGTAACGTGGTCAGAGTGACATGGATGTAAACGTTTGAAAGTTGTGATGAGGGTTATCTCTCACTGAAATGTAGATCAAACTTCCATTATCCATTGGACTACTTTGGACAAAATTAATGTTACGATGGTCACTGAAAAAATTGTAATTTTTTTATAGGATCATGTAAGTAATTAGGGTTGACCTCACCAGTCAAGGATACGTTGATATCTATGCAGCCAGGTTGATATCCTGAAAGTTGACAATTTATTTATGGAGATGCACTGCTCAGTAGATTGGAAGGAATATACTCTACTGCAATGCTAAACAATGGAAATTTACATAGAAGATGTGTGCTTCACTGCTGCAGTGACCATGCTGAAACTTCCCCAGGCCAGCGGTAGGCAGATTTCTGTTTAACAGAGGGTGAAAAAAACCGCTGTCGAAATATAGAAAAAAATGTCCGGTCCTCATTACCACTTTTGAATATGTATTGTTTACTTCTTGGATCATCCATTAGATGCAAGGTCTTCGTCTGTTAAACCTGGCCTTAGTTATTTCTGTTTGCCTTCAGTGCCAGAAAAGTTCAACAGCAGTTTCAATTAAAAGAAAGCATGTGGTAAGCTTTTTACGGGATGGAAATCAGTGGTAAGAACCACTGCCCTATAAAGCATCTGATGGCTGATATCCCTTTGGATGTCCAGTGTCTTGTGGAGCACTGCACTCCTGACCAAGTGAGCAGGTGGCATTTGTACCACACCGGAAGTGGCTCCAACACTGTCCAATCAATCTACCGGAAAGTCTGTAGAGGAATCCTACTATCCTGCACCAACCCGTGTCTTCTCCAAGGTCTTCTGTTGAAGAAAACCCTGCTCCTGCCAGCATTGGCTGCATTTCCAGGAGTAGGTCCAGGGATACCTTCTGTTTGTCCATTCACTTGTACTTATACGCAGTGGCGGCTGGTGACATTTGAAAGTGGTGAGGCGTAACATTATTGTCGTACTGCACTGCGGCGAGCGAGTGTAACGAGCGAGCTCGAACAACCTACGGGGGGTTTGGGGGTTCTCCCCCCAAGAAAATTTTGAAAAAAGAGTGGACAAACGGTGCATTTTTAAGCAAATTTGAGGAAGCAGGAAGGTTAATAAAGCAATTAGTGCTGGGCCCAAACTGCCCTCACAGGCTTATCTACAAGTTCCTCATCTCAGCACATCTTAGACACTGATAGGCTGGCGCTGGCAGTGGCCACCCAACCTTACTTGCAGATCTTACCTTGTTTGATGGTAAAGCCTAAGAGTGGATCTCCTATCTCACCAATTGATCTTTCTTGGCCTTCTGCTGCTCCTCCACTTGCCAAGGGTTGTGCATCTGTCATTGCACTGGGTTAAATCAGATGCACAACAGATTGTGACAGGGACAAAAGCTGGGGATGGACTATGGATGAGGGTGGGAATGGGCTGAGGGAGGACTGGGGATGGCTAGAGAGAAGGGTTGGGGTGGGCTACAGAAAAGGACTGAAGATAGACTATGCAGGACTGAGGATGAGGCTAGGGAGAAGGGTGAGGAAAGGGACGGGAGAAGGCCTAAGGATGGCCTAGAGAGAAGGCGACTGACTATGGGCTAGAGAGAAGGACTGAGTATGACACGGACAAGAGCTGGAGATAGTACAGTAAAGGTGCTGGGGATGTGCCAGACCCTCTGCCGAGCCTACCCAGAAATGCATTTCTCAAGTCTGCGGAACTCCCGGAGGAGTCCCAAAATAGGCTCAAAGAACCCTAGGTCGGGTATCCTAGATACCACAAAAATGGCGCTGCAATGAGACTTAACAAAACTATCATTCTGTTGCGGCACGAATTAGGAAACACTGGGTGGCTTTCAATCGCCCACACGCAGGCGGGGAAGGGAGGCTATGTTTAACGTACTGTATATTTTGTGCAGATCCCAAAAGTCCTAATAAAATGGTAAACCATCTCGAGTCTTGCAATGCACACGAACTGCACCAGAAGTGCAGCTGTTATGGATAAAAGGGACACTGTTTGCAAAACATATGTGGCTCGCGCGAGAAATCAATGAAGTTGTCAAGAAACTGAAAATACAGCATATAAAGTACAAAACACAAACACAGCAAAACTATTTCCAGTCAGAAAGAGAAAGACCATTTCCTCTCAGCAGTACTAAAATTAGAGCGTATTACCTGCAAGCCTGATCGTCGCAGGGCACCGCAGATATCATCTGACTGAAACTAAAGACGGGAAAAAACTGGACAAAAATGATAATCAACAAGCCAGAAAGCTATCCTCCAACCATGTTTATTGCTGACCCTTTCGAAGAGAAACAAGAGATGCACAGAGGAACCAATATGTGGAAAATGACAACTACTACGAAAACATCTGTTTTACACTTCACTGATTGGCACACTGTGCGATGGGACGTAGAGAAAGTATAAAACACCTGTGCAGTCAGCCCAGAAGCCAGTAGGTGCTAAACAAGGACTATATCACAAAAAGTACTCCTTGGATGCGAGGATGATAACCGCGTCTTGAACGTAATAACCCTAGAAAGGTACAGGTGGGAAGTCCTAAGATGAATAGCACCACTAAGCTGTGGGGAAGGAAACAATTCCTTTTGTTTTAATTACCCTCACACACCCTAGTGGTGTCATGCTTCATCATCGGGTCACCCTGACGCCTAAAAGTCAGGGTGGGCTCGACCGCTTTTTCAGGGAGCTCTTAGAAATAATAAGACCAGGGGGACGTTAATTAAAAACACCAACAAATCCCAGTATCCCTTTAATATTGGATTTGTTAGGGTTATTAAAAAGTGTAAACAGGGGTCAGGATAGGAGTATTTATGGTCCTATGACCCTTCAGCCGACATGTTTCAGTCCTACTAGGGCCATAAAGGTCCCGGACTTTCTTCAGGGCAACAATACCACCTCCCTGGATAACGCAAGAGACAACTCCCTACGCTGCTGTTTATCTAAGGGCAGATAGCTGCTCCTTAGTATGACTTGAAGATAATTTATCTCAATAATCCTGTCATCGCTCCATCCAGACATGGGCGAGGGAACTCTTCTCCGGGCACCTCGCAGAGTAAGGGGTAGCCCTGTAGTCAAACAATCATCAAGAGTCCTACCCCGCTCTCACACCTACTTGGTGCGGGTCCCGTGGGCCTTCGGGACCCGCACCAAGTAGTGCCCGGAGAAGAGTTATCCAGGGAGGTGGTATTGTTGCCCTGAAGAAAGTCCGGGACCTTTATGGCCCTAGTAGGACTGAAACATGTCGGCTGAAGGGTCATAGGACCATAAATACTCCTATCCTGACCCCTGTTTACACTTTTTAATAACCCTAACAAATCCAATATTAAAGGGATACTGGGATTTGTTGGTGTTTTTTAATTAACGTCCCCCTGGTCTTATTATTTCTAAGAGCTCCCTGAAAAAGCGGTCGAGCCCACCCTGACTTTTAGGCGTCAGGGTGACCCGATGATGAAGCATGACACCACTAGGGTGTGTGAGGGTAATTAAAACAAAAGGAATTGTTTCCTTCCCCACTGCTTAGTGGTGCTATTCATCTTAGGACTTCCCACCTGTACCTTTCTAGGGTTATTACGTTCAAGACGCGGTTATCATCCTCGCATCCAAGGAGTACTTTTTGTGATATAGTGGTTCAAACATGGGAGGGTGTACTCCCTCATGAGATTTCTTCTCGGCCCTTTTGGCACTGAGAGAGGGCTCTTTCTCATTTCTGCCGATTGTGGGCTAAACAAGGACGACATATCCCAGAAACGAAAATAGCAGCAGTACAATGTTAACTCTGTGCTGTTCTTGTCCCTTTTTTTCAGTGCAAATTAATAATTTGATCAGAGCTTTTGTGTAACATATTGGCTCTTGCATTTTAACAGCACCCACCAGCATATGTGAGTCATCCTGTAAACCCGCTTTACTTTCTCGAGTGTTTATAGCAAAACTGAAATAAAATAAATGCCACTTAAAAACGGGCAATGAATAACAAGGTACAAATTGATTTAGAAGGTGCGAAAGATCATGCATGCCAATAATACTCGGTACAGATAAAAAATAAGGTAAATCTGACCTCAAGTAACGATGCGGATGATCGGATCTCCGATTGGTGACGGAAATGATCCAACGATTAAGGAACCAACCAAGGCTGGCTGACTGAGGTGATCCAAGGTACACGACACGAGCCATGAGCAGGAGGTATTACGGCAGTGCAGTGGCAGTGCACAAGAGGTGTGGTGTCTGTGGCGCGGTGACGGTCTGCGACGAGGTGCGTGAGCGTCACGAACGAAATGGCCAATCACTGCTGCATGGCTACACATAAGCCACAGTGATTGGCCATACGTTTTCAGCAAGTGTGCCACCCACGCGCGGCACCCAATACTAATGCTGGCTACTTATGCCTCAGACTTCACTGCGTGCGCGCGGTGTCTCCGCCAATCCAGACGCTGCATTAGCAGCGCCATGATTGGCTTGAGGAGGGATGCTCCCTGCCCATTAGGAGACCGGGGGCTGCGGCATGAAGCAACCCTCGCTCTCCTAAGGGGAAGGTGGTGCGCATGTTCGGGCTGGTCGTAAAAATGACCAGCCCAAAGCCGAACATGCGCACTATTGCTGCTTCCCTGCTGCGCTTAGTGCGCTGTAACAGTAACCTTACAACAGTCTGTCATTGTCAGTTGCTGCATGCTGCCGCAGGGCCCATCACTAGCCCCACCCCCTTCAGCGTCCGATTGCCTTAGGCGGCCCGGTGGAAAATGAAATCGTCAGTGTCACTGAGCGTGCGCGACTCAGTCAGCGCAAGTTATTATTTAATAATACATGTGATGGCGGGGATGGCGGCTGGCGGCATTAGTGGGGCAACGCCCCAATGGACGCACCGCCACCGCTTATACGACATGGTGATGGGCCTATGCTTCCAGCTACAGACAGCTGGAAAGCATCGGTATCTCTCCTGATGGCTTGCAAGTGTAAACGGTGTAAAGTGAACCTTTTTGTCCTAATTTGAGCAATGCCTTCTTAGCTGTCCACCAGCAGTGGCAGAAAAAAGCATAATGTTCTGCATGCGGCTGTCTTTCAAGGAAGCTCCAGTGTACTCCTGGTTTCAGCTGAGTAATGGCGATATATATATATATATATATATATATATATATATATATATATATATATATATATATATATCCAAACAAAACTCCTCCATTACAGAAAAGCAAGAGGCCACACAGGGGAGTTCCTTTGGGAGCCTTTAATTGGACACGCTGGCATAATGCATTTCGGCGAACATCGCCTTCCTCAGATGCCGCTGCGAACAGGATACTGATCCACCCACCCTTATAAGTGTCCTGCTGCACTTCCGTTGGTTTAAAGTGCTCCACCCCCGATCATCTGATGGCACACCCACTGTAGTCTTGTATATATATTCACTGAAAAAACCATAGGTTTCAGGCACGTTATAGTTAGAAATTAGCATTTAAAAAACCTTTGAAATTCACTGAAAAAACCATAGGTTTCAGGCACGTTATAGTTAGAAATTAGCATTTAAAAAACCTTACAAATTCACTGAAAAAACCATAGGTTTTAGGGACAGTTATAGTTAGTTGGACATTGCACTCGTACAAAACCCGTGAAATTCCCCCGTTATAGTTAGTTCAGCTAACTATAACTCGCGCCCCCGCAATGCACTGCTGATGACGTCGCATATTACCTCACTCATGACATGGTCAGTGACATCACTGATGACATCACTGATGACATCTCAAATGACATCACTGATGACATCATCCATGTGATAATTTGATGCATCTTCTCACACCCTAATATAACCTTTGATACACCCATTCCCCCGTTATAGTTAGTTCAGCTAACTATAACTCGCGCCCCCGCAATGCACTGCTGATGAAGTCGCATATTACATCACTCATGACATGGTCAGTGACATCACTGATGACATCACTGATGACATCATCCATGTGATAATTTGATGCATCTTCTCACACCCTAATATATACGAGTGCAATGTCCAACTAACTATAACTGTCCCTAAAACCTATGGTTTTTTCAGTGAATTTGTAAGGTTTTTTAAATGCTAATTTCTAACTATAACGTGCCTGAAACCTATGGTTTTTTCAGTGAATTTCAAAGGTTTTTTAAATGCTAATTTCTAACTATAACGTGCCTGAAACCTATGGTTTTTTCAGTGAATTTCAAAGGTTTTTCAAATGCTAGTTTGTAACTATGCCTACAGAAGTAGGACATGTGAAGAAAAGAAGAAAAACGCACAGAAAGAAGCAAAAGAAATGTCGAAAGAAACAGAAGTCCATAAAGACAAAGAAAAATCCAGGAAGAAGCAAGACATGTGCAGAAAGAACCAACAGAGGAGCAGAAAGAGGCCTTGTTGCAAAATCATCCTGTGCCCACATCTTTTTCAGACGGGTACTGGTGGTAACTGACTCTGACTAACCAGGCCTAGAGCCAGTGCTATGCTAAAAGACACTTAGAATACAGTGAAAACACCTACATACACTAGGGAACACTATGCGTTGGGGTACCCCTGTGATTAGCATGACCTCCTCTGTAAGGCCCTAGTACATAATAGGGCAGGGGGATTAAAACTTCCTCTTAAAACGCGCCATGGGGCACGTTTGCACACTGGTGTAGGGAGGGGGGGGCCTGAGGTTACATGTGTGCAAACACGCCCTCTGGCCGTTTTAAGTTGGGGGATAAAGTCCCCTTGAATTCTAAGGGTCCCTGGGGTCCAACTAGCCCACCAGGTACCTCCAGTAAGCGCCACAGAGCTGCGTTGCACAGAGGTGTAAAAAGGGGCGTGGCCTGGACCACCTTTCTGCAATGCAACCCTGTGGCGCGCACTGGAGGTACCTGGTGGGCTAGTTGGCCCCCAGGGTCCCTCAGGATTCAAGGGGAATTAATTCCCCAACTTAAAACGCGCCACAGGGTGTGTTTGCACACATGTCACCTGAGGCCCCGCCCCCTCCCTTCACCACTGTGCAAACGCGCCCTGTGGCGCGATTTAAGTTGGGGTATTAGGTCACCTTGAATCCTGAGGTTCCCTGGGGCCCAACTAGCCCACCAGGTACTTCCAGTAAGCGCTACAGGCCTGCGTTGCAGAGAGGAGGTCCGAGGCCACGCCCCCTTTTACACCTCTCTGCAACGCAGGTCTGTGGCGCTTAATGGAGGTAGCTGGTGGGCTAGTTGCACCCCAGGGACCCTCAGGATTCAAGGGGAGTTAATCCCCCAACTTAAAACGCGCCACAGGGCTTGTTTGCACACATGTCACCTCAGGCCCCGCCCCCTCCCTTCACCACTGTGCAAACGCGCCCCGTGGCGCGTTTTAAGTTGGGGAATTAAATCCCCTTGAATCCTGAGGGTCCCTGGGGTGCAACTAGCCCACCAGCTACCTCCATTAAGCGCCACAGAGCTGCGTTGCAGAGAGGTGTATAAAGGGGTGTGGCCTCAGAATACCTCTCTGCAACGCAGCCCCCTGGCGCATACTGGAGGTTCCTGGTGGGCTAGTTGGCCCCCAGGGACCCCCAGTATTCAAGGGGAATTTGTTCCCCATCTGCAAACGCGCCAGGGGGCGCGTTTGCAGAGTGCTGCCAAGGAGGGGGCGTGGCCTCCGGCGCGATGCCGGTGTTTATTTTTTTTTACGAAGGGGGGCTGTGTGGCCCCCCTTCTTTTTCTAATTTATTGGCCCTGGGAACCCCAGGGCCTGGCCTTCTTTTAAAAAAAAAATGTTTTGGAGGGAGGCTGCGTTGCCCACCTCCTCAAGCCACTTATGGCCCCGGAGACCCCATCCCCCAGGGCTGGCCCTTTTTAAAAAAAAATTTGGGGAAGGGGGCCGCGTGGCCCCCCTCCCGGGCCACTTGTAGCCCCGGGGACCCCATCCCCCGGGGCTGGCCCTCTCCATTGGGGACCGTGGGGGGGTCCCCAATCCCCCCACGGTCCCGCCGGCTCCCTGCGTCCTGCGGGAGCCGGCATTGCTTTCCACACGGGGAAGTGCTTAGATGCAGCTCCCCGTGTGGAAAGCAATTTGCTTTGAATTTTGGAAGAGAGAGCAGGTTTCCTGCTCTCTCTGCCAAAATCAAAGCAAGTTTACTATGGCAGGACGGGAGCCGCGAGGCTCCCGCCTCTGCAATAGCAAACAGCAGTGTCCCGGGGTGGGCACCCCGGGACACTGCAGGAGCCGGCCCTGGGGGGTGGTGGTCCCCAGGGCCATCACAGGCTCCAGGAGGGGGGCCGCGCGGCCCCCCTCCCAACATCTGCAAAGGTGGTGGTCCCCGGGGCTTGGGGGTCCGAAACAGACCCCCACATTTCAATTCTTAGTGCCCCGGGGAGGTGGCGGTCCCCGGGGCATGTGGGGGGGCTCTAGCCCCCCCACACAGGTATTTTAATTTTAAAAAAAAGAAGCCCCGGGGGGTGGCGGTCCCCGGGGCTGCGGGATGGCCAAGTGCCCTCCCGCACCATTTGTATTTCAAAGCCCCGGGGGGTGGTGGTCCCCGGGGCTTGGGGGGGCCCACACAATTTTATCATTTACCCCCGCATGCCCCCGGGACTTGGCCCACCTGGGGGCCAAATACCATCGAAGCGCGCGTTTTTTTTTCACGGCGGGATCCGCGCATCCCGCCGATTTAAAAAAAAAAAAAAAAATGCTTTTTTAGGCCTAGGGGGTCAGGGTGTTTCTACCCTGCCCCCTTGCGTTTTTTGCGTTTGTTTCTTTCATTTCTTGTGCCTCGGTTCTACCGAGGCACAAGATGGCTGCCAACACTTCCTGGTTTGGAGTGTTGACAGCCAATTAGCATGAAGCTCGTGATCGGGAGGGTGCGCGGATCCTCCGCGGCCATAGACATCGAAACTTTTATTTTTGATTTTCTCCAAAACTGCTGAACGGATTTACACCATTTTTAAAAAGGGTGCTTTCTGAACCAAGCACTACCTTTTTGCCGAATTTGGGGTAATTCCGTTCAGCAGTTTTGGCTGTAGCCTTGCATAAAGTTTCCTATGGAAATTGATTTTTTGACTCTTATTTTTTGAATTTCTCCGCAACTACTGAACGGATTTACACCATTTAAAAAAAAGGTCGCTTTCTGAACCAAGCGCTACCTTTTTGCCAAATTTGGTGTAATTCCGTTCAGCAGTTCGGGCTGTAGCCGTGTCTAAAATTTCCTATGGGAATTAACATGGAGAAAACACGTTTTGGGACCCCCCTTTTTTCTCAGCCCCCACTTGATGAATCACCCCGAAACTTTCAAGATAGGAGCGGACCGGAGCGGGCCATTAGTTTTGAAAATTTCGCGAAGATTCGTCAATCGGCGCCAAAGTTATTGGGAATAGAATGTTACGAATTTCCTATGGATAATAGGTCCTAACTATAACTATCTACTGGCGACCGCCAGTAGATAATATATATATATATATATATATATATATATATATATATATATATATCAATACAAACTTCTGTTTCTCCAGAAAGAAGCACGGACGCCTTGGAAGATTGCAGTTAAGCTTGAAACAGTCAGGACAGAAACAAGCATACTGGGACCAGTTTAGGGGTTTCACCCCTCATCAGCCAAGGTGGCTTGAATATGGTGCCGTAGCGAGCATGGAACCCATGTCTGGGCATACTTGCTGCACCACTGGATTCAAGCTAGCCATGCTGATGAGGGGTGATACACTGAAACCGGTCCCAGGATGCTTGCTTCCGGTCCAGGGAGGACCTGGCCTGGCAGTTCGGGCTGGACTGTTCTCATGGGAAGCAGGGTCAAGACTGATGTGCATTTGGCTGGGTCTAAACTGGAATGGTGTGGCGTGCAAAATAAACAATGGATTTAACCCAGATCTGTGACTGGGGGGTGAATGATTGGTTCAGCATTCCGTCCATCATCTGTTCTTTTTAGGTCGAGCCAAGCGGCAGCGCGCATGCGCTGCTCGCTCTGCGAGAATGCTGTAGTAGGGTATGCTGTGGAAGCCTCGCCCAACCGCCAACCCATATTTTTCATTGGCTTGTGTCATTGTCCTTCGTAAATGCTTGCTTCCGATTCAATATGAGGCTTGTTAGCCCCTCCTTGTTACCGCCCTGTCTCCTTTTGTGACCGCCCATAACGACTGGACCTTTTACTTGCTGTGTTACACGGTCGGCGTTATGTAGTCGGTGAGCACTATTTTCTTTCATGACTAATGTATGTACGTGCTTACGGAGGTTTGATACGTTTAAATGTATACTGGTGTTTCAAATCGGAACGGGTCAGCTAATATAAGAAAGCAAAAACAGGTTGAAATGAACTTGTTTTCTTTTCTATTTATTTATTTATTTTTTCTGCTAAAAACAGACAGATCTCATGCGGGTGACCGGCAAACCTTGTTCAGGCGAGGAAGGGAGACAAGTCTTACTCGTCAACAGTTTCGACATGCGAGGTGCTGCAGTTCCGCACTAGTGATTTCAAAAGTAAAAGTGAGAGGCCGGCTGTCGGATGTGGTACGGGTTCCTCTTTCATAACAAAGTTAGCGCACCCTTCCACTGCGCTGGCTTCAGCACTTGTGTCGCTTGGAAGCGTCACAAAAACAGGGGTTACCGTTGTCTAGAGCAATGGCCCTGCCGAATCCTAAACTGCCACTAACCTACTCGGGCCAACAGATCAGCAACTTTTGGAAAGGGCTTTCTCGTCTGGGGGCCATTCATTCCTATGCGGGTCAGAATGGAAGGAATCATGGTACTGGTTGAAGCAAAATGAATTTCTATACACAAAAGACTGCCCCCAAAAATAAATAAATCGACACTAATTAGCCCCTTAACATTTCTCTTCGGACAAGACTTTGAAATCCGTGCAAGTTAAAACTCTATTCAACACTTCCAACCAGCATACTGTTCACCATGAAGAGAGCAGGCAGGGGGATAAGAATGACAAAAATATGCACTTGCGCATTTTTACTTTTTCTTTTTACACTTACTCTTTGCTCCATGAGGAGAAAATCATGCAGGTGAGCACACATGGCCGAAAGTCACACAAAATGCTTGGGAAGGCTAACATGTTGCAACTTTGATGTTTTTCTCAGAACTGACAAAAGCCACTTTTCTGGGAACGTCCTTTTTTCTGCTAGTCTGTTCTAGATTTACTATTGCGTAAAATTCCAGTGACTTGTAAAGTTTTTCAAAGGAGTAAACACAATTGTCAGTAAATTTATGACTGCAAATTTCAGTTTTATTAAAGTTACACATGAAGCACAGAAAGGTTTATGAATTAGGCCCCCGTCTTCACTGTGAGCCCCTGTGCTGCCCTTCCTTGGTCTAAGCCTCACGCCTATCACGGTGCCTGGTTCTGAGTTGCATGGCCATTACTGTATTATGCTGGCCAGCATACCGGTCAACTCACCCACATTTGGTGGATATCGCATGATGGTGAACGCACCTTTCTGTTCTTATTTATGGCGAATAGGGGACTTGGGACTTCATCTGCATTCAGCAGCGTTTTTACTCTACTTGTGTTTTCACAGAGCGCCGCTCCTCACAGGCTGCCTGTGAGGACAGGCCATCTGTGAAAACGCTTTCCCACAACACCAAGCAGGGCCCCCTGCTGCTGCCGCCACCCTGGGCCTCCAGGATTCTGTTTTTTAGGTCTCGCCTGAGCCAGCGCATGCGCTGCTCTGGCGAGACATTTAGTGAGTGGGCTTTAAAAAGCCGACCACAGCTTTTTGGGTGGCATAGAGCGTGCGGTTACGCGCACAGTTACGAGCAGAGGTGCCATCTGGCTTTCCTCTTGCTCTCCCAAGTGCGCGCTCACGCTTCAATGCCCCTCCCCCACCACAGAGCGCGTCTCGCGGCCGCAGGTCTTGTTTAACTTTCAGCCTGCCTCATTTTTGGGTGCCGCCTGCTTACCTTATCGATCAGCTCCAATTTGGCTCTGATTAGCCGAGATTTGATGCCGCGTTTGATGAAATAAAACGATTTCAAAGAGGTGTCTCATGCTCGGCCTGTGAGCACTAATTTAAATGACTCGCAAACCCGTCCCCTCGAAACCCTGGTCCCACGTAGTGCCTAGTAGAGGCGCTTTAAACTTTACCGAAAACGACTGCGCGCCTCTTCTCTCTGGTGGGAGCAGATGTTACTAGTCCTTTCCCCACCCCTTTCTGCCCTACCTCTCTCTCGATCTCATTTCCGCTCCTGACTCCCTTCCTTTCCCTCTCCTCCCCAGACCGGTCTCCGCCACATCTTTTGCGAGGTCCTGCCGTTGCCCTGGCCTCTTTTCTTCTCTCCGATCACCATGCCGTCCTTCACTCCCTCTCTCCTCTCACTTTAACCCATAGCACGGCCTGTCCGTCCATCTTTAAGTCTTCATCTGCACAGCGCTCTCCTTTTACCTCTCGCATCTTTCCGTATTTCTGCTTCCTTTAATTCTTTTTCCCCTCTCCTCTCTTCCTATCTTTTCTCTCCCGGTCGCCCCACTTTTGCTGTATATATGTACTCTTTCTCCCTATGCCTCCTCTTTCTGTATCTGTCACCTCTTTCTCCTTTTTTGCTCGCTTGTACACCCTCCTTTCGTCCTAACTCGTTCTCCCCTCTCACCCTCTTTCCCCCTTTCTTGTCTGCTCTCTTCTGTTCCTGCCTCCCGCTCGTTTCCTATCTCCCTTACAGCATCTCACTGCTTTTCATTCTTGTCTTCTCTTCCTCCCTCTCCTCTTCCTTGCCTATTTGCTTTCTTTCTCCATGTCTGCTATCTTCTTGTCCCATTCTCTTCGCCTTCTGTTATTTCCCTCTCTTTGCTTTCTTTGTACCATCTCCTCTTCCCATGCCTCTCGTTTCTCTCCCAGACTTTCTACTCTGTTTCTCATCCCTCCAGCCTCTCTTCATCCATCTCACATCTTTTCACCCTCTCCAAGTTTTTCTCTTCTCTTCATATCTCCTTTCTTTCTCCCTCTGCACTCTCCCACCTCCTGTTGTCCTTCTTCTCTCCCCATCTATTCGTCTCACTCGTCTCTACCTCCTTCTCTGCGTTTTCTTCATCTACTTCCGAGTCTCTCTCCTTTACACCCCTCATCTCTTTTTTTCTCTCCTTTCTCTCTCTCTCCTCTCTCCTCTCATCCTGCCTCTCTCATCTCACTCTCCTCTCATCCCATCTCTCCTTCTCCTTCTGCGCCTTCTCCTTCTCCCCTCTTACCTCCCCTCTCTCCTCTGTCTCTCCTAGTCCTGCATCTCAATCTCCCTCTCGCCTCCCCTTTCCTCTCCTCTCCTCTCCTCATTTTATCTGTCATTTTTTCAATTTGCTCTCCTCTGTGTTTGTCTATCCCCCTATTTAGCCACCACTGCCCCCTCTTCTTCTACCAACCACCCACTCGTTTCCTCTACCCATAACAGACACACTCCTTTCTTCCACATTTCTTGATACTACTACTTTTATCTTCCACACTCTGCTTCACCAGCCTCACTTCTTCTTCCCTTATGCGCAAGCTCTGTCTATCTCTCCCTCTCCCCTATTACTTTCCATCCATCCACTGTCACTCCCTATATCCATTATATCTGCGACCCTTTCTTCTCCTCCTTCCCTAGAAATCTCTTAAATTCCTTAAATGTGTTACTTTTCTCTTCTCCTTTCTCTCTCTCAATAGCTCACTCTTTCTTCTCTCTCCCCTGTATATTGCTGTTTTTTTCATTTTTTTGTTACTATCACCTCTTTCCACCTCCTATCACTGTCTCACACTCGTTTTCCTCTCTCTCTTTATTTATTTATTTAATGCGATTTTATATAGCGCGAACATTACCCGAAGGTGTCAGAGCGCTTTACAAAAGAACCAGTTGCGTTACATAAGGACTTTGGATTTCATGAGTTACATAAGAGATACAAACAGAAAATGTTTTGCAAATGTACAAGGTGTAAAGTCACTCAAGGAAGAGATATAAACAGGAAAAAATTGCACATGAACAAGTTGTAAAGTCACTCAAAGAAGAGATACAAACAGATAAACTCTAAAATCACATAGGAATGGTAGTAAGTACAAAGGTCAACTACATATACTAGTGGTTAGAGTGGTCTATACCTATTCCCTCTTTAAAACAGTCTCCCTCTCCCATCACCGCCTTTTCACGTTTCTCCTTGCTTTTCCTCACAATCCCGCCATTTTCTTTTTGCATTTTCTCTCCTCCATTGCCTTTCCTTTCTAACATTTCATCCCGCATTTTCCTTCTTCCATCCCACTCACACTTTTCTTAACACATTTTCCATTCCTTCGCTTCCCAGTCACAGCCTTTCTCCCTCTCTCACTCCATCTCTTTTCTCTATCACCACTTCTGTCACATTCTTACCTCCTGTCTACCCTAGTCATTGCCACATTCCATTCCTTTTTTCCACACTCTGTATTCAACTCTCAGTTGCCCTGCTCACACATATTCGCCCCCTGGCAATGCCACCTCCACTCCCCATTCTCTAATTTTTTTTCTTAATTCGCCAGTCAGTACCCAATATTTTACTTTTGCACTTCCCTGTTTTTTAAAGTCCTCTCCTTCATTCATCCCTCACTTCCACAGCACTTCCACCCAGTATCCTACTCTTTTTCTCTTTTTATCCTTTATCCCCTCCAATTCCAGTGACCCCATAATGGCGGAGGCGTGAAAGATCCATAGTATTTTTTTTTATCACAAAAAGGCCCCGCACGGTTGAACATCAGACATTGTGACTGGGTAAAACAAGCATTGGCATAGCCAATAGGTCTCGCCTTGGGGACCTTATAAGTGTTTTGTTATCCAGCACAATATCCTTGGTGCAAACATCAACTGTTGCATGGCTAAACACTTATACGGTCCCAAAGGCGAGACCTATTGGCTATGCCAATGCTTGTTTAAATTATCAGCTGCTCTGCTGCAACCAGATTGTGCAGCAATGCCGAGAACCTCACCGCCTTCCTCGAGGGTGACCCCCTCGCCCCCGTGCAGGAGTCTTGTGTGGGGTCCTGTATAAGCTGCTGCTGCCGCTCTCCCTTCTGGCAGGTAAACCGTTTCTTCCAACTTTTACTGTCTGTAGCAGTGATTGCTTTACCGTAGCCCAGCACCTGTACAGGCGCCGGTCTGGTGTATTTTTGTAGCGCCTACTGTTGGCATTGTTAACTCTTTGAGGAAAGACGCGCGGCGAGATAAGTGTTGTGCACAGATTCACACAAGTTGGTCAAGTGGAGATACCGAGTACTGCACTTCTTTAATTCAAAATGGAGTACCAGCACTTCTCAGCAGGGTCCTCTACTTTCAAAGGGAGAGTACAGGCACTTTGCAGTACGAGGCTGGTGATGTGGGATGATGTGTACTCTCGTTTCTAAATTTCATTTTGAAGCACTGGTTTTACTCCAGGGTGTGAACGGGAGCAGAGGGGTGACATGGTGAGATAGCTCAGTTGGCTGGCATCCTTGCTGCAGGTGTTGGTGAGACATTGAGGTCACTGGTTTAAATCCACAGGGCTAGCTCGGACTTTTATCCTACATTAGTCAACACAAGGAGTGCCATTAATTTGGGTTGTAATGACACCTTATAAAATTCGCGATCCATGCTGGTTTCACACGATGGATTGACATACATATGCATGCAGTCTCCCTTCCCCTGCAAAATATCTACACAGTTTGTCTTTCCAAGTTCAAAACTGCCCTGATATGTGAATGAGCACCACTTTTATTTTGGTGCCTGGGCATAATTTCTGTCGCAGTCCGACACTTTAGCTGTGTTGCGTGTAAATGTATGCGAGGGCGGGGCCTGCCTCGGGTGCGCCGCAAGGCATCCTTAATCGCCCATTCGGACACATGCTTGGTCTTGTCCGCTCTGTTCCTTGGCTGTGGGAAACAAATGTAATCAGCACGCAATTACCTGCAGAGTTAGGCACCCGGCCCTCCCATGCAGCTGGAGCCCAGCTCTGCAGCAACAGGCACTTGGAAGGTATTTGCTTGTATTGATCAGTGACTGGGGCAAAGTGGGGCATTAATATAATAACGCATCGTTGAGGAGACTTTTATTTTTATTTTTATAGCTATTACCTTTATATCCCACTCATATCTTTCACGCAGTAGCCATATGCTAAAATGTTATTAGAATACAGGCAGAACACTGCATCATTTGGAAGTTGCCTTTCACTTTTGGACGTTGTGTGTGTTTACTGTGCATCACTGCAATAAAACATTTCTCGTTACATAAAGCAACCGCATTTGTTTTGTGTCCTTATGTAGTGTACAGATGGTACACTTTAGGGTATCCTTTATTTTCTATAAATTTGCAGTAGTTGCATCTCTTCCTCAGCTTGCTTAGCTGGCAGAATGTTGTTGCAGCATTGGCTAGGAGTTGGTTATAGTTGATCTTTTTCTTTCGGTTATACAATGAAGTGATATTCATGCGGCCTAGATTCAGGATGCTGCCTTTCTGCCAACATTTTAGGCATCCTTTTTTTTAAAGTCAGGAACATTCTGTTAAAACAGCTGTCTTAAGGTATTACTTCTCACTAAGGAGACTTAATTGTGATATTCATGTGCTGAATGCAACCATGGGCCTTCTGAATCAATATACATAATTGCAGTGTATAGTACCTAATGTTCTCTATGTGATTTGTCTTCAACTAGTAATTGCCATTGGATCATTGTGTGCTGTCTCATTCTAATGCCTGTTTAAAACAAGCATTTACAATGCAATAGGTCTTGCATTACTGAAAGTTTAAGCTATTGGCGTTGCATTATTATTAGCAATGCCAATAGCTCAAAAATTCAGTAATGCGAGACCTATTGCATTCCAAATGCTTGTTGCATTTGTTGCCCTAAGTGGGAAGGGTATGCCCAGACGTGGGTCCGTGCTCGCTACGCCACCAGATTCAAGCTACCCTGGCTGATGAGAGGTGAAACCCAGAAACCGGTCCTAGGATGTTTGTTTCTGGTCCAGGGAAGACCTGACATGGCAGTTCAGGCTGGACTGTTCCCATGGGGAGCAGGGTCAAGACTGATTTGCATATGGCTGGGTCTAAACTGGAATTGCGTGGTGTGCAAAAAAACGATGGATTTAACCCAGATCTGTAACGGGGTGAATTTTTGAGAGGTTCAGCATTTGTTCCATCATCTGTTCTTTTTGCAATACATGTTGAGGCGCTGTTGAAGACCATTTGCAAAGGTTGACTGTTCACCTTTCAATTGTTTATTGCTATACTTACGTGTTAAACATGTACTAATGAGGTGCAACTTAGGCCCAGACAGTGTTAACAAGTGTAATAAAAAAAAAGTCAAAATAATGAAGGGTTACTATCACAAAATGTCGCCACATTACACGACATAATTTGCCTTTTCTTGCTGCATAATTTAATCACCTCTGCTGCATAATTTGGTCTTCCACTAATGCATAAATTCAGTGGCCTTTGTGATACTCTTTTTTTTTAACCACATCTACGCACAATGGGACTGATCATAATTGTTTTCAATAAAGGACTACGATGGGTTATACAATGTGGGATGACGCACACACAGTGGTATTAATGGTAATTATCTAGACTTACCTCAGAACCAAATAACCCAATTAAAGAACCTTCGGATCATTCTCAACTGCAAACTCAACATCACAGCCCAAGCCATAATTGCTTTATGCTTCCACATACTGAAGATGCTGAGGAAGATTTTCAAATGGCTCCCAGTCAACACGTGGAAAATCATCACCCACACTCTTTCCACCAGCATCCAAGACTATAAGTACACCCTCTACGTAGCGATAAACAAGCATCTCATCGGGAGATGGCAGAACATCCAGAACTCATCAGCCAGAATCACTCCCAACCTCCCACGACACCCAAACATCTCACCTCACCTCAAGTACCTACACTGGCTATCCATAGCCAAATGAGCACATTTCAAAATCCTCACCTAAACTTTCAAGGCACTCTGGCACAGCATACCTCAACAATACCAAATTTGCTTTCACAAACCTTCCAGACATCTCAACTCAGCAAGACTCCTATTTGCACACTTCCCCCGCATATGGAAAACCAGATCTGGTGGTTAAGCCTTCTCCTACATTGCCCCTAAAGCATGAAATGAGATGCCGTTAAACATCCCAGCCGCCTCCTCACTTCTTGAATTCCACAAGAAGTTGAAGACCTGGCTTTTTGAATAACCGCATTAGGCCCTAGGCTTGGCTAATCTCACACCTGCTCAGCACCAGGATACCCTACTGGGTTAGCGTGCACTTTACAAATCAACATAGCATGACATGACCTGGTAGAAGCAAATGCACTTAATGGAGCATTCAGTTCAGAGTGGTACAAAACCCAACCATGCTGGAGTATTCTGTGAGTCTGAATGATTGCTTTTGTTTCCCATATTTTGTGCCTGTTTGCCTCTGCTCCACACATCCATAATACAGTGTGAGCTAAGAGGCAAAATGATTCCCTCTTTTGCATGGGACGTGACCCCATGCCAAAGAGGGAATGTGCTCTGAACATTGCGCTGGCTATACATGCGTGCCAGCGCTAGCCCTATTACAGAAGGGGCTGCACAAGCATCTGCTGCCCCTTCTGTAACCAGGCGTTCTGTGTACTACGGCCCCAGAAAGTTACTTGTTTGACTGCTAACACTTGTCAGGTATGAAAACTGCTCTTAGTTGTCAACAGTACAGCTTTCTTTTTTTTCCAAATGTGTTTAATATCAATGAAAGTATGCCGCAAAAGAATGACATGAAAATAAACAGTCACAACGTTCACAGTATGCAAAAAAATAGGTGTTGGGCAAATTGTAAGGAGTAAGTAGCCAGTCTTTCTAGTAAGAAATGTCAAGCCTTAGGTGTGGTAACAGGAATTTCTTTAACCTTGAACTACTATCGCAATCTATTTGGAATCCAGGCAGTATTTAATTTGTAAAATAATAAGTGCCAGGGCCCTGACCATGCTACAGCTTGCACCACCCATCGCCCCTGTCATCACTGCCAAAACAACTACTAACCATCTCTCCCGCCTGCAAGTGCCACAGTTCAGATTATTCCAGGTCCCCAAAGCTAAAGGAATGGCTGGGGAGGCAGGTATTAGGAATTTTGTATGTATATTGTATTCATAAACAACGTTGTTCTGCTCATCTTGAAATTAGAGGAGCAGCGCCACCTTGTGGCAGAGTGTCGTAAGTGTGGTGTTGACAATTAAGTGCCGGTGATAAGTACCGGAAACCAATTAAGCGCCAGTGCTGAGCACCGGAAACCACTTGCTCAAATTAAGCACTGAATCCATGTGCTTGTGTTGAAGCCTGGCCTGCTGGATATTATAAGTGTTGTGGCTGTGAGTATAGACATCCGCTCTTACTCTCAAATAACTTTCTAGATGCTTGTTTGGATGAAGATATGATGTAAATCTTGGGCTTGTAGGCTCCTTCCAGAATTGATAAAAATTTAGCCCACATTAGCCCATCTGAAAGTACGCTTGGCCCATCCAGATGAAGATTCCTGGAACCGGGCATGCCTATGAACCACATGAGCCTACTGCGATAAACAATTAGTATGGTTCCCATAAAGAAAAACTGAGCACTCTAAAAAAAAAGATAAGACAATACAGTAAGGTGTGCCACAGCAAGTGCAATATGTTATTAAGGATTTCCAAAGAGCACTGAACCTCTTTAACATTGTCCTAATTGAAAAATACACTCTCAGGACACAGAATATGGAGAAAAAAACGTAAAGGTGCGATTTATTCATGCTGTAGCCAAAGATCTGAAAAGAGCTCCCCCATAACATCATAAGAAAACAGAAACCCTTCAGGAATCAATACTGCTTGTGTTGTGCCCTACAGACATGCAGCAAGCTCTCTTGAACATGAGAAGAAAGCAGAAATGCTTTGGCATGCCAGTCATTCTCACACGGTGCCCCACAGACATGAGACAAAGTCTCCCGGGACCTGAGAACAAGAGGAAGCCTTTAGGAAAATAATCGTTCTCATATTATGCCATATAGACTCGGAAGAAGCTTTCACCGATCAAGAGAATGAAGTAGTCATCTTAAGATGTCAATCATTCTTAAACCATGCCTCACGGGCATAGAACAAGCCCTGACCCCACCCCGAACACGAGAAAAAAACACCTTAAGATGTCAATCACTCTTACACCATGTCTCATTGAACAATATCAAGCTTCCCCTGAACATTAGCAGAACACAGAATTACTCTCTACTGAGGAAGATCACAACCACATTTCATGTAATAAATTCAACACAAATAAGGGGCCTGCATGTGTAGACACAGTGATGAGGAAAAAAAGCAAATAGATATATTTATGCTTACCATTATATAAATACTCTATAAGAAAAATTTTGTTTACATTTTGGAATGAAAGCACACTAAAGGTTCTCACCTCAGTGCAGTGTCTGTGTTATTTGTTCCTTTGAGAGATCAGCTTTGGAGGTCAAGGTTGTTTCATATGATGAAGGAAGCCATTACATACCAAAAAGAATGACGTTTGTCGTCACAAATCTGAGTGAGAACTAGCGCATCTCACAGATCTTTTGGGTCACCTGATAACCAAATTAATTCAGTCAAGTAACCAGAATGCTCTTCTAGTTCTGTGCCTTACTCAGAGGTGGACATTTGCACAGGCAAATGAAAGCACTTCAGTTACATCTCTGAAAGGCTGCCAGAGATGGGGCACAGATGGTCTCATGTTACATGTAGCTGTCAAATGACTTACCAGGCTTTCAAAAGCGCGGGTGACACAAAATCTCCCATGTTCCCTCCTGATCAGTTCACCTCTGTGCCTAGTGTCTAACAAGACCTGTTCACAGGAGAGCCACGTGTAGTACATGTGATGGACACAATCATTTATGCGCTTTGTGTTAGGAAGTTTTTGTCTAGGACCAAACTCTTCAAATCTACAGAGAGATACTTTTGATTTAGACCGTGGTGTCCTAAACACTTTAACAATGTCTGAGAGTGACAATGTCTTGGAGGTGTGAGGTACTAGAGATGCATTTCTAGTGCCGAACATTATTTGGAAGTTCCCTGGGGTACCAATAACTACCTCTCTGTTGCTGTGTGCTAATCTTGTGCTCCACTTCGCAATCTGTGTTCTAGCTGAGGACTGTTCTCAAAGAAACTGTGCCTCTGGCTTTCGCTTGTTGTAGCAGTCAGGTGTTGTGCATGTCACCAGACTATTGAAATGCTGCCACCTAGCATTATAAATATTCCATTCCAATCAACTTTATTTCGGTCACAAAGACCATAAAAGCACATATAAAAAAACACAATAAAATATATACAATTTCTTCATATTTAGTGCACAACCGAGGAAATGTTTCCGCATTACAATGTAGCCAGCTTGCTTCCAGAGGACCCCAATACCCGTGGTATAATGAAACATAAGGTTATCTAAGGGCAAGTCCTTATGTGATTCTACAATGCTTTGCAGTCATCTTATGAAAAGAACAATCTTCAAGCTTCGTTACAGTGCAAATATTTGTAATAAATACTTAAAACCAATAAAATGACTGGAAATGAAAGTGGAAAAGATGGACTAATACATTACTAAAGCGTCGCTAAGATAAAAAAAGTCCTCCGCACGTGCCACATAGAATTAAGAAAACGGGAAACGGCGAAAACAATTGGTGCGTGGGACTCGTATTTTAGAACTCTATATGCCTCAACACATTGCACAAAGCCCAAATTCTTACAGAGTTGGATGAGCCAACGCCGGCGAGATAACGCATATGCAGGGCAAAAGAAAAGGATGTGTAGCTCAGTTTCTTCCTTATAATTGCAGGCGGGGCATTCACCAGTATGAGTATTGGACCATTTGCTTGTGTTGGCATGGAGAGGCAAAGTCCCTAATCTAAGCTGCATATACAATTTCCTAGCCAAGGTTGGTTGGATGTTGTCCAGGAAAAGTTCCAGTTTGTATTCATCTTTTATCAATAAAAACTCTGCTGTTAATCGGCCACAAAGTGGATTTTCCTGGACAACGGAGAGCCTGTAAGATCTATAGGCTCTTACCAATTCCATCCTTGGGATTAGGGGACATGACTCCTCAGGTGATCTCCATAGGTCCACTTTCCCCAGCTGTATACAGAGATCCCTAATATAGTTAAACCAGGGTATTTTAGTGGTACCAGGGATTCTCAAGAGCTCTTTGAGCTCAAAACGGTAAGTGGCCAATTCTGGGGTCACCCAGAGGCGGCGCCAAAAAGTCAGAGGTCTAAGGGCCAACTCTTCATTGATGGGCCTAATACCCAAGTCCAAACGCAAAGGAGTAAGAGGTGTGCTGAGGGGAAGACCTAATAGCTGCCTCATGAAGTTATTCTCCACTTTGTTCAGACCAGTGCTAGAGCGATGCCCCCACAATTCTGCCCCATACAGTGTAGCACCCCGCACTTGAGTTTTGTAAATTTCAACTATTGGCCCCACTGGTTTGAAAGGTGAGGATCTATATTGTTTCATAAGCCCTCCCACTGTCTGTGCTAGCTTAAGGCTGGCCTTAGCCATCTGTGGTCCCCAATCTAGATGCTCGGTCAGAGTGACGCCTAGATAATCGAACACCGTCACTCTGTCAAGGGGGATTTGGGCGAGATGTATTAACAGGATTAAACACCATGTACTTGGTCTTGGATGTGTTTATCTCCAGCCCCCGAGTCTTACAAAAGGTGTCAAAGCATTCTAGAATGCGCTGTATTCCCATTGGTGTCTTTGAAAGTAGGAGGGTGTCATCAGCGAACATCAGCGCTGGGACCTTGCCCGATGCTAGCCTAGGGGCATCATTATCCTTAACTTTTCTAAGTTGCTCAATAAGACCATTAACAAATAGGCAGAATAGGGTAGGTGCTAGCATGCAACCCTGGCGTACCCCTTTGTTAACAGGAAAGCGGGGAGTAAGTTCGCCGTGTTTCCCAAATCTCACTTGCGCGAAGTTTTCTGCATGGAGCCTCACTAGAATTTTAAGGAGATAAGATGGAATCCCCAAGTCTGAGTACATCCCAGAGTTTCTCTCTGGGTACAAGATCAAAAGCCGACTTCAGGTCTACGAATATTAAATAGAGGCTGCCACCCTCTATTACCACCGTTTTCCAGAAAAGAAGTTGGAGTCTGAATATCTGGTCAATGGTTGAGGTGTTTTTCCTGAAGCCCGCTTGGTAGGGCTCAGTATCTTCTCTTCTTCCATCCATACCTGGAGGCGATCAAGAAGAACCTGCGCAAAGAGTTTTTGGGATACATCGATCAAACTGATCGGCCTATAGTTGGTGGGAAGAAGGGGGCAACCTTTTTTGTAAATTGGGACAATTTCTGCCCCGCGCCAAGTATCGGGGGAGTTCCATGCCATTCATGATGGCGTTAAATAGGGTCCACAAATATGGTCCCCAGATTGTTGGTTCCTCCCGAAATAAGTCCCCGGGTAATTTATCTAAGCCTGGAGCTTTGTTGCTATGGAGCTTGTTTATAGCATTCTCCACTTCAGATAAGGTAATCTCCTCCGCCACCCCCTGGCATGACTCGGTGGTTGCTTTTCGAGGTACAGGAGCTTCAGTTATATTTTCATGACTGGTGTAAAGGGTGAGAAAATATTTCTCCCACACTTCAGAGGCAATATTTGGCTCAATTGCTGGCTTCTCTTGGGTGTCTCCCGAGCTCACAATGGCCCAAAAGGACTTCATGTCCTTGTTCGATAGTGCGAGTTTGAGATTGTCCCATCTATCGAGTTCCCAATTTTTCCTCTCCTGCTGAGTGGTCTCTTTGTACAGTGCCTGGGTTAATTTGATGCGTGGCTTGTCCTTTGCCTTCACAGCGTCCAATAAGGCCTGCTTGGCTTTACGGCATTTAGAATTGAACCAGGTACATTTGAGCTGGGTATTTGGCCTGCAGCGTACTGTTGGGAAGAATAAGTCTGCCAGTTTTGATGATAGCTCTTGATGAATTATGGCAACTTTCCCAGCATCCAACGCTGGACCCTCTACAGATATTACCTCCCACATTTTTACCAGAGATGGAATTATTATTTGGTAAACTGTTGCCAGCTTATGGGGTGACTGTTGGAATTTCTCCCACCTAACTTTCCTTCTATTGTTTGTTAAACTTAACACACTATTCACAGATATAGAAGTGGATTGGGAGTTGGAGGGACCCAAATTCAATGACTTCAGAACCAAAATCAGGGCATTATGGTCACTATCCTGCCTTGTGATGACATAGAAATCACTAACCTTTTGCCATAATCTGGTTTCCACCAGAATATAGTCCAGCAGAGAAGCTTGGCCTACTCTGTTAAACGTTAACTGCCCTGCTGTGTCCGATTTTGTTCGGCCATTGCATGCTCTTAACGAGTGTACTAGCGTAAGTGAGTAGAGCTGCAATGCCAGTGGGGACCAGGCTTTAATAGGTTGGATTTGTGGGTCTGGAATTAGCCATTGTAGATCTTCACTTGGGGAGGTATTACTTGAGTCAGTAAGGGGTTCGAATTGGCAATTAAAATCACCCCCAACGATCAACCGTGTGACTGGTTCAATAGTAGGTATAAAAAGACCCAGTTGGTCTATGGGGGCAGATTCTTGACCAGTGGGAACAGGTCGAGAGTAGACATTAATAAGGGCAATTTTTATCTTGGACGGGAAGGTAAGCAAGACACACTGTATGTCACTCGAGGGGGTTGGGAGTTGATCGGCTCTGCTGCCTAAGTGTGATCTCACCCAGATCGACAGGCCCTCTGAGGGTCTGCCTCTACCTCTTGAAGTGGCTAAGGTATTGAAAGTTGCATAGTCCAACCTCTGGAAATCTTCCATAGCCCAGGTTTCCTGGAACATACAGATATCCTGCTTGTCCATGAAGAGCCCCCAGTCTGGGCAAGGTAGTTTATTTTTAAATCCTGCCAAATTCCAGGATAGAATCCTCAAGCTATTTCCTTGCCCTATGTTGCCCGTGAGTGCCTTAGGAACGCTAATACTATGATTTTCAAAAACCCTTGCTATAATCGAGTGGTGACTATCTAGTGGCCCTGTAGATTGCCCATCTCTGGATAATTTATCCACCGGGGCAAGTAGTGGGGTAACAGAAGGCCCAATGGTTTGAAACCTACTACCTTCTGGATCGACCATCTGTGTTATATCTATAGTGTTAGCTAATGTAGCTGACCTTGACCCACTGCTCTTTTCCCATCTAGAATCGTGCCCCTGCGATCCAGAAATCCTATCCCTCGTTAGACCCTCCTCTTGTCAATCTACCTCCTCCAGGATTCCATACCTGTTGTTGACTGGGATGTTAAATAGTAAGGGCTTGGGGGGAACATTCCATCCACCCTCCCTTTGCGATCTTGCTTGCCATCTCAGGATAGTGGAGGGGATGTAACCACTTGATGGCATTTGGTGCTGGATGTAGAAGAACTCCAGAGGGTAGAGTCTGATTCCGGTCGGTGTATCCTGGGGGTAAGTAGTCTGGTTTAGTAGGTTAGTCACAGTATTGGGATATTTGAAATTAATGACTACGCAGTGCCCTTGAACTTGTTTTTGTCGGTTTCCCACCCAACCTACCCTACGAACCATCAGAATTTCCCCCACCCTTCCATAATCAAACTGTCTGTGCTTTGCTAGCCAGAAGAGACATTTATTTCTAAGGTCAAGTTGTGTTTCCCTCTTATTAGATGTAGTTACAGGGATTCCTGCCAATATGACTACATACGGGGAACAGGCAGGGGGTAGATTTATAGTCAGCAAATTGGCTGTTTCGGGCATAGCATTGGTCCCATCTGTCGGTGCCAGCCTGCTCAGGTTCCCACTTGGCCCAGGTAGAGAGAGGGTGATTTTGTCCCTATCCCTTATAGGGGGAGGTAGAGTCTGAGTCCCAGTAACAGAATTAGGACTTGTGCTTGCCTGTTGGTGATTGGCGCTCAAGTCCCTTGTCTCTTGAGTTGTGGTGGGACCGGCATGAGCTTGCCCACCCAACCCGTCCAGAGATGTTAGGACAAGAGTGTCCGCCTGGCAGCCCATGTCTATCCCTTTTCCTATTCGGCGGGAGGGATTTAAGTTGGAATTAAGTGATATATTCTCCCCAACTGCTATCAGTTTATCTAAATGGTTGAGTAAGGGAGCCAATTCCTCTCTTACAATCACTCTTAGATGATTCTTCAATTCAGTCATCAGGTCTGATGCCCAAAGAGGGGAATTCAAGCCTGCTCTGGGGGATAGAAGGCTATGTTGGTTTTGTTCCTGCCCTTCCCCCTCCTCAATGGTGACTGCAACATCCTCACAGAGTTTCTTTCTTTTTGGTCCTGCCTCAGACGTTTGCTTTCGTTTCCCATTCTTTGGAATACTAGTAGTATTCCTAGCTCTTCGGGCGGTTTTCCTGGTTGGGACATCTCGGGGAGGTGGTGGTGGTGAGTCTACTGGAGGAGTTTGAGAAGGGATTAGCAGGGCAGGTGGATCGGGCATTGGAATACATAGGTCAGGTGTAAGTGACAATCGCCTTTCTGTCAGCTCGATTTCTGTATTAACCACCCTTATGGCTCTCTGCAGCATTTTATCAATCGAGGTTGGAGGGAATGTTGGTACAATGGTGGTTTTTGATTTGGGGAGACATGCACGTTTCGCCATTTTACAATCTAATACAACTTCAGCACCTAACCCACAAATTAGCAGCACCCTTACGCAATTCTACAGCAAGTACTCTCAACTTCAGATAATACCATAACAAAGAAAATGATGCTACCACCACCCAAGCTAAAAGCTTAGTTTTAAACAGCCATCACACATTTAAGTGTTCAAGTCTTTCCAAGAGCGTCCAACTTCTGCGAGAATGCCAGTTTAGGGGGAACCAGGCAAGAGTGGTATCTCAGGAAACTCAAGGATGTGGTGTCACAGTCAAATAAGACCCCAATCGTGTTGGCAAATGAGCTGGCAGACCCCTCTGGCTAGGTTTTTTTTCCTTCCCCCAGTAAAGTTCAGAAAGCTCAACACCAAGTCTAGGGGTACAAATGTATCCTGGTGGTAGATGGAGAACTTGGCCAATACGATATACAGAATAAAATCGGATGGTCTTACCCACTTAGACAGATGTTACAAGGTGGGCCAAAGAGTTATGGCCCTGCCCTGCCTCTTCCTGTCGCTGACGGGCGCAGGACGAGCCCGCATTATAAATATGTTTACAGATTATAAAATTATGCTATTTCTCATACGTACATTCTTTTGTGATGTCCTCGAAGTAGGGGAGTCTGACAGCATGCCATGCCATGCCACTTTACACATCCCTTTAATTTTGGTTATTTGACGCATGTAGTACATGTGAATAGTCATGTGAGGGGCACTCTTCCACTAAATATGTCGCCAGCATTTTCAGTTTTGGGCTGCACCACTTATAAAATTGCAAACAAACAAATGGCTCCTCTTTCTACTCCTGGCCACTATGGTATAGGGTGCAGCAAATCTGCCTTATTCTTCACTGACAAAATAAACAAAATTACACCGCAACTTGGTGTTTCTGTTAACATCTCCTTAATCAAGTTGGAAATATAATATCCCTAAAAAATGCTAACTTTCATCTCTCAAATATTGAGAATTACTGCCCCATTGCTGGTTTCCCATTCTTGCCAAAGTTATCAAAAAATGTCTCCTCAATTGAATAACCCCATTCACTAAAATTACGTTCGGGCGTATTCCAGAATGGCTACAGGGCATGTTACAGTATGGTTCTTTAAACATTCTTGCTGCTAGATGAATCATCTGCACTTGGATAAAGGCCACCTCTGCCATCTCATCCTTCTGGATTCAGCCACTGATCAGTATCGTAGACAGCCAAATTCTCCTTGACACTCTGAAACATACAATGAGCCCAGAGGAAATTCCTAAAATGGTTTCACTCTTATCTTTCAGAATGCTTTCAATTAGTCAAAACTAGTTTCTCATTTTCAGTATCGCTCTCCAGTCTTGTGTGGTGTTCCTCGGGCTCTACCCTACTACCTATTCTGTTCAATCAATGTTGAACATCTACATGAATTTCTTAAGAATGTGAGCATCTTGATTCACCAAAGCACAGCTAACACACAGGTCTACCTCCAACAGGACTTCCTTCAATCCACCTTCCACCTTTAAAATAAAATCTTCATTGCAGAGCATTACTAAAAGAATGGAACATAACTTTGACAATGCAATGCTTTGAAGAGTGACTTTCTTCTCCATACCCCTAACCTGACCCGGCAGATAATCTACTCTGGCTCCTGAAAATTTGCAGCTATCACTCCCAAACTTTCTCCCTCTCTTAAAACTTTTCACTTCCTTCTTGACTCTCAACTTAACTTCCAAGGATACATTCAAATTGTAGCTAAATATACATCATTCCCTCTCCATCTTTATAAAGTGAAGAAGTTCAAATACCCTCTCATTCTGGATTTAAAGTTAGAAGTTGAGGCTAAAATAATCTCTCATCTTTGCAATAGTTCTGCTCTCCTCACTGCTCTCCCAAAAATCAGACTTGGCCCACTCAGAGCTGTCCTCCATGCATCTCCAAGATTTCTCACAAACACCAAGAGTAGGGCCACATCTCCTCTGCCCTTGTCTTCCTTGAATGGATCCAGATTGAGGCACGCTGCTGTATAAGAACTGCCTGCCTAACGTACACAGCGCTGAGCCGCCAACCTTCAAAGTACCTCTCCCAGAAGATATCCATTTTGGTTTCTTTCTTCCTTTGCTGGGAAAAACAATGTCTTTCTTCACTCAACATTTTCAGTCCTTTTCCAGCAACACCTCCAAATTCTGGACGGCTCTCATTTCACATCAAGAACACAGCTTCTTTACATAGTTTAAAAATGTTTCTTATGTGCATACTCCTTTTGAAACATCGGCACATGGCAGTATACTGTCTTGGCCCAAGGTCACCATCTCAGAGCAGCCCTCTGTTTTCGGTGTTCTATCTCCCCAGTCAGCCTAGTCTCCTGATGCTATCATTCTTTCCCTTGATGATGCAACTCTGACTGGGCTATGATTCTTTTCCCGATCAACTTTTCAGCTCTTCTTGGCTCAGCCTGCTTATATAAAACAATTTGTCTGCATAATGCCATTACCAGCTCGTGCTTGTTTCTGCTGTATGTGCCGGTTTCTATTGCCAGTTACATGCATTGCTGTTCAGTGTACCTGTAATATCTCCTGCTCTGGTTTATCTGCAAACTTATGTATGATCTGTGCTGCTGTCCCCAAATGACTTTTATATAAACCTATCTTCTCTCGCACTGCATAGCTCCCTGACACCTTGCTTTCTTCCATTATCTAATTACTCTGATTTCTCTTATCTATTAGCATCCTTTGGTGACCATGGAGTGCCTTCTCCACAGGTAGTCACCCCAGCTCTGGAATCACAACCGTAATTCTCTCTTCTTCAGTAGTTCTTCCCCTTCTCCACACTCCTCTCTTACCTGTATTGCACTCTTGTGCCGAGCCTTATAAAACCAGTGTTGGTGATCTTGACTTTAAGTAAGTTGTGCTTCAGATTTTATACTCCTCTGACACTCATCATTCACCTCTAATATAAGTACATACCAGCTGGGGAAACGGCATTTACAACGTGTGCTGAGCCACGCCTACCGTTTCAATACAAGCGGAACAACGCTTGCCTGAACCACGCAGCCAGATGTCTAGATGTAGAGCGGATGGGCGGGGAGAGGAACAGGAAGCATCGGGAGAGGAAGAACCGGGACACGCTTGTTAAGTAGGGCTGGGGCCAGGTTTGTGGGCGGGGGTAGTGTTTTGGGCTGGAGGCCGAGTTTTAGGGCTCAGGGCTGGGGTCAGTTTTAGGACTCTGGTC
The DNA here is from genome assembly GCA_963921515.1 of Calotriton arnoldi. Classification (NCBI taxonomy): domain Eukaryota; kingdom Metazoa; phylum Chordata; class Amphibia; order Caudata; family Salamandridae; genus Calotriton; species Calotriton arnoldi. Next base: position 5,072,252 of record CAWUFW010000182.1, read on the forward strand.
GAGGGGGCTGGGGTGGGGGTAGTATTTTGGGCAGGGGGCTGGGTTTTAGAACTCAGGGTGGGGAGTTGGGGTATTTTTTAAGGGGTTGGGGAGGGGTGGATTGCAGGGCTGGGGTATCGGGTTCTAGGGCTCAGGGCGTGGGGGCTGGGGTGTAAACTTTACCAGGTAGGACAGTTGGGTTGATTAATGCAGTCACTTCAGATATCTGTGGGTGTAACCAAATGGTCAATAACTTGAATCCTGGTTGTTGCACCAGCGAAATAATGACGTCTATTCACACTGCTAAGTGGTCCAAGCCTGTGATAGGCAGCACTGTGAAAAAGTAAGTAATTCGTTAAAAAAAGATTATATACTATGTAAGATAGGTAGCACACAATGTAAATAGACTGTCACAAAATGTGGAAAAAGATTTTGTTTAAATATTTACAGTCCTTTCAGAAGTTATGGGTTTAGTAATATGCTGATTGTACCTAGTGTAAACCCTTTCTATTGATTTCAATTAAATGGACAAATTCTATCAATTGAAGCTCATATTGTCTCCTAAGTAGTTTTTAGATTTGCTGATTAACCAATTGCGTATATGTGCATTTCTTTCGGGTAGTAGGCACCATGGGCATTAATTAGGCTTGCTTCTTCTTTAGCTGCCTCTTCCTTCTCTCACTTCATGGAAGAGGAGTCCCTTCTTCTCCCCTTTCTACCTGCAACATCTCATCAGTCTTACCCCCACTCACTTCACTTCGATCTCTGGTGTATATGCCATCAGAGGCAGAATATGGCTAACGTTTCATGTAAAAATGCCTTCTACTGTGCTCATTACAGTGCATGCTTTTTTTTCAAGGCATATCTCACTGAGTTTGCACTATGAGACAAAAAATAAATAAACAAGGGCTTGACCTCCCTAAAGTCATGGGCGTGCAGAGGGTGGATAGTGAGACGGAGATTGACCTCCTGCCTTCATAGTTGCCGGCTCAAGACATTTCCTCGACCTGGTGTGCCACCCCCGCCCCGCTTCAGAGAATGGTACAGTCAGCCTGGCTCGTGCCACGGCTGGGTCTGCTTTCTTGGCGGATGCGCTTTGACTCGACAGCTCCTGTCACTTGTTCCCCGTGTAAAGCTCACTGTCATTTCGCCAGCTAGTAAAGCTGGCCACTTGAAGAGCGATTCTTCCATGGCGCAATTTTAATCTGCAAAAATGGCAGGACTATACGGCGGTGACTGATGTGCGTCTTTTGGTGTGTCATATGAGGACAAGAATTTTAACGGAATGAAATAACCGTTACCCCAGCCCTGTACTGACTCCACGCAGCGACAGCCGTGCCTTGGCACAGGATACGCACAGTAATCGCTAGCAGACAGCCTTCCACTGTAACCAGAACTATGACTATTTTATCGTTTCTTCGCCTCGGCCCTCGCAGTATTCACTGCACCTCCATTGTTAGACGTTATTCTTTAGATGAAAGCTATTTTCTATAGCGCTCAATACATCGAGAAGGCTACGAAGCGCTTCAATTTGTATCGGGTTTCTGGGTGCTCTTGCAGAGTGTATGGTTGGACATGGTGTTGGGTGGAGTTGGACCGGTATGGGAGGTGTGGGTGTGAGACTGAAAAAGTCCTGTAAATGTGGTATTGCATTTTAGTATTTCTACAGCTCTTTCTCCCCCCATGACTAGGCCCAAAAATGCTTTCTTGTTGGTCAAAATGCTACTCCATTTACAGTGCATGATTGCAGAAGGGTGTTAGTAGAGGCGAGGCGTCCCCTATGAGTAGTGTTTTGGTGCCCTGGGTGAGGCCTGGAGAATGTGCTCCAGGCTTCTTGTGCGTGCTTATAGCCACATAGTGCGTGCGAAGTGGAATGTGGTGGGAGTCTGAGACATAGCTTTGCAGGCAGTGTCAACAAACGACTGTGACTTGTAGATATATACTACGACAATGGAACTGGGAACCAGCCCCGGGAGGGGGGGGAGGGGCATAACATTTTGATTATCATGCATACTCGTTGCCTTGTCTCGTATTCTAGTATATTTCCTGGTGAAGACCATGCTGCATCGCTTTTTTCCACATCCTAACTGTTTCCTAATTTCTTGGTTCTGTGACGTACCATGCTACAGGGAGGCTGGTTTAGGGTGTAGAGGGACCGAAAGAGGAGCGCTAGTGCAGGCCCCATGACGTTTTGAATCCCAATACTGAGGACAACATTTGTGCATTCTGAGAAAACGAAATACTGCTGTTTGGTTACAAAAACAGTTTATTTTCTGAAAATGAATATGGCATTTGGGAACAAAGAGTGTATCATCACATAATGACTAGCTGATGTTTGAGGCAACGTGTATTCCTGAAATGACTAGATGATTTGACGAATAATCAAAAAAGATGTCCCCCGAAAAACAGGCAATCAACTTTTCCATTTTCAGACTCTTACTTAGGGGAAAAAAGCTTTTTTTAACGAACCCTTAACCACACATCTCTTTGTGAAATGTTTCATTATGGAGTCCTCGCTGATACTATCGGTATTCGTAGGAGGGCTCGACCCGACTTTTGGAGGGAGCACTTTGATGTTGCAGTAGAGCTCTATTCTGGGATCCTGGTGAGGGTTAAAATGCCAACGGGTGATACCCTAGTCCCTCAGTTTTATTCTAAGGACACCCTTTGTAGGTTAAAAATAAAGTAGGATGATATTGGAGCATCTTAGGCTCCTACATCCAGGGGTCAATATTTTTCAGCTGGTTTACAGTGGTCATCCGGCTCTCGTCAGGCCCTGAAGTGGTCGAATCTGAAGACCGCTTTCTCTCCTCCAGAATTATTAATTGCCCTCTATCATACCTGGATGTAGAAATAAAGGCATCACAACAGCAATGCTCATGAATCTGGGGTATAGAAATAGAATTAGTAGTAAAGCGCCACAGATTAGTATGAGCCATAATAATTAGTGGCGGACGGTGATTTTACCAGGGAGGGGGGCCACACACATACACCTCACTTAAACCCATGCATTCGCACACGCACACATTCCCAACACTCTTTAACAAATACACATATATACAAACACGCACCAAACAAAAAAAAACACATAATACCTTAACTGCACCTGTCCGAGAGGGAAACCTCAGAGGACCCAGGAGGGTTGGGGCTGCTGCCTTTCCTCATTGGCTGGCCTTAGGTCAGCCAATGAGGGAAGGCAGCACTCCCAAGCCTTGGAGGTCCCAGGAGGGTTAGGACTGCTGCCATCCCTCATTGGCTGACATAAGGTCAGCCAATGAGGGAAGGCAGCAGTCCCAACCTCGTCACAGAGTGAGATGGGATCAGTGTGACTGCTGACCCCACCCTACTCTATGATGAGGTGTCACTGATTGACACTCAGCCCTGGGCACTTCTGGGCTGAAAACTGAAGTGCCCAGGTCAGAGGCAATCAGTGACACTCCCCCCTCATCACGAGGGGGAGGGCCTCGAGGCACTTTTGCCAGCCTGAGGAAGTCACACCCTCAGGGCTGTGAGAATCTTCAGCCTGGTAAAGTTCAGCTCAGGCAGCCATGAGCATGCGATTTAAGTCCAGGCTGCCCGACCTGAACAAGAAGAGTATCTGTCAGGCTGACCTTTGTTCAGCCGGACTGACACTCTTCTTGCTTGGATAAAGGTGGGGGACGAGGCCCCTCAGCCCGTACGGACTGGCCACTGCTGATAGTAATAGAAAATCTTTTGATAGTTTGGTTGGTGATAAAGTGAGTCATTGTATTGGGAAAACTTTAGTATGACCGTATCCTTGGGCCTACGGCATGGGAAAGGAGGAGTATCCAGAAAGTGATCAACTGCCGTTGCACAACAGAAGGACTGACGTTATAAATCTTTATCACTATTCCATTTAAAAAGTGAGGATGCTGACTTTCTGCAGTTGGAGTTGGCTACCCACGTCCGGTTCGGAGCAGGCCACAAGGTCAACCTCTGCTGTGCGGGCCCCATGTTCTGTAATTGTGTTGGCAAAATTTTTCTCCAAATAGCGGCCAGCTAATCAGAACATTCTAGGTTCAGTGACCCAGGTATCAGATTTAAATATTTTTCATAATTTGGAATGTTATGGCAAATTAAAAAGGGAAAAAGCAGTTTTTGGACCAGGCCTATTTTTCTTACGCCTGTTAGATGGATTAGCTTGAAAGGTGTGTGCTATGTCGAACCCAAAGTGGATGCACTTCTTTATTGTACATTTTTACAGTTTAGTGCAAATTCGTTGAGTGGTGCTAAAGTTATTAAGTACACAAAAACCTCAGTTACTATTGCAACCTGTGATATATATATATATATATATATATATATATATATATATATATATTTATTACCCAGTGGCGGTCGCCACTGGATAGTTATAGTTAGGATTGTGTTTCCATAGGAAATTCATTTTTTGTGTTGCTAATGGCTTTGGTGCCGTTTGACGGATTTTCCACAAAACTTTCTAAAAAAGTGCAACTTTTTATCTAGTTTGCACTTGGACAGTTAACGGGGTGATCTGCCAAGCGGGGGTCGTGAAAAAAGGGGGATTCAAAACACATTTTCCCCCATTCATTTTTGCATAGGAACTTTAGACAGAGCTGCAGCCTAAACCGCTGAATGGATTTACACCAAATTTGGCAGAAAGCTAGATCTTAGTCCAGAAAAAATGCAAATCAGTTCAGTAGTTTTTGAGCAATTAATGCTCAAAAACATTGTATATCTAGGGACGCGGAGCCTCTGCGGATCTCAACAATGCTCAAGCTGAAAACTGATTGGCTGCCACCACCTGAACAAGGAAGAGGCTGAGTCCCGAGCCCTAAAAAAAGTACAACTACTCTGACCCCCTAGGACTGGTGGTGGGGTCCAAAATGTTTTTTTAAATGTTTTATTTTGCCGCAAATTCACATGCAGTGTGGGGTTGGCTGCATGCAGCCAACCCCCCGCCATGCTTGACTGAAGGCCTTGCTCAGTGTGGGTTTGCTGCCTTTACGGGGGTTGGGCATAGGGGTTGGCTGCATGCGGTGGGGTTGACTGCAGGCCCTGAAGCCAACCCTTCTCAGTGCACGCCCAAAGGCCATGCGTGGCAGGGGGTTGGATTTACGTATGATAATGAAACATTATTTTACGTTACAAAAACCCTAGAAATTCACTGAAAAAAACAAAGGTTAAAGTAATGTTACAGTTAATTGAAATGTTCAGTAACATCGTAATGTTTTAAACTCTAAAAACCACTAGTTATAGTTCTCAAGTAACTATAATTTGTGCCCTAAAGTAACTATAACTCGAGCCCACGCCATGCACTGCTAACTACCCCACATATTACATCACTCATGACATCTTCTATGACATCATTTATTATATCACTGCAACATTTGCAGTAAAATTATTGATAAGAAAACTATGTGTAGCGGGGGCGCGAGTTATAGTTACCTTAGGGCACGACTTATAATTAAGGCTCCCTGTTTTCCGTTTTTACCGATTTTTACAGATAAATACAGACAGAAAACATTTATTTTCTTGTCTGTATTTATTTTTAAATGTGGATAAAAACGGAAATTGGGTTGCTTTTTGAGTAATTCTAAATATTGTCTGCCATGACTGCCAGACCAATAGCTGTGTGAATTGATAGGTGAGGGGGTTAAACAAGAAAGGAATTTTAGTATAGAGGCTTTAACACCAGCAGATATGCACAAGGTTGATTCTGAAATTTGCATATTTTCATATAAGTGCATTGATTTATCTTCTGCTGGTGTTCATATCACTGAAACCTGGCAGGCATTCAAGCATGACTGCATATTTATCGGTTAAATAAACGTGGAAGTATACTAATTTCAGCTTCATTTTTCCACAAAACCCAAAATAAATACGGATGAATACAGATAAAATTAGCAAAAAATAAATATGGATAAATACAGACGGAAATGTAAAAAAAAAAAATACCATAAAACTGGGAGCCCTCACCTACTTATAATTACTTGAGATAACTATAACTAGTGAATTACAGTCAGTTTTAGAGTTTAAACAGTCACATTGTCACTGAACATTTCACCTAACTATAACATTACTTTAACCTTCATTTGTTTCAGTGGTGTGTGTGTACACGCACACACAGTGCAATATGCTATTCATTATCATTGTTGAGTGCAGAGGGGCCCTGAGTGAGGCATAGTATGTAATAGGCTTTTTCTCAGTTTAATTGTTGTGCTGTGGTAATGAACTCAAGTTTCACTTTTGTACAGTATTAATACATGGGCGAATTTGTGCTGATTAGTACAGTTTCTCTGAATAATGTATTTTTGGGCCACACTCATTTTCACTGCCATGCCCTTTGAATCATCCTGCTCTTGGATCAGTTGTAAAAACAAGTATTTAAGCAGAACCAGGAGCGCTCTTTTTGCATAGGCCCATTGCGTGAGCTATGAAGGTCCAAGAGCAGGATGGTCCAGAATATGGACCACTGTTATGGGATATATATGCCATGCCGGTGAAAATACATTTTGCCAAATAATACAGGTCCTTTGGAGTAACAGTACTGATAAACCAGATTCAGCCATTTATTGCTACAATGCAAATGTTAGATCCAATTTGATGACCAACCTACTGATTTTATGTATAGTGTGTAAATGGTCCTTACTATTAATGCTTCTATTCTTTGTCAACTCAGTTGAGAATTATTAGCATCTATCAAATTTGGAACCTATTTGGAAGCATTCAGTTAACTTACTTAGACTGCCATCCGTATTCAACCTCTGAAACAAGAGATGACATCAGAGGATAACAGGAATTGCGGAGCTCAGATATAATACAACAGCAAAGATATGAAGTAAGATATACGTTCTTGCTGATGGAATTTAACTGAAAATGCCATCTTTTATGTTGTGTCTAAGCTCCTGTAATATTTCTTAACAAGCCCTTCGTGACTTGATCTGATATAATTCCTTATTCAACGATTGAAGGGAGTTAATAGAATGTAGAACCCTCCAGATATTAAAATGGATACCAAAAGATAATAAAGAAGGGACTGGGAAGCGTTTTTGATTGCAGAATGAGACGTACGTCAAGATATCTCCAACAAAGAACATGCATAGTTTTGAAATGTGTGTATCCTTTTAAGGGGCATTTGACTTATTTTTATTGACTAAGTCTGAAGCATTGTATATTGAAATTTGTGAAACTGCATGTCTTTGCGAAAGAGAAAGACCGAGTTTCCTTTCGAAATGGTTAGCAGCTCAGACAGTGCTGGACTGGAAACCAGAATCAGCCCTGGCAAGGTGCTTAAATTAGCATCAGGGAGGCATGGTTGGGTCATGGTTGCCCATCTAGCTATGGAAAGCAGCTCCCCAGCCTGAAGCCTGTTGGGGAAATAAATGCCAGTCTGGCCACCGCCATTGGCTCGGAGTACAAGGGTGCTGTGTTTTTTTTTTTTTTTTTGTAAGGTCAGACTTGTAACATACCATAAGGAGTGTGCTTGAGATAGACCAGTTTTTCATTAGCATGAGTTATACAAACCAAGGTGGAATGCTGAATAAGAATTTAACAATTCCAACTTATTTTATACTGCTTCCTTCTGCCTGTCCACATGAATGGATGCGATTGCTCAGCCTGCTTCTGACCTCATCCTTGTCTCTACACTAAATAAGATCTAATGCTACTGGATTAAATTTAGATTTCTCAGTTCAGCAGACCAGACGGTGCTCCACTTCAGACTTAACATTATAAGCAAATTTATGAAGTAACAATTTTCTTCTGAAGTCATGTGTTTGTTTAAAGGTCTGCTGCAATCCCTCAAGCCGGAGAACCCCTGCAAGGCTGGGGCTGCGTGAGCCATTCTTCAAACTTGACTGTGAGCCTCATTGGTGTTTTTTGGCTCATCTGCACATGGGTTTTTACTTCAACAGGTCCCCCAGATTGCTTTCATCAAGTTAAACAGTGTTGCCAACTGAGAAAGATTGAAGGTTTGAATAATTCTTTCCAATTGTGCAAAGGGATCCGATTCATTTAACCAACCTCATTTTGGGACTGACCCGATCAAACCACGTTCTCCTATGCTTGCTGGGTACAGTAGCTAGCATTTTTAAGACTTTTTGGCATAAGTCACAGATGCCTAAAAAGGGCGAAAAAGCAAGTGCTATCTCTGTATTATTTAAATTAACTTCTGTCAGATAAGTGGCCCACAGGTCACTGTGCCGATATCAGTGAGGAAAAAAATCAATCAGTTTTATATGTTGAAAGTAATGTTCCTGTTTTTGATGAGAACATCTAAAGAAATATGTAGAAAAAGAGGAAAGACATACACATTTGCTAAACTCATAAATAATTGCAGTTAAAGCCATTACCAACAATATATTCTAGACCAGTGTTTACCAAACTGTGGGTGGAGAAAGTCCAAGCAATAAAGATACCTTTAAATTCTGTATAAAGATGATCACATTTGTTGCGCTTCAAAGACAGAGGTCAAATATGAGGCTAGGTCTTCTGATAAATTGCTGCTTGTTTATTATATAAGAGGACTGGTGTTTACAAACTCCTCTCACTTTGTAGTCAGAGAAAGTAAAATTAATTATGTGACAATCTTGCTGGAGTAGGGAGAGTGAAAGGAAAGGCTGTGAGATGTCATTTTTTTGTAACACACAAAATGTAAATACCTGTAAATGAATTGTACACATTCAGCAGTTAAGAAAGTAAAAATGAAGCATGTGTTTCTTGTAATTCTGAAGTGTGATGGAAACAAAGATTCTAATAGGATCAAAACAAATCAAGGCACTTTACTTCAGTGGTGCACAAATGATAAATATTCACTGAAACCAGATTTCCACACATTAACTTTAGTGTGCAAAATAGTTTTCTCAGTAAAACTGTGTGTCTGTGCAAATGTAGTGACAATTTCAATGAAAATGTGCTATCTGTAAATGACAGTGTGCTACCCCACAATGCTTTAGTTACATTAAAAAATCACCCATGTTGTGTCCATTAAAGCCAGGTGGGTCTCAAAAGGTTGTCATTCTAAAAATTGGATTGTGGGTCTACAAAGTTCAGGAAGCACTGTTGTAGAATGTTCCTGCATGTACCAGACAACGTGTGGAATTGTCAAAGCAGTACATTTGGGCTGACTAATAAGGAGATTTCCAAATCATTCATTTACTTCCAATGGAATCCTATAATGTTTAGAGGAAGAACAAGAAAAACATTAAGGGGCCGATTCCGATTCGGGCCGGAAATCTCTCCGACCGAGCCGGACTCGGAGAGATTTCCGACCGAATCGGACCCTGGCAGCCCGACCGAACGAGTACGATGCGCACGTATGCCATCGGACTCGATTCGGTCGGACTCCCATTGAAGTCAATGGGAGCCAGTCGTACGACGCGTACACGGGCTCCCATTGACTCAATGGGCACGACGCGAACAAGGGCGCCCCTACAGCGTGTTCGCGTCGATGCGGGTCAGCGCCGTACATGCACGTGTAGGGGGACCCATGGCTCCCCCTGTGTGCGACTCGCGTGCCTACGCTTCCAGGGGGTCCGACACGGACCCCCAAAGTGCGGCTCCGACAGCTCCTTGGAGCCGGTCTGCGCGAAGTCGGTCGGAGCGGTCGAGGTGCGCATCGTACTTACCCGGCCGGGGAACGTCTCCATTGCGCGGTGCGAGTCGTCCCCGTGCGTGTTGGTCGGAGCGGTCGGGTCCTGCGAACGAGTCGGTCGGAGATTTCGCGGCGCACGCATCGTACTCGCTCACCCGGACGCACGTACGATTCGGTCGGAAATAGGGCTCCGAATCGGATCCGGTAAAGCCGAATCCGATTCGGAGCCCTACCGGCCAAGATCGGAATCGGCCCCTAAATTCTTAAAAAAACAAAAAAAACTTGCTGTTTCCAACCAGTCTGATTGTCATTGCTATTAGTAAGCAGTAAACATGGTTATAGCTAAATGACAGTGGCTTCTCTTGGGTTTACTATCTTAGTTTCAATTCAGGGATGCCTCAGTGATGAACTTCTCTAAATTCCCTTTTAGAAGGCACTTTATTGACAGCCCTTGCAAGTGTGTGACTCGTGTGTCTGCTCTTCTAAAGTTATCCGGTTTTGCAATTGTGATTTGTCCAAACTTGCTTCTTGTCATCTCCTGAGTCTGTCTGCTTGGAACTACTATTACATCAGCCTGGTGACTTTTAGTGCATGTGGTACAGGTTCTAGGTGTGATCCTTTGTTCTGCTACAGCGGCACCACTCCTTTCTTTGGCTGCACAGTGGTCCTCTGTTTGCCTTTTGCATCCAGAGCCCTATTTTATTCCTCCTTGTGGGAGCAATACCAAGATGGAGGTGATGGACATCACATGGTAGTGGTCTCTACAATTAGACTGGACTGCCAGCAAGCATATAGCAATAAGCTATCAAAGGAGACATTGTAACTGGAAGGCATTCTTCAAATTAAGATCTTATGAAGATGCAAATATGGAGAAAACATTTACAAACTCAGTTTTCTGAAATGGAATACAAATAAGTACCCACATTCAATGAAAATGAAGAGTTACTTCCACTGACAAAGCAATCCTTGTCCAAGGATCTGCCAATACTCTAATCTGAAGGAAAAGTGTCAGGTCTTGAGTTGCTGTTTGGAATGATATTTTTTTTATCAATTTACTAACATGCCAAAACTATGAGTTAGATGAAGGCACATTTTTACATTCTGGAAACATTCATTTAATAGCTCAACATGGATATTTGAATTGAACATGATTCATGGAGAGATGCGATAATTCATCCCATATATGAAGGAAGGAAGCCCTCTGACTTGGGGAAATTACTGGCAAATCTCCCTGTTGGACAATCTGCTAGGAGACTTAGAGTTGTGGGTGGATGAAAACTGCATGGTCCTCCCACATCAGAAAGGATTTAGAAAAGGGCTGGGAACCACAGTAAACCTTTTGGCGCTGACATCCTTGGTGGATAAAACAATCAAGAGCAAATCCTTATTATATGCATATTTTGTGGACTTCAAAGCGGCTTCTGATTTAGTCTTGCCCCACATATGGCCGAAGCTCGCAGCAAGTAACATTGCGCCACTCCCACTGAAAAGCATCATTACCCTGTATTCAAACACCCGGCTCCAGGTAAAACTGAAGGATGGCACATCCTTGTCTCAAAAAATACATAACATCAACGGGGCTAAAACAAGGCTGTGTCCTTTCTCCTCTACTCGTTAATGTATTCTTGGCGGATCTTTCTACAGCCCTGGGTAAAGTGAATGCACACGCCCCCAATCTGGGAGATAAACCAGCATGCTACCTACTTAATGCAGATGACGTCCTCTCATTATCCAGAACCAGAGTGGGACTATTGCACTTTATTCTTATACAACCAAAATGGCCATACCATCAAACCTGAGATAACAAGGATAATGATCATTGCCAGGAAAAAAAATAAACTAGGCCAGTAGTACTTAAATGGTCTTGCAGTCAGCACCACTGTGGAATACAAGTATGTTGGTCTTGATCATGGATATTTGCAGAACCTTTCTACCCCACAAGGAGATCTTAAAGTTGAAATCTGCCACTCTGCTCACTTGATCCGCTAAAGAAGGTGATCCATGCGAAGTTTCCACCCACTGTAGCTTCTGGCTCAGAGGTCATGCACAGAAGGGCTCCCCATTGCTGGACAAACTAGTAGTGAGTGTATATATAAAAATGTTTTCCGCCTAACAAAACATGCCTCTCCTACTCAAATCCAGTTTGAATTTGGCCTGTATAGCTAAGTTCTGGAAAGACAAACTGCCTTTTTGAGAATGTTTCAAGCTACGCATAGCCGGCTCTGACACACTGGAAAACCAACTCTGGATAGTGCTATCCGACATAGCCAGACACTCTGCAGCCAGTCGGTCCAGAATCTTCAGGCAACTGCATTGTTGGCAACCCCCATCTCCTTGTCAACTTCTAAAGGATAATCATCAAAACAGCGCATCAGATATCATGGCTAGCCGATAAACAAAACTGGCTTCACGCTCGCAGGCCTGGTTGGTTCTAAGTAATTACACCAATCTAGGACCGCAACTGGTCACAAACATCTGCATGTCAGTACGTGTTAAACAACAACTTTTCTGATACAGGCTCAAAGGGCTCCCAACTCTGGATTGTATACATGCACAAAGAAGAAAAAGCATAAACAACTTATGCAGGATCTCCAAATCAAGCAAGGAAACCCTCTTAGCAAGGCTCGAGAACGAACCAGTCAATGACTTAGTTAAAACAGCACTTATTTTTTCACTTTATGCACCTGTGGGGGCTTCAACTCTTGGAAATCATGAGGCCAGTGTCCTGACATGCAGTTCTTAATCAGCCCAAGGAACCAATATCATTAACATGCCTGCTTTAATTGAATTGAGAGCTGATTTTTCTTTAAAAGGTTCTTGGCAGGAAAATACAGTCATTTGTATTGCCACCCTGACCAAAGCTGCAGTAACACCGACAGCATTTTAATCATTTCATGCACTTTGGGGATCCTCTTAGTCATTCAGTGAGGCATAGGTCCAGGTACGTGTGCACTGACTTGTATGTTTTGATACCCATGTTTTAATACATATGTTTTAACATGTCTGTTTTTATCGGATCATGTTTAGTTTTATCCCATATATTTGCACAATATGTTTATAACGATTCTCGTGGTAGTGGTAGAACGTTTTGTCACTATCCTCATTTTCGTGTAGATCTCAAGGGATTTGTAATGAGCTTTCTTGCTTTTCTGTCTTGCCTTTGAGAAAACTTGCATGAAAACAATGTTAAGTTACTTTTCAATGTCTTTTTCTTAAGGAGCTTGTAATGGTTTTTATTGACTATATAAATAAAGAATTTGAATTAATCATAATCCACCATCCAAAACACCCAGCCAAAAAACAAATCACTGACATTTTTATAGCCTTCAATTTGTCTGATAATCTTGCCTCCCTTTCTCTTCACTCTGTCAGGATACAATCTTTAATCTGTTTCTAGCCTCTGACTTATCGACTTATACCTTTTTTAACACCGATGTCCAAAGCTCTGTTTCTCTCCAGCCAGTGCTTAATTTGTAAAAGAATGAGTGCCGGTGCCATAGGTCTGCTCAGAAACCTGCAGCCAGTGCAATTAAATGTTGGGGCGCCAAATGCAAAGGTTGCATAGTCTTAAATCCACCTTAGGACTCTTTAATCCACTTCTGTGCCAGGCACTCCCTGCCCTTTTATGCCACTCTTGAAGGCTCCTGCTTTCTCCTTTTGTGGCAGTTTTTCTGTCTTTCACTTCTTCCGTCTTTCCATTTTGTGCGTTCTTCCCTCTTTTGCTCCTGGTAAATGTTCAATGCAGAAAAATAAGTGTTGCCCCAAAAATGAGTGCCAGTGGCCCCACTGGCAACCACCTGCTCAAATTATGCGCTGCCTCCAGCATGATGCAAGAACTCTTGCCTTCCAGTAAATAATCTAAAGGTCCATCTCTCTACAGAATCTCTTGTGCAGATAAACAAAGCTCATCACTGGCTCATTATTCACCTGGTGTCCAGTGTCGGAGTGGGACAAAAAAGAGGCCCTGGCACAAAAATAAACACAGCCCCCATTCGCGATCTATATAGCTAAAATAAGAGTCCAATGTTTGCAAATCAGGATGTTTTTAACTTGTGAAGACAAGCTGCATGGGTATTTTGCAAGGTATGGGAGACTACTTGCATTTGCCTTTGGCAATGCTTGTGGCAATAGCTGTGAAATCAACAGTAAAAACCGCCCCACCTGGCCAAGAACAGGCCCATAAACTGCTAAAAAATCGTCCCACACACTGAACCGTCAGAACAGCCCATTGGGCACTGCCTGATTGCCCTATAGGCCAGTCCTAGCAACTGGCTATGAAGCGCTCCAGTTCATGCATGACCTCATCATCGGACATGACCTCTGCATACTTCATCCTATTTGAAAATTAGCTTGGTAATTGCCTCAGGCCACCGATGGTCAACACTTCACACCTGGTGCCTTCATACAGTCATTACAAACCACCACACAAACCAAGCTGAAGACCTGACCCTATGTGTTTTTATTTGCTTCCTAATTTAGTCATTGATGCACTACATATCATTTGAGTATTTGGCCTCTCCTCTCCACTTCCCAATTGTTGCTCGTATCATGATCATTGCCATCGTTCATTCTGTGCACAGATCACGATGTCCTGTTATTGAAATTTATTATTCATTCTTACAGCTGAATGCGAGTAAGGCCTGTGAATAAGGATACTTAACATCTGGGTAATCTTCCCTTATACAAACATGACCATCTATTCTCGCAATTACATCTGTGTTGGAATTGCTTGTGATCTCATCTGAGACCTATGCACTCTGTGTCAGACTTTGTATCCAAGATTACCATTAGACACATCCACTTATAATGCATCAACATCACCGGTGTCCAGGACAGGGCATTGGTCTTGGAGACTTAAATGTATCTCTGATTAAAAAACAAAAACCCTCCTGTATTGCCCCAACTTCTCCCCATCAAAGAAATGGTACCATAAGTTTGAGCTGCACAATCATCATGCCCCCTTTAACTGCTTTTTCCTCCCTCCCAACCTCCTCAGCAATGGTGGCCAGTCATTCAGAAGTTCAAGCATTCTGACTACGGGTCCTCTCCATAGATCGCAGAAGTACCCTCAGCCATGCTATCGCCGGTTACTGCCACTCAAGCCAGTGGTGTAACATAGGCCCCACGGTGCGGGCGAGCTCCAGGGGGCCCACTCAGCACAGTATCCTGGCCTGAGAGCTCCTGACTGTGTCCAGAGGGGAGTTCCGTTACTCTACTGACTCAAGCCCCATGCAAGGTCCCGCTCCTGATTATGTGACTCCAGCGTTTATCAACCTCAGGTGCAACACAACCCTTTGGGCCCCAGAGTTGCAGCTAGGGTCTGTCCAGAAGCCGCTGTCCCATTCATCTTGAAGAGTTTGAAATTAGCAACATCGCACGAGAACCCTTTTCTGAAACCAATCGGTATACCAGATCCTCTGAGGTTAGTTTAAGCCCTCCTCAGAACAGACACGGCATTGGTAGTTATTAATGACGAACTTCTTCATCTTGTTTGATTTCATACCTCGTCACTCTCTCAGTACCAGTATCTACCTGCTGCTACAACCCGTGCTGCCAACCAACTTGGCTCCCCCACTAAATAGCATTAGCAGATCTATTGCCCCATGTCCTAAATGAACCCTTCACCCCTAAACCCTCAAGAATTGTAGGTCTATCAGAGCCTTCTTTATTGAAACACAGAACGGTGGATCTCTTAAAAAAAGGAACTTGGTAGGAGCATCATACGTCACCAGACCCTGGGGCCTCTTAACCAAGCCCGGTTTGTGATGCCTGCCAGGCAGTGTGGCTCGGTCATTAGACCTGTCCAAATGTGTGGTGAATTCATAAGATGCCGAATAAAATGCTATAAAGAAGGATTTTCAGCAGGCTGCAGTCGGGAGCCAGTTAAAATAGAGTCCTGAGTCCATGCCAGCTGCTCCTCCCCTGCACTGGAAACATTCTGAGTGCTGGCTTTGAGAGCGCAGGAACTGGGCAGAGCTGAAAGTAAGCATGATCCTACGGGCGCCAAGCAAGGGGTCACACTAACTGAAGTCATGTGTTGTGAAATCGTAAATTGCATTTGGGGATTGAAGAAAGATAAACTTGAAGGTCCCCAGCAGACAGCACACCCTTGCAGTTTCTTTTTAGTACTTTGGCTGTTTCTAGGTTCAGCAGTGTAGTGGTTCTCCGCTTTAGCTGGAGAAACGTGAATATGCCTTTAAGGGTGTCTAACAGTCTTGTCCATCAAAAGCTACATGTTTCTTACGTGCAGTTTTTGAGTATTTTCCTGACCCACCTGTCAACAATGCCCAGCTCTGTCTGAATCACGGATTATTTAAAGTTGAGCAATCTACTTTGAGACACTTGCTGATGAAAACGATATTAGGCTATTTCAATGCGTATTTTTATTATTTTCTCCTGCAAATCGATTCTGCCTGATGCATATCATTGGGCAATTGGAATCTGTCCTGTATTTTACTCAAAATGCCACTCTTTTAGGTTTTTTTTCAGTTTCTAAAGTTAAAAGGCCTACCGCTATGTTTTTTTGAAACGTTATGCATGGAAAGTGGGTTTTTACGGCCTTGTCTGATCTAATTCACCTGTGAATAGAGGGCGCTACCCTTCCTTAAAACTTGAAACTAAAATGCTTTAATGACTTTCATTTAAGGTAAGGTAAGACAGTCAAGTTTATTTAGACCATAGTCTATTACACCAGAGGGATAAAAACACACATATAAGGATTAAAACTTCTAAATGATTTACATGATAAAAATATATCAAATATTAAAATAGTATTTTAAAAGTTGCATGTATAAAACAAAAAAACCACAGACTAAAAATTCAATTTCACAAAGTCAATTCTTCACCCTATATTTTTTTAAACGATTAGATCTGCTAAAAACCTACCCACTGCGCAAGATACATGTAAAATTTGCATATTTTATACAAATCGTATTGCTTCTAATCTTGACTTTACTCCATACTTAATTAAAACTGGTCTTATGAATTTATGCCTAATTCCAGTAAAGTATAAGCAATCCATTAGAATGTGCACACTTGAGGGTTTCAAGTTTAGTCCATAGCCACAGTCATGATCTTTATCCATCAGACATTTCCCATCACCTAAAACTGCAAATCCCGGGTTAAACCATACCCGAAATTTCAGAAGCTCTCTCTGCCAAACTGGGATTGGCATCCCTGAAAAATATATGAAAGCTGTACAGCCGTGTCAAGAGTTTCTTAACTGCGTAAAACTCTTTGTATTGCGATAACTCCTATCTCTGGCCCTGGATTCTGTAACCCACTTTTCCTTTTACTCCATTTTTTGTGTATTGAATATGTGTATCAAGATTAAAGTATTTTAGTTTCAGTGAGAGGGCCAAATCATTAAGACGACCCCTCACTTCTCTTGCCCAACACAGCTCACTCTGGCAGACTTCCTCCATGCACAGCTATGATACTTTAAGTATCAAACACATTAGGATTCTGTGCCAGAAGCACAAGGTTAAATTTGCTGACACACTGTTCCAGGAAGTTAGACCAATTTCTACCCACATTTCTTGTACCATGGTCGATTGGGGAAGGTCTAGTCATTTATTGAGGCAATTGTCCTCCGTTTTATCTCTTGTAGTTTAGTTGTCATTCAAGGAGTCTTCGTTGTTCAGCCTTTAATGGTCATCCACTTTATTAAGTTGCTCTCCAGCACAGGAGGAGCACTGTTGCTTAAATAACTTGTTAAAGTTTCTGTTGCCTTTTGTGGTGGAAAGTGCCACCAAACAACTGTAACTCATCAAGGTCACTCACGTCTCACCTAACAAAGTGGAAATGCTCATAGAGGAGATCAAATGAAATTGAAAGGTGAGCCTCTCTTTGTGGAGCGAAACCCTAATCTAAATGCCGTGTGAGGCTACCAGGGCAGGATGATCCTGGACAATGGCCAAACAAAACATTTTTAACTGTGGTTCTTCTTTAATTGACTTTTGTGCTATTAACATGGCTTTGACTGCAAATGTACATTCCTGATGTGTTGGCTGGCACCTGTTCCAAATTGGATGCAAGTGCATACATTCTGTCTCATCTGAAGGCAAGCAGAGGGTACCTTGCCTCAGAACCAAGAAGCTGATTTTGTAGCAGAATGAGAAAGGCTGTTTAAAAGTTACAGGATGCCAAAACCTGAGAATAGTGTACAAACACACATCCTTGTTAGAAGGCATAGCAAAATAGTGGCTTCTCTGACCTGTCTGCGATGCCATAGGTTTATGAAGCAGGAACATTATTCAAGACAGCAGTGTCTGCCAGTGAGGAAGACCCTGCACCCTCAAGAAGAGTTCAAGGAAGAGAAAACTCCTTCAACTACAAAAACACCCCAATCTAAGACTTGTGTATATATTCTCTGAAAAACTCTCCCAATGTTATTTGCAAGATTGGAAGTGCTGTGCTAAAATGTAGAGCTTCACAATGCATGCCGCTATGTAAGACATTTTTTCCTAGTTTTAGACCACTTTATTCACTATTTTATTTTCCTTTTGGAAAAAGTTATAATTTGGCTCTTTGAAATGTGTTGACCTACTGTGCATGGTCTTGAGCATGTAGACAGTGTTTGAATAGACACATTGTGGGCATTAAGAACTCTTGAGGAAGGCTTTTATAGTTCTTTTGCACTTTGTGAGAAGAAAGGCTCACTGTTTGTGGTGCTACATGATACCGCAATATAGAATGTTTGTTTTTTCATAAGATATCCAAGGCAGCATTCTATGAACTGATCCTGTGGGTTTAGAAACACACCATTAGTCAAAAGGGACCATTATCTTACTTGTTCATAAGTATCCAGCTTTTTGTTCATTGATACAAACTACTTGTATTTCAAAAAGGGGCTTCCAAGTAAAACAGTGGCAGGAAGAGAACCATATTGAGTGTTGCTCTAAGAAACCAACTCAGTGGATGCCCCGGTGATACCAAATAGCTGGTTTTGTATCCCTAGGCTAGAGTCTAGGGTCATATGAATAAATCTTGTGCAAGCATGTTACTGTTAGTGGTTCATGAGGTGAGAGGTGTAGACCCATCTACACATTCCACTAGAAATATCTGGCCTTCAAACGTGTTAGAGTAGAACTTGTTTTTTAGATTGTTATTCAATTTTATTTTGAAGCAGTAAAGATACAGCAACAGACTAGTGGTGAAGACCTTGAGCATAGGCAACCTTGGTACACCTTTTCACCGCTGCAAATAAAAAGGTAATTCATATTGAGCATCATTCATGTTAAGCATTACTTTTATAATGAATATTTCTTTGTCTATTTACCTCTTTACATATTTACTACATTTAACAACATTTAGCATAAGTTTTCACAAACCTTTTCTTGAATGTATTCCAGATTTATCTTTTCTACTGCCCTTTCCCAAAGATTGCTTTATAAATGTTTTTGGGAGATTTTCTGCCATATATGCACTCCAGAAGATACATTTTGTTCGCAATGCCCTTGGATTTGCTTGCCAAAGCAGCCCAGCCTAGGTGCACTAAGCTCAAGAGGACTTCTTCACCAGTCTTCTCATTGTTTTAGGCACCCAATCTAGTGATGCATGGATCCTGTGTTTTTATGGACCAGAGTCTGTTGCATCTTTGCCACTGTCAAAGTTCTTTCTGGTCTCATCTGTCTGCCACTCTGCTTCTAAGGCTGGCCATCTATGTACTCTGTTGTGCTCTGATTCTTGTTGTCTTAGCCCTTCACCATCTACTTATGTGTTACAGGTTCCTTTCCGTATTCAAGGAAAGCAACTGGTGTATTCACATTGATAAACTAAGCACTTTTGTCTTTTTAAACTCTTACAGCATCTTCCAAACATTCCATTCAATATGTTTAGCTCTAATGTCTTCTGCTGCATGTGAGATTCTTGGACCCACCCTGTCTGCCCCTAATGACTCTTTTCACTTTCTTACAGATTGCACCCCTTCTCTTTTAGTTGATCACAAATCCTATATACTCAAGATTTACAACCATTTGCCCTCTAAAACATAAACACTCTATCTCTCGCATACAAGGCAGGCCTGAAAGATAGCTTTGTCTCTTGTTTCAATTTTGTTCTTAGGTACTGCCATTTTTTATTTTGGCTTAACTCCAGTTTTTGTTTTCCTAATTTATTTAGCGTTAAAAATTTTATCAGAGCCCATTCTGTTCTCCAGAACGCCCCATAATTTGCTTTTAAAAACCCAGTCTATTGGTCTAATATTTTTAAAAGAGTGTTCCATCTTTTCATTCTTTGGATCACCCTTCTTAATCTTCCAGGATCCCCCTCCCTCACTACTCTGTTTGCTCCTACCTCTTTTCCCCTTTTCAGAGATCTCGCTCTGCAGTCCTTTTTTCTGTCTTCCTTCATGACTCTCTCCTCCCCAGCTAGATTTGTCAGGTGTGGTGCCATTTTAGCACAGTGTTATGGTGAGGGGGGAGAGTGTCAGGAAGCATTAGACCAAGCTGGTGGTGGTGATGATGATGATTTGGTGACTTTCTATTCTGTGGACTCAGCTTTTCTGGTCTTCTTTGCTGAATTCTACAGACAGGTGAAGAGATGCTGTACAGGTTATAAGTCAAAAGAAGGCATGTGACAGATGTCTGGAAGGACTTTCTTATTGCCTTATGGGTGTGTTTTTGAAGACATTTAGGAAGGAACTCTGGAACAGCAGTATAACAACACCCAGAAGCTATGTTTGGTAAATGGGGCATTCAGTGATTGCATCTTAGAGGTCCTGGTGAATTCCTCTGTAGTAGGTATGGTCTTATAAATGAGCTCCTGGATTGTTCCGTTATTTTATCTCTGTATCACATGGATGTAAAAGGCCCACCCAGAGGCTGCATTAGAACAAAACATCATGCTCTATAAATTTCTATATGTTAATAATAATTCTTAGACATCAGTGAATAAACCCATGCTCAGGTGTTGAGGCCCCAGGATGAAGTTGATCTGCCTCATCTGGAATAGCAAGAATTATTTTTGGCATGCAGAAACTAAGAATGTGGCATTGGGACATGAGAGAGATCTGAGGGAATAGAGGTTTGGAGCTAGTGTGGATTGTGATTCTGATGGAAGAGATTGGGAGTGTCCTAACCTCAGCAAGGCTGCCATTATGGTGTCTGCTGTGAAGTATCAAGTTATGTAGAACATGGGGGTTACATTCTTAGATCCCTACATTTTGTTCTTGTTTTGGGTGATGATGCTGTGGGTTCAGTGATGTTGTGTGGAGGGTAAGTCATGATAAGTGGTCATGAGTCATGAGTTAGGAGGTGTGAGATAAGGTTGTGAGATGAGGTAAGGGAAAAAGTAAAGAGGTGGGGGATGAGTGAGGAGGTGGGTTCAGTGAAGGTGTGGGGATGAGCAAGGAATTGTGGGGAGTAAGGAACTGTGCGGCTGAGTTAGGAGATATGGTCTGAGTGAGCAAGTGTGGGGATGGAGGTGCTGTGTGGAGGTGGTGGATGAGTGAAGTCGTAGAGATAATTAGTAAAGTGAGGAATAGTGCGGATGAGAGGTGGGGGATTTGTGTAGAGGCAGAGGATGAGTGAGCCATGACATGTGCATGTAAGCAATGGCATTGAGCGTGCAATTAGGTAAGGTCTGGTCTGAAACTAAGTTTCTGTCCTCATGGAAACACACGGTACAGTACCTGTTTGCCAACTGTATCTGGCCATGTGATGTATCATGTGATCTGTTCCTTTGGGGGAGGGGGAACCACACTCCTCTCTCTGTCTCCTGGCTACTTTGTGCAATCCACATGGCAGTATCATGCATTACATATATGTAATGCCTGCATATGCCACTAGTTTTGCATCATAGCACTACGGACGTTTGTGTTTGGTTGCAGAGATGTGTGAGTGTAGTATGACCTATGTAGGAAGAGTTGGGTGAGGGCCATTGAGGACTTGACATGTGGTCTGTTTGTGTCACTTGGTGCTGCTGATATGCTTGCTTGAGCGATGGGATGAGTAGGATTCCGGTGCAATGCTCAAACTTACAGAAATGTAGAATTATCAGGGTTATCTTGGATTGGTTTCTCCACACCCGATGCTATGATGCAATATCGCTTGTTAAGTTAATTTGTTTTTAATAATATGTCAAGGTTTTATCTGGAATGTGGAAATACAATTTCAACGGTTTCACAAGTACTATTTGCCTGTGGTTAACTGCTGTAATCGAAAGTTTAGTCTCATAACTTCTCTCTCGATAGAGGGCTTATTGTCGTTAGAATTTAAGTATCACCTGATGTATTAAATATGCTTTAAAATTACATAGAACACCCGTGTAGCTTTTGGATTTCTTGCCAATAGACTAAACCTACTATTCTTTAGCAGTCTTTTAATTTGTCAAACTTGACTCCAGACCCTCAATACGTTTACTCCCTTCACAGCTTTTCTGTGGATTACCAATGTCATTTTATACCAAGGTGTCAAAGTTGAACAGTTTTTTAGGTATCACTTGACAGCACAGCTGCTGCCAGACTTCATGTGAGCAACCTTAAAAAGAGCTTTCAGGAGTACTACAGAGCGGTATTTGGCTTCACCCATATGTTGGTGGACAGGAGTACATGTTTTGATTGGGCAGAATGTGTGTGCTTCTTTAGAAAAAGTGCTTCCCCTCCATGCGGTTGTGATTATTTTGTTTATCTAACTGCACAAGCCAGCAGCAGTATGGCTGTCTACAGAATGCTCGCTAACACACACAAAGTATTAGTCTTAGAATAGGATGGAGCTTGACACTGTTAGTGTTTTAGATAAGATAATTTTTAGTGTTTGATTGTGTGTGAAGCAGCACAGATTCCCTTTCATTTTCACACTTCAGAGTGCAGTTGTGTGTTTGCGAGCAGTATTTGATGCCCGGGGCCACAACAATTTATATGAATTTCTAGGTCTTCCTTGAAAGCAAGTTGTTGCCTGACCTAATGTGATCAACAAAAAAGAGCTTTTAAAGTACTACTGAGAGAAGGGCGTAGGATCTACCCATATGTTGGTATCCTGTACCTTAGTAGAGGATTTTTATTTGGCCGAAGTTTGTGCTTCCACTAAAAAGAGTGCTTTTATTGTTATGAAAAAGGTAGTACATATCATGTTATTTATTATGAAAAAATAAATATTAAAGTCAACAGGTTTTTTAGGATGGGCTATTATTACTCTCTATAACAGCCTACAGATAGGTATTCTGTTACATGGAATCTCACAGATTACTGTAATAGGCAAGGGTTTTTGTGTTGATTACTCTCTCTGACAAACCGTGGGTATAGAAGATTTGCATTTTGAGAATCCCTGTTAAGCCATTTTAGGAGAAATGGTATTTTACTTTGCCAACTATAATTTCATATACATTTATCATCTAATGACTGTGTGCCAGATGGTTGCTTTGTGTGAAAGCTTACGCTCACTACATTGGGCCTGAGTTGGTTATGGTGAGAAGCAATGAAAAATACATACAGACCTGATTGAAAAGTCATGCCAAATGGCATAAGTCCGGTCTGTCTATTATGAAAAGTTATGACCAAAGCAGTAGGCCTGTCTTATTTATTGTGACCAGCATTTGTTAACGCCAATAGGCCTCTTATCAGTGGATTGTTATCCCAGTATGTACATGCTGTAGACGGGTATTTGTTTACACATAATCTCACGGATTACCTTAGTAGGCAAGTGTTTTGGTGTTGGTGTCACATTCTGACAACCTTGGGAGTGGAAGATTTTCACTTTGATGTTTTTCGTTAGGCCCTATTGAAAGGGGTTGTGCGTTATTTTGCCAACTGTAATTTCTGTACATATTTGCCATTTTGTGCGCACTTCAGTAAGCCTCTGTTGGTTTTGATGTCAAGCCAGTAGTAAAGCCAATAGGCCTTATCAGTTCACTGGGAAATGTTACGTCAGATTCCTTAAGAGTAATCTGTTGATAATGAAATGTTATGACGAAGCAAGTCAGCCTGACTTATTGTGAAAAGCATGTTTTAAAGGCAATAAGCATTTGGGAGTGGGTTGATTTTACACAGTGCTGAAGCCTCTAGGTAGGTATGTTGTTATTCTGAATCTTGCAAATTTTAATAGAAGGCTAGGATTTTGATGACCCATCTGAACAAACCATGAGGACACATGATCTGCACTATGGTACTCCTTAATAGTATGTATTAGAAGGGATTTTACATTGTTTTGACAACTGTAAGTTTGCATATATTTGTCATTTTATTATGGTTTACCTGATGGATGCCTTGTGGGAAAGCTTATGACTAACACACTAGGCGTGACTTGGTTATGGCGACAAGCCAGTGATAAAGGTTCTAAGACATGATTGTTTATAATGAAAAGTTACAATGAAGACCGTATGGGCCTGATTTAGATCTTAGCAGACGGGTTACTCCATCACAATGGTGACGGATATCCCATAGGATATAATAGGATTTAGATTTCGGCAGACGAGATATCCGTCACAGTTGTGACTGAGTAACCCATCCGCCAAGATCTAAATCAGGCCAAGTATTTGTGACATATTGATTTTTAAAAGCATAAGTAAAGTCAGTAGGCACTTAAGGGTGGGTTGTTTATTACTCTGTATTAAAGCCTACAGAGAAGTATATTTTTTTAGATGAAGTCTCAAAGATTACCATTGTAGATAAGGATTTTGGTGTTGGTTACCTCCTCTGACAAACCCTAGGGGTCGAAGATTTCCAGTGTAATAATTCTTGGTAGAATCTCTTTGGAAGGCCGGACAGGCTTAGCTGTACACCAGGATGTTGTAATAAAAAAACTAATTAAATGCATAAATGCATCCATATATACATACATATAGATACATAGAGGCCCTTTAGGTCAGCCCTCTTCTGCCACTTGCCTCTCTGAGTGTCATGTATACTCTGCTTTCAGTCATTGGCTCTCTTGCCCGCGCTGTGAATTACAACAGTTTATGATTATATTTACACATCCACCTGAAAATGAATGTTTCAGTGTCAGTGCTGCTTGGTCAGTCCTTTAGCTTTCAATTTTCTTTTTTAAGGTTCCCCTTTCATTTCTTATCTTCTCTTCTTTTTATTTTAATTTTCTTAAGAGGATACTACAGCTCTTCAGGCACTTGCTTAGCGTTCATTTCATTTGCAGTGCACTGCATGCCACGTGACCACATCCCTAAACCAGGCGACTATTACAGAAAACTGTTGTCCATAAAGGTATCATTGTTTTACCATTCCAAGATGGCCAACACATTGGCTCTAAACATGATAGCCAAGGTGGGACTTCAAAAGAACACTAGTCTATGCTCGATACCTCTGCAAGAGGGATACCAGCTGCTATATTTAGTTTGGATAATGCAAGCATATGCCCACTGTGTAAAGGCAACATGTTTTCTTTTTTCTACTTGCATTCTTTTAATTTATCTAGGATATGTTTAGAGTGTGTGTTTTAATGCGGTTGTGGCAAAGGCTGCATGCAAGAATGAGTCTGTGGATTGATACATGGATGCAATGAATGACAGAGTGCACATTTGCTGACTTATTGAGCACCTAAACAAATCAATGACACACAAGGCACTTTTAGTCATAAGCTAGACATATTTGCATTGTCAATGCTTGTTCTAAATGTGATCTCACAAAAACACATAAAGGTGCAAATACTACTCTTGTATCCATACATATCTTTTAAGTCAACCTACATCCGCTCTTTAGTTACTACGCTTGATCAACTATTAATACTGCGTTTTTATTACACGATACACTGCAATGTTTCTCAGCGTTAATGCAGGCAGCACTCCTCTTTCCTTATTTTGCACTTTTTGGGTTGCTGCACGCATGCTGTTAGACATTGTACTTGTGTTATGTACCTCATACCTTTCCAGCAGCATAGCTTTGTAGTCTCAGTATTTTCCTCCCTGCACTGTCTGTGAATAAAAGCAACCTGTTTTGTATAAAAATCACTTAATACCACACTTATGCTTTTTCTGTGCAGTAAATAACAGATGCTGCTGTTACCCAAATTTCAGTACTCAATTTATCCACCTCGCAAGGCTGGAAGGTTGAATTGGCCTAGTCAGGATTCATACTCATGACCTCTAGAACATTGCATTTGTTAATTGTGATGATTCAGCTCACTAAGCCATCCTCCCAGCCTCACAAATATGTTAAATAATAGTGGTCCTGGGACTGACCTGCTGTGTCCCCTAAAGCCATGCACATTCTCTTATTTGAAGGCTGCTCCATTTGCTGCTGTCCTCTGTGTGGTTCCTTGACCAATTCCAGATCCCATGAAGATGCTATATATGTGTAATATTTACCAAGTTCCATGTGAACAGTGTTACTGTAGTTCACTACACAGAAAACAACTATGCGAAACTTCTGCTGCATAGAAGCCCCTACTGCAAACAAGCTGTGCACTGAACAGGGATGCATGTAATGCAAATAGCCACGAGATCCACACTTCTACGTCAGACGTAGATGTACATCGACTCTAAGCCTAGCCCTACACATTACCCTAAACCTTTCTCCCACCCTTTTTCTAACTCAAACCTCAAGACTAATTCTAAGCCTGAACCTTTACTATAGAAAGACCTATTACTTGCGGGTAGACCTGGCTTGTCCAGCGGGTTTATCCCCATACTTTTAGTTTTTTGGCCCTCTGTTTCTGACCTGTTTTTGTTGGTTTTATGACTCTGGGCACCTTACCACGGCTGCTCATTGCTAAAGTGCATATGTAAATTGTTATGATGGATTGGTGATTCCATGATTGGCATTTTTGATTTACTGGTAAGTCCCTAGTACAGTGCAGTGTGTGCGCCCAGGGCCTGTAAATCAAATGCTGCTAGTGGGCCTGCAGCACTGATTGTGCCACCCACATGAGCAGCTTGTAAATGTAACTCAGACCTGCCACCGCAGTGTCTGTGTGCAGTTTGGTACTGCCATGTCGACCTGGCAAGTGCACCCACTTGCCAGGCCCTAACCTTCCCTTTTCTTACATGTGAGTCACCCCTAAGGTAGGCCCAAGGTACCCCTGTGGGCAGGGTGCAGTGTATGTGAAAGGAAGGACATGCCCTGATATGTGTGGCATGCCCTGATAGTGAAATACAGCCAATTTCGTTTTTCACTATTGAAAAGCTATCTGTCCCATAGGATAGAATGGGAGTTTATTTATAACATCTTATAAATATAACTTCCCCTTGGGACAAGATGGAAAGATGGAGTTTAGTATGTCTGAACTCAGAATATAAAAATGCATCTTGTAGTAAAGATGATTTTTATATTGTGTGTTTGAAAATACCACTTTTAGAAAGTGGGTATTTTCTTGCTTAGCCATCCTGTGTTCCTCTGCTGGTTTGCGGATTGACTGTCTGGCTTTTGAATGACAGGGGCTGGAGATGTCCATTTTCTCAGACGGCCACCGGGGGGGTTGATGTGTGTCCTGCCTTTCCTGGACGAGTCAGGGCTGGGCTGAATAGACCTGGGCTGCATTTAGAGTAGGGGAAGAGATTTCTTTCACACCTGAATGGGCCTGGTGTCTCCACCTCCTGCCGGGCAGCTGCACCAGAGAGTACAAAACTCGTTTTGGCTGGGCAAAGAGCTTCTCTGCCACCAGAGAACAAAGGAATTTGTGCTATAAAAAGTGGGGCCCAGACCCCTGAACTTTAGATTACTGCTGAACTTAGGAACCTGCCAGGAAAAAGAACCAGAGTACTGCCCCTGTGCTGTGTGCAGTTGGGGTCGGCCTGCAGTGGTTGCTTCTGTCTTGGGCAGGGAAGGACTGGACTGTGCTTTCATCATCCTGCTGTTAGTTTTCTCCAAGGGCTTGAAGTAGAGCTTGCCTCCTGTTGGAAGTCTCAGGGATAGAAAAGGCTTCATAGATCACTTCTGGGAATCAAGAGGAACCTTTGCCAAGGAGAAGGGCTGGAGCAACTGAGGAGGAGTACTGCCCCTTTGCTGTTTGAGGTTGGACTGCAGTGGCTGTTTCTGCCAAGGAAAGGACAAGGATTTTGCTGTGTGCTGTGTCCCCTGCTTGAGGAAGATCTCCAAGGGCTTGAAATAGAGCTTGCCTCCTGTTCTGAAGTCTCAGGGACACAAAGACTTCACCACCAGCTCCCCTGAACTTCCTTGCTGGGAGTTCTGACCTGCCAAGAGGTACCTGCTGCTGTTTTGGACCTCTGGAGGCTGTTTGCCGCTGGGAGCTGGAAAAGTAGCGCAACTTCGAGAATCGCGACGCATCCGCTCCTGTTTACGACGCATCGCCAAAGAAACCGATGCAGCGACTGCCCGCGGCTCGAGAAATTGCCTCACCGAGTGCACCAATCTACGAAGTCCGAGATCACCGCACCGATTCCGACGCAGGCCCGTGCGGCTGCAAGAACCAACACATCGTGGGCCCGCGGCTGGAGAAACCGACGCATCTCCAATCCTCACGCATCGCATCTGGGTGCCATGCCTGCAAGAACGCCAGGGCCGCAGTGAAAAACCGACGCATCACCTCCCCGCACAGTAAGAAACCGACGCATCACCTTCCTGCACAGTAAGAAACCTACACATCACCTCCCCTTCAGTAGGGAACCGACGCATCACCACCCCTGCGTGGCAGTAAGGCACCGACGCATCACCTTCCCTGAAGGAAGGAACCGACGCATCACCTTCCCTGGGCATAAGGAACCGACACATCACCTTCCCTGCGACAGTTTTAGTTTGTGCACGTGACGCATCCAAGGTACTTTGTGTGAAAAGAGTCGCATCTACAATTTGCTTTGAACAGAACTGTTTCTACCTTTTGAAAGTCATATTTTTATTACTGTATTGTGGATTTTTGTTGTTTTGGTCTTGTTTGGTTTAGATAAAGATTACTTATTTTTCTAAACTGGTGTGGTGTCTATTTGTAGTGTTTTAATTTGTACTACTGTATGTGTTCACAAATGCTTTACACACTGCCTCTGAGATTAGCCTGTCTGCTCTTGCCAAGCTACCAAGAGGGTGAACAGGGGTTATTTTAGAAGTGTATCCCCCTTACCCTGACTAGGAAGAAGGGTCCCTACTTGGATAAAGGTGCAAACCTTGGACAAAGGTGCAAACCCTTGCCAACTAGAGACCCCCATTTCTAACACTTACCCTAACCCTAAGCTCAACACTAAGAATAATCTTAAAGCTTACGAATGACCTATCATTAAGTCTAACCCTAAACTTAAAGCTAAACCTAACTGCTTGGACCTAAACCTTACCCTTGTAATTTTCTTATTGGATGTAGCATTATTCTCAGAAGAGATAGTGACATCCTCATAGTAGTCACTGTATCTTTGGTCCCCAAAGGGTTTGATTTGGCTGACCTGATTCTGTGCCTTCAAGTTCTTGCTCCACTCTTGATGAGTTTATGAACAGTGCTACTTGTGGTGATTTTGCCAAGACGTAGGGATAGGACATCCATGTTGGGGTGCGTAACCTCCATAGAGACCTTACTTTAGCTTACTCCCTCAAGTCATACTGCTAAAAGACTGTGTGCTAATGGTGCTGAGGGAGTGCTGAGAAGTAACCAAAATGGCAGAACATCAATTCCGAACTGGACTACAGCATGAAACATTTACACTTAAGCCACGTGTCACGATTTGTTGAGGCCAAAATAGCAGGTTTCAGCTCACTCTTGCTCATGGGTATACCCAAAGCAGCACAAACTGAAAGTATCTCATCCGGTGCATCTATGTTTTACGTTTTGCAAAGTTTGTTATGTGAAGTTATTGCCCAACATTGTCAAGGCTTCATGGTGCATTCTACGCCTGGCTGCCGCGTTGTGCAGCTCTGAAAGTGCTTCCAAGTGAGTGTGCCTTTTGTTTGCTGGCGTTTGTTGTGCGAGTTTATCATTAGTTAAAAGTACCATTGAGAAATGGCCATCCTAGTCCTATGATGCCGCAGATAGGGATGTCTTTCCCAAGTGTAAGATATTCTGCATAAATAATGTTGGATTGTATCACTATCGGAAATTTAATTTGTGCATGTACAGGTGTATAACCTGTTGCAACTGTGTTGTAGCAATTAGAAATTACATCTGAGGAATTATGCCCGTGCCCTAGGAGAGAGATAAGGCCTACGCCTTGTTCAAAAAATCATGGCTAAGAAATTGTAAGGGGACCCAGAAGCAGAAGCCTTTAATGAGAATATTCTGTTGCCCCTAATCTCAACTGTGATCCCACACAGTCTACGCAAATGCTATCATGTGTCAAGATACGGCCATTGATGGACACCAGGAATCAGAACATCTCATTTGACAGACAAGATTGTAAAAGACTCCACAAGTTAGTCTTGATTACCGATAGCATCTTGATCCTTGCAAGAAATTGACTTGTGGAGCCTAGAGTTGACCCGTGTACTTTGTCTGAAAGGATTCAATGTTTCATGATAGTCACTGATACTACAACAGTTTTGTACCCTTCTGCCCATGATGATCTTTCTTGGCGTAACCTCTTTATTCTGCTCGCTTCTTTATCCCATGTGGCCCATTCTGGCTGCACAAAGTTCCTGAGATTCTGCAGGTGGTACATGGACAATTCACAAGGCACAGGCAGAAGCTGAATGGCGCTGCTGGCAGCTTGAGGGAAGATTGGTCCACTTGACGTGTTGAGCAGGCCTCAGTTGGCACGAAAAGGAGGCCATTTTGTTAGCCACATTTAATGCCTGTAAAGGAGATTATTTCAGGACCTTTGTAGATGTTTATTTAGGTGATACCACTCTACATACCCCTTTACTGCACTAATGTTAACAGGCTCACTAGTGATGTAGTATAAACACTGTGAATGTGACAACCGAGCCATGTTTGGCAAACTTGGTAACCCAGTATGTTTATGTTTGTGTGTGCACTTCACTTCCTCTGCTCACTGTGGGTCTCCAGCTATGTGTTTTGTTTGGACTGGTGTATCCATGCACTTGGAATTGTGCTCAATGCGTCTTGACAGCAATACCTGATTGTGACAGAATTACTGGAGTTAAACCAAGGTGCACTTGATTGTTTTGCTTTTTCAATGGCAAGCAACATCAGTTCCACTGAAAGGGTGTCAGGAAGCCATACATTCCACGCCAATGATACTGTGGTTGAAAGAACATATTGCATAGTTTTGATCTTTCAGGGTCCATCAAATTGGTGGAGTACTAGCCAGCAGGCTCGCCAGTTTGTGTCTCTCCCTTTATGCTTGTATCAGGAAGACACTCTAGTAACGTGTGATTCTCTGCTTTAGGTTAGGTGTGCTGTAGTTTTATACATTCTGACTTATGCAGATGTCTGTTTGCTTGTAATTTCTTCACCTTTTCTCCTTCAAATTCAGATTCTCTCTACAAGCTAGGGCCAGACTGGCCATTCTACTACTCTGGTATTTCCCCGGTTGGCTATAGGCCAGGATGCTGCTTTCCAGAGCAGGGTGGGCTGCCATGCCCCAGGCAGCCACCTCCCCTTCTCCCATTTAAAAAAAAAAAAAAATTATTTTGAAGGTTTTATATAGCGCGAACAAGACCCTTGCGGGTATCAGAGCGCTTTACAAAGTAAATATAGGAAATACATAGGCAAATTGTAACTAACATAGAGTTCCATAAAAATCCATTGCCCCATTCTTGTGGTGTCCTCCTGCAGCATGGGAGTGGGTTTGAAAATGTGTCTACTGTTGATTTTTGTTTCCAGTCTGGACTTGCTACAAGCACCAAATGTTACTTCCAGGCTGGAGGAAATGGAGGTGGCAAATTGTTACTTCTGCTAGGGTGGCAAGGCTGATTTTACCAGTACTACCAAGATTTTCATTTTCTTCCATTTTTACCCTCTAGTATTTGGATAGTATACATTCCAGAGACCTTGATGCTCCCATGCTCCAGATTGGGTAAGCGGCCACCCTGTTCAGTTCTCGAAGATAGAAACGGAAGCTGGTCCATTGCAGGTGCGGTCTGGTTCTCTCCCGGAGCAAAAAGATCCCCTCAGTCGACCTCCAAATTGTTTCTCATGGAATTGTTCCTGCCGCCCAATCTCCTTCCTGTTTTCCAAGATCTGTGCATTACGTGTCTACCAAAACACGTGCATGAAGACTGTTAAGGCCTTTTGTATTATCTGGCTCATTTAAGTTGCTGGATAATAAAAGCCAATTTCTGTTTCTCTTTTAAACCACGCCAACCACCTAACAATAAAATGATCTGCTAAATATGAAACATTCCCTTTAAATCCTGATTTATTCAAAACTACTGTCTTCAGTGCTGGGTTGGCTCGTCTCTCCGATCTCAGCACAATTTAGTTGCGGCGGACCACTAAAGGAAAAAAAACTTCATTGGACAGTTTTTCAAGACATTCTGGTTATTTGTAAGGCAACATCTGGGAAAAACATTGCCTTTTACTGGATGTGGCTCAGAATACAGAATGTGTAAGCTGAGTGAAGGGCTAAGCAGACATTGGCAGCCATGTCACACTAAGGGAGCGCTGGATGAAAGACCACTGAGTGTATCAGTGGGAACAACGAATCCAGTGTCAATCTGTCAATTTGCTGGTGTAATCCTCGCACTAAAGGTCTCCTTGGTTCATTGTTAAGCAACAAAGGGATGATGTGAAGGAAACTGTTGGCCTTGTTTAACAGTAGATGGCATCAAACAGCGTGAAGGGGAAAACTTGTTGACTTTCAGGCTCCATCTTGGATTGGTAGCAAACTGCTTCATCTTGAAATCTGTAGCAAACGTGCAACGTGTAGGAAGGCGAGGAATGATCTCACGCCTAGGATCCAAAATGGGTTGGACACGTAAGAAACTAAGCAACAGTGGTACTTGATTTAAGGAGCCTACATGCATTGCCCAAAGGTGGTCAGAGGTTTGGTTATGAGTGTATACCGTTTTGAGGGAAAACATCATATTTTTAAGAGACAACAGGAGTGAGATAAACAGACATCTTAATTGTTGCCATTAGAATGACTAAAGCTCTCTTGCAGTCGGGGCTACTCTGCCTCTTGAAAGTCAGACCCTCCTCTTTTTTATTCCCGTACAATTTGAGTTGGTCCTCAAAAAGTAGCGTTTTGCTTTGAATAGCAAGGTATTGCACCTAAAAAGCAACCCCCACAATGATTAGAAGAGCACTAGCCCAATAGAGTGTTGTAATTACATTATGGAGCTCCTATCAGGTTCCTGCCACACCGTATTACATAATTTCTGAGTTTAGCTGCTACTTGCTTCTCTGTTTTTGGTTATCCAATGCCTCCATCCTTTTGCAGCCTGAATAGTACACTAAGCTAAACCACGATGCACATTATGCAGAGCTCTGCAAGCGCTTCAGTGAGTGTTGCTTCCTCGCTGCATCATCCACAAACTATTCGCACTCTTTTAAAAAGTCCTCTCATCGAGAGCCTCACAGTGCACGTTCTCACTCGAGTACTGTTCGCCTTTATTCATCCCTGTGCTCTGCATCATCTGCTCTCCTCTATCCACCCACCAATGTTTGTCTGTGTCATTCTATTCATTCTTCCTCTGTGCTTGAGAAAAGTGTAAGTGACAAATTGGTATTTCTATCTGAAAAAAACACTCTTTGTAGAATAAAAGGAGAACATCAATAAATTTATATTTAACCCCTACTGCAGCCGACTCCAGGGATTTTTTCTATGTTTTCTGCTAAGGCGCAGCCCTTTAGGAGAGATGAGAGTGGCAGTGACCCAGTAAAGGCACAGTTGGAAAGACACAGACCTCCCATTTAGCGTGACAATAAAGTGTTTCAGTGAGGCTGACCTGTTTCCGAATGGAAGCTCATCCTCATGAACATGGCAACATTCCGCTGGATGTGCTGAGGCATGGACCATCGCAAGCCTGAATGCTGATGGAGCGCACTGATGGGTGACCAAGCAGGGCAGTGACAGAGATTGGCCCTAGTGGCCTGCTTGCATTTATTTAGTCTTGTCCACCTGGTACTACTTGCTGTTGTCATTAATGATTAACATCCTGACCTATCATTACCTCACTGCGCCAAGACTGGGCCTCTTCTCTGTCACCATAAAAATTGTTATGAGGATACATCAAATTTGGTCACTTGGGACTGTTCTGCTGTCAGTGTAGATAATCGTTGAGCACTGCTCTTAACTCCTTAACTGCTGGGCCTTCCCCTCCTCAGTGTTGAGCCCTTTTTTTTATATTTGGGGTAATTTGCGCTTAGGGCTCCATAACGTTTTTCCCACCATCCTGGATATTCTAAAGGTACCCAGGGTTTGTGGATTTCCCTGGAGGGGAGTGGGAAAGTAGGCAAAATACAGAAAAATGTTGAGTTCTTTGAGAAAAATAGGAAAAAAGTGCTCCGGATAAGTGTCTGTTTTTTTTCCTCAACATGGCATCAATGAATGGTTTGCTGTGCTAAAGTCACCATCTTCCTTGCTTTAAAGAACATGCAGAGCTGAATCAAAAAACCTAATGTTGTACCACAGCTTTGCCATTTTTCTAAGAGGTAGCCCATTTTTCCTATTTTTGTGCTCTCCACCTACTTCCAGTTTGTGGCAGAAACCACTGTGAAACCTATGGGTGATCCAGAAAACCTATAGATTTCTGAAAAGTAGACAAAATTCCAAATTCACCAAGGGGTCTTGTGTGTAGATCCCTCAAGACTTTCCCAAGTAAATAATTGTTGAAATAAAAAAATATTGAAAATGAGTAGACAAAAACAGGCATTTGTGAGTACAATTTTGTCTCCAACTTTTTGTCAGGATGGCCGATTTACATAAAGCAATACACAATTACGTCCACTAGACCCTTCTGGTTGTGGGTATGTATAGGGTTTGCAGGCTCTCCAAGAACCCAAGACACCCAGAGCCAACAACTTAGATGGTTTTTCATTGTGTACAGAGTATAGACCAATAAATATGGTGAAATATGTAGAATGAGAAATGGGTATCAAGGAAACCTATGCATTTCTGAAATGGGCACAAGATATGAAGTTTAGTAGCAGTGGTTATTTGTACATCTCTGAAATTGTGGGTAACCATACTAGCATATGATTTAGAGGGTATTGTTCTTGTACAATGGCTTACATTTGACAGGCACAAATGCAGCAAAGTCCAATTGGTAATAACAAATGTTCTACTATTCTATCTTCCCACAAGTCTTCCGATAAACATGGTTCTTCACTTGTGTGGGTAGGCCCAGTGCCTGCGATAGGAAACGGGCCAAAGCACAACATAGACGCATCACATTTTTTTTACTGACAACTGACCCTTTTTCCTCAATGTGGGTGGCTGTAGAGTTTGGACCCTAGCTCAGCTGGCACCAAGGGAAACCTAGCAAACCTGTACATTTCTGAAAACTAGACATTTAGGAGTGTCCAGGGTGGGTTGGCTTGCATGGCTCTCATCATGTTTTCTTTACCCAGAATCACTTGCAGACCTCAAACTTTGTCTAAAAAAACATATTTTCCTCACATTTCTGTGATGGAAAGTCCTGGAATATGCTGGTAGCCACAAATGTCCTTCCACCTGGCATTCCCCCAAGTCTCCTGATAAAAATGGTAAGTCTTTTGTGTGGGTAGGCCTAGCTCCCGTGACAGGATACAGCCCAAAATGCAAAATGGATACATCAAATTTTTCCACTGACCCTTTTTTTGCAAAATGGGTAGCTGTGGATTTTGGACCATAGCTCAGCTGGCACCTAGGCAAACTTAGCAAACCTGAACACAAGCAGGTGAGTCCAGGGGTGCATGACTTGCATGGTTCTCACCAGTTAATTTTATCCAGAAGCCCTTGCAAACATCAAACTTTGGTAAGAAACAAACATTTTCCTCCCATTTCTGTGACGGAAAGTACTGGAATCTTGCTAGTCCCTGGTGGCCTTGTGGGTTTTCTGGCTGTGGATCGTGACACAAATGTGACCCACATCCAGGAAACGGTTTCAGAGAGGCCTCATTGGAAAAGGGGGACTCTTCCCCTTTCCAGTGAGGTCTCCCTGAAACACGGAGAGGTCTTTGTTAGTGCTTTTTCCCCACCGGAGCAGGAGAGAGCACTTACCTCCTTCTGCTCGCTGCACCAGTGGGTAATCTGTGACATCAGTACGCCTTGCGACAGATGCTGTGATCTCACAGATGGGTGGGGGTGAACTGACATGGAAGCTATTCCACGTTTCCCTTGCCCTTTAGAAAACAAGCATTTGCAATGCAACAGGTCTCGCATTTGCGAGAGTTTAAGCTATTGGCATTGTAAATGACAATGCCTTTTATTTACGTGTTTTGAAAACCAACACACAAATAAAAGGCATTGTCATTTATAATGGCAACAGCTCAAACTCTCGCGAATGCGAGACCACTTTAATGGTGGCCGCGCCCCTTTCTTTAGACGCTGCTCACAATATTCAGCTGACAGCGAGCCGCGTCTAAAGAAAGGGGTGCGGCTGCCATTAAAGTGAAAGCACGGCATGGGGCGCTTTTACAAAAAAAATTGTTTGTGAAGTTCACAAACAAATGTTTTTTTTTTTTTTTTTAAAAGCGCCCCATGCCGTGCTTTCAGTTTAATGGTGGCCGCGCCCCTTTCTTTAGACGTGGCTTGCTGTAAGCTGAATACAGCGAGCAGCGTCTAAAGGGAAAGCAAGGTATGGGGCTTTTTCACCCCCAAAAAAAAGGTTCAGGAGCTAGGCCGCTATAGTTAAAGTGGACAGCACTGGCAAATAAAATAAATAAAGACGCGCGGCTGCTATACTTAAAGCGGACCGTCCGCCTGTACTGATAAAAATATAAAAGCGGGCGGCGTGCTGCGTTGTAGGAAAGCACGTCATGAGTGGAATAGGGGAAAATCATTTAAGAAAATAGTGCTCACAGACTGTAGATAAAACAGATCGTGTAACAACACAAGTAAAAAGTCCAGTCCTCATGGGAGGTTACAAATGCAGACAAGGTGGTACTAAGGAGGGACTACTAAGCCTATTCATGAATAAAAAGCAACGATTTCGAAAGGACAGCAACAGGAGCCAATTGAAGAGATGGACGGAGCTTCAAGTCCATACCTGAAGACAGCATGCCTCGCAGAGCAGCGCATGCGCTGCCCAGGCTCGGCCTAAAAAGCATCAGAGGATCCATTTCAGCTCTCTCACGTATCGGCCAATGGCTGACAGACGCACTGGGGAGGAAGTGCGAGTTACGCTCATTGGCCCACACCCCCACTAAATGGGCTAAATGCCTTGCTGTTATCATGCAATCGAATAAAAACATTAACTATTGTCATCTACTCACCAGGCTGGCCAGCTATCTAGATCTTCACAGTATACCGGTCTGCAATTAAGAGACACAGACGATGAATGTGTGCCAACTTCAACTGAGGAATGCCCACTTTTAGAGCCAGTTCTTCTAATGACTTTGGGAATTATATAAACTAATGTCTCAATTAAAGTTGTGCACTCCCACCTCTTCTGCATGCACTTTTATTCTAGGATAAAATCACTTGATAAAGACTTTTGCAAGGTGTATGGTTATCAATTATTGATCTCAATTACATCAGCGGGTCTCATTATCATTACTATAATGTCCTAGGCACTAAAGAATTGGCTATGTCTAAATTTGTTAGTAGAACTTTCTTTGTTGAATTTAAGTTTGAGACATATACATACGTGTAGCCATCATCCTTACCTAGATATCACTTTGTCTAAATTTTAGCATAGGGGCACATTTACTATTATTTCACACAATGCGGCTCGGCAAAGGAACTTAATGCGCTGCCTTGCGTGAAAGGAAGAGAACAAAAATGATCCATGTTTACAAAGATATGGAGCGTTTCTGCCCTCAACTTATGGTGGTGTACTGTGTTCTACTTATCGCCAATGCAGGCACCCTTGCACAAGAGTGCAAGTGTGTCTTCTTTAGGGGCAGGATTGTTTTTGTGCAGGAAGGGATATCTTCCTGCATAAAAACAATCCAAAGAGGCATTTTTCGGGGAGCACCCCATTTAGCAGGGGAGGGCACCTCGTTTAAAAGTACCAGTAACCATTTTCTCAGCTATCGCTTTACAGCTGCCACCAATATTTTGAAACGCAGTGGCATTATAAATTAAAAGATTCACAGGCAGACCTGGTTGGCAAAGTTTACAATTGTAAAATATTCAGAGATCGTGCCAAATAATTTCCTGATGCGTTGAATGTTCATTGTGAAGAAGGAAAAAAAGGTTGAGGCTTTTAATTTGCACGTCTGTTGCAAGAGATTGTATCAGACCCAATAAGGCAATATTAGACATAGACAATTT
Source organism: Calotriton arnoldi (assembly GCA_963921515.1). Taxonomy (NCBI): domain Eukaryota; kingdom Metazoa; phylum Chordata; class Amphibia; order Caudata; family Salamandridae; genus Calotriton; species Calotriton arnoldi. Next base: position 5,109,951 of record CAWUFW010000182.1, read on the forward strand.
TCCTTATTTTTGAAAGGAACTGTTGAGAGAATTGTTCCACTCTGGCAGCGAGCTGTTCCATTCCCAGGCCTGCATCACCAAAAAAAGTTCCAGCGCAGGACTGGCAGTTGGTGATGTCATTCTGCAAATGGAAACTGTTGCCTGTTCCAGTAAACCTTTTTGTTACACTGGTCCTGGTTAAGAGAGGTGACGCCGCTTGCAAAGGGTGTCAATGGGAACCCTTCAGTCTATTTTCCATTTACTGTTTTCTGGGCCTGATATTTACTTTTCACTTTGTCTGCAGACATAAGTCATAGGGACAAACTGGAATTTTACAAAGTAAATTCTAAAGGATGAAACTGCCTTTTGGGTGATTTTCTGTCTAGATATGTATGCAGTCTATTCGACCTGAAAATGCAGAATTCAAATTTACATAGTTTTGTGATCTTGTTTTTGCTATTTTGTGTGGGCCAGGGATTTTTTTAAAAACAATTTTACATCCAGACAATAACACCCACAACCATCCTCACTCTTGCTCACAAGTTCTTTATTTTCTCACGTCTTTAATGAGACCTTACTAATTAGCTTTGCCATCTGCCTTTTTTAAAAATAATTTTACTGCCAGACCTATTTATACTCTCCCAAGGCTTTCTGTATAGAAAGGAATAACCCTGTTGGCATGCCCCTTCGTGTGTTAGCCCCGAAAATATAATTTGGAATACAAACAGGTTATTTTTAATTCATTATATCCACAGTCTATATTTTTAGGTCGCGCCTGGGTCTGCGAGCCATGCTTTATTGGAGTATGTACTTGAAGCCCGCCTACTCTCCGCTCATATTTGTCATTGGCTTGTGTCATTGTTCTTCCTAAATGCTGGCTTCTGATTTGTTATTAGGCTTGTTAGTCCCTCCTTAGTATTGCCTTGTCTTCATTGGTAACCTCCCATGAGGACTGGCCCTTTTACTTCGGTTGTTTCACGGTATGTCTTCTTTAGTCTGTAAGCACTATTTTCTTTAATGAGTTTCTCTTACTGTGGGAGGGTCTCTTTTGGATGCAGTTGTGACCACTGGCTTGTTTATTTAACTCATAGCAAAAGGGGAGCTCTTCAGGGGCCATGGGAGACAGAAGGGGGCAACTCGGCGATGCCTTCAAGCATTTGGAATGCAATAGGTCTCGCATTTGCGAGAGTTTAAGCTATTGGCATTGTAAATGACAATGCCTTTTATTTATGTTTTAAAAACAAAAACATAAATAAAAGGCATTGTCATTTACAATGCCAATAGCTCAAACTCGTGTAAATGTGAGACCTATTGCATTGCAGATGCTTGTTCTTTAAAGAATCTTGACTGGAATGCCGTGTAAGTAGCAGCGCAGGGCAACACTGCATGCAAGGCACGACTTCTGAAAGTAGTTTGTGGAGCTCATTGTTTTCCAAACTGTGGGATTAAAAAAAACTGGAGTTAAGATGATCTCTCCACCCAACTATTTCCACTCGGCTGCCGGGGACAGCCTGTGGGTTACTCATGCAAACAGAATGGAATTAAATGGGCGCCTGTCTAGGAGAGTTCACAAAAGGCTAAAATATATATATATATATATATATTGACCAAGGCAGTGGGAACTGCCGAAAAGCGTTACAGCTGAAAATAAAAAAGCGTGCGTTGAACTTTCCTCGCAGTGTCGGTGTCCGGTTTCTCAAGTGTATACTGGAGTTGGCATTGATATATATATATATATATATCAGTGGCACCGGCCTATTAATCTCCAGAGACAAAACCAGGCGCAATATTATATAAAGTTTTTCGGCAGTGCAAACAATAAAGCAAGTGCATTTTGCACCGTTTTCACTTCTTGCAATGAAGGGAATAGAGCAGAGAGGATTTCTCCCTACCAAAGTCTGCATCAGAAAAAACACTGAGCAAACTGATTTCAGACTCTGTTTGCATACCTCTGGGTAGAGAACAAATATTTTCTAGTTTTCAAATGTGAAAGATGGAACCAAATTTCAAACTATACCAGTCACAAAAAAAGCAAAAGGTATGCTAAATCAGTATACATTTTTAAGCAAAGTATATTATTGCATAATGATTTATGTGCAAAAACTTAGACTACGCATGCAAAATGTTGTATAACAAGCTGTATCGCACCTCTTTTGCAGTGGTTGCATTACTCCGTGTATTTGCCCAAATGCAAACGTCTTTATGTAATTTGACTGATAACTATATGTTTTGTTTCATTCCCGATTGTGTAAGCAGCAACAGTGGGTCAAAATAGATTTTTTTTCCTTCTATTACCAGTAGAAACTGGAAGCAATATGTGCATCGTACAGTGACACCTCCCCCCTCCTTTTGCTTCAAACGCTGGACACTTACTTTCAGATGACAAAATAACGTTAAATGGTGTCAGAACCATGCCACCAGCTACCTTTAACAAGGTTTCTGTAAATTTAATTACACATAAGGCTTACAGGAAGGTTAGAAATGGAGTAGCCAGATATAAGCACAGTTGGTGGAGAAATCCTAAGATGGCCGCCAAGAAGAAAAAGAAACTGTAGTTCAGCATTCTAGTGTTGCAAGAAGAAAGAAGGCAGTTTTAGAATGTTAGCAGAGAATGAACAAGAATCTTCGCATTTCACCTGAGGAATTGAAGGTATTGGCAGCTCTGTATTGCGGCGCGCATAGTTCAGTCAGGGTAGCGTACGTCGCTTGTTTTTTCGTCATTTTAGTTTTGCCGCGCATTTCAGTAGTCTTTTTTTTTTGGGTGCTAGTGTTCCGTTTTTGAGCAGGCGAGTTCTAAAAGGTTCTTCCCCTGAGTACGCATGACAGGAGAAGTAGTGCGCTATTGAGGAAACTAGTGTTCCGATTTTTGAGCAGCCGATTACTAGAAGGTTCTTCCCTTGTGTACGCATAACAGGAGAAGCAGTGCGCTTTTGAGGGAACTAGTGTTCCGTTTTGGAATTGTGTTCGAGTCTGCGCATAGAGTGTTGAGTCAGAGTTAGCACAAGCTTCAGTTATGGGCACAGTGTAAATATCTTACGCTTATCTTGGTGCCCAAGTTATTAGTTGGTTTTCCTGTTATGCGCACACTGGCAGTTTGGTTTCTACGCAATGAAAAGCATAGAATTTTAGGAAAACATGTTTTAGGGCATACATTGAGTAGAAAAGATAAATACTCTTGGGAAGTGAATAGGTTGTTGTATTAGAGTAAAGAAGGATACTTACCAGCTAGAGCAGTATTCAGTATACTCTTGTCAGCTATTCACTAGCGCAACATCCTGAAAGAGAAAATAAACAGAGAGGGTTATTATAGGTTCTCTTTTTCCTAATTAGAGAAAACCTTTAAAAATCTTTTACCACAAGAAGCTGTATTAAATTCTACAATAAGAAGAGAGGCATTGGTCACAGCTAAGTTTGGTAGGTACAATAATAGAAAACAATTGCAGTATATAAATGTACATACATGTTTATTTGGAAAAAGAAAGTAATGTAAGAAATTGTAAGATTACAGAGTATTCTTTGTTACAGTTCCTCACAACAAAAATAAGAAGAAATCATCCAGAGAGGAACCAGAAGAAAAGGCGTGGCTGTCTCTTCTCTGTCCCCTAACCCTCTCCCCCTTTTGAGTTCTGCAGCCACACGGTAAATAGGCAGAGAGTGGCTGAGAAGACGTAGTGGGGAATTGGGAATTTACGTCGTTCTGCTCCTGTGCAATTAGTGGTACTTGATCTGACAGAGTGAAGTGCCCACGTAGTTTTTGCACCCGAGCAGAATGGCTGAAGGTTTGGACCTTAAAAAATTAGGTGAAGTTTAGGAAGGAATACAAAAGGAAATAATTGCAGTCCGAGAAGAGAATAGAGATTTAAAACAAGATATAATGAATTCTAGAAGTGAGACATCTGAATTAGCAATTAAGATGAATAGTTTAGTTACAGGCCCTAACTTTAAGTTTCCTTCGTCCCCTGTAGAAATCACTAGTGACACTACAAGTCAACAGTCTAAGGTTACCACTCAAGTAATCCACTCTTTGTCGCCAGTGATTCCGTTGGCACCCCCAGAGAGATTTAATGGAGACCCTCAAAAGGCACAAATATTCTGGACTCAATGTACTTTACATTTTGTGTGCCGACCTGCAGTCTTCCCTGATGCGCAATAGCGGGTGGCCTTCATACTATCCTATCTTAGTGGTGACGCAGCTTCATGGTCAATGCTTTTGGTGTCTCGAAATGGTCCCATACTTTATGATCTAGATGAATTCAAAAGAGAGTTCCACAGAATATTTGATCGCCGAAAAGGTCTCGCAAGCTACTGACAATGAGTTGCTTGAACTCAGACAAGGGAATCGTGAACTGATAGCTTATTTGGCCCAGTTTAATAAACTGGTAGTGGAAACGGACTGGCCAGAAAATAAGAGCAGCAGTATTTTATCGTGGTCTAAGGGAAGAATTAAAAGATGCTCTTGCGCAAGTACCCAATCGATCCACGGAAATTTCAGCTCTCATTGACCTGGTGCTAGAGATAGATTTCCGTCAGAGCGAGAGAAGAGGAGGGAATTTCGTTCTAGTATACCAAGATATGATCGAGCAAAAACTGAAGAAGCTAAGGTTGTTGAAGGGCAGCATAGCACTTAGCCAATGCAAATTGGAACAATTTGAGGACCACTATCAAAGGAAGAGAAGGAGAAACGGAGATTAAACAAGCAGTGCCTTTATTGTGGGGCTGGAGGGCATTTTGTTCGAAACTGTCCAAAGAAGCCTAAGCAGTCGCCGAAGGAAAACTGGCAGCACCATCAGTAGAGGGAGTTGGACTGATGGAGGCGGAATTGGATACAACTCCTAAGGATCACACTTTGGCAAATATTTTGCAATCCTCCTCCCCCCCCCATTTGATAATGCATATGACGCTAAGATTCGGAGAAAGCAATTTGAAGGGAATCACAGTGATGGTGGATTCAGGGGCCACAGGCAATTTTTGTGACTTGAAGTTTGCCGAGAAGATTGGATTGAAGGCAATACGGAAAGAGACAAGTGAGGCTGTCCGAGATGTGGATGGCACTAATCTTTCATCGGGACCCATAGGGAGTCACACTGAGCCAGTAGAGTTGGAATCGATGGAAGGACATTGTGAAAGATTGCAATTCAACCTGATAGACGCTCCACAATTTCAGCTAATCCTGGGATTACCCAGGCTCACTGAACATAATCCCACCATCGATTGGAGTGCCCGAACTATAAAGATGGATTCAGAATTTTGCAAGGAGAATTGTTATCAGAATTCGATGCTGGATCAAAGGTTAACTCCATCAACCCATCTATGTAATGGAGGAGCTACAGTTTGTGTGATACACACTGCCGAAATACCTAAAGAGTACAGAGAATACCAGGACATCTTCAGTGAGAAGGAGGCGGAGAAGCTCCCCCCTCACAGGACCTACGATTGTAAAATTGAGCTTGAACCAGGTGCTAATCTGCCCTGTAGCCGAATTTTCGCTTTAACCAAGAAGGAAAACCAACATTTGAAGGACTACCTCCAGAAATATCTTGAAAATGGATTTATCCGACCCTCCCAATCCCCGGTATCTTCACCACTGTTTTTTATCCCTGAGAAAGAGGGTGAATTAGGAACATGCATTGATTATATGGCAATAAATCGTATTACTGTCAAAAATCGATACCCATTGCCATTAATATCAGTTCTCCTGGATCAAGTGAAGGGTTCACGGATATACACCAAATTGGATCTTTGAGGAGCATATCACCTAGTTCGGATTCAAGAAGGAGATGAATGGAAGACAGCTTTTAGGACCAAATATGGGCTAATTGAATATCGGGTGATGCCCTATGGGCTCTGTAATGCGCCAGCAGCCTTCCAACATTTCATCAATGATGTCCTCAAAGAATACATTGATCAGTGCGCAATAGTATATATTGACGACATCTTAATATACTCAGACAATGTGAAGATGCATGAAGAGCAAGTAAGAGGAGTACTACAGAAATTAAGAGAAAACAGCCTCTTTGTGAAGCTGGAAAAATGTGCGTTCAGTGTGACATCGGTGGAGTTCCTTGGTTTTGTCCTGTCACCAGAAGGAATAACTATGGACAAACACAAGGTAGAGCGATACCAAAGGGGATGATGGACTGAGCGTTAGAGCAAATCAAACACTCACCCCCAGTCAAATGATCTGGGTTTAATCCATCATCATTCTTTAGCTCACTCCACCACCCCAGTTCAGACATGGCCATATGCAAATCAGTCTGACCCTATGCCTCATGGGAACAGTCCAGCCCGAACTGCCAAGCCATGTCTTCCCTGGACCGGAAACAAGCATCCTGGGACCGGTTTCGGGTTCAAAACCCTCATCAGCCAGGCTATCTTGAATCCAGTGGCAAAGTGAGCAAGGGACCCACGTCTGGGCATACCCTGCCAACTTAGGGCGAACAAAGCGATACCAAAGGGGATGATGGACGGAGCGTTAGAGCAAATCAAACACTCACCCCCAGTCAAATGATCTGGGTTTAATCCATCATCATTCTTTAGCTCACTCCACCACCCCAGTTCAGACATGGCCATATGCAAATCAGTCTGACCCTATGCCTCATGGGAACAGTCCAGCCCGAACTGCCAAGCCATGTCTTCCCTGGACCGGAAACGTGCATCCTGGGACCGGTTTCGGGTTCAAAACCCTCATCAGCCAGGCTATCTTGAATCCAGTGGCAAAGTGAGCAAGGGACCCACGTCTGGGCATACCCTGCCAACTTAGGGCGAACAAAGCGATACCAAAGGGGATGATGGACGGAGCGTTAGAGCAAATCAAACACTCACCCCCAGTCAAATGATCTGGGTTTAATCCATCATCATTCTTTAGCTCACTCCACCACCCCAGTTCAGACATGGCCATATGCAAATCAGTCTGACCCTATGCCTCATGGGAACAGTCCAGCCCGAACTGCCAAGCCATGTCTTCCCTGGACCGGAAACAAGCATCCTGGGACCGGTTTCGGGTTCAAAACCCTCATCAGCCAGGCTATCTTGAATCCAGTGGCAAAGTGAGCAAGGGACCCACGTCTGGGCATACCCTGCCAACTTAGGGCGAACAAAGCGATACCAAAGGGGATGATGGACGGAGCGTTAGAGCAAATCAAACACTCACCCCCAGTCAAATGATCTGGGTTTAATCCATCATCATTCTTTAGCTCACTCCACCACCCCAGTTCAGACATGGCCATATGCAAATCAGTCTGACCCTATGCCTCATGGGAACAGTCCAGCCCGAACTGCCAAGCCATGTCTTCCCTGGACCGGAAACGTGCATCCTGGGACCGGTTTCGGGTTCAAAACCCTCATCAGCCAGGCTATCTTGAATCCAGTGGCAAAGTGAGCAAGGGACCCACGTCTGGGCATACCCTGCCAACTTAGGGCTGAACAAAGCGATACCAAAGGGGATGATGGACGGAGCGTTAGAGCAAATCAAACACTCACCCCCAGTCAAATGATCTGGGTTTAATCCATCATCATTCTTAGCTCACTCCACCACCCCAGTTCAGACATGGCCATATGCAAATCAGTCTGACCCTATGCCTCATGGGAACAGTCCAGCCCGAACTGCCAAGCCATGTCTTCCCTGGACCGTAAACAAGCATCCTGGGACCGGTTTTGGGTTCAAAACCCTCATCAGCCAGGCTATCTTGAATCCAGTGGCAAAGTGAGCAAGGGACCCACGTCTGGGCATACCCTGCCAACTTAGGGCGAACAAAGCGATACCAAAGGGGATGATGGACGGAGCGTTAGAGCAAATCAAACACTCAGCCCCAGAAGGGGATTGGCCAGATTAACTTTGGCCATGTCTGAACTGGGGTGGTGGAGTGAGCTAAAGAATGATGATGGATTAAACCCAGATCAGTTGACTGGGGGTGAGTGTTTGATTTGCTCTAACGCTCCGTCCATCATCCCCTTTGGTATCGCTTTGTTCGCCCTAAGTTGGCAGGGTATGCCCAGACGTGGGTCCCTTGCTCACTTTGCCACTGGATTCAAGATAGCCTGGCTGATGAGGGTTTTGAACCCGAAACCGGTCCCAGGATGCTTGTTTCCGGTCCAGGGAAGACATGGCTTGGCAGTTCGGGCTGGACTGTTCCCATGAGGCACAGGGTGAGACTGATTTGCATATGGCCATGTCTGAACTGGGGTGGTGGAGTGAGCTAAAGAATGATGATGGATTAAACCCAGATCAGTTGACTGGGGGTGAGTATTTGATTTGCTCTAACGCTCCGTCCATCAACCCCTTTGGTATCGCTTTGTTCGCCCTAAGTTGGCAGGGTATGCCCAGACGTAGGTCCCTTGCTCACTTTGCCACTGGATTCAAGATAGCCTGGCTGATGAGGGTTTTGAACCCGAAACCGGTCCCAGGATGCTTGTTTCCGGTCCAGGGAAGACATGGCTTGGCAGTTCGGGCTGGACTGTTCCCATGAGGCACAGGGTCAGACTGATTTGCATATGGCCATGTCTGAACTGGGGTGGTGGAGTGAGCTAAAGAATGATGATGGATTAAACCCAGATCAGTTGACTGGGGGTGAGTGTTTGATTTGCTCTAACGCTCCGTCCATCATCCCCTTTGGTATCGCTTTGTTCGCCCTAAGTTGGCAGGGTATGCCCAGACGTGGGTCCCTTGCTCACTTTGCCACTGGATTCAAGATAGCCTGGCTGATGAGGGTTTTGAACCCGAAACCGGTCCCAGGATGCTTGTTTCCGGTCCAGGGAAGACATGGCTTGGCAGTTCGGGCTGGACTGTTCCCATGAGGCACAGGGTCAGACTGATTTGCATATGGCCATGTCTGAACTGGGGTGGTGGAGTGAGCTAAAGAATGATGATGGATTAAACCCAGATCAGTTGACTGGGGGTGAGTGTTTGATTTGCTCTAACGCTCCGTCCATCATCCCCTTTGGTATCGCAAACACAAGTTAGAGGCAGTCCTGGAATGGAAGTCCCCGCAAACAGTCAAGGAAGTACAAAGCTTCATTGGTTTTGCAAACTTTTATGGGAGATTCATTCAAGAGTTTTCCCAAAAATTAATTCCCATTACAAGATTACTCAGAAAAGGAGTTCCCTTTGAATGGACAAAGGAAGCGGAAGAAGCATTTGTACATCTGAAGAAAGATTTCACTACGGCTCCAGTTTTGTTGCATCCTGACCCGGCTGAGCCTTTCTATGTGGAAACGGATGCTTCCAATCTGGCTTTGGGAGGAGTTTTGTCACAAAGACATAAGAAGACCGCACAACTTCATCCTGCGGCATTTTGCTCACGAAAATTGACCCCTGCTGAGGTGAACTACACCATCACTGAAAAAGAGTTGCTGGCCATAAAAGATGCTTTCAAGGAGTGGAGGCACTACTTACTGGGAGAGAAACATACCGTCACGGTTTACACGGATCATCGAAACCTAACATTTTTAAAATCTGCAAGAATATTAACTCCAAGGCAACTTCGGTGGTCTTTGTACTTTGCTGTTTATGACTTCATTATCACGTATCGCCCAGAGACAAAGAATGGTAAAGCAGATGCCTTGTCAAGGTTAGGTACTGAGAATGTACAAGAAGAAATTGAAGTTCAAAACATCATAGCAGAAGGAAGAGTCATAGTAGCAGTACTTAAGAGTTTGCTGGAAGATTCAGTACAGAAAGTAATGAGTGGAAATGAAAGAATGGGCAGACCAGGAGTCCACCAGAGAGATTCGAGAGAATTTTCCCTTCCAAGAGGGAGCTCTATTTCTCCCCACGTTGGAGTTACAAAGGAAAGCCTTGGAAGAATGTCATGATCATGTATTAGCAGGACACAAAGGCATCCAAAAGACAGAAGATTTGGTAAGACGAAGGTTTTGTTGGCCGAAAATGACAAGAGATATTCGTCAGTATGTGGTTACTTGTGAAATTTGCGCTCGGGGTAAGCCTGAAAGGCAATCCCCAAAAGGTTTATTGCAGCCATTACCAAATGCACCCCATCCTTGGCATACAGTAACCTTAGACTTAATAGTTGATTTGCCCTCGAGTCAGGGTTACAATACAATATTAGTCTGTGTAGACGCTTTCACAAAGATGGCCCATTTTGTTCCATTAAAAAGAGTACCTACAGCTAAGGAGTTAGCGCATACATTTAGTCAAAGCATAGTGCGAGTGCATGGAATTCCGAAAGTTTTAGTCTCTGATCGGGGTTCTCAGTTTTTGTCTCATTTCTGGAAGGCATTCACCAAAAAGTTAAACATAGAAAGTAGATACACCACTAGTTACCACCCAGAAGCAGACGGTCAGACAGAGAGAGCTAACCAAGAACTAGAACAGTACCTTAGATTGTATTTACTAGACCAAGAAGGGGATTGGCCAGATTAACTTTGGGCAGCTGAGTTTGCACATAATAATGCAAAGAACTCTTCCACAGGTTATTCCCCCTTTTACTTGAATACAGGCAGACATCCCAATCTTTCACTAAATATTCAAGAAGCAGATGTACCAGCATTTAAGGATTTAGTAAAACACATAACTAGCATCCACAAATCAGCAACAGAGAATTTAGTGAAGGCTAAACAAGACTACAAATTCTATGCAGACAAAAAAAGACGTAAAGAACCAGATTTACAGGTTGGAGAGAAGGTTTGGTTAAATTAAAAAAAATTGAGATTTAAGGGTAATAGGAAATTACAACCAAGATTTATTGGACCCTTTGAAGTTGAGAAAAAATTGAGTACAGTGGCTTACAAGTTGAAATTACCTGAAACACTAAAAATACATCCAACCTTTCACGTTTCTTTGTTAAAAAAGGTGTCAGAAGGTTTAAGAACAATCTTGCCCCCAAGACCAATACAAACCAAGGAAGGAGAAGAATTTGAGGTTAAGCAAATCTTAGATTCCAAAGAAAAGAAGGGTCAAATCTATTACTTGATCGATTGGAAAGGTTATGGTCTTGAAGAGAGGTCTTGGGAGTTAGCTTCAGATGTTCACGCTCCTCGATTGGTGAGAGCTTTTCATAAAAAATTTCCCTGCTAACCTAAATTGAGAGAGCCTCCCTTGCGGTGGGGTACTGTCAGAACCATGCCACCAGCTACCTTTAACAAGGTTTCTGTAAATTTAATTACACATAAGGTTTACAAGAAGGTTAGAAATGGAGTAGCCAGATATAAGCACAGTTGGTGGAGAAATCCTAAGATGGCCGCCTAGAAGGAAAAGAAACTGTAGTTCAGCATTCTAGTGTTGCAAGAAGAAAGAAGGCAGCTTTAGAATGTTAGCAGAGAATGAACAAGAATCTTCACACTTCACCTGGGGAATTGGAGGTATTGGCAGCTCTGTATTGCGGTGCGCATAGTTCAGTCAGGGTAGCGTACGTCGCTTGTTTTTTCGTCGTTTTAGTTTTGCCGCGCATTTCAGTAGTCTCTTTTTTTTGGGAACTAGTGTTCCGTTTCAGAGCAGGCGAGTTCTAAACGGTTCTTCCCCTGAGTACGCATAACAGGAGAAGTAGTGCGCTATTGAGGAAACTAGTGTTCCGATTTTTGAGCAGCCGAGTACTAGAAGGTTCTTCCCTTGTGTACGCATAACAGGAGAAGCAGTGCGCCTTTGAGGGAACTAGTGTTCCGTTTTGGAATTGTGTTCGAGTCTGCGCATAGAGTGTTGAGTCAGAGTCAGCACAAGCTTCAGTTATGGGCACAGTGTAAATATCTTAGGCTTACCTTGGTGCCCAAGTTATTAGTTGGTTTTCCTGTTACGCGCACACTGTAAGTTTGGTTTCTACGCAATGAGAAGCATAGAATTTTAGGAAAACATGTTTTAGGGCATACATTGAGTAGAAAAGATGAATACTCTTGGGAAGTGAATAGGTTGTTGTATTAGAGTAAAGAAGGATACTTACCAGCTAGAGCAGTATTCAGTATACTCTTGTCAGCTATTCACTAGCGCAACATCCTGAAAGAGAAAATAAACAGAGAGCGTTATTATAGGTTCTTGTTTTCCTAATTAGGGAAAACCTTTAAAAGTCTTTTACCACAAGAAGCTGTATTACATTCTACAATAAGAAGAGAGGCATTGGTCACAGCTAAGTTTGGTAGGTACAATAATAGAAAACAATTACAGTATATAAATGTACATACATGTTTATTTGGAAAAAGAAAGTAATGTAAGAAATTGTAAGATTACAGAGTATTCTTTGTTACAGTTCCTCACAACAAAAATAAGAAGAAAACATCCAGAGAGGAACCAGAAGAAAAGGCGTGGCTGTCTCTTCTCTGTCCCCTACCCCTTTCCCCCTTTTGAGTTCTGCAATCACACAGTAAATAGACAGAGAGTCGCTGAGAAGTCGTAGAGGGGAATTGGGAATTTACGTCGTTATGCTCCTGTGCAATTAGTGGTACTTGATCTGACAAATGGTTATTTAAAATAAAAAATAAAAAGTCTCATGGCATTCTCATAATCTGGGAGCTGCTGCCCAGTGCCACTGTTCAATCTGCTTGTTGATTTCATTCTGACACCAGTTTGGATTTTGAAAGCTGCTTGGTATAAATGTGCTAAGCTATAGCAATGAACTTGACAATCCTAAACTCCATGCCAGTCCTCAGGTTTCAAGCAGCCCTGCCAAGAGCTACACATAACGCGTAAGCCTAACGCATTTTTAGGCAAGTCCCTCATTAAAAATAATTATCACGCATTTATTTTGCCTCTAATTAGACTGATATTGGCTGCTCAATTTTATTTTTTCTCTTTTTCAGCATGATCTTAACACTAATTTGGCGATGTTTTGTAGCCTCTCTTGTCATTATCTCCACGCTTTCCTCTTTCAATTGCGGGAGCGGGCATATATTAATAGCGCGTCCCGAGCTCACTTTCCTTCTCGCATTTTTGCTGGTCCTAACGTTTCCCGGACATGGATTCTTCTAACATCGGGGGTGAGTACATCTCCAGAATCACTTAATGTGATTGGAGCTCACTTGTTTGGTATTCGGCACTTTATCTGAATGTTTGAGGAGAGCAATTTGTTTTTCCACTTTTTCTGTGTTTTGGCTTATTTGCGCCTTTGCTGTTTGGAGTAACCTGACAGCCTTGTGAGCTCTGTATAGTATTTGATACCAATTTGTGCATATGTCAACATAATCTGATATACTTTTTCTGGCGTACGTAAATAGCACATCCCGAACACCCATTTTTCTCGCACTTTTGCTGCTTCTATAATTTCCCGGACTTGGATTCTGACACCGGGGGTTAGCCTAGCTGCAGAATCACCTAATGCGATTTTAGCTCACTTGTTCGGCATTCAACACTTTATCTGAATGTTTAATCTGTTTATTTGGGAGCGGCTTATTTGCACCTTTGCTGTTTGGAGTAATCCGACAGCTTTGTGTACTGTTCGATATCAATTTGTGCCCATACCAACATATTCTTTTGGTATTATATACTTTTCGAGTTTTCTCATATTCCTTTGCAGGTGACTGCTTGTAGTTTGTCACTCACTGGCTTATACCGAATGAGCTAGTGTTGTTGTACAACAATACGTAAAGAAATGCTCAAACTTTGGGCTGTTGCTATACATTTGCATAGCGAATATTGCAGTGATTGACTCACAAACTTTATTAGAACATTGGAATGTTGGGAGCTCCATTGAAAACAATTGAGTAGCTCCGGGCTTATAATGGCTGGTATAAGCCCGGAGCTCCAACATTCCAATGTTTCTTTGTTCACAGCTGTGGCTGTGAGCAAAGACTTCAGGGAGCCTTAGGGGATTTCAATCCCCTCGCGCTCCCTGAAGCCTTTGTTTTATTTGTTAGAACATTCTGCCCTCTAGTGGCAGAATGTTCTAATAGCCTTATAGCCCTTCGTAGCTGGGCTATACTGGCTATTAAAGTCCCGCTCCCTTGTTAAAGGCCCTCGCCTTCGGCTCAGGCCTTTAACGCTGGAGCGGGCCTTTAATAGCCGGTATAGCCCGCTACGGCGGGCTATAAGGCTATATTAATGACAGCAGACAATCATTGAGGTCTCTATTTGTAACTGCGAAATATCATGATGCCTTCTCTGAGATCGCTTACAGACGATCACTTACAGGCTAAGTTTTATCTACTTCATGGTGAAAATGGATCCCCATCCATGTTAACTAAATCTAGGTATTCGATGTGCTGTTTGAATTTTATTTCTTCTTTTATTCCTCTAATTTTTTTTATCCCTTATCATGGGGCTCCTTGCTCACTTTGTACATACCTGTGCGATTCACTCTGCGCTTTTTAGATGACTGCTAGCAGGTATCGCACTGATGCAGATTCTCTTGAGTGCTCGCATTTGCCTATCGTAATCTGCTTCCCTTTCCTTTGGTGGACTATAAGGTGTTCTCTCCATATAAGTTTATACTAGTATCAATTGTCGGCATTAAAGTAGTATCTTTAGGAATAATTTAACACATGAATATCTACATGACCATCATATTTGGAATACTTCACCTCTATTCTCCTCCCGGTTTGAAGAAGACACCCTAGGTAAGTTATGAATGGGGTTAAAATGGACTGGAATAGGCCATTAGGGTCGCCACCTCTCCCAGAGAATCGCAGTTTAAGATTCTGCAAAGGCCCAGAAAAATAACATAGGTTTAAAACCAACTGGCAGTGGGGCTGAATTCTTTGTGTGTCCAGGAGTTTTCATGCAACAGTAAAAGGTCAAGGTGAATAATGGGGTGCTGGAGCAAGATCAGAGTTTTGTCTAGTGACTGATTTAGCAAAAGAACATGAACCACGCATATTTGCAAAACTGTTCTTTATGAGGATTAGCTGTGAGTTACTGCTTTTACTGGGTTAGTGCTCTTCCATTTCTGGTGCTTTGCTGCAGTTCTAAGATCTTCATAGAGTTTTTCGTTGCTCAAATGGGTGCAATTTCTGATATTTATGTGTGCCTTGTCTTCACTGCTTAATTTTGCTTGCAAGATCGTGTCACTCATAGTCTTTGAAATATCACTCATAATTACACTGAAATTATGAAAATGTCACACATAGCAATCTGAAACTTTGGCAGCTATGTTCAAGGATTTTGATAATCATATTTGGTTGAGAAGAAGGGAATGTAACACCTAAACACACCAAATCAGTAAGTCCGTGAATATCTTGAGCTCTGCCCGTGGGGGGGGGGCAGGATCGCACCCTTTAGGGGTTGTGTACTTGTTCTAGAGGTATTATGGAGGAGGACATTTGTTAATATGTGCCAGCGCTACAGCTTTACACCTTCATGCAATACCAGAAAGGAAAGAAAGGCACTTATTTTGTCAGATCACACCTGCTTAAGAGTTAAACTGTTTTGGAGGCAGCTTTTTGACTTTGCAGCGATCTGTAAGTAAGATCTGTGCACTCACCTTATGAATGTGGGCTGTATCTGTTTATAGAGTAATTTCACTAAGAACCATTTATGGGCTCCTCGAGTATTTTTGTTCCATTCACAACTCTGGCCTTAAAGTAACATCCGCCCTGGACTGGTCATGATCCGGAGCTATGCTTATCTGTGCATGAGAGGCAGGCACAAAGACAAGCTCCTCTGAATCTCAGTCCTACTAAAGTCTTTGGCTACAGAGACAGTCAGCAGTGCATCCAGAGTGTAGGGGCCTCTTGTTGTGAGGCTTTGCAGCTGCAGTACCTGCATTATGGTAAACATTCACGTGGAATCCAGACAAACAACGCTTTCCAAAATCTCGCAGAACACTGCCATCTTAGATCCATCAAGTATAAGCTCCCTGTGGTTCAGATCAATCCTTGCCAGGCAACTGGGATGCATAGTTGCTGCAGCTTGTGTCTTGTTACCGGGCGATTGGAATTCTTTGCACTTTCACAGAGAGTTGTCAAGGACCATGTTCTTAGAGAAGTATTCTGGATAAACATTAGATACCAAGTATTTACACTCTGCTTTGTACTAATATTAGAATCATCCTTTGGAAGATTACAAACTCAACACACATGAGCCATTCTTTATACTAACTCTTTTGTACCTATTCATGGGAGGAGCTAATGAAACCTCTACAGTGTACAGACTTTCTTTATAGCGTTTGAATCACCTCTGGTAGTAAGGTGTTGCTCGTGGTGGGAAGGGAATGTATATTGCCAGGCGTCAAAGCACAATACTAATGAGTATTCTGTCCATTACAGCTGATGAATTATGTGCATTGAGAATCATTCACATCACATACTTGATTTTATAACTCTCTGAAGGTGGTTATAGATTTAAGAATGTATAGTACAGTTCAGGTCATTTCATACATTATTTACATAGGGTATTTATATCTTCCAGCTTTAGGAAGTCATAGATTCATCAGCAACCACATAAAGTGGGTTGTAACCACAAGGCACAACATATGTCATAGTAGAAATAGTGAACGTTACATCATTGATCAGATACTAAAATAATTATTACTTGTACATATCAAAGCCTCTGCAGTGGAGTATGCGTCTGGCAATAAAAACTGACGAGGTTAAGATATCCAGTGTTTCTGTTTTTTCTTTCTCTTGTCCTGTTCCCTTTTCATCTGTTCTTGTGCCAGTGAACATAGATAATCTTTGCATGGTCATCAGTGGGTTCAGGGACGTGTGAATACTAAAATCAATCCTTTTAGATCTGGATTGCCAGGTTATGCAACAGTGATTCCTAGACAATGTTATCATTCCATCCTGAGGGATGGATCCAGAATTGAATATGTTTAAAATCCGAGACATGGTTACAAGTTTACAACAGAAAGTTAATGTACTGAAATCAGAGAATATGATTTTACAATCTGAGTTACTTCAAATCAAAAGAGAATTAGGTTCTCTGTTGAAGCGAGAGAGTAAAGATTCAAGTCATATTGCAATTCCTACAGAAACTAAGGCCTCTGGATGTGGAACAAAACCACCCCCACTGAGGGACTTGAAATCTCATATGCATTCATGCATTGTACGAGTTGTGACAACATTAGCACCGCCAGATAGATTTTCTGGGTTTCCTGAAAGGTTTGCATTATTTCTTAATCAGTGTCGGTTACATTTCCTATATAAACCCCTGGCATTCCCTGACAATCAAACTAAAGTAACCTTTGTTCTATCTTATTTAGTTGTATGCTGCCAAGTGGAGTTTTCCAATAGTTGAGCGCAGTGATGCACTATTGTAAAGTTCTTTAGCTTTCTTTCAACACATACAAAGCTATTTGATAGGAAATCCTGTGTTCTTTCTTTGTATAGTGAAATACTAAATTTAAATCGGGGTCATCAAGATTTAGTAAGTTAATCACCACCTTTAATCATCTGGTAGCTGAGAATGGTTGACCAGGAGAAAAGAGATCCACTCCCTTTTATCAAGGATTACAAAATGAATTGATATGTATTAGTACAGGTTGAGAATATCCCTATAAACTGTGCTGTGCTCACAGATTTAGTGATGCAATTAGATCATCATTTAGCTGAGCGATGCTCAGACAAAAAATAATGACCAGTGTTTTCATAGCTAGACAGACTGTGGAACATTAAAGCTTAGATGGTTCTCAACCCATGAAATTTCCATGAAATTAGGTATGATGAAGAGTCCTTTGTCAAAGGAAGAAAAGGATAGAAGTTGTGCGCACAGGCTGCGTGTGGATTGTGGTAAATCTGGAGACGGCGTCGAATGCGGCTGAGAGGTCAAGTAAAATCACAGTGGTTCCCATTTTTAATCCAGTACCATGCATACTTTCTTTCGAACAGCTACAAACACAACTTCTGCACTGTAATAAGGACAAAGGCCTGCTTGTTGTGTGTTCAGGACCAAGTTCTGAGGTGTGAACTCAGAAAGCTATTTTTTGACAATTTGGTCTGTGATTTTCAAGAACATTTCATCAAACGACAGAGGTGCACTTATGTAAGGAGCCATCAGCTGAAATAGTTTTGCTGAACAATGATCATTTTGCGATCCAGACTCAATAGTTGGTGAAGTTTGTTGAAACAGCTCTGCTGTAACACCATTGAATTAAGAAAATAGTGACAAAAATCAGAAAGGAATGCGAAAGAGGTTGAGGCAATGCCTGCTGCAGTCAAGGAGGACTGATAGCTCAACTGGATTTTTTCCACTAAAAAAGTTGACGGCAAATTACAAAGCTTTTGTGGGGGTGATAACTCAGTGTTAGCCTGACTTTCATTGGAGAATTCTTTAATCATTTTAAAGAATTCTAACATGGAATTTTTACTGACCTGAATGTGATTCTCGTAATATTGAGAGCAGGCATTATTTACTTGTATTCTGTAGTTTTTAAGTCCTTGTTTATATTTATTTTTGTCAGCTGGAGGATCATTTTTAAGCAACGTGCTCTCCAGTAGCTTTACATGCACTTTTAGCATCTGCAAGTTCATTAGTGTACTATGGAACTGAAAGATGAGTCACTACTATGACTGTGGAGCAACAGCTTCTAAAGCCAAAACTATCCATGCATTAAAATTAGTACTGTTATCCTGAGCTTTGTCATTAATAGTGTAAGGACACTCATCGAGCATATACTCAATTTGGCAGGGGGAAGACTGGCCAAATTACCCTTTGATGTCAACATCTGAGAGGTCGCAGAGAATTGTATGAATATGGTTAGTTATTAGATAAAACAGCCGTGCCACATGATCAGACCGAACAACTAAAATGTTTGTTATTTCAGAAAAGCATATTCACTGCAAATATTAAGTCCAAAATGTGGCCTGCTGACGGCAGCACAGCCTAAAATTAGTTTAGAGATGCATTTGAAGATGAAGAGTCAGCCCAAAAGTTATACTCTCCAAAAAAGAGACATTTGGCAGAGAGTAAAGCTAGTGTGGAAATGGAATTAACAATATGAGCGTAAAATTCTGAAAGATTTCCAGGAGGGCGATATTCTAGGACACCAGGATGTAAGGTAGAAGCCATGGAAGAGAAAGAAAAAGCTGTTGTCTCAGCAAAAATAAACACTTCAGTGTTAAGAACTCTTAAGTGAAGATACTGCCTGAAATCTACTGCTATCCCACCACCAGGTCTGCTCTGCCAAACACATTAAACTATCTTAAGCCCGGGACGTTGAGATGAGAAAATGCCACGGTCAGCATTTTCCTAAATCCATGTTTTCTAGCAAGAGAAAAGGATGTAGGCAATAATCCTCTATGAAATTAATAATGAGGCCAGCTTTTTTTTTTTTTCCAATGCTGGTTCATAAAGGCAGCATGAAGCTGATTACTAAAAAAAAAAAAAGTGTTCAATTGCACGGTAACATTTTTATGAAGGGGCAATCAGAGAATTAGCATCAGCAGCAACAATAGGAACAGGTGACAAACAGGTGACAAACTCGTCTTATGTGCTGTAGTAATTCTATATAAAGTTTTAACAACTTGGCGGACAGGTTGCAGAATCATACTCCTTTCTACCCAAGACCCGCTCAGAATTACAGTTGGTTGATAAATAAACATGAGTGAGAGAAAAGGAAGGCAGAGGTGCGACCAAATAGTTATTTGAAAAGGAAGTTTTGTATTTACCTTCAAAGCAACAATGACACAATCTATGAATTGGCTTCATGACTGTTAGATGGTCGAGCATCCTGGAGTAGTAATTCATTTTTAGCGGTCTATCTTATCCACAGATGTTTGACAGTATGTGCAGACTGGTTCTGTATGTGGACAGATTAAGAAGATTTCACACATGACACCTACTGTCCTTTAAGACTAATATCTATCCCTCCCAGGCAGTGTCACACAATATCTATAGACTTTGACATCACCCAACACCTCCGCGATCTCCACTGGCTTCCAGTCGAAAGAAGAATAACCTTCAAACTCCTCACCCACGCATACAAGGCTCTTCACAACACCGGACCTGCATACCTGAACAGCCGCCTCTCATTCCATGCACCCAAAAGACACCTCTGATCAGCCCAGCTCTCACTGACCACCGTCCCACATATCAGCAAGACTAGAATGGGTGGAAAGTCCTTCTCCTACCTCACAGCCAAAGACTGGAACACCCTCCCCCCCGCCGACAATCTCCCACATTGCCCCAGTTCAAAAAGGACCTCAGGACCTTCTATCTTGTAGAAGGTATCTAAACCATCAAAAACAGACACTATAGGAATGCAAAACAGTTTTTTAACCTTTTATCATAAGTTTAATAATTGATACATATTTATGCATTCATTTCTTATATAATAAAGTTGCTCAAAGGTGAGTAAGAAAGTGATTGAAGAGAGTGATTGAAGAGAGAACGCAATCATTCTTGGTGAACAAAAATCTTTCTTTCTCCTCACCCAACCCACTTGGAGTACCACAAGGCTCAACCCTATCCCCCACGCTATTCAACCTATATGTCGAACCACTAACCGAGCTACTACAGCAAGCAAATATCTCTTACCACATGTACGCAGACGACAGTCAACTTTACATCAAGATCTCTTCCATTGAAGAGATAAAGATGATGAATCAAGCTCTGGAAAAGACCGTTCACTGGCTAACGACCAACTTCCTCATGCTAAACTCGCAAAAAACGGAATTTCTTTTAATTTCCCCCCCTAAAAACTCTTTGGAGATAAAGGACTGGACCAAGATGATCACGGCTCTGAATTGCACAGCGACTCTGGTGGACTCCACCAAATCGCTTGGAATTACACTGGATAAGAACCTCAACATGCAAACGCACATCAACCTGTTGGCTAAAAATGCCCGCTTTCACCTCAGTTATCTCAGAAAAATGAAACCATTCATCGAGAACCATGACCTCAAAACTGCAGTTCAGGCCTTAGTCATCTCGAGGTTGGAGTACGGATGTACCACCCTCTCAGGGCTTCCCAAAATCTTGACAGCCCCTTTAAAAGCTTGTCTCAATGCAGCAGCAAGACTCCTAACGGGATCCAGGAAATTCGACCACATATCGCCACACCTGAAGGCGCTCAACTGGCTACCCTATGAAGCTAGAATCCACCTAAAGATAGCTTGCATCACCTATAAAGCTCTACACCACAATACCCCCCAGTACCTATCCCAAAAACTTACCTTGTCAGGAGGAAACAGACACTCTAGGAGCACCGACAATCTACTCCTGAAACCCTCTTGTTTCAGCAAGAAAAAAACGTCTGACAGAGCATTCACCGGAGCGGCGCCAAGAATATGGAACTCGCTACCTCCGTGCATTAGAAAAATCTCTTCTACACCACTATTTAAAAGGGAAGCAAAATCATTCCTGATGAGCAAATTCCTCCCTTAATTCAGCAAGGCACTGAATCAGTCCACGACTTCAAACTTGTTCCTCACTCCCCTTAATGACTCCTTCGCCCCTATGACTTAGCGTACTCGAACTTGTTCCTGCTGCTCCATTTTCATTGCTGCTACATGCCGAACCATGTTAGTAATATTTTTTTTGATAATCTGTCTGCTTTGTTGTTTTGCAAAATGTTCTATACTTACTCTGCTTTCCTTGTAAAGCGCTCTGATACCCCTCCCGGGGTCTTGTTCCCGCTATAGAAAACTCTAAAAATAAATAAATAAAGTGCTTGTGAAAGAGATCAAAGGAAAGGCAAAGGTATAAGTGCCAATATACATTACATAAAACAAATATATACAGATTCATACAAAACAAAGAGAGCCTGCCTGGAATTTCCTTATAATTCTAATTTCCAACGTCTTGCTTAGAAACCTATATTATGGAGAAAAGTTAAGGCTCTTAATTCGGATCCGTGTACGTCTGGGATTTAAATTTACACACACCGAGGTGAGTTTTTCCCTCCATTCTGCGCCCTGTATGATTTATGTATTACATTTCGTTCTTGGTAATGGACGTGCCTTTAAATATTCCAGCACTTCCAAGGATTCGATCCTTGTGAACCATCATTTATACTGATTTACCGGCCCCCAGGAGCCAGCTGGCTTTGAATGTGTGGCCCCCCACCAGTCTTCGACCGGTGGTCTCTAGGTGAGTTTAACCACCTTTTTAATAGTACCCTTCACAGACACTCCAATGATCTGGGAATTGATTAGATCTCCCCCACCTTAATTGTTTTATAGGTTTCTTGTTGCCCTATCCTGATGAGGATCCCTGCTTAAGGAATTAATTGGCCTGTCTTCCTTTTGGGGTCGAAACATCGACATATATAAATCACCTGTACCGGAGATACGATCTTCGTCTTAACTATAATTCTTGTGCTTCCTGCTCCCACTGCACATATGTGGATCCTTTAATGTTTAAAGTGTAATATAATGAATAGATTACCCATTGAGAAGTATGTTTTTAGACCTAAATCAATTGTGGATTGTCGCTCGGTATGCAGCGAAGTGGGGTGCCACATCACAGAGACTGAGAATGGGACGGGGTGCGACTGTACACTAGGG
Source organism: Calotriton arnoldi (assembly GCA_963921515.1). Taxonomy (NCBI): domain Eukaryota; kingdom Metazoa; phylum Chordata; class Amphibia; order Caudata; family Salamandridae; genus Calotriton; species Calotriton arnoldi. The sequence continues at coordinate 5,132,250 of CAWUFW010000182.1, forward strand.
GGAGGGGGTATGCATTTAATTAGCCAATTCATTATTGAGGAATTTTGGTAAATTAGACGATATTTTTTAAAGTTTTGATCACTTTTTGAAATACTCATGCTATTTTATACGGGCGTCATCAACACAAGTTGACACCAGTTCATCTCCCTCATGAGTTCTATGACCTTTGACCACAACATGAACTCTAACTCACGGTACTGTACTGCGCCTCAGTATAACTCATTGAACTGAAACATTTTCCGTTGTCTCAATTCACTGCACAAGATTAAAGAAGGGTTGGCCTGATGTACCCTGAAATGAAACATCGGCTGTGATTACCCTTAGGATCATTTACCTTTCAGGACTTGCAACCATGGGAGAAGCTGCTTTTCGCTATTTTTCTTTCCTAAACCCCAGGAGCAGGTGTGAGGGACAACCATTGCATCATGTGGCTTTGTGAATATTTTACTCAGAGAGCGTATCAAATTGTATGAGCGTAAGCTCACTGGAATTCACGAAGCCTCAACTGACACTGGGAGATAAAATACAGGAAGCCAAAATAATGTCAGCTGTAACTGGATTACCACATGTTTTCTTGGGGGAAGACTGATGTTAGCAGAAAAAGTCATAGAAAGAAAATTAAAGCAAACCATATGGCTCATATTTACAGCAGAAGTCGAATGCTTTTCCTTACTCGGGGTCATGCGTATATTGATAAGGCTTGCACTGGAGCTATACTCCCATGCACAATAGAAAAATATTTCTCTAGCACCATGTTCACGGAAACGGCTCTTTATACTTCATGCAGAAAATGGAGCATGTAGCCCATGCACACTCAAACTATATTTGTATACTTCATGCAAACTGGAATTATATTCTTATACTTTATACACAGTGGAACTATGTGTTCGAGGCATATGAGCTGTAGATTGTATACTTGTGCATAGATCGCCATCTAGTGTTGGGCTCGGATGTTTGCAGTTTGTTTTTGTCTTGGAAGAGTCTTTGTAGTCACGAGATAGGTGACTCCTCCTTAGGACGATAGTGCGCATGTGCATCGACTCCATCTCCAGATTGTTTTTTTCCGCCATCTGGTTCGGATGTAAAACGTTGCGCTCCGGGTCGGTGTCATATTCGATCCCGCTTCGCCGCGCAATCCTTCACCGCTCAACGGTATTGTTTCGCTCGAGTTCTCCTTCGATGCGCATCCAAGGAATATCCACCAAGATCTTCGATTCCGGTCATCGACGCGGGCCGTTGGGCCTACCTGCGCCATCAGGCCCTGCAGTAAATGTAAAGAACTCCATTTAAGAAATGTCCTTTGTGTGGTGCTAAATTTCCACACACAGATCTCCACGAGGTATGTAACCTTTGCTTGTCTCCAGAGCACGAGGACAAGGATTGCCGGGCCTGCGCTTCCTTTCGATCGAAGAAGACCATACGTGATCGCCAGGCTCGACGTCACACGATGGCTCGATCAACTTCCTCGGCGCCGGACGACATCTTCGATGCAGGCTCCAAGATCCAGCAACAACAGGAATCGGAAGAGGAAGACATCAGCACCTCCGAGGCAGACGACTCCGATGCCGAGGATCAGCCCATTACTCCAGGACAACGAACTGTGAGTACTGAACTCGACGCTCCTCTCCCAGTAAAAATACAAAAGGCTCCGGTGACGCCTTCGGGCTCAGGTAAACACCGAGATAAGTCTTCGGATGCCCCGCCCTCGGGCCGGGCTCCAAAGCCGAAAGAAAAGTCTTCAGGCGGCTCAGGACTGAGTCAGCCACGTACCGGTGCCGAAAAACACTCCTCGGCACCGAAAGAAAAACCAAAGTCAAGCACAGGGCCACGCCTTGTTATATTCGCACCGAAGTCGGCCTCGACGCCCACCCCTTCGGCACCGAAGCAGGCCAAAGACAAGTCCTCGGATCCGAAGAAACACCATACTCCTTCGGAGCCGAAAACTGCTACGGAACTAAAGACTCCGACAAAGCTTAAGGACAGCTCTACCACTCCCAAAAGCTAAGTCAAAGCACCACTCGGACCCAAAACCCTCGGTGCCGAAAAAACCGACGCCTCCGAAGAACTGTTTCGGCCAGATCCATCGGATCCGAAGCAGATAACTTTGTACATTGACCCTCATACAGGTCAGGTGACCACAATTCCACCAAAAAAGAGGACATTGGCCGTTCCAGACCCACCTGAAATACCCTTAAAGAGGAAGAACATTGCTACTTCTCCTCTTAGACCTATCTCTCCCCTTCAAAACCTTCCACCTATACCTGTTTCTCCTACTTCTCCACTATCTCCTTCTTCACCTGCCCTTCAACAGGATGAACAGGACTTTGGGGGTGGGGATGACCACAGTGATGGGCATCTGCAAGAGGATGATGATGACATCCCACCACAAGACCTTTGGGATGATTATCATAATATCCCGGATATACCTGAGCCAGACTCATACCCATCCAAACCATCCCCACCAGATGACAACATTGGCTTTGCACAACTGATGGACAGGGCAGCCAAGTACCACCAGGTAGAGTTACACTCGGAACCTGCGGAAGAAGATTTCTTAACGGAAACTTTTACTCACTCCCAAAAGTCGTCCACTACCTTGCCAATGTTAAAAGGCATGCTTAAACATGCCCCAGAAATCTTCAAAGACCCAGTCAGGGCTAGGGTAATCAACCCACGCATTGACAAAAAATATAAGCCAGCCCCAAACGATCCAGCTTATATTAAAGGACAACTCCCTCTAGACTCCCTCGTAGTATCAAATGCCCGTAAACGGGCTAATTCTCAATCTACAGGGGAGGCCCCTCCTCCAGACAAGGAGTCAAAGCTGCTGGACGCATCTGGCAAACGGGTCGCGTCACAAGCAGCCAATTATTGGCGCATTGCCAACGCCCAGGCTTTACTCGCCAGGTATGACAGGGCGCATTATGATGAGCTGGAGACACTTATACAGTACCTTCCAGACCAGTATAGGGCTAAAGCCAACGACCTTATACAGGAGGGAAAAACCATCACTAATACCTCCATCAAATGTGCTTTGGATGCAGCAGATACAGCATCCAGAGCAGTCAATACAAGCGTTCTGCTGCGCAGGCATGCATGGCTGCGCATCTCTGGGTTTAAACAGGAGGTGCAGTCCCAAATTCTTAACCAGCCATTTGACCAGCAACATCTATTTGGCCCTTCTGTAGACACATCCTTAGAGAAAATGAAAAAGGACACAGAAACAGCCAAGTCCTTGGGGCCTTACAATTTCCTGCAAATAGAGGGTCATTTCATTGCTCCACTTATAGGGGCGCCTCCAAAACCAGTGGCACAGACAACACCTCTTCATACAAAAGTCCCACTCAATCTTCCCCTAGCAGAGGATATTTTAGAGGGGGCTACAGGGGTAATAATAACAAAAGAAGAGGTCGCAGTAACAATACCCGCACCTCCCCCGCCTCAAAGCAGTGACTTCCCTACGCTCCCCCCAGACCATTCCACACCGGTCGGGGGAAGACTATCACAGTTCCTACCTGTGTGGCTTTCCATCACCACAGACAGGTGGGTGAGACAAATTATCCAGTATGGTTACTGCCTGGAGCTCACTTCTACTCCACCAAATGTGCCCCCCAGGCATCGCCCGATGTCCACGGAACATCTAACACTTCTCAAACAGGAGATTGCCTCCCTTTTACAAAAGCAAGCAATAGAACCAGTTCCCCTACATCAGAAAGGCTCAGGGGTCTACTCCCTTTACTTTCTCATTCCAAAAAAGGACGGTACTCTAAGGCCAATATTAGACCTCAGAATGCTAAACCTGTACATACAGTCCGACCACTTCCATATGGTCGCCCTGCAACAGGTCCTCCCACTGCTCCACCAGGGCGATTTCCTTTCAACTCTAGATCTCAAGGACGCCTACTTTCACACCCCCATTCACCCTGCTCACAGGAAATATCTACGGTTTGTGCTGGATGGTCAGCACTACCAGTTCAAAGTACTCCCGTTCGGAGTAACTACAGCACCCAGGGTATTCACAAAGTGCCTCGCAGTAGTAGCAGCACACTTGCGAAGACAACACACTCATGTGTTCCCTTATCTAGACGACTGGCTTATAACAGCCAGCTCGCACAACCACTGTGTTCAACACACACGCAAAACAGTTCAGCTCCTGCACGACTTGGGATTCACAATAAATCTCACCAAGTCACACCTACAACCGTCCCACATGCAACAGTATCTAGGCACTATACTAGATACTTCAAAAGCCATTGCGAATCCCAATCCACTCAGGATACACAGCATACAGGCTCTCATAAAAAGATTTCAACCTCAACACTCACTTCCAGCTCGAGTGTTCATGCAACTAATAGGGATGATGGCCTCTTGCATTTTCATAGTGCCTTACGCAAGACTCCAAATGCGCCCATTACAGGAATGTCTGGCACATCAGTGGAACCAGGCCCAGGGCCAGCTTACAGATCTGGTGTTGGTGGACAGCCGCACACATCGCTCTCTGCAGTGGTGGAACACACAAAACCTATCCAAGGGGCGGCAGTTCATAGACCCGGTTCCACAGATTGTGCATCGCTCACCGGCTGGGGAGCGCATCTCTTAAATTATACCATTCAGGGCATATGGACCCCTCGGCAAAAATTACTCCACATCAATCATTTGGAGTTACTGGCAATTTTTCTTGTGTTAAAATCATTCCAGGTACATCTAGTAGACAAAGCAGTCCTAATCAGAACAGACAATATGACTGCAATGTACTACACACAAAAACAGGGGGGGACACACTCTCTGCAGCTTTCCCGCCTAGCGCAAACCATATGGAGATGGGCCATTCCGCAAAAAATATACCTGTTAGCACAACACCTACCAGGGCTACAAAATCAAATTGCGGATCTACTCAGTCGTCAGACACAACAGATTCACGAATGGGAACTTCATCCACAAGTTCTTCATCCATTCTTCCACAAGTGGGGCCACCCAGACATAGATCTGTTCACCACACACTTAAACGCAAAATGCCCAAACTTCGCCTCCAGGTATCCACACCCATTGTCCAAAGGCAATGCAATATGGATGAACTGGTCAGGCAAATTTGCGTATGCTTTTCCGCCTCTCCCACTCCTTCCATTAGTGGTTCTAAAGCTCAGACAACAGTCGCTCACAATGATCCTGGTTGCTGCAACATGGGCTCGACAACCATGGTTCACAACCCTGCTGGAACTTTCACTAGTCCCACATCAAAGGTTGTACCTTTCTCCACAACTTCTCACGCAGAACGATGGAGAAATCAGACACCCAAATCCAGCTCAATTGAACCTAGCAATCTGGCTCCTGAAGTCTTAGAGTTTGGATACCTTAACCTACCTCCACAATGTATTAATATTATTAAGGAGGCTAGACGTCCTACCACTAGAGCCTGCTATGCAGCCAAATGGAAGAGATTTGTGATCTACTGCAATAACAATGCACTCGATCCTTTAGATGTGTCAATTCAAAACATTATTTGTTACCTTTTGCATCTACAAAACTGTAATCTGGCATACACATCCATACGGTTACACCTCGCGGCCATAGCTGCTTACCTACAAAACAGACAACATTTGTCGTTGTTTAAGGTACCTGCTATCAAGGCTTTCATGGAAGGCCTTAAAAGAATAATTCCTCCCAGCACTCCACCAGCTCATACGTGGAACCTAAACATTGTCCTTACTAGGCTCATGGGCCCCCCATTTGAACCTTTGCATAGGTGCAAGCTACAGTTTCTCACATGGAAAGTAGCTTTCCTTGTAGCAATCACATCTCTCAGAAGAGTTAGTGAGCTCCAGGCCTTAACCATACAAGAATCCTTCTTGCAAATACATCACAACAAGGTGATTCTTAGGACAAACCCTAAATTCTTACCAAAAGTCATCTCTGCCTTCCACCTTAACCAGTCTGTTGAGCTACCAGTTTTTTCCCTCAACCAGACTCAGTGGCAGAGAGGGCTCTTCATACACTAGATGTCAAAAGTGCTATCCATTACTACATTGAAAGGACAAAAACTTTCAGGAAAACCAAACAACTTTTCGTAGCCTTCTCACAACCACATAAGGGCAACCCCATATCAAAATCAGGACTTGCCAGGTGGATTGTTTAATGCATCCAGATATGCTACCTAAAGGCAAATCGTACATTATCTGTTCCTCCTAGAGCGCATTCCACACGCAAACTAGGGGCTTCTATGGCATTCTTAGGAAACATCCCCATAGATGACATCTGTAAAGCAGAAACATGGTCTACACCACACACCTTCACAAAGCACTATTGTGTAGATGTGCAGGCAAAACAACATGCTACTGTGGGCCAGGCTGTATTAAAAACACTCTTTCAAACTACTGCAACAGATACAGGTGGCCACCGCTAAGGAGATAACTGCTGTGTAGTCTATGCACAAGTATACAACCTACAGCTCATATGCCTCGAACGGAAAATGCTACTTACCAGTATGCATCTGTTCTTGGCATGTAGAGCTGTAGATCTGTATACGCCCACCCTCCTCCCCGGTTACCTGTAACTGTTCCAGTATTATCTTACTTAGATAACTATACTGGGGCATCTTTTTTCTATTACTATTACTATTTATATTTCTTTCTAACTCCATCACAACCCTTCATGACGAAAACAATCTGGAGATGGAGTTGATGCCCATGCGCACTATCGTCCTAAGGAGGAGTCACCTATCTCGTGACTACAAAGACTCTCCCAAGACAAAAACAAACTGCAAACATCCGAGCCCAACACCAGATGGCGATCTATGCACAAGTATACAGATCTACAGCTCTACATGCCAAGAACAGATGCATACTGGTAAGTAGCATTTTCCTTCTCTGACATCATTTCTGTTTAAAATTGTTTTCTGCTTCTTGCATATTGAGATAATATTCTCACACATCAGGTGCACTGGAACTTTGTTTGAGGCATGTGTGGCTGTAGATACACATGCTCTGCATACTCCTGACTCCTAGTGTTGGGCCCGGAGGTCTGGGGTGTCGTCTCTGCCCCAACGCCACATCTCAAGGCCCTATGGTCAGAGTTTTCTTCAAGCGGAAGGCGGTGCAGGTGGCCTTGTCATGTTTCGGTGAATGGCAGAGGTTACAGCCCTGATAGAAATCCATCCAAGGGTACTTAGCATGGCAGCGAGGCCTTGTATCTGAAGGGCATATGTTCATCACAGTCGAGGCATTCTTGAGATTATCGGAGGAGATGAGACGGGGAAGGCACCGAAGGGCGAGAACCCGTGTGGGGCCGAGGACGACCAGAGAGTCACTCAGGACAAGGGACGCAGACTTCGACCTGAGACGTTAGTAGTGGGAACGCGAACAGAAACAATACCGACAGAGGGAGAGCTACCCATGAATGCTGAGAAGAGCACCGCAACAGTGTCGATCCGGAGCATGGTAGCACGTATCCGAACCCTACAGTGGAAAGAAAACAATCTAAAAAAGAAGTCAATGCCCTTGTGCATTACCAACAAGAGGAGGAGTCACAATACCTCGTGACTCAAAATACTTCTTCGAAGAAAAATAAATTGCCCATATCCGAGCTCAACACTGAATGGCAGGAGTATGCAGAGCATGTGACTCTACAGCACAACGTGCCACAAACAGATGCTTACAGGGTAATTAACATTTTCCTTCCCTAACAATATGTTTAGGGAAACTCTGCTTTTCCAACCTCATTGAAATTGGAATCTTGGACCTGAAGTATGAAGCCTAGTTTCTTTCTATTCAGTGTTTTTGCAAGCTGGTTTGCGACCCGGTATCATTTTGTGTTGTGATGCAACTGTTGTAATAATCAATTGCATCACAAAATGTCCATTCACCGGAGGTCTCAACAAATTCATGTGACATGATTGTGTATGAGGCAAGTGACTTTACTCAAATCCCTGTGGATGGCAAAGATGGAAGTCTACAAGGGACAGCAGACCTCCAGCCCTTAATGAGTTTTTCCTGCATAGGAACGTTTTTTGCACAGAGCCTCCACCCCCCTCCTCTTAGGGGTCTGAGGGCTGCTCTAAAAAGAAAATGGTCACATATTTAACCAAGCATTTGGAATGCAATAGGTCTCCCATTTACGCGAGTTTGATCTATTGGCATTGTAAATGACAATGCCTTTTATTCATATTTTGGTTTTCAAAACATAAACAAAAGGCATTGTCATTTACAATGTCAATAGCTTAAACTCGCGTAAATGCGACACCTATTGCATTCCAAATACTTGTCTCTGGAAGCCATGAGATGGGCAGAGGCGTATTCAAGTCAGATGATTACCTTGTCCTCAACTAGTTGCGAGAAGGGGGTGACACTCTCCAGATGGATGCTGTCCATCGAAACAGGGAACAGCAAAAATAAAAGCTAGCACTCTGCTGGGTGTGTCTACAGGTTAAACAAGCCCCAGGCTGAAAAGAGCGAGGGCAGCGCTCACCCACAGTATGCTGCCAGCGGGCGGTGGTCTCAGCCCCGGGTGTCGCTCGGCTTTGAAGAACTGTGAGGAAGAGGATCAGGAGGAGGAGGAGGAGGAGGAAGAGCTTGGCCGTAGGGTACAGTTTTATTTCTGCCCCCAAGGCAGCCTCAAGCAGAAGACATGAAAACCACCAACTGTTGCTGCTAGTGAGACTGCACCACGGCCGGCGACGGGCAAACTTGAACCAGCACGTCCCAGGAAGACGGTGCGAGCTCTCCTCATACACGCTCCCACATCACCCGGGATATCTTCCTGGCTTCTGTCCCGCATTACACTCCTTACTCACACTTAGTTTAACTTTTAACAGTGTCAGGACGTTTAAAAAACAAGCGTGAAAAGGAACAGCGGGGGGTGGTGTAGGACGGCGCGTGAGCAGAGGCAAAAAAAACAAGCATGAAAGGCAGCAAGGGGCAGGTGGTGGTGAAGGGACGGTGCGCGGGCTGAGGCAAAAGAAAAAGTAGTGCACCAAACGTGCTTAAGTGGTTAAAAGTGAACTGATCCATGTAACTGAGTCAGTCGCCAGGTCGGAAACAAACAACCAAAAGGCGGGACAAAGACATCAAAGGGACCATTAAAAAGCAAGATTTTACATAGTGCACTACAAAGAACCAATTACAAGTGATGGGCGTGGCCACACAACACAGATGGAATACAACATGCCTCGCAGAGCAGCGCATGTGCGCTGCTTAGGCTCAACCTAAAAATGGCATACGAGGGAGCAAGCAGTGGTCCTCTGGTTCACTGTCTACGCTCCATTAGACCCCTCCCCCCCTTCTCCAGATTTCACAAAGTTTAAGCTGAACTAGTGGCCAGCCTCCATTCTGCAAATTGGTTACCACCCCAAGTTGGGTGTTGGTAAACTTTCAGTGGTTTGCAACAGCAAATGTGGTCGCAAGCCATTGATTGCTGCATTCTACTGCAACTCACAAATAGGAGGAAAACTCACACCTGCCTATTTGCGAGTTACAATGGGCTGAAAACAATGTGCGAGTCAGAAAGAATTTTCTGACTCCCAAAATGTCAGTGATTTTGTAGGGGCGAAGCCTGTGATTGGAGTCCATACTTCCTATGCACATTCACATGAAAACTATGCTGCAAATGTATTCTTAAACTTAAAACACATTAGGAATAAATATATTCGCCTCGCTTCACCTATATTGGAACTATATTCATGTTGCTTCGTTTACGATGGATCTATACTTCATGAATATTGGAATTACATTCCCCATAACACCTGTGATTGGAATTTTGTTTGTTTTACTTGTGTTTTTGCAATATTTTGCCGTTCTATAGGGAGCTTTAATGTCTAAGTCAATACTCTTGTATCTTTTTTACTTGTTCCTTTATCGTTCTGTAATAATACCTTCTAAAGTGTTCAGTCAAATTGTAACTTGCTTTTTCCATGCAGTACTAGTAACGCATGTCTGCAATTCTACGCCGATATGCCAGAATTAGCTGTTTTTTACAATAAACGATACAACCTTAGCAAACTACTGCATGCCACTGCTCCATTCAGTTTACAAGACTGTTTTTTGTGTATGGACTTGAAGAGCAAATCCACTGGATTAAATTATGAAACAAGGCAACTCCAGGGCTCTTTTTAGGTCTCAACTGCAGTTGTGTGTAAGCTGACCTATTGCTTCCATTACATAATATATGCTTAGAATGTGCTCTGGGCCATCCCTTACTCGTGGCTGGATGGCTTTGTGCCTATTTCAGTTGTTTGCTCTTGATTGGAAGGCTTTCCTTCCTGTTTGTCCCACCGAGGAGCATTTCGGTCTCCCAGTGTTCTGATTTGACGAGTGGTATCCTTCCACTGCTCTCTTAAGGGGACACTTTTTTGTTTTGATTTAAAAACTCCACCTGAGTTCCCTGCTCTTTGCCACTTTTCACTCTTCCTCCAGCTGCATCTCTGTTTTCCCCTCACCCACTCTCCAATACTTCCTTCCTGGCTGAATTCTTCACCAAGCATTTTCTCTCTGCTTGGAGTACTTGTTTGTTCATCTGTACTATTCTGTCCAAGAGACAGAAAAAGGCTCCTAGTGATATGGGTAAAGCGGTTTGAAAGCTGCACATGCCCATTTTAGTTTCAAGATGCCTCACTTTAAAAACTGTAGACAGAGTAAAGATTTTCAAACTGCAAAAAGTATGAAAACATTTACAGGAAGGAAAAGCGATGACAGGTTTAATTTTAGTCTATTTGGTTTCCAAATCCAATTGAATATGACAAATTTATAAACTGTCTGTACTAGCAAGCACGGCGCCCAAGGGTTGCAACAGGATATATATTTTAAATCCATAAAAGGTAGGTCGTGTTCATAGACCACAAATAAAGAAATGAATATGGTCTTTTGGCAGAATCAAGCCTTTACAACTGCAGCGCGGTGACAGCTTGCACTTTTTGAGGGAAAGATTCTTTAAACTTCCTCTGGTGAAACTAGCACCATCTGTGGCTGAAGAGAGATTTCTGAGGCAAGGATAACCCTAATATTATTTACACACAGTGCTTGGCCACAGTCTTAGGTCCTGTGGATGGAGGTAAGATGTAGTCAAATGTTAATAACTCCTGCCTTCCTGGGATAACATTTTCGATAATTTTGTGATTTTCATGGGTTGTCATTAGAATGGCAAGCAGAGGAGTGGGCAGTGGTCTGAGATGGTTCACTGACTTACCTTAATACAGTCTGTGCGTCAATGGGATGTTCATGGAAAGTTAAACCATGACCCTAAGATACAAGCCAGTTCATATTTAGTCATATTATAGGACAAAGGATAAGATTCAGGGCGATATTACAGCATTGAATCGTGAGGTGTAAGGGGCAACTATCACTGATTGACGCTCACTGCAAGAAATTTACTACAGCAACAAGCAAGGTCTGTAACTTCCGCAGTGTGTAGAGAGATAGAATAGTGGGATAACTAGACAAATGCAATCAGGTCAGAACTCTGATACCTCCACCATCCATCTCAAACACAATGTGCCACCTGCGGCAATTAGGATTGACTTAGTTCCCAGGGATGAATGAAAACAATTTTTGGTGGTTCCAAAGGTGATAGGATTGATGAACTGCTATAATTATCCTATTGCTGCTGTTTCCCGAAAGCTCGTCCAGATTTGGGACTTTGGTGATGGAATGAACATTTACTAAACACAGAGAGAAGGCTTCTTTAACAGAGGTGGCTAAGGCCACTGTGCAAAATCTCTATAGAGGTTAAAACAACCTGCACAAAGTGCACAGGAACAGCACACACAAATGCATGCTACTCCTCAGAGGCATAGAATGATCTAGAGCAAAAGGGGGTGTGTGTTTCCAACTAGGGTTTATGTAAGATGGACTTATGGTGAAAGTTTCTGCTGCAAAAGGTCACTGTGCACTTTAACTTTTTTTATATACACCTGTTGGCGCACTTGACATCGCCACCACCTATGTACATGCATGCACATTATTCATGCATATTCATCAATTTTAAGTGCTGCAGTACTTTACAATATTGCAGCATGGAATAGAAGAAGTGTGCAATCTTGGGACTCTGAGAAAAGGATAATGGAGCTGCTCTAAGGATTCCTCCTCTGTGTTGCCACGTATTTTAACAATGCTAAAGGAGAGCATGTGTAATACCTAAAGAAGCCCAATGAATGTGACACATTAATAGCTCTACTCTTAATGCATGTCGTTCTTCTTCTGACCTCCAACCTTAGAACACATAGACAATGATGCTTGAAGAAATGTGTTACAATCCAACCCAGTTGCCTGGCTCTCTAGTTAATAGGCCTAGGCCGAGTACACAATACAATGAATGTGATTGTCTCAAAGGCCAAGCATAAGGCAACATGTAGAGGCCCTTTGTGTGACCAGCACATATAGGGTTATCACAGAGCACCATTAAAAACCTGATTTAAGGTGGCCTTATTGTTTCGTCCTATATTGGAGGAACAGACCTGCAATGTGACCAGTAGCAACAATATTCCACTTTTAGTGCAAGCCTTCCTGTCATAGGCTTGCACCTGTGAAGCATTCTGATGAGAAGTGTTGCAGCAGATCCCAGTAGAGCATGGTGGCCATAAACCTTACTCAGGTCTGTGGCCTAATCAGGCCTTCCCTTTTTCGGTACCCATGAAGTTGTACTCTTGCCTTTACTCAGTGATGTGCCTATCGCCAGTGGGCTGATGGCCTCTCTTCTTCCGCTCCTGGCTAGTATTCTGAAAGCTGAATTCTGCTAAACCTACACGCACTTGGTAGACATTTTAGGTACTCTCGTGTATAGGGCTGGAGTTACCCATGAAGTACTTTTAGCCTCACTGCCTTAGATCCTCTCTTCACCACCCGCCTTAGGTTTGGTCGTTAACTTACTCACCAGTGATACAAAATATTACCAGCTCATTTCCAGATCACCCAAATGAGAATGTATTAGTGCCCCCGACATGGCATACATTGATACTTTGACCTCTAGTCATCATAACATTTTGGATCAAGTGCTGATGGGGCCGCAACCACAAGAAGTCTCCAGGCGTTTGCTCAAAGTGGCTGTTGCTGAATCCAGGCCTACCTCTGGCCATAGTATTTGTGTAAACGAATGTTCTGCTCGGGACTGCAGATATATACCATAGTCTATGTGAACAGGTCTTAAAAGATTTTTTGAGGAAAAAAATATTTTTTATAATTGTGTTAAACTCACTGGTACAAACGGTTTTGTACATTGTTTTGGTCATCAGTTTAAGTTTATTGTGTGAGACTTTGCAAAGCTGAAGTGGATACAAAGGAATCCATCCACTGGCAGGTATCATGCTCATTTAAAAAAAAAAAATTCAGAGCTGTCAATCTGTCAATCCGGGTCTCTATAAACACTATTGGCTACTGGACTGCGGGCTCCAGTTGCATAAAAGTGTTCTGAATGATTTCGGGAACAGTTAATATATTGTGAGGGCGACTCTCCATTCGCATAACTTAAAGCGGTTTAATCTGCATTGACAAGAGGAATAGATCCGATTGAATAAATTCGGTTTCCCCTGCAGAAGGTCATTCAGGTGGCAGAGGGAGCCAGGTACACCCAATTGTACTGATTTCACGAGTAGCATTGTGTTGAGTGGGTATGCTTCCCTCTTTCCAAATTTTATATATTTCCAAATTGTATGTAGGTGATACACAATTCAAAAATATGCATTTCTATTTGTGCCTTACCCAGTACCATAAAACTGTTTTCACAAAAGCTCCCCGTTAGGATTCTGCTTAAAAAAATGATTACATTTATAGGAATGAAGCTACAACAAAGAGCTTTTTTCTGACATTGTGTGATCCAAAGTAAGACGTTTTACCGCGTTCCCTTATAGGTGAGGCGCAGGAGTCAAGTGGCATCGTTATAGTAGCAGTGGTGCCAGCTTGAGTCAACAAATCTTGCTGTCTGATACCAGACAAGTGGTATGGCTCGTTATTCCCCATGCAGACGCGCCTCCTTTTTGCCATTGTTTTATTGCAACTTACATCCATCGTATTGCAGAACTGGGAGCATGGTGCAGATGGGCAGGCCAAGGTACAGGAACACTAGCAATTCATCACTTATTATGTGTTTAACTTTGAAAAGAAAAAAAAAGTTTATGGTCAAAGCCCTAGAAACCTGTTAATCCTAAACACAAATTCACTGCTAGAGAAAATATCTACCCGATTCTTAAACACATTTCAAACTCTTTAAAAATCTATTCTATGTAGTACAATCACCCTCTTAAACCCTAAGAACCCAAGGTAATCTAGGCCACTCAGACCCCAATTGTAACCCATACACAATAACACAAACAACATTCCGACAGCTGAACCCTAAACTCGACATCCATGTGCAGGCCAGCCTTCTTCAAACGTGGCAATGAGAGCGTCAATGGCGGCTGACATCTATGGGGAGTGGTGGGGCAGGCAAATTGGTGGTGGATAAAAATTAAAAAACACTTACCTGTGACATGTCCATCTCTGACCGCTTTCTTGCTGCACGTCGTCCTCCTGCAGCCCGAACCCTTGAAGTGCCTTAACCAGTCCTGGTACTACTCTCATGCTGTGAGAGCAGAGCCCCGACTGGAGTGAGCGGCCTCACTTGCTGCTCCCAAGGACACTGGAGCCCTGCACTTAATCTAACCCAGCTGCAGCTGGGTTATAGATTTTAAAGTGGATATGTCTGGCTGGCCGTAGAAAGACGGCCGGCCAAAGAGACATGCACACTTTGAAAAGTGTTGAGGCAGCCCACCCTCATTCCTGCTGCTGTCACTCAGCAGCGGCCCCGCCCCCATCCTGACGTGAGCACGAGGACAGGGTTATATTGAAAAAAATAAAATGGTAATAAACCAACTTTATTACCATTTTATTTTTGAATTCTGGGGCATGGAAGGGCATTTTAACCAACGGGGCGACGCTCGTCCGCTCAAATGGAGGAGCCGTCCCTGGAGAGCGCTGAGGATGGGCAGCTTCCTTTGAACTGATGCCTCAGAACCTTTCTTCCTCTATCTCCGCTAAATTTCAAGAGGTGGCAGGTTTAGGCCCCCCAGCCTTAAGCACTGGTGGACGTGAAGCTGTATATGGCATGACTGCTAATAGAATGCTGCTTGAAAACAGGAAACATAATGTGCTCTGTTTCTAATAAGCTTGCTAATATCTAGGTATTCACTAATGAGCATGTTACAAAATATCTCCTGGAAAATTAAATGAGATCCAGACCCTTGTAGCTGATGAAGGGTAGTAGCTCTTGTAGGATATGAAAGCTGCACCTAGAAGTGTTTCTCAGTCTGTAGCAGGCCCAAGTGTTTCATGCCCGGGTAATGGACGTGAGACAGGGACGGGTTCGTGGTATACCTTTCTCCATGGGTCGCTGCCAGATTTTTGTATCACTCACACTCTTCACTCGCCACACCATGAGAGGCAACCACTAAACTCTTAAGTCTAAAGCAGGTGTGCGACAATGTCTGCCTTTTTGCATATGAGTCGTATTGTTTTTTTTTTTTAATGGAATGGTAGCATAGAATCGGACTAAAGCTTAGCCCCAATAATTCACCTTTTCCAATCTCAATGTAAAGTGTCACCTCCACTAGAAGTTATAGCGCGACCGCTGTGTTTTTTTTCTGTAGTTCCCTACAGTGACTTGGGAGGGGGGGGGGGAGACAGTCCGCCTCGGGCGGCATGATTTTTGGGGGCGCGGCTCTTACTTTCGGGCGGCAAACGAAAGGACCGCCATGGGCGGCAAAAGGGCTAGCTACGCCATTGGTTACATAGTAGGTTGTATGTAGTGATCAAGGCTCATCTGTGGACTTTTGATATGTGTCTGTGAAAACCAGTCTTTCCTTGAAAATCCCCACTTTTGTGAATGGTATAATGGTATCCATTTAAAACAGTGGCCAAACCTGAGGGCCCTGTGAGTTTCGAAGCCTCTGGAAGCAAGAGGAGAAGATGGTTTAGGGCCAGGATCACGGTGCTGCTCTGGAAGTTGATAGGTAGAGGGCTCGGCTGGCAGAGGCAATGGCGTTTTAATGGGATATTTATTCCTAATTTGCACGATTCTCTGCCTACATTGCCACTGGCTTGCATCCATACCAGCGCACTTTGGGCTGCCTGGAGCTTACATAATAATGATTGTTTTAAACCTCAGCATAAAGCACATTGACGTAGTCAGAGAAGCATATACTCCTCCCCACATACACTATGATTTTTTGAGGGCAAAGAGTGAACCTACATTAAAGAGTGAATCTGGAACAAAAGATTTTAACCTGCGCTTCAAGGATCAAATTAGCAACAAAGATAGCACCTCAATTTTTTTTAGTGTTCAGGCTGAAGCAGACCTCCAGCCCAAAAGTTGTAGCAGTGCTGTGTTGGCAGATTGTGACCAAAAATAAGTCACTATCCTGGCTCTAGAAAGTTATAAAAAATATCTTATGTCCAAGCATTAATCAGCATTGCAGGGTCTAGTATCCCGACCCTAACCACAGATCCTAATATGGAGCTGAATATTCTCACCATAATGGTGGCATTGTAGTAAATAAGGGAGCCAGGTAGATACTGAGAAGTTCAGGTTATGGTAGAACCCTAAAGGGCAATACAAGTGATGCTTGCATCATTCTGAAAAAAAGAACCAAGCTTAACCTGCTGAGATCTGTTCTGTCGGACACCATGATCCACGGTATTAAAGGCTTCTGAAAGATCCATGATCAACAGAACAGTGTGTCCATCATCCACAAACTTTAAAGCATCTTCAACAAAAACCCAACAAGGCCATCTCTATCCAATCCCAACGCCTAGACATGGATTGTAAAAGGGAAAGGCACTGATACTGATAAGGTACACCCTGACAACCACAGATATTTCAACAAGATCAGCCAAGACTGGTAAAAGCTTTTATGACAAATCTGGCCTACATGTTGGAGTCCAGATTATTTTCTTATATTTGGATCACCAGAACAAAGGAGCTTGGATTCACCAATGGAGATATTATTAAGGGTGCAGATCAATGGGCAGAATGCAAAAACCAGATTGATTGTCAGTCTTTCTTGAGGTTGGACACGAGGTCAGTGATAAATACACTGTGAACCCAGTAGATAGACTATAGACAAAGAGCCGTGCTCCCTTTAGGAGAGTACCATAATCAGGGGGCATGACTGGGCAGCTAGTAGTCATAGACTGATTGTGTTCCTCAGGTCAAATTGTCTAAATAAATAAAAAAAAAATCTGATCTTGACAGAGGTTATGTTAGTAGATAATGAAGTTGGATCAGTCAGGGACTGAATCATCTGAACTGCGTCCCAAATTTCCGAACCGCATGTTTGAATGGTTTAGCCCAAGGACTCTTTTTGACTTATTAAAAAGCAGCCTTATTTAGTTTTAAATTAATATAATAATGGAGTTTATATCCTGGCTTCTGATGTTTTAACCGCCTCGCCTCAAGTCTGTCTCAACTATTTAAACCCTTATTTGAGGCATGCATTTTCTTTATTATACCTCAAATTTTCAAATTTGTAATATAATTATGGGTTTCTCAGGCGATCTACGATGTTTACTATTGATCTGGAATATACCTTTATTTGTGAACTGAGTGACCTACTTGGACTAAAAGTGTTCAGAACTTGGTAAATAGTATGATATTCCACTTGGAGTTTGGCACCTCTTACACTCTGCCTCCTTCATACTACTATGCGCCAATATCTCGAGTAGTTTATTGGTGACTACTTACCTACGCCATCCTGATTGATAGTTTGTTTCTAGACCAACAAGTACTCTTTGTGCTAACAGAGCTAAATTAAATGATCAGCTATACTGATTTATGCAGTTGAATGTCTTCAAGATGCCAGCAGCAGAAACAGTGGTTTCATTCACTTTCCTATTATTAGGAATGTTTCCCTTTTAATTCTTTTTTGCTGCTTAGCTTGCATGAAACCCATGCAGGGCGCACGTGTTCTTCTTTTGTATGATCACTTCCACACTACTGCAATGCATTAACTTGTTTTTCTTTGCCTCCGACTACAAAATGTTTTATTTCTGGAACAAAGCAATCATATTTAGCCCCATGTGTGCTACATGAAAAAATTAGGGAAACCTGTTTGCACAAGGCAAGATGTTGTAAAGACTTGCATCGCACTGCTGAATTCAATGTCCTCGTCTTTCATGCAGAATGAAGAATAGCCGTATATCTGGTACAGCAGTATTGCTCTCATGTGCAGACAGAAGAACAGGGGTGTCCAGCGATGGTCTACTTGGATACATTCATGCCCGATTTTAAGAATATACACACAGGATAAAATTACATAGACTAAATCTGAATAGGAATCACTCACATAGTCGGCTACTATCATGAAAATACGGCATAGATCCAGTCTTTTGGCACCAGTGTTGGATCACCGGGCAGTAGTAGACAATGTAAAGCCTAACTAGCTATGTTGGCATTGTAAGCAGTTTGGTAGTCTCACTGATCAATAAGTGGGCTTGTTTTTTTTGTCTTTCAGGCTGGTGGTTTGTGAGCACCGCAGAAGAGCAGGGCTGGGTCCCTGCAACTTACCTGGAGTGTCAGAATGGAACAAGAGATGACTCTGACATTAACACCTCGAAAATGGGAGAAGGTACAGACTCGACTTTTGGAGACTTATACCATTCAGTAATTACTTGTAGATTGTGCATATGGAATTGTGTAGTCTTCACGCTCTCTCGTCTAGCCTTGTTGAGCAGGCAATGTTATGCAAGTAAATTAAACCGTATCAGGATGCTAAAAATTGCCTGGTTGTTTTGAAGCTAATATGCATATCAATGTGCTAAGGGGTTGAGCAAACAAGGAAAGGCTTTTGTGCCATACTACAATTCCATAATGTTAGTTACAAGCTTCACCTTTACTCAAGCTGAGAACAATTGATAAACCATATAGCTAAACTCAGCAATGCATACACTCAGGCCACTGAGTGTATGCACATCAGACGTCACTTACTCATTAAGGTTTATGTGTGGCCAACTACTTTACAGTTAAAACAGGTTGAGGGTGTGCCTTCTGGTCTATGGCCTCCCACAGCTCCCTGACGTCTACCTGTAGTACAGGTTCATAATCTTGACCGTAAAATGACCTCTGGAGAGTCCATTGGTATTTTGTAGGGACCTTGCTACTTTTTTTGCGCCCTAGACAAGGTGTGTTTATTTGCTACCCATCTCCTTTTCTTGTTCAAGGGACTCTTGGAGTGAAGCTCCATCAGCAGGCCTGCATGCCCAATGCAAAGATGATTTTAGTTACACCTCTGCAGATGATAGTGTCGCTACTTCTCCTATTCTATCAGGGTTGTATTGTCCCATCCTGCTCTCCTGTCTGGCCTAAACTATTATGCTCTATCTGGGCCAACCAGAGAAGCATAAAACCAGAGTTTCATGAGCCCAAGGTCTCGCTTTAAGACTTCCCTCCCTAACAAGAACAGACGGTGTCACACTTGTGCTCAATACTTTACCAGTCTATACATCGCATAGCGCGGTCCACTTAACAAAAGCCCATGACTAGCAAGGTGGTTACCTGCTGGCTTGGAGAGTCTCGCAATCCATTTTAAGTAGACTTCTGGAAGCAAGTGCTCTAGTCTGGGCTTTTATCACTTGTTAGCAGTGAAGAAGGCTCTACTGTATCCTCGACCCACCGCCCTGACAAAGTCAAAAAATATTTAACATAAGAAATATTTAATCCTTTCTGCTCCGCTTCTGAACTTTAATCTGAAGATTAACTTGAAAAGCTATCCCCAGGAGTTCACAAAGCTTTGTAGACCAAATAACATGCATGTAAACAAGATCAGCGCATTTAGATACATTTGGAATAAATGTGACTGAGATGTTATCATGTTTTTGTCTGCTTCTCATTGAGAGGGATTCTGTGTAATTTCACCAAAATCATACAGCTACGAGAAGGGACTTCCCCCACATTTTGACCCCATATGATTTCAAAGGACGTGACATCACACACCCTTTGACCATGCCTATGGGCCATAGCGCTTGATAAGAAGCACACAAACAATCTACTTAAACTATCAAATGCTCAAAGCCGTCATAGTTGGGGAAGATCAGTGGTCAATATTGGGTATTTTTTAGCATCCTAACACAGGGGATAAGAACTAGTCACTGGGGTTGCAGGCAGCAACACGCCAGTAGTAGTGACGCTGATGAATGCAGCAAAAGCAGTCTTAAAAGTACCACGGCATGTGAACACTCCGCTCCTTACTCCTAAAACGGTGTCGCTGTTATTTCCACGTGCTAACCAATGTAAATGCTTCACCCCCTGCATCCTGCCGTGTCTTCATGCTGGCATCTTTAGTCCCCTGATTACTGCCAAGCTGGACCATGTCTAGACCCTTTGCCCCAGCCTTTACTGAATATCCAACACCCCCCCTACAGAAGACCCAAAATGTGTCTCTTAGGTTTAACACTGACTTGAGCGAGAGACACAATCTCCTCTTTCCTGAGCAGCCTCCAATGCTCCAAGCCTGAGCCAGGGGCAATTCCTCTGCATTGTCAACAAATGCATGTAATGGAGTCCCCGGATTCAGCTAGAAACATCCGCGCATACCCACAAGAATGTTCAGTCTGGTATCCACCTCCAAAGCCTTGCACCCCCCACAGATATGTAGCATATGAGGGCCAATGTTCCTTTGTAAGCACCAAAGTTCTGTCGCCAAACTCCTCTCCAGGTTGGGGCCCAGCTCTCCTCAGGAATGTTTTAAGCACCTCCGCTTCACCTCAGCTGTCCTTCTGTGAGAGCAGCACCTCTGGTGCTCCTCCTCTCTATGCCATCTGAAATAGGCGTGTGCCCCTAGAGTTTTAAAGTGGTAGTATGTCTTTTAATCAAATGGCTCATATGTGCGCAGTTCATGCCCTCTGAAGCTCAGCGCTATTTTCAGTTCATTCTGCTTTGTTCTCCTTCCCAGTCCCGCTCAGAAAGGTAACTTCTGCTTCAACCTGTAGCAGTACATGAATGGTCCCGGGTGAGTGTTGCATAGTCTCTCCACACTGCTCATGTAGGACCAAGTCTCCTTTGGACGCTTTCTGTGGGATGCATCAAGACTCCCTGTTTTTCATGGCATAACCAGCTTCCTGTTCTGCCACCATCCTCACAACATAGTCAACCATTCACTTATCCCTTGTCACGCCCGTGCATGGAGAACTTTTGCATTTTGCTCCATTATTTCATTTAAATTCGATGGCGTTATCAGTATGCTGATATTGTCTATTATATTCATCACAACTTTTGTTGTTTCACAAGCAGTGTTGGCGATTTACAAACCTATATTTTAGCCTAGATCTGTTCGGGTAATTAAAAAAGGAATTAATTTTGGGACTCTGTAAACAACCAGAAATAAACTAACGGTTCGAAACGGTCCTTTTGCCTTTCTTTAGCTTCGCCTACTTCCCACCTCTTTTTCTGGTTATTGTTTGAGCCTGCCTCTATCTCGTCCTTTCCAAGAAAGTAAACGTGATAGCTTGAGGCTGCAGTTGCCTGTAGAGCTGTACAAATAGAGCAGGGCAGGCTGAACAAGGGTGAGTTCGGTTTGAGAGCGGACTGTGCCATTAGAGCAGCAGCAGGAGCCGAGCCATCCAAAGGCCTTTCAAGAGGATGTAAAAATATGACGAGACCCTTAAACAGTAACATTTTACATAAAAATTGTACATACATTCTAATAACCATGTACTAAAATGTGTACATTTTAATATTAAAATGTGTACATTTTAATAAAGGTCCCACGAAAGATTCTAAGAGGAAATGGCCTAATAGTGGTTCCATGAATAAATCAAAGGACTCATACATGTTTGGTGTACTGTACAATATATAAACGGTCAAAAGTATTATTACATATGAAGCCAAATATAGCATATTATAAATGATTGAATTACTTTTAGCTTCTACGTCCTCCGAAATGTTTAAATTAAAGGAAAATAAGCACAGTGATGTACAATTGTTTGCACAAGATCACACAAATGCGAAGCCGAGATGTGAACCAAGGTTTCCTGGTCACTCAGTGTGAAATACAGCCTTAGGAGTGATCTCCTAGTTCTACAGGGAAGGACAAAGCTTTGCGTGTATTTGTATTTCGAAAGAGAAATCGGTGGACTGTGTTCAGCAAAGCCTCTGGAAATTATATATATCAACCTGAAACTAAATAAGAATTCTTTGTAGAAGTAAAATACAGAGAGAGGCCACAGAAGTTAATAATTCTCGTCAAATTTAGTGTTAAAAAAATCCAGTAAACGATATTAATTAAAATGCATCATTCTTGTTCTCCATGGTATCCCAGGACGAAAACAAACTGATTTCCTAAGAAACAAGTAGAGGAGTGAACATGCGTTATCAATAAGAGTGAAGTCGCAGAAGGTGCAATTCAATTAGGGTGACCAGATTTGGAGACTCAAAAACCAGGACAGGTCAGACATAAAAGAAGGACTAAAGCCTTTATTCTTCCTTCTATATCTGGCCTGTCCCGTTTTTTGCGTAGCCTTGTAAATGTGTGTGATATACACATACACACTAGGCATGTACGTGTGTGTGTGTGTATAGAAATATATATATATATACATATACATACACACAGGGCCGGTCCTAGGACTTGTGGGGCCCTGGGCGAAAGGGAAGATGTGAGGCCCCTCTAATTTGAATGTGACATCGCAAGAATTTACATCATAGAAAACCAACATCACAGGACTATTGATCATCTTTGTCAATGCTGAAGAGACATATGGGCATATGTACAACAGAATGGAGAAGTATAGCGTCAAGCAAACATTGATAACGCCATGCTTCGGCATTCTGAAAACGCAGGGCTGCACCATATTTTCAAGAATATGATGCAGCCCTGCGTTTCCCTGCGCTAGCGCTAAATTTAGCTGCCTAACGCCAACGCAGGCACCCTTGCACCATAATGCAAGGGTGCCTGTTATGCAAGGTGCCTTTGTTGAAGGGAATCTTGAAATGCTGTTTTGTAACTTCTATGTGTGCTGCTTAATGCAGCACACATTAAAGTTGCAAAACAGCATTTTTAAATGATTATTTATGTGCAGAAAGGGGACCTTCCTGCACATAAACTATCATAGGCAATTTGCTGTTTCTATGTGTGCTGCACAAGGGGCGTAGGAAATCTTGAAAATAAACAAAGCCTGGGGAGGAGGCAAGCGGTTGATAGCAGAATAGTTTTGTGAGTTGCATCCTGGCTGTATAACTGCAGATCAGGAGTTTGAATCTATGCAAGGCACAATCGTCCTTCCTGGGTCCATTATATGAGCATCATTAAATAGTATAATAGTAACTACTTAGAAAAAGTGGAATGAAACACTATTATATGTAAGTGATAATTCAAATGACAGCTAAAAATACCTTAGACACCACCACCACATAGGTATTGTGCGTTTCACCACTGCGTTAGTACCCAATGAGTTGTGTGCATCTTAACATGCTAAATATTCTAGGCAAAGGATCAGAATAACATCACTGTTACCAAGCATTGGCAAAGTCATTAGGTCTCGCCTATAAGAACTATTGGCTTTGGCAATGTGTATGTGCTGTGTTGTACACCAGTGTGGCTGCTCTTCAGCATGGTTAAAAGTTAGTGGCATGGAGTAGCCTTGAGGTGAGTGGTTGGAGTAGCGTGTCATAGACTGGATTGTTGGAGCAGAGTGTTGTTGATTGGAGTAGGTGGAGTAGAGTGTCATACAGTTGAGTAGAGGGGAGTAGAGTTCAGTGGTTCAGTGGCAGAGAGTGTTGTAGAGTGCAGAGTCGTGGAGTGGAGTGCCGTAGAGTGGAATGGGGTGGAATCGGGTGGAGTGGGTTGGAGTGGATTGAGATAGTGAGTGAATTGGATTGGAGTAGATTGGGGTGGAGTGAGGTGGATTAATTTGATTGGAGTGGGGTGGATTGAAATGAGGTGAGGTGGATTGGATAGAGGTGGATTGGAGTAGGGTGAATTAAAGAAGGGTGTATTAGATTAGTTTGGGGTGGATTGGATTGGGGTGGATTGGATTGGATTGGGGTGTTTTGGAGTGGGGCAAAATATTTTGGATTGGAGTGGGGCAGACTAGATTGGTGCAGATTGGAGTGGGGAAGATTGTTTTGAATTGGAGCTGATTGGAGTGGGGCGGATTGGAGTGGGGCGGATTGGAGTGGGGCGGATTGGAGTGGGGCGGATTGGAGTGGGGCGGATTGGAGTGGAGCGGATTGGAGTGGAGCGGATTGGAGTGGAGCGGATTGGAGTGGAGCGGATTGGAGTGGAGCGGATTGGAGTGGAGCGGATTGGAGTGGAGCGGATTGGAGTGGAGCGGATTGGAGTGGGCACATTTTTTTGGACTGGAGTGTGGCAGATAGCTTTGAGTTGAAGTGGGGCAGATAGCTTTGAGTTGAAGTGGGGCAGATAGCTTTGAGTTGAAGTGGGGCAGATAGCTTTGAGTTGAAGTGGGGCAGATAGCTTTGAGTTGAAGTGGGGCAGATAGCTTTGAGTTGAAGTGGGGCAGATTGTTTTGGGTTGGAGTGGGGCAGATTGTTTTGGATTGAGCGAGGCAGATTGTTCTGGGGAAGATTTTTTGGGATTGGAGTGGGGTGGATTGGATTGCAGTGGGATGGATTGGGGAGGAGGTGGATTGGATTAGGTTGAGGTGAGGTGGATTGGATTGAAGTGGGGTAGATTGGGGTGGGTTGGATTGGTGTGGGGTGGATTGGATTGGAGTAGGGTGGATTGTGGTGCATTGGAGTGAAGTGAATTAGGATTGAATGGGTGGACTGGGCTGAGGCAGATTGGAGTGGGGCGGATTGGAGTGGGGCAGATTGTTTTGGATGGAGTGGGGCAGATTGGAGTTGTGCAGATTGGAGTGGGGCAGATTGGAGTGGGGCAGATTGTTACGGGGTGGGGCAGATTGTTTTGGATTGGATGGGGCAGACTAGAGTTGTGCAGATTGGAGTGGGGCAGATTGTTTTGGAGTCGGGCAGATTGCAGTGGAGCTGATTGGAGTGGGGCACATTGTTTTGGACTGGAGTAGGGCAGATTGTTTTGGATTGGAGTGGGGCAAATTGTTTTGGATTGAGTGGGGCAGATTGTTGTGGGGAAGATTTTTTGGGATTGGAGTGGGGTGGATTGGATTGCAGTGGGATGTATTGGGGAGGGGGTGGATTGGATTGGGTTGTGGTGAGGTGGATTTTATTGGAGTGGGGTAGATTGGATTAGGGTGGGTTGGATTGCTGTGGGGTGGATTGGATTGGAGTGGGGTGGATTGTGATACATTGCAGTGAAGTGAATTAGGATGGAATGGGTGGACTGGGGTGTGGCGGATTGGAGTGTGGCGGGAGTGTGGTGGATTGGAGTGTGGTGTATTGGAGTAGGGTGAATTAAAGAAGGGTGTATTAGATTAGTTTGGGGTGGATTGGATTGGGGCGTTTTGGAGTGGGGCGAATTATTTTGCTTTGGAGTGGGGCAGACTAGATTGGTGCAGATTGGAGTGGGGCAGATTGTTTTGAATTGGAGCTGATTGGAGTGGGGCATATTGGAGTGGAGCGGATTGGAGTGGGGCACATTGTTTTGGACTGGAGTGTGGCAGATAGCTTTGAGTTGAAGTGGGCAGATTATTTTGGGTTGGAGTAGGGCACATTGTTTTGGATTGAGTGAGGCAGATTGTTGTGGGGCAGATTTTTGGGGATTAGAGTGGGGTGGATTGGATTGCAGTGGGATGGATTGGAGAGGAGGTAGTTTGGATTGGGGTGGGTTTGATTGGTGTGGGGTGGATTGGATTGGAGTAGGGTGGATTGTGGTGCATTGGAGTGAAGTGAATTAGGATTGAATGGGTGGACTGGGGTGAGGCAGATTGGAGTGGGGCGGATTGGAGTGGCACAGATTGTTTTGGATTGGATGGGGCAGACTAGAGTTGTGCAGATTGGAGTGGGGCAGATTGTTACGGGGTGGGTCAGATTAGAGTGGGGCAGATTGTTTTGGATTGGATGGGGCAGACTATAGTTGTGCAGATTGGAGTGGGGCAGATTGGAGTGGGGCAGATTGGAGTGTAGCTGATTGGAGTGGGGCACATTGTTTTGGACTGGAGTAGGGCAGATTGTTTTGGATTGGAGTGGGGAAAATTGTTTTGGATTGAGTGGGGCAGATTACTGTGGGAAGATGTTTTGGGATTGGAGTGGGGTGGATTGGATTGCAGTGGGATGTATTGGGGAGGGGGTGGATTGGATTGGGTTGAGGTGAGGTGGATTGGGGTAGATTGGATTGGGGGTTGGATTGGATTGGAGTAGGGTGGATTGGATTGGAGTAGGGTGGATTGGATTGGAGTAGGGTGGATTGTGGTGCATTGGAGTGAAGTGAATTAGGATTGAATGGGTGGACTGGGGTAAAACAGAGTGGAGTGGGGCGGATTGAAGTGGGGCGGATTGAAGTGGGGCGGATTGAAGTGGGGCGCGGTTTGGAGTGGGACGCGGATTGGAGTGGGGCGCGGATTGGAGTGGGGCGCGGATTGGAGTGGGGCGCGGATTGGAGTGGGGCGCGGATTGGAGTGGGGCGCGGATTGGAGTGGGGCGCGGATTGGAGTGGGGCGCGGATTGGAGTGGGGCGCGGATTGGAGTGGGGCGCGGATTGGAGTGGGGCGCAGATTGGATGGGGCAGACTAGAGTTGTGCAGATTGGAGTGGGGCAGATTGTTTTGGATTGGATGGGGTAGACTAGAATTGTGCAGATTGGAGTGGGGCAGATTGTTTTGGATTGGATGGGGCAGACTAGAATTGTGCAGATTGGAGTGGGGCAGATTGTTTTGGATTGGATGGGGCAGACTAGAGTTGTGCAGATTGGAGTGGGGCAGATTGTTTTGGAGTGGGGCAGATTGTTTTGGATTGGATGGGGCAGACAAGAGTTGTGCAGATTGGAGTGGGGCTGAATGGAGCGGAGCTGAATGGAGTGGAGCAGATTTTTTTGGATGGAGTGGGGCAGATTGGAGTGGGGCAGATTGTTTTGGGCTAGAGTGGGAGGATTGGAGTGTGGTGGAGTGGAGGTGTATGGATTGGTCTGGGGTGGATTGGATTAAGTGGGGCGGATTCGTGTGTTGTGAGGTGAGGTGGATTGGCGTGGATTAGCGTGGACTGGAGTAGTGCGGATTGGAGTGGTGTGCATTGGGGTGAACTGCATGATTATGTGTTAAAACATAATTTCAGAAAATACACATACGAAAGAAACAATGTAGCTTTGCAATAAAACAATGCTCATCTTTTGAGAACATCGCCCACAAGCAAAAACAAAAGAAAACTTGAGTGCAAAGTAATCGAAGACTTGGCAAAATAAAAGAAATTTAACTAACAGGTTTTCCGCACCTAGCTGCATTTACTAGACAGCCCTTTAAGTTTAGCACTGGTGACCTGGGCTGGGAAGCAAACATGCTAGTCCCTCTGTGTAAGAAAATCTAGTTATGCAACAGTATAGCGCTGCGAGGGCAAGGACAGGGCCCCCCTGCCCTGGGCCTCCTAGCACTATATAACGGCTACAAAGCCCTTCGAAAGGGGCCCACTGTAGACCTTGCAGCCTGATAGAGGGCTGCGAGGCCCAGCTGCCATGGACTTCGCAGCATAATGGCCCATGTCCCAGTGATAGGGGCCCCACACCTAACCTTGCAGCCTGATCCGGTCTTCCAGGCCCAGGGGGTGAGGAAACACCTCCCCTGTGCCTGGAAGCAGTAGAGACACGCTGCTAAACACTGCTCTACTGCGCCAGTCTGAGCTGGATGCTCGCGCCCTCCCCCCATCAAACTGTCCTTACCTGGTAATGTCCGGCTCCTTTTGGAAACAAAAGAGTCTTCTGTCGCCTGGAAACGGAATACACAAAGGGCAGACAAGACTTCTCCACAGGTTTTTAATTGCGGTGCTGCCCCGCCCTCGTCCCTGATAGCCCACTTTGCTGCCGTCACGTCCCCTACCTAGTCTTTCCCCTCCCCCCACCATTGCAGCCCCAGGAATGCTACCACGCCCTGACCAGCGAGGTCAAGACACCTCGCTTAACATTGGCAATGTGATCGCGTTGTGGAGGGGCCCTGAAGGAGCAGGTGGGCTGACTATGAAAGTGCAGCCGTTCAGACAGAAGCGGGCCCCATGTTTTGAACTGAGCGCGGGGCCCTGGGCAGCTGCCCACACTGCCCATGCCTAGCGCCGGCCCTGCATACACACATTTACGTGCCTACATACCCTTAGCAATGGCCCTGCTCCCCCCTCCTCCCCACTCTGTCTCTGCTGGATGCAGACAGGAGCCTCCTCCTTTGCTGCCTGGCAGAAAACAATTCCTTATTTTAGACTTCAGAGGCCCCTGTGAAGGGGGAAGATACCTTTCAATTCTGCTTCACAGGATGACCTGACCTTTGTCCCAAAAACCGGGACATGTAGCTAAAATTAACAAAAGTGTCAAAGTGGTCTGAAAATCGCGACAGTCCGGGGAAATCCGGGACGTCTGGTCACCCTAAATTCAATTCGACTTTCTGTCAAGTTACCAGCTTTAAGTAGACGGATCTGAGAAGTAAACTTGACTCGTTGTTTATCATAATTTTAATTTCTCTTTCTGCATTTATTATAAACTGTAATTTCAGTGGAAAGTGAGAACAACACCTTTGTGTTTGAATTATGCCCAGACTGTGACACATCAGCTCTCCTTCATTAAACAGGCCGATGTGTTTTTTACACGGCAGAGCAGTGAAGTGGGTAGAGTGTGTGATCTTACGTTCAAGGGGAGCTAGGCATTTGACCCAAACCCAGAACAGGTCTCCTTGGACCCAGTGCTTAATTTGAGCCGATGGTTTCCGGTGCTCAGCACCGGCACTTAATTGTCAACACTGGGGCTTGTGAATGTCTGCCACATGGTGGCACTGTTTGTCTAATTTAGAAATGAGCACACCAGCAGTTGTTTAGGAATTCAATATATATTTAAAATGACTATTACCTTTCTCCCACGCCATTCTTATAGCTTTGGGGGCCTGGAATAGTCTGAATTGGCACACTTTTAGAAGAGTGATGGTTAGTAGTTGTGCTGGTACTGTCATTGGCAGCTCTGGCAGGGGCAATGGTTTGTGCAAGCAGTGGCCCCCTGACAAGGGTCCAGACCCTTATTTGTTTACAAATTAAGCACTGCTTGGTGCGCCCACTAACATGTAAACCCTTATGTCTGGAAATCCTGATACCTACGGTTTTCGCACATGCTTTTTAAACTCCACAGGCTATACCATTGGCAGCAAGAACCCGTTACAGTTACATTACTTCAGAACAGGGGGCTCTGAGGGGGCCGGAGAGGTATCCGTCTGTTTTGTCAACAAGCAAATGTTAGAAAAATAAATAAAATAAAAACACAACACACACGTTGATAGTGTTTCATTTTTCAGCTTCTGATGCCAAAGTATCTTCCCCGACCACCTTTTGTATCAGCAACAAGATGTAGAAGAGAACGCTACACTGCTATTATCTCAGGCTTTCAAATATGCAGAGTCCCCCCTGCAAGCTGGTCCTTAACACAGTAATGCAGCCATGCCATCGCTTAAGTTCACTGTGTATCATTTCAGTGGATAATTTCTGAAATTGTACATGATAAATAGTTCATTTTAACTTTTGTGCCTTTTGGGAACTCTGGAGGCAATGGACATTGATGAGAAGATCTTTTCAGTTGGACGTTGCTATTTTCACGCCTTTTTGTTTTATTTTTTTAGTCCTAAAATTAGTTAATATATTTTTGATAAACATTATTAATGAACAATGAAAGATGCAATGCAGCTGCCGGGATGTGAACGTGTCCTGAAAGGTTTTGTGGGGCAGAAGGACTGTCTTTATGTAATAGGAGGGGGGCTGGGCGGGGCAAATGACAAATTAACACAAAGAAGCTGAGAAAATGACTGAGAAGGGACAGCCGCTTGGTTTTATCGTTTCCAGTGGCGTAGCAGGCGCCATGGGCCCTAAAGTAAGGAAGACAAAAATGGATACCTGAGGATCCTGGTTGGGTAGTGAAAAGCAGCCATAATCTGGGTGCAGTAGGACACTTAGGTCTTTCGAGCCCCGGTGCCAATGCACCTGCTGCACCATTGATACCTATGCCCCTGACCACTCCTTCAACACGTCTCGCAAAATGTGAAAACATTGGTGGTGTTTTTGTGGGAGGCCTGCCCATGATTGACTATTCCAGGTCATATACGAAGGAACACAAAATATTTCTGAAATGTTGATGCAGGCAAATGTTGCTGTTGCTAAAGGAACACCAATAGCACATGCCTTCCTGCAGAATCAATCACCTGGGGAAAGGCATGAGCCATATAGCATAGCTGCCATTGCGCACCCTGGCAAAATCTTTCAGTCAACAGAAAAGGGCAGCGTTGCCAGTCACCAAACACAAGAGCAGTGTGAGTTGGTTTATGCATTCACCATAGGACATTGATTGTGGGACTGGTATATATTGATTTATTGATTGTAGGATGTAGAAGATAAAGTCCTTGAGTGCAGTGCAGAACAAAAAGCTGTACTAAGCAGAGGCAAGGGGTCATTTTGGTGGTTTTCCTGGGACACTGAGGACATCCCTTCCGACACATTGTTGTAAAGCAGAGATTCCAAAACCAAGTTGCTACAACGACCATCCAACAGATGTAGTGTTTATTGAGGATATGGAAGATAAAGTGCTCTAAGTGTTGTGTAAAACAAAAAGCTATCATATGCAGGGACATGGGACATTTTGGTGGTTTTCCTAGGTCACTGAGATCAACCCTTCTGACACATTGTTTTCAATCGAGATTTCAAAAACATATTACTACAACAACTATCCAACAGATGTAGTGCCTTACAGGAATTATGAGCAACATCTGGCCTCCACCTGTCTTATAAAGTGCATCAAGAACTTAACAAAGCCCACATTAAGTGCTAAATGTGTGTGAGTCATCACCAGGGCCAACTAGCATAACCTCAAGATCCACGTGGATGCGAATGGAGCTATCTACTTCTCAGGAGTTTTAGCATGCTTAATCACCCCATTCTCCTACTCCACCCTGTGAATTTAACATTCAAGACAGTGTTTTAGCTTGGACTTCATCTTTCATGTCAACACTCTCCACATCATCTGCACACCACCTTTCTTGTCTCCAGCTCCATCTCTGACAACTGGCTCCCCCGCAGGCTTTCCCTTACCTGCGGTAGTCCTTCAGTCTGATCGGCTACAGTTACTTTGGCAACAAACTCTACTTTCATACTAAAACCACAAATCGAGCTTCTAATGTCAGAATTTTAATTCTTTCTTGTCACAGACATTGAGTGGATGACTGGAAATAGTAAGACGTGTTTGAGTCGCTTTAGATGTAGACCCTATTCATCGGCGCCCAAGCCAAAACCGGCTGCCAAATCTTAATTTCATTGTCTAACACAGGTCAATCTTCTATACATTTGCCCATCTGGGGAAGCCACTATTGGATTAGTAATCATATTTAAGGTACACCAACACACATTATTTGGATGTACCAAAATACCATATATGTACATACCAATAGGTGCAAAATATAGTGGCAAGACTTTCATATCATCTTCAACTTTGGAGCGTTAAATCGCAAGCTTTGCCTAATCTACATTGCCTTCTAGCTATGGGAG
Source organism: Calotriton arnoldi (assembly GCA_963921515.1). Taxonomy (NCBI): domain Eukaryota; kingdom Metazoa; phylum Chordata; class Amphibia; order Caudata; family Salamandridae; genus Calotriton; species Calotriton arnoldi. The sequence continues at coordinate 5,163,833 of CAWUFW010000182.1, forward strand.
TTTCCTTCAAGGCCCTGTGTATCACCTACCTTGTCTTATATGGATGGCATTGACCTGAACATCTGTCGATTAACTTTGCACCACTGAGCTTTTTCTTGCATTTTACTTCAACTCCGAAAATTCAACACATTTTGACACTAAGGCTTCGCATTCCCTGCCTAATTTTCCAAAAATTTGAACTCCCTTCTGACAGGCTTTAGGAATAATCACAATCACATTGCCTTCGAAAGTGCTATCCTGATATAGCTGTTTCCCAAAACTTAGCTATCACTATAATTTGCTCTGAGGAAGTAACACTGTCAGGTGCACCCTATACTAGCATAGACCTTATCTGTACATCTTGTTCACCACACCAAAATCAGTGTGCCTTTCTGACCTCATGAGCAACCACCTTTCACCCACACACTCTGACACCCATATGCTGTCATTTACCAACACATACCTTCCTGCTGTGCCTGTCTGCTCTCGCACAAGTCTTTGCCCAATGCGCATCGCTCAACACTATTTCCAAACACCCTTCAAGCACTTTGCTGTATCAAGCACACTCCAACATGGCTGGAACACCACTCCAGCCCTCCCACGCAAATACCCCAACTCTTGACATTTAGGTGTCACTAATCCAACACCTTTAACACCCATGTGTGTATTCTCATGCATCCTTACAAGGTCAAAGAAGAACTTTTCAAGGCCACAAAAATGTCATCAGTGCACTATAAAAATGACAATCGTGATAAGCAAAGATTCTAGACTGCCCCTTTGTCTGCTGATGTCTGGCTGGGGTGTGAGTCTCCTTGTGATGACCTTCATTAGCGGTCCCCTTTAGAGGTGACTCTCATTCGGGACAGTAGTCGTTTTCAGAGTAGTGATGCATTCAGCCAGTTCCTCGTTCTGCATACCAGTATCAGCCGAAGAGGCTTCGGGGCCAAGTAGAGACACTAACACTGTGTGGAATCTCTTTCATGCGGACCTCGTGGTTTGAAAGTTACTCAATGTAGTTTATTTTTGGAATCCAAACATTTGGTTTGCAAAACATTTGGCAGCTCGTTGCACGTTTGTTCATAAATTTAAAAAGAATTAGAGGGAGAGCTTTAATTTATTTGGCCTCATCTTCGAACACATGATCTGTCCACTCTGTAGATCATGTGTGCTAAATTAGGACATGTTGTTCCAAAACATCGAGAGCTTGCAATAAAAGGGTATACTTCTTTGTTTTCAAAGAGAAGACCGTGATTCTTTTGTACTTGCATCCAGATCTCAAAAGGTTCACCTGTTTCCTCCATTTGGCTAATACATATCACTTTTTGCATTCCATGTGATCATTTAGAGTGCCATTCTTGTCTTCCATGTAATTTTCATGGTTATTTTTTGTTCTCATCTCCCCGTCATCTTCCTTTCTTTTTCTTTGTTTTCATCCATGTTTCCCACCAGTTACTAAGAGACGCAAAGCTCACCTGCGGCGCCTGGACCGGCGATGGACTCTGGGTGGCATGGTCAACAGGCAGCAGAGTCGAGGTGAATTGACTTGCATGACTGGATCACGTGTGGCAAACTGATACTGCAGTAAAGTGCATGAAAACATATTGGTTAAAGTTGTCTGGGCGCTTCCTACTCCCCATGTTGCTGTTTTATTCTTTGTGTTTCTACCATTTTTTGCCACCTTTGCCAAAAATGTCTTCATAATCCCATTTCATGACTGTTGTCATTGTTTGCATACAAGGGGAGCGTTTCTTTAAATAAATCTGTGCTGTGCTAACACTGGGCGATACCACCAGTAAGCTTTCCTCTGGGGGAGGGGAGGAGGACCCTGCACCTGAAAGGTTCCACAACACATTTGGGAAGGGGATGGGTTATTGTCTGAGCACCCATCTGGGTTGATGGTGAGTTCTGAAGGTGAGGCTCTGTATGGAGTCTGGATGTGGCTTGATCCTTGTTCTGGTTCCTGAGAATGACCTCACCTGGCATGGTCTGGGTAATAATGGCCTGGGTTTGAAGATGCCATCCATCCTGGCGCATGGCAGAGATTGTGTCCCTGTTCTGAAGAAGGAGACCATGGGCATCATTACACATGCAGCACACTTTTCTTCATTGCGCTGGGCACACCTTTGAAAAGGTTTGCCCGGCCCAATGAAGGACAGTGTGCCGCATTATGGGGAATGCACTGCCCCCAGGGCAGCCGCGAACTCGTGCTGCCCTGGGGGCAGCGCACTCACGTGAAATTCGGAGCGGCTGCTTTAAAGCTGCTCTGTGTTTAACTATGCAGGCGGCAACCCGCCTGCTCTTTTAAAGGGGATAGAGATCCCCTTGCTGCAAAGGGATGTCCAGGGGGTCCATGAGACCCCCTTTCCCTCCTTCAGAGGGCTTCTCTCAGGGGGCGCACTAACAGTGCGCCACCTTATAGAATGCGCACTGTTAGTGCGCCTCTTGAGGGCTTCTTTGCCTCTGAGCCCGTGTGTGTAATACGGCGCGGGCACAGAGGCAAATGGATTCTCTCATTTGCATTGGGCACACTCCCATGCAAATGAGGGAACGCCCGCTTGAAGATAGCGCTGGCGCTTTATGTGCGCCAGCGCTATTGGTATTACAGAAGGGCACGCACAGGCATCTGCTGCCCTTTCTGAATACCAAAGTTCCCCAGGGGCGCGCAAAGTGGGCGCAAACGCCTGTTGCGCCCCGGGGAACTGTATGTAATACGGCCCCTGATCTAGAGATTTTGTTTACTACTAGAGAATTATTACAAATAGGGCGTCATGGACCATACTTACAACAGAGGTGATGGGGGCAAAGATCATCTTGAAGGCTTGGGGACAGATAGTAAGCAATGGAGAAGTGAGGGACAAGCCGGAAGCAACAATCTCCCTTACTCTCATTAGCCCCCCCAATTGAGAAGGAAGAGGACATACAGTCACATGCAAGGAATGATGAAAATTTCAGGCAGGTTTAAAGCAGTTATTCGGCAGTGCTATTTCTTGCCTGATGCTATCCTGATTCTTCAGATTTCGCATTGGCTTCTCTTGGAAAATTTTACAACTCCTGATGATGCACAAAACTTTCTACGGAAAAGGGTGCCTGATATTTTAGTATGGGTATCATCTGAGCCAGTGAAATCACCACACAGGCCCCGAGATCCTGGACACCATCTAAAACTTGTTTTTTTTCCGAGTAAGCATTATTCAAAATCCGGGTTAAGTTTGTTATAAAAAAAGAAATAAAAAAAGAGATTCTGCAGTTTTCGCTGAGTTTTTTGGGCATCTGCAAGTAACGAAGTAAGCCAAAGAAACTGAATCTTCCCCAAAACTGCTGGCTCGGAGTCCAGTTTGTATTAATTCAGTGCCTCCTGGAACGAAGAGCATTTTTCCAGGCGGAAGAATGTAAAAAAGAGATTGCTGACAGAAGGGAAACCAGTCTGAAAGAAATGAATTTTGTGGTCTCGAAGATGCAGAGAAGCCCCCGCCAACACAGCCATGAGACATTTTTAGAAAGGGACTCGACATAAATTATAGTCTTTGACTGATTATCTAGTTATTTTATGTCAACTGTGTGACTGACTGATTAAAAACAAAATATGCAGCTAGTGTGGGTTCAGATTCATTGAGCTTGAGCCGGCTCTGTGTCAACCCCAATGTATATGAAAGATATGCTATAAAAATCAGTCTTTTTTTTAAGGTTTGCAGATTTATTTTTTAGTCAGTGGCATATTTTCTCTTCTACATGTCACCCATTTTCCAGTCTAAATGAATCAAAATCTAATAATGGATCTTGGAGAACGATAGGGATTTTTGCGTTTGTCTGTAAAGTTTTGACAAAAACTACTTATTTCTGTGAAAATGCATTACTAACTCATTTTATTCCTTTTATTTATTTGGTTTTAAAGCTCCAAATGGAAAATATGGGAATAAGTGAGTAAGAAGGGGAGTATATAGAAGACTGGAAGAAATTAATTGTGTGCTTTGACAATTCATCTTTGCAAGGCTGTGGCTTGGAGAGAGGATCAACTTCTCATTTCAGTGAGGTCTTTATAAATTATTTTGACTATATAGACCTTATTGATCAAAGCTCAGATTATTTTTGCAGTTTCATGTAGCACTAATGTGGCCCTAGAACTCCTTACAAAAGAGCGGGATCGAGTATGGAATACACTCAACAATACAAACAATTAAGCATCAAGTGAATACTGTGTGTCAATCACCCGAAGTAGGGCGATAGAACTTGGAAAGAGAAATGCTATGCATTGTTCTTAGTCTCATTCAGTGTTATCCTCATCATGCCTTGTCTCTATACCTTGATGATCTAATGTAAGATCTTGGTTTTCAGGCCTCTGCTGAAATTGGAATAACTCTGGTGGTGCTGGGTTCAAGATGCAGGTCCAGTCCTTTTCACTAAGGTAGCAGAACAGCAGAGCAGCAGTGCAGCATAGTATTAGTCCTTCTTGCAGCAGAGCAGCACAGCAGCCCTTCAGAATCTTCCACAGGTCCAAAGGTGTACTGAAGAGTTGGGTCTGAGGGTCCAATATTTATACTTGGTGCCAGCTTTGAAGTAGGAGTTTGGAATTTCCTGCCTCCCTGCCCTGGCCATAGCTTGTCTGGGGGCACAAAAGACTAATGTGAAACAGGGCCGAACTGGGAACTTGAAGCAGCCCTGGCAATTTTGTCTGACCAACTCCCTGGAAAGGGGGGGGTGGCAAGGGGTGCGTGCAAGTGTGAAGCACTGCTGCTTTTGTTACAAGAGGCTGATATTGCAGCACCACTGCAAAACCAGCCCCAGTAACAAAACCAGCCCCCACTGCTGCAAAACAGTCCCCCACATTTCCAGCCTCCTGTGGAAACAACTGATGCCCGCTATGACCCTGGTGTGAAACCCTTTGTGAATGTGCTTGAGGCAGATTCTTTGTGGTGTTTAAGTGAGGTAGGTGACAGCTCCTCCCCCTTTCAAGTTAGAGATGGGCCTTCCTGCCAACATCTATTAGCCCTTTGTCTCACTGTCTATGAGCAATATACAAAGGCTAACTGCAGCTACACCTAGTCATGTGACCCAGGATACAGACTGCAGTCATCAAATGGTTAGGACAAGAAAATAACTTTCTAAAAGTGGCATTTTCAGAATTATGATTTAAAATCCAACTTTACCATTATAGAGGGTTTTAAATTACAATTCTTTAGACACCAAACTTGAAATTCTTACCTGCTCCCAATGGAAAGTGAACACTTCTTAAATGTAATAAGGTAACCCAATTTTATCCTATGGGAGAGGTAGGCCTTGCAGTAGTGAAAAATGATTTAAGGGTTTTTTACTACCAGGATATATAAAAAAACACTGCACCCTGCCCTATGGGATGTATAGCAAAAGACTCACAAATGAGGGACGGAATGCAGAAAAAATCAAAACGTTCACCCCCGGTCAAGAGAACTGGGTTACATACATCGTTCTTTTGCTCACCATGCCATCCAGTTTAGCCCCAGTCATATGTAAATCAGTCTTGACCCTGTTCCTCATGGGAACAGTCCAGCCCGAACTGCCAAGCCAGGTCCTCCCTGGACCAGAAACTAGCATCCTAGGACTTGTTTCGGGGTTTCACCCCTCATCAGACAGGCTTGAATTCAGTGGCACAGTGAGCCCGGGATCCACGTCTGGGCATATTCGGCACACTTAGGGTGAGAAAGCAAAAGACACAGGAATGATGGATGGATTGCAGAAAAAATCAATACATTCATACTCAGTCTAGAGATCTGGGTTAAATCCATCGTTCTTTTGCTCACCATGCCACGCCAGTTTAGACCCAGCCATATGCTAGTCAGTCTTGACCCTGTTCCTCATGGGAACAGTCCAGCCTGAACTGCCAAGTCAGATCCTATCTAGACCAGAAACAAGCATCCTAGGACCGGTTTCGGGGCATCGTCCATCATTTGTTTGTAGAGCACTTTTTGCCCTAAGTGGGATGGTTATGTCCAGATGTGGGTCCCTTGCTCACTGTGCCACTGGAATCAAGCTCGTCTGGCTGATGAGGAGTAATTCCCCGTAACCGGCCTCAAGATGCTTGTTCCCGGTCCAGGGAGGACCTGGCTTGGCAGTTCGGGCCGGACTGTTCCCATGAGGAACTGGGTCAAGACTGATTTTCATATGGCTGGGACTAAACTGGGGTGGCATGGTGAGCAAAAGAACTATGGATTTAACCAAGATCTCTTGACTGGGGGTGAATGTTTGATTTATTCAGCATTCCGTCCATCATTTGTTTGTGTAGCACTATGGGCGTTATAGGGCCTACCCTAGGAGTGAATTATATGCATTAAAACGGAAGGTTTAGGCCGGGTAAAAGGTTAATTTTGCCAGGTCGAAATGACAGTTTAAAACTGCACACACAGGCTGCAATGGCAGGCCGAAGACAGGTTTAAGAGGCTACTTAAGCTGGTGGCACAATGAGTGCTGCAGACCCACTAGTAGCATTTAATTTACAGTCCCTGGGTACAAGTAGTACCACTTTACTAGGAACCCACAAGTAAATTAGATGTGCCAAATTGGGTGTAAGCCAATTTTAAAACATTTTTTTAGAAAGTGAGCACACACACTTTACCACTGCTGACCAGTGCAAAGTGCACAGAGTCCTAAGGCTAACAAAAACAAGATCAGCAAAAATGGAGGAGAAAGGCAAAACCTTTGGGGGAAGACCACCTTCAGACTGACAGGTCTAACAGCCACCATATTTTGTTGTTTTTGTTCACTGTTGCTGTCAACATCTCTTTGCTTGTCACCAATCTCAAGTTGCAAATTAGGTTTGAAACAATGTGCCTCTTATACTTACGCCTTTGCATCCAGTATATTTTGTATGAACATCATTTTGACTCTTTATACCATTGGCTACAAATGCATAGGCTTTTGTTTGGATATTGGGTGATCTGACCATTTCATTCTGAGAACCAGTATAGTTGCTAGGTCTTGCTAAAGTTGAAGTTTTGTAGGATTTTTCACAAGACCTGTGTACGTATTTTCAATAGTCTGGGTGGCATAACACCAAGACCCTTGTGATGTTTCTCCTATGGTGGGAGCTGATTGTGGTTATTTTATTTTCATTTATTTTAGCGTAATTAAGTTGCACCCTACATCATCGATATTAATATGGTGTACAATTTAACAAAGTCAGCATTTTACAAAAAACTCAAAATAGGTAACCATATAATAATATTATGAGTTAAATTTGGGACATTTTAAACCCAAATGCAAGATAGAACTACAGAAAAGTCAGAGATTTGTCAGGAGAGATTGAAATGAGAGTAGAATTAAGTAAGAGAGAGAGGCTGGGAAAGAGAATGAGGTATATGTTGAAGAGGAGGATAATAGATGGTGTGCACGAGTGAAGTACATCTCACCTTGACCAGGGATTAATTTAATGGTGTTAAATGTTAGAACTACAGACAGATGAGAGGCTAGAATAGAAAATTCGATGAGAATTGAACTCTGCCTGAGTGAGAGGCAGGAAGGTAAATTGAATTATGTCTCAGCATGGTGAGAAGAAATAGAGGATGTGTAAAGAGTTAGGCCTAACAGTACAATCATCATTTGTTATACCAGATCTATTCTCAACAAATGTGTTTTCAGTTTCTTTTTGATCTGTAAAGGTGATTCAGCACATCTTAGTTTGACTGCTGGAAAATTCCATAATGCTGGAGCAGCTTCTGAAAATGCTAGCATAGTAACTTTTTTTAGTTCAGAACTCCTTAGTTTCCAGCATTACTTTTTGCATGCTTCTTAGTTTTCTGTCAGTACCTTCAATCATTAGCACCTGGTACAGATATCCAGGTAAATGTAGGACTTTGTATACTATGCAGACCAGTTGGAATTATCACTTGGCTTCCAGAGGTAACCAGTGAAGATATTTGAGAACTGGTGTAATGTTATCAAATTTCTTTTTGCCTTAACTCTCTCTGGCAGCAGAATATAGCACAGCTTTGATGGGCGCTAAAGCAGACTTTGAAGAGCCTAGTAGAAGCGCATTACCAAAGTCAGTTCTTGAAATAAACAATGGTTGCACAACATGTTGGAAGTCCTATGGGGGTTGAAAAGGTTTCACATTTTTGATCAAGTGTAATTCAGCTCTGGCTCAATCTGTGTTGACATTTTCAGGTTTGAGTCCAGCGACATTCCTAGTGATCTTACTTCTTTAGGTAAGGAAGGTGAGAAACCAGTGTTAACAAGATTGTCTAGCTACTTTGATTCAAACGTAAGTCTTGAGGTTGGTGAAATAGTATGAATTTGGTTATACACTTGTTGAGCATTGATATTCGGTTGTGAAGCACAGATAAACAGTTCTTCAGAGTTTCCATGCTGTGAGCTGATGATCTCTTTAGATAAATGTGAGTATCATCCACATATTGAAATACAGTTACACATGTTCCTTCCAGCAAGACTCTGAGTGGCTCCACTCATAGGCTAAAGAGTAAAGGAGCCAGTACAGAGCCCTGTGCTACACCACATATTATTTGTGTATGTTTCTAGAAGAACCCTCCTAACCTGACCAGCTGATAGTGGTTTTAAATGAAGGACAAACACCGTCTTAGGACCTCACCCCTGATGTCCATTCAATGCTCCAAGACCTCCAATAGCTGCCCATGATCAACCATAATGGGTGCAGCACAAAGGTTAATGGAGACTTCATGGAGACTTAGGAGACATGCTGCACCATCATCCAAGATGCAATGAATGTCGTCAATTATCTTGATAGTGGCGAGCAACCGTTATGGAAACCAGATTGATATGGGACTAGAAGATTGTTCTACTCAGTATAATTTTTAAGTTGGAACTTTATCCATTCTTGACAGGTTTGTGACAGGATGATACCTGTTGACATCCTTGGGGTCATCTGTTGCTTTTTAAGTAATGGATTGATGTATACTGTATTAAGGGAGTTTTGGAAGGCGCCATTCTTTAAAGAAGCATAGATTAGATTACATCATAATTTATTAAGTAGATCAAGTTTTTTTTAAAATAAAATAAAATGGGATAATATCTTTGTAATAAAATGTCAGTTTGAGATTAGAATTGTGTAAAGACAGCTCTCCACTATAGGGGTGAAATAGGTGCATGTATTGGACATTCTTTTAACTACTGGAAATGGTGATCAGACTTGAGAACATAACCTACAATATTTTTGTATTTTATTTGTGGAGAAGTCAACACATTCATAAAATTTGCTCTGTGATTGAGGAAAAAGAAGAATTGGGCCAGCAGCAGCATTGAAGTTTATACATTTGAATAATTCAGATGATAGGTTTAAGGCATTATGTATTTTCTTCTGAAAGAAATTTGCCTTGATTAAGATGACCATCAGATTGTGGGTTTTTCAAAAAAATCTAAGAGTTGGTAGTGCTTTGGTGTCCTTGGTGACCCTACAAGTTCTTTCCAGGAGTTTGAGATTCTTACGATATGGCGTTTACCTGAGAACTAAAAAGTATGCTTGTATTGAGCAGCTCTGTGATTTTTTTACTGGTACAATAGAGCCATTGGAATTTCTCGCCACTTTGTTATAGCTTTCAAAGGATGCATTTATACTTCCGTGCATTTATACTTCTAGAGAGAACTGTATTTTCATTAATGTAGTAAAGAGCTTTTTTTTTTTTTCAGTTCAAAAAGAAAATTTTATTGATATAGATAAAAGTGTCAGTACAGAGTTCAAAGCATTAAATTCCTGTCATTACAATAAAGTTTGCTACAATAATGATAAATGACTCAGACTTATGATTGAATAAGGAAAAATGATACAATAAAAAAAATAAAAAATCATTAAGAAAAATGAAATAACAAATATTCTAGGAACAATTGAGGGGATCAAGGAGGTTTTAGGACCTCTTGCTGAGATGGTTGCAGTTGGTAATATCGCTTGGCACATGTATCAAGATATATTGTAACAGGTGACCACAAATCCATACGTTTCGCTGCCATATGTATTGGGTAAACAAAGGAGGTGTCCAACCTATGATTATGGCAAACAGCATACCACCATGCCTTATAAGAGATTTTTGTGAAATCCTTCCAATTTACAGTGATCTGCTGAAATGCGACTGCTAATAATAAATCAATAATTTTAACATTGTGAGTAACCTTCTCCCAGCAAGGTGAGAGACTTCCCAGGAAAACATGGGTCAAAGAAAAAGCAAATTTAGCTCCAAAAATTAGGTTAATTTGAGACCATACCTGCTTCCAGAAATTATATACATTTGGACAAGAGAATAACATATGAAATAAATTAGCGTTCGGAGTAGAACATGTCCAACAAACATCTGATGTGGTCGCAAAACTTTTACTTAAGATAGCTGGTGTGAGAAAAAGTCTATTATATACAAAAAAAGCGTTTGTGTTATGTTAGCTGCTCTAGATGATTTACGTAATTTGAGCCATAATTTATTCCACAAAGACACTGGCCAAGATACCATGAAATCCTGTTCCCATGCCTCCTCTGTTTTAGACTTCTGCCTAACGCTATCCTTGCCCTGCAAAAAACTATATAAAGTGGAAGCTTTGGGCATGGTTTTTAACAACGTGTGGAGTTGTGAAGGAGGATCCAAAACAATTGGAGCAATGGACGTGCCCAAGAGATGGGTGTATCTATCTGTCACTGCCTTCTTAAGTAAATTATATTTATGAATGTAGGTGGTAGGTAGGTTAAATATTTGACTGAGTGAGGGGAAAGATAGAAAGTCCATGTGTGTAAATAATTGATGTATCCAAATTAGACCTTTCAGTCGCCAAGTCTTCCAATAAAATGGTTTATTACGGATGGTCAGATTTTTGTTATGCCAAATTGTTGAATTGAGGAATGAATCTATAATGTTATGTGTGGGAGTGAATGCAGGTTCCAAAAGTTTAGAGGTCAGTTTGATTATGGGGGTGGACAAGGCCTGTGGTTTGCGTGAAAAAGAAAGATATTCATGAAAAGAGAAGGGGGCTAAAAAAAGACGTTCAACTGTAGTCCATAGAGGACAATCTTCCGTGGGGTCAAGCAACCAACGAGAGGCTTGACGTAAAAGGAATGCCTTCTGATATGCTTGAAAATCTGGAAAGTTAACCCCCCCTTCTACTTTAGGTCGAATTAATTTAAATAGAGACATTCGGGATCTCTTATTATTCCATAGGAAGGAGGATAGAGATGAATTGATCTTTTTAAAAAAATTTGCGGAAATAGGAACTGGAATGTTGGAAACAGTATATAAAATTATGGGGGACAGCATAATCTTTATGGTATCCAGACGACCCCACCAGGACAAATAGAGGGGATGCCACTTGGCAGTTAAGTCTGAGATTTTTTGTATACATTTATTCATGCACAATGACACTGTGTCTGATATTGAGGAAGTAACATGTAATCCGAGATATTTAATATGATTCGGGCTCCAAGTAAAATTGGAAGTCATAAAATCCGATTTAAAAGTAAACTTAGTCAGGGGTAAAATCTCACATTTATCGTTGTTTAACTTATAACCGGAGATATTAGAGTAGGCTTGTACCTCTGCCAAAAAGGCAGGAATTGAGTCACTTGGTTTGGACATAAAAAGCAAAATATCGTCAGCGTAGGCTGCAAGTTTAATATGGGAGTTCAATGTTTGAAAACCATATAAATTTGGATTTTGACGTAGTTTAGAGAGAAAAGGTTCCAAGGCCAAATTAAAAAGGAAGGGGGAAAGAGGGCAGCCCTGACGCACTCCTCTCCCCAGCTCAAAATATGGGGAAATTAAGCCGTTGGCGTACACAGCCGCACGTGGATTAGAGTAGAGGAGAGAGATGAGGGATATAAATTTAGGGCCAAAGCCGAACTGTTTAAGAGTATAAAATAAATAAGTCCACTCAACTCTATCAAACGCCTTTTCAGCATCCAGAGCTATTGCCACAAGGGATTGTTTTAAGTGGGAAGATTTAGATAAGACGTTAAAAAGGAGTCTCGTATTGTCAGTTATGAACCTTCCCTTAACGAAACCAGATTGTTCTTTTCCCAATAAATCAGGTAAGTAGGAATCTAAACGTAATGCTAATGCTTTGGAGAAAATTTTATAATCAATGTTGACCAAGGATATGGGTCTGTAATTTTTACAATATTTAGAGTCCTTGCCCTCTTTTGGTATAAGGCAAATATGTGCTTCCGAAAAAGAACCCAGTGAGCTACCTAGTGTGGTGAAGGCATCGATTAGAGAATGTAACTTGGGCATTATGAGTTTAGAGAAATGTTGATAAAATTCTACAGTGAAGCCATCTGGTCCCGGTGCTTTGTCTTTTTTGAGATGTTGAAGAGCAATTAATAGTTCTTGGTGTGTTAGGTCTAACTCCAGAGATGATAAGTCCGGCAACGTGTATTGGGGATTCTGAATATCAGAGAAGAAGTGCGATAATGATTGCTCAGAGGGCTGTGTTGCGGAAGTATATAGTGATTTGTAAAAGGTGGAGAACTCATTCAGTATTTCAGCGTCTTTAAATTTTAAATCTGAACGTTCATCATAGATAGATTCAATATTTAGTCTATTATGTTTAACTTTTAAGTAATTAGCCAATATTTTCCCTGCCTTATTTTTGCCCCCATAAAATTTTGCACTGGATTTCAACAGATATAATGAAGCGTCCTCTGTTGATTTCTTATTAAATTGCATTTTGGCTTTTATGAGAGTTGTGAGACACTCCTTCGAGTGTGAGGTGTAAAATGAGTGTTCCAATCTTTTAATATCCTGAAGCAGATCTTTAGTGAGCTTACGGAAAGTTTTCCGTTTCTTTGCAACATAGCTAATTATGAAACCCCTCGCCGAGGCCTTGAATGCATCCCATAGAGTGGAAAAGGGCATGAATTGCGTTTGGTTCAGTTAAAAAAACTCTTTGAAGAAGTTAGGGAATGAGGCAGTAAACTTTGGGTCCAGAAGGAGAGCATTGTTAAAACGCCATCTCTTGGGGCCCGAATCCTTAGGTAGAATATCAATGCCAATCGAGATTGGGGCGTGATCTGATAATAAGATGGGACCAATCTCTGCATGCGTAAGTGTTTGTGAGATGTTGTGCGAGACAAATATATAGTCAATTCTTGATTGAGTTTGGTGTGCTGGGGAATAAAAAGTATACTCTCTAGTGGTCGGGTTGCAAAGACGCCAAGCGTCCAAGAGTTTATGTTGATTTATAGCATGAACAAAAGATTTATGTGACTTGTTGGGAACAAAGGAAACTTTGGAATTTCTGTCGATAAATGGGTCAAAAGTCTGGTTACAATCTCCAGCTAAAATAAAATTGTCCTCCATACAGTGAGTAATTCGCTTAGCCATTGTATGCCAAAAAGAGGATTCACCACACGTAGGAGCATAGACATTTAGAAGAGATATTGTAACGCCCTTCAAAGATAATTTGACATTCAACCATCTGCCATCCAGATCGGATTCTTGGGACACAAATGAAAGTGAAAGGGATTTGCGACAAAGTATCATTACTCCATTTCGCTTGCCATCTCCAGGGGAAAAGAAAACCTCCCCCACCCAACCTCTCTTCAACTTCAATGACTCAACATCTGAGAGGTGAGTTTCTTGCAGGAATACAACATCCGCGTCCAATTTGGCTAAATGGCTCAAAATTCTCTGCCTCTTGATGGGAGAGTTTAATCCCCTAACGTTCCATGTAATCAGTTTTAATGACATAAGCACTTAAGAACAGGTTGTAATAATAATGTAGCACATAAGTCCAATTCATTATATAAGCAGTATTCAAAGTAAGAGAGATAAAACAGGAAGGAATTAATTGATTTAGTTTCATAGCAAAGCATAATAGATAAGACCAATAACCAGAATAAAAAAAGGGAATCAAGTGACAGGATATGAAAAAAGAAAGTCCAAGTAGAGAGGTAAAGGGATATCATAAGAGTCAAGATATTTGCAATTGTACTGACTAAAAGAATAGTGATTATAGGAAGGCAAGAAAAGTTGAAAAAAAAAGAAGAGACGTAAATTGACGAAAGAATAGAAACTACAGAAAAGAGACAGAAAACAAAAGACAAAACAAACAATATATCTAAGAGGATGTATGAAAATACCATACTTACGAAGAAGACTCAGGTATACACGGGGGGATGGAGCCACATGAAGCAGGCAACACACCCAGGATCAACGGAACAGAGGGTCGGGGAGAAACCACAATACAAAGGTAATAATCTGTGGGGACAATACCAAATAGGGATTGAGAAAAGCATTGGGGCAAACACATGAAACAAATATTTGAACATTCCAATGCGAGGAGGAGATCAGTAACAATGATCTATAACTCAATAAACAGTATTACTTCATGAGAACAGTAGCAATAATATCCAAAACTAAGAAAAAACACCTGTGAGTTACCAAGATATTATGCCAAAGAGAACCGGATCTAAAGCAACCTTAAACAAACTATTAGAGAATCAAATGTTGAATGAGGACGAAGGCCCAGAAGAGTCCATAACAGTCGTTTTATAGGAATTGATGAAACTTTGCAAACGTAACGGGTCTTCATACGACGTTGTCTTGTTGTTATAAGTAACCTTGAAGAGACACGGGTGGAACAGGCCATATCTGGCTCCCATGGAACGTAGATCAGCTCTCATGTTGAGGAAAGCCTTACGTCTGTCAGCAGTGGCTTTAGAATAATCTTGCACAAAAAATAAAGGCGATCCTGACCAGACAATTCTCGTAGAAGTTTTAACCGCTGCGAGCACTTTCATCAAATCCGTGTACTCCAAGAAATATAAGATAACTCCTCTCGGTCTCTGTGAGGGACTAGTGTGAGATGAAGCCCGTCCCAATCTGTGGGCCCGCTGAATGTTGAGTTGGGTTCCCTCTGGCATGCGGAGTAGTTTAGGGAGAAATGACTTAAAGAACGTGGGCGGATCTGAACCTTCAACTCCTTCTTCCAGGCCATAGATACGCAGATTGTTCCGTCTGTTGCGGTTTCCAAGATCTTCCACCTGTTTCTGGAGTATGGAGACATGGGAGTGTAATTGAGAGACAGTTGTGCATGTCTCTTTCAAATAGGAAACAGTATTTTCGACTGAGGAGACTCTCGCGTCTAATTGAGACCAATTATCTGTTAGGGTTTGCAGTTTGATGTTAGTCTCTTCCATGAAAGGTCGAAGGGCCCTAATTTCCTCAAGTAATAGTTCCATCGAAACAGGCGAGGCGGACTTGGGTGGTGAAGGAGGGTCCTTTTAAGCCGTTTAGTGAGAGATTTTCCAGCGGTTCCAGAGGATGAATCCATATTTGCTTGAGAGTACTGGTGCGAAGATGATAGAGAGTCTTCAAACTTAGAGAACTCAGTGAAAATTTTTGAGTTTTTTATGAAGATATGCCTTTTGTGTGGAGAGGGTCGGACTCCTTTTGTTCCACCCATAAAACGCTAACCCCAGACTCCCACTCCTATTCAGCAGTATAGGAGTAGAAAAAATAACTCCAATGCGAGCTCACTCAGAGAAGCTAAGATGGCCACCAAATAGATCTCTCATAAATCCTCAGTCAGCCTCAGCGCCCTCACACAGCTTCACACCTCGGTGCTCTGAGGAGAAAACATGCGCTGTAACCCAAACTGAGGTAAACTGGATGCGTCAGATCATAGTCAATGCCATTAGTGAATAATCACTCCGCAATTGCCACCATTTAGTAGAGCAAAATAAGGAAGACCATTTTCTGTGAGGGCTCCTCAAAAAGACCCAAAATGGCCGCCAAACATAAAAAATCGCAAACTTCCTGCAACTCTTGACGTTTTCCTATACACCTTTACCCCATTAAAGTGAAGAGGTGTCAAACATCTTCTAGGCGTTATGGAATGGTATGAAGTACTTAATGAGGGGTCCAGCCTGAAGTGCAGGAATGCCGCGATCGCGGTAAAAAATTCAAAATGGCGGCCGAAATTTAGCAGAAAATGCAAAAAAAGAGTTACTTGCTGGTGACATTCAGGTGCTGCAAGGGTCCCATGGTGCTCCTTCCATCTTCCGCCACTTGTATTTGCCCTCCGTTAGTCCCCGTTTAGTCTAGAAGTGCAGTTCCTCAGAGACACACCGGGGAGCTTCACCCGTGTGCTGCCATCTCCGTTGGGCGCCAAGCCACGCCCCCTAGTAAAGAGCTTTTGAGCATTCAAAATCAGCTATATGTTAGAGGGATCGTTTGACCTCAGACTCCATCCTGCCATTGTCTTAGGTTGGGTGCCGACATATCATCATTACAAAGACACATACTTTTTGACATATGAGTAATTTAACTATTGTCCAGCCCTAGTCACAATCCTACTCCCTTCATAAGTGAAGCCCTGATTGTCACCCACCTTCCATGAACTAACTCACCAAGCCATGGTCACTGCCCTGGGACATTTTAAGTGCAACTTCTGTTACTGATCTGGCGGCATCCTGCAACAGATCAATTCTTTGTGGGGTGCAGTACAAATGTAATTAATGGATAGAAATGAATGGACTTTTAGTCTCTACCCTATCTGTCCTCGATTCCGCATTCTCATCCTTAACATTCACAATTTGCCGCCTTCTCCTTGTCAAATAAAAGCCAATTTCAGGCAGGGTTTTTTAGACCAGCAAATGTGGTCGAGGCCAACCAGGCTGCTCCCCAATTGCCCACAATGTTAGCCTCCGGACACTCTGTGCTGAAGAAAATGTTGGTCACGATTGTCCTTGACAAACACAAGCCCCCCATCTTCTTTCCTCCCACACAAGTCCCAAAGCCTTCAGATCTCTGAGGCTCCCACTGCGTTCCTACACTTCACGAAATGATTGCCATTTGTTGTTGCAGCAGTTGCCTGACATCTAAATCCTCTGTTGGTCTTCTCTAATTACATTATTTTATTTAAGAACACTTTTATTTCTATGATCTCATAACTATTGTTATCCCTGCGTGAACTCCTACAAGCATTGGTAGCTTGGCATGGAACGTTGAGTCCTGGACCCGCGAGGACAGCTGAGTAGCAGCTGAGACGCAGTTGCAGCAGCGGCAGGGCCACTGCTGGTGCTTCATGTTTTACATTTTGTGGCAGTGGGAGAACAGCGCTATTCTTGACTGTATTTCAAAGAGTAGATGTCCCTGGAAGTGATTATTTTGGATCCTTATGTTCGACGATCCGACAGCTGCTTCTAATTTTCTGTATCTCTGAGAAAGCTGCTTCAGTGAGCACCGCCTCTCTTATATTTGTGCAGTTTTGAAGAGCGACTGCGCTCTCACAGTTTGTGGGGTACAAGGCAGGCTTCTCTCCCACTGAAACAGAGTAGAAAAGTTGTTCAACTGCCACACTGTAATTGGTGACAGAGTTTAAGGAAGGAAAGGGGAGTAATCCTGAGAACATGTCTGAGCAAATATTATTTGGTTAGATTGTTTTAAGACAGGTACTGTGTTGTCTCCATTGTGATTATTGTGCCAGCTCTATTAAAGGTGTTGTATTTGTGTCCGAATGTTAATTTTCCAAAATTATCTTTGAGGACAGCCCAAATTATTTCATAGATTTGTGTATTACCTAGTGCTGTCCCGGTTTCATGATCCTGTCCGTTCCCCAATGGCATCTTGATTTCAGCAATTGAGTCCTTATCAAATCTCACATACAATACAGTTTCATGTGCAGCACCTCAAGCTTGACATGTTCCTGCTACCATAGAAATGATTCCTAGAGGGACACAGGGTAAGGAGGTCGAAACGAAGTAATATAATGTAGTTATATAGTGGTGTATTTATCTCAAACTATTAAAATCTGGTTATTAAAAAATGGTTCCTGAAAAGCACCCAGCTGCTCCCTCTAGCTAGGTCCACACTAAATGAAACACATAACAAATATATATGCAACCTAACAATATCTATTCTCCACTAACTCCTGTATTAATCCCACCAACCATGTGTTTGAGTTCACCCCTCTGACTAATGATTGCGACCAACCGCTAATACTGTAGTCCACCATAAAAAACTGAAATGACTTCATGGAATGGTTTGCTTTGAATGCACAAGACTAATCCCAATAAATAACAAACAGTAACCAATAACACTGAACTAACCATCAACCTTGGGACCCGGAGCAGCGCTATATAAATGCAATTACAATACAATACAATATAGTCATACAAACAGTAATAGAGTCCCTCCTGATTTTTAAAGGTAGTCTCACTTGTCTTGCGAGAGGCGTGCAAGATAGACAAAGGGCCTATTTCCCTTCCTTTCAGTTTTTTCAGGCTCCCTTGTTTAACAACCTACAAGCTGTGGGGATTACATAGCTAAGAGCTAAGGATGTTCTAATCAAAGTTTTTTCAGCCAGAGATATGTCACCTATATCATATGTGCCGATTGCAACACCCCAGTTAAAAGTTAAAAACACTCCTGCCCAGATTGTGTCAGGAAATGGTCACACCTCAGAATTACAGAAGACATTCTCTTCCCAGCCTATTTCGATAGAGTATAGAAAAACAATTACTAATGGCATGAATCCCGTTATCTCTTAAAGAGATCCACGCCCAATCAAAAACACTGCAGCTGGTGTCTGTCAGCATTCCATTTGGAAAAGAGCTTGGAAGGAGGTGTCGAGACAGGACTCATATACATTGTTAGACCAATGATGTAGTGATATTGAGATGATTCTGCATCGGTTTGTGTTATCCTACAATGTTCACGGCGTGACTTTGAAATAAGCAGTGTGTTGAGCTGGTATCTTGCATGCTTTCTGTACATAAAGGGGTTTTCTCTCGTACAATTTTCATGTGGCTGACCCTATACATAATATATGTAAAACACGAACATTTTGGTAGATTTTTGTTTTACATGTGGGGATAAAACCAATTTCTCCCAGGGCTATTTAACAATTAAATTTAGTAATTATTATTTTCTTTGTATTTTTCACTTATTATCAAATGTTGCCATTTCTATTCAAAGTAAATTACAATTCTTATACTTACCTTGGTTAATGATGCTAAATTTATCCAGCTCAGAACGACGAAAGGCTGAGCTGGTCTAGCTAGGATTCGAACTCTTGCCCTGCAGATCACTCGCAATTGCCAGCAAAGAGTGAATAACTCATTGAATCATCCTGGAAGCATTGAGGGCGTTTTTGGTTATATATTTTTCGTACGTTCAGTCGCACGTTCAATAGTGTTCTTTACAGAAAAGACAATTATTTTTGCAGTATGCAACTGTTTCCGAATTTCCATACATCTTGCTATTGTCTGCAGCAAGTCTTCCTAGATTATTTGGTGTTTTTTTGTTGCCTTCGTGCATCTTTCTGTATCTTATTATTTTATGTGTGTATTCAGTTGTTTATTATTGTTTGACCAATGCTTAGCAACAGATCCTCATGTTGTTAAAGATCTAGACCAATGGGTTTGTATTTGAATTGGACTACAATAACTATCACAGATGAAAATGACTACATCTGTCCAAGAATATTTCAAATAAGATTGTCTAAATTCATCTGTCACTGTTTGACTGCTCCCAACATCTTTCCACCCTTCGAATTCGAAGAGGATCGAGCAAAAAAGATAATCAAATCTACTGATATCTGGGTATATCATTAATGCAACTTGTGTGCCTGGCCTAGCACTCTCCCTCCTCTCTAAGCCAAAAGACCCCAGTGAATATCTGAATGTCTTTAACTAAGACAAACTTCTCCTTGTAGCCTCATGGACCTTGTGCAAGGGTGTAAAATGTAATGTTTTTTGTGGTTAAGCTCCACGGGGGTCTTTACTGGTAGAAAATGGATACAATCTAAAAGAGAGCCCACAGTGGCCGAAGGAGCAAGGGTATAGGGCCGCACAATGTTATACTATCTAGCTGCCAGTTCTCAATGCCTCAACGGGGCTCGCAATGTGATGTCCATCACATTCACTTGAATCTTAATTTTTATCCAGTATTAGGGTATCTTTCATAGATTCACATGCCTGAATCATTCCCCGTCGTCGAGACGGGAGTCCCCGGTATATAATAAAAGTAATGTCCTATTAGACATACCAAACCATAGGCCTAAGGCCTCTCATTAGTAACATATCCAGGTCCTTTTGTGAAAAGGACCAAACTCTCCGCAGCAGCCAATCAGCTGCCACCACCCTCTGGAACCTTCCTGTCAGGAGCTCTGGTCCCTCAGATTTTCTACCGCACGTTGTGCTAAGGGAGTCTCCAACTGAGCTCTGCTCAGGTTTTCTATTATTACAGCGTTTATACTGCTAGAAAGGTATTTCATTATCCTTATTTCTGTCTGACTGAAGTCATAGTCGTCTTCATGTCAGACACCTCGAGAAAGGCCTTTTCAGGCCATGTACAACCTGCAGGAAGAAGAGGTTGCATGTGGACGATCCTCACAAGGACTGCCTGTACTGTCTTTACCCAGACCATTCAGCTAAAGACTGCAAGGTATGTCGTACTTTCTCTGCAAAAACCCTAAAAGACCGGGAAGGACGTCTTTTGATTTGGCTGCAGAGGTTAAAGGACAAACAAGATCCCTTGTCCTCTGAGGAGAGTGAAACTTCATCAAGATCCTCCTCAAAAACTCCACAGAAAAGGTCGAGAAATGCTTCTCCAAGCCCTTCATCACAGCAACCTGCAAAGAAGACGCAGAAAAAGTCTTCAGAGGTTCCCACGGGCAAAAAATTGCCATCTCCAGACCCTGCGACTCCTTCAGTCAGAGTCCAGCATTCTTTTAAAAACCCTCCTCAGGCTCGTCGACGACGGCATCGTCGACGATTTCAACGACGACGGCTCCTGTCACTGCCAGGGTTACCACGTCGACGACGACAGTCTCCACTATGTCTGCTTCGTCGGCGCCGCGATCATCGTCGACGACTACAACATCTTCGTCGACGGCACAAGTGATCATGTCGTCGACGATAAAAATAAGGAAGTCGTCGTCGAAGATTCCGAAGACGATCCAGTCGACGCCGACGACGACCTTCCCGTTGACGACAACCACATCGACGTGCTCCCGTCGACGATACCGCCAACGACGTCTCTATCGACGGTAGGCTTACCGTCGACGCAATTTCCATCGACGACGCCGTCGACGAAGATTTCAACAAAGCTTTCAACGAAGCTCAAAGCTTTACCAGTAGACGCGCCACCGTCGACGACGAGTGTTCCGTCGACGATCTTGATGTCTACTCCAAAAATGAAGGCTAAAAGACTCAGCAGATTGTCACCGTCTGTAACGTCACCCAGTAGAGTCCAATCCTTAGTACCCTCTCATCTATTGGATGTGGATGACGATTCGGAGGACGAGGGTCCTTTTAGGGCCGCAACAAGTCCGTCGGAACTTAATGTCAAATACCAGGAGTTCTCAGATGAGGATGATCAGGACATTGATGATCAGTCTTATTATCAGGAAGATCAAGTACCTCAACAACCTCAGATGGTATGTCTTCCGGTGGCTTTGGTGTCGGACCTCCAATTTCTGATTACAGATTATAAGAAAAGGTTTCCTACTACTGCTCCGGCTTCTGCTCCGGAACGAGCTCCACCACCGGCCGTACAACTTCCACCTCAGCCGTCCGCATCGACAGTGGTTTGTCCATCTCTCCATTCTACTGACGATGAAGAGGACTGTCGTCAAGAAGAAGGGAAATCCTGGATGATGGATCACAGCATGAGGAATGGGACGACTACGTCATACCACTTCCAGCGTCTCCTTCCCCTCCTCCAGTAGACTCGCCTCCGGAGGACATAGGAGGTTTTCATAATCTTCTAGAAAGAGCGGCAAAGCGCTTTCAGTTGCCAATGCCTTCCCAGCAACAAGAGTGTTTCTTATATGACTTTAAGGAACCCTTTAAAAGTCGGTGAGATCCATGCCAATAATAGACTATATCTGGGAACAAGGGGTCAAGATCATGAAGAATCCTTCTTCAATGCCTCCAATCCTAACACGACTGGATAAAAAGTATAGGGCACCGGATGACGCCCCAGCCTGTCTAACTGGCCATCCCAAGCCAGATTCGGTGGTGACACAAGCAGCCCAGCGCCACTCAACGAATCCGTCTACTCCACTGTCAGCGCCACCGGATAAAGAGGGTAGGCGTTTGGACAACATTGGAAAGCGTTTCTCTTCCATGTCGGCACTAACAGTGAGGGCTGCTAACTCACTAGCCTTATTGGGAAGATACAACAGGCAAATCTGGTCAGACATTGCACCTTTCTTGGATAGTTTACCAGAGGACACCAAACAGGAAGCGAAGAAGCTACTGCAAGAAGGCGAAAGGTCAGCTTCGGAGATTATAGATTGTGCGATGGACATCGCATCTACTGGTTTCCGTCAGTTGGCAGGAGCGGCAGTCTTAAGGCGCCAAGGCTGGCTTAAAGCAACCACATTCCGACCGGAGGTCCAGACAAAGATCCTAGATATGCCCTATGATGGGCAGTGCCTGTTTGGATCTCATATCGATGAGGCCCTACAAGGGATTAAAAAGACACAGAGACAGCAAGATCTTTGGGAACCCTCCAATATAAAACGTCTTCCTTTCGTGGCTCACGAGGTAGAGGTCAATCGTCCTATAGAGGAGGATATCAACAAAATAGGTATTCTAATTACTCCTCGTCCGGCCAGCAATACAGGCCGCAATTTCAGCAAAGGCAGCAACCCCAACAAACTGCCTATAACAAATCCTCTTTTCGAGGAAGAGCTGGTCGCCAGAGGGATGCTGCCCGGCGTCAATGACTTTTCCCTGCCACCAACTCCAACCTCGCCCTCGCCACTCAAAATAGGAGGGAAGATATCGAATTTTTCCACAACTGGGAACAAATTACTACGGATCAGTGGGTCCTTCAAATAGTACAATTCGGTCATTCCTTGGAATTTCTTCAAACCCCTCCACCAACTCCACCTCAACCTATGGTTCACAAGCATTTGAACCTCTTGCAGAACGAAATATCATCCATGATTCGCAAAGGGGCCATAGAGCGAGTTCCTGTTCATCAACGAGGAAAAGGTTTTTATTCCCGATTCTTTTGGTGCGCAAGAGAGACAACAAGTGGAGGCCGGTTCTAGACCTAAGAAATTTGAACAAATTCCTAAGAAAGCAATCATTTCGCATGATTACCATACAGGAAGTCCTACAACTTCTCAACCCGAACGACTACATGGTATCATTGGATCTACAGGATGCCTATTTCCATGTGCCAATCCACAGAAAACACAAACAATTTCTGAGATTTGCAGTCGCTGGCAAGCATTACCAATTTCGAGTGCTGCCGTTTGGGCTCAAATCGGCTCCTCGTATATTCACGAAATGCCTGGCTCCGGTCGCTGCGTACCTCAGACAGCAGCATCATCAAGTATTTCCATATCTCGACGACTGGCTCATCAAGGCACCATCTTTTCAAGGCGCAACGCAATCTTCCAGCGCTTGTCTAGAACTCTTCAAGCAGTTAGGTCTCACCCTCAATGTAGAAAAGTCAATGCTTCAACCTTCTCAAAGGATCACATTCTTAGGAGCCGTGTTGGATACGGTCCACACGCATGCTTGCCCAACGCAAGAACGACAACGCAGGCTCACACAGCTGGCAAACAGAATAAATCTAAGAAAGTCTCTTTCGGTTCGGCTCTTCAAATCCCTCCTAGGAATGATGTCTTCTTGCATACTACTCATTCCGCATTGTCGTCTCCATATGCGTCCTCTCCAGGAGGCTCTTGCCGCTCAGTGGATTCAGGTGGAAGGATCTTTCGACGACATCATTCAGATCATTCCTCAAGTAATTACAGCATTACATTGGTGGACTCGTCCACAGAATCTGGCACGAGGCCTGTCTTTTCTGCCTCCAGTGTCTCCTCAAGTAATAACTACAGACGCATCCCTGGAAGGTTGGGGAGCTTTTCTCCAGGAGCTTCAAATCAGCGGAAAATGGTCAATAACAGAAAGGACCTTGCACATCAACCTCCTAGAACTCAGAGCTGTGTATCTAGCCCTGCGGGCTTTTCTTCCCAGAATAGCAGCTTCGCTAGTGCTGGTCAAGACGGACAACACCACAACAATGCACTATGTGAACAAACAGGGGGGCACTCGTTCTCTCTCGTTATCTCAAGAATCGCAGAAAATTTGGAACTGGGCACTTCAGCACAAAATATCTCTGAAGGCCGAATATGTGCCGGGAAGGGAAAATATATTGGCAGATTCACTGAGCAGACTACAAACATCCTGCCACGAGTGGGAATTACACCAGGGTATTCTCAACCGCATCTTCAACCAATGGGGCGAACCAAATCTAGACCTGTTCGCGTCACAGATCAACGCCAAATGCCAACGCTTCGCAAGTTGGCATCCCCAGCAGGGATCTCTGGGGAATGCATTTTCAATAGCCTGGTGCAGCGTCTTTGCGTACGCTTTTCCGCCGATTCCGCTGCTCCCCAGGGTACTCAAGAAGATGAAGGCAGAGCCCTGCACACTGATTTTAATTGCACCAGCATGGCCTCGCCAACATTGGTTTACGGAACTACATCTCCTATCCCAGGCACCTCCAATTCCATTGAAGCCGTTCCCATCTCTCCTCACAATGGATCAGGGACAGATACAACATCCGGACCCGGCCTCACTCAAATTATCGGCCTGGCTCCTGAATACAATGAATTCCAGGCTATGAATATCCCTCCGGACTGTAGAGCGGTTCTGTCTTGAGCAGTGGCGGACAGTACAAGCAAGACATATTCTCTCAAATGGAAAAGGTTCTGTATATGGTGTGCATCTGCCAAAGTACATCCCTTTAAGTCCTCTTCTGAGGAGATTTTGCCATACCTTCTTCATCTCGCAAATGCAGGCCTCGCTCACGCTTCCATCAGAGTTCACCTAGCAGCGATATCCCGCTACAGAAGATCTTCCACAGGTCCTTCGCTTTGGTCCAATAGACTCATAAAACAATTCCTCAAAGGTCTTTTCCGGACTTTCCCTCCACTAAAGCTTCCTCCTCCAACATGGCAGCTTAATACAGTTCTAGCTCAGCTTATGAGGCATCCTTTTGAACCAATACACAAGGTGGACCTTAAATTCCTCTCCTGGAAAACTGCACTTCTACTCGCCCTGGCTTCGGCAAGACGAGTCAGCGAACTTCATGCTTTTACAATACAGCATCCATTTCTGCAATTCAGGGATGATAGGGTAATTCTTCGAACTAACCCGAAGTTTATCCCTAAAGTGCCATCGTACTTCCATCTTAACGAACCCATTGTGTTAAAGACATTCTTCCCGAATCCTCAAACACCAGCGGAAAAGCTCTTCATTCCTTGGACCTGAAGCGATGCATTAAATTCTACCTTCATAGGACAAGACCATTCCGAAAGTCCAACCAACTTTTCGTGGCCTACAGTGTGCCTAGGAAGGGTTTCCCCTTACCAAGCAGAGTATCGCTAGGTGGATCTCTAGCGCTATCACTCTATGTCACCAGCAGGCTGGTCAGCCTTTGCAAACTACAATTCGTGCCCATTCTACCAGGGCGGTCTCTACGTCCATGGCTCTGTTTGCCGGCGTACCGCTGGTGGACATTTGCAGAGCGGCAACATGGAAAACGCCGCACACATTTACCAAGCATTACTGCTTGGATTCAGAACTGGCGAAGGACGCTGCAGTTGGACAGGCAGTACTACGTCATCTGTTTCAATAGAGGTGAGCCTTTCCTCCTTCCCACCAACCTTTGTTTTACCACACATTTCTATGATTATTATTGTTATTATTATGATGCACTATATCAATGATATAATGGAATGTATCAATATGGGTTTTTGTTTTTAACCAAGGAGTGTATATCCCTTATGGGGAACAAAGGAAATGTGCTCACTATTGCTGGCTACTCTGATTCAGGCATGTGAATCTATGAAAGATACCCTAATACTGGATAAGAAATGCGTTACTTACCTGTAACAGCAGTTATCCAGTATTGGTATCTTTCATAGATTCACATGCAACCCACCCACCTCCCTTGGAAAGGCTCTCTTGGTTCTCTCAGAGATACTATTACTTAGCACTACGCTTACGAAAATCTGAGGGACCAGAGCTCCTGACAGGAAGGTTCCAGAGGGTGGTGGCAGCTGATTGGCTGCTGCGGAGAGTTTGGTCCTTTTCACAAAAGGACCTGGATATGTTACTAATGAGAGGCCTTAGGCCTATGGTTTGGTATGTCTAATAGGACATTACTTTTATTATATACCGGGGACTCCCGTCTCGACGACGGGGAATGATTCAGGCATGTGAATCTATGAAAGATACCAATACTGGATAACTGCTGTTACAGGTAAGTAACGCATTTCCTATGAAGACATAGAAAAGTCATTATGTCTAATTAATTTACATTTCCCTCAGAAATCAAGGATTTAGAATCATGTTAATTACAAAGAGTAGCTTGGAAGGGTCTGATGATTTGTCTCCTTGAATGGGACTTTCAGGTTGGGGGGTTCCTGTGAATAAAAATTTCCCATAAATGTATACACCGCCAAATGATATAGGTGCAGAGTCGGGCCAGCTGATGCTATGAGAACTAATATTGGAACTACTATTGACAATATTTTCCACATTCACTTCCAACCATCTCTCATTTATACGTGGACAGACAGCTCTCCTTTGCTCTAGTGTCTCATATGGGTTTCAATGGTACTTCTGTGGTTTGCACTTCTAGATAGAACTGAGTTAAGCTTCTCTTGCTGCAGACGTTTGTGAATAACATATTAAAACGTATAATAAAATCTGCTTTAAAAGACTGCAAGAATGAAAGAGAATCCTTTGCTGCACAGCCCCATTATCTCAAGCCCTTGCCTGATTTTGTGGCCTTCGACTAGGTGAAATGAGTCTGATCTGTCCAATGAAATGAGGCGGTTCAAAAGCCTGCCCTTTTCCATCCCTTTCTACTATCCGCCCAACCATACTAAGGTAATATCAAACTAGGCAGGTCCTTTTTCAGCATGATGGATCTTTTCAGTCAGTTGTGTTGCCCATAAAGACCTCTGCCAAATGGGGCAATTGCAGAATAATAAAAGGTGGAATGTGCCACATCATACTGTGATGGAATTCCATGGATGCCAATAAACTTCATATTTTCACTGCACTATGCATAACACTCACTGGGTGACTCTTACATGCATTTGATTCATCTTCTATAAAGACAGATTTCCCGTAGGCGACTCATGGTTATCCCCCTCCAACTGCTGAGGTACTACTTCTTTGACACCAACCTCTCTCCTATGGAGGTGGTTGCACCAAGCCAGTGCACTAGAGGCTGATGATCTTTAAGAGTGGTGGGACGTAAATATCTGGCCCCAATTACCGTACACGACCGAAGCAAGCAAACCTGACTTACAAGAATATGGTCTGTTGGGGAGGGTTCTCACCTGAGGTTGAAAAATTGGCACCAATTAGTTACTTTTACTGGGCAATATTGAAACAGTAAGGTCAAAATGGTGCATTTTCAGCAAATATTTAAGAATGTCTGAAAAGTTATAGATAATACAGGCCGTTCTGAAAATGCAATTTCACACTCCCTGTCAATTTATAGCATCTATCTGCACTTCTACTCCTCCTTTTATTTTTCAGTTTTGCCCCTTCAAAATATATTCTCAGTCATATGTTATAACTAACAAACTCATTGGGAAGGGCAAGATAGTAAAAAAAGCATTGGCATATCCAATAGGTCTCACCTTTGGGACCTTGTAAGTGTTTAGTGCTGGGTCTTGATCGTAAACAAGTAATAAAGAAACCAGCACACACAGGGTACTTCAGTTCAACAATGGAGTGGAGGATGTACACAGTTAAGGTATTGGGGACATCATTTCTGCATCCATATACAGTAACTTTACTATGTAATTACTGGGATACAGTGGCAAACAACGTATTTCTAAGCTACAGGTCGGTAACAGATACATTGTTTATGAGCTATGGCGACCCCTCACCTCTTAGCTATAGAGTTGATGTTGACATGTACCTGCCACAGCTCCTTGGTCTTGTACTGCCGGGGAGAATAGGATGAGGTGGTGGCCAGTCAAGCACAGGGTTCCCTCTACAGCAGGTGGAAAGGCCAGTGCAGCTGTATGTTATCCACCATCAGGGTCTTGATCAACTCGGAGAACTCCATCCTGAGCCCCTAAGCCAGTGAGCACTAGCCCTGTCCGTACTCAGGTCCCTGCACACCCTGTGAAGCAGTATGTTCCAGACACCCAAAGCCCAAACCAACTGCGGTAGAATCAGCTGCAGCATCAAGAGACACAAAAGACAGACATGTTCCCTAGCGTTCTTCCGATCCACGTATGGCAGATAGCGCCAGCCATCTTAGAGGGGTACCGCACATTTATTTACTGCAGGAAATTGCCAAAAAGGATCAGAGGGACATAACTTGTGCACGCACCTAATATTTGTACTCGCTTGATGGCACTACTTCATTGTAATATTGTTTTCCTTCAAGTATTGCTAATATGTATAAGTAAAATCAAATAAGAATATTTTAACACGTATGCGATTTACCTTTATGTAACAGTAAATTACGATTTGAATTATGGCACTGTTATTGACAGTGTGCATGTTACAGGTTTCTCAACAGTTTTAAATATACCCACCATTTGTTGCCAGTTATTAGCCACTGTCAGTTCCATTCAATTCAGTCAGGGCGGAGAGCGGAGACCTGTGCTTCTGATGGTGCCGGTCTGGACAGGAAGCGGTGGTCCTGGGTAGAGAGCCGTGGACCAAGGCATCGGGTGAGGGCAGGAAGCGGGCAGATGTGCCAGTGGCAGCAGTGTGCACACTTCCTCTCCGAGGTGCGAGCAGCAAGGAAGCACAGAAAAATGTACACTGCTCTTGCCCAGGTTTGGGATTGTACTTCTCTTACTGTCAGAGGGAAGATCTAATTTCAGAGTATTTTTTATTATTAATGTATCTTTATTTACCATCTATTGTTTAAGATGGCCCAGTAAGTTCACACACATTTCTCCTCTGTGATGACAAATGGAGGTCGAGCAGCTCACCTAATACCGCACTTGCACGGAAAACACATCGTGCGTGTGAATAACCGCGGGGAGAAGCCAACCTTGGCTAACCACCTTGCTGTTTTATAATAAAGCTGCAGGGTCATGGGCCTGTTTGGTTATTCCTGCCACCCCTATATATTCGTTGTCACTGTCAGTATACAGTGCACACGTGTGGGACTGTTGCAGCCTACCAAAGCCAACCAATCTCGTTGTCGCGCTTCACAATTAAAAGTGGCTGGCTGTGTTTGGGCAGGAAACCCAGCACTCCATTAGAGAACTGGAGACTGCGTTGTTTGTCCACGGGTCTCTCTGACACAGCACAGGTTGCCAAAGGCTTTAAAATGCACATGACTACCCTTCCGGCAAAAGCTTCCTAGCCATCTGAACATACATACTCAGTTGACTAACTCATTCAGTTATCACTCGTAAAGGCACGTCTCCTTGTTTACATGGCCCTGCTGTCAGAAGACAGACTAGTGCGATAGTGATATTATGCATGTGAGTTTACTCTTGAAATTACTCTATTTTTTATATACAGTAGTGTCATACAGTATTTACAAAACAGGGAACAGTAGTGGAATCTGAAAACTACATTATGCATATCATGCTTTGTGGCCACTTGCAGATGGTGGGGCACTGCCCAAACACTCTTAATGATGAGCCGCCACTTAGCCAATGACTTTCGTTTTCTCTTGTTATTGAAAGACAGTGGGGGACATTCAATATAAAGTTAGCATCTGAAACAAATGAAATACATTGAATCCGAGCAAATAGGTAGTACATCATTTTCGATTTGAAAACCTATGGGAGTTACTTTAGGGAAAATAAATAAATTTGCAAGGTGCAGCATTAAATAAGATTATACCCTAAAATGTTTTTATCCATACCGACAGAGTGTAGGCCTTATCTTTGAGCTTTGTAATTGGACTTACCTTTGTCATTCCAAATACATTCCAGAGACTTTTGGTTATTTCTCTTCCTTATTGCTGCTTACCCAGAATTGACTGTGTGTAATGTTTTTACTAAATCTTTGCATAGCATTCCGATCTCTGTTTCCTGCATTGGCAAGTCTGACACCACAGGGTCAGATATATTGTGAGCAAACAAACCAGACAAACAACCAAATTCATAATACAAATAGCCTTGCCCAGTTGCGCTGGTTGTGTATTCCTCCTTGAATGTGAGAGCCATCTAGTCACAGTACAAATACAATATTACTGTTATACATGCAAACAGAAGCAGAACAGCCAACTGCAGAAAGCCCAATACTGTACTTACTTTGCGTTCATATTGATAATGTCCATGTGTGAAGAAAGG
Organism: Calotriton arnoldi; assembly: GCA_963921515.1. Classification (NCBI taxonomy): domain Eukaryota; kingdom Metazoa; phylum Chordata; class Amphibia; order Caudata; family Salamandridae; genus Calotriton; species Calotriton arnoldi. The sequence goes on from CAWUFW010000182.1 coordinate 5,194,061, forward strand.
TTGTCTTGAGCTCCCTCAGCCGGATGGGAAGGATGCTGTTTGGGATTTGCTGTTCCCGTTGGCTATAAACTCAACACCGCTGATCAATGGCTTGGGACCAAATTCTTGTTGTATTTGAACACTGATGCTGTGTGGCACGAACACTTGGAAACCCAGTTTGACCTCTGTAGGGATTGAGAGTGATTTCTACAGACCTAACTTAATTTTTTCTCCTTTGTGTTTTTCTTGATGGGCTAGAAGAGAAATATGTCACAGTGCAGCCTTACACCAGCCAGGGGAAGGACGAAATTGGGTTCGAGAAAGGCGTTTCTGTTGATGTGATCCAGAAGAACCTGGAGGGATGGTGGTACATAAGGTATGGCCTTCCCTATTAAGAGTGTAAAAACACACACAATACAAAAACTTTCAATTTCATCAAGTAATTTGTGTGCATGCAACAGCTATTACAGACCTTATGTTGGCCGTCCGGTGAAGTAGTGTTATGTCTCCATGGCTAAAATAAATGTTTCTGTAAAAGAGTGTATTTTTAATAATTTAACAAGGTTGTTAAAAAAGAAAAATAATTGTCATAGTGTCCTTGTGAATTTTTGACATTATGGCAACACTAACTGCGTAGTTTAATCTGTACTTATGATATCATTAATGTCATTGGGAATCATGGCTGAAAGGCCCACCAATTTCAGCTGCTGGCTAGTGGCCTAGGAAAAAAGTTGAGTGGCAATTGCTGTGCAGCTGCACTGAGAGCCAGCAAACACGAGCCAGCAAACACAAAGACATACCCCACATTCTTGCATCCTCAGACACCCCCGCTCTTGTATTTTCCACATTTCTATGTTGATCTTTCTTTATCCTGTTTGTCCTGGTGTTTTATTAACCAGCTACTGCAGTTACATTTACTGAACAGTCAACTCTTTCATCCCTTGCAGATCTTGTGTGTTACTCTTGCTTATATCTTTTGTATGAGTACAAATACCCAGCATGACCTTTGCTGAGAGCTGGAATTCATGATGTGAATTACTAGAGCTCGCCTACCCTTGGGGGTCAGTACATTTTCCATGTTAACTGTTTGCCGCCGGGTGAGACAATACTCAGTCTTTTAACTGATTTATGAAATGGTTTTGCTTACTACCTTCATAATGCAAGCTGCATTGGTCAATGCATTACTTTAATTTTCTCTCCCAGAGTATCGAACCCCTACCTCTATTGTACTCAACACATTGCAAGAGTGATTAGCCTTTTCTATTCCTCCTAAAGTGTGAGGCTAGAAGACATTTATTGATCTTAGGTGAAACAGGCAAAGGTAAATACAAAAACTGTATGACAGGTAAGTAATGCTAGGCCCATCCAGACACATATTGCTCTGCACACTATTGTAACAAACCCTACTTACAAAGTGCTTTTTTTATTCGTGCACCTGTGGTTACATGTTACTAAATTTCAAAACACAAACAAACACCAGAAACCTTTGTTACTGTTCCCTTCCACTGGAGGTTCTGACACAGCAATCAGAATTCTGATTTTGTAATTTGATTCTGTAACAGCATTTGGTTTTACAACTGTAGTGGAATTTCCAGTTGAGCATTACAAATGGTTTCTTCTGGCCCGAGATAAGATAAGCAGAAATAAATCCTGAGTAGACACTGTAAAATATGTAGAAACAATTCAAAACAGCAACTGGAATCAACAGGAATTCACAGGTTTCCATATCGTGTGTTAGTTCCACAACCTGTCATGACTTTAACCGAAGGGTCTTTCATGTGAAATGTGGGCACTTGGCAGCATGGGCGTTTATTTCCTAGCAGTTCGTCATACATACAAATACCCATATGTAGATAGCTGAATCCTATATACGCTACAATTAGACACTATACTAGTCACTGGAATTGTCATCGGGTAATTTGATAACTTGATATTTGACTGGCCGGTCAGATAGATGGATGCCCGAATATGTAATTTCGTTTTTCGCAGTGTCAATCACCGGAACTGTACAGGCCGAGTGGGAGATTTCCAGACAAGCCCCCTTTGAAAGATGGAAGGTTCAGTGAGGAATCAGCCTCATGTCAAAGAAGATCGGTGAAAGTTGATGTAGTCATCCATTCTGCTACTCTGTCCTGAGCTTTAATGAGAAAATCCTACAAAGGATGTTAATTCCTGTATGACGGGGCAGGTGTTCCACGATGCTGCAAGGGCATTCACATTCATTTAATCACTGGAGTATGTATGATTCAATGTTCTGCCCACCAGCGTCCCTGTCCGAGCAGTTAGTGTGCCAGAACCGATCCATGTTGGTGGTGCAGGAATGGTCATGTTGTGGCTCAAGTTGCTTTCTGTAGCCCACTCTTTTGGTGTCTTGAGTATGGCCAGCAGCAAGATGGCAGAGGTGACACTAGAACAAGTCTAGTCTGTTGTGGTGGCACCACCGACCAGGGCAACCCTGCACAGACTTTGAGTAAAGAAAATGCACTTGCATGTGTAGCCTACCCAGCTCAGTATATCAGCAGATGTGTGTCTGCTTTTGCCTTGGGCAGTATCTCCAACCTGTAGCATCTTACACAGCGCAGTGAGTGATGGTCTTGGCCTACACCCAAGATTCCATGTAGTGTATATTTTTTGATAAAATTATTAATGATTGGCCTTTTCAAATTGCAACCAAGTGCATGAACATAAAGACCCTGTCCCTAAAAATGAGTGCTGGTGCTGACCACCAGCAACCATTGCCTTAAGTTATTCAAGGAGAATTGGTATGATTGTTGCAGTGAAATCACCTGCATTTATAACGGATGTTTTTCTATTACTCAACATTTGTCATTTTATTGACCTCAGAAGGATCAAAGACGGAGTCTGTCTCAGTTGCATTTCACTATGTAAGTTGCAGGAGCTTAACTCCGTGAGATACTTTACAAGCGAAGAAGGAGACCTAGACAAATAATCACAGTTTATCTCGTTCACTCACTTGTACTCTTCACCCTTTTGGCTTCTGACTATTGTAAGCCAGTATCAAAACTCAATAGTTTTAACCGAAACCCGCCAAATGTAAAAATGACAAGCACTTCTGCTCCCCATCCAGGCAAAAAAGTTGTTGTAGTGCACTGTGACTCCTGGAGAGGACATGTCCTCCAAAGTAGAGGCTCCCACCATAAATTCTAGGCTTTTCAGAGTGATCTTCATTTTGTTGCAGCTCAGTTTGTATCTTCAAACACAAGCAACAACAGTGTTAATGGCAATTCCAAAAGGTGAAGATGCCAACACCTTAAAAAGGGTTGGTTTAAAAGCATCAAATATGTACTTTGGGATTTTGATTTTGGCTTATGGATGAGGCTCATACGTGCATCTCCATCATTGATGGGACATCCGTGTTTCACTTGTGCAGAGTGGCAGCACCAAAGCTAGTTCCCAAACTGTTCTACCAAATTATGTGCAGAAGAAAACATGCTTCACGTATCCAATGATCCTTTATCAAGAGCTTTTAAGCCAGTGTCAATGCACAAGCATGTGGGAACATACATTTTCTTAAAATGCAGAACACCTCTTCTCTAGCATCACATCCTCTCTAGCTTCAAGAATACCAAGTTTCGTTTGCTGTTTGGACATTCTCAATATTATGAACAAGGGGCACAATCAATATTTCTGCTTTGGCTGTTGCACATCAACCAATAATAAACTCGGTATACCTAGGAATTGTACAAATAATATACTCATTTATTTATTTGTAATTTTACATAGCATGAACCAGATCCAACAGGGCTGCAGAGTGCTTTCAAATAATCAAGAATGGATACAAAGCTAAAAGATTGGGGGCATGGTGAAAAACTAAAGCCACGCTTCATTTAATAAAGTATGCATACAAGCAATACACATATTGTCCAGTAATTGGAAAGCCACTGTATGTAGATCTCAAAGCACCCATAGCTGGGGTCAGGATAAGTTTGAGTTATCCTGTAGACATTCCCAGTTGGAAGTAGTGCTGAAAGAGAAGGGCTTTGCTGTAGGAGGCGTATGCCCTAAAGGCGGGAGGTTGAGTCCCACTCTTTAGGTCTACTATCAGACAACGATTGTTTGAGAGTTTGTCTTCTTGAATTTTACCATTTCTAGGCGATTTTGTGCTTCGCAATGAACATGAGACACCTGAGATGGTTTGTTTCCATGCTAGATGGTTGGAAACCCATGTATGCAAATATTTATTCCCTCTTTTGTAGATTTTATATCAATTTTTATGGTCTGGCTTAAGAGCTTAGCTGTCCCAAGACAATTATGTGAGAATTATCAAGAGAGGGGCTTTGACTCCGCCCACACGTTGGGAGCCAGGAGTACGTTTTGATTAACGTTGTGTACTTTCACAAAAAAAGTGCTTGTCATCCACACAGCTGTGATCATTTTATTTATCCAGCTGCCTGGGCTTGAGTTTTCAGGGGCACACACATGACACTGCAATGCTATTAAAGAATCTTCGATAACTAGATAATTTATGTTGTTTTTCCTTTGGCAGCAAGCACAGATTGGAGTAGACCAGTCATTAACCTACATGGATTTTTAGGGCAGGCTTGACAGTGCAACTGTCAATAGACCTTTTAACCTACATCAATATTATTCACCAGTTCTTTGCTTCCAAAGAAATATATATCCACTACTTACTTAATGGTAATGCTCCACATTAACATACAACGGTCCTTTAAAGCCAGACCTTTTGGCATTACAAATGCTTGTCTAAATTTTCAGGGAACCTCTGACTCTCCTGGGTGTATTGGCAGATACACCAAATGTTAACGTGTAATAAACAGACACAGAGCAAAGGGAATATACAAATCCGTCTACTCAAGGCCCTAGAATCTGTCAGATTATCCTTTTAAAGTTGTCAGTGGGTGCCTTGAAAATGGGGAAAAACGTTTCATTATTTAGAAAGGCTATGGTTTGTTTTTTTGAAAGCTGGCTGTCTGCGAGTTAATGTGCATCTTGGCTGCTTTTCCTCAGCGCAGAGGAGGGCCTCTGTAAACTGCAGTTGTTTCCTGTGACCTCTGGTTCTTGTCAATACTGTTCTCTTAGGTCGGAAAGGCATTGGTTGTAATGTAATCAGCGAGTTGTGACCTCACAACCAGACGGTTACAGACCGTTTAGCTCCAACAAATTATAACGGCATCGTATTTCTATAGCTATTATATTTGAGTTAAGAGAAGGCTCACGAACTCCTTAGTAATTTGCAACATAAATATGTAACTTTCTATTGTATTCCTTGCAATAGTTCAAGGCCCAAATATTTTCTAAATAAAGATCAATTAGTACAGTAGTAAACGGTTGCAAAACAATCCCAGATATAAAACTCAATTTAAAATCTAGAACAAAATCAATACATTTTTATGCAAGCACATGCAGGGCTCTGTAAAATTAAGGATTATACCACAGCATCATCAGGTATTTGGACCATCCGCATTTAATTTGTGCTAATTCTCTCCCATCAATTAGCTTTTAAACATAGTAAATGTATTGACCTCATAAGATGTAAATCTCTATTAAAAAATGCCTCTCACTTAATTCACATTTTAGCTAGTCACATGCCAAAATCCATCACAGCAAAGGCAACCATGGTTTGAGATCAAATTAAATCATTCTCCACTCGATTTCGCTCCATGGTTGGACTCCCCTTTAGGGCTAGTCTGACAGGTCAGTGTGTGGGCCATTTTCTGGCTGTTGGTTGGCTGTTCTATGGCCTGGTATGCCGGTTTTTGCTGTTTGTTCTGATATTAAAACAAGCACGGCCTGCAGCGAGCTCAAATCCATGCAGTCTTCCATGCCTTGCAAAACACTTATACAGCTTGTCTTAACAAGTTCAAATCTGCCCCAATTTGCAAACACAGGCCACTTTTTTTTTTAGCTATCTAAATTCACTAATGGGGACCGGCCACTTTTATTTGGTGCCTGGACCTATTTTCTCTCCCATTCTGACCCTGTTTTGCTTAGCTGGCATTCTAGACCACGTCTCGTAAGGTAAGTGAACACATGAACACAAGTGATTGAAGCACTTTAATAGAGGTCACTTTCAACTCCCCCTGCTTGTTGTCACATCTCTGGTACCTTGCACTTGGATACCTGTTCTTCTTTCTGGACATCTTGCAGCAACAAGACTAAACACAGAACTATACATTTCCTTGTTGCCGTGGACTGTGTACAACATGAGAAAGAGAGTTCATGTGAAAGGGATTTTTTTTAAAAACAGAGCTCCTAGTGCCCTTCAATGAGCAGGCTGCAGTTGCATTGCCGCTGCTGAGTTGATTTTTCCTCACTGGCAGAAGATACTTAGTGGTATGATCTCAACTTTAACAATTTATCAAAGGCTAATTTATATGTCATTATTAGCATGATGTATATTTGTGCGTGTTTGATAAAGTAAACATAATACAATCATACTCCAGTAATTAAAGAGTTTCATGGGCATGAAGAGGCACGAGACTGCTGCCAGTGTGTCTTTATGAAGTCACAAACTCTGTGTTGGCTTGCTGTATCCTTTTTATGTACAGTTGAGAGTATTTCATCGCTAAAATATATAGGAATCCGCTCCTTTCTATCCTTGACCTGGGGCTGTATTACATGAGCAACCCAAGGAGTGTTTGTTTTGGTTTTTAAACCACTTTGGGGTGCTTGTGCAGCCCCTTCTGTAATATGGATTGCTCAAGCATACTTTATGGGTTCATGCAATACCATGAGCGGAATTCCGTATTTGCATGCCGGCACTGGCCCATGGAAATGAAGGGAAATGTTTACCCTCACATGCGTGCCACATTACAGAGGCGGGCTCGGGAGCAAACTGATTGAGCACTACATAGCAATTGGTGCACTCGACAGGAGAGGAGCATAGAGGCGACATGGTCAGTCTAGGCATTCCCCAACTGCTTGCAGCAGTCACAATTTGCACCCACATTTGGGGTACTCCCTGCTCCCTTTTGAAATTGAGGCAATGAAAGACTGAGCTGTGGTTGCAGACCTTTCACTGACGAGCTCTCCCCAGCATATTTACAAACAGTCAAGATTTCACACCTGGGACAGTTAATTTTTTCTGTAATCATGCACACAGACCCAGCCTGTGCCCAGCATACCCACTTGAGCGTTGTACCACAATTCTGTCCGGGACAGTGCGCCCAAGAGGTAATATAGCCCCTAGTATGCAAAGTCAGTTCTATTTTTCTCTTGTTTCAGAAAGATGGTTCCTTCGCTTGCTAAGTAGCTTTTTTGTTTTTCGACTCCCTCCTCTAGTTTCCAAATAGATATTTGTGTGTCTGTCTCTCTGTTTCGAACCCCGTCTTTCTTTTTTAGGACAAAGCCTACCAGACAGCGCAGCTGTCTGGTTTGCTAAAGACATCTTTGGGGCTTCCCTGGGAAGGCTTTCTGCCCTTTGCTTACCATTGGCTTTGTGGTTTGTAACTCACATTTTCTGGCTTTGTATTTACTGGCTTTATTTGTATTAGGCTGTCCAGCTTGGGTTTGGCCCTCCCAAGGAGCAAAGCTTTTCACACTAGCTCTCCCTGTATTCTTCCACAAGTGCTCCTTTCTGTAAACAGGCCTGTAAAACTAGTTCCTATCTTGTCATATTTGCTGTGCATTCAAAGACAGTGGTCAAATGTCAGGCTCTCTTTTCCAAGGGAGCTTGGTGTTTACTTTTCTTTCTCTGACTTCAAAGTGAGAGGATTTATGTAGCAATCTTGCTGGATACTGGAGGTAGGGAGGGGTGCTTTTCTAGCACACAACATTCAAATGAACTGTGTATGTATTTCAGAATTAGGAAAGCAGAAATGAAGCACAAGTGTGTTGGAAACAAATACTTTAATATGATGAAAAGAAATCGATACACTAGGTGATGGCATTTCTACAAGTAATCGTTTGTGAGCTGTATAGTTTTATTAGTAAAACCGTATGTCTGTGCAAATGAACAGGTCATTTCAAATGTGTTGTCTGTAATGGCAGTGTGCTACCACTCTATGCATACTCTATGCCACTCCACTCTACTTTGCACCACTCCACGCCACTGTACTCCACGCCACTGTACTCTACGCTGCTCCACTTCACTTTTCACCACTCCAGGACAGTGTGCCTGAGAGGTAATATAGCCCATTGTCTGCAAAGTCAGTTCTACTTTCCTCTTGTTTCAGAAATGCTGGTTCCTTCTCTTGCTAAGTAGCTTTTTTGCACTCTTCGCCACTGCACTCTACTCCACTTCACTCTACGCCTCTCTATTCTGCACCACTCTTCTCTATGCCAATTCACTCTACTCTACACCACTCCAGTCAAGGCTACTCCACTCTTCTCTGCACAACTCCACTCTATACCACTCCACTCTACATCGCTCTGCAACACTGCCCTCTATGCCAATACACTTCACTGAAACAATCTACTCTACGCCACTGCAAACTGTGCCACTGCACTCTACACCACTCTACTCTGCGCAACTCCACTTTGCCACTGCACTCTGCGCCACTCTAAACCACTAAGCTCCATGCCACTGCACTCTACTCTGCATCACTGTACTCTATGCTGCTGCTCTCTATGCCGCTGCTCTCTATGCCACTCTACACCACTGCACAACACTCTACTCTGCAACTTTGCACTCTCCGCCACTCTACTCTGCATCACTGCACTCTGCAGTACTCCATTATACACCACTGCACCCTATGGCACTCTACTCTGCACTACTGTACGCCACTGCACTCTATGCCACTCTACTCTGCACCACTACATTCTACGCCACTGCACTCCATGCCACTCTACTCTGCACCACTACATTGTACACCACTGCACTCTATGCAACTCCACTCTGTACCACCACTCTGCAGTACTGTACTCTACGCCACTGCACTCAGTTATGTACCACTCTGATCTATGCCACTGCATTCTACGACGCTGCATTGTATGCCGCTGAATTCTATGGTGCTGCACTCTACACCACTATACACTGCAACACTCCACTCTAGTGCAACAGTCCACTGTACTCTACGCCACTCCACACCACTGTAGTCTACTCTCCTCTGCACCATTGCACTGTATGCCACTGTACTCTACTCTGCACCACTGTAGTCACTCATTTGCACTCTACACCATTCTACTCTACACCACTCTACTCAACTCTATGCCACTTTACACCACTGGATTCTACGACACTACTCTGCAACACTGCACTCTATGCCACTGAACTCTACGCCATTCTACTCTGCACTACTGCCTTCCCATGACAATGCACTCTACGCCACTCTACTCTGCATTACTCCACACTACGCCACTCCACTCTATGCGACTATACTCTACTCTGCACCAATCTACACCACTGTACTCCACATCACTCTACGCCACTGCACTCTGCAACACTGCTCTCAACATCACTGTACTCCACGTCACTCTACTCTACTCTGCACCATTCCACTCTACAACTGCATTCTACATCACTGCACTCTACCTTGCAACACTCTAATCTATGCCACTGCATTCTATGATGCTACATTGTATGCTGCTGAATTCTATGCACCTGCACTCTACAAACCTATACTTTGCAACACTCTACGCCAATGCACTCTACACAACTCCACTCTATGCCGCTTCAATACATGACACTCTATGCCACTCCACTCTAAGACACTCTAATCCACTCTTCGTCATTCCACTCTACGACACTCCACACCACTCTCCTCTACGCCACTAACTTTTAGCCATGCTGAACAGAAGCCACGTTGGTGTACAACGTGGCAAAAACACATTGGAAAAACCAAGAGCTCTTGCATAGGCAAGACCTATTAGCTTTACCAATACTTGTCTTTCCTTCTCTATCTCTTTCTCTCTCTGCTTTTTTAGGTCACATTTTTGATGATCCATACCACCATATCCTTCCTCACCCTCTTTGAAAACATAGGTTTTGGAAGCATATGTCCCACCATCGCACTATAACTTTCCCACTTCTGATCCCACCTTTACTTTTCTGTCCGAGTCTCTGGTTACCAATGATTCATTTCTTTTCTGCTCTAGCAGCAGGAAGGATTGGGTGCAGAGACTCCACTAAGTAGGGGCCTGCCCTCTATGAGCGATTTTTGCAGAAAGATGGTGCGTGACCAGCTGACTACTTTTCCTATGAGTCGGCAGCAGCCGGGGTGTTTGAGACATGTTGTGATTCACAGACACAAAGAGTGGGCAGCTGCACAATGTCGTCCCAAACAGTGTATGAGGGAATGTAGCTGTCCACTTTCTACTGCCGCACCAGACAGGGCACTAGTCATCTTTGCAAACAGGCCACTAGGGACATAATTGTACTATTGAAGGCGTGCCTGTAATAAGAATTTAATTTACAGGACTTTGAATGGACATCACACTCCCCATATATTATCTGGGCATAATGTACCCCCAACTGTACTTTATAACGATATTGTCCCAGGCTGCGTGTCTTCAAAATGTCACACACTCCTGAGATAGCTTATAGATACTCTCCCTTACATGCAGATTTATAGGTATGTAATTCCACATGTTACGTAGGATGACCCGCTGCTTCCTACTTTCATAAATACATTTTTATGTTTATCCTTCCATGGTCCTCCGTGCCCAGTTATTGTTCTTCTCTTTCCCCTGCCTTTTTGTTACCAAACAAGTAGTGTTGCTTTCTTTCCCCTGCTGGTCTTCCTTAAACATGTTTCCATTAGCCTCCCACTCTACTCTTTTCTGTTCAGCTTTTGTTTTTGGTTCTTCAAAAACACCTTTTTAAATAATTACTTCCCACTTTACTATTTTTACTACTTTCCTTTACAAAGGCATTGCCTTGATTTGCAACATTCCAACAGAAGCACCTCTCCTGATGATGTAGACTTCCTGAAATCGAATGCCTACACCAGTCTCAGATTAGAGATGGGTGCTGAGGTCGTAGTCAGAACTGGCCCCTTCTTTCCCTCAAAGTTTGTGAGAGGCTGGTGCATATATGCTCATGCACTGTCTTCCTGCAGTGCCAGCAAAAATACATTTATTTATCTCTTTGTGGGGCACAGAGTGTGCTTGAGCACCCGCACATCTCTGCTAATAAACTATCCTGGACATGTAAATTGAAGCACTAGGAATCTTTACGGAGGCTGCAGGAGTGAGCATTCACAAATATGCAGATGGCACCCAATTATACCTAAAAATTTAATCTCCACAAGTCATTTGAACATTAAATAACTGTTTAACTAATGTCAACAAATGGATGCCACTGAACGTCCTTAAGCTAAATCCAGAGAAACATGAAGTGATCCTCAACAGATGACTTACTGAATCCAAATTTAAGATGGAATGGCTGAGTTCTACATTGACCCTTTTCCCGCATTCTGGTCAGTGAAGCCAAACCACTGGGTCTGTGCCTCAAAATCCATCTGTCCCTGTAACCACATATCACCTCTATCAAAAGACCCTCTATTGGCTTCCTATAAAAGCAATAATATAATTAAAGGTGCTGTGCTTCACTTTTAAGGCCATACACATACTGCACCTGGAATATCTCAGAGCGTCTCTCAAAATCTTGGGTGGTAATTACTTAAAAAGCATCATTAAATTAAAACTGGAACCACCCCCCCCCAAAAATCAGATCACACAATCCCGCCACTAATCTATCTACAGGCAGTTCCCTCCATTTGGAACTCACTATCAGGGTACCTAAGAGCTTCCAAAGGCCTTCTCCAAGAAAAGGCTACAAATTCACCTGTTTAGATTCTGTCTGAGCCGTCGCTATTGCCTACCCCGTTAACCTCTATACTACACTTTAGATAACTTTACCGTCACAACCTCATTTTGAGTTTCTTCAACTTGCCCCATTTTGAGTAAACATTTTCTAGAGTAGTCACAGCTGCCTATCAGTCACTCTCTGTTCTCATCACCTTTCACCTTATCCTCATTAACATCCTCTTCAGTCTCTTATTGACCTCCCCTTCTGTGCTTTCCACTTTTTCTTTCTCCTCGAGTATTGCCTCCCTTGCCTGCTTCTCTCTCTGTATCTCGCCTTTTTAATTTACCTGTCCTTATCTATCATTATTTTTCTCCCAAACAACTTCCTCCCTCTTCTGACATCTTCTGCCTCTCACCCAAGTCACCTTGTCCTCCATTTTCTTCCTTTGAGTCTGCCCCAGCTTGCCCAGAATTATTTTTTTCCCCTTTGCATCTAGCCTGCGCTTATATCGCCACCTTGCATCAAATTACCTGTCCCCTTCCCTTAGATTTCTATTGTGATTTCAACCCCCCCACTCCTCTTTTTTCTTATGCTATATGCAGCTTTTTCGCTTGTCTCTTTCTTCTTCTGGAGTAGCGAGCAACTCGCCGAAAAGCACTTTGACTCCGTCAGGGGTAGTAAGTGCTATATGAATACAATTACAATTATCTTATCCTCTGGTACCGTCTTGTCCTCTCTTTATTTCAGCGCCCGGATACTCGCACAAATGGCAAGCAGTGCTCTACAAATCACCTTACATTATATTACATTACTAAATTCACATTTTTCATTCGCCTTCCTACCACTGTGCCATTCCTCAAAGCCAAATATATTAGCTCAGAGCCATTGCTAACCATATTACTCTGACTGTGTTTTTTGTTGAATCGTTATCCATTGTTGTTCAACAATTTAAGATTGCACTTTAATAAAAATGTAAAATTAAGGAATATGATCTTCACATTTTGGTCGTGAAATTGAGGCTATGTCGATGCTCTGTGTATCATAATAGGATAATGCAGCTTATCGTCTTGCACACATACACTGCATCCTTAAACAGTGAGCACATATGTTTCAGGCTAGAAGGAACTGGTGCCTTAGATCTTTTACTAATTCCAGCCTCATGCTCCTTGCTAGTTGTAAGAACGAGCATTTCTTACAGATTGTTTTCTTATGTGTGAATGTTTTTTGCATTATAGGTCAGTAAAATACGCTTCGCTTGGGCAATGGGAAACAGGAATGCCATTATTCACAGACTTCCTCATACAATGAAATACTTTCCCTAACAGCCTGCTGTCATATGCTGTTTTTTTTATATCATGCCTGTTAAGTAGCATTCCCAGATAAGCACAGTGCAACCCTTAACATACATCATGTCATTTTGCTTATTTGTTTAGTGCTTTACTCCACAACTAGGTCAACTCAATGTGCCAATGAGGAAGCAAAAGTATGTAAAAGCGGGCTAGGAGGCAATACAAAGGGGGACCAGATAGAGGAAATGATGAAGGAGCCTTGGGTATGGAGCAGCTTGCCCCCAAAGAGTAATATCACACGAGATAGCGAATCAGTGCCAGGTGAGTAGCCAGTCTTGGGTATGTGACGGAGAAAGGGCGGAGATGATTTGGGGAGGGGAAAGCAGGATGGACCAGGGGAGTTGAGACGGACGTCCAGGGGATAGAGGTAGATTGGAAGGAAGGGGCGAATTGAATAGACAATGTCATGACTGAAAGTTATAAAATTCTTCTAGCTCTTTGAGAAACACTTGGTCAAGCCTTATAAATCAGGACACTGCCTTCTCTGTAAGTCAGGACTCTGACTACCTATGTGTACCTTAGCTAAAATTGGAGAATTGGGGGTCGAAGTTGGAGGCTCTTCCATTTCTTGGAAGTTGAGTCTTCTGGGAGGCAAGAAGCATAGGCTTATAGTAGGAGCCCTTTGCATGGTCCTGAAAGAGGCTTGGTGCTATCATTCACCGAATATAGTGTGGTTGGACGGGTCTTTAAGCCCTAAAAACCTTGGGCTTTACTTGCCTGGCGGCTCAATCGAGCGGCCACAGACAGGCTTGAGCTCATGTTTGACAAAGGTTGGGCCAGCATGGAAGATGCAGGGTGTGGATTCCTACTTGTTTTCATTTCAGACGTTCTGAGGTAGTGACTTGCAGGAACTGGATCTTATAGCCAATAGGGCATATCCAAGTTTTTCAACACGACACAATAAAATACAAAGTGCTTTTTGGGTATGACAAGACTGGTAAGTCTTGCTAAGTAGGTTACTGAGGTGGCACATAAATGACAGATTTGTACATTGGCTTTCCAGGCTTTCTCCTGTGGCAATGCTGCTTTTTTCTGAGTCGCATGTCTTCTGGAATATGAACTACATAAGTATCCTGTCCTCTCCTAACAGACCTGAGCTGTCCTTGCTCAGCATAGTCCCAAGCCATCGGCATCCGGCTACAACCCAATACTCATCTTAGATTCCCCCAGAGAGTACTCGACAGGCACCGGGGTCTCCCCTCACCTCTCTTGGGTTGTCCACATCCCCACTGAGCGCTCTCCTTGCCCTGCCTTTAGTGTCTTGATCTGCGGTTCCCTGGAGGACGGGAGTGATAAAACATGCAAGTAGAGAGGGAGATGATGACTGATGCTCTTGTATTCTGGCAGCGTTGGGACAGGATATTCAACTGAGATCATCTTTACTTGAGTCTTTAATTCTCAGGTGTAGGTTTAGCACAACCGGGTGTGAGGGGTGGACTGAGGAGGTAGCACTGAAAGGTAAAATTAAGGCAGACTGAAGAAGTGCCCCACCACTACACATCTAGAGAAACACAACAGCTCCCTGTAAAAATATGGGAGTGCTGGTAAATTGAGAGATCTCCGGACCAGTGGCGTCTCCAGAAGTGATTTTTTTGGGGGAGGGGGGGGGGGCAAGCAGATAAGTGGTGAGGACCCATACAACGGGCAATCATGAAGATTGTGTGCACATGTGTTTTTTACACGCACACACACTCACACTCATTCACTCACTCACTCTTCTTTAAACATTGTAAGCAAACTACGAATCAAACATTACTATGGACCGTGGATGAGGTAGCGTTCTTTGAAGTGTCTCAATTACTCCTGTTCTCCTCTTAATACCACTTTGCTCTACAGTCTCTCAGTTAGATACTTAAGCCCTTTTCCTCCTTCACATACATGCCTGCATCGCTGCCTTCTCACCTCGCCAAAACACAACACACATACTCACCTGTAAGTACTGCATTTTTGACAGCTGTGCATCTCCTTCAAATGACTCTTAACTCTAATTGCACTCAGAAATTTCAACAAATCAATGTCAAATCAAATACCTGTTGTTCTATTAAAAAGAAATGTTATTTCTAATGCAATGCATTCAAAGTATTACAACATTCGTAGGCAATAACACAATCCACATGAGGTCGGGGCTCTAGAGTTTATCTGACAAATCCCTGCCCCACCCTCTTCTGTGTAATATGGTCGGAGTTATTCCGCAGTCACTGGTGATCACATCCAGGGAATGCTCACTAGTGTAAGCCTTACTCAAGAGTCCACTCTGAATCTTAGAAAATAGTCAAAATGTCTATGGTGCCACAGCACCTTTAGCAGCAAGTCCCCTGGGCCCGATAGGCCCATATGAAGTCTTACCCACTCCAGCAGCACAGAAGTGTTCAGTGTTTCAGCAGGTGCCACGACCACGGGCACTTGCAAAGCTCCAGTCTTGCTTGGTCGATTCGGTCTGCACACAGGACACGCAGCAGCATCTAGTAGGCACTGGCTCTCCTGAACAGAGTGGCCGGTCTCAACAGTGATCAGAGGTGCTCTAGGCTTACGTTGGCGTGGTAAGTTCAGCTTTTCCCCACATGAGGGGAATGGGTTGGTCTTCGTGCCCCCGACCGGGTCCCAGCAATGGAGCGAAGTCCTCTCGAGGCCCTCCAGAGTCCATGGGCCAGGTCTCGGTGCTCAATTTTGACCTCCAGGTCACAGCTTCAGTTTTACCAGGCGACTGCCTGAACTTGTCAATAATTAGTACCAGCAGCCCCTCCCCACATACGGGATTGCCGCGGTACCTGCTGGCAAGGCATCAGCCTGTTCTTTGCAGCCCCTCCTAGCATACGAGTCGCCACTAAGGTTCACACAAATCTTGGCTCTTTTTTTAAAATTAGGATCCAAACTTGCATCACATATATATGCATTCCATGTAATTTTCGTCATGAACCAAGCATACAAACAACAAATATAAAAACAGATTTCATATTTTATAGCCTAGTAACTGCTCAGAGTATACAAAATTACAATAAATATCTAACTTTAATTCTAACTCGCCCCATTTTCTGTAGCCAGTCCCTCATTGTAGGGATCAACTGAGTTCGCCGTTTTGGAGCAAGAGGGACCGAGCTACAGGTGTTGCTATATATAATACTTTTACCCATTTATCAGATAGGGCCAGTGCTGGATCGTACCCCAGAACTCTCAGCCAAGTGGTCGGAGCCAAATTGACCTGCCACTCCCTCGCAAGATACTAGACAATTTCATCCCTGAGTGGATGAGCAGTGACAGATTACATGCACCCAGTTAGCGGCCAATCGGTCTATGCATCGAAAACAGTGGCCTGGGAGACTGGAGTTAATTTGTATTAAAAAGGATGGGGTTCTATATAGGAGCCATTTGGTAAAAAATAGCATTCAATGCGAATCGGCCCCTCTCAAAATTCAATTTATTGACTTCCTCCCACATCTTGTTTGTCAGTTCCAGGCCTTCATATTTGCTCCCTTTTTTGTGGCTTTTTGAGCTAGGTCGGAGCCTTTAATAGAAGTAAACATTCTTTTCCATTCCCCTGGCTTTTCCAATACCCCATCTTCAATTAGTGCAGAAACCACCTCTCTGCTGCTAAGATTCTGCACTAGGTCTAAGTTAGAGAAAATTTTATTGAACGTCCTAAAAGAACCCAGAAGCAGAGTCGTGTTGTATACACTGTCGGACTTCCACTGTGTTTAGCCATCTATCTCCCAGAAGAAAATCCGAGATTTTCTCATACCCTACTTTTTGACAATTTTGGGTGCAAGCTTCACCCCGGGTTCGATGTCTAATACGGCCAGGAGGGTCGCTGCATTAATATGGGGAATGGAATAGCTCCTATAGAGATCCCTGTGATTCTGGAAAAACCACTTCAAGCTCCTATAGCGAATTCTTTTAGGTGACTTAACAGACTTTAGCGCATCCAGAATATGATACTATTTAAAGATCAGCTGCATACAATTATTCATAAAAAGACCTGTGTGAACCTTTGATTTAAACCTAGACGTGTATTATGCAAAATAGGCACAATAGTAATCCTTAAAGTTGGGAAGCCCCAACCATCCATCCTCCCGCGTTCGTATAAAGTTCTTAGTGCTACCCTGGCCGTTTTTTTGCCAAATAAATGTTGAGAACATGGACTCTACATATTTAAAAAAGGGGCAGTTAAAACACATGGAATAGATGAAAACAAAAAATTGAACAATGAACAATGGAAGGACCGACATTTTAATCAGGGAGACTCTCCCTAGAAGGGTCAACGGGAGAGAATTCTACAGAGAAAATAGATCTTGTACTTTTGAGAGGAGCGAAGTTAAGGGCATACAGATCCTCAATCTCTGATGTGAACCTGATGCCGAGATATCGCTTCGGTTGTGAATTAACACATGAGACTGTCTGAATGTAGGACGTCAGGATGACATCCACGCAATATTATTTCTGTCTTCTTCTTGTTAATTCTATACCCTCCCAGCTTCTCATATTGGACAAAAATCTCAAAGGCCTTTTCTTGGGTCTCCTTCCTACTATCCAAAATTAACATAATATAGTCAGTGTATAGTTTTATCTTATCCATCTGTGGGAGAGGGGGCGGATACTGTTATTTCCTTGGACTGCTCTAGCTAATGGCTCAATGAAGAAGGCAAATAAAATGGGGGATAGCGGGTACCCTTGTCGGGTTCCGCGCAGCACCTTCATTTGCCCCACTTCTATTGTGTTGATGATGATACTGGCTGCTACTTTACAATAGATCTTATATATAAGCCCCGTGATCTGGGACAGAATACCAAATCTGGTCAAAATATTAAATAAGGTTTCCCAGACGACGAGGTCAAAAGCTGTTTCCGCATCTATCAGAAGCGCCAAAGCTTGTATATCATTAACTGCAAAATAGTCCAAGGCTTCCGCCAAATAGTGTGTATTTGTCCCGAACTGCCATCTGGCTATAAAGCCATTCTGATCTATATGAATTAATCCTGAGGCTATTGAATTAAATCTATTGGCAAGCCGCTTTGTGATAATTTTATAATCGGTGTTTAGTAATGTAATAGGGCGGTAAGAGTTTGAATCCTTGGCATGCTTACCTTTCTTTAAATAACTTACTACATTCCCTTTAAAAAAAGAAGGAGGTATAGGACCCCCTTGTAGCATTGTATTAGCGAGCAGTAAAAGGTAATCAGCTAAAACATCTAAAAAAGTTTGAAAAAATTGCCCCGGGAATCCATCCAGGCAACAGGCTTTGCAATTCGGGAGAATCCTGATAGCCTCCATCGGTTCCTCTTTAGAGAAGGATCGAGACATATTAACCCCCTCTTCTCTAGTTAATGTTGGAATGTTGCAGTGCTCTAAAAACCTGTCCAGAGAGTCTATGTTGACCGACTGAGTTTGTGTATATATCTGTCTGTAATCAGCGGTGGCCCCTCCATTAGGGCGGAGGAGCAATGCCCCCCCTGCCACCACCCGCAAATAAAACGATAATAAAACAGGTTTTTAACCCGTTTTATTAAAGTTTTATTTTAATCCCCCTGGACCCTCCCTCAGGACTATGACGAGTCTTGGTGGTGGTCCCAAGGGGATGACACTGTGGTGGGGGAGTGCTAGTGCACTCCCTTGTCCCTTCACTGCCCATAAGGTGTTTGGCCGGCTGTTTCAGGCTAGCCAAACATCTCATGCGCAGTGAAGCTTTCTCCAGCCCCAGCTGCGTTGCTGGAGAAAGCAGGCACAGGCTCCCAGTCTGCCTGGGAGCGCAAAGTCATAGCGCTCAGGCCAGTCCTGACGCTGCTTTCCTGCAGCGGCATGATTGGCTGCAGTGCAATGCAGTCTGGGAGCCTGTCCAGAAGCAGGTAGAGCGCGATGGAGCGGACGGCGGCGGCGATCAGGTAAGTTTATTTATTTTAATTTGTTTTAATTTTGTTCCCTGAATACCCCGACCCCAGCTCCCTCCTCCGGCCCGCCCCGCCACTTTGGCAGGGGACGGGCCGCTGCTGTTTGTCATGTTCTAATGAAATGAAAAATGAAATGAAGTATTTATACAGCGCTACATGTACCCGAGGGAGTTTAGGTGCTGCTTCATACTAGTAGATTTCAAATATTACGATGGAGTCACCATTAAAAAAGCCAGGTTTTCAGTCCTTTCCTAAATTTAACCAGATTGTTTTCTTTTTTCAAAGTTATAGGCAAGGAGTTCCAGAGCTTGGTGGTGGTATGGATAAAGCTTTTGCCTCCCCATTTTACTTTCCGCACCCTAGGAACGATCATATTTCCACAATCCGAGGACCTGTAAGGTATGTAAGGTTTAAAACCTTACATACCTTACATCTAACATGATTTCTCCCACCTTCTCTGGTTCCTTACTCCTAATTCTAGAGGCTGGGCATTTCAAGACATTTATCCTGTTATTGGACGCTTGTTCGCGTGCCTGCCAAGCTAGGAATTTTCCAGTAAAGTTGCTTTCCTCGTACACTTTTTGGAAATGGGCCTGACTTAGAGCGGCACGCTTTACATAATATGCTTCGCTCATTGCCTGTCTAGCAGTGTCAAACGCTTTTTTAATTATTCCTGTATGTATTCTTCAAAAATCTATAATAGCTCTGCTGTACCTTTTATGTTCTAAAATTTGCTTTTGTTTTTTTAGCTTTTAAGCTACTTTCTGCATCCTTGCTGATCACTCTCCCTCTAATAATGCCTTTAGGGCATCCCATACGATACCTGGTGGAGCGGTCTTATCATTAATCATCAAAAATTCCCTTATCGCCTCTTTGCAAATTTGCACCCACCCTTCCTCCTGCAAATATTGTTTATTAAAAACCCAGCGTCTAGGATGCAATGGGGATTTGCCCACCACTATCTCAAGAATAATCATTGCATGATCTGAAAACCCATTAGGTATGGTGCTTTGTGTTTTAAAATTCAAAGCTTTGGAGATTAAAAAGATATCTATGCGTGAAGAGCTACGGAATCTCCTTGAAAAGCAAGTGTATATAATTTTTGTACGACAGGCAGCCCTCCAAGGGTCTACTAATCCAAGTATTTCCTGAAAGATCCCAATGACTTTCAGAGATTTTGGTTTTGTCTGTTTTTATTACTTTACTGAGGAGTCCACTATTGGGCTCTGCAGCATATTAGCCCCCCCCCCCCCGATTATCAATTCATCAATATTTTGTAATAATGACTGGAACAAATCCTCGTATTGTGTAATATTATTATTGACTGGGGCATAAAAGCTTACGAACTTTGGAAGCCTTGACCACACCAAGCAGCTCACCCAGCACCAGCGACCTCCTTTATCGCTGGCACTGTTTACAACTTTAGCGCTCAGCCCTTTTGCCAAACAAAATCAGTTCCCCGGTGGGCCGCTTGGGAGGAAGAAAACCCATTATATATCTGCTCAGTTTTTAAACAGAAAAAATCCTGACCGCTTTCCAACCGGGATATGGGTCTCTTGAACCAAAATCCCTGCTGGGTTTTCAGCTAAAGTCCAACTTTCTATCGCCCGTAGTTTCTTACTATTATTAAGGCCATTTGCATTAAAGGAAACTACCTTCAGGTTGTTATTCATATTGATATAATATTCTTGAATAGCCTTTAGGAAAAAATTTAGTTTTACTGATCCCCCTCCCAGACCTGTTGATCAGGGTTACACCATCCATATAACTGCCTTACACACAGATAGAAACTTGAGCCCCACCTTTAGCTCCATCTTTATCTTGCCATAGACTAATGAAGAAATCAACTCGATGGTTGGTCGTACTCTGCCATCCTTGATGTATAAACTAATCAACTTGGCTCTTTGTTGGCACAGTTACTTCTAAGGTGGCCACCTGTGACATAAGGGATCACCGTAACGTAGTTGTATTGGCTTTGCGCTCTCTGCACGGCATTCGATTCATGGCTCAGTCCACGGCGTCCCTCTCCTGGCATACCAAAGTCACCGGTTCATTCCTGCATAGGGTCAACAACCAGTTCAGTGCATAGCCGTCTCCTCACACATCCCACCGGGTGTCCTATTGGCAGGGTTCCCCCCTGGACCTCGCACTCCTCTTCTTCACAGGGCACACTGGTCTTGGCAAGTCGGTAGGCACTGGTGCTCCGGGCACCACGGCAGGTGGTCTTGATTTCTGTGGGTGATGTCCCCTCACCCAGGAGGGGGATTTGCAGGCTCTGGCACCCTGCCATGTTGACAGGCAGAAGTGTTGCAGAGCTTTCCCTCCTCGCACAGCCCATCTAGCTGCATGGCAGATGACAAATTTGGGGATCTCTACCTCCCCTCCTTATAGTCCATTTCCAGACACCAAATGTGATTTAGGGTCTGGGTGTTTGAAGTTTTATGTCAGGGTTCTGCTTCTTTTGATAGGTAAACTTCTCTCTCTCTTTATCCTCTTGAAAGGCTGTCTGTCACAGCAGGAGTGACTCCGAAGTGGATAGTCCTACAACATCGGCCACGGGAGTGACTAGAGTTAACACCTGGATGTCAGTCACAGTGATATATGCATCAAAAGGTTAAACTCCGGGCTCCAAGCCCTACTCTTTAAGATTCCCTGATCAGCCCCATCTCCTTCCTGAGATGTGTCCAGGCCCTTTCCTTGTCATCTATTACTGAATGAAAGAGCCCCCTTTGAAGTGTACAGGGGCGTCTCTCTCTCTCCCTTCCTCCAGTATGTACCACCCAGCTCACAGGAATGCAGCAATACACAAATCTGTCTAGGGGATTCTTCTACTCCTCATGTCTTCACCAGGCAGGCCTGGGCTTCCCAAAATGGAATGCAGGGTCTTCCATGTAATATACTATTACAGGTACACTTGCAGTTGGTGTACAGCCTTAGCACGTACACCATCCAGTACTGTTATCGGAATGCATTGTGCCATCACAAGTACATATATATTCAGCCCACACATTCATTGTGTGTGCACTGCTCAGTACTGTAGCATTTCTGTATTGTGCCATGATGTGATATTTGCAAACACACACTGCCAGCACACACACTCACTGTGCACATGCTGCACAACACTTCACCCTTTATGTATTGTACTCCTCACAAGCACACATACACCCCATGCTTCCACTGCACACACACTGTACAGCACTGCATCGCTCATGTAATGTATCCCTGGCAGGTATACATACACCCAGTATATGCACTCAGCATGCATCTGCTGCACAGCACTGCTCTATCCTTGTACTGTACTCTTCCCAGGCGCACCTGCATCCAGCACAGAATGACCATTCCTGCACTTCGCAGCAGTTTACATTTAACTGATGTAGGCCAAGTGTGAGTTAAGCACACAGCAGCAGAACTTTAAAAAGATGAATAAGCCTGTAGGCTTCAATCCAGTGACACGATAGAAAGGACATGTTCACTCCTACTGATCACTACACAGTATGTTGCCACCACCAAACGTGTGCTGTTTAATTCCTGGTGAAGGCAGTAGCCTTCCACCACTACATGGGTAGCGCTTTGGGTCCAACAAGACCGCAATCTGTGAGACAGGCCTATGTCATGGCACACGCATTATCTGTGTTTGCCTATGACAACAAAATTCTGCATTAGGGATCCAGACAACTGTACAGTTACTCAGGACAGGTGTCCCTAGTGGAGCATGTCGGCTGCTCTTTGTTTGGTCCAAGGTACTGTCTGAGTGAAAGTAAGTGCTTTGCTGCATCTGATAAAGGGAGCTTTTTTGCTGAGAAACCCCTTTGATATTTGGTGATGACAGCTACTGTGTCCTGGAAGCAGAGAACAGAAAGTAAGTTATGAGTAATTTTCTTGACTCCTACGAGTCCTGCATTGTGGCCACGAGAGCTCTTGTTGCACTTGAGTGCTGCATTTACACTACAACGTAGGGCAGCCTTTGAATTACTAGACGGCAATTGCCAAACCAGGTTTCTTGCACATATCAACAAGAATGTACCATGAGGTCAAATAGCATAATCTTGCTACTAAATATGTAGTTTTTGTTTTGTCACTGGCTATTCTGGAAAAGGGACTGGTTAGCAAAATAGCTGGACCATAGCTTTTCAACTTCTAAGCATTCGGACTGGTCTGTGATTGTAAAAGACTCTGGATGTAATGTACATCTCAAAAATGTAATGGCAAATTCACACTGATGTTGTCTGACACAGAGCTGGAATGCTTGGCAATCCAATCCTCATCTTAGACAACAAGACATTCAGTCCAGACTGCCTACTGTTCAATTTGGTGGTAAATTACTGAACTGACAACTTTAACCTTGTCTAACATATGGGCTTTATTTTCACTCATGCTGTTCATTGTCCTGCAAACGTTTTTGGCAAATCAGAAAACAAAAACGATTTTGGAAAATGTTGACCACCTTTGTCTTTGATTCAAGGGAGAAGGTCTTGTCTTTTTCAAGAAAACTGACGAGAACTTAAAAAAAATAAACTACAGCCTTGATGGGTTTGGAGAAAAGAATATGATTTCACCGGGGTGTCATTTTACACCCCCCTCAGAGGACCTCCGTGAGGAAAAACAGCGGATATATGGGCAGCCATCAAAATACTAGTAAGGTCTTAATTTGCTTCTCGTAGTTCAGGGGATTTTGAAGCCCGAAGTTCAGTGGGCAATGATTTCCATAGGTGGAAAAGTATTGCAATCCTCAAACTCACCTCTACTCCCATTGATGGTTGACCTCGATCCCTGTTGTGGACTAGGTATAACGTACAGCTTCGTAGGCTTCGAAGGGATGTCCTTTTTCTAAGTAGACCTTGTAATGTCCCAACAGCCACTTCCCATCATTGAAAGATTTCTGGAGTCTTTCATTGATGAGTTTTTAGTTGAACTTTTATCCATCCTCCTGGAAATGGAAAATCCTGTAGCCAGGAAATCGCTCCTCTTAAATTACAAAATATGTATTAAATTTCTATCTGGTCAAACATGTTGTATCATATAATTCATGTGGAGTTAACAGTAGCTGAGTTAAAATAAAAAAAAGAGGAAACGTCTCTTCTACAAAATGTTTGTTCCCTTGCCAAGGCAATAGACTTGCCATGAAAGGAAAGCAATCTGATCTCAGAATAGGGATGCAAGCTTGTATTTATGGGACCTGGCCTGTGTTGCAGAGCAATTGAGAATGGCCTTTTGGGAAATGCATGCTACCGCTTTTGACAGTAAAAACTTGGAAGGTTGTCTTCATTTTGTTTTCTGCGTGATTTGTTCTACTGTGCTGGACGTTGTGATGCAGCTCGGGAGTTGGAGGAGTCGAGCAGGCTTTAGCAGTGATCTGTGCTTGCCAGCATTCATACATTAGAACAGAAAACAGCAGACTCGGATGAACTTCTGGGGCTAAATCGGGTTTTGTGTGTGTCAATTATTTATGCATCTTTCACCAGTACATCCTCGTAATTCAGTAGTGAAATATAATTAATTCGATGCAACAGGGCTGAGTCACAGATTCACGTGTAAATTAGAAAATGCAAAGTTTGTGTACACTTGACCAAATATGAGAGTTTTTCATTGTAAACCTATACACCCGGAAATTTTGCATGCTGGCCCTCAAAAATAACCACCTTTTTTTATAAGCATGTGTGTGCTCACAATATACAATCCATATAGTACACAAGTCTACTCTAGGAAATTAGGGCCATATTTAGAGTTTGGCAGAGAGGATCCTCCGTCACATTGTGTTCAGATATTTCTGTCCTCCGTATTACATATGCTGTAGGCTATAATGCGCTTGTAATACGGCAGACGGGCTGTCTGCCAGTCTGCATTAAACTCCGCTTCCTCCTGCTAAAATATAATAATTAGACAGAGTTGTGTTTGTAATGGGTTGCACGGCCGTGATGACACTGGCCACGCAAACCCAAATATTGCTGCGTGAGTGATGCTAAATGTAATTTAATCTTGCAGTACAGTTCAAAAGCCTTTCGAATGATAGCTTGGATGAAGTGTTCTCGAAGCATACCCTTATATACAATTATCTTCACCTCAGATTACGGCCAAATGTACATAAAGTGGCATGAGAATTTTATGTGATTGGAACACATAGTAAGTGTTGTGAAATTGGGTAATGTTATCTACCCCAAATTGTGCCCATTGTGTACGCCTGGTTTAATTTCGCACTTGTAGTCCACGCTATGCTTGGTCATGCCACTTTGCATGACTTAAGTAGGAATGGATTTGTGTTGATTCCAGTGGGCACTGGCACAGTTTATATTCCCACAGCCCATCTAGACGCTGTCAGGGTGAGTGCCCCAAGGACAACAGAATGCATGTAGTCATGTCCACAGGGAAGGACAAATGTGACTTACAGGAGAGTCAACATTATGTGCATGCACATACTGTGTCCTCCTTTGGACCCATTTAGTCTGTACTAGGATTCCCAGTCACACAACACACATGTATCATGCTACACAGAGAGCACAGAGTATGAATAAAGATGAACAAAGGCATCATCACAGCTTTGGATTTATCAGCAGTCATTCAGAGCTTTAGCCTGTCAGCAGTCCGTCAAAAGGCTACTATTTGCTACAGAAATAGGTGTATATTATTCTAATTAATTTAAACTAGTCTACTACGTACACATTTCTTAATAACATAATTTTGATATTTTACATTCAATGCACATATAATAAAAACTCACAACTTACATTGGTTTTGTTCTGCACCAAGTCCTATTTATGTTTTTACTCACTCCGCAACACTGTCATTTAACACTGAAGCACAGAACATATAGCATTTAAATGAAATGGGTGTGCTACATATTTAGCCCTGGGGAACAAAGTTAGGATAGTAGAAGGCGTGCAGTAAACTGCATTATCCATACTACTCCCTGAAAAGGGAACAGCCACTCAGCTCCATTCTTGTTGTGATTATTGTTCATACATAAAATACTTTCTCAAAGTAAAACCCCTTTATAGTACATCTGCACCATCACGTTGTGAATCTTGCCTTAATTCATGGCTCTAAACGAGCTCTTTGTAGGCATGGCTTTCATTTTCACATTCTGTCTGTTAATATATATCGTAATTATGAATCCACTTTGGAAATGAATCCGCTCTCACCGCCTCGTGGTGGCATACTAAACAGTCCCACACACATTCAACTCCTTTGCACAGTCTTCCTTGCATTCATCTTGTCAGGGGTGACAACCTGCACATATTGTGCTAAAACAGGGTCCACCTCTGTCCCCTGAGGGCCAAACTGAGGTTATAATTCATCTCTGCTGACACCCATGAGGAGATTGGAGCCTCTCTTAGGATAAGCCTGAGGAGGACCCCAGCTAGTGCTCTAAAATTAAGAGCCACCATTTGGGGGGGGCAGGTGTTATTCGTTTGAAAGTTTTGTCATGATAGCTACTTCTAGCAGTGTAGTTCTCAAATGCAGCCATTCATGTGTAAACCTCATGAGAGTTACACACATGCTAACACACCATTCGATGAGAAAATACGGACTCAAGCTACAAAAGAATATACAGAAGTAAAAAGGCCTGTACCCACGAACATCTGCCACCAACCATCAGCCTGCCCATAACCTGACATGTGGGGGACTACCAGTCCTTGACTGTGGGAAAGGGTACACTTTAGCTCCACAAATGGCCTGCAGATCTTAGGGCTCTACTGTTGACAGTCAGCAAAATCATGGACTATGTCCGGTAAAATCACAGATTGTTGAATCTACTGGTTGAAAAACACAGTAGAGTGCAGACAGAGTTGAACAGGTGCAGAGTGGCATAGCTGACCCCACTGTTTTACAAGGAATTACGGCTGCTGGGTTCAACATTGATTCAACAGGGCCAGAATCTGTGCCTCAGCTTCAGGGTAACCACTATCTACTTGATTTCCATTTATCTTATTTTATTTCACCTGGATATCCTAAAAATCATGGATCAGACCCCTTTTGACTAATGCTGGGCACCCATGAAGTAGGTGATTTGCTCTGTCCCTGCCCAGTCCATGGTCAGCAGTGTCTCATAACACTTCACTATTTAGTTGTATTTATATATCACGTTTTACACCCTTCTATCCCACGTTGTAGGTGCAGGTGCCACCATAAAGGTAACATTCTCCTTTTGACATACACAGGTATCAAGGCAAAGAGGGCTGGGCCCCCGCATCGTACCTTAAAAAGGCCAAAGACGATCTTCCCTCCCGAAAGAAGAACATATCCGGGCCAGTGGAGATCATAGGGAACATCATGGAGATAAGCAACCTCCTGAACAAGAAAGGGTCCACTGACAAGGAGCCCTCAACAGAGAATGAGCCAGAGGAGCCACACATCACCAAGAAAGAGATCAGTCTGCCCATCCTTTGCAACGACTCCAACGGCAACGCCATGGTCTCACCGGAGAAACATGCTTCCAAGCTAGCCCAAGGGTCACCCGCTGTGGCAAGGATAGCACCCCAAAGATCGGAGATAAGTAAGTCCACGTTATCCACAGTTGCAGGACATTGGTGAACACAATCTGATTCTTAGGGTAAGAGAAAGAGAGAATGGCACCATTAGAGTGAGAATGTGTGTGTATGGGCGTGCACATGTGCGCTTGGTCTGTTTTTAACATGGTACTGCAGGATTGTGTGATGAAATTCTCTCCCAGCTGTGTAAATCTAACTCTCTTATTCAAGGTTTACTATTTAATGACCTCTGAGCAGCACTATATAGGGTTTGAATGAAACCTTTAAACCTCGAGACGTTCACCCTTTCGTCTTTTCTTCCTAATAATAAGCAGTGGCGGCTCCTCCGCTAAGGCGGAGGAGGTTTGCCCCACTCACTGCTTTGCAGCAGTGAAAGACAGGAAAAATAAAATGATTATAACTTGATGTTATTATCATTTTATTTGTTCCTGCTGTGGCAGTATGGGTGGGCGGGGCTGCTCTTCTAACAGAGCAGGGCAGGGGAGGAGTGGTGAGCACACTGAAGTGCGCATGACTCTTTTGCCGGCCGTCTTGGGCCGGCCAAACAGTCATGCTCATTTAGCATGTTCTCCATCCAGGCTGCATTACAGCCTGGGTGGAACACATGCCCAGGCCTCCAGTCTGAGTGCCGAACTACAGCGCTAAGACCAATCACAACGCTGCATTGCAGCGTTGTGATTGGCTCAGGGGAGCCTCGCTGCTTCTTGTTCAGAGGATGCGGAGGAGAGACGACGTGGGACAGAGCGGCGAGGAGGTAGGTGTCTTTATCTTTATTTACCTCCCCTTACCCCCTCGCCCCGACACCCCAGATCCATGCCGGCCGCCACTGGCCACTCTTTACGAATGTTCGCCTCTCTGTTCAATCCGCTGAAATGTCGAGTTCCTTTTTCAGGCCTGCAGTCGCATGTCTCTCTTTTTTTGAAAACATTTGCTTGCTGTGGGATGGATTCAGGTTTGGAAACCGATACAGGATGCATTTCAATTGTGGAATCTCTTAATTAGTACTTTAAGCCTCCCTTCAAATCGCCAGCTGTCACATCACATGACACCTTGCAGATAGACTTATCTGCACAATCATGGCAAGGGTAATCGGGTAGAGTTATTGAAGTTTTTGGTACTTTGGTATTTTTTAGATACGGAACACGCACATGTGGATTTTTGGTAAGAAGTCAGTTCAAACGAGGCTCACTGGGTGCATGTATTGGTTAAGCATTTTTGCGTCTATGTAACTGGGAGTTTGTTTGTTTAAACAGAGTTTTGAGCTCATATTTCCAAATATGGGAGGTAAGCCCGGCATGGTTTTTATACCGTTCACTTTGTTTTTTTTGGATATATACCTTTAAATGTATTGAGGTCACTTTTGCACGGATGAGCATGTTTACATAAAGGTTTGTTTTCACATTTTCATCGCTTGAGGATGTTTCATAGCATAAATCATCCGCATAAACCATGGCAGTTTGGTCTCATACCGGTTTTTCTGTAGCTATCCTTTACACTTTGAATAATTAGGCATATATTAGTAGCACAAACCACGGTAATTTGGTCTGGTACCGGTTCCTCTCTAGCTATTCTTGGCACCTTTCTCTAATTTTTTTATATACTTTCTGCACGTTACGGATTTGGTTCACTCGTGTGGCGTGGCAATCCTATTCACTTGCTTGTAATTGTTTATTATGAATGTATGAATTTGACCATGTTTTTTAATCTCATTTTTGTAGTTCCGAACTGCGGCAGCTAACAGTCATTAATCTTATGTATGACCTTATCGTTATTTGATGATATGTACCCCTGAAGAAGGGTTGTTCAAACCCGAAATGCATTGGGTCATTGGGTCACATGATAAGTCTTCAACGTTAATTTGTATTTGTTAATAATATACAGATCAGAAGGATGATATTTAAACTTTGCCATTTATAATGTTATTTTGTATAAAGAAAATGATTGTAAAAAAAAGGATGCATTAAGAGAAATACAATCAAAAACTATTTTGGACTAACATTTTTATTTGCTATTAGAAAAATTGAGTAAAACATAATATAAAGATTGAAACCATATGGACATCAGCAGTGCACTGCGCAGACACGGAGTCTTTCGTGTTCTCACATATTCAAGGGTAAAAACATGCCATATGATTCTGTTCACCGTTTCCCACTGTTCGAAAAAGTGAAATGTGTGCTAAAAGTATGCAACATCCCACATTCATCACAGTGAGTCTATGTCTCATGACTCATCAGCAACATTTGTAGGAGATGGAGCGTGTGCAGGAAGCACAGGGGCTGACAGGAAAGTAGTGGGGGAAGACGAACTGGCCAGGTAGGTAAGAGGAGCTTCTAGGTAGGAGGGAGGAGGACAAGGGTGGGAGGCAGGACACAGTAGCTGACAGGCAGATGATAGGAGGGTCAGGAGCTGATACACTGGCAGTGGGGGAAGAAGAGCTTGACAGGTGGGCTTTAAGGCAACAAGGAGCTTTCACACAGTTCATAAAGGGGCAGAAACATTGTAGGGGGTTCTTGGCATGCTAACTGAAGGGAAGTTGATGTGATGTGGAAGTGCCGAGAGGTATGTTACTGAAAGGCTGGGTGGCCCCAAGACAAAGAGGAGGATGGAAGATCTCTGGGAAAGTGGTTGGAGAGAAACAGAGAAGTTATAGGAAGAAGCAAGATGGGTATGTGAGAATATCATAAGGGAGAGAAGAAGCCAGGTCACAGATGAGTGGAGAAAGCAGCAATCACTGGGAAAGGGATGTAGGATGCTGAAAGTCATGTGTGCATGTGGAACATGGTGTGATGGAAGTAAAGAGGTCGCCCCTGTTAAAAAAAAAGGTTGGGAGCTCACCCTATAGAAGGGGTGGGCCACAAACAGATACTGGCAAACATTTTACACAATTATGGGGCACGTTTCTCATTGTATGCAGATAACAACCATCTAGTCATCAGTTTAAAGAACATCTCACTTGGGTCATCTTACAACGCAGGAGCCTGGTTGCTGTACTCCTGCCACAATAGGATTAACTGGTGGATTTCCTAAAACTTTCTGAAATCGAACCTCAGCATAACAGTGCTTCTGCTAACAAATTCAGAGTCTCCTGGGCGAATTGATGGACTTCCTCTACGGGATTCCTGACGATTAGCAGCAAAATCGGTGAACATTTTCCAAAGTTTTACATTCTAAAACGTTTAAAACTACCTTTCACGCATGCTGAATTCCATATTCCAGTGGTAATTGTGTGCTCAGTAGCAGCTGGACTTTGGCAACAGTATTTACCTTGCTGCCCCATTTAATATCGTGGGTCAGTTGCAGTCATCTACCTTTAAGGCTTTAGAAAGACAAACACACCCTCACATTGGTACACACATATTTGGATTACCGTGCCTATACACCTACATAAAAATAACTATTGTTAAAGTTTAGGAGAACTTAAAAATTAGCTGTGTAGATAAGAGATCTTCATTGTCTTTCTGCATGGACCTACCCACAAAATGATTTACAGCACCAAGAAACTGGTGAACATGCATTTTATCATGTTTAATAAAACATCAGGTGTCTTTCTGAGGATAAGGGTAGTAAAGACCTGTAATACTGAACAAGTTGTGTTCTACCTTAATATAATTGTAAAAATGCTGTGATGACAATAATATTGTTGGCCATAATATCAGAAATAAGAATATGTATGTTTTTACTCCTCTAAAAATATTGAAGTATTTAACATCGTTTTGTGTAATATCATTGTGTATTATATCAGCTATGTATTATTGGTTTTAGTGTTCTAAGTTATTATTATTTGAATGTTATTTATTGGCAAGTAATTTTTAGAAAAGCTTTTGGGGTTTGTAATGAATTTAAATAATTATATATTTAAAAAATCAATTGGTAGTTTATTGGGTTTGTAAGGTAATAGGGTGGGAAGCATTTTAATGTATATTTTATAATGCTTCATAAATTTATAATGTATTCAGTTTTCATTGATTAATTAGTTTATCCATTTTAATTAGATTTTTTATGTAAAATGTTGCGTATTTCTTAACCTACTCGAATCAATATTTGGAAAATATGTGGCTGTAGAAGCACTTTCTTTGCATACCCCTGCCATCTAGTGTTGGGCTGGGACATTACAAGTTTTATTTCTTCGAAGAAGTGCCAAGTCACAAAATGTTGTATGACTCCTCCCTTAGTGTTACAATGTGCATGGGCACTCACTCCATGCTTAGATTGGTTTTTTTTCTGCCATTGGATTTGGAAGTGTTTTGCAAATGGTTCCCTGGGCCTTTCTTGGACATAGATGCCTGCAACCTTCGACACCCAATATAGGAGACCAATCCTTCTGGTTCCATGATAAACTGAGAACAATCGAAATCAACTGGAGAAGAATCTCTGTGATGCCATGGTACATGTACAAAATTCGGATTTGAGGCCTACGTTTAAATCCTTCTTGCCTCGGGAGTAGCAACTTAAGGAATGTTGGCAAATACAGGGTGATGGATTGAACACCCTTCCATTTTTGCCCACAGTGCATGCCAAGTATCCTTGAACTGACCACCACAGCACCCGCAATCCTTGCCTCTCCCCAGAGCAGTGTGTAAGTGCAAGAAGTCAGTATGTTATGGGAGGGACAGACTTTGGGCCGTTTTTAGAATGCATCAACAGCTGTTGCTATCCGGATGTTTGCAGCGAACACGATCCCCTCGATGCTGAGGCAGAAGAGACAGGGCTTTATCATGGCCTCTAATGCCATAATAGTTTATAGAGTAATGTGTACAAAAGAAGCTTGGATGATGTCATCAGTGATGTCATCTATGATGCCATTTGAGATGTCATCAGTGATGTCATAAATGATGTCAAAGAACATGTCATGAGTGATGTAATATGTGAGGTCATAATCAGTGCAAGGTATAGTTAGACTACCACTGGTGAATTTCTGTGTTTTTTTTAGTTCAAAATGTTAATGTTGTCACTGACATATCCACCAAACTATAATGCTACTTTAACCTTTGTTTTGCCACTGACTATATATATATATATATATATATATGTATGTATGTATATATATATATATATTTATTTTTTTATTTTTTTATTTTACTTTGATTCTCTATGATTTTTTTATATTATTTAGGCCAAAAGCGTTTTCTACTGCTTTTCAGGTTGAATTTGCAATAGTAAGCCTGACCCTCAAAGTGCAACACTTTCTCAACTGTTGCTTATGTTGAAGTGGGAATAGTTAATCTCACCCCTCCAAAAACTAACACTTTCCCTACTATTGCTCAGTTTGGCGCAGGAATTATACATTGACCATCCGAAGTGAAATACTTTCCATACTATTGCTTAGGTTGGAGTTTGAGAAGTAGATTATTTTTTTATTATTATTTTTTATATCTTTTGTTTGCGTCGAGATATGAAGGTAATTGATTTTTAATTGTATTTTATATTGGCATTAGAATTGTAATGGTTTTCCTTGCTTTTAAGTTGTATGCATTTTTATTTGTTTTCAGAATTGCATTTATAGTTGTAATTGTGATTATCCTTAAGAATGTTTTATTTGAATGTTTTAAAAAGTTTGTTTTTACATTTTTAGATCTATTTTTGTTATTCAATTTCAAGGTATCCAATATTTATTTTGCTTTTGAGTTTTGTTTTATTTTTTGAGAAATGTGACTTTTGATAATCTATTTTTATATTTAATTTGCATGATTTAATCATTTTAATTTCAGTAATATTTACATGTATAGCTTACTACATTTTCATTTAAATTATGTATATAAAGGTTAGTACATATTTTTTGTTTATATTCTATTTGAAGTTACATTTTGTAAAGTTATATTTGTTTACTTTTTTGTATTATATACATTTTTAAACTGAATTTTACCCATATTTTTACCTATTAATTTTCAGTATGTTTGTCCACGACATTCTTGTAATCGATATTATTGTATTTACATAGTATGTAAAGTTGATATTTTTGTCCTGTATATTTTTGCTGCAATATTTTTGTATCTCATTATTCATAACCTTGATATTATGTCATAAAAGTTCATTACTTCTTCAAGAAACGTTGAAATGGTTAACTCTTGTGCAAATTCGAATAGGACCGTCCTTGTTCTTTTTAAAAAATACATTGTATAATGCTCTCTACTCCCTCTCGGTGTGCTATTTCTGCACTCTTATGCATCCGTGTCCTCACTTTTTCAGAATGGGAACTAGAGCCACAGAGCAAGGAAATGAGCCAGCCAAGACACTGTTTTCCAGTACCTTTTTCCTGTGTTGCATCAACCAAACATTTAACACTTCACACTCTTTTGGAGAGAAAATACTCAAAGACCAAAGCTCCAGTTATACTACAGGCATTATAACAGGGCAGCGAGTTAGAAGGGAAAAGACTCGGGGCAGAGAACTGATATACTTTGACTACAGATTTTGACATTTTTACTGGAGGCACAGAACTTGTTGCTGGCTTGCCTATGCAATGAGACATTCTGCACTTGGTAGAGATGTTCGAGCATCAGTGAAAGATTTAGGTAATGGATTTTAGGGAAGGATTCCTAGCCAGGATACAGTGTGATTCAAAACATGAGAATTCCCTGCAACACAGAGTATCAAAAAAACATAAGGACTGCCAGAAGGCGGTACAAGAAGACGACTGGGTGAATGGTTGTATGTCAGAAAATAAAGCATATAAATATGGTGGTGCCTAAATATCTTAGCCAGTATATCGACTACAAAATTATATTAAGTATAGATTTAAAACTCTCTCTCATGTGTATATATAACCTCAAGGTACGTAGATGTGGAGTTAAGGATAGTAAATCTACAATTACCTGTACATATGTACTGTCACAATATTTTGGTTGTTGATCTTCTAGCAGCGATATTTTAGCAGCACAGTAGTCATATGATTCATACTGTGGTAGTATTCTGAGTGCAACACTCAGCAGAAGGCAAAAATCTGATGACCAAAATTTGAAAAAAGCTAAATCATAAGTTGAAGGGAGAAATTTGACACAAGGATGAAAATATAAGGTGGACATACTGTAGGCAAAAATCAAAGTCTCCAGCGAATAGGCAGCAAACTCTAAATTGGATGGGCCAGCCATCATTGTGAGGGTGCCTCTGCCAACCCAGCTGCTTATTGGGCCAGAGTGCTTCCCCACAGCTGCAAGACCCAGTAGAAGGTGTCATGGGTGTTTTGATCATTCAAAACTACATGTAAGTTTCTGGGTACTCCACTGGCATGCCACCTTTGCCTGGAAAAAACACCATCAAGGTACATTTTCCACTTTTATTAAGATGGATTAAAATTCTAAATCTTGAGTCTGAGAATCAGGATGTAGAATTAACTATTGTAGATTGTTTTTTTGCAGTCCTAAGATTAACTAAAGTAGCCAAATACGTGCATGAATTGGCCCCTTTACCTTTGTATATGATTTGCTAATCCTGCAGCTGGGATGCCTTGCTCTATTACTGTACATCCATGGAGCAAAAAGCTGATGGGGGTAAAAGGTTGTTATGCAATTAATCATTGCTCTCATGTTGTAAGCATAGTGTGGCTACATCCATGTATAGAAAGTTCAAGTGATTAAAGAAGTAATACAGTCCTACAGTTTGCATTTGTAGTATACTTTTCCTGCCAGCTGGCAGCGATCTGTTTCCAAAGAGTGACCCTCCAATGATCTTTCTGGCTGAATGTCTGGAAAAGGGAATATATTGTTCTTGCCCCCTCACTAAGAGTTTGCAGCTATAAAATAATACTCAGTCTATTCCTGAAAGAGATTTATTAATGGGGACTCTGATTGCAACATAAAACATGTACTGTTTGTTCGGCCTTCACAAGATGGTGCTTTCCACTAACCAAGAAGAAATATTTGTCAGGATTGTTCTTCTCATACTTAGAACTGTAGGGACAATATATGCAAAAGAGAACCGATGGCCATGCGTCTTTCAATCTATTCTTAGAGAACTGCTTTAGTCGCAGAGTTCATAAGATTTTTTTGTAAGAAGCTGTCGCCATGTTGTTCTTAGAGAATGCTAACCTAAAATTTGCACAGAAAATCAGCTGAAGGATGTTCAGTGCTTCAGGCAATTTTTTGTCTTTTGCGGTGCTTCCCAGCCACCGATAGATAAAGGCAATTTTATTACCTTCAGCAATAATTTGGTGTCACCAGTAGGTGGGGAGCTTGCTCAGCCTTTGTTGTCGCCTTCCTGCTCGTTGGGGTCATAGCCTTCACCTCGTCGTGCCCTGGTGGGACAGGAGTCCCAGGGTCCATCCACGCTAGCGCCGCCAGCACTTCCAGGCGCTCATTACCACCGCAGGGAACTACCCGTCCCAGGGTTCATCGCTCCCGCTGCAGGTGCCGCGAGTGAGGGGGAGGCGCTAGAGCTGACATCGCGCTTAAAGCGCTGCATCTCCCCCCGCGGCGCGGGACGCGGGCGGCGCCCGGGCAAAGGGCGGGCCCGTCCTTGCCCGTCATTGCCATGAAGAGGCAGGGCCACCCCCCTAACAACGGCCTTAGGACTGGGACACCTATAAGGTATTGTTACCTTTCTATGGTTATTTGGCCCTCCATTTTAGCAGACAATTCCATCATACTGGTGACAGCAACCAGCCCAGAGGATTCAACTGACTGAAAGCAGAACAATCTAAGCAAAATTTTGCGCGCTATCTGGCCTCTGGGTGTCCAGTTAGTTTTGAAGGCTGTGTTTGGTTGGTCTACTAATTGCACTACTGCATATTGATTGTATTACTCTTAGCCATTGTGTAGCCGATATTATTATCGTTCAGTATGGGCAAAAGGAAGGCTGTGGAAGCCTTAGGGGGAGGAGTAGTGGGGAAGGGCAAGAAGACCAATCTAATTAGCGATTGTGAAGAGATTCTAACAATCCCCGTGGGCACTGGTAGCGGTACATCTGATGCACCCCCCATTAAGTACCCCCTATCCCCCCAGGTTGCCAAATCTATCCCTGACATGTTCAAAAGAACCCCCACCGTCCGCTTCAGTGGACGAACCACTAACAGAGCCGATTCCATCCACATCTTCGTGTGTCAATTTAGACAAAGTAACCAATTTGGAGTGTGTAATAGAGTGTAGTAATAGATTTGCCCCCCTGATGAGCATAGTCGAGGATACTGCGCCTTCACAGCAAACAGACAGCATAGGAACAGCAGGAGACACACATGCTGTAGTTTCCCCAGGGCCATGTAAGTGTTTGTGCACGGGTCAGTTTACACATCAGATAGCGAGCCTAAGGGGACAGACCAGTATGTTTATGGAGCTTGTTAGCTCTCTGAAGGCTTTGATTGACAAGTTAACTGACACCATGACATTGTCAATTCAAAACACTTCCCAAGATATTGCCAGATCATCTACGCCTAGACACTTAACTGACAGTGTTTCCCAAACCGGCAGTATGGGCAGAATAAATGACGTTCCAGCTGTTTCTTCGGCAGTTCCCCAATCAATTTATAATGAAAGATCTCAGTCAATTCAGGGTAGATTGTATTCTCACGCTCATATGAGCCAAGATAAGCAGAATAGCCTTCGGCAGCAGATTAAGGGGCATGGAGACTTAGCAAGACCATTCTCCAATCTCCTAAGGAACCTAGGCCCTTTTCCGCAAGGGGTCAATAGAACCCAAGATAAATTATTGACCAGCTCCTCCAAATGCCAAATTTTCTTGACTAACATTCCAAAAACATCCCCTAGTCTAATAAGGGAAGATGAACAATCCGTGATCAATAAAAGTATTCAATGGTTACGACACGTGAGGCAGTGTAGATCAGTAATAAGAGAAGACATACTTTCTGCTAAAAGATTTGTGTCGAATGGCCCTAGTACAGATTGTGTGTCTTACACTGAATTCAGTAGACTTAGCAGACAATTTAGTGGCATTTGACTTAAGGACATCCCACCTGACCACATCTAACATTAGGATTAAATGTAACCCCCCAGCACCGAATACCAGCAATAACTGTAACAAGGTATCCCGAATCTGCAATGAGGGTTCTTCCCTAGAAAAGGTAGATTGATGTTTAAGTCACACCCCCCCTACGAATACAGTATAATGACGAAACAACCCAAGGGGGTGAAACTATCTGTCATACCAGGGCTTATTTTAGTATTGGCACAGAGGGGCCAGGGTCAGTGGCTGGGGTGGCTAGGCCCTTAGAAAATCCAAATGTCAGCTTTTTCACTCCTCCCGTCATTCAAAGCCAAGGAGAGTTGTCAAGTGCTCAGGAAAACTGTACTCAAGTAGACACTAGTCTTATTACCCCTGAACCCGCAAAGTCAAGGTTTGCTTTTGCCTCCTGGAACATAGCGGGACTGCAATCGAAAATAGTGTCAGCAGATTGGTCAGCATTTATAGAGGACCATGATATATGGGCTTTTCAAGAAACCTGGTCATTGAACCAAATCTACCGCCCAGGGTATCTGAATTTCTCAAAACTGGCCCTTGGTGGTCAAAAAGGTAGACCCTCAGGAGGGCTCACCTTATGGGTCAGGCAACATTCTGGCTATAGGGTTGAGGAAGTATCGACTGACAGCCCTAACATCTTGGCTATACTCTTACGCCCGAAGCATCCCCCTGATGTATTAGTAATTAATGTATATGCAAGAGGGATGGTGGGTGGTAAATTATCTAATACAGTTTCCCTACTTGACAGCTTTATAGACAAGAATAGGGGCAGAAGTAATATGGTGATTGGAGGTGATTTCAACTGCTCATTTGAGCCCCTTGATCATGAGGACAGCAGCCTTAGTGATGAAGAGGACTCCCAGTAGAGCATCCCATCCCTAACCTTACCCCGATAAGGAAATGGACAGAGGCTGCCCTTCAACTAAAAAGCCTGTGTCTGGAGAGGGGTATCAGGGCAGCAAATGGGAGGACACACTCCGATAGAAAGGGTTCTTACACTTATTGTAATGGGCTAAGAAGCAGCCGTATTGATTACTTTTTTATTAACCTGGAGTTGTGGTCTTCCCTTATCGACATGTTGGTCCAAGAGAGAAGCGAAAGCGACCACAACCCATTGTTGTTATCATAACAGATGCAGGGTTTACACACTCAGCCCCAGATAACTGAGAGGGTGACTGCAGATGTTATTCTATCAAATGACTTGAGAAGGATCAAATGGGCCACGTTGATCGAAAATGACACCTCATTAGAGCAGATGAAGGCAGTGGTGGAGTGCACATTAATGGCCCTTACAAATTTAGACACTCAGGATGACATAAATGCCATCATTACGCATGTACATGATGCAATGTTTGCTAAGCTTAAATCTTTCTTCATCAAGACCCATAAACCTAACCGTAGAGATACTCCCAAGTCAGCAAACTGGTATAACACGGGTTGTAGAGAAGCCTACAAGCGACTGTCCCAAGCCATAAAATCCAAAATAATGGACGATGTTAAATATGCGCGGAAAATGTATAAAAGAACCCAATATAAAGCTAAAAAGGAGTCGGACGAACAACGATGGCAAGACCTCCAGCAAGCGAGTAAAGAAAAAAACATGCTGAAATTCTGGCAGATAGTGAAATGGGGTAGTGGTGAAATCAGACAAACCCCCCTTAATCACGTAGCCCCCGACCAGTGGGTTTCCCACTTTCAGGCACAATTTGCCGTTACAAGTGTCAGCATAGATCAGCTACAAATACCTAAGCCAGATACTGTTGTGTGTTTTGACAGGGGTGAGGTCGAATCTGCCCTGAATGCGATACCAAAAGGAAGAGCCCCCGGCCCCGATTGCATCCCGGCAGATTTGTTCCTATATGACAAAAACAGTTGGCTTACGTACATTCACATACTTGTTAATGCGATAGCCAGTGGTGCTCCCATCCCAGAATCCTGGCGCGGTGCTGAAATACTCCCAATCTATAAACAAGCATTTGCAATGCAATAGGTCTCGCATTTACGCGAGTTTAAGCTATTGGCATTATAAATGACAATGCCTTTTCTTTGTTTTAGAAACAAAAACAAAAATAAAAGGCATAGTTATTTGCAATGTCAATAGCTCAAACCCGCGTAAATGCGAGACCTATTGCAATGCAAATGCTTGTTCAATTGTGCCTCTTAGTGCCTTAGAGAGGCAGGTTCTTCATGACACCCAGGCCGGTTTTAGGCCAATGCATGGCACAGAGTCTGCTCTTCTTCTAGCAGCTGAAGTGCTGAGGATTGCTGCTGATGAAGATAGAACAACTGCTCTGGTTTTACTGGACTTTGAGTGCCGCGTTCGACATGGTGTCCCACGGCCTCCTGCTGGAGAGGCTAGGAGAGGTCGGGGTCGGAGGTGTCACGTGGATGTGGCTGAAGAACTTTTTGGAGAACAGAACCTTTCAGGTGCTGCAACATAAAGTCCAGAGTTTGTCCTTTAAACCAGGGGGTGCCGCAGGGATCTGCGCTAAGCCCCACCCTATTCAATATATATATGCGCCCGCTGGCAGATATTGTGTTGAGACATGGAATCAAGTTGGTATCCTATGCTGACGACACTCAGCTAGCTGTGACCCTAGAACAACAAGAATCAGGAAGGGCTGCTGATTTCAAAACATGTCTGAGGGAGCTTATGGACTGGATGAGACTGAGTTGCCTCCAGCTGAATGCAGGGAAGACAGAGGTGTTGGTTGTGGGAAAACAGCCCTCTTTCTGGACACAGCATTGGTGGCCTGAGGAACTGGGACCTTGCCCGGTGCCGAAAGCTAAGGTGAAAAATTTGGGGGTGTGGTTCGACGAAGCACTTTCCTTTACTCAGCAAATTTCTGCTGTGGCCGGAACCTGCTTTGGCATCCTGAAAATGCTGCGGAAGATTCTGGACCTTCTCCCCCTGGATGCTAAAAGAACTATTGTACAGGCTTTGGTCACGTCTCGTCTTGACTACTGCAATGTTCTGTATCTAGGGGTGACCGCTAAAAATCTGAACATCTTGCAGAATGTCCAAAATGCCGCAGCTAGGCTTATCCTGAATATTCCCAGGAGGGCCCTGGTAGGAGAAGCTTTAAAAAAACTTCACTGGCTCCCAATACAGGCTAGAGTTACATTTAAGGCTCTCTGTATCAGGCATAGGATCCTTAGGAAAAAAGGGCCGCGCTTTCCGACCCCCCTTTTGACGGTTTACCAACCTTCTCGGAATTTGAGATCTCTTGGCAGTATGAGAATGACTGTGCCTAAGGTGCGGAGGGCCAGGGTGGGTGGAAGATCTTTTGGTTTCCTGGCAGCTAAGGCCTGGAATAAGCTTCCTGTGGACTTGAGGATATCTGAGTCAGAACCTTGGTTCCGTAAGAAATTGAAAACCTGGCTCTTCCGTGACTCAGGGGGCGGTCGTCAATAACTCTGCTGCCTTCCTTGCTTAGAGG
The DNA here is from genome assembly GCA_963921515.1 of Calotriton arnoldi. Taxonomy (NCBI): domain Eukaryota; kingdom Metazoa; phylum Chordata; class Amphibia; order Caudata; family Salamandridae; genus Calotriton; species Calotriton arnoldi. Next base: position 5,234,771 of record CAWUFW010000182.1, read on the forward strand.
GTACGTAGGTAGTCGATTAGTGTGGCATGGGTTTGGGGTTCTCAGTTGTCCTAGCGCGGGGACACTCCGTTGGGAGTAACCATTGCGCTTTACAAACTTCCTAATAATAATAATAATAATTCTTTACAGGGGGCATATTGGTGTGTGCCATTTCTGATGCACGTATTAGTGGGCACTCTTCCCAGGGTGCACCTTTCTACTTCACGTTGGTGTGTGCATGTTGCACACTGGTGAGTGCGTGTTCTAATGCACAGCAGTGTGCACTGTTGACACTGCACCTTCCGACCGCACTTTGGTGTGCGTGTTGCACATTGGTGTATGCGTGTTCTAATGCACACACCAGTGTGCACTCTTTACACGGCGCACCTTCCTACTGCACTTCTGTGTGTGCATGTTGCACACTGGTGAGTGTGTGTCCTAATGCACAACACAGTGTGCACTTTGACACGGTACAGTTTCCTATTGCACTTCGGTGTGTGTGTTGCACATTGATGGGTCAGTGTGCACTCTTGACACAGTGCATATTACTACTGCACATTAGGTGTAGTTTTGCACTACACATCACCACGCATACTTTTCTACCACGCATACTTTTCTACCACGCATCATTACGTGCATTCCAGGATTAGAGCTCTAAAGAGAATCCTACACATTGAACAGTGAGTGTGGGTGCGAGTTAAAGATGGGACACTGCTTCTTTTGGGGAGGCCTGCTAGGGCGGGGTGGGGCGCGGCTATCCAAGTATCTATCACTAATAATAATAATACAGACACTTGTAAAGCGCGACAGCTACCTCAAACAGAGGTGTCCCGGCGCTAAGCGAAAAGTAGTGCAGCGTTGGACCTCTCAGGGCATAGCCTCAGGCCCTCAGTCTGCCCTAAAGAGCCAGGTTTTCACCATTTTCCTGAAGAGGGACTCTGTTTCTATAATGCGGAAATTGCTCGGCAGGGAGTTCCACAGCTTTGCAGCACCGAGCGTAAAAGATCTGCCCCCCATACGTGCCTTTTTAAAACGGGGGATACACAGTAGAGTTTGGGAATTGGACCTCAAGGTTCTGGACTGTTTGTATCCACGTAGTGTGAGTTTCAGGTAGATGGGGCAGTTGCCATGCATAGCACGGAACGCTAGCATCAAGGCCTTGAATTTGATTCTTTTCCTCACTGGAAGCCAGTGAAGTGCTTTTAGATGCAGAGAGACATGCTCGCGGAATGGCACTCGCCTGATTAGTCTCGCAGCCGCATTTTGCACTATCTGCAGGCGCTTGATCAGATACTCAGGCTGACCCAAATAAAGGCCATTAGCATAGTCTAGCCTGGAAGTCACTAAAGCATGTACTATATTTTTTCCGACACTCCTCTGGTAGTAGATGCAAAAATTTCTTCAGATTCCTCAGTTGACAGAAGCAGGTGGCAGTCACCTGACGTATCTGAGCCGAGAAGGAAAGGTCAGCCTCCCACTTTACACCCAGATTTTTTATACAATCTGCCGGTGAGGGAGGGGGACCCATTTCAGTAGGCCACCAGAGATCCGAAGCTGGGGGTGGCTCTTTCCCGAAGAACAACACCTCTATCTTTCCTGCGTTGAGCCTGAGTTTGTTGTTGTTCATCCACAACGCTATGTCTTTCATGAAAACCAATTGTGCACTCTACTCCCCATCTATACCAACGAAAAGAGTGATGGAGAGATGCGGAGGTCAGAGGGTAAACTCCACGACTTCCGTACGTCATAACAGTGAGCCCACAACAGCCTCGCCCAAAGCAGATCTCGCATACCACAATATCCCAGAGACTGGAAGCCCCCAGCATGGCTGTGAGTGTTAAGTGACTTGAAAAGAAGGGGGCTGTAACCAACACCACCCCCAGTCCACCACTACCCAACCTGATGTTTCATGTGCATTGCATTTGCATGAACTGTAACTGGTTAGAGTACACATACATCTGAGAAAGAGAAAAATAGAGACCGGAAAGGCAAGAGAGAGAGACAGAGAAAGAGTGACTGTGAGAGAAAGAGAGAGATAGTGACTGAGAAATAGTGAGGGATGCAAGAGCGCTGCACTGGAAGAAAGAAGACTGGAGCTGCCCGTCTGTGCCCATCCCGGTGAGTGACATCCGCCGTGCAGTGGGTTCGGGGCCAAAGAAATGAGGTAGGAAAACGGAGAATGTGCACAACTGGACGAGTTAGTACACGGAGTGCAGTGACAGAAGCAGGCCAGAGGCAGGGCTCGCTGGGAGAGACAAGGTACCTTACAGCACTCAGCAAGGGACGGTGAAAGTGCCCACGTGGAGCTCTACATATGTGAGGCAGGTATAGGAGAGTTCACTTCACCAGGGGTCCAGGGAGGTAAGGAAACCGAGACAGACCAGAGAGGTAGGACGTAGTGGATTAGAGGTAGGCGAGCCACTGAAAGCTGGAGCTTGAAGCGTGGCTCAACTCGAGTTCCTGTTTGAACCTCGAGCCCATAACGAGACAAGCTTTCATGTGGCTTCTGCCTGCCCCACTCGCTCTACCCAGGATGTAGCGTTACGGAAAGAGCTGCCGATCCGAGTCTCGGCGTCGACTCAACATCCCGGGTTTCTGGGCAAATCACTAAATGTAAACTAAGCACTTCTCGGTGCAGTGCCGTAATGTGCTCTATTAATGTCAAAGCTCCACATGTTAAGGAAATACACTGTATTAAATTCTGAGGCAGCTTTATCACAGTTTACGTCAGGTTTGTTGTAGGATTTTAACAACAAACATTTTCAGGGTTCGGCTTGTGCACGGGCTCCAAGATCCTGGTCATATCCTTGGATCGGCTCTGGCTCGGCTCTCCCAGTAAATCTGTTCACTCGCCCAGCTCTATAGATTAGTACGGGGGGGCAGAGGGGAGCGGCGGCGGCCAGGCGGTGTGCGTAAGTTGACAGGGTAATATCACGGGGAAAAGTGTGTGAAAGAAAGTTAGGCCGGAGGCAAAGGACTTCACAGAGGCAGGGCAGTGATATCGTGGAGGGCAGGGAAAAGTACGCAGAATGAGAGTACACATACATCTGAGAAAGAGAAAAATAGAGACCGGAAAGGCAAGAGAGAGAGACGGAGACAAAGAAAGAGTGACTGTGAGAGAAAGAAAGAGAGAGAGAGAGAGGTTTATTGCTAAAGATGGACGGCCTGTGCTCATGATAATGTGATCTAGTAAATTTGTAGAAAACTTACATTGTAATGATGAGTGTGGAAGCCGAGCGCTGTAAGGGCACCATACTGCTCGTTGATCAGCTGTGGAATCTCTGCGTTTTCTATGGTGCTGGTTGTAAGAACTGAGCAAAATATGACATTTAAGTGTACCGTTTATTTGTTAGTGATACTTGACACTACTATTCCAAGTATTAAAGTGAAGAACATTAATAACCAACTATGGCATTGTGTAGGCCTAAATGATTGATTAACAGCGAAAAATAAAACAGATCATGGAAAAGTTACAATTTACGAATGTCATATTATGGATAGTACAAGTGTTGTCTTATAATGAAAGAAAGTCAACGCGTTGTTGCTGGTACATCTCTGCACGTCGGACACAACAGTGTCTGTCGAGAGTTTACTGCATTAGGGTGCCTGGTGCACGTGCACTGTGGGGGCCAGTGAGTGTGCGTGTGCTTGGGTTTACTTGTCGTGGGACAGATCTTGTATACATGGGGGAGCAGGCAGCACTGGCCCTGGACACTGCCAAAGTGTTGGTGAGTGAGATGGATGAATACGTTACTGTTCAGGAAGGCCTTTGACCCCTGAGCACCTGCATTGGAACCCCCCCAACACCCTCTTCAGAATGCCCCCCCCTCCCTGTCCTTGTGCAAGATGATGCCCCCCTTCCCCATCTACTGCGCTTTGAAGAGGACTTGGCGAGATGTTGGCACATTAGAAACAAATACGTAAACACATGAAGAAGAATAGGCCTGCCATGGAGAGCAGGCGGGAAAAGGGAAATACGCCTCGTTTCACCGCGGACTCCGGTTGATTCCAGAGGGGCAAAGTGAGCATCGCCAGGAGCACGGAGAAGCAGCACGGGAGGACCGGGGCTTGAGAGCAGGGGTAGGACCTTTGAACCACGGAGAAGGGGCACGGGCGACCTGGGGCAGGAGGAGGAACAACGAGGTAAAAGAATACGAACAAACTGCAGAGAGAAAGCAAAGCAGGCATCGGGCAGGCCCTGGCAAGCAGACATCGATTCTGAAGGAAACACACCCAGTGCAAGAACACGAAGCTCTGGACTGACTGAGTCCCGCTGCTGAAATACTTCCGTCCAACTGCTGAAATACTTCCGTCCAAAAGAAACCCCCGTGGGTGAAAGGAACGCCGGAGGGTACACCTAGACTTCCGCACAGGATAACGACCCCCCTCTTCCCTCTCGGAGTCTTGAAAAGTGAAAGGGAGGCCAGGACCGCGCTGCAGCCGGAGCATGGGGATCTCTTGTCTTTATGGGGCCATGTGTTTCTAATTAGAAACACATGGCCCCATAAAGATAAGAAAGTGCTTTGCGACAGCAGCAAAGCAGGCCACCGAGTCCGGATCGGAGGCGAAAGGGCGTGAACCCAAAAGCCTCATTTCCAATGGCAGGCCACCGTTTAGCATAAACGGTGACGCCAACCAATGGAAATGAGGGGCGGGGCTTCAAGCCCTCTTCTGAAAGTCCTCCTTAACAATAAATCTCGCCGAGCGAGCAGCGCAAGTGCGCAGCAACGCTAGGCGAGACCTAAAAAGGGGACCGCTCTAGCCCCAGCAATTACAGGCCAATCAGCTTAATAGACTCCATACAAAAGATCATGGCCAGGCTAGTGCTGAGCAGAATCCAAACCTGGATTTTAGATAACGATATTTTATCACCTTTACAGGCTGGCTTCCGCCCACACTTTAGTACTATAGACCAGATTTTTAGGTTTATATTAATCTATTGGCGAGTCGTAATTATTGCAGGAGGAACCATTTATGCGGCGTTTATTGATCTTAAATCCGCATTTGACTTGGTTCCCCGCAATAAGTTATGGGGGGCACTAAAAGATTTAGGGATGCCATTAGAACTACTTTCCCTGGTAGTCAAGTTGCATGAGTCAAATTTTGCACAGGTACGCTGGGGCTCACAGGGAAACGTTACGGACAGGTTTTTAGTATCTAAAGGGGTTTGCCAAGGGTGCGTCTTGGCTCCAACCCTATTTTTGTTATTTATAAATAGGGTTGTTAACTATTTTTTTACTTACCCCACAGACGCTCCCTCACTTGCTGGTATGAAGGTACCCTTATGTTCGCTGACGACACCCTCATTATATCAAAAACTCAAAAAGGGTTGCAGCGTGCACTGAACAGATTCGAGGATTTTTGTGTTAACCATGAGTTGGTGGTTAATGTGGAAAAAACCAAATTCATGGTCCTCCACAAATATAAAGCGATCAAAGAGAGAGAGAGTCTTCATGAACAATGTACAACTGGAACAAACTGACGTATTTACGTATTTTGGGGTTACTCTGGGCAGGAAGCTAAATTGGAAACCCCAGATCGACCTAATGGCCCTTAAGCATGCACAACTTGCAGGAGCGCTATCAAAAGAACAAAGGCTTTCCCAAACAAAGCTGGTAGGCCCTGCACTAAAGATATATAACACCAAGGTCAGGGCCTCAATTTTATATGGTGCAGACCTCTGGGGTTTCGGTAATGTGACATCTCTAACTATAGCCCAGAACAAATTTTTGAGAGCCCTCACTGGTCTCCCGCAATCTACCTCACTTAAACCCCTCTACCTAGACCTGGGGTGTTGTACATTTGAGGAGATAGCTCGATATAGGCCCATTGCATTCTGGAGAAGGCTCTGGTCCACCCCAGAGCTGTCAATTTATGCAAATGCGCTAAAAGATGTTAGAGAAGCCGACTTATCATGTAAGATCCCCTGGTTACAAAATATAAAGTGCACACTGGTGAATATGGGGCTTAGCCACTTGTGGGAGGATCCAGTAGGTAGTTCCTTTCCCTCTAAAAAAGATTTCAAGGAAGCTTATTGGAATATGGCCAGAGTAAATTGTCTGACATCTCATAAGAATTTCTCTGTCAGGCATTTTCCTGGAGCATAAACATGATACCCAGTTCGAGGATTACTGGGATTTCATATCTAAACCCTATGACAGAAAGCTGTACCATCAATCCAGGGTAGGCACACTCCCGGTCAAATCGTTTACACAAAAATGGCACAGCACATTGGACAATAAATGTGTATCCTGTCAAGAGCAGGTTGAATCAATTCCCCATATATTATTTGTTTGTCCAGCGTACAGCGTACAAGTTTCCCAGAGATAAATGGCTTAAGCCAATTTGCTCTAATATGGGTACTAGATCAAGTGCTACAGCTCTTCGAATATTGAAGACCAATACGCAAGAGCACATAGCGATAGCCATGGCCAAATTTCTGAGCTGGACGTGGGGAATCCGAGCTAATAACCTGAAGAAGCAAGACATAGCCAATGGTAACCCTGTATATAAAGCACAGTGATTATTGCCCGAGAATATAACGTATAACGCTTATTGGGATCTGTTTATATAGTAACTAGGATTATGTCCTATTTTATAGAATGTCTTAGATTTATGATGAAACGGAAGTTTGTATTTAAACGGTAGCAAAAGATGAGAAGCTAGACTGATGTGCTTTACTGTTTTTATCAATTTTTAATAACTTTTTTAACGTTTTATATGACCGGTTTTTAAACTTCTTTTTATTTTTATTGTCTAAAAATGCACTATATATTTTCACATCGACAGCTTTTTAACTTAGCTGCAGCACCATAATATTGTACTTAACATTACTCAAATTTTTCAGTCACAATGCTGTATTGTCAATATTATCTGTGTCTTTTATGATCAGAAGGATCGAAATAAAGACTGATTTGACTTGACTTGATACCCCTTAGCTCACTCTTCACATGCCTATCAGGATTTCTGCAGCCTTTGGCAATTTGTAGCTGAAAACATGCTGATCTAAGTTCAGATACCATTAATGTAGAATATGTTTAACTGTAGTTCAGACATCCCAGAAAGCTTTGAAACATTTATTGCGAAAGGACAGGTTGCATCAAGAAGAAATGGGCACTTGCACTACAGCTTTACAGCAGGCAAAAAAAGAATATCAACTTAATGAGCTTCTGAAATCAGATCCTTTAAAGATGTGAACATGAATGGATACCAGTAAATACTGACAAAACCCACAGATATGGAATCTGAATGCACGCATTTGCATGGGCATTAAAACTGAATTAAGCAATGGTATGGTTAATGGAATGGGGGCTTAAAGTCCGCGCAATGGACTTGCTACTCTGAAGCATCATCTGAACATGCCCAACTAGTAAAGTTCAACTTTAGGCAAATTGAGACTTTACTTTCCAAGCTCCTTCAGCTTGAAAATCGTTGTAACCCAGATCACCTGTCTAAATTACATTAGACCCTCCACAAAGATGTATAAGTATCCTGCCAAGTCTAATCTTATGTAACCATGTCCTCTCTTGCCAAGGCCTAGAAACAATTACGAAGTTGACTTGAATTATGCATCACACACTATACAAACAAAACAAACAATTGAGCTGTGTGTATTGTGGCACATGAAATGCAGGACTTAACCCTATAGATACCGATGCTGCCAAACCTTCTACTCAAATTGACTTTTCCGAACTTGTGCAAATGACTAGGAGCCCACTTTTTCAGCTCAGCATTTGGATTGTAAGGTCTGCTATATTTCACCGCCTGATGGATACCTGCAGGTTCTGGGGAAATGGCCATGCCCTTTAAGGAGTACTCATGAATTTCATACCTAGGGGATATGCTATGTGGCATTGAGCATAGATTATTCTCAGTGGCAATTAGTAGTGCGTGCAGTATTCTGAGGGCATAACTTGGTAATAATGTCTGTACCACCTGCAGGGCATGGCCCTGGAATTGCGTGATCAAATACTAAGAAAAATGAAATTACACAGCGTTAATTAAAAAAAACATAATGACAATATAAACACTTTATTTTCTAGGTTCCCCAAACCTGAGGATGAAACCACCACCAAGAAGAGAGTCAAGTCTGGTATGTATCGAAATTATTTAGTTCCTAATTTGAGAATGCTGAGATAGAGTGCACAGAAAATTCAGCGAATACATCATGATTAACCACCCACAACTCTTCCTCTCCTATGACTCATTGGCTTTAAGCTTGCCTTTGACCATGTACAGCGCTCTCCCCCAGTGCTTAATTTGCAAAATATTAAGAGCCAGGGCTCTGACCAGGAGGCCACTGCAGCTTGCACCATCCATCGCCCTTGTCATCCCTGCCAAAACAACTACTAACCATCTCTCTCGCATGTAAATGCGAGAGTTCAGATTCTTCCAGGTCCCCAAAGCTAAAGGAATGGCTGGGGAGGCAGGTATTAGCAATTTTAATGTATATTGTATTCCTAAACTACCGTTGTTCTGATCATCTCTAAATTAGATGAGCAGCGCCACCATGTGGTGGACTGTTCTAAGTAGGGTGTTGACAATTAGGTGCCGAGCACCGGAAACCAATTAAGTGCCGGTGCTTAGCACCGGAAAGCACCGGCTCAAATTAAGCACTGCTGTCCCCTAACATGCTTTAAAATACAGCTTTAGACACAATATGTTCCCATTATTGCCTCCAAACTAAGAAAGCTTACCCAATATTTCCCTTTGCTTGCTGGCCAGTTATGCCTTATAACTTAAAATGTAAAAAAAAACGGCCAGGGAATACTCTTCAGGCCTTTGTCGTCTAGTCGTTGAATCAAATTTTGATGTACGCTACTGGCCAATATAGTGTTTTAGAATGCATTTTGTCACATTTGAGAAATATTGATTAATATGTAGCTAGGCATCTATATATACCGTATAGCATAATATGCCCATATATTATTTTCCTCCCTGTGTAAAATCACATTTTAATATTTTTACAGACACTGCTACATCAATAGGTTCTTGCTGTGGTTTGAAAGTTGCTCATCATTTTGTATGACACCCAAATGTGTCTTGCAATTACCAAAGGAATCTCTAGAATGTGGAGATGAGTGGTATAATTTGGTGAGCTGAAAGTGGACTAAGGCAGCTGATAGGAAGAACAGAGTAGGTTGAAACACAGGTAAAGTTTGTGAAGTCTGTCCTTCTTCCCAAAAAGCATGTGAAGCAAGAGGAACAGAAACTAAAGCACGCCGCTGACCAGCAACATATGTATCAGGTGTTAAGAGACAAAAAAGGAAAATAGCTAGCTATACATCAAAGATGAGGAAAATGGAGGAAGAAAGGGGAATAAAGAGCAATAATGTAAAGGGTGTGAATTTAGCCTTACCAGAGTACAGCACTGGAGAAAATCTCAATGTAATCCATGCAACATTTGGCCTTTTTTTAAATCCCATAACAAAATGAATATCTAAGCCTATTTATGACATATCAAGTAATATCTGCAATTACTTTTCTGTTTGGCAATACATGAGTATAACTGTGCTGCTGTGTAGATCAGAAGTTAGTTCCATAAGTTGATTTGCTACAAATTGTCCAACAAATGTCTTAAGGAGATCGAATACATACAAGCTCAACATAATTAATGTGTGCTCCCACTATACTCAAGTATATATTCAGTAGGTGCCAAAGCCTAAGGGTATTTTCGATTTTAATTTGCTAGTCCAGTTAGGTATAAAAGTCACAATGCACTGTGACTGGACATGATCAATGTATGTATGAAAAATATGTTGATATTTAGTCAAGAAAAGAAATATTTGGTACCTGTTTGGGTGCCACACTTGTTCCATCCATTATTAACTTTGCAATGGGATGGTGGGAATAGGAGGTAGCCGGGAAAACTGTGCATGTCTAATACATGGGACATACTATATTTGGATCAGCTACATTGATGATCTGATCATATGGGGTGCATGTTTGAACTATTCCATGAGTTTTAAATGCTTAAACTAATTAAATAAGCATTAGGATTACTCAAGAAGTTTCAAGTTTAGCACAGCATTCTTACACGTGACCATGTTTATGCATGTGGTACTACAAACTAAGCTATTTTAAATTGGAGGTACTTCCAAATTACATGGCTATAGTGTACAATCATTTGCATGAAGTGAAAAACGTAATGCAAAATGTTAAGAATTAGAGGAACTTGATTAATCAATCATGATTTCATACAGAAAGTGGTCAAGATAGTGAAAGTTTTTCTTTGAAAGGCTACAAGGTCCATCAGTCTCCCTTTAAAGTGCCTTAGAAAGCCCAGTAACAGAATAAAAACATGGAAATCCATCATAGAAAGATAAAATAACTGACCTATGAAATACACTTATGTAATGCACCACCAGATGTTATACTAATGCCTAAAATGTAAAACTTCATTCTGGACAACGATTGGGAGTTTTAAAAAGTATGGCAAACAAATTGTACGACTGTGTTAAAGACACCAACAATTACATACAAAAGATACCTGCTTTAGGGCATAATTTGACATCAAGTATTTACTTTCCTCCAAAACAAGATACTTGGTTGAGGGAGGAGCTGCAAAGGTTTTATTGTTGTTGGATGTGCAAAGAATGCAAGCAAGGTATAAGTAGGCAAGCAAAGTTCATGCCAACACTAATAATCTGTCAGAAAACATCCAAAATGGTATCAACTACAACACAAAATCTGCAACTTGTTTTTAGAACATGTGCGAAGGAATATCGAGTGCTTCATATGAAGTGTTAGAGAACATTTGGCACTCATCAGAAATTCCCAGGCAATTTACGCTGTTCGAAATACCACAAAATACACCATGGTCACATCCTATGGCATTGCACAAACCAAAAAGAAAATCAGAGACTTTTCTTTGACAAATGGCAGCCAAATGTAATTCACTTGTTTGCATGCAACATATTATAATCATCCGCCTTTGCAAATACTGATTGGTTACATTTTGGCTACTGAGCTGATCACAATGAATGTTTATTTTGCAAACCAATCCAGCAAAAAATAACTTTGTTATAAATTGTGCTGCTTTAATGTATTTTTTAGCACATTAATAACTCAATAATGACTAAGGAGGTTTAAACTTACATAAATGTGGTTACACGCCTGTTACTGTTACACTAACTCTTCTGAGCGGATTTATTAGAGGAGTGCCCTCTATTAAAAAAGTAACAACATTAGAGAGCACACATGCATTGCTTTATGACTGTATTAACCACAATGTATCAATGAGACATCAACAAAAGAAAGAGAAAAACACCTAAGCTTATTTTTGCAAGCAAATGTCGTGCATTGTAACACTAGTCTAGTATGTAAACTGTTCAGAGTTTAAATAAGGTTGTCATTATATGTTAAAAGAGGGCCATCATATGGCAGAGGAGGGGCACATAAGTCAAACAAATGCCAGCATGCGACGCAAAAGCATCACCTTATGTCTGTCTCATAACTGCTATCAAATGGCCTTATAATTCTATTATGCGTGCCAGCCTCATTCCCACAGGTGCCTTATTATGGCCCAGAAGTTCATAGGAATCCCCACATTATAGTACCGAAGTGGCAACACATCCAAAAAGTGCCATTTTAGGCCTATGTATGCCTATGAACTGACAATTTCAATGAGGTAGCCCATTCCAATGTAAACTTCCAGGTGATATATTAATTTGATTGCACATTCTTTCCTACACCATAATTCGGTTTTGCTGAGGAGGAACTAAGATCATTATGTCCCTTAGTTTCCCAAATTCTTTTTAGCTTTGACATATATCCCTTACCTTTGTTAAAACAGACTACAAAGTATCTATAGTCAATTTTAACCCGGATTCACTTACAATCTTCCCACCCATATATTGGGATACACTAGTATTCCCATGTTTCCTCAGGCAAATCTAAAGATCTCCAACAAAGTGCCCACTCATGGGTCCCGTTGGGCATTGCAGCACCAGCCCGAGAAGCAGGCCTGATGAGGAAGCATGCCACCTTCGGGTGGGTGAAGGCACTTGCTTCTAAGAGCAGGTGCTCCTATTGACGCACTACATTCTAGGTCCTTAATATATATATATCACCTAGAAGAGTTTACATCGGAGCATGTTACCCCTTTGAAATTGTTCTATTATATAGGAGACTGTATATTTTAACGCCCAAATCTCCTTGTCCTCCTACGTTTGAGTGCCTATGAATTGACAACATATGACCAGAAGGCACATCCATTGTCAGTGGTGCCCTCCTATTGGCAACAACTGCCATTATGTCGTAAACATGTGAGCCCAAGGACCAAAGGTGGACTCACTTGGCCAAAAGTACAATTATATGCCCAAAGAGTGCCATCCTGCAACTGTATATAGTGAGCAAGAAGTATTTAGTACTGGCAGAGAAATGAACATCTTCTCTTCATTGCAGAATGTGATACAACACAGATTCTGTAAACCTTCATAGAAAGATCACAGGTGGAACATGGATGTGCCTGGCATGGCAGGCGGGAGCTGACTGACTTCCTAGCAGCTTGTTTTGAAGTTTTCAGAGGTTTCCTGAAAATAATTATTATATTATTGCTGCATATTTTGCACATGAGTGTTTCTAAAGTACAGATTTCATTCCTTGTTAACGTTTGGAAGACTCTTGGTATACTGTTTTTATTCTGAGCAATATTATGAAATTAGACTTCATAGACTGTATGATTCTAACTAATTCATTTGTTCTGCTTCTCCCACAGGGATTTCAATTGCCAAAGCCTCCTGAGCCTCCATCAGTAGAAGTGGAATACTACACTATTGCAGAGTTTCAGTCATGTATCTCTGATGGAATTAGTTTTCAAGGTGGACAAAAAGCTGATGTAAGTGCTGGGAACTAAACAAGACTGGTGTTAACTGAAAACTTGGTAAACTGTTTATAAAAAAGTTTTTTTTTAAAACTACTACTGTTTATAAAAAGTAAAAATAAAAAACTGTATTAATGTATTTTCAGGTGATCGATAAGAACTCCGGTGGTTGGTGGTATGTACAGATTGGAGAAAAAGAAGGCTGGGCACCATCTTCCTACATTGATAAGAGGAAGAAACCTAATTTAAACAGAAGAACTAGCACTCTGACAAGGCCAAAGGTTCCTCCTCCTGCACCTCCAAGCAAGGTGAAAGAGCCCGAGGATGGACCGACTCCTAGAAATGGATCCATAGGAGAAATCCAGGATTCTCCATCAAAGCAGTTTTATGAGGAACCAGAATACGATATCCCTGCTATGGGCTTCGACTCTGAGCCTGATCTGAATGACAGCTTCAAGGCTGACCACTTATCTCAAAGTCAAGATTCTGCATTTGAGAAAATGTTTCAGGCATACAAGCCGTCTCATGTGTCTCTGCAGCCAAGGGCAACATTCAAAGTAGGAGAGTCATTGGAGGATGTGGCCCATGAGGATGAGACCATTTACGAAAACGATGGGTTCAGACCATGTGTCGAGGATGCCATATCAAGTAAAGAGTCAAGTGGGGATTCTGATTCCTTCAAGAGCTCTTCATTGTCTTTGATCAGCAGAAGTTCGCCCATTTCTTCTTCCCCAAAATCCTCTCTTGTGAGGTTCAAAGTGGAAAAAATGATTCAACCTGAAGTAGGTAAACCGGATTCAATCTCAAAGAGTGAAGAAACGAAGCCCAGGTCCGCTTCAGACGTAGGTTTGCGTAATGTGCCAAAAATGAGCGCAAAGAAGGAACTGGAACAAAAAGCAGCACAAATCCAGTCTGCAAGAGCAAAGCCGATAGTTAGGCCTAAGCCTTTCCTTAGCAAGGCAGATTCGCAAAGCCAAGAAAAAATGGATATAAGCACTTTAAGACGGCAACTGAGACCTACAGGCCAACTCAAGAGTGGACTTAAAGCTTCAAAAAGTGAAGAAGCTGAAAGTCCCCCTCGCTCAGGCACTGAGCATATTGATGAACTCCCAAGAAGATGCTCCATGGATCTGACTACATCTGTTTCAAGTCCTGTTTTTTGCTCCAGCCATCAAGTCAAAACCGAGCACGATGGAGATTCCAAGGGTACCGCCTACATTACTACAAGTGCATATCAGAAGGTTTTAGAGTCTGAAATCAGTTTTCCAGCAAGAGTTGAAGTTGAAGTGTTAGAGAAACAAGAGAGTGGGTGGTGGTATATAAAGCATGGCGATTCAATGGGATGGGCCCCTTCACATTACTTAGTACTCAAAGATCACAAACCACCCAAAGACTCTGCTCCTGAATCTGAACCCTGCTCAGGCATGACAATAGCAAATGAAAAATCAAATAGTTTGGAGAAAATTGAGAAAAAAGTCCAGGCTTTAAATATCATCAACCAAAACAAAAGAGCAACACCACCAATTCCATCCAGACCCCCTGGAGGCTTTGCTAAACACTCAGGCACAGCTGCTGTAAAGTTGAGAAATGGAGTGCGGCAAGCTGCAGTGAGGCCACAGTCAGTGTTTGTGTCTGTGCCACCTAAAGAAAACAATATCTGTAGCTCTCTGCGAAGGAATGAGTCTTTGTCTTCCACAGACCACTTGAGGCCTGTCCGTCGGAACTCATCGTTTAACACCGTAAGACCACAGGGAACAGAAGCGAAGGTGAAACCAGTAGACAGGTCAGGCGTGGACAGGCCAGAAAGCCCCGCTAAGCCCCCGCAGCGAAATGGGATTCCAGTTTCAGCTGTCCGACCGAAACCAATTGAGAAATCTCAGTTCATTCACAATAACCTCAAGGAGGTCTACGTCTCCATTGCGGACTATGAGGGGGATGACGAGACTGCAGGGTTCCAAGAAGGGGTCTCCATGGAAGTGTTGGAGAAAAACCCAAATGGCTGGTGGTACTGCCAGATCCTCGATGGCGGACGACCTTTCAAAGGCTGGGTGCCTTCAAATTATTTAGAAAAAAAGAACTAATGAACTGTGCGTTACTAATTTATATAATAGCTGTGTATATATATACAAATATATATATATGTGAGGTATTTTACACTAAGTCCATCAAAGCGCTGGTTCTCGGAAGCAGTTTGAGAAGAGGATGGAAACAGTAGTTTAGCTGCCATGTTTGGAAAAAATGGAGTTCCAGATAGAACTGGTTAAGAGATTTTGTAAAGCTATGTATGTAAAAAGGAAAAAAGAACGCATTTTGTGGAACTGTTAACAATTTATGCAACAGGGTATCCCCATCTATCATGGTCAGTTGTAGTAAACCAAAACGTGCCTTCCCACGAGACGCCTGCTCAGAAGCATATTGGGGTAGTGAACACTGCTGCAGGGTGCGCATCTAAGCCTTAGCTCTTCTTCCCGCCCTCTCCCATGCATCAGTGACACAAGAGCCTTGGTGCCAAGCACATGGAACACAATCGTGAGTGAGCCAAGCATTCATGGAACCTAACACCAACAGCGCCCGGATGCAGGAGCTCAGTTTTGTAAATAGTCTATGTAAGTTTTAGACTTTGCAGAGGTGTGGGTTCTGAGCTCCACGCATGCCACCCTCCTGGAGCACTTCAGCATCTGGCCTGTCCTATCCTGATATCCTGCCCGCTTCCGATGCCCACTGTGCAGCACTTACTTTACATATGTATTGTACTGTACGGCCTGGCTTTTGGTGTGATTGACAGAAAGATCTCCTTGGTGACCTGCTACACTGCCATTTTGATTAAAATGCTTATATTGTTACTACAAGTTAAACATTAACTACAATAAAGTAAGGTCTCTTTAATGGATTCAGTGCTGAGGAAGGAAGGGTGTACTGTCCAGACAGCACTTGCCTGAAGCCTTTGGAAGAGCCACTGTTTACAGAGTCATTCCTTCATTCGGAATCTGCTCAAGATATTTGTTTTTATATGTTTTCAGATTTCATTTTGTGGCTTGAAATGGCTTTGTTTACAGGAAAGAGTTGACTGCAAGCTCGTAGTAAGGCCCAATGTGCGTATTGTGCCCACTTGAATTCAAAACATACATCTGTACTGGAAAACATGTCAGGTGTAATTTCAGGGCAAAGCAGGGAATAAGTGATATTTAGTTAGACCCAAAATGTGACAACATGGACAAACGCTGTGTGCATGTTCCCCTTATCCATCCATCTTTAATTTGAGGTAGAAAATAAAGAATATTATATATCTGCGATGTACACTGATCTAGAGGGCAAGGGTCTGGTAAAGGTGAAACAGACTGTGGAGCCTACATTTATGAACCCTGTGCTTAGATGGGACAAGAAAAGCATTCTTGCAAACCCGTTTAATGACGTTTGGAAAGCCCCATAATTAATTAAATGCTATGTTTCAGTGCCTATCAACTGCACTAAAATAACATTAAAATATTTATCTCTTTGCCCGTGCTCCGGTGTTACTTTAGAGAGCAGGGGGAAATGATTTTTACATTACCACCTATAAAATATAAGGTACTTAGATGTTTTTGGAGTGGTAGATTCCCATACAACCAGTACTTTATATAAGGGCATCAGGTACTGGATTCCCATGCAGAAAGTACTGTATGTAGGGATGGCAGGTAGTGGATTGCCTTACAGCAAGTACTGTATGTAGGGGCATCACGCATTTGTAAAAACATGTCCTTTATAAGTTAGGTTTGTTTATTATTTTTGTGTTAGTATACAAATTAATTCCTTTGGGACTGAGATGCTTCATATGGTTCAGTCCCTCCACCAGAGAAGAACAGGAAAAGTCTATCTTGGGGGGAACCTGAGCTGAAGAGCTTTTGGTACCAGTGTTCTCTGCTCCTTCCTGAATACTTGGAATATTTGGGTTGGGGAGTGCACACTAGTGGTAGGTCTGCTGGTACCTGGGCTGAACCAAAGTTCTAGAAGAGTCCATATTAAAAAATAAATAGAAGTAGTAACCTGAGGTGTGTTCCAGAGCAATTATAGCCTGCAACTATAACTGCTCTGCAGAGCCATTATTACCACACGTGGTGCGTGTGATGTATAGACTGTAGAAATTGAGAACAAGGGTTGTTGTTTGTGATTTTTATTAGAAATACTATATTCTCTGCTGGACAGTATTAAATAGAGAAATACATAATAATTATCTGCTTGATTGCAGTACTAATAAGTAGTGATTTAGTTATTCTGAATGATTTTTCAACTATGCTAATGTATGTCTCCCATGTGGTTTTACCTGTGACATCTCACCTTAAGAAATTATGCTTCCTTCGGCTGTACCAAAGACCACTTTTTACAAAGGCTAAAGGGGAAAAACAGGGTTATGCCTTTTGCTCACTTTTCTCGTTTCCTTCCACAACTTCATTTCCTATTTCCTGCTGGTGATGAAGATCCTGTCATTCCTATTTGTACCTTAATGAACGTTATTGTTTCTAGTTGTCAGGCTTTTATGATTTTGTGGTATCCTAGGTAGTGCCAAGGACAACTGAGAAAAACAGTCTTTCACTTTTTGCAGTCAGGTTTCTACTATCTTTTTAGACCTATTTCTCACATTCTCACAGGCTGTGGGTCCTAGGCTGCAAAAACTGTAACAGAGTTGCGATTGTTATTTCTTTGAGGATGGGAAAGACAAGCACATACTCTTTTAAAGTGCCAAGCGCTGTCATTGTCCTTGCTTCATTTCCAGTGTTCTACCTTTTGGCGGTCCCCACCTGCATAAAGGACGGCCCCTCATGCCCAAGATTAACTATACCCTTGACTTGAACATCTAGATGGCTGATAAAGGAAGGCCAAGGTAGCCAATTTGTCACCTAGGAGATGAAAAACCGGTGAGTCCCAACTTTGGAACTAGTACCTATAGATGGTTGGTGGTCTAGTATTGAATAAATATGCCTGAGGACATGGTTAACGAGTGAACTAGGCCTCCCACTTATAAGACAAAGCATATGTATTTCCCCCACTATGGTGACGTCTATACTTGAAGCATTTCCGATCAATGAGGTTTCAGGAACAATAATGGAAATCAAGTTGGTATCAATGGTGCCATCTTGTGAACCCACTACTGCTCTGGGTGTTCTTCTGACAGTTTATTTTTTCATGGATATCTACCAAAAGATCAAAGATGAAATCTCTGGAGTCAAGCATTCTGTGGCACAGCTAAGCACCTGAATTTGTTAAGGAAACTTTGTAATGCAACAGAAGCCATCAGAACATCCTTGCTGGATTATCCCTCCTTCCTTGCTAGAAGGAGAAAACAGAGCTAATTCTAAAGACCAGCATGTGTGTGCAGATCCTCATTGAGGATTACCATTGACTGGCATAGGTCCTGATAAGAATCTTTCAACCAGACTGACCCCTCTGCTGAATGTCCTCTAGCACAGTCTGTTAATCGGGAAATAATCTATTAGAGCAATATAGGATCAAAGGCCAGACATCCACAGAAAGGGATTGCTGATTGAACTCCGTGAAGAACTGCAGGTTTGCTGCTGAAAAAAACCAGAACTGGTTCTTTAAATGTTTCTTTCTTATTTACCATCTGACATTCATTTGTATCTGCAGATATTCGTAGTAGAATTCATTCACACACCTCAAAGTCAGTGGTATGGCCTGTCAGAATGTTTCTTATAGTGTTAGCCAGAAGAAGAGTGATATAGTATTCTTATGCAGGGTTCAAAAATCTATCTGATATCAAAAGATAAGCAGAAATGGGATTGCTGCAGAGGCAAGACCTTCCTTGTGACTTCACCTGGTTTAATTTAATTTCTATCACTGTCAAAACTGCAACAATCTTGGCTAGTGCTATGTCTACTGGTAGATCATTGAGGAGAGAGGCTTGTCTTGATGTTTCTAGTGACTGTGCTGAGGTTTATTCCATAATGGGGATCCCTGCCTCTGAAAAGAGCATTTAATCAATGAAGAGAAGAGGGAAGTCATTCCAGACCTCTCAATCTGCTGTTAAACCATCAGCTTCGAAACCATCAACATGAAACGTCTCAGTGAGAATGCAGTTGAACCCATATTCAGCCAGAGGGCACGTTTCTTCCTCATCAGCAATGGATGATAGCATTGCGTGACTATGCCCTGGAGGCGATCAGCTGACAATGACCTTCCACTCAGCAGTTTCTCCCTTTCCTCTCCAATGAAACAGTTTTCAACAAAAATAGCAGACCCGCTGCTTCTTCAAATGAAGTTGCATACTTGCGTGGCCAGAGAAGTCCTCGCCACAAGGATGAATTCAGGTCTACTGAGTCAACCAGAGATGACCATTCATTTCATGTTGTTATTCAGAACAGTTAGGGTTAAGCCATGAAATTGGGTTTGGATTGGATGCTTATATCAAATGAATGCATTATTTGCATACACCAATCCATCCTTAGATAAAGGGCATCATATTTCAGACTAAAATTTCCCATCACATGTTCCAGGCTCTTGTCATTGGTTTCCAATCAGTACTATGAATATTTGCCTATGTTATGCACCTCTCACCATTTTGTGATGAGAGAGCAGTCATTCATTTATACCTAACTGGAGGATTGCTTTATCTTGGGCCAAGCAAGAAAGTCCCGATCTGCGTGGGAATGAAAACTATGTTTTACAAAGTGAAGCCAGAGGGGTGCCCTCTGTACAAGAAGGTATTGCACTCACATTTTGTAGTCAGTATTTCCTAACCTCCTCAGGCTCTCAAAAGAAGGTGATCTGGATCTGAAGAATAAGATGTGAATGGACCCCACTATCTATGCCACAATAGTCTCTGAAGTATTAGGCCCTCAAACACTGTTAAAGTATGAGGTGTTGCAATTCGAATGGTTTCCTCACCAGGGTACATTTAAAATGCTGTATAAACATGGGGCTCTGTTAAGGAACAGGGGCTCTAATTCGGGGACACTAGTTTTTGCTTCACCAAACATGCCTTTCAGTGCCGAGTTCATTATGTTCTCTGTCAAGAATAAGGACTAACCAAGAGAGGAGTTGAGCACTTCCAATCTAAATTTCACATATTGCTTCACACAGGGTTTAAAATTGTCATCCTAATCTTTTAGAAGCTACGGGGGATGTGCTAACTCATTTCAATGTGCTTTACCAAAGAAAGCAACGCAAAAGAGCAGTGGTCTAATCAATACAGTTCCTTGCCAGGTTCTTGATATTGTGGAATGGCTTCATTTGCTCAAATAATATGCACTAAAATATACATCCTTGACACAGTAGCTCTCGATTTGTCTGCGTGTTTAAGAGCCCTACCAACCCTAATATATGTACGCTGAATGTGTTCAATGACTATGTTCTGGGTCTACAATAAACATATCTCTTGCAGATGAACATTTCATAAGGTCTGAGAAGAAGAGATCCTCAAGCACCACTCCTCTGACATCTTACTTTGCATTTAAAGAATAGTATTTGAACCAGTAGGTTATTTTTTCTGCTTTATTCCATATGCTATAGGACTTATCTGCTTAACATGAAGATATTTAGATCAATGTAAAAAGAGCTGAATAGTCCTTTTAGTTTCAGACTATGACTTTGAAAGTATTTACTCTTTGCCTTCCTCTTATTGAAGAACACATTTTGTCCTCAAACATCAATTCTAATCCCAATCCCTTAGATAGTGTTCTTAAGCAGTCTCTTGTAACACAACATAGCAAACAGGTATATTGTTGTAGGTTTGAGGGCAGCATTAAGTTCAGTTCCTCTCCTGAACTTAGGAAGGTCTGAAACTTCGCCACGACGAGTGCTAGTATTGCAACAGGGGAGGTAGCAAGTGCATAGGCGGTCTCTGACATTCATAATATATTTCAACTTTTTAGCCTTTGTTCAAAGGGTCCCAGCTCCTTCTGCAGGGAGAAATAATTCCAAAGGTGTGAAACCATGGACAGAAACACATGAGGGTAGGTAACTTGCTTTGATTGTTACAATAATGATGAAGAAGTTGTTCATTATTTTCAATTGATGCACTTTAGCAACACAAATGCAACAAAATATTAAGTGCATTATTTGAAGGTGCAGCATGCACAGTACAAAAAACAGCACATATTTATAAAAAAATAATTTATAATTATTTATACATGTTTTAAAATTATGTTCAAAGGATTTGTTAGAAAGCTGCCTTATATTGTCACTTTGGAGGTGCTTCCTTTAAGCCATTCCAGGCCTCTCTGTTTTAATCCAATGTGAGTCCTGTCTGAGGAAAACAACAAAAATTGTGATCATACAGAGGCCATTTTAATTTGGCGCCCATGGAAAGCTACAAATTGTGTAGTCAGGGGGTAAAGTGCTGTGTTGATAAAATACAGTATTTTTTAAATATATGTAAAGCAGCAGTGACCACATATCTGGTATCCTCAATGTTTGGGTTCACACTGTGCCATTTGCATGTGATGTTTAGCATCTAATGCCACAGTGCTGCTTAGCAAGATAATACGCAATATCAATGCTCAGACGTACTGGTACAGCTGGGTTTGCTGTTATGTATGTGTGTGTGTGTGTGTGTGTTCAGCACCCTATAAGACTTTGTGCAATTAACAGGGACATCAAAGATAGAATGTGCCACAGTTTTAAAGAACCATAAGTGGCTTATATTGAATATATTACTTGAAGCACTGGATTTGTAAGACAAATCTTCAAGTTACATTTGACTCGGTTTTGTAACAACTTACACTGTGATCATAGACCAATAGTTGGAGAAGAAGATTCAAAATTACATTTTGAACCAGTCTACCGAAATCAAAAGTACTGTTTTATTAATCCTTAGATCTTGAAGCTGATGGTAGTTCTTAGATGAACACTAAAAATGAAAAGTAAGGTGAGGCCCTCTGGCAGGGGATATGGGTACTGCAGCTGGACTGAGCTCATTGAAATTGCATTATCTGTCTAAAAACAAAAACACACTATTACTGAAACTGCCTCAAAGTCAAACTGAAATTTAATTAGGATAAAATCTAAAATGTGAATTTAAATTTTGCTTGCTGTTTACTGCAACTTCAATAATAATGAGCACTTCTGAGATTGTTATTGAGTTTTTATATAATGCCTGAAATAGTTATTTTGAAAGGCTCTCTGTTTTCACTTTTCAAACTGTTTTGTTATGGGGAAAAAATTATCCAGTTTGATTTACTAATATTTACACTGTCATTTGAGATATGTGTTCATTTCTTTCAGTTTTTCTTGTGTAACTGGTTATATAAATGTGCAGGAAATTACTTTTCAGTGTCTTGCTTTGCACTGTGTCTTTCGGATCATGGTTTAAAAATGCAGCCTAATTTAGAGTAGGGCGCAATGTAGAGTATCAGTGCAGTTAAGGCACTTGGGGCATCCAAGTTTTGATATCTTAGTATATGCTGCAAAATGTTCACAGTGCAGTACCAAAAAACCCCACAAAGGCTCTATGATAACATGTTTGAAAAAATAATTTTTCAGTCTGTTAAATATCAGAGCTGCATTTCTAAACACTTTTTGAAGTTATCTGCTTCAAAGGAGTTTTTGCAAAGAAATGTGATATGAGTCACTCCAGATACACCAACTTCAATTGTGAACTTAAATTTCAAAGTGGCAGTCATACATGAATTTAGAGTAATGTATAACTTTAAAACGCAAATCTCAAAGCCACAATGATCTCTTTGCACCATTGTCAAGTGGGCGTCAGATCAACAGTTTGTAATTGCTTTAAAAATCTTTCCTCTCTACTTTGCTGCTTTAAATCTGGCCAAAACTTGGAGGTCACAAAAGCCTTTATTAACGTCTGGATTTTGTTTTTGTCAATGTAACACTATGCAATGACCTCAGTCAGTTTTCTGGTGGATATGTGCCCTTTGCTTGTTTTCCCGCTGCTCATGCTGCTCACATTCTGTGGATATAAGTATAGTGTAGTTATACCAAGTTAAAAGAACGTCAAACCCAATACATTTTCCATGCTTTGTGTTCACACACCATCATGTCTCCCCATTGCAAAAGAAGTGGTAAAATTTGGCCTCAGTGTCCTATACTTGAATGCTTCCTCAATTGCACAACCCTTCGGTAATGTACAGAATCCTATTGAAAGGGGCACTATAGATAAAGGAATACAATGGAGCAAGTGGTTAAAAAAAAAAAGCACAGGCTTTGGACAAATGTATTAGTATGTCTTGGTATTGTTTGGAAACTGTTCTAAAAATGCAGTAGCTTGATTTGACATGGTTAAAACCAACTAATCTCAAAATCATTACAAACTTCCATAGAAAAGACACATGTCCTGATTATGTGCATATCTGATCAACAACACAAAATTTATTTTTGCACTGTCAACATTTTCAGCATATCTAGTTAGCCCAATACAATCAGGTTCCATTTTTACATTTGGATTATGTAATAATACTTCATATGAAAAAGCATTTCTTAAATTTGCTACATTTCTCCAAATCTAAACTGGAAGCACAAAAAGGAGCCACTCATGGCTTGATACTCAATAATACCTAGACATTGGGTCTTATTTAGACTTTAGTGGACAGGATACTCAGTCAAAATATGACAGATATATGGTCCACCGTATTACAAGTGCCACAGGCTATAAAGCACTTGTGCTATCGCGGACAAGACATCCACCAGATATGTGATGGAGAATTCCATTTGCCAAACTAAGTAAGACCCTATGTCTCTATTCTTAATGTATTGCTTTCAAAATTTAACAGGTATGCAGAATAGAGACCATTGTAATGTTACTGAATGAAGACGGACACTAATATTTCTTTGTTCTAATTGTCTTTTATTGAATTTTGACTACAAAATCAAATTTAGAATCAGCCCATATACAGCATTCATTTCTACAGTGGATAGATGAGTAGACGTTTAAAAACAGCAGAATTTTTGTTCTTGGTAAATGGAAAATGAATGCATGATTGTGGAAGAACTGGTCATTGCACTGGGTTTCTTCGCTGTACCTTAATAAATTCTAATCCGTTCCAAATGATAATAGCTACATTTAACAAAGAAAGCACCCCAGCAAAACAGAATGATCATCTTTTTGTATTCTTTTTTATTAATATTGACGATGGCATTATATAATTGTTTAATCATTTTCAGTTTTAGTACAGCATGCCTTTATATCATGTATCTTGCTGCTTTCCTGAGTAAAAATGCTTGTAATGTTCAAAAACACAAGGGAATTTGGTAAGCAATATCTATTATTAGTATTAGGAGAGTCACACCTGTAGTATTTAATTTTGGAACTTTTTTGGTAGCTTTTATGTGTTACATATTTTCCGTTTTGTATTCATAATGCTGTGCTCTTTTTTTATGGCAAATAACCTCTTCATTTCTCTTTTAAAACCAAATAAATACATTGAGAGGATATGTGCAATATTTATAATATGAAAGAACTATCAGGCCCCTCATCCAGGACTTAAAGTGGTGTGCAGTGTAAATGACCTTATTATCTACTAATGCACTCTTTGTGTAAAGAAAGATGTTTCTATACATTAGATCTAAATAGGCTGTCAACTAAGATATTGTGTAATTATCAAACATCTGTGTACACATTTGTATTTTAAATGCTTTGGTTTAGTGAGTCTAACCCAAATAAAAAAATAATAAACAAGGATATCACAACTAGTGTTGCTTGGTGCAGCAAATATGCCTTAGATGTGGCACCACTTTCCTTTCTAGACGCATTTGTACTAGAGTATTTTAAAAGTTACTTGGGTGAGAGACCTGATTTTTGTAATTGTGTGTTTGCTACAGAGTAATTTGCACTTGACTCCGCAAAATGAGTTTTTAATTGAATTATATTTTTCTACATTAAGTAAAATTTTGAGAGAATTTTTAACCTTAAAACCTCATTTCCACTAATGGTCAGATACTGTGGGTGTAAAGTTGCTACCTATTTTTAGTTGCATTTTTTTAATGATCCAACCAAACAGCAACATTGAGTTGTGCTTTCACAGTATATGCAGTGTGTTGACCATCTACTGGGGATTTATCACACAATCGATAACGTGGGCCTCTAGTACAAAATCCACTGCACTGAACTTCCACTGCCTGTTGCAGGTAAATGGGTTTACAGAGAGAACAATGTTCACAGTGGATTCTTAGTAAGTACTGGGACAGATCCTTTTAGATTTCGGAATGGCAACATGGGCTACAAGGCATGAACCTAAATAAACAAGCACTTGAAATAAGATACAGACCTCATAATTTTAGTAGTGTGCTGTTCAAGTAAAGTATGCCATTTTAGATTGCGATTAACATATCACTTAGCTATGGCTGCTTTTCTTGGAGCCATCACTTAAACATTTTGAGCCAAAGACTATAAACAGCTGCTGCCAGGTTAGATTTTGCATTGCTGAACTACTAATACCTACTCCTTCTATCAAGTGACAGGAATGATGGTGTCTTTTCTATCATGCATGAAATGTTACTCCTGGAAGAGGTCTTCTCAATTTTACCAGGTAAGGGTAAATAGTGTAGGGCTGGTCCCGCATGGCTCCTAAAAAGTTTTGTTTTTTCAGAGTGTTCATTCAAGCAGGTTGCAGTACAAGAGTGCAATTGTTTATAAGCCTTGTAATTGGTGAGCTTCATGCTTGCATTTGCAGATTGGTCACAAACAGCACATGCCACTACTGTCCTGTGTTGAGACTCCTGTAAGTTAGATAAACATGAACATAATTTCATGACACACAGATCAAGATCAATATATAAATGAAGAAAATAAATTAAATGAATTAAAAGTAGGATCAGGAATGCACCCCTCTTACTGTTCCATATTGGGTTTCCTGTGGAAAAGTGCTTATTGTGTTGTATGTCTCTTTTCAGCATTCTCAGTTTTGTCAGATGAAAATGTTTTTGCAGATTGATTAAATATAGCCATTTTTACTTATGAGACAATGAGCTACAATTTCTAACCATACTCTCTCTTTTTTAACTGCATAGAAACTTTACCAAGAGGATGGCAGTGCAGGTCAAACACTCCACTATACATTAGTGTTTGGGAGCACGCCAGTGGTGTCATTTGAGGTGCATGCAAAATGTATCCCAACTCCCCCGACTGGTTGCAGACAATTTATTGTGCAGTCCTTTTTACATTAAAGTTAACATTTCACAAACTCCAGCAAACTGAAATATGCATTTAAGTAACAATGCAAAAGGGTGGAATTTTATTAACCACACGTTTTATGCCCTTGAGAAACCACCCCACTTATTGCTCCCAGGAATTCTACACTTTAGTGGTCTTGTTCTTACTCAAAATGGACCTTTAACGGCAGACCTATTCATTCTGCAAGATGGTCACTGAAGCTATGTGGGACTGTGGTTATTGGAGAAAAGAAAATTGATAATTCCTTTAAAAGAAGAGCTGTAACAATACGAAATCCAAGCAACTGCTGCACTATTTGACGTGTTCATTTTGCTGAAGCATTATCATTTTGTGTACTAAATGGGATTGTTTCCTTCTTTACAGAAGAAAAACTGAAGTGGAGTTAATTATAAAATATATTTCTGTCTCTAGAAATGTTGTGATAACTGACAAACAGCTATGTTTTTCTTTTTGTCAAATAATTTTCCTAATTAGTTATACAATTATAGGATATTCAGGATACAACAACCAAAAGGATTTGATCAAACTTAGTCCTTTGCATCCCAATATGGCTAATTGAACATGGTGTTTGCAGTCCTGTATAATCAGAAAAGAGCATCCGAAGATTTCCGATGATTACTTAAGTTTGAGCATCAGTATTTGTCTTGGAAAGAAATGGCTGTATGGTCTATACATCACATCTTTCTGGTGAAATTTGAATAAGTGTTGCTATGGATGTATTCATCTTACTAGAGACAATAATATTATTGGAGAAAGTTAAAGTTATTAATTTTACCCAATTTTTTATGTGAACTTTTAGTGGCTCATCCTGTTTGTTGCAGTTTCACTTTGTAAGTGTGAGGGTTGTGTTAAGAGTGAGGTTGTCTTTTTGGCAGTGGCATTTCCTTGATATGGCAAAAAATGAGCAGTGCAGCTGTCTCAAGTTTGTCAGATCAATAATATGCAAAAATGTGTGGTAGAGGATTTTTTAATAGACTGGCAATGTTCTGCTATTAACCTCTCTGAATTCAAGCACACTTTTTGAGACTGTTTAGCCACCATTAGAGCTAAAAGCTGATTAAGCGAAAGGTTGTAAAATCAATACTCTGGTTGTATTGAGACTTATGATGTAAGAGGTTATTGCTGATGGGAGATGAAAGTGTGAACGTTTGTTGACTGCATGAAGCAAGGACAGGGATGTGTTTTAATGTTTGTTGGATGCTGGTGAGCAAAGGTGTCTTACTTGCTCTTGGCTTTTAGTTGGTGTTGTATGTGGTTTGATGTTTATGCATAGTGGGTCCTAAGAATAGATGAAAAAGGAGGTTTGTGAGATTTTGTTTTTGGAAAGGATGAGGCTGGAGCAGACCACGTTTGTGTTGAGGCAGGTGAAGAAAATATTGAGGTAAGCAGAATTTAAATGAAACTTGACTGCAATTGTAGGAATAACTTAATGTAGCCATTCAAGGTTTTAGATAGTTCAACCAGTACTTTTGGAAAAGCCACAACCTACTCACATCCAACCATAGACTAGATGTTTGGCGCCATCTATTCCAACCAGTCCCAGGAGGGTTGGCACACTAAATAAAATAATCTTACAAGTTCCTGTTCATTAGGTAACATGACCTTTCTTTTAAGCTTAGCTCAGCCTTGCAATATGCTAGTCCCAGATTGTAAGAATGATTGTTGGAAAAATAATGGCATCTGCACTGTAAGCCTTCAGTGGTTAACACTTTGAACACTGAAAGCACAGTTCAAATACTTCCCGGGCAAAAGAATACTCCACAGATGAGCTGTTCACAACTCAGCCAAAAGTGTGGGAACACATGTTTTTTTTAGAGACATGGTTAGTCTGTTCCTAGCCGTATTTATGCAGTGAATTTCAACTCAGTTGTACTTTGTTTACTGTGCAGTTAGGCCAACCAATTCCCCACATAGCCATATCACATGTTTTGTGGATCTTGTACCCATATTATAATGTTTACTCGGTTTCACAACCTCACCCACCCCACTCTGCAATAGCATGCGAAAAACATTTACCGCAAAATGTGGTAGTTAGACGAAAGAGCAAATGTGTAATAATGCAGGTTTGCAATTTTTCCAATAACAGATTTTTATTTCAGTGAAGCTCTTCTGTATAGTATATTTGATCATCTCCCTGCTTTTTTACATTTCTTGGACCAAAGTTGGTGCTAATGAGCTTATGTTTTGTGTATTTTTTAAATATATTTATGTTAAGCCAAAAATTATGTTTTTATCGCATGGATGCAGTCTTATCTTAAAATAGTATTCTCAGTCACAGCTGTGATATGTCAGGATTCACTCTGCAATGTTGATTTATAAAGCTGACCTGGTTTCCAGTTTATAGGACTCCTGGGGGAAAATGCCCTGTGTGTCAATCTTTGTAAACTGTAACATATGGTTTGTGATATGTCTTCTGTAATTTGTTCATGTTTACATTGCAACTTATATTGCCCTAAAAACAAAATAAATATTTTGACCATTTTAATATAAAACCAAACCTCAGTTATTTCCTTTGTAAATGTATGTTGAGAACTTCCAGGACCGACTTTAAAAATGTGATCTGTACACTGGTGTTCCTTTAGTCGCCAACTCTTTTTTTAACTCTGTTCCCCAGTTTCTAAATGTTTTACAATATTAAAATCGCATAATTCAGTTCCTTATAAAGAGACAGTGGCACAAAAAGTCAGCTCTAATCTATTATACATTGCAATACATCACATTTTCAACTTTTGTTTTACAGTTGTTCTCCTACAGAGATTTTCCCACCTTACACATCTTAGGTCAGCCATTATACTTATTTTGATTTATCTTTCAAAATAGCTATTCATTAAGTCTAATTTTTATTAAAGTATTTTACTTCTTTTTGTATTGTATAGTGCCGTTTCCCACAGTTCTTTAAACTTTGTATGCAATTAAATAATATATTAGTTTACATAAGGTTTGTTGAGACTTAACTAAGAGGTTATGCATTTATGCTTATCACCGGACATGAATGCATCATATCACTACCTTGGGCAGCTATGCTGGCCCCCTACCTTGCTGCTGGCAAGGGTATGAATGAGTGCAATGGCAGAGGGCTGTGAGACAACATTATGAGCAATGTTTTGTAGAGCTCACAGCAAGCAACATATGTAGAGCCCTTGAGAAAACTGAACAATGTATCTTCACAAAAGATTATGTAAAGTATGGGATTCCAGAATGATTATTTCATCCTGAATGGTAACCTTTTCAGGAGCATACGTGGAACCTGTAATTTTCCAGAGAGAGGAGATCACCTCCATCTAGGGAGATTGTAGCAGGACCTCTGCCTTGGTCGCTGCCTCACCATTTATTCAGCTACTCCCTCAGAGTAGCTGTAGGACACTTCTGGGTATACTCTACCAGGGAGGGAGGAGGTGCCTTTGCCAACAGTGAATGAGAGACAGAAAAATACCCAAATAAGAGTGTGTGAGTCATAAGGGTGTGTGAAGTGAGAATGTTTCCTGATACAGTATGGATGTACCTAGCCTGCTAGAGGGCTATGGTTGTGTGGAACAGATTAATAAATAACCTGCTGGTGCAGGGTCACCACTTCGCCACGGGTTCTTAACAAGTAAGGAGGAATCGACACTGGAGCGAAGTCAAACCATAGGTCATTTATTAAGCATTCATGAATGGGTCTCCATCCGACAAGTACCATCAAGATACCCAAGGAGAGAGCACACTGAACGATGGTTACATGGGTTTTTATAGCAAGAGATCACAAACAAGGGACGCCCAGAGGTAAATAGAGCTTTGGGAAAAACACACAAATGAGGTAAGGCAAGAATCGACAGCCTCGGTGTCTTGTGCAATTGCTACGTCCTAAGACTGAACAACAAGAGATGTTATCTGAGTAGACTTTACTTGTGGATTAACCATTGCCTGAAAACCCTCGAGCAGATTGCTAGCTGTTCTTTTGCTCTGACTCTGCATGTTTACACAGCCTACAATGTCCCAACCTAAATCCTTTACTCATGTTTATACAGATGCGGTGTTAAGGATAGAACCAGGCTGAAAGTAGGGCAGGGGTGAAAATGGATGAAGCACAGCTTAATTAAAAACGAAAGAATCAGATTTTACATTTCCACAGTTGTGCATGCCTGTGTGTTGGGCTACTGTTACCGTAGTGTAAGTAACTACAATTCTTCAGTACGGCATCCAGCCTGTCTGTGTATGTGTGGTTTCTTCCCCAGATACTCACAAGGAGCCTTTCCTGTACCTAAATACAACAATACAGGCACAACACATTATTTTATGAGAACTTATTCCCCAAGGTAATGGCATGTACTCTGTACCAGGATAGGTTAGCAGCACATCCATCCACTTTCTGAGGTGTGGCACATATTGTAGATAGATAGTGCCTCTGTTTCTAAACCAGGCAACATTTGTGGAGTGGAGGTCATTTTTATTTTGAACACTTAGCAATATCATGATTTACAGTGACAATTACACGTTAACATATACTTTGACAAGATAATATATACATGTATATCCAAATTTAATTTTAAGATCACTAGCTCTGCATTACTTTACAATTACCCTTATTCATCCATAGTTTATTATCGAAAATTTCAATTGATCGTTTGTTTATTACATTTTCCCTTAGCCATATGAGTCCAAAAACGTTCTGCACACTATTTCAGAATATCGTAGCCTAACCATAAGGGTTACTATGTCTATTTATGAAGAGTAATCTTTCTGGCTGTTGTTATAGTCCTATTTATCCATAGCACTATATTAAATAAAATTTCTCTGTTGCCTTGTAACTTATTCAACATCAATTATTTATTAACTATAAACACTACACATAAATATCCCAGCATATTCTGTCCATGAAGTCTTGTGGGGTTTTTGCTTTAAATTAGACTTATTTTGACACTAGTTCCATAAAATCCTTGTACAATATTTACAACAATACAGAATAGTAATACAAAAATATGTAATCACAATAAAACATGAAAAAGCATGAACATGTGTTTTTCAGCATGTATGTGAATTAAGGAATATTCTGGGCATATTTTCACTGAAACACTGGTCAAACATTTGCTAAAATCTGACTTTGTCTATGCTCGGATCCTTGTTAGGGCCCCTTACTTCTTTACAGCGGGATGTCTCGTGAAATAAACAAAAATAAGTATAATTTACTGTTACAACGGTACAGATGAAAAGGGAAATGTATGAAAGGTGGAAAGTGTTTAGAAATAAAGCATATCATTTAATACTAATGAAAATTAAGAGACTGCAGAAGAGAGTGTGCCTTTTAATAACGAGGGACCATGGCAAGTATGATCTGTTGACAAATAGCCGCAGATTCCTTACCTTAGAATTATCCTGAGGCATCAGATTGTATCTGAATTTTTCATGAGTAGTACCCTTGTGCAGTGGAGGTGGCGTAGATCGGCTCCACGTGGTGTCATTATTGTCTGTTCTAGAAGTGACATGCACGCTGCCTATCTAGGCGCCACCCCATCTGCACTGGTCCACGCAGATCAGGAGAGAGCTACTCCTAGTCATTTTCTGACTAGCCTTTTTTCAACTTTTGACGAAGACTTTTTGAGAAGTATTTCTCCTGGTGTGGCAGGAATGTCCTCTAGGAAAGCCGGCTTCAAGCCCTGTGGCGCCTGTCACCGCTCTATACCGGCGACGGACCCGCACCTTGTTTGCTTCTGGTGCCTTGAGCGCGACCATGACGTGAAGACCTGCTTCAGCTGTCATGCAGTGAATCCAAAGGCCTTGAGGGAGCAGTCCCTCAAGCTCCTGGAGGCTCGATGTGTGATGCCGCAATGGTCTCGATCCCAGTCGAGAGGAAGGTCCCGGGATTGGTCGCAGAGCTCAAAATCTTTGTCACACTCGAAGTCGTCCGGTCACTTGGGTCCCCATATCCATTGGCTGATAAGGGAGCATCGCCATTGGAGGCCTCGCTGCACGGTTGAGCCAGCATCTGGGTTGCCTCAGAGTTTCCAGGAGCTGGAGCAACCCCTGCTCAACTCCAAGAGTTTTATGAGGCCAAGCGCCTCATATTCGAGTGCTCTGTTCCCGCCAGTGTGCCTTTGGACCCCGCAGGTTCAGGAAGGGCCCCAACTAGTTCCACGCCTGCGGCTCCGGCCCTGGTGTCAATCATGCCCCTAGGATCCAGGGATGGATCTGGACTGGCGCTGGTTGTACCATCTCGTTATAAGCTACAATATGTTCAGTTGGTTGTCACAATGTCTTTGCATGAAAAATAGGTGTTTGAATGTCGCACCTATGCGACAAATTTGTTGATTTGCCTTAGGGGTGTAAAACAATGGTCAGCATAGGCCAACATGTTCCCAGTGTTTTGAAGAACATACCAATGTGTCTTCTTATAAAGGTGCGACATTCCAACACCTATTTTTCTCACAAAGAAATTGCGACACCCGACAGAACACATTGCAGCTTATAACATTGTATACCCAGGTTCTGAGTTACAAGGGGCAACCCCATTGTTCTTGATGGTTGTACCACCTCGATCTTCCCCAGTGTCGGTCCCGATGTTGATGCGCACAGTGCTGCTGGCACCCACCAGTGGCGCCACCCCATTCTCAACCGGACTCAGAGCCAGAGGGGTGTCCAAGCTTCTACCTCTTATGTAAATCCTGGCACATTCCCATCTGCCCCACTGAATAGGGAAGCCAAGAGGCTGGACACCTTAAGGAAAAAGATGTTTTCTTCCAACAGCTTGACACTGCGGTCTGTGAACACCACGTGCCTTTTAGGCCATTACTCCCATGCTCTATGGGATTCAGGTACACAGGTGCTACCTATGGTTCCTCAGGAGGCCCAGACCATACTCTCCCAGAATGTTGCTGACGGGAGAGATGCAGTGAAGTTCATGATCAGATGTGGACTGGATACCTCAGTCTTGCTGGGCAGAGGAGTTTCCTTGACAGTGGCGATACGGCACCACGCCTGGTTGAGAACAACTAGCTTTTCAGGGGATGTTCAAGCATCGCTTACGGACATGCCCTTTGATGGCTCCTGTCTCTTCAGAGACCAGGCGGATTCAGTGCTGGAGCTCTTTAAGGACAGCAGGGCTACCGACAGGTCCTTGTGCCTTTCCATGGTCACTCACCATCCCAATCCGCCTTTCGCTCCTTTCGTGGCCATGGAGGAGGCTTCCAGTCGCGTCCCTACCATTCCAGCCACCGTGGCGCGCAATCATCCCAGCCTCTGCATGGCCGAGGACATGGTACCGACAGACCCCATGGGCCGGGCAGCCAGAGGTCGAGCCAGTCCACCCCCTTGGGAGCCGCAGCCTCCAAACCCTTATAGTCTACCCTCTTACCATGAGTCCAGGATATTCAGGCTAGGATACCAATCTTTCAGCCTCCATCCTGGATTTCGTGAGACTGACTTTGTGGCTACTGGGCCTCATGGCCTCCTGCATCCTGATTGTGGCACATGCCCGCTGGCATATGTGGGCCCTGCAGTGGGAGCTGAAGTTCCATTGGGAGCAACATCAGGGGAATCTCTCCGACATGGTCCAGATCTCAGAGGGAACTGCAAAAGATCTGCAGTGGTGGTTAATGAACCACAGTTGAGTCAGCGGCAGACTCCTCTCCCTTCCTCAACCAGATATGACAGTGGTGACAGATGCGTCACTTCTGGGCTGTGGTGGCCATCTTGGAGAGGTGGAGATCAGAGGCCTCTGGCGGAATCCGGACTCCACATCAACCTTCTGGAGCTCCAGATGATCTGGCTGGCATTGAAAGTCTTTCTACCCTCCATCAAGGGAAGGCTAGTGCAGGTGTTCAGGGACAGCACCACCACCATGTGGTACTGCAACAAACTGGGTGGGGGGGTTGTGGACCCTTTGTCAAGAGGCTCTGCATCTCTGGACATAGCTGGAATGTCAGGGCATATCCCTTGTGTTTCAGCACCCGGCAGGCTCTCTGAACGTCAGGGCAGACAAACTCAGCTGAAGATGCCTAGCGGATCACGAGTGGCGTCTCCATTTGGAGGTGGTGCAAGGTCTCTTTCACCTGTGGGAAGAGCCTTGGTTAGATCTGTTCATCACCGCCTAGAATGAGCAATGTCAGTAGTTCTGCAACCTGGAGCTTCCAAGGCGGCTCTCACTCTAAGACGCTTTTCGTCATGAGCGAAGCTCAAGCCTCCTATACGCCTTTCTGCCTGTACCACTCCTGCCCAGAGTTCTCAAGAAGATCAGGAATGACTGGGCCCAAGTCATCCTTGTGGCTCCAGGCTGGGCTCGGAGAGTTTGGGTATCCCGAGCTGTTGAGCATGGTCATCTGTCCTCCGATCAGGCTGCCCCTTCAGGAGGATCTTCTGTTACAGCAGTAGGGAAGGGCTCTCCACCCGAACCGGTCAATGCTCCGTCTTCTTGAATGGAGATCGAGCTGCAACATTTGACAGCTTTCAACCTTCCGCCTGAAGTCTGCAATGTTATTTTGGAAGTCAGGCGTCTGTCTACCAAAACAGTATATGCCTGCTGTTGGGGCAAGTTTGTGGCAGGGTGTGCAGAACGACAGGTTAACCCCCTGTCTGCTCCCCTTTCTCAGGTTCTTCTGTTTATTCTTTCCCTTGCCCAGCAGGGCTCTGCTCTAGGCACCTTAAAGGGCTACATATCTGATATATAATATTGTTTCAGTGGTTGCCTGACCAGCCGTCCCTGTTCTAATCCTATATTGTACATAGGCTCTTGAAAGGTTTGCAACATATGTTTCCTCCTCCCTTCTTCATGCCTCAGTGGGACCTTATTCTATTCCTGATGTGTGCTCCCTTTGACCCCTTGCACAACTATCCTGTCATGCTCCTTACCATCAAGACGGCCTTCCTGGTGGCAATAACATCTGCCCGTAGGGTCAGTGAGCTTCAGGCTTTGTCATCCGAGCCTCCATACTTAAACATCTACCCAGACAAGCTGGTTCTATGAGCTAGAGCTTATTTTCTACCGAGAGTCACTCCCTTTCATGTAGGCCAGTCCATCACCCTACCCACTTTTTATGCTCTGCTTCAGCCCTAGAGGGAAGAGGAGCAACGTCACTAACTAGACCCAAAAAGAGCATTGTTGTTCTACCTTGACAGCACAAGAGAATTCCTGATGGACGACCAACTCGTTGTGGGGTATGTCGGAGCGAAGAAGGGAAAGGCCATGCAGAAGTGGATCATCTCCTGGTGGATCGTGCTCTGCATTACAATCTGCTATGCATGGGCCAAGAAGCAACCCCCTGAGGCTTTGCATGCTCATTCCACCAGAGCCAAGGCTGTGACCACTGCATTAGAGTGTGGTGTCCTAAACATCTGCCAGGCAGAAAAATGGGCCTCTCTCTGCGCACTCACAAAACACTATAGCCTGGACATTAAGGTCCGTCGGAACGGGCACTTTGCCCTTTCGGTCCTTCAGGACTTTTTGGTGTGAAATTGTTTTGCAGACCCACCTCCGGGGAAGTATTGCTTGGGTATCTATTCTAAGCTAAGGAATCTGTGGCTAAAAGTCTCTATCAGATGAACAAGTTACTTACCTTTGGTAAAGCCTTATCTGGTAGAGTCTCCATCTAGCCACAGATTCCTTACTGACCCAAATATCCTCCTCGCTCTGAGAACAGATTTCTAGGGTTAACGCTGTTTCCCTTTCAGTGTCTTAGTTTTCCACACTAATGGTCAGTGTTCTTCATGGCTCCATGCTCCTGGCGTGGAAAGTTGTGAAACGAAACTGATGTCAGTGTGCTGGGTTGGCGCCTATGTGGGCACCGCGCAAGTCTCTTCTGGTGCCATGCGGAGGGTCTAACATTTGTGGACAAGGAGGCACGTATTCTGTGAAGAAGTGTGCCATCAGATAGTGCACTACTTATCAAGGGAATTATCATTATTATGCTCCTGTCATATACCGCTACTGCTCTTAAAAAAACAAGTATAAGAATTTGCCCAAAGACCATAGGGTAAACTGCGGTTTTCATCCATCTGAACTCAAAAGTTCCAGTTCTGCTGGTTACAAACTTTCAAATGGCCATGTACACTATGGGAGGAGTATTTTTTAATGAACTGGCACAGCTATTAATATAACCTGATGAAATGTTGTCACACTTCTGTACAAGTCACCCAGAGGTTCTAATCCAGCGTGGCTCCATCATCATATCTAATCAGACACAGGTGCTCAGGATCCTTCACAGGGCCACCTTGCTGCAATGAAACATGCATAGATTGGATCCTGAGTCCCTGTATAAAACACGTCTCTTATTTCTTTATATTACTAAGGATACTGAAATATCTTTATAAAGAGAACAGCTTTGTTCCCTATTTACAGGTACGTTTTAACATCAGAACATGCCTGTAATAAGGAAAAATGTCATAAGTCGCCTGTAGTAGAAGACTTCTGACGTCACTCTTCACAAGCACGCACAACACCATCTTACTGCATTCAGCTATCGTGGGGAAAACAGCAAGCCATTCAGAAGGGCCCTTCAGTGCTGTGTCCATTATCGTAAATAAAGCCTCACCCGCGTTAACAATAGCCGCTGCATGGCTTGCTCGCATAGCAAAAATAACTCAAAGCTGTCCTGTTAACATTGAGAAAAGCCCTTCATAAAACTTTATTTTGCATTTTATAAAATAAACACTGCTTTGATCCTTGCTCTAGGACACACCACTGTTGGTATTTCCCACAGTATTATAGAGACCGAGCTTCTACCTCATCCACCTCAAGAAAAACAAAGGTCTGTCTGGGCGAGAAAATAAACACAGTGAAAGAGGCCCGTTATGAAGTCAAAACGAGCAACAGGGCATAGTAGCATCATTGTAAAATATTCCTTCAATAAATTTGCTGTACTTTTCAATCCTAATAAAAATACCAAAAGTATATATACTGTTATAAGGGATAAAGTACCCCCTCCCATAAATTATAAGGATATTGCAAGTCAACTTGGAGAGACATGATGTTATAAAGGCACTTGGCCTGAGGCCTTGTGCCAATATATGTCACGGAACTCCTTGTTGACTTGCAATATCCTTATAATGTACAGTAGGGTGTAATTTATCCCATATATGATGGGCGACTTGTAACGCACCAGGTCGTCTATAATAAAGAAATGACATAGCCGCTCATCTGTAATAACTTATTGCAGTTGAGTTCTAACATCACAATGCCTACTGCCTGAGCCAGCAGCCAAGGGGAAAGGCAGGACAGTTTACAGAGCATAATTAAATCAGCTGTTTAAAGACTAAAACGGAACATGGCTTTTCTTTCTTCTGCTCTGTTTTCCTTGCTGTACAGTGACAAGCAGAAATGAGATATTTATGGCAACATGTTTATTTTTTGCACTCCTTCGGTAATTACATAAAAGTTAGAATCTTTCTGCATGTTTCTTCACGTGCTGAGCTGCTGTGCCTTTAAAAAAAAAATGCTGACGAGTTTTAAACGGATTCTATCTTTATGTAACAAATATCTAACAGCTTTTTTGATGCACTTAATTTTGCACCAGTGATTCCATTTGTATTCTTCATATTTGCAAACATGCTCTCTCTTTCATATGAAAGAGCTACTACGTACCAATGATTTAAGTGGTTTGTAGAAAAGGTGATGGCGTGGCCATGTTTGAAAAGGAATAAAGTATCCCCTGCTGTACTTGATAGAGACATTGCACATCACCTCAGAGTTCCATAACCTTATAAGAGAACTTGGCCTTCAGCCTTTTTTTTCTATATGGTCATGAAACCTCTCGGTGACTTGTGGTAGGGGGCAGCCGCGGTCCTTGCAGGTAAAATTGGTGGGGCCGGGTGGGGGCGGATTTCAAGGGACGATGCCAAGGGAAAATTAAATAAATAATTAATATTAATTTTCCCTCGGCATCGCCCCTCGAAATCCCCCCCACTCTGCCCCACCGCTGTTACCTGCACGGACCGCGGCTGGTAGGGGGTACTTTATCCCATTTTTAAAAACAGCTTGTTTTTTTGATGTGGCAGAACTATTGCACTGCCAACATAAAGTTAAGTAGTGCTGCCTTCTTAACAGTCCGTCCTTCCTGTCTATCCCTTCAGCACCACCTCTACTTTTTTAATCTGAAATGTAACATTTATTGTTAACAAATGACTGCCATCCTGTTAAATACAAAGCAATCTCCCACATGTATGGTGATGAATCTTCACGCTGGGCCAGTCTCTTATCAGCCTACATTACTGATCAGTGTAAGCTAACCAACCAAGACTGTCCCTGAAGTGATACACACCTCTTTGCCCAACTGCTATACAGATAGATGACACTGGTACATCCACTGCTGGGGATTTGCAGTCTCAGAAATTCTTCCCACTCCACACAGGCTGGAGTTCATATTCTTTTTCCATCCACAGGTCGGCGAATGATGACTAACCCCCATAGAATGTCTCTCTGGGTGGGTGAAAGATGTTGGGCTCTGTCCCAAGGTGAATGCCAAGTATTCAAATCTGTTGTTATTGGTCTAATACAACACATGATTTAGACTATATACATTATCGCTCCACATCTATCTGTCAGATATATGCCCAAAAAAGAATAAAACTGTAATGTGGTAGTTTTCCTTCCCCTTTACTTTGCCCCTTTACATCTTCCTTCCCATTACACACCCGCTTCTTGTCCCAACTGTAATGTTTATAGTAGAGTTGGTTTAGAATTGTAGTGATTTCTGTCATATCTGCCCTGCGTGGTGGTGAGACTGAAGATACTAATCCAGTTTACTAAAATAAAGGAACTTACCTTTCTTTCTGGTGGTGTTTTCTTCACTGGTGACGATGATGTTATGCTGCGCAGGGGACAGCAAAGTATCTTCACCCTTGTGTTGTATTCCTCTTAGGGTGTCCGTATATAGGTTTTCCTGTATCATGTCCTTATATAGGCACAATTCGCCCTGCCCTTATATAGGCATAAAATCCCAGTCCTTATTTAGGCATTAAACCGTGCACTCCAAATACAGGCATGGTCTCTGACATCCGTCCACCCTAACGTCACAACGAGTTCTTGAAGAACAGACCCTTAGGCTTCGGGAGTTTCCCTAGCACAGGACTATTGATTTCTTCAAGGACTCATCTATTATGCATGAACCGTTATACCTTAGGGGTTCATTCATGACGTCTTCCGCTGTCCGATTCACGTCAATGCTAACGTGAGGTACCTCTCAGGTATAAATATACCTTCCCTAGCCCTTGTAAACTAGAGGAGACGAATCAAAAAGGTCAGCAAGCGTTAAATCACTATTTAGGACAAAGAAGTGCAAGTTTAAGAGACCACTCCAAAATGTTGATAGATATGAGTTCATTAATTTTACAGAATAATTTTTTCATCTTTGAAGGAGAATGGTTTCAACAAATAAGAGGCACGGCTATGGGCTCCAGGTTTGCTCCCTCGTATGCCAACCTATTTATGGGTTGGTTTGAGAGGGAGCATGCCTGGAGTAGAAGAGCAGCCTTATGGATGGATCAAATAGTTTTCTGGGGACGTTTTATTGATGACGTTTTGGTCATCTGGAAAGGATCAGATATAGCATTGAGAGACTACCACCAGTTTTTGAATAATAATGATTTTAATGTAACACTAACGATGAGCCATCATCCGAGCAGGATTGAGTTTTTAGATATTGAACTGTTCATAGTCGAAAATCAGGTACACAGTCAATTATTCAGAAAAAAACCAGCAACCAATTCTATGTTAAGAGCGGACAGCTCTCACCCTGCCTCAGTAGTGAAAGGTATCCCCTATGGGGAAATGATTCGTATTCGGAGAAACTGTAGCAGAGACACAGAATTTCAATTTGAATTAGATGCATTGCAATGTAGATTGGAAAACAGAGGCTACCCTATAAGTAGCCTTGTACAGGCAAGACATCGAATTGAAAAGGTAAAAAGGGAAGATACATTGATTCAAAAAACGAGACATCATAATACAGATTGTGTGGCATTCATTACCACATATAATGTACACCAAAATCAGATTTTTAAGATCTTAAATAAGAATTGGAATTTGCTGAAGGGGGTACCAGGCTTGTTCGGTGTGATTTCTGACAAACCTAAAATGATATATAGAAGAAGTGCTACTATAGGAAATCTTGTAACTAGAAACTATGTGGAACCTATCAGGTCAGAAGGTACTGATTGGCTGACAAGCCAAGTCAAAGGTTTTTTCACATGTGGCAATTGTAACATATGTGATTTAGGCATCAATCGTATTAAAACATTTAGCTATAACACTAAGAAATGTTATCATATAAATGAATTCATTAATTGTAATAGTGCGGGTGTAATATATGTTTTAATATGTGAGTGCACTAAAATATATATAGGTAGCACTAAACGTATCTTGAAACTCAGAATACAAGAGCATAGAAGAGCTATATTAAACAGAGATACAAATTCACCCTTGTATCAACATGTGAAGCAGGATCATGAACATATTGGCAGCTTTAAGTTTCATGGTTTACAGAAAATCACACCTAAAATGAGAGGAGGTAATTGGGAACTAGAACTGCGACAGCAAGAGGCTAAATGGATTAGTAGATGTAGGGCCATGTTGAGGCAACAGTGACAACGAATTACATTATTTTTTATAGTTGTCGTTAATCATTATGACAAAATCAATTTACTTATAGTATTTACATGCAATCTTAGGTTGGTAACAATGTATTGAGAAATCGCATATTTTTGAATTATTCATTTGGAAATATAGGAAATTGAATTAATTTTCTCTCACGTAGTAGAAGTAAATTTTAAGAAAATGTATGCAATATCAAAATGTAACGGAATAATATTTTTGTGTGTAGTATGAGAAATTTAGTGATATTGTGTTACTAATAATTTATTGTATGGTATATTGTTTTTGAAATGTCTCGCAAACAGATTATTTTTGTCAAATGATATACGCAAGCAGTTGTATTATATTCTTGTATTTCGATTCAAAGGCACCGTTATGAATTAACAAACTAAGAATTAGGACTGTAAATGTTTTGCCTGCTTTTTTCAGTAGCAGGTTTGAACACGTGGTATTGGGATTGCTCAGGTTAATAAGCTGGGCATCTTTCCCTTGGGCTAATTGGGTTTATAACAGTAATGGAATGTGTTCATGGACTTGTTCTAACTAGCACGTTGATAAAAGACGTGTTCTCTTCTTTGACTCCTCCCAACTACAAATTTCCTCTCCCTCAAATATAAATAGTACCACATATTTCCCTTTTTTTTGCATTATAAAAGGAAATACTGAGTGTTGGTGTGCTTTCACTGTTCCTTCTGGGTAGCAGAATCGAACCCGCGAGGTTGATGATTCGGGGTTATTGAATAGGGTGCTTTAGCTGATGGACTAACTCGGATCATGTTAACAGCATGATGTGGTGTTTGCCTTAACTTGATGCTGATAATATCAATGACCACCATTGGCTTAAGG
The DNA here is from genome assembly GCA_963921515.1 of Calotriton arnoldi. NCBI lineage: Eukaryota > Metazoa > Chordata > Amphibia > Caudata > Salamandridae > Calotriton > Calotriton arnoldi. The sequence continues at coordinate 5,276,093 of CAWUFW010000182.1, forward strand.
GACAACCAGTGGGAGTCAGGATTTTGGTCAGATGGCATTTTCTAGCCAATAGCAATGAGTTTTACAGCTACTGGCGTTTTCAGAGAGGGAACAGTTTATTTAAATAAGGAATATAATAACCATCTTCTTGATTGGCTACCATATACTTCACGGACCAGAGAGCGAACATTTTATTTAAATGAGGAATAGAAAAACCATCTTTTCGATTGGCTAGCATATATTTTGCATTACAACAGGGATTGGATATTGGGAGGTATTTAAGATGTTAGCTTTGACCGCACGGTTGCAGCGGGATTTATCGGGCCAGGCTGACGATGGCGGTTAACTACTAATAACCACTACTATTATTGAGGTAGAGCTAGTACAAATGGGGGTTTATGATGCGACTTTGCCTCTTACATTGTTTATTTGGGTGCCTGCAATGATTTTTCAGGCTGTATTTAGCTGTTTTTTCTCCTCCCAACTATAAATGTCCTCTTCCTTAAATATATTTTCTTTTAATTTACGCCCTTTTTCAATAAACTTTTCCAATTTATTATCTTCACCACAATATATTTCTTCTTTTTATATATAATTTTTTTGCATTATAAAAGAGGATACTCCGGGTTGGGATGTATTTGCTGTTCCTTCCGGGTAGCAGAATCGAAACCGTGAGGTGGATGATTTTTGGTTACTGAATAGGGCGCTTTAACCGATGGACTAACTCGGATTATGTTAACAGGATGATGTGTTGTTTGCCTCAACTTGATGCTGATAAAAATCAATCACCACCAATGGCCTTATGGGACGACCGGTTAGAGACTGGTCTTTTGACAGAAGGCAATTTTAGCCTTTAAGAACGAGTTTTATAGCTACTGGCTTATGCAGAGAGGGAACAGTTTATTTAAATGAGGAATAGAATAACCATCTTTGGAATTGCACTCTAATTTAGCTATAAGTTAACGTATAGTTTTGAATAATTCATTACTATTCAGAAATATTATCATTTAAATGCTTTATGTGTTTATTTTTAAGAATTTCACATCATAAAGATTTGAATCAGACCGCTTGCTTGAAAAATAGACGCGCAAAAATAACTGAGATTAAATAGGTAAGAATTATTTAATTTAGATTATCAAATGCAACTAAATTGGTCTAACTTGACCCAAGTCTTAAAATTTTCTATGTTCTCTTCCTTTTTTTTTTTTTTTCCCCTCGCCATCTTAGATGAAACTCCTCTATGAGTACTAGCGTACTCAAAAGTAGATTCATGCGGTGTATTTGAGAATTTTTTTTTTTTTAACGAGGATATTCACCTTAAATTACAAAGGTACGAATTTAGTTCTAATATAAAAGTGATTATCGGTTCTTACACCCCTGTTGACCATAAAATTAAATAAAATAAAGACTTATTCGGTTGCCATAATTGATTAGATATACAATGCTGTTCCAATTTATGGTAATTGGGATCTGTGTCAACTGTATAGGAATGCATTATCATTGGATATAGATCTATTACTATTGTATTAAGAATATAGAAATGTGTTTAGGTGATGAACTATTAGTGATGTAAGGATGCTTAATATATTGGAAATAATCTACAATTACATTGTTTGAAATACAGCACCTCTATTTTATACTGGCACAACATTAGAATGGATATAGGCAGAGTTATATTTTTAATATGATCATGCATTTTTGAAGTCTCAATTGAATAGTTATATTTGTTTTTTCTATTATTTCAGCCCTGATGACGTCTTTTTTAGATGAAACGCGTTGATCTACATTATGAATTATCTGCCTAATGACTTCTTTCGCTTTGAAGAATTGATTCTAATATAGACATTATTGTATTTAAATTGTGTTGCTCCTTCTTCTTGTAATTTAAAACTAGAGGAGACCTCGACTTCAGAGGAGCCCGTTTCCCGGCCTGACGCACTGAGTAGACGCTGTCATCCCTGCACGCAGAGAGTCCAGCTTCCAGTGATCTGACTTCCCTCACGGGGTGTTGGAGTTCGAGTCTGGCAAGAGATTCCTACCTCTCTCATTCTTAAGGTATGGGGCTGACTAGAACCTAGAGGGACTCTTGGCATACTAGGCTTAACATACTCTTAGTATACCATAGTAAGGAATACTTCACCTACTTCATACCTCTCCCTACACCTAGGTTAGGTTAGGTACATTGGGGTACAACTAGCTTAGAAACGCATTGTATGAGTACTCGCATTTTTAGTCCATGTTATTTATGTAAATGAATATCTACTAAAGATCATGCTAGCGCAGTATTATTTATTTCTACTGCTTACGCTGTACATTATTTATCTTGCAAACTGTCTTATGATTGTAACAGCACATATTACTTACACGAGAAACAAGACTGTTCAATAAACCTTTTATTGAAACGCCCGTCTATTCTTTCTGTGTAACTTTGAGGAAAACTAAGTATGCACGAGTGAGCTGAGTGAAATAGTTATCTATTGTTTCCACGACTCTGGGACACGTTCTGATTCTAAAGGGAAACAAAAGTTGTCATGTTTTGCGGCTGCCAGAAACTACTCCCTTCTTGTTTATCAAGGAGTTTCTAGTGGCCTCTGAGCTAGCTGGCACAAGTAATTAAGTTTAATATACTCGATAGGGACATACTGACCTTAGTCCTATGTCAAACCTATAGGGGATATTATTCCAATGCGCAGAGCCTATTAGGGAAATAGGAGCTACACTACATGGCGCCCAACGGTTTGGTAAGGCGGTAATTTAACGTTAGATACTGAGTAACTCAGCCGTGCTTTTTCTCTCAGAGACCCCTACCCATATACTCCAAGAGACGTCTGGAGTGGGCAGGGTTAAGTATCCACCAAGGCTACATAGGGAAGCACCCTATATATTAGCTGTTTGGTTTGCTCAACGTTGAAGGATACAGTGTTCCAAAATATTGTGCACCTTATCTTTGTTTCCTTGAAACTTGTTCTACATTTTTCAAAAAACAAATGTCCATACACGGGGACGATGCCACCGGAAACGGTGGAGCTGCGGCTGACCCAGCCATAGCAGTTTTTAACTTTACAGGTTTTATTGAAACCGAGGAGGGTGTTATAGACATCCCTCAAAACTTAAGAAGAGCCATCACTCTAAAACTTAAAAAACATGGCCTACCACCAAGAGTCGGTAGAGCAGTTTTCGTGATAGAGGCACATGAATCCTTTCAGACAGAGGTATTCTATTCATGGGTAATATTTCCTGAATCAAATTCAGTTACAAAAATGTTTCACTTCTACAAAGAAGATGATCCACCAGAGGAATACATTCCTTTCGAGGATATTGAAATTCCATTAACATACCAGGAGCATCAGCTCTGGTTTAAAGGCGCCCTAAAACATCACAGAAACATTACCAGGCTAGGTCCACTAGGTAGACCAGGAGCAACATGGCCGATTCTAGCCGGCTACACACCTCATCCTGACCTGGATATGATGTCAGATGAGGAACTACTTGTTCAACTACAAGAATTAATAAAAATCTACAGACAATTGGTCCAATATGTCATGAGGACTTTCACAGTCCAACCACCATTGACACTTCCAAATCAAACTCCTCAACAGGGGAATACACTAAAAATTACACCACAGACTCTATACGCATTCATGGGTAAAATGCCCACAAAACGTGAGCAAATTCCATTCTGGATAGCTAAAAAAATTACTCAAATCGAAGCAGTATTTCCAAATACTAGCCCGTATGAGAAACACAGAATCCTAACAATCAGTTTACCGATGGGGATCACACCACAACTGTAAGACTGCACCACTTGGGGCTCAGTATTTGCTGCCATCTATACTAAAACACATGGCATTCCGTCAATTGCGGTAATACCTGATGTCCTGAAACAAATTCAAAACGAATACGGGGCAGAGCCTGCTCTAAATTTAGGTATGAAATTACTGAAAAATTTCGACCAGGTCTCAACAATAATATTATCTAATATTAAAGGGGAGGCAGCAGCAGTGGCGATCCGCCAAACAGGGGAATTCGATGTTACAGAACATCAGACAGAGCTACCCAGAATTATAGAACAATCTTATGCAGAATTAGGCAGAGATAGTTTGGGTGGAAGACCAGTGAAGCCGAAACTATCTGAAAGTCCTGAGAAGGACTCTATTAAACTCCTACATCTTCTAAAAAGAAGTGGGAGACTAAAAACAAAATTCAAACGAGAAACGTTCTCAATCCCGAGGTAGGTCTCCTCAAAAGGAGCCCTCTGAAAGGAGGTATAACCTCAGGAATAGGGATAATTTGAGAAAGCCTGACAGGTATCAAGATACTGATACACGTTCCTCTCGTCCCTTTCAGATCTCATCACAGACTTCGGAAAGAAGAGGACGGTCAGTACATAGAGAAGAACGCGTGAAATCCAAGGAAGAAAAACACGCTACAAAAAACAAAACAAAACCTCAATTCTCCAAAAAGAAAGTAGCAGGTCTAAAGATCAGACATGCCGAGAATACTGAGAACACAACTCAAGAACGGAGAATGGGCTCTGACAATGCTGGACAGTGCAGCAGAAGTCACAATAATTCGCCAGAACCTGAAGGAACTTGTGGAGATAGTGGACTTGAATGAGTACATTACAGTTGAGACTGTGGACACCAGGGTTAGTACTCCACAAAGGTTATATGAAATAACACTCCAGATGGAGGGAGACCTACCTAGACAGGTGAAAGCACTTTTTTGGGAAAGACTATCAAGGGGCTATGACATACTTCTAGCAGAAAAAGACTGGCCACCACACTTTGTCAGGGAATGCCCACATGGCGAGGACATTATTATGCCTGCCTTCTCCAACCACATTCCAATTTACCTAAAATATACATATGCCAGGAAATGGGCAGTAGCCCAGGCCCCAGCATTATATAAAAATCATGTAGGATGGGATTAGGACTCACCTCACCATAAAATACATCTGAAACATGAACCAACTGCACAAAGGCAGTACCCGATAAAGCAAGAAGCTAAAAAAACAGGTCAGGGAGATCTTAGATCAAATTGGATACCAAGGGGTGATTGAAACATGCACCTCCTCAATGAACAATCCATTGTTTCCTGTCTCCAAACCAGACAACACCTATCGTCTAGTTTTGGATTACAGACACTTAAACACTTGTTCTAAAACTTTTGCAGTGCAAAATGCACATAGCACAGCATTAATGAATAACATTGTGCGTAAAAAATATAAAAACACACTAGACATCTCAAATGGTTTCTTTTGTCAAAACATAGCACCTGAAAGCAGGTACTTAACAGCATTCTCCATAATGGGGACCCAGCACCAATTTTGTCGACTCCCACAAGGGTTCAAGAACAGCCCAGGTTTATTCTCAGCGAGGGTAACGGAGTTACTACAAATTTATGACAATGAGGCATTGTCCTATGTCGATGACATCTATCTGACAGACGATGACCTGGACAAACACTTGAACAGGGTGAGCACCATTATACTGGGCTTCGCCTCTGAGGGCTACAAATTCAACTTTAAAAAGTCCAGAATTGCCCATCTCAATGTCCTATTTCTAGGATATGAGCTTTCAAGTGAAGGCAAGAGCTTGGCAGCTAACTTTTAGAGAAGTGTGCGCTGCTCCAACCTCCAAAAACGCTAAAAAACTTACAATCCATCCTGGGTTTCCTCAATTTTGGAAGAACATACATTCTAAATTACGCAGAAAGGGTTAAACCTCTCTACGCATTAATCAAACCTGATTTTTTCAAGAAAAAATATTTGGACCAACGAACACCCAGAAATCTTGCGTTCACTCAAGGCTAACATGTTAGCAACAAATCACTTACAAACACGCGTAAGTCAACGCAACCTGGTGATCCGAATAATTTCGGGTCAATGCGGATTCACCTACTTAACATTTAATGAGGGTAAAAAATACCAATTGCATACAAATCTCATTTGTATACACAAGCGGAAATGCGCTTCACTTCAACTGAAAAAATTCTGACAGCAGTTCAAACCGCTGTAGCAAAAGAAAGAGCCTTAGCCCAAGGGAAACGCATTATTGTCGTAACCCCAGTACCGGCTTTAGAAGCGGTCACAAAAGCAAGCATTCCAAATGCTAAAGCATTACATCCAAGATGGATACAATGGGTTAATTCTCTTGCTGCAACAGATGTTGAATATGTTTTTGATCCTGATTTAAAAACACAAGCATTCCTGCAATATGAACAAGAATGTCCTCTGCCCACTGAAATTCTGCCTCTCGATCAGTACGAATTCATAATTTACACTGACGGATCCGCACAGCCTGCAACAGGGAGTAAGCAAGCTTACAGTGCAGCGTGTGCAATCGTTAAAGGTCGCATGCGAGATGGCATCTTCAGACCTATGGTCACAAAAACCCAGTCTCTAGGAGATTGTACAGCTCAGCGAGCTGAACTACAAGCATTCAAACTGGCACTTGAAAGTACAGATCGAGAATTCCCCACACTGATAGTGTGTGATTCCTTTTACTGTGTTCAGTCGTATAATGAATATATACAAAACTGGCTTGAAAATGGTTTCAAAGATGCGAAAGGTGGCACAATAAAGCACAAAATGCTTTGGGAACAAGTAGTTCAGTTGAAAAACGAACTACCAAAGGCTCACGTGATCCACACACTGAGTCATCAATGTGATGGCGTTCACGTTGCAGGAATTCATTGGCTGACGAAGCCGCAAAGGGGGCTGTTCAGACGGCTTCCGTAGCTGCGATCACTCGTTCAAAAACGAAAATAGACGGTGAGATAATGTTGGCTGTCAATGCTTCAAGCAAGGGCAGCAGTGCAGCGTTACCAAAAAGTATCCACTCAAGTACTCTTATGTAATTGATGCGAACAACGTTCCTTTTGCTCGAATCCCTGGAGTGGGGGATAGGGTAATTCCAAACATGGAACGTAGAGCAGCTTTGATTTATGAAACACATTTGGGGAGGGTCTGTCACATCAAGGGATCTCTAAAACAATTTTGACGTTAAAAGAGATGTACTGGTGGCCTGGAATGAATACAGAAATTCACATATTCATCAATAACTGCTTAGACTGTAAATTACAGCGAGAAAGCCACCAGACACCATGCTGCGAATGCAGCTGCCCAGTACAGACACCACTGTTAGACAGCATTAGACTATCTACGCGCATGCGTCCTTCTGGACAAATGCAATCCTACAAATACTGAATCGAGGTTCCTATGGATATGGCCTCAGCGCTCGGCTGACGCTCGAACTGTTATAAAAGATTTGCGAGTCTTTATCGGCACATACGCAATAGGCACGCTACATTCTGACCAGGGCCCTGCGTTTAGCTCTCGGGCTTACAAAGAAGCCATGGCCAGTCTGGGCGTTGCATTGCGGTACTCCTCTCCATTCCATCCTGAGGGAAATTCGGTTGTGGAAAGGAAAAACCGGGACATAAAGCAGTCTATAACAGCTAGGGTATTAGGTTCGGGTGATGGGTGGGTCAAACATCTTTATGGGGTCCAACGCTCATTGAACAACCTGCCAAGATGTTCTCTAGGGGGGGTCACTCCATATGAGGTCCTATTTGGGACAAGAATGTGGGTACCAGATCTCGATCACGTAGGCACAGTGGTGGAAAATAAACCCTTTGATATCAAAGATAGTTTGGCTGTTTTACAGGAACTCAATGAACTAAGATCGAAACAAAGCAACGTATTCCTGCAGCCAACCACCACTGGGGAAAAACCGGCGGTCCCAGCAAGGCCTGTCTGGATTCCAAAAGTTGGGGATCTAGTCAGAGAAAAGATTGCGGACAAGAAGGAATTTGGACCTTCTTACAGACAACCAGTACCTGTCCTAGCAGTTCAAGGAACAAGAACAGTACTTCTGCCGCCCCTTGCAGGAAGAAAGGAGAAAAGATTTGTGTCCATCGACCTCATCAAACCACAGTATGTGGCCAATACTAAGTAGTAGGCCTCGTGGACTCAGACCTAGTAGCAGACGCACTCCTCTCGCTAACTATCCAAGATGTTCAGACTGAAAGACTGATAACCATCGAGAATTCAGCAGTAACAGATGAAGGACTAAGCAACAATGCTATGGAACTCATCCCTCTTGAAAATCAAGTAACAGTTCGTCCAAATACACCTGTCTACACCAATGTAGCAAGTGATCAACTGGTTCCAGCAATTTCTACAAATCCTGATGCAATTCCAACAATTGACAGAACTGCTTCTGGCTATTTCATTAACTTTGATACGATCTCAGAAGATCCGAGTGAACCTGAAACAACGCCAGCATCATTGAAATTCAAGCAGCAAGTACAAGACTTTCTTCACTTTCTGAAAAAGACTTATTTGGTTTCTCCATAGATTGAACTCTGGATTACATCTGGACTATTTGTTTTCCTGCTCTGGCTAGCTTTGGTTACAACTGTGAGCGTGCTTATAAGTGGCAGATACATCCATGTGAATACTGAAGGAAAAGACGTGAACGTACTTTTGAAACCTCATAAATCTTCCCATCGTGAAGCAAGAGACTTGTCAACGGTGAACATCACAGCCGTTCCTATACAGGATGGTATAGTGTGGGACAAAACAGATTTTGATATCTTCGGCCCGACGGAACAATTGAACATTCCACATTTGTTTAAAATTTCACTAAGTGATCTAATTTCGTCCAGTACCTATTCTGATGATTGGGACTTTGAGACTGTTAATGACATAATGTTTGACCTAGAAAAATCTGCTGCATTTTCTAAAAATGAATATTTAGAGGGTTCATCAGATTATGAACAACTGTATTGTTATAACCACTATGGTCATCATTATTTGCATAAATCTGCATACCCTAAAAATGTGTTTATGTTTAACCAATGGGAGCATTGTCCTACACCACCACAAGGTAGTTCAAAAACATTTGCTAACAAGTTTCCATATTTTTCAGGGTACAATACATCAGATCCAGAAACGGTTTACTATAAAAATGTAAACAAAACAGGACTGAAAATTATGTTAACTAATACGAAACAGATTTACTCTGCAACATTTATTGCCCAACTGTCTAGACAGGGTTTCGACTTATGGAAAGACACAATAGACACAAACTGTGTGGGGTACTAAAGATTGGCAAGTGCAGGGGATAGAAGCGTTATTTAGAGCCTGTATCATCCCTGAACAAATAATGTTTTTGAATGAAACTGTCCAACAAACATCTTGTCTTGGACTAGCCAAGATCAAAGAGATAAAAACACCTTCTGTACCAACACCTGCCACTGATAATAATACACAGGCAGCGGTGACAGTTGACAATATACTACAACTCAACAGATCTAATCCTGATTGGAAAAAATGATTGATCTGGCCCACAGACACGAACAACTGTCAGGAAGGATTCCTGAATAAAACTCAGGGTTTTACTATTCACAGGCCAGACCCAAGATACGTCCAAAGACAGCATCCAGGGGTAGTAACAACATACAGTGTAGGAAAATTATGCCTCGATTGGCTGCAGAAATCTACACTACAGGATGTGAAACAACACTTATCCTTACTTAAAGAAGATGCAGACCTTAGGGAATTCTTGCTTGGACCAAGAAAACCGCGTCAAAAACGGTTCATATATGCCGGCATTTACGCTGCTTATAATGAAGCATGGAAAGTGTCACAGATGGAGGCCGCAGAACGAATACGTGAACTTGATCGTATTAATTTAGAGAAAACTCTCTCTGTGGTAGACAATGGGTTAAGAACTTTGTCCTCCAGAATATATTCATTGGACAACATTGTATCCTCTGCTATCGACATACTAGAACAAGATTTGGCGATGTTACAGCTAGGCCAATCTCAACTACGTTCTATTGTGTTATTAAGCTGGACGCTGCAATCTTTCCGTGCGGGCTATGTGCCTTGGCGTTTTATCAACACGTCAATTCTGTTTGCAGAATACAATCTAACTGATAAACATATCGAACTGGCACAAAGAGGAGCAAGGTATACAGTGTTGAGCATTGAAAAACTGGAAAAGTTACCATTCACAGTGGCAGAAAAACCAGCTACAGAATAGCTCATTCATGGCAAAATCACAATACCTGTGACTACTTTTCAGTTTCAGTATGGCCTCAGACAAATGCAAGCAGGCAAATATGAAAGGTTGGGTAAGGAATACATTAAGACATCTTGGGATTTACCGTATACATATAGATGTTGGAGTGGGGATCGTGAAGTGTTTTTGAGCGGTACACACTGTAAAAGTGCACTGAGCGGTTCACTTATATGTCAGGACATTTCTTTACACGGGGCTTGCAATGGCTCTGTGGCAAATTTGTCTTGCCACCAGCAGGGTACACCAGCTGCTGTGATTAATCCAACGTTTGGACAACTTTCGAATGGGAGTTACCTCATGTTGAATAATCGGAGTTGCTGCGGCATGTTGCTAGGCATCCCATATCTAGTAACGGTCAACTCCAGGGTCACTTGCTGTATGCAAGTATTGTTTGCCCCAATAGACACAGTCAGGGAGTCGCCTTTGTGGCCTTCGCTGAACGTCTCTTTTATAAGATTTGATACTTTGAGCAGAATGAAAGCAATGCTTTTACAGCAAACTGTGCCTAAGAGCATCTGCTCCGGTCTGTTAGCACCTTTCCAGGCAATACTCGGAATCATCCCGAACTTTGCACATTCGGTGTTTGGTGGCATACCATTAATTCTAGCACTTGTTGCCGGAATTCTATTCCTCTTCCTGCTATTACTCTATGGCCAGCCTATTCGCAGATATCACTCCGAGCGAAATGGAGAAAGCTCTCCTTGAACGAAAGTGCTGTGAGCGAATAGTACAGCTTTTGGGCATGACTCGTCTACGGGACCTGAATACCACGTGGTTCCTGTCATTCAGACCAATCTGGCAAGATTGCATCTTACCTGTCCTACGATGCCTACTATGCGGTGAAGAATGCGTGTTAGACACCTGTCTAACATTTCCATCAGCAACGCCAACGGATGTCGATACTCTGCTGGACCCGATAACGGCCCATGCTCTGTGTTGTCCCCAGAGGCTACCAATCCTGATGACAGCATTCATTGAGATCTCACTGACGCTTCCGGCTGCTGCTGAGGTACGAGAAAGATCTACAGGCACACAGGTAACAATGGACGCAAACATTGCTGCGGCATCCTATGCTGAAAGCGATGCTTCACATCTCTGTGCAATTAATCTACTACATGAGGTGTTCCAACTGACACCAACTTCAGTGGACGATATTTTGTCTACAGAAATAGATGATCTCATGTTTACACCAGACCCGTAAACTGACTCTGATTCAGCCCACAGTGTTCCAGAGATGCACTAACAATTTGGCCTTCATACTTCAAAAACTTGGAACTCTTCCCAAATTGAACTTTTTCCCATTTTTCGAACTAAAATGGCAATTCAATCTGCTTGAAGTAGAACTAGCCTTATAGTACAGACTTCGCGGTACTTCCACAGACACTTAGTCATCTTGTTTGTCTAAAAAGTTCATTAATTTCCATGACATGAAATGACTGAACAAACTTATCGATCATTTTTTTGTCACATGTAAATATTACTGCTTTTTTCATTCATATTGCATTTTATTTTAAAATATATGCCTGAAATGAAAAGCAATGCTTAAAATGTACAGTACCTTTTGCATTCTAATAGGTTTTTAAAATGCCTTTTAAATGGTTTTAAGAAATATTTTAGCAATATGCGGTACTCCATTTAATGTTTAGCATTTTTAAATGTTTAGCATTTTTAGTATTATCGTACACACGAAAGTGGAGTGGGTGTTGTATTCCTCTTAGGGTGTCCGTATATAGGTTTTCCTGTATCATGTCCTTATATAGGCACAATTCGCCCTGCCCTTATATAGGCATAAAATCCCAATCCTTATTTAGGCATTAAACCGTGCACTCCAAATACAGGCATGGTCTCCGACATCCGTCCACCCTAACGTCACAACGAGTTCTTGAAGAACAGACCCTTAGGCTTCGGGAGTTTCCCTAGCACAGGACTATTGATTTCTTCAAGGACTCCTCTATTATGCATGAACCGTTATACCTTAGGGGTTCATTCATGACGTCTTCCGCTGTCCGATTCACGTCAATGCTAACATTGTGAGGTACCTCTCAGGTATAAATATACCTTCCCTAGCCCTTGTAAACTAGAGGAGACCTCGACTTCAGAGGAGCCCGTTTCCCGGCCTGACGCACTGAGAAGACGCTGTCATCCCTGCACGCAGAGAGTCCAGCTTCCAGTGATATGACTTCCCTCGCGGGGTGTTGGAGTTCGAGTCTGGCAAGAGATTCCTACCTCTCTCATTCTTAAGGTATGGGGCTGACTAGAACCTAGAGGGACTCTTGGCATACTAGGCATACTAGGCTTAACATACTCTTAGTATACCATAGTAAGGAATACTTCACCTACTTCATACCTCTCCCTACACCTAGGTTAGGTACATTGGGGTACAACTAGCTTAGAAACGCATCGTATGAGTACTCGCATTTTTAGTCCATGTTATTTATGTAAATGAATATCTACTAAAGATCATGCTAGCGCAGTATTATTTATTTCTACTGCTTACGCTGTACATTATTTATCTTGCAAACTGTCTTATGATCGTAACAGCACATATTACTTACACGAGAAACAAGACTGTTCAATAAACCTTTTATTGAAACGCCCGTCTATTCTTTCTGTGTAACTTTGAGGAAAACTAAGTATGCACGAGTGAGCTGAGTGAAATAGTTATCTATTGTTTCCACGACTCTGGGACACGTTCTGATTCTAAAGGGAAACAAAAGTTGTCATGTTTTGCGGCTGCCAGAAACTACTCCCATCTTGTTTATCAAGGAGTTTCTAGTGGCCTCTGAGCTAGCTGGCACAAGTAATTAAGTTTAATATACTCGATAGGGACATACTGACCTAAGTCCTATGTCAAACCTATAGGGGATATTATTCCAATGCGCAGAGCCTATTAGGGAAATAGGAGCTACACTACACCTGTAGAATATTCGCTCCATCATATGGCCTCTTCTTCAAGTTGTTCTACAGAAGACTCAGTAATGTTCATTGTCTTCACATCACGGTAAACTCCTTCTCTGCTACGTCTTGTTGCGTTTCTAGTGATTTCTGGATGCTCATTTCTCCTTGTGCCAGCTGGTTGATTTCCCTGAGCTTGGGGCTGGCGGTGGTATCATTTGAGTAAGGCTTCAAGAATTCTGTGTGTCGACTCCTGTTGTATGGGTTCATTCTGGTGCCTCACAAATAACTGTATTAAACTTGATTTGCCATGGTTTCCAAATGAACCATATGATTGCACCAGCTGTCCTAAGTCCTCGTTCTACGTTAGTTCTGCACCGCATCCCCTCAATGCTGTGCTGAGTTTGAGTTAGTGCCGCGGACTCCCTTTTTTCTGTTTTACCAGGAGCTGTTTCTACATTGCAGCACTGCACCACAATACATCGACGATATTTGAGTCAATATTAGAGCGGCTATTGCAGCTCTGCACCGCCTTCTTTTGACATTGTTGATGGTTAAATTCATGCTGCTGGCTTCGTTGTTGGGTGCCATACTGAATGCCCTCCCTCTCTCTTTGGTGTAGCCAGCTTCTTGTCAGACTTAAACACTGGATCACCGTGGTGATTTTGCCACTCACAAACGTCCATAGGTTGTTCTTCTAAACTGCATTGCTCCGTCCGTGGCCTTTACTGTTCCTGCCAGAAATCTACGTTCATAGTGGCACAGCGTCTTCAGCTGCATCTTATACCTGAGTTCTCCTCGTCTGGTGACTGGATTTCCTCACCTCTATACTGCCTATCCTGTTTTACTTGACCCTGGATCAGTTTCCTTCTCTGCCAGCTTAAAGAAAAACATGACTTTGATACTTATGTAAATATAGAAACAGGACTGTCTTGTTATGTTTTCAAAACTGGTTAAAGTTTGGGATAGATATAGTTTTCTACTGTCCTTACTGTGTACTTCAACTGAAGTTATAAGTAATATAAGTACATAGAATCTTACCATTTGTTTATCAGAGACTAATTATGTTATTCAGCAATATAATACTGTAATTATGCCAACAGCAGGACAGCCATACAAAACTGGACAACTCGTATTTAATATCCTCATTAAAATATGCTGATATAGGTTGATTTCCTTACCTATTTATTCTTTAGTATTATTGATATTTTGGTAGCATACAGTTTTATCCTCAACTTTTCTGACATTTTGTGTTTCCCCTTTAAATACGTTACCTGCTTTACAGAGTTGTTCTTATCCTTTATATTCTATATTTATCCAATTTTAACCATGGCTGCAGGTAGCATGAGTCAACCTCCACCTTTTTTTTTTTTTAAATGAAGTGGGGGAACCAGAACTACCCTAGGAAAGATGAATTACAATATTTGAGACATACCAGATTGGGATTAAAGGGAAACATTTTGATTGATAAGAAAATTACATGTTTTTTTACACAATATTGGAATACAAGGCAGGAAAATATATGAAAATATATGAAGAACTTTCTGAACCCACAATTAAAGGAGGGGGAGACCGGAGAGAACCTCAACAGGATGTGTATCAAATTATTCTGAAGCAGTCCGAGGACTATTTCAAGAACAACATCAACATAGTCTTAGAAAGGCATAAATTCTTTGGTAGGGTTCAAGGAAAAAATGAAGAAGTGGCTTTTTACACTGCTGAATTTAGAGGGTTATGTGCCACTTGCGATGTCAGACCGCTGACTGACTCACTAATACAGGATCAACTAGTAAGGTGTACCAATGATCCCACAATCGAAGAGAAGCTGTTAGTAGTGAACCCCTACCTATAAGAGGCTATAAATCTAGCTAAAAGGAAAGAGAACACAGCTCAAGTTCAACAAGAATCCCCAAGTGATTCTAATGTTGTTAATAATATCATTAACCCAAATGAAACCTACAAGATAAAAAACATGCAGTTACAGAAATCTAAAATGAAACCTAACAAGCCAGACAAACTTAAATGTTTCATGCATGGTAATGATAACCACTCATTGTCCTGCAAGGGGAGCAATTTGCAGGAATTGTAATAAAGGAGGATATTTTACTGTGGTTTGATAGGAGGACATTTTCCTAAGGCTTGTAAGTATCCAGAAAACAAAGAAATTGATGTTGTCAGACCTATTATTAATGATGATGAAATAGATAAGGTAGTTTTTATTGGAAAGAATGAAAGTGTGATTTACACCACTTGCGATATTGCTCTTGATGGAGTGATTTTCAACGTTTATACTGACTCATGCTCATCATATATAGTAAAACATAAAACCTTTCAAGAGAAATTTGCTGGGTGAGATTATGTATTAGAAACTCTTGACATCAAACCTAGGGGATACAATAACGATCCCATAACCCTCGGGGGAAGGGCAGAAACACAGTAGTAAATGTATATGTGACTAAAAAGGCTCTGATTTGTTTGGGTGGAAACACCAAATAGGGCTTTGGAATTAAGATAGAACATATAATGAAGGGTAGGTACTTATAGTCAATAGATTTATTATAGGTAAGGATGTGTGTGAGGAATTTCCAGATGTTTTCTTCTGAAAATGTAGGTTTACTTACAGAATTTGTACAGAAATTAAATTGAAAAATGTTGTTCCAGTGGTGCACAAGACAAGTCCTATCCCATTTCTCATGAGGGATCCACTCAAAAGAGAGCTAGATATATTGAAAACATTTGTTAGCTCCTATCATTATAGCCACTAAGAATAATTCCAACAACATACGTTTATATGTCGATTTGAGAGACGTTAGCTCTAACATTTGGGTAGACAGCCATCCTCTACCAACGATTCAAGAAATGCTACGTCTGAAATGTGATGCTTAATACGTCATCGTACTAGACCCTTTGTTTTGCATACCACCAGGTAGCACTCCACCAAGATTTACAATCAGTCACTTTTAGCACTTCCTTTGGAGCTTACCATTACCGCAGAATGCCCTTTGGGTTAGGTTCTGGGGCAGCGGTGTTCCAAAGTGTGATACATCACATTTCAAGAGACAGTCACGGAATCTTATGCTTCCAAGATTATATTAATGTATGGGCCATCTGAAAAAGAGCACAATGATAAACTGAGGGAGGCATTGAACAAATGTAAGGTGGCTGGATTAACCATTAAAAAGGAGAAATGTAAAATTGGTGTGACTTCTGTCAATTACCTAGGACACACCATATCTAGTGAAGAAATTAAACCCAAAATGAAACTCATTGATGCTGTAAGAGATGCCCCATCACTGTCTAAAAAAGAAGAATTAAAATCCTTTTTAGGATTGGCTGTATACATGTCTAAATTTGTTAGAAATATTTCAGATATTGTCCATCCTTTACGATTATTACTTAAGAAAGGTACCTCTTTTGAATGGGGCACTGTACAAACAGATGCATTCACTAAAATAAAAAATACAAAATCAATGCACCCAACACTGGGACATTTCATGGGAATTGTAAAACCATTTTAACAACTGATGATGGCAACAAGGGTCTCTGAAGCCACTTTATCTCTAACTATAAAGGGCATGGAAAGCATAGTTGATCTCGCATCTCGAGCACTTAAAGGAGCCAAACTTAACTACTACACAGTGGAAAAAGAAGCATGTACATTCTTCTGGGGTATCAATCACTTCAAGTTTTACTTATGGGATCTTCCATTCCTACTAAGGACTGACCACAAACCTCTGACTTCAGTATTATCCACCAAAAACATAGACGCAAACACTCCTTGGAAGCTAAATAGATGTTAGGTTTACAAGGGTACAATTCTTAAAATGGAATATGTACCAGGAGACAAAAATCAAGCAGCTGAATGTTTATCCAGAATGCCTGGCACGGACTATGCTCAAAATTACTTACCAACCAATGAATTCATACTGTCTATCCACATTTCTGCGATTTTAAAAGAGGAATGGGAAAAGAGTATGAGAGCTGAGAAAACACGATCACCTTGTTGATTATCATTCACATTGGATAACTACCAAGTTTGTGAACAGTAAAACCATTGCAGCCTTAATTGAGTTTTTGGTAGAGACATATTTATCAGAAGCCATTTGAAAATACTAAAATAGAGCACTATTTGTTTCAGAAGATATATAGGAATTTTTAAAGGGTTTATCAATCAATCACTAAAGAACACCATTATACTGTCCAAGCCAATGGGTTAGTGGAAAAAATAAATAAAATGATTAAGGTATCCATTCAAATGGCTTACGCTACAGGTAAACCTGTTCAGAAAATGTTTCACAATAGGTTGTGTTCCTATCACACATCACTAATTCTGTAACAAGGGTATCGCTGTTTACGTCCTTAAAAGGCAGGACACTGAGATCTAAACTCACTCCTAATTGGCTGAACAGTGGGCAATCAGTATGGGTTGAAAGATACACTGTTGCTTGGTCAGTTCATGTCAATCAGGACAAGTACAGGTCCTGGTATGGCAAGATGTGGGGTGTGAGGGAAAAGCAATGGTCCGTTGGACAATGGGTAGTGGTAAAGATCCCTTCTACAAGTCAAAACAAATACAAAAGGTTTTCTCAACCCCTTAAGAATTCGGAAAATGAAACAGAATGTGGTAGTTTTAGAAGATGAACAGAAATGCTAAATTTGCAGAGATCCCAATCACTAGAGGAAAATCTCATCCATCACAAGGTGGCAAAAACAATGTTGACCTGCCTGTGTTAAGGAAAAAATACCAGAAATGTCTACCCACCGAAATTGGCATTTTGATTACAAGATCAGATGATACCCTTGGTTCTACTTATCTGTTATTCTATTTTCTTTCCTATGATCATACTGTATGCACTGTTTGCTGTTCTTATACCATCCTCCATTTTTTCCACATTTTCCTCCTTTGCTTGTTCCTGGAGAGCGGGAGGGAGAGGATTTGTGGTTTTTCATTCCCGTTTACTTACCCTTACATCTCCCTTCCCCTTACACCCCTACTTATCCAATTGGAATGTTCATAGTGGAGTTGGTTTAAGAGTGCTAGTGATTTCTGTCAGAGCTGCCCTGCATTTTGAGACTGAAGACACTGATCCTGTTTACTAAAATAAAGGAACTTACCTTTCATCCTGGTAGTGTTCTCTTTATTAAATGTCCTATTAAGTAGTTCTGCTGTGGTTCACTGCTAATCACGCCTACGTACACTGAGCACTGTTGTTATTGGCTTACCTTTTTTATTTATGTCATGTTACATTATTTGAAGATTATAATTTTGAAACAAGTGAAAATAGTTTAGCGATTGTTGCATATAAGATTAATAAACATATTTTGAAAAAACACGGCAGGAAGACAAATGCAGCTCCAGACTGACATTACTAACTACGGCACAGATATACTTTTGTGACATAAATTGCCTGCTCCACTCCTCACAATCAGGCTTTAGAGCTTGCCATAGCACCGAGTCGGCCCTTCTTGGTGTTACTGAGGGCCATATTTATGACACGGTTTGTGACGCTCTTGCACCACGCAAGGTGGTGCAAGAGTGACACAAACCTAAACTCATATTTTTGAAGCCACGCAAAGCCACTTTGTGTGGCTTTGAATGGCTTCAAAAATATGGAGTAATGCATCGCAGCGCAAAACGCTGTGGTGCATTACTCTGCACAAGGGAGGCGTTACATGGGCATTGTGTGGGTGTTCCCACGCAACTCCCATGATTTTTGATACATTCCTAGATTTACCAAACCTGGTAAACCTGGGAATGCACCAAAATGATACGCCTCCCCAGGTGAGGCGCAACGAGGAGAAATATCTTTATTTCTCCTCCTCTTTTATGTGTGCTGCATTCTGCAGCACACATAGAAAGAGGAATAAGCTTTTGTGTGGGAAGGTGCCCCTTCCTCCACAAAAACAATCCTGCCTGCAACACAGGCATCGTTGCACCATGGTGCAAGGGTGCCTGCGTTGGCACTAGGCTTCTAAAATGGCGCAAGGGGAAAGGACAGGAATGCACCGTATTGGATAAATACAGCGCATTCCTGTCCTTCTCCAAAGATTTAGGGAAATGGGTGTGCAGGGTAAAGCCCTTTTGTGGCTGGAATCTTTTCTGCAGGATCGCGTCTTCCAGTTGCACACTCACCAACATCATTCAAAGCCTTTCCCTTTATCATCTAGTGTGCCTCTGGGCTCTAATCTCAGTCTGACCCTTTTCAATCTTTATGTAAGGTCATTGGCAGATATTGTGGAAACATGCAGTCTTACACTCTTTTCAAATGCGGACGACACACACATTGTGGTATCCCCATCTTCTAAGGAGAATCACAATGCAGAAGCTCTAAACATCTGTCTTACTCAAGTTTTATCTTGGATGAATGCCACTCCCTTAAGCTAAATGGGCATAAAAACTAGGTTCTTATGGTGGGTAATCTGCCCCATCTTTGGGGACCTCATCTATGGCCTGCGACTTTGGGCAATGTTATGACTGCAGTACCTGTGGTCAAGAATCTAGGGGTGTGGCTTGATGATAGGTTCTCTATGAGTTAACAGATCACCAAAGCTGCAGCCACCTGTTTTGGTATCCTTAGATGGCTCAGAAAAATTCTCCATGATTTACACTGGCTGCCTATTGAACACCAAGGGCAATTTAAAGCTTTATGCTACATCTAACTCTGGTCCCATCTATCTTATATCCCTCGTGTTTTCATATTTACCCAATCAGTCTCTGTGCTTAAGCAATCTGGAGCTGGCCGTAATTTCCAGAGTTAGGAAATCCCATCAAGGAGGTACAGTTTTTTTTTTGGTCATAAGCTCTGGAGCTCCTTGCCCCTGTTTATGAGAGCATGTCGCTCGCTTTCAGTTTTCTGCAAACTGTTAAAACCTGATTGTTTTAAATTCTATGGTAGTGAGTAGGTTTGGCACATGTTATAGTTAGGAGCTTAGTGATGGGAAACCTTTTTTGGGTAGCCATGCACTTTATAAATCTTGTTTAATTTCATATATTGAACCTAAAGGGGTGGTGCTTAAAATGTGATTTGCTGTCTTGGCCATATTTATCCTGAACAAGTCAATTCCAGTATTCTGCTATTCACCCAGATACTGCTAACTAAACAGTTAATCGCTTCTAGTAAGGGTGAAAGGCATTAAAGCTCCTCTTCTTATGACTAGGAGAGCTGCCCTTATCAAGGTCATAAATATGGGAAAGTAACTGTTTGATGTTACTGCAGCGCTCCTACTAAATTAAAATACTAAGATAAACTCCATGCCATGATCTTCAGATAATGTATCAGCTCAGTCCGTGAAAGGAGATGGACCCTCTAAGTAACTTTGCTCAACCATTTCAGAGTGTAGTAATCTTAATTATCAGCAAATTCTTATACAAGTACTTAATGCAGCCATTGCATCATGAGTATTAATGGTACTATTAATATCTACTATTTACCTGGCCATGACTGAATTGACCGAGCAGATGGAAGAAAAATGCTATCATGTGAAATGAACTTGTATTTGTTCTGTGTGGAATGTAACAATTTTAGTAAACTATGTTAGAAAAAATAGCCCATTGTTTGCCAAAAATATCCAGTCTGATCGTTTTTTCTTTAGAGCACAGATGATGGCTAGCAGGAAGGTTCAGTGTTTTATGTACTTGCTGCTGACATTGCTGTGGAGCCTTCAAATCAAGGGTTCGAGTCTCAGTAGGGCCAACTCCTTCTTTCAAATCTTGTGCCCTGATACATTGTGTGCAAAACACACAAGATGATGGACGGAATGCTGCACATTGGCAAACATTCACCCCCAGTCACAGATCTGGGTTTAATCCATCGTTATTTTGCTTCACCACGCCACCCCAGTTCAGACATAGCCATATGCAAATCAGTCTTGACCCTGTGCCTCATGGGAACAGTCCAGACCGAACTGCCAAGCCATGTCTTCCCTGGACCGGAATCAAGCATCCTAGGACCGGTTTCAGGCTATCAGCCTTCATCAGCCAGGATAGCTTGACTCCAGTGGCGTAGTGAGCACGGGACCCACGTCTGGGCATACCCTTCCCACTTAGGGCGAAATGCAAACACACAAGATGATGGACGGAATGCTGCACATTGGCAAACATTCACCCCCAGTCACAGATCTGGGTTTAATCCATCGTTATTTTGCTTCACCACGCCACCCCAGTTCAGACATAGCCATATGCAAATCAGTCTTGACCCTGTGCCTCATGGGAACAGTCCAGACCGAACTGCCAAGCCATGTCTTCCCTGGACCGGAATCAAGCATCCTAGGACCGGTTTCAGGCTATCAGCCTTCATCAGCCAGGATAGCTTGACTCCAGTGGCGTAGTGAGCACGGGACCCACGTCTGGGCATACCCTTCCCACAGGGCGAAATGCAAAACACACAAGATGATGGACGGAATGCTGCACATTGGCAAACATTCACCCCCAGTCACAGATCTGGGTTTAATCCATCGTTATTTTGCTTCACCACGCCACCCCAGTTCAGACATAGCCAAATGCAAATCAGTCTTGACCCTGTGCCTCATGGGAACAGTCCAGACCGAACTGCCAAGCCATGTCTTCCCTGGACCGGAATCAAGCATCCTAGGACCGGTTTCAGGCTATCAGCCTTCATCAGCCAGGATAGCTTGACTCCAGTGGCGTAGTGAGCACGGGACCCACGTCTGGGCATACCCTTCCCACTTAGGGCGAAATGCAAAACACACAAGATGATGGACGGAATGCTGCACATTGGCAAACATTCACCCCCAGTCACAGATCTGGGTTTAATCCATCGTTATTTTGCTTCACCACGCCACCCCAGTTCAGACATAGCCATATGCAAATCAGTCTTGACCCTGTGCCTCATGGGAACAGTCCAGACCGAACTGCCAAGCCATGTCTTCCCTGGACCGGAATCAAGCATCCTAGGACCGGTTTCAGGCTATCAGCCTTCATCAGCCAGGATAGCTTGACTCCAGTGGCGTAGTGAGCACGGGACCCACGTCTGGGCATACCCTTCCCACTTAGGGCGAAATGCAAAACACACAAGATGATGGACGGAATGCTGCACATTGGCAAACATTCACCCCCAGTCACAGATCTGGGTTTAATCCATCGTTATTTTGCTTCACCACGCCACCCCAGTTCAGACATAGCCATATGCAAATCAGTCTTGACCCTGTGCCTCATGGGAACAGTCCAGACCGAACTACCAAGCCATGTCTTCCCTGGACCGGAATCAAGCATCCTAGGACCGGTTTCAGGCTATCAGCCTTCATCAGCCAGGATAGCTTGACTCCAGTGGCGTAGTGAGCACGGGACCCACGTCTGGGCATACCCTTCCCACATAGGGCGAAATGCAAAACACACAAGATGATGGACGGAATGCTGCACATTGGCAAACATTCACCCCCAGTCACAGATCTGGGTTTAATCCATCGTTATTTTGCTTCACCACGCCACCCCAGTTCAGACATAGCCATATGCAAATCAGTCTTGACCCTGTGCCTCATGGGAACAGTCCAGACCGAACTGCCAAGCCATGTCTTCCCTGGACCGGAATCAAGCATCCTAGGACCGGTTTCAGGCTATCAGCCTTCATCAGCCAGGATAGCTTGACTCCAGTGGCGTAGTGAGCACGGGACCCACGTCTGGGCATACCCTTCCCACTTAGGGCGAAATGCAAAACACACAAGATGATGGACGGAATGCTGCACATTGGCAAACATTCACCCCCAGTCACAGATCTGGGTTTAATCCATCGTTATTTTGCTTCACCACGCCACCCCAGTTCAGACATAGCCATATGCAAATCAGTCTTGACCCTGTGCCTCATGGGAACAGTCCAGACCGATCTGCCAAGCCATGTCTTCCCTGGACCGGAATCAAGCATCCTAGGACCGGTTTCAGGCTATCAGCCTTCATCAGCCAGGATAGCTTGACTCCAGTGGCGTAGTGAGCACGGGACCCACGTCTGGGCATACCCTTCCCACTTAGGGCGAAATGCAAAACACACAAGATGATGGACGGAATGCTGCACATTGGCAAACATTCACCCCCAGTCACAGATCTGGGTTTAATCCATCGTTATTTTGCTTCACCACGCAACCCCAGTTCAGACATAGCCATATGCAAATCAGTCTTGACCCTGTGCCTCATGGGAACAGTCCAGACCGAACTGCCAAGCCATGTCTTCCCTGGACCGGAATCAAGCATCCTAGGACCGGTTTCAGGCTATCAGCCTTCATCAGCCAGGATAGCTTGACTCCAGTGGCGTAGTGAGCACGGGACCCACGTCTGGGCATACCCTTCCCACAGGGCGAAATGCAAAACACACAAGATGATGGACGGAATGCTGCACATTGGCAAACATTCACCCCCAGTCACAGATCTGGGTTTAATCCATCGTTATTTTGCTTCACCACGCCACCCCAGTTCAGACATAGCCAAATGCAAATCAGTCTTGACCCTGTGCCTCATGGGAACAGTCCAGACCGAACTGCCAAGCCATGTCTTCCCTGGACCGAATCAAGCATCCTAGGACCGGTTTCAGGCTATCAGCCTTCATCAGCCAGGATAGCTTGACTCCAGTGGCGTAGTGAGCACGGGACCCACGTCTGGGCATACCCTTCCCACTTAGGGCGAAATGCAAAACACACAAGATGATGGACGGAATGCTGCACATTGGCAAACATTCACCCCCAGTCACAGATCTGGGTTTAATCCATCGTTATTTTGCTTCACCACGCCACCCCAGTTCAGACATAGCCATATGCAAATCAGTCTTGACCCTGTGCCTCATGGGAACAGTCCAGACCGAACTGCCAAGCCATGTCTTCCTGGACCGGAATCAAGCATCCTAGGACCGGTTTCAGGCTATCAGCCTTCATCAGCCAGGATAGCTTGACTCCAGTGGCGTAGTGAGCACGGGACCCACGTCTGGGCATACCCTTCCCACTTGGCGAAATGCAAAACACACAAGATGATGGACGGAATGCTGCACATTGGCAAACATTCACCCCCAGTCACAGATCTGGGTTTAATCCATCGTTATTTTGCTTCACCACGCCACCCCAGTTCAGACATAGCCATATGCAAATCAGTCTTGACCCTGTGCCTCATGGGAACAGTCCAGACCGAACTGCCAAGCCATGTCTTCCCTGGACCGCAATCAAGCATCCTAGGACCGGTTTCAGGCTATCAGCCTTCATCAGCCAGGATAGCTTGACTCCAGTGGCGTAGTGAGCACGGGACCCACGTCTGGGCATACCCTTCCCACTTAGGGCGAAATGCAAAACACACAAGATGATGGACGGAATGCTGCACATTGGCAAACATTCACCCCCAGTCACAGATCTGGGTTTAATCCATCGTTATTTTGCTTCACCACGCCACCCCAGTTCAGACATAGCCATATGCAAATCAGTCTTGACCCTGTGCCTCATGGGAACAGTCCAGAACGAACTGCCAAGGATTTAGGCCCAGATCTCTGTACTGGGGTGAATGTATGACATTGTTCTGCATTCTGTCCATCAACTGTTGTTTTTGCATTTGTTACCCCGAGTGGGACGGGTATGCCCAGACGTGGGTCCCGTGCTCTCCATGCCACTGGAATCAAGCTATCCTGGCTGAAGAGGGGTGAAACCCCGAAACCGGTCCTAGGATGCTTGTTTCCAGTCCAGGGAGGACCTGGCTTGGCAGTTCGGGCTGGACTGTTCCCATGGGGCACAGGGTCAAGACTTATTTGCATATGGATGGGTTCAAACTGGAATGGCATGGTGAGCAAAAAAACGATGGATTTAGGCCCAGATCTCTGTACTGGGGTGAATGTATGACATTGTTCTGCATTCTGTCCATCAACTGTTGTTTTTGCATTTGTTACCCCGAGTGGGACGGGTATGCCCAGACGTGGGTCCCGTGCTCTCCATGCCACTGGAATCAAGCTATCCTGGCTGAAGAGGGGTGAAACCCCGAAACCGGACCTAGGATGCTTGTTTCCAGTCCAGGGAGGACCTGGCTTGGCAGTTCGGGCTGGACTGTTCCCATAGGGCACAGGGTCAAGACTGATTTGCATATGGCTGGGTTCAAACTGGAATGGCATGGTGAGCAAAAAAACGATGGATTTAGGCCCAGATCTCTGTACTGGGGTGAATGTATGACATTGTTCTGCATTCTGTCCATCAACTGTTGTTTTTGCATTTGTTACCCCGAGTGGGACGGGTATGCCCAGACGTGGGTCCCGTGCTCTTCATGCCACTGGAATCAAGCTATCCTGGCTGAAGAGGGGTGAAACCCCGAAACCGGTCCTAGGATGCTTGTTTCCA
The DNA here is from genome assembly GCA_963921515.1 of Calotriton arnoldi. Lineage (NCBI taxonomy): Eukaryota > Metazoa > Chordata > Amphibia > Caudata > Salamandridae > Calotriton > Calotriton arnoldi. Next base: position 5,301,370 of record CAWUFW010000182.1, read on the forward strand.
GTCCAGGGAGGACCTGGCTTGGCAGTTCGGGCTGGACTGTTCCCATGGGGCACAGGGTCAAGACTGATTTGCATATGGCTGGGTTCAAACTGGAATGGCACGGTGAGCAAAAAACGATGGATTTAGGCCCAGATCTCTGTACTGGGGTGAATGTATGACATTGTTCTGCATTCTGTCCATCAACTGTTGTTTTTGCATTTGTTACCCCGAGTGGGACGGGTATGCCCAGACGTGGGTCCCGTGCTCTCCATGCCACTGGAATCAAGCTATCCTGGCTGAAGAGGGGTGAAACCCCGAAACCGGTCCTAGGATGCTTGATTCCAGTCCAGGAGGACCTGGCTTGGCAGTTCGGGCTGGACTGTTCCCATGGGGCACAGGGTCAAGACTGATTTGCATATGGCTGGGTTCAAACTGGAATGGCATGGTGAGCAAAAAACGATGGATTTAGGCCCAGATCTCTGTACTGGGGTGAATGTATGACATTGTTCTGCATTCTGTCCATCAACTGTTGTTTTTGCATCTGATACATTGTGTACCATTAAAATGAGTGATGTTCCAGTTACTTGCCCTAAACCTTCATTACTCTGAAGCCAATTCTTCCCCGTCCCATTCTTTATGTATGTGAGTTGAGTTCTCACCCTAAAAAAGAGAAGCCCATGTTCCATAACTGGGAAAAAGCTTTTTGCAATTTTCCACATAGCGGAGAGGCTTTCTCACCTCTCTCACCTCTCTGTACTCTAGCTGTACCTGTACAATCACCTGCACTCTACCAAGGCCCCACTGCCAAATACCAAGTCAACGAATCAAGAGTCAGAGGCGATCCCAGAAGAAAGAAAGGGAGGGCAGGATGAGGAAGAATTGGACTCGGAATAATGAAGTTATGAAGATAAACCAAGCTGGAAATCTGACTCCAGACACCCAAATTGATCAGACATAGGCATGCTGAACAAGGAGCAAAAGGAGAAGAGAAATTCAAGGTAGCACCACGAAACAAGTCCACCAGGAACCCAGAGTATCCAGCCAAAGACATAAGAAAGTGCAAGGAACCTACAAACGGGCAGGAAGAAGATGCACAAGAGCACACCCAGATAAATGTCCCCATACTTCAGGCGAGGAATTGCCCAAATACGTGGTGACAGAACAGCAAAAAAACAGGAAAGCAAGCATGCACATAATTGGAAAACATCATTAGGCTTAGTGAAAGGTGGTGAAATATGATTTAAGTTTGGCACAAAATCTTCTCTTTTCTTCCACAATAAAATGTCCTGCTTGTTAACTGCTTCCATACGTTCACTTCTACACCTATGCTAACAGATGTTGTCACCTTTTCAATTTCCTCTGACATACCTCTTGTCTTTTCTGGTTAGCTCTTCCACCTGGAAAAAACATCGATCCATTTGTAAGGTCAACTCAATCAGTTCTGATACTTAGTTGAAATAATTATACCTGCTGCCAGACCCTCATTTAACTCTCCGTATAACAATAAGTCATTTTACCATACTTACTTTGACTAATAAACTACTGGCAGTATATTTTTAAAGAATGTCTGTTTGGACTCATCCACAGGATGGTGAGTTACTTGCCTTCAGTTACACACTGAGGGCAGTAGAGGGGTTGGGGATGTTGGGAAGGAAAATTTACTATGCTAACTGAAGTCTTAGAATATCTGGGAAAAGTGCAACTTTCGCCTAAATGACCTAGGAGGGCTTATTTACTGTTCTAGCTCCAGTCCTGGAATATGTTGGGGAAAGTTAAAAATGCCCTCAGTATTTTAAATAAGGGTCGAATAGTTGTAATGTTGCATTGTCATGAAGTGCTGTCCTGAGAGCGCTGCCTAAGGCAAAAAACTGGCAATAATGCCAGGATGTGCTGTAGACACACGTGGGGTGATGGTGAAAAACCAAGTCAGTCGCAGCTATTACTGAAGAGGAGCTCAAACCTGGGAGGTGTTCATGGGTTGGCAGCTACTCCGTGAAGGTCCTACAGACGGGACACAAATGTGAAGAGGGATTGACTGAAAGCTGATTGTGCAATAGGTCTTGAATTCAAGGAAGCTCTCTGTGGGCGGAAGGGTTCAGCAGCAGTAAGAAAGTCGGCAGTATAATGCACACCGGGGCCCAATGGGTTCAAGAGAGGCGGCAAAGCATGGAAAAGAGAAACAATGCTGCAAGGCAATGCTTTAAGTGTGCGTTTACCAACCTTGACCCAGCAGGGCTTGTCAGTGGAACAGATTCTCCATCCAGGCCTATAGCACCTTGTCTAACGGGCATTCTAAATAGATTATTATTCTATATTAATGCATTTAATTAGCCTTATTTTGTAAATGTATGTTATTTGCGAGTTGAACCAACCTGCATCTAGGATTTTTCAGTAGGCACACTATAAAAGTATGAAATATATGAAGCCATAAATAATTGCTTTCCATTACATTAATAATCATGCTTATGTCTGCATTTCATTAACTTTTTTTCCTTCAAAATTTCTATAGGCTACAGTTTATTTTATACTTGGCAATATTAAGGGCTGCACATGCATCCTTCAGTTCAGTCCCTCGTTTGACAAGGCTTTTCAAAGCCTACTGGTGACTAGACTACTAGTTTTCTATAAGCAGAGTATTTTTCTTTTTTAGTTACTTATCTTCTATTAGTTCCTAATGACGTTCGCATGCTTTTGCTTTCTTTCATTGCTGGTTTTAAAAACGTGGTGGATAGAGATTTAATGCAGGAACACAGCTCATACATTAGTAGTTACCTGCTGAAAATGATTTATTTGAGACTTCTTGGTGACATTTCCACCGTCCTGCCAACAACCGAGCAGCTCCATAATGGTGCCCCATTCCGTGATACCACACCGATGTGGGGGTTACCAATCAGGTATTTTGTCATGTTTTGTAGCCTCTTTATCTGAAAGAGACACGTTAGTGACAGATTCCTTACCTTAGAATATCCCCAGGCGTCAGGCTGGATCCGGAAAGTTTTGCGTAGCAGTACCCTTGCGTATCGGTAGGCGGCGTCGTGCGGCTCCACGTCCGTCGTCGGCGTCGAGATCGCCGGGATGACGTCGCGACCAGTACTTAGACGCTGCCCATGCGCGCTGACGTCAGTTCTTTCTTTTTCCGCGCCAGTAAGCGCAGATCCGGAGAGAGCAGTGCCCCAGTCATTTTTTGACTGAATTTTTTGTGACTTTTTGTCACTGTTTTCTCGAGTCGTTCGACTCCAACGGTGTCAGTAGGGATGCCCGACTTCAAGCCATGCGACGCCTGTGGTCGAATGATGTCGATCATGGACCCGCATCAGGATTGTCTCTACTGCCTCGGGCGCGACCACGACTCTAAGTCGTGCCCTGACTGTCAGGCCTTGCATCCGAAGGCTTTGCGAGAGCGGTCTCGAAAGCTCCTCGAGGTCCGGCAGTCGGCTCCGCGCCAATCCAAGCCCCGGTCACGAGAGAGGTTGAGGGGCCGGTCGCGGAGTCCTCATCGTTCTTCGGGGTCAAAGTCTTTGCACTCCTCCAGTAAGTCGAAGCACAAGAAGTCGAAGAAGCGTCATCGCTCGACGACTTGCCCTCGCCGGTCGCGCGACTCGGCTCAGGGTCCCGACGGCACCGTCCCCGCGGCTCCGGGAGTGCCTGTGGAGCCGCCGCCGCATTACCCGCCCTTCCCGGGTTCGGCGGCGACTCCGGCCGAAATACAGGAGTTCCTGTCGGCCATAGCCTGCCTCTTCGGGCCTAAAGGTCCCCCCGGTGCGCCTTCGGGCCCCACGGGGTTCTTCCTGTGGCTCCGCCGGCGACTTCGGTCCCGGCTCCGCCAGCGACTCCGGTCCCGGCGCCGCCAGCAACACCAGCCCCAGCCCCGGCTTCGGCCCCGGCTCCGGTGCTGCCACAACCCCGGTCGACGCCGGTTGACCTAACGACACCTCCACCGGCGTCGCTTTCACCGGTGCCGTTCACGACGCCGCCCGGGGCTCCGGGCGGCGTCGTCCCCAGGTTCTCTCCGGATCCACACTCGGCGCCGGACCGACGTCGATCGGCTCCGGCGCCACTGAGACCTTGGGTCCCACATGTCCGTCCTCCTTACATTGACCCTGATTTGGAGGACGAAAAGAACTGGGAGGGGTCTGAGGACCCTCTCACTGCCCAATGTGAGTATGATCAGGACTGGGCTGAGGAACTTGGGGATGCCAGTGGTCTGGACACCTCTCCTGACATTGGCATGCTGTCTCCTCCTTCCGTGGCAACGGAGGAGGGAGCAAACTTTGCTACGGTGTTGCGTAGGGCAGCTGAGGCCCTGCACCTCCAGTTACCTACAGTGGCTGTCAATCAATCAATCAATCACAGAATTTGTAGAGTGCACTACTTACCCGCGAGGGTCTCAAGGCGCTGGGGAGAAAAAAGGGGGGGGGTGCTGCTACTGGACTAACATCCTGACGGAAGTGCTTCAGCCGGCGGCTACCTCCTCGGAGCCACTGCTGCCGTTCAACGATGCACTTTCGGATGTTCTTTTGGGCACCTGGTCCAAGCCCACCACAGGGGCTCCTGTGGATAGGAACGTAGCCCGACACCATCGCCCTGCTCCGGGCGACCCCCTGTTCCTTTCCCAACACCCCACCCCTGAGAGCTTGGTTGTCCAAGCCTCTGCCTCTCAAAGCGCCTTCCCTACCGCTCCCCCGGATAGGGAATCCAAAAACTGGACCAATTTGGGAAGAAGGTTTTTCTTCCGCCAGTGCTGGCTTGAGGTCTGTCAACACCACTTGCCTCTTGGGCCGATATTCCCACTCCTTGTGGGATTCGGTGGCGCAGGTCCTGCCCCAGTGTCCTGAGGAGGCCCAGGCACTGCTTTCCCGCGCCATTGCGGAAGGAAGAGATGCGGCAAAATATACCATCAGATGTGGCCTAGATACCGCCAACTCGCTAGGCAGATCGCTTGCGACGACAGTGGCGCTGCGCCGTCACGCCTGACTGAGGACCACTGGTTTCTCGGGCGATGTCCAAAACACACTTATGGACATGCCCTTTGATGGTGTGGGCCTTTTCGGCAACAAAGCAGACCACGCGGTGGAGCGCTTTAAGGACTCGCGGGCTACAGCCAAGTCCCTGGGCCTTTCTGCTGTGCGCCCTCCGCAACAGTCTGCTTTTCGCCCCTTTCGTGGCCACGGAAGGGGCGCCCAGTCACGTCTGCTGCTCAGCCACTGGCCTGCGCAGCAAGCGTCTTCGCGTGGCCGAGGACGTGGCTCCCGCCGAGGCGGGTCGGGTAACCAGCGTGCAGGTCAGGCCACCACCTCCGTCCCGTCCGCGGCCTCCAAGCCCTCCTAGTCCATCCTTCCAGGTCCACAGCACGCCAGTGGGGGGCAGGGTCCGCCATCACCTTCACCACTGGCGTGCCATCACATTGGACAGGTGGGTCTTGGACATTGTCCGAAGGGGCTACTCCCTCCCCTTCGAGACTACCCCCCCAGCCATGCCACCGCATGTCGGGGGATCATTTGGTGCTTCTTCAAAAGGAAGTTGCGGCCCTCTTGGCCAAGGGGCCATCAAGCGCGTTCCGACCCCAGAAGTAGGGCATGGTTGTTACTCCCACTACTTTCTGGTGCCCAAAAGGACAAGGAGGACATGCGTCCTACCTTGGACCTCCCGGAACGTCAATCGCTTCCTCCGGAAGGAGAAGTTCAAGATGCTCACCTTAGCTCAGGTCTTGACTGCCCTCGACCCTGGAGACTGGATGGTAGCGTTGGACTTGCAGGACGCATATTTTCACATCCCCGTCCTGCCGGCCCACCGGCGTTACCTGCGGTTCACGGTAGGCCTCGAGCATTTTCAGTTCACTGTGCTTCCCTTTGGCCTTACCAGCGCCCCTCGGGTGTTCACGAAAGTGATGGCGTTGGTCGCAGCTCATCTGCACCGGGCAGGGGTTCCACTCTTCCCCTACCTCGACGACTGGTTGCTGAAGGCGGGCTCGTCCCAGGCAGTCGTCTCCCACCTCCAGACTACGGCCGAACTCCTGCACTCGCTGGGGTTCTCCATCAACGTCCGAAGTCGCACCTGATTCCTTCTCCACAGCTCCTTTTAATCGGAGCAGTTCTGGACACAACGCAGTTTCGGGCCTATCCTCCCTAACGGCAAGTCCAGGATATTCAGGCTATGATTCCGATCTTTCAGCCTCTATCCTGGGTTTCGGTACGGATGACCCTGAGGCTGCTGGGCCTCATGGCCTCCTGCATCCTGCTGGTCGATCATGCCAGATGGCATATGCGGGCTCTGCAGTGGGACCTGAAGTTCCAGTGGGCGCAGCATCAGGGGAACCTGTCCGATTACGTCCAGATCTCGGAGGGGACTGCAAGACAGTTGCAGTGGTGGCTCTCGAACTCCGCAATGGGTCATGGGCAGATCCCTCTCCCTTCCCCAGCCAGAGCACACAGTTGTGACGGACGCGTCCCTTCTGGGATGGGGCGGTCACATGGGAGAGGCGGAGATCAGAGGCCTCTGGTCTCCGGCGGAGTCCCGGCTCCATATCAACCTTCTGGAGCTCCGGGCGATCCGACTTGCACTCAAAGCATTCCTTCCCTCTGTCAAAGGGAAGGGAGTGCAGGTGTTCACAGACAACACCACCGCCATGTGGTACTGCAACAAACAAGGCGGGGTGGGGTCGTGGACCCTCTGTCAGGAGGCTCTGCGTCTCTGGACATGGCTGGAACATCGGGGCATATTCCTGATGGTTCAACACCTGGCAGGTTCCCTGAACGCCAGGGCGGACGAACTTAGCCGCAGGTGCATGATGGATCACGAATGGCGTCTTCACTCGGAGGTGGCGCAAGGACTCTTTCTACAGTGGGGAGAGCCTTGGTTAGATCTATTCGCCACCGAAGAGAACGCGCAATGCATCAGTTCTGCGCGTTGGAATTTCCAAGGCGGCACTCGCTCGGCGACGCTTTTCATCGCGAGTGGAGTTGCGGTCTGTTGTACGCCTTTCCGCCTATACCACTTCTACCCAGAGTGTTGAAGAAGATTCGGCGCGACCGGGCCCAAGTCATTCTTGTGGCTCCGGACTGGGCTCGAAGAGTTTGGTATCCTGAGCTACTCAGTATGAGCATCGATCCCCCGATCCGTCTGCCTCTTCGGGAGGATCTTCTGTCACAGCAGCAGGGGACGGTCTTCCACCCGAACCTGACCAGTCTCCACCTCCTTGCGTGGAGATTGAGAGGCGGCAGTTGATTCCTTTCGACTTGCCTCCCGAAGTTTGTGATGTGATTCTGGCAGCCAGGCGTCCCTCCACTAAGGTGGTATACGCCTGCAGGTGGAACAAGTTTGTGGCATGGTGCGCAGCAAAGGCTGTGAATCCCCTTTCTGCCCCTCTTTCTGAGGTTCTTCTGTTCCTTCTTTCTCTGGCCCAACAGGGTTCTGCCCTGGGTACCATCAAGGGCTACCTTTGTGCAATCTCGGCCTTTCTCAGGCTTCCTGATCAGCCCTCCCTTTTCAAGTCCCCTGTTGTTAACAGGTTTCTTAAAGGCATTACACACCTTTTCCCTCCTGTTCCGTTTGTGATGCCTCAGTGGGACTTGAACTTGGTTCTTACCTTTTTAATGTGCGCTCCCTTTGAGCCTCTCCATAACTGTCCTCTTCTTCTTCTCACTCTGAAGACAGCCTTTCTGGTGGCTATCACCTCCGCTCCGTGGGTGAGTGAGCTCCAGGCTCTTTCTTGCAAGTCCCCCTTTCTGTCTGTTCATCCAGACAAGGTTGTTCTTAGGACGCGTCCGTCCTTCTTGCCAAAGGTGGTTATTGCCTTCCACATTGGGCAGACCATCACTTTGCCCACCTTCTTTCCGCCTCCGCATCCTTCCAGAGAGGAAGAGAGGCTCCACCGTCTGGACCCAAAACGTGCGCTTTCCTTTTACCTCAACCGCACACAACAGTTCCGGGTGGATGACCAGCTCTTTGTTGGCTACGTGGGCGCCAAAAAAGGTTGTGCGGTACACAAGAGGACCATCTCCCGCTGGGTAATCTTGTGTATCAAAGCCTGCTATTCTTTGGCTAAGAAGGAGCCCCCTGTTGGGCTACGTGCCCATTCTACCAGGGCAACAGCTGCTACCACGGCATTAGGCCGTGGTGTTCCGCTACAGGATATATGTCAGGCAGCTACGTGGGCCTCGCTGCACACGTTTACCAAGCATTACTGTCTTGACAGCCAGGTCCTCCGGGACGGCTTCTTTGGCCGCTCTGTCCTCCGGGACTTCCTTGTCTGAATCTGTTCGCAGACCCACCACCGGGGTTGGTATTGCTGGGGTATCTATTCTAAGGTAAGGAATCTGTCACTAACGTGTCTCTTTCAGATGCACAAGTTACTAACTTGTGTAACGATATATCTGTAAGAGACAGTAGTTAGTGACAGATTCCTTACCGCCCCACCCATCCTCCCCGTTCGGCGAACTGATTTCTAGGGTTAAGGACATCCCTTTCAGGGCCCTAGTATTTTTTCAGACACCAATGTCAGCTTCTTGCATGGCTCTGCGTTCCTGGCGCGGAAAGTCGTGTACAGAACTGACGTCAGCGCGCATGGGCGGCGTTTAAGTACTGGCAGCGACGTCATCCCGGCGCCGACGACGGACGCGGAGCCGCACGACGCCGCCTACCGACGCGCAAGGGTACTGCTACGCAAAACTTTCCGGATCCAGCCTGACGCCTGGGGATATTCTAAGGTAAGGAATCTGTCACTAACTACTGTCTCTTACAGATATATCGTTACACAAGTTAGTAACTTGTGCTTTTAGCAGTGACAACTCCAATGCACAGCAGTACTCGCGTGTATTCGTTTTTTAGGTCGAGCCTAGCGCAGCGCGCATGCGCTGCTCTACGAGATGACCTTTTCGAATTGGTCTGCACTTTTCAAACACTCGTGCGTGTGGCGGCATCCACCTTGCGGGAGCGAGCAGCAGCGCGCAGGGGCCATCTGTTTCTAATTAGCGTGGCAGCGCGTGCTTGTTTTTTTCTTTTTTTAAACATAGTTTTTATTGAGTTTCCATAAGTAATAATACACGCCCATTTGACATATGGTACAATCATCAGAAAAAAGACATCTACATCCAACATGGATCAGAAATGATCGGAGCGTTACATCTACATAGCTATCCAGTCAGTAGAGGAAACTCGTGATTTTCTATTAACCGAAACATTGCAACAATTGAAATTACCCCCCCCTCCCCTCTGGCCCACACTGTGTAATGTAACACAATAGAAAGTTGTAGTCACTGGTTTGGCTGTAAGGAACCACAAAACATATACAATAGTACATACATATACATACATCCCTAGGTAATAACGACAGAATGTAGCATGGCGTTACTCCACTTCGGGCAGGTTGACTGCAGGGGATATGGGAACCGTAAGTGGCACGGGTCCAGCTGGGGACACCGGAGGAGTAAGTGAGGCGAGGGCTTTGAATGTTTCTAACATTTGGTCCTATTCCATAGAAATGGGAGTCTTGCGCTGGCCTCGGAATTCTTCTTGCCTAATGATTACGCTCTCTGCAGTGCCCCACCTGATCATTTCCGTCTGCCAGGCCAGTGCTGTAGGGGGATGGGCGGATTTCCTCCTCATTGTGATGGCTCGTTTCGCCACAAGCACAGCCAGGTCTGCAAATCTATACTGAACTTTTTGTGTCTTGGGGCGTTTATGTAGGCCCAGTAGACAGCTCTCCACAGCCGACCAGTCAACCGTACCAGTGACCTCCCGGACTCTATAACCAATTGTTTGCCAGTATGCCCGCAAGCGAGGGCAATCCCATAGCATGTGAAGCAGGTCCGCGTCCGCTTCCTCACACCTGGGACAAGAAAGCTGAGCATCTGGGTAGATACAATTAAGACGATGTGGGGTAAGGTATGCCCTGTGTAGTATCATGTATTGTATGTATTTAAATTTAGCATTGCAGGAGACTTTCTTGGGAAATTCTAAAATAGAGGCCCATTCCCTGTCCGTTAACTCCCTCCCCAACTTCAGTGACCATTTAGTCTGAAGTGGAGTCAGCGACGTTCCTGAGTGTATTCGAATACCTCTGTAGAGCCACCGTATGAGATGACGACCTGTACCCATCAGATGTGTAGCATATACTAATTCATGCTTTGGGGGTTCAATCCCAGCAGGGGACCAATGGCGTTTGACATAATGGATGATGGTAGCATGAAGAAGAAACAGTGTCGAGGGGACTCACTGAGCACGAGTGAAGTTGTCATGGTCCGCTAGTGTACCCTCTATGAACAGTGCCCCAACAGTAGACACCCCCTCCCGTTCCCAGGGGGACACGATCCTTTTCGAGATTGGCCCGTGTGCGACAGGGATCCCAAGTAAGGGAATATTGGGAGAGTACGGGAGGGCTTTCTTTGTGTATTGAAGAGTCATCTTCCAGTACATCAATGCTGTCTTGAGTAGGGGGGAGCCGTAGGTGGAATCTTAGCCTGTGGTAGAAGTAAAGCGTGAAAAGTACCCTGACTGAGAAGTCGTGTAGTATATCCAATTTCTTGGATGTGTCGGCCCGCCAGCCAATAGGACAGCCATTGTAGTTGACTGGCCATACAATATGCTCGAAAGTCCGGCGCTCCAAGACCGCCCTCCTCAGGTCGGAGCTGTAGTTTTGCCAGGCCCACTCTCCTACGTCCCTTTCCCCAGACAAGTTCCAGCAGTAGGGTGTCTAGTGTCCTAATTTTTTTTAGATGGGATGATAACCGGTATGTTGGCGAAAAAATTGAGTCGGCGAGGGAGCATCACCATTTTTGAATTGGCTATCCTACCCATCACAGACAATGGCAATGAGGTCCAAAAAGAGACCTGCTTCCGGAGGGACTGGATTGCCTTCTGCAGGTTGCCATCAATTAAGTCCTGGAGAGTTCTATAAATTTGTATACCCAAGTACTTAAAAGTATCTGGGGCGGTCGTCAGTAGTAGATCTCCGAAAGCTATCGGGTCTGGGGCATCCCTATGTCGCATATAAAAGGCGTGTGACTTTTTGGCGTTAATGACCAGGCCCGATATCCGCCCAAAGTATTTAAATATGGACGGAATGGGTTCTAGGCTTGCTGTAAGGTCCTTTAAGTAAAGAATAATGTCATCGGCATATGCAGACGCTACATGTGTTACATTATTCGTCGGTATCCTCAAGTCCATGGCCTCTTTACGAAGCTTGAGAAGTAGGGGTTCCAGCGCCAAGACAAACAATATTGGCGACAGGGGGCAGCCCTGTCTGGTACCCCTGGTCACAGAGTATGCAGCCGATATGTATGAGCCCGTCCGGGCCCGAGCCGTGGGGGAGGTGTATAGTAACTCGACCCATTGCAGGTAGCCCTTTGGGATGCCGAATTTTGTAAGGGAAGACAGCATGTAGGTCCAGTCAAGTGTGTCAAATGCCTGTTGCATGTCAAGAGAGATACACCCAGCAGAGTCGGAAAGGGCTGCTGCAGTTTCCATAAGGTAATGAAGGCGTCTAATATTTAGGGATGTGCTGCGGCCTGGTACGAAGCCGCTCTGATCAATATGAATAAGTTTTGGAAGATAAGGGAGCAGGCGCTGAGCCAATATTTTGCTGAGTATTTTATATTCAGTGGCTAACAGGGTGAGAGGACGATAGCCTGATATATCACGGGGTTCCCTATTAGGCTTGGGGAGGGAAACAACCAGGGCCTGCATAATCGTGGTGGGGAGCGTGCGCTTATCCAGTGCCGTCTTATAAAGGTGCACTAGATGTGGAGCCAGTTGCTCGGAGTAAAACTCTGTCGGTAATCTGTCCAGACCCGGGGTCTTATGTCTAGGGAGGTCTTTAAGGGCTCCTAGTATGTCAGCCTTGGTAACAGGGGCCTCCAAGTCCGACTGTGCATCCGCTGACAGTGTAGGAAATGTGAGATCGTCCAGGAAAGTTGTTATATGGTCATGGGATATAACAGCCGGTGCAGTGTAGAGAGTCTTGTAATAGGTATGGAACGCCGCGTTGATATCAGCCTGGGTGGAAACGGCAGTGCCATCTGGGAGAGATATTTCTGTTATGGGGACCTAGGGAGGAGCATCACGAATGAGACGAGCTAGAAGGGTCCCTGATTTGTCTTCCTCCTTATAACTATATTGAGTGTATGCACTGTAGTCTATTAAGCGGAGCCGTTCAAGTAGCTCCGCATGTTGAATTCTGGCTTCCTGTAGCTGTGCCTGTCGGGAAGGGTTAGTGATGGCCTCATTTTCTAGTTTATTTAGTGAGTCCTCCACCGAGATGAGGTTCTTGTGTAGTTCCTGACGAGCCCCAACAGTAACACCTATAGCTGTCCCCCTGATCACTGATTTAAATGCGTCCCATTCAACTAAGCGTGAGGGTGCAGAACCAGCATTTTCCGTGAAATAATTAGTAATGGCGGTACCCAAGGTATTACGGAATACCCCGTCTTCAAGTGTATGCGGCCATAATCGCCAAGTCGGGACCGGGGCGGGAACTCTCCCCCATTCAAGTAGTACTTCAAGTGGATTGTGGTCAGATAATGTTTTACCAAGGTATGTGGATTCAACTATTTGGGGCGACAAGGACGTTGTGCAAAAGATTCTGACTATGCGCGTGTGTAGCTGATGTGGAGGGGAGTAGAATGAATATTCCCAACTATCGGGATGTTGTAACCGCCATACATCACTGATCTTCCAGCCCATGGCCCAAGCGTGTAAGAATTCTGCAGTCTTGGTAGTCACTGCACCCCGAACCAGGGGGGGGGGGGTGGGAGCGGTCCAGATGCACATCCAAGACAGAATTAAAGTCCCCGCCAATAACCCAGGGGTGCACCGCCCAATCCATTAACACTGTGTTAAGGCTAGTGAGATAAGTATTCTGTTCATAATTCGGGGCATACACGCTACCAAGGACAATCGGGACACCATCAAGTTTACCCCGCAGGAGGACATAACGCCCCGCTGTGTCTATCCTCTGTTCCATCAACACAAAGGGTATCCCTCTCCGAACCCAAATGAGCGACCCCCTTGCAAAGGCAGAATAAGATGTGTTATAAATTTGTCCTTTCCATTTTCTCTGCAGTTTGGCGACTTCCGAGTCCGTCATATGTGTTTCTTGAATAAGAGCTATGTGGACTTTACGCCTATTCAGCTGAGCATGGATTCTATGTCGTTTGTGAACTGAACCCATACCCCTCACGTTCCATGGTAGTATTTTATATTTAGCTAAGACAGCCATATTTCAACACCCATGAAGAAAAGGGCGCCCTAGGGAGGCGCTGCGAATACAATACAATAAAAAGTGTAAGGTGGACCAGGAACCGAGAACCTTCCCAAAAAATACAACCCCCAATACTAGGGCCAACAATCGAACTATGCTGGTCCAAACATATACAAACGTATACTAATTCCAAACGGTCATACCATGCAGTAACTGCTGGGGGGCGGGCCCTACACTAAGCATTACTGTACAGCTATAAACAGAGCTACACATGCCGGGACCATGTAGGATTTTGAATTATGCTGAAACCTGGGAAGGGAAAAAAAAACCCACATGTTATGCATATAGTGGCAATGCCTTACTGTCCTTCAGCAAAGTAGATTAGGTCCATAATTACGGGAGATCCACAGAGATCGAGCCACAATGTCAGCCAAATAAGTCTTTGACTATCTGTGGGGTGATCGAGGAGAACAGGATGTCATTACTTTCAGAGTCCGATGGCACTGCATTGTCATCAGATTGTTCCGGGGAGGAGACCTGTGTGGGGTCCTGCAAGGAGGCGGCCACCACCAGCGCCGATTCCTGCTCCAGCACGGCCTGTTCAGGTGACGATTTCTTTTTAGTAGACAGTGGTCGCAAAGTTCTATTGGGACGGGGTCTGAGCCTATTGGTCTGCATCTGCATACCTCGCACCCGTTGATCCATATTGTCCAAGGACTGGGAGGGTAGGTTGTTTTCAAGCCAGTCATTCGCTGCTTCAGGGCAGTCAAAAAAGTGGGTTTTCTGGTTGTGAATAATTTTTGAGCGTGCTGGGAACAACAAGGCGTATTTCAAATTGAGGACTTGGAGCTTCCTCTTTAGTGGCTGGTAAGAGGCTCTCTGGCGTTGCACCGGTACTGTATAGTCTGGATATAGGGAGATTCAGGTGTTTTCAAACTGTATTGGGGCGTTTTCCCGTGCTTTTTGTAACAGAAGATCGCGGTCTCTGTAGTTGAGAATACGGGCTATAAGTGGCCTAGGTGGTCTACCTGCGATTGGCCTGCCCGTAGGGATACGATGTGCACGTTCCACACACAAGAAGGCGGAGAGCCCCTCTGGGGCTACCTGGTCCCTTAGCCACTGCTCAACAAATTGTGTAGCATTAGTACCTTCAGACCGTTCCGGCATGCCAATAATGCGGATATTATTGCGTTGCGCTCTTCCTTCCGCATCTTCTGCCCGTTCCAGCAGGGTAGTCAATTGCTTATTGATTTGCGCCAACTGGTCAGACTGTTCCTTATGTTGAGGTACAAGATCATTTAGCGTTTGAGTGTGGTCTTTGACAGTATCCGAGAGCTTACCATGATCTGCACGCAGAAGAGTGAGGCCAGTGGTAAGTGTACCAATCTGATGTTCAATCGCTTGGCGTGAATCTCTGATCTCCTGAAGAATCTGGTCCAGTTTGTCGGGGCGACAAGGCCGTCGGCGGAACGCAGCTGATTGAAGAAGCCTGGGAGGCCGAGTCAGCGTCCCCATGAAGTGGATCATCGGTGAACGGCCCATCAGGGTGTTTCCCCCTCTGGCGCCCCATTGTAACGTGTGTGGTGTCGATTTGGGTAAGAGAAGAGGCACCCAGGTGTCTGCAACAGCCGCTGAGACCAGTGTGGAGTTGATGTCCATAAGACACGTGCCAAGGAGGTAGAAGCCGTGCGAGCGGGACCTGGTTGAAGACAGACGTGACACTCTCGCTAGGAAAGGAAGAGCGATAATTCCCTGTCGACAGCCTCAAAAAGAAAACACCAAAGGAAACGCCATAGATCCGCCCAGCATCAAAGGAGAGCACCGCCCCGCCTCCGCGGACCCCAGTCACCGCCAGGCAAGAAGGTAGCCCGTGCACGAGAGGCGCTACATGAGACAGGTATCGTTCGCTTCACGCGGGTAGCGCAACGGGCCGCGATGCAGGATCACACCACTGCGGGCCACAACCAGAAAGCTGGGCAAGAGAGGCGCACCAGCTAGGAATATAGTCCAATGACAGGGGCACAGTCAGTACACACGCCGTCCAATCCCATGCAGCCAGCAATGCTGTGGTAAGTCCTCAATGCAGCTCCCTCAAGATACAATCGCAGGGCCCAGGCCTCCTTCAAAGTGGCAGCCGACGCCCAAGTGGTGATCCGGTCACACACGCGTGCAACTCACCGCCAGGCTGCGCGGTCCGCCCACCTCTCCGCCGGTCCACACTAGTCCAACGGGACCCCGTCCAGCTTCGGGACGAGGGATGGACCGGCACAGGGAAGACAGGGGCACCAACCGTGCAGACGCAGAAGTCCCGGCACCGATCACAGGGCAGGAACCTCCGCCAATGTGCCGGGCCCAGTGATGCAGTTAGTGCGGCGGAGCAGGGGTGCCACACCAGGCCACCCGCCGGCCTCGACTCCGGAACACAGCACTCCCGGGCAGATAGAAGTGGGAAGGTCCACACCAGAGAGGCCCGCACGCAGACCGCAGTCCTCAGGAGCGGCCCCCACTCAGGGACAGCAGCACTGCGCCACAGGAGACCTCGATGCATGGGCCCGGACCCCTCGAATCCAGGGACCCCCGCTACGGTGCAGTTCCGCGCCGCTCGCACCTTCAGCCTGGCTCCAGACGTGTGCTGGGTCCGCGCTGCCCCCGGATGAGTCCACAACAAGATGCAACAGCGAGCGGCCCCCAGATGCCGTCTCCCGGCGGGCTGCCCCCGCTGTATCACAAGGCCCGGGAGCGCCGATGGTGTCTGATCCGGGATATCTCGGCCGCCACAGGGTTTCGCGGCGCCGCTGTTGCTGGCGATCGTCCCCAGTGGATTCACAGGCAAGTGGTGATAAGAACTGGACAGGGTAGTGCCCAGGTTCAGCGGTGAAAGCAGGATAATGCGAGTCCCGGCCGGGAGCTCTGCTACAACGCGGCCGCCATGTACGGCGCCTAGCCACGCCCCCTCCGCGCGCGCTTGTTTACATTTGCCTGTCTCGCGGTCGCTTTCACTTTCTTGCTGCTCTCCGCGGCTGCACCCATGCTTCTGGCTGGTCTCGCCGCTTGCGCGGTGGCGCTGCTAGCCCTGCACCTCATGCAGCGGCTCTTCTTCCCCTACTTCTGGCTGGACCTGCGCTACCTGCTGAAGGTGCTCCGCGCCGGGGTGCGCATGGAGCTCTACAAGCGCAGAGGTTGGGTGGAGACCGTACTGGACCGCTTTCTGGCCGTGGCAGAGAGAGTGCCCGACAAGCCGTTCCTGATTTTCGAGGGGCAGAGGCACTCCTACCGGCAAGTGGACCGCAGGAGCAACCGGGTGGCCCAGGTCTTTCTCCGCCATGCATCGTTCAAGAAAGGGGACACAGTGTCCCTACTCATGAGCAATGAGCCCGACTTTGTGCACGTCTGGCTGGGGCTGGCCAAGCTGGGCTGCACGGTGGCCTTCCTCAATGTGAACGTGCGCTCCAGGTCACTGCTGCATTGTTTCAACAGCTGTGGAGCCTCGGCGCTTGTGGTGGGGGCAGGTACGTATGATGTAACTTCTGCACGTGACTTCAAGGCGATAAAGCTAGTTTAAGAAATTTGAGGCTTCTTTATACAAAGTAATGGAGATGTTAAGTCGCTTTAGTGCCATGTGAAACAGCCAGTCAGCACAGGCTTTTTACAAAAGCACTTCGCATTCTGGGATTTGTAGTTTCGCCTTCTGCAATGTACGTATTGATGTTAAATTTCCTTAATTCAAATATTTGACATAAAGCCAGGAGCCCTGAAGTAGATTGCCCAGTTCATCTTATACTTGTGGTCCGGATTCTGTAAGAGTGCCTCTGTTTATTATTTTGAAATCAAATTCCAAAACAACCCCGAGATTTGGTAAAGATCACATGCATCTCTTCATTTCACATGTCAACGTTCTACTCATCGTCATCTGACAGTGTTTACAGCTGTGATGTGGTCACGTGTCGTGTGTGAACCATAACAGTACTTTGCATTCTATGAATGGCTTTCACTTCCCCAGTTCACTGTATCTCGCGGAACGCTGCAAAATTACCAGGCCACTTGTAAGAGCAAAATGCCACTTTGAGGACAGATATGCAGCAGAACTTCGCAGTTAAATACTTCTTGTAGCAAAGACCGCCTCAATAATACATTTAAACAACATATCCCCATCATCCTTAAATTCCCCCCAACACGAAAGCCCCCTAACCAAACAATCCAAATATTCCGCATCATCCCCTTTCATTCAGCATCATTCCACACCTGACCCAAGTGTTGCTCCCCTATGCTCCATCTGCCAACGACCTCCTGGCAAGTCCCCCAACTCTTCCATCTTAGTGCCTGAGCCCTGTGTCTGTCTGCCAACCAGGCAAATCCTGAATTCAGGCATTTCCCTTCCCCATCCCCCCTTATTTCGTATTTGTCATTCTTTGCTAGTTGGCTGTGCTCCAATAGCCGATGTAATCTAACTCTCGGAACAGCCAGTGCTTCAAAAACCTCAACACCAATGCCCTACAACCAGTTTCTTGGCTAGCTTGTCCCTCATTTCTAGCAAGTAAAACTCGTTACCTGGAAACGACAAATGTACCTCCTCCTGACGAAATAAAGTGAAGTCCTCTTTTGTAATAACACTGTGCTCGATCAGTCCAATACCTCTAGCCAGGCAAAAACCATCCACCTCTCTGGTAACTTTCTGCCTGGTTTTCTCAACCGTGTTATATTTTATCAAACCTAAACCCAAATCTACACCAGGTCTTTCTCACCTAAATGAATTAATAACACATCTGGGTAAGGCCGTACTATTGCCAAATTTGACAACTTCATCAGCAATTGACCCTGTTTCATTCACCCCTACATCTTTAAATTCAAAAGCCCTGGTTTCTCCTGAAAGGTCATGTGACGACTTACTCCGGTGCCCACTTAATGAAACAAGTGTACAGTAATCCAAATTTAAAATATTGCCACGCTTGATCCTGCTACGCAACCTAGAACAAAGAAAAAATAAGTTGAACAATGTTTGAATCATTGTAATTTTCATATTAATTGTTTTGTATCAAGCACAAGCATAATTCTTATGATTGTGGTCCAAAATCACAAAGGAAGAATGTCCGCCACATGTATAGGTTCAGATTTCAAGCTTTTTATATATCACCTCCGCCACTACTCACAACCACCTCAGCATCACTCCTCACCACTTTAGTTTGGCATAAAAATTTGACATCTATTAATTCTCCATAAATAACTCTCCACTACTCCTATCTAATTAAAATACTATTTCACAACATCCACCCTCCCGTTGTTTATATCCCACACCTAACAATAAAAACTATAACAAAAATTAATTACAACAAGCAAGGAAAAATTGACAGCATTGCATAAACAAATAAACTAGAACACATTTTTTGTATTAATTTTGGTTTTTAGTACAATACATCAGTTGTATATAATGTTTTTTCGGTTTTTCGGTTAGATATAAGGTGACAGATATAGTTATAACACTTTTTTTACTATAACTTATAAATTTTCAACATGCTGCACAACATTCACAATGCTCTACAACACATATTAAAAACGTTAACAAAGCCAATAGCTCTGTCTAAACACTTATAACGCCCCAAAGGCGAGACCTATTGGCTATGCCAATGCTTGTTTTTCTTGCGCGCCTGTGATCTGTTCCTTCAAAGAGATGCATAGCTGATGCCACCAAGTGTCAAAGAAGAGTCTGACCCATCTGTCAAAATTCCATGCAATCCCCACGGAAATGACTAGGATTCCATTCCTGCCCAACAGTTCCCCTGATTCCTAGGAAAGGGCAGTAGCGGCTGGCAGGGAACGGGGGGCAGGGAGGGGGGAAAAAATATAAATTAAAAAAAAACACTTACCTTCTCACGGCTGACGTCTCTCTTCAGCTTGCTTCCTGGCGAGACCCGGAAGCACACAGGCTCCCCTAAGCCAATCACAACACTACAATGCAGCGTTGTGATTGCTCTGAACGCCATGATTCGGCGCTCAGATGGGGACTGGGGCCTGGGCATGTTCCCCATCAGGCTGTGCACTATAGACTGCTGGAGAACATGCAAAGTGCGCATGACTGTTTGGCTGGCCCAAGACGACCGGCCAAACCGCCATGCGCACTTAGAGAGTGCATGAACCACTCCTCCCTCTGTGACCCCAGCCCTGCCCCGCCCCACCGTAACTCGCCTCGTAGCTCCGAAAAATAAAATGATAATAACGATGTTATCATCATTTTCTTTTTCCTGCTCTGAGAGCAGTGGGGCGACACTCCTCCGCCTTAGCAGAGGAGCCGCCCCTGGGAAAGGATTAGGAAGCAGTTGTAGGAATTAGGCTTTCTTGTAAGAGATAAACATGGAAATGAGCAAGCAATAACCCCTGCTTCTGTCACCACTAAACCCACTCTTATATCAACATGAAACAGTACCTGTAGGATGATTTTAAAATAAAGAAACCACATGTTACAATTTGTGTCTAGAAGTTGACTGCTTTCCAAAAGTACTCGTTCAGTAGTGGCATATGACAGAACTGATACATACACTAGTGCATACACAGCCGTTACAGAGTCTCCTGGTGATACAAACTCACATGCTCATCCTTTCTAGGATGTCTTTAAGAACATCTCAGTCAAAAGCATGCAGCACTTCTCAAGAAGTGCTCTGGGAAGATCAATTTGATTTGAAAATATCTTCCGTTTACAGAATTTAGTTCTTAGAATATGCTATGCACAATTGTTGTGCTACTGATTTGTTTGAATATGCAAAAGAAAAGAGCTATATTCACTTGAAATGCAACAGTAGTGTACTCAACTAACACTTTTTACAGTTGCTTTGGGCAACAGGCGTTGTACATACGCAAGGTAAAGAAATAATATCGAAATGTGAACCAATGCTAGTCCTGGATATTCTTTGCAAGCTTTTTCTCGAATCCCCTTATACTGCTGAAGAAGAAAATCCCCTCCCATCACCCATAACTCACTGAATGAACAGGCATCTGAATCAATGGCAAACACACCGGGCATGTCTGCTATTTATAGTGTTGGGTCAATAAAAAAAGGGCTCTATGTGATCCAACACCGCCACCTAGCGTCCATTTTGTATACTACTGCAATACCACACTGCTAAATCGGTCAGATTTAATTTAACCTCTGTTACGCTATACCATTTTGTATTCAGAAACTGAAGTGGGCAAGGGAAGCACTTTCCCAAGCTTCATACGTTTGATCAAAACAGTTCCTATAATTTGTATTTAAAAAACAACCGTCCTTTATTGGTTGGGTTACCGCAGGTTAAAGGGACTACTCTACCATAAAGGGAGCGACAACTATAGAGGAAACACGCCTTCTCTCCAGAAAGAAATGTAAATATATGCAATTGGTTAATCAGAAAATCTAAAGACTACTTGGTAGGCTTTGATAGAATTTGAGGAATAAAAAAAGGTTTACACTAGATGCAATTAGCATATTACTAAAAACATAACTTCTGAAAGCACTGTAAACATTTCAACATAATCTATTTGCAACAGACTATTTACACTGTGAGCAACCCATATTATATTGTATATAATACATATTCAAGGCCAGTGACTTACTTATTCACAGAGCTTTCTGTCACAGACTTGGAACACATTGCACTATAAGCACACATCACTATTTCCCTAGTGCACAGAACAGGATTCAAATCATTAACTATTCGGTTACACCCATAGATATCTGAAGGGATTGCATTAACTAACAGAGCTGTCCTACCAGGAAAATGCATTTCCAACAGATAAATTTAAGTTGCATTTATTTTCCATTGAAGGTGTGTGTGTTATATTTTATATGCTTTACTTTATTCACTTTATGTTGGTTCATAAAACCATAAGAGTACATTAAAAAAAAATCATTGTTCAGTACAATAAAAATGATTAAAAAAAATAAATGTAAAAACGCACTTCATTCATCATGAACTAAAAAACGATACAGTACAACAAATAGAGCCAGTAGAACACAAGCAGTAACAAGCATTGACACAGAATACAGACTAAAATTTAGACAGACTCAACAGGTCTTTTACTTGATCCATTTGAACAGGATTGTTGCAATCACAAAAGCCATTTCCTTATGCACCAAAATGAAAATAGATATCTGGAAATGAAAAGACAATGGGTTGTTGAGTGTTCAATTTCAAATCTCTACGTGCCTCAGCACAATGCACTGTCCTAGGTTCCTACATAGTGTGACTAACCACTTGGACCTAGCCTTCTTATAAGCTATATAGAAGGAAATGTTGTATTCCGCTTTAGGTGTCCGTATATAGGTTTTCCTGAATCATGTCCTTATATAGGCACAATTCGCATTGCCCTTATATAGGCATAGAATCCCTGTCCTTATTTAGGCATTAACCGTGCACTCCAAATACAGGCATGGTCACCGACATCCGTCCACCCTAACGTCACAACGAGTTATTAGAAACCAGACCCTTAAGCTTCGGGAGTTCCCCTAGCACAGGACTATTGATTTCTCCAAGAACTCATCTATTATGTATGAACCGTTATACCTTAAGGGTTCATTCCTGACGTCTTCCTCTGTCCGACTTCACGTCAATGCTAACATTCCAAGACACCTACCAGGTATAAATATACCTTCCCTTGCCCAAGCAAGTTAGAGGAGACCTCGACTTCAGAGGAGCCCGTATCCCGGCCTGACGCACTGAGAAGACGCTGTCATTCCTGCACGCAGACGAATCCAGCTTCCAGTGTTCTGACTCCCTTTGCGGGGTGTTAGAGTTCCAGATCCGGCAAGAGATTCCCACCTCTCTCATTCTCAAGGTATGGAGCTGACTAGAACCTAGAGGGGCTCTTGGCATACCATACTTGGCGTACTATACTTAACATACTCTTAGTATACCAGACTAGAGAATACTCCACCTACTTCTACCTTTCCCTACACCTAGACTAGGTTAGGTACATTGGGGTAGAACTAGCTTAGAGACGCATCGTATGAGTACTCGCATTTTTAGCTCATGTTATTTATGTACGTGAATATATGCTAAAAGATAATGCTAGCGCAGTATTATTTATTTCTACTGCTTACGCTGTACATTATTTATCTTGCATACTGTCTTGTGATCATAACAGCACATATCTCTTACACGAGAAACAAGACTGTTCAATAAAACCCTTTTATTGAAACGCCCGTCTTTCCTTTCTGTGTAACTCTGTAGAAACTAAGCATGCACGATTGACTGAGTGAAACTGTTATCTATTGTTTCCACGATTCTGAGACGTGTTCCGATTCTAAAGGGAAACAAAGTTGTCATGTTTTTTGGTTGCCAGAAACTACTCCCTTCTTGTTCTCAAGGAGTTTCTAGTGGCCTCTGAGCTAGCTGGCACAAGTAATTAAGTTTAATATACTCAATAGGGACATACCGACCTTAGTCCTATGTCAAGCCTATAGGTTATATTATTCCAATGCGCAGAGCCTATTAGGGAAATGGGAACTACACTACAGAAAGAGCATGGGCCTCCGTTTCCTCAGCTGTGCCACAGAATGGACAATTTTGCTCCAATTCAATGCCCCTGGAACTCCAATGGTTAGTAAATTTACGCAGAGGTAGGGTTCTATGCCTAAACTGCACATAGAGCTTCCTTGACAATGCATGTTGGATTTCATCCAAGAATCCTTCCAATTTATAGGTGTCCTTTTGACCTATGAATCTAAGGGTCAAGGGTCCCAAAGAAGAATTCATTAGAAGGGATGCCAATTTGTGATTCTTGCAGCATTTGGGAAGTTCCACTTTAGAAACAGTGGAACAAGCCTCACCTCTACCAATACTTTTTAGGGTTTCCCCAATGTAACTGAGCCACTGCAATCTACCAGCTCCCTTTGACCCTAGGATCTCCTCCAAGGCCATTCTATAGGAGATTCATTCGGGAGTTGCCAAAATTCTTCTTCAATAGAGGAGAGGCCTAAGGCTGATTCCCTCCGAGATGGGCCTGATCCCCAAATCAAATCTGAGGGGAACCAATGGAGTGCTGGGTGGGGGGAAGATTCAACAAATGCCTAAGAAAGTTGTTCTCTGTCTGCTTAATAGCACTAACAGGCTTGTGGCCCCATACACAGAGGCCCCCAAGGCTTGGAGCCTATAGATCTCAATAGTATGGCTGAATGGCTTATGGAAGGACCCCCTATACCCTTTTGAGAGCCCACCAGTATGTTGAGTCAATCTGAGTCTTTGCTTGCCAATGTGAAACGACCAATTCATTCGTTCACTAAGCGTAATCCCAAGGTAGTCAAAAGTTGAAACCCTCTCTAGCAGAATCCCATTCAAACTTGGGTTTTGGCAAGTGGATCGGCATGGATTAAAGACCATAAATTTTATTTTGCTGATATTAGTTTCTAAGCCCCTTGAATTACAAAAAATATTGAAATTATCAAGTACCCTTTGAATGCCCATTGGTGTCTTAGAAAGGAGAAGAGTATCATCAGCAAACCTTAACAAGGGCCCCTTTTCGAATGCCAGCCTTGGAGCATCGTTGTTAATGGTGTTCAGGGAATCGACAAGGCCGTTGATATACAGGGTAAATAATGTCACCAATACACAGCCTTGCTTGACGCCCTTACTAACGGGAAAAGGGTCAGTGACTTCCCCCATTTTGCCACAATGCACCTTCGCAAAATTCTTCTCATGAAGCTTTTGTATAATATAACACAGATAGGATCAGAGGTGGCTGCCGCAAACAAAAAGTGGTGGGGTGGGGGGAGGAAGCACAGGGGGAGCACAGGAGGGAGAGTGGGAGGGGGTGCTGGGAAGGGGTGGACCATAATAATAGTAAAACATTAGTAAAAAGTTAAACATACCTGCTGCCGGCCGCCTCCCATGTCGCGCCTTGGTGCTGGGACTTCCTTGTCCCTGCAGACATTGTAACAACGTCACAGACTCCCTGCCCAATCCCAGCACTGCAGAGCAGCGCAGGGATTGGCCTGAGCGGGCTAGAAAGACGCTCCGTTCAGGTCAGAGAGTCTGTGGAGTTTCTCCAACCCGGATGTTGGAGAAACCCAAGTGCGCATGTGAGTTTTGGTCAGCCTGAGACGGCCGGCCAAACACACATGAGCGCTTAGGGAGTGCACTAGCACTCCTCCTCCCCCTCCCATTCCTCAGCCCGCCCCTCCCTGCACATGCTGGCTTAGCCAGCGGCATAAAAATAAAACAATACTGAAATATCGTTTTCTTTTTTGCTGCTGGCTCTGAGGCAGTGGGGCGACGCTCCACCGCCATTGTGGAGGAGCCGCCCCTGGATAGGATGGGATCCCCATATCAGCCAGAACGTGCCATAGTGAATTCCTAGGGACCAAGTCAAAAGGCTGACCTTAAATCCACAAAGATCAGATAGACTGCCACCCTCTAAAACCACTGATTTCCAATACAGGAGTTGAAGTCTAAAAACTTGGACTACAGTGGAGGTGCGTTGCCAGAAACCTGCTTGAAAGGGGCATAAAACCTTATTTTCCTCCATCCATTCCTGAAGTCTTTCTAGTATGACTCTAGAGAAAACGTTTTGCATCATGTCTATCAAACTGATAGGCCTGTAATTTCCAGGTAGCAGCAAAGAGCCTTTTTTTTTTCATAAATAGGGATAACTTCTGCCCCTGTTCATGAATATGGAATGGGCATCCATGATAGCATTGAAAATTATCAAAAGGTAAGGGCCCCAAACAGCTGGTTCTGAGAGATAAAGGTCCCCTGGTATTTTATGGAGGGGCAATTTTATTTACAGCCCTATGAACTTCATCACGGTTGATAGCTGGATATTCCTTTGGGGCTTGAATAGACTCCCTGCCTAGCCTAGCATTTTCAATGGTGCCAGCGGAGGGATCACCAGATCCCTTCAGCTCACCATACAGGATCTGATAGTGATCATTCTACTTGTGAACTGTAATATTCTGCTCCATACTATTACTAACAATGCCCTCAGAATTCCCTGTCAAGACTATGCTCCAGAAAGCCTTGTGATCATTGAGCTTAATAGCACAGAGTAGAGAATACCATTTGGCTATATCCCACTCTCTTTTAGCAGAGTTGATAGTATTTTTGTAGGAAGCTCTCACAGCTTGGATCAAGTTTCTGTCCTTAGATTTAATTGCGTCTATTAGGGCTACTTTGGCAGATCTACACTGTTCGCCAAACCATGAGGGCGGATTTTTTCTATGCGCCTTAAACCTAGTTTCTACGTAGAAGAGCTCTTTCAGTTCACCAGCCAGCGTCAAATGAATCTCGGCCACCCTTGCCTGTTGGCCAAGTTTGCCATCTGGGGTTATTACTCCATTCTGTCAAAGATCTACCCACCGCTCTGTAGAGTGTTTCGATTGGGTTGGGGGACTTCTCCAACACACTCCATCTAATCCTGCGCCTATTGGAAACCAAATGGAGTCTTCCATCCAAGTGGTCCATTCATGTGGCCATTACCTTTCTAGTTGAAAGATCTAGGTCAAGGGAAAGGGTATTGTGATAACTATCATGTCTTGGTAAAACTTCCAGATCGACCACAAAGGGCCATAGCCTTACATCAACAAGAATGTAATCTATCAGTATTGAACATCCTACTCGATTAAAAGAATGCGACTCCAGGCGATCTGACTTGGTTCGCCCATTATAGGCATGTATGCATTGATTTAGTGTGTGTTGATTTGCAAAGCTAGAGGAGACCATTTCTTGATGGGGGGGGGGGGGGTATGGACAATGCTGGAATGGACCAAATCCTATCCTCATTACATAAAGTATCATCGAGGTTTTCTTCAAGGGTCCCAAATTGACAATTAAACTCTCCTCCCACCACCTTGAAAGCACCCTCCGGTAATGTAGTCAAGAGGGTGGCTAGTTTCTTCACGATGGGGGATTCTTGTCCCATACTAACTAATCTTGAGTAGACATTGAACAAATACACATCTATGTTAGGGGGAAGAGTAAGAAGGAGACATAGAATATCCTCTGTAGTAGTCTCGACAGCTTAACTGCACAGCTCAAGTGTGTGGCTATCCAGGTAGACAGTCCCCCAGAGGGTCTACCCTTTCCCCCCTCCAAAGCTGCCTTAGAAAAGTCTGCAAAACCTGAACGTTGGGCTCCCTTGATATGCCAGGTTTCTTGTAATAGACAAAAATCATACTGATCTAGGAATAATCTCCAATTGGCCCAATCAAGTTTGGCCTTCAATCCAGCAACATTCCAAGACACCACTTTAATTATATTTGTAGTTTGTGCAGTGCTCATTATTGCTCGTTATTCCCAAAAGGGCCGGCCAAAACACATGTCCACTCAGGGAGTGCAAACCACTCCTTCCCCTGCTCTGGCCAGCCCCGCCCGCCACTGACTCCAATAGGAAAAATAAAATGATAATAACGATGCATTATTATCATTTTATTTTTCCTTTTGAGCAGTAGGGCGACGCTCCTCCACCTTAGTGAGGGAGCCACCAATGAGTGCTGTAGAAGCTGGAGGTACTTCTTGTGCAAAGCCCGATGGGCTATATAAAGGGGCTTGAACTGTATACTCTTGGATACTGGCCACCAGTGCAGAGAAACCACAGCAATGGAAACAGAATTGTGTTTAGGTATTTTCAACAGTATCCATGCAGCTGCATTTTGTATCAGTTGAAGCAGGGCCGGCTTTAGCGCTGGTGGCGCCTGGTGCGACAATGTTTGTTGGCACCTCCCCATCCATGGTGGTGGTGGTGACCACCTCCACCACGTATTCCCTCACAATCACCTTTGAACAGTGCCCCTCAAGGCTCCATAACCACTCTCTTTCAGATGCCTTTAAATAGTTAAATAGCTCCACTCATACCAGTGTAAGGTGTCAGGGCTCTTTGTATCACACACACATTACACAGAGAGAATCAATCATACGTGTGTAAATCAGTGTATAGGAAATGTTACATAAGCCAGAGGACTACAAGGTGTAGGAGTGATGTCATCCATGCTGGTAGGCAGTATAGTTTAAGAGTGCTTGGTCTGGAAAAGCACAAACTTAGACTTGAAAACGGAACAGTATAGTTAGGTGTTCTCTTTAATAATAAGAATCGATTTCTACCCAAATGAACCCTTTTTGCAACATTAATGCTCTAATCTATACTTTGCAGTGTGTATGCAGTACTTTGATGACAGTTAATAATTCACTGTTCTATATTAGGATTTTAACTTATAAACTGCAAGTAACAAAAGGATGTCTCTTAGAAAAGCAGTTACCCACTGACCTATTTACATTATATGTATTTTGAAATCTGCATGGTACACGTTCTTTGCAGCAGGCATATTAATCCTCTGTGCTATTTTATGATCAGTCAAAACCTCAACTAGACAAAACTCCGATCCCTTTCCTAGAGGAACATTAATTACCAGAGTTATCTTGACATTTTTATTGTTGCTTGGAAATTGCTGGAGGCGAGGAACGCGGCAGCAGGTGCTTTTAAAACCAAAATAAACCTGAAAACACGGTGCCCCCTGAAGTCAGCACCCGGTGCGGTGGCACAGGTCGCACCGCCCTAGATCCGGCCCTGAGTTGAAGTCTTTTGACAACAGATTGAGGACTACCTAGGTAGAGCAAATTACCATAATCCAATCATGAAAGCACTTGTACTTGCACCACCACTCTCCGCGTAGAACAGGGTAGCAAATCCAACAATTTTCTAATTGTCCTTAATAGACCAAAGCAGCTTGTGCCTAGTTTCTCGTCCTGAACTTCCAGGAAAAGCCTATTATAAATCCAAAATCCCAGACTTTTTACCTCTTATTTTGGAATTGGATGGTCGCCTAGCAAGTCTGACCAGCATAATTTAGCCCAGCTAGCAGGATTGTTGCCAACTACTAATACTTCAGTTTTATCGCCATTTAATTTTAAACAGCCGGCAGACATCTATTACGCTACTTCCTTTAGACATGCATTTAACTGATTGGATACTTCCACTGCACCTGGGGTGTGCAAAATAATAACCTGTGTGTCATCTGCGTAGGAAACCACTGAAAATCCAAGTGAAAATACAATCTCAGCTAGCAGGCGAACATACAGATTGAATACCGTAGGGCTTAGTGAGGATCCCTGTGGTATTTGACTGGACAATCATTTATTGCTGCTATTGAACGTATTTTGAGTTGTGAGCCTGGGTCTACCTCCACCTCCCCCCCCCCAAGTGAAGCCTTGGACTGCTCGACCAGTACTACCACTGAGAGTCAAGTGCTGGACGGGTACTTGGCTAAGTTACTCAGGACCCATAATAGGTCGGACCCCAGGACATCGGGAGTAAAAGGCCTCAAACCCCACAGGTGAGCACAGTAGTTCCTGCTTGCCCGGTTGCCCCCTGAATGGGGTTCTGAGACAAGGTACATGTATAGATATGATCCGCTGTCCGCACTGGGCAATGTGGTCCTTCGCGAAGTGAGCTGGCCTTGCCACAGTCTACTTTTCTGTGATACCCCTTCAAAATAACCTGGACTTAGCCTTCACAGGTGATGTAACGCGGAGTTTACATTTCTCTCAAATTACAACCGGCGGAGAGGGCATTGATTTATAACAGGAGAGCCTGACAGCCCTGAAGAAGTCGTGGGGTCTCCCCCTATTGACGAAACACGTGTTGGCTGGGCGATTCGGATTAAAGACCAAAGAAAAACCAGAAACGACCTACTCTCTTTCTTTGATTGTATTGGATTACTTGTTACATTATGTTTTTGATATATGCGTGTGCAGAGGATAAACGTTACTTGCAATAGACCTTAGGGTTGGTTTATTGGAGGGTCTAAGGTGTTTTCCCTCGCCTTTAGCACCGCTGAAATTATAAACCTGTTCCTTTTTTCACTACCCAAATTTCTTGGGTGCCAAGTGTATCCTTGTATTAATGACACCCCAATATTACTTCAACATCAGCCTTTATTTGCTGTATTTGTTTCCTATTGTCCCTGTCATGATTGACAGTCCTGATATTGTATGTGCCTGAACTATGCTTCATAATTAAAAAAAAAAGAAGCATGCATCTCTCAAGGGCGTTCATATTGAGCCCTTTAGAGGGTCATCATCGTGAGCACTGCTAATGCTTTAAAATGGTGAGTCAACCTACAGCACATCTGCCTCAGATCCCTTAAGTTACTCCTCGTCCCCTGCTGCAAAGTACCTGCCAAGTCTGGCATCAACCAGGGGAACCTACAACCTGGAAATGCACCTCCTGGATTGAGCTGTCCAAGTGACATGGGAAGAGTCATGGAGGGAACAGGCAAGCAAGGGGCTTTACCTGTGGGCAGGACACAGGGCGCAGGGCTGTGTGCTCAGACTAGGTTGGGTGATGGGTCCTCTCTTAAGCCTGGTCTGCAAGGAGGAGGCAGCCGATCAGCAATGAAGCAGATTGCTGCAGTAGTAGTTTAAAAATGTGCTCTAGCAGTACTGGCTCATGTCCAGTTTGACAGTTTCCTGCAGGTGACCTGACGTCACAGAGGCAGCAATGATTGGAATGCAGCCCCAGGCAGTAGAGGGCTGAAGTCAAAAGGAGTGCTTTAAAAATGATGCTCCTGAGGTCATCAAGGGGTGGTCCCTGAAGACCTTCCAAAACAGCAGACCCAGAAGCAGGTAAGTGCCTAGCCTAGCCGAAATACAGTACATGAAGCCAAGCACATGCACACTAGCACTTATGCTTGTGAAAAAAAGTGTGTGGCTCTCAGTGGAGCAAGGGTCAGACAGTGCTAGTTAGCCAGGAATTGTCAATACACCATTGTCTTGCCATATTTCCATCTGTAACACTTATTTAAACTTAGTGTTACATATGGTAATTGTTAGAATTGGGGGTCTCTAGTTGGCACAGGTAGGTACTTGTGACAAATAGGGACCCTCGCCTCTAGTCAGGGTAAAGGGGTACACTCCTAAAATAACCCCTGCTCACCCCCTTGGTAGCTTGGCACGAGCAGACAGGCTTATCTCAGAGGCAGTGTGTAAAGCATTTGTGAACACATACAGTAATCTAGTGACACACTACAGATGGACACCACACAAGGTTTTATATCAAAAATAAGTATTCTTTATATAGTTTTAACACAAGACCATAAACGACAAAAATCCACAATACTGTACTTAAAATGGTAGTTTTAGCTTAGTTCAGTTCAGTTCTTAAGATGCGACACTTTAAGTCAATGTACCTTACAATGCGGGACGCTTCCACAACAAGCAATGTTGCAGCGATGGAAATGCGACAAAGTTCTGGTGCAAAGAAATAAAGACGTCAAGTTCTTCCTGATGCGGCACGCTTCTCCGAGGTTGCGAGGAGTCTCGACTCGATGCGTCAGCTACAGCGGCGACACCCTTTTTCAGCGATGCGACGACAGCGGCTTTGGCGGCGACCCTCTTCTCCGACGTTGCGAGACGCTTCCGCTCGATGCGACAACTGCAGCGGCGACACCCTTGTTTCGTGATGCGACGGCAGCAGCTCCGACGGCGGCACGCTTCTCCGTGGATGCGAGGCGCTTCTCTTGATGCGGTGCAATGCGACAGCTACAGCGGCGACACCCTCCTTCGGAGTTGCGACGGCAGCGGCTGCGGCGGCGACACGCTTCTTCCTCGATGCGAGACTCTTCTCTTGCTGCGGTGCAATGCGACAGCTACAGCGGCGACACCCTCCTTCGGAGTTGCGACGGCAGCAGCAGCGACGGCGACACGCTTCTTCCTCTTGAGTCGCGCTTCCAGCTCCTTGCGACTAAGCAGTCCCTTCAGAAGGCCCAAAACAGCAGCAGGCACTTCCAAAGGATTCTTGGGGAGCTGGTGGTTGAAGTCTGTTGTCCCTGAGACTTCAGCAGGAGGCAAGCTCTTTTCTCAAGCCCTTGGAGATACTTTACAAGTTGAATAAAAGTGCACACAAAGTCCTTTCTCCTTCCTTTGGCAGTCAGGCAACCACTGCAGGCAGATCCCTCTAGCTTAGGGATAGTCTT
Source organism: Calotriton arnoldi (assembly GCA_963921515.1). NCBI lineage: Eukaryota > Metazoa > Chordata > Amphibia > Caudata > Salamandridae > Calotriton > Calotriton arnoldi. The sequence continues at coordinate 5,332,473 of CAWUFW010000182.1, forward strand.
CTCCTCAGTTCCTTCTTGGTTCCGCTCCTCAGCAAAGTTTCTTCTTGTTTTCCCAAAGTGATCTAATTTCCTAGGGGTCTGGGTCCCCTTTTTATACACAGTTTTCCTTTGTTCTCTGAAGGCAGAGAGGCCTCTGCCCAGCCCAAAACCAGTTCTGGTCAGTCCTGGAGCACTTTGTTTTTCTGTCTCCTTCTTTCCTTTCAGAATGTGGGGCAGGGTGCTCAGCCGCCCGGCAGGAGGTGGAGCCAGCATTGTGGAAGGCAGGCACAGCCCTATTCAGACCCAGGTGCAACTCCTCCCTCCACTCTGGATGCAGATCTTTCTATTCAGCCCTGTGCTGACTCACCCTGTCTCCTGTAGCCACCCCCAGCCCCTGTCACTCAATCTCCAGACAAGGAATACACAACCTAGCAGAGGCAGGCTTGGAAGTTTAGGCAAGAAAATACCCACTTTCTAAAAGTGGTATTTTCAAACACAGAATGTTAAAACCAACTTCACTAAAAGATGTATTTTATCATTCTGAGTTCAGGCATACTAAATTCGTTTTTCTACCATGTTCCCTGGGTCAGTTCTGACTATAAGGTGTAATAGTCAGTCTGCCCATTCTGGCCTATGGGGAGCAGGTAGCCTTGCAATAGTGAAAAACGAAAATGGCTGTAATTCACTATTAGGACATGCCACACACACCAGGGCATGTCCTACCTTGTACTTACAATGCACCCTGCCCTAGGGCCTACTTTAGGGGTGACCAACATGCAGTAAAGGGAAGGTTTAGGGACTGGTAAGTGGGTGTACTCACCAAGTCGACATGGCAGCCCTAGGCTGCACACAGGCTCTGAGATGGCAGGCCTGAGACACATTTTACAAGCCGCTTCTGTGGGTGGCACAACCAGTGCTGCAAGCCCACCAGCGGCATTGGATTTACAAGCCCTGGGCACACTCAGTGCACTGTACTAGGGACTGACAAGTAAACCAATCATCCAATCATAGAGTCACTAATCCATAACACAATTTACAATAGGGAGAGCATATGCACTTTAGCACTGATCAGCAGTGGTAAAGTGCCCAGAATCATAAAACAGCCAACAACAGGTCAGAAAAAATATAGGAGGAAGGCAAAAAGTTTAGGGATGACCCTGCAAAAAAAGGGCCAAGTCCAACAGTAATACAATGCCTGGTACAATGGCACAGAGAACAGAAAGGGGTAAAGCCCCGACGCCCTAAGTAATTGGCTGCCCCGACTACAATAGCACTTCTCGTGTACTATAAAATGCTGTTCGCAAACCTACAGCCGCAGATCTCCACCTCGGTCTCTCCTATTAGTTCTGTGCTGAGATCTCCGCCTTGCCAGAGATCTCTGCTCATGAACGTATATGTTTTTGTAGTAAATATAAGCAGGAAAAGGGGGGATTAGTAAATAGGGATACCATTCCTCATCAAACTAAAAGTGACAGGTCCCACGCCCCGGAAATGAACTAAAAGTGACAGGTCCCACGCCCCCATAAATGGCGTAGAAATGACGTAGATAAATGTGTGAGAACCCTCCCCGGAACTGGCATAGGTGTTGGCTTGGGCACAGGTGTTGTGAGATTATGGGCGCCTGTTTAGAAGCCTGTGTTAGGTTCATAGCAGCATGTGATTAGGGTTGTGTAAAATTGGAGACATAGCAGTGTGCGCAAAACTGTCTGAATCTAAGAGGGGCATGCCAGGGCATGTTCAAGCTAGGACAAAAATTAGCTGAGACAGACATGTCAAAGCATGTGGAGTTGGGAAATGAGCAGGCAGCCACAGCCCGCAGCCTCTTGTGTACCCAGCTCAGGAGGGTTGGTTAAATGTGCCATTTTAAAAAGAAGAGTCTGTTCTTTAGAGGCAGAGAGGTAATTTTGAAAAGACATTAAGCACAGATAGAACTACAAACTTCACCACACTCAAACAGTGTGTTGAGTATAAAGTGTCCCCACAAGGAAGCATCTTAAAGTCATGAAATGTAATTAAGCACAGATGCTGAGTCAAACGTCCCCAAAAAGAGGTGACAGTCCTGAGTAGCAGATGGCCCAGGATAAGTTGCCCACAACAGGATGCGTCCTAGGGCCTGTGAAAAGAACTAAGCACAGATGCTGATGCAGCCTATCCCAAAAAGAGATTTCAATCATGATTAGCAGAAGACAGAGTACAAGGTGATCACACAAGGCAGCAACTTAAAGTCATGAAATGTAATTAAGCACAGATGCTGAATCAAACGTCCCCAAAAAGAGGTGACAGGCATGATTAGCAGATGTCATAGTATAAGTTGCTCCCAAAGGTAAGCCCTCCAGGGGCTGGGAAATGAAAACCCCAAACCAATGCACTATCACCTATTATGAGCCCACCCACCACAAAGGGAGGCCTGCGCATAATTAGCATACCTTACAAAGTATAAAAGCCCCCCAAATACATGACTCAAACACAAAACACATACAGAGGCCACCCCTTTTGGAACTGCGTATTGTGGATTTGCATTGGTACAGGACTGACCACAGGAACTTAAACAGAAGAATGGCACAGAATAACAAGGCACAGAATGATGAGGCATGCTGTACTCTTCTGGAGGTAAATAAATTGGGGTGGCACATTGCTGTAGTCTTAAGGTTTTAAGGGCTTATTTAAAGTATTGGGGGAATGCATTTAATGTGAACAATGTTGTATTTTTAAATGGTACTAAGCGCAATGTGGGATTGTATTCATGATGTTTTAAATAATGTTTAAAGCATTGTGGTAGGATGTTTAATGTGATTATTTTATAGGACTTGAGGTGTTGTGCTGTTGTAGTTTTTATGGTTTTAAATTGAGCTTAGCGCAAGGGGAAGGTCTGTATTTAATTGAATAATATGGCTTGTTCTGAGGGGTGACCCAGGATACCAATCCTAACATTTTAATTAGAGTGTAGAGTATTGTGGGGGTGTATTTAAATTGAATGAGCAGGTAGGATGTTGTTAGATGCTTTAGGGGCTTGAGACAATGAATTGTGACTTTAAGAGCCCAGTTTTCCTATGTGTGTGTGTGTGTGTCTTTGTAAGAAGGCAGAGCACACCTATATAATATACAATTTTTTAAAAAGAGATAAATAAAAAAGAAATAAATAAATAATACAGTTGTGTACTCACCACCCTTGGTAGGGCCTGGGGTTTGATAGTGGTGTGGGGTAGATGTATGGTTCCCCATCTGATCCATGGTGAGGCAGGGCCACAGTAGTGCGTGTTGGGGGCTCATGGCTGACCCAAGGGCTGCTGGGAGTGGCACCGATGTTCCAGGTTGTGGTAGGATTGCCAAGATAATGTAAATTTAAAGAATCACAACCTCACAGACAGAGGGGTATCCAGGCCGGTGCTCTGTGGGGGGCTGTACGTGGGGTGGGATGGTGGATTCCTGATGCCCCAACAGCGCGTGTTTTCACCCCAGAGCCGTCTTCCAACATGTGGGGCTCTGCGGGTTGTGTCCCAAAATGCAGAATGGTCCGTGGAAGGCCCCAGTAGCCCAAAGCTTCTGTTGGAGCCCCAGAGCCCGCTGAGGTCTGGGAGGGGCTCTGGGTTCATGTAAGGCCAGGTCCAAGGTCTGTGTGGGGATCGCAATCCCCAATTGAATTTGATTAGGCCCCAGAGCCCGCGGTGTTACTTGCGGTGCTCTGGGGGTTTGTGGCAGGGTCCAATGTGGGCCAGAGGCCCAAAGCTTCTGTTGGCCCCAGAGCCCGCGGAGTTCCGTGCAGGGCTCTGGGGACTGTTGAGGGCGGTTCCGGTGTGGGGCTAGAGGCCCCAAGGGTTTTTTAAATTAGGTCCCCAGAGTCAGCTTCCCAAGTGCTGGACTCTGGGGTTGGTGGCCTGTACGGAGTTGTCCTGCCGGGGGTTCGAGTCCCCCGGGAATTTTAAATTAGGCCTGGGGTGTGTGTGTGTGGAGGGGCCCGGTGCGGGACAGCTGAGGCCGCCCCAGAGCCCTCTGCGGTCCATGAGTGCTCGGGCTATGTGTGGCTTGGGGCTTTTTTGGGGATCGCGGTCCCCATTTGAATTTAATTAGGCCCCCAGAGCCCGTGGTGTTTCGTGCAGGGCTCTGGGGGGAGCATGTGGCAGGGTACGTTGGGGGCCAGAGGCCCAAACTTACTGGCGCCGCCCCCGAGCCCTCGGTGTTCCAGGCGCTGCTCTGGGGGCTGGGGCGGATGGCGGCTCCTTGAACCCCTCGTGGTTTGTGATGGCAGCGCATTGACTAGGGGAACTTCCCCTCCACGTTTGTGATGGAAGGGCAGGCCTCTCCGTGATGTCATCACTGGGGGACGTCTAATAGAAAGGGTTTAGGATATGCCAGGAAGTGTGGCGCCTCGCTATGTTTGCGTTGAGTGTATTGGCTATGCCGTATGGCACGGTGTAACCAGGATAGGGGAAGTACCCTAAAACCCCTAAGTGTGTGTGGGTAGAGACCCGCACAATTTACAGAAAACAAAGTCCCGGGCACACGTTATTGGTAAATGCACTGTTTGCCAAAGTCTCTTGTATTCAGAATGTTAGCATATAAAATCCACGCTAGTTATTTACGGTCTCTTCAATTAGTTTAATCTTTATGAACACAACCAGCCAACACGTGTTTCATCACAATGGGAAGTATCCCGTGACTTCTTCAGGGCTGTACGTAAAGCGTAGGTGTCAGGTGAGGTCACATCGCCGGTGATAATTCTGACCCGGCTGGTGTGGCGAGGATGGGACCAATGGAACGTCCTTGTATTAGTGAAAAGTATGGAAAACGAAGCTCCGGAATGCTGGCATCCTCGCCACACCAGCCGGGTCGGAATTATCACCGGCGGAGTGAGCTCACCTGACACCTATGCTTTACGTACAGCCCTGAAGAAGTCACTGGATACTTCCCATTGTGATGAAACACTTGTTGGCTGGTTGTGTTCATAAAGATTAAACTAATTGAAGAGACCGTAAATAACTTGTGTGGATTTTATATGCTAACATTCTGAATACAAGAGACTTTGGCAAACAGTGCATTTACCAATAACGTGTGCCCGGGACTTTGTTTTCTGTCATCACTGGGGGACACCCCTGACGTCACGGAGGGGCGTGTCCTTCCTTCGCAAACGCGGAGGGGTAGTTCAAGGCTGGGGATTCCTCCACGGCGGCTGTGTGGCAGGGTTACAGACCCAAGGACCAACACTAAAAAAAACAAAAAATGTATTTACAGCTTCAGGGACTGGATTAACAGAATTCCTGTGGCTTTCATGTTTCTTTTTTTTGGGGGGGAGATTTATATAGCGCGAACTTGACCCGGGAAGGTCTTTGAGCGCTTTTACCTAAGCACCGGTTACGTTACACAAGGACACATTCATTTTAGGTATGTATGGGGAAATTGAGTGATTTGCCAAGAATCACAGGATGTTGAGCAGGCGTAGAGGCTCGAACATGGTTCCACAGCTCAAAGGTTGGTAGATCTAGCCCTGAGACCAAGGGAATTGTGTGTAGAGATTCCCCGCATAAGGCTGTGGTATTTTCTTTTACAGCCATGGGCATCATTAACAGAGCCCTAGGCTGGAAATTATTATCTGGGTCCAACGTGCAGTCCACAGGGGATGTCGGAGCGTTTCTAGCATTTTAGAGCTCCTCTCCCTAACACTCATAAGCAGGATGGTGTCTTCCAGGGGATCTGTCTTTGTATGTTTTTTTATTTATCTTTTCTAAAAGCACATGAGGCAGCATACCCTGCCACCATCAATTATGGCTATATGCCTGATGCATAGATTGTATACCCTGCAGCCCACAGTGTGTATATAATGTAATTGAGGCGTGGATCCCAGTGTTTCAGAGATATATTGTTTTGTTACATGCAGTTTAGAAGTTAAAATCCCCTGACAGAGAACAACTATTTATTAACCCTACTCAAAGAATCACATGCACCCTGCACTGTGTAGATTAGATCATAGATTAATATTGTAAAAAGATGCCATATTGTTAGAAAGCAATGTTAATTATTAAAGAGTACCCCACTGCTAATGTGATCAGAGGTCATTTCTGAGTCTATGCTTCTCCAAATTTTAACTATGTTGTTTACCAATAGGGTTGACATGCTGTTCCTACAAATTGTACATCTCTGGCTTATGTAACATTTTCCTATATGCTGATTTACATATGCCATATGTATGGATGTATGTCTCTATGTAATATGTATTTACGTTTTCTAAGGTGAACATGACAAGCGGTAATGCTATGTTCATGAAAGCTAGTTTTAAAAACAGCCCCTGTTTGATCTACCCCACAACAGGACCTCCAGGAAATAACTATCAGCGACGAAGACCTGCTTACCTTTTAGCAAGGTATAGGTATTTAGAGTTCTATAGTTCTAAGTAGTTTTTGTACACTGATGTCCGTGAAACTCTGCTTTTCTAATGATGTTCCCGTGTAGGTTTGATTTTACAGGTTATGACGCCGAAGTACAACTAGCTGTTGACGCTCTACAACAGTTCCTGGAGTGCCAAGACGCGTCGTTCAGTGTGCAAAACATGCCAGCTCTTACAGGTAAATAAAAAAGGACCAGGTTCTTTAAACCGTCTAAGACTTAAGCTGTGCTAGTCCAAAAACCACAGCTGTGAACTGTGGGAGGGCTCCTCAGAAGGGACTGCTAAGGCTTGGTTTATACTGCAAATGTGACTTTTTTTCTTTCTTTACAGGACCCTTGGAGTCATGCAGGGTCGGCGGGGATGTGCAAGAGCCAGCTCAGTGAGCAGAAAAGGGCCCCTAACAAGAAGGCTTCAGCATCTAAAGAGGAGCGGGGAAAAGGCCTCTAACAGGTGTGTTTTTTTCAAAAGGGTGTCAAAAAGAACTCTCAGGTTTTATTCTCTCAAACAGAAAGGACCGCCAACATGTAGTAGTGGCGTATAAAAGGTTGTGTAGAAGTTATAGGACCTTAGAGTGTCTGTGGTTAGTGTAAGCAGTTTGTACAGGTTCCTTATTTTTTTTTCTAATATATATATATATATATATATATATATTAATCTTTTTATGTTACATTCTAGAAGCATCTCAAAAGCGCACTGGAGAAGAGCCGTGCAAGGCTAAGCGGATGATGGCCCCTTTAAGCGACATCACAAAGACAGTGCAGAACATCAAGCCTACAGCAAAATGTGTGAGTAGGCGTGTACGCCAGGACAAACTATGCTCTTACTATGCACATATCCAGCAGAGACCCGCCACAGACATGAAATGTCAAGTCAAGCCAACCTCCAGCATGTTGAACACTCCTACAGGAATGCCTATTCTGCACAGGGTGGGAGACACCAGAGTAGGAGTGCTTACAGCCTCAGACACCTCAATGTCTGGTTTGTGTAAAAGCGGGGCCGCGAGTCTGTACCCTCTCCAGACCTCAAAAGTGATTCTCCTCTAAAAAAAAACAACGCTTAAGAAAAAGAAGCAGGTGGTCCCAGAGTCCCAAACAGCTCCTTTAAACCTCAGGAAGAAGAAGCAGATGGTCCCAGAGCCCCAAACTGCGCCTTTAGATCCCTCTTTAAAAAAGGTTGTTACACCGTTAAATGAACCCATTACCCCCCTGATCTCTAAAGGGCCAATGGCTACGATGTCTGTTGCAGAAGATCTGGTGCAACTCCAAACCCCAAAAGTGAATCGCCTCTCAAGACAAAATCTTAAGAAGCAAAGGGTCCCTGAGTTACACGTAGAAACAGTAGAAGGTACCTTAAACAAGGCCATTACACCACAGGCCCCTTCCTACCCCCTGAAGCACGCTATAGTTTCAAATAAGCTGATGGCCCATGTAGAGGAGCTCCCCCTAGGGCAACCCCCAAAGCCATCTATATTAATTCCTAACAGGCTTAGGGACTCACCGATTGTAAGTGGTCAACCCTTAGAAACACCTTATACCGACTGCCTAGGGTCTCTCAAGGCCTAGGCAGGTTTGGTGAACAGTATTGATAGACCCACAGAAGCAGTGTACGGAGGGCCTTCTAATGTGGACAATGGGGGGTTGCAGGCGACGGATAGATACACACCTGATCATAACTCCGACGATTCCCTCACTTCTGAGGCCCTTGAGTATTTTGACCAGCATTTAAACTCCCCATACCCTATGTCTCCTATCACCCCACCAGGAGTGTACGACCCAACCATCCCCGTGTCCAGTGTAAACCCCACATCACCAACCTCAACATACCCAGATAGCAGTATAGGATGGACCGGCTTCCAAATAAAAGTTTGGATGTTGTATCTAGTGAGGAACCGTCCACGGGATCCCCAGGGTGTTCACATTGGGACCCTATTTCTTTGATCCCGACATGCCCCACGTTACAGAATGGCATTGTGGAGGACGGTCTGAGAATTGTCCCAGGGGTACTTCAGGGTAATGTACAATCCAGCACAGTGTTCATCCCTAATCCTCCACAATATGATTCTGTAGACCCAAAAGTGGTACTAGGGGCACAAGTCAAAGATATACAGTTGGCGGTCCGAAAAACAAAATGACAGGTGAATGCTGCCACCTTAAAACTGGGAAAGGGGGGAAGCGGTGACAGGGTCATGACGGAGGCACAGCTGATGATCCTGCAAAGGGTTGAGCGGTGTAAAAGTATGATCCTACAGACGTGTCAGTCAGCAGCGACAGACATAGGGGTTATACAGGCGTGACTAGGTCCACGGCGGCCCCTAAAGAGCCCCTATTCCACAGGTAATAATAAAAGTACACATACATCAAAATATAACCCTAAGGTCTGCACTATACTGACAAAGTCCCTGCACTTCTTACGTTGTCTCATGCGTAAAAAAATACATAGAGCACCGCAAACAAGGTCTTGCAGTATCACGCCCCATGCCTGAAGCATATAAATTAATACCAAATAGCCGACAATACATAAGTTCAGGAGAGAACATCCAGATGGTTGGGCATTTGAAACGCTCAAAGGGTAGAGCTGCAATACGCCAACACCAGGGACACACAGACGGGGCAAATGTAGGGTCTGTAGCAGAGGTCTCTACGAGTACAACGCTTACAAGTACACACCAGACTGTTCAAATAGGCTGGGGGCTGTTACCTAAAAAAAAGGGTGGTCCAGTAAAAAGCAAAAGTTGATTAATAGCGCAAAGCAGCGCAGGCTTCTAATGAGTAAACTAAAGAAAGCCAGAATATGCGCTACACAGTGGCTTAAAAATACACCAGAGTCCGGGTTAAGTCAGAAACCCCAAAATGATGCAGCAGAGAGTTCGACAACCAGCCCAATTCCTCAAGCTGAGGATTCAGAGCCAGTGTTTTTAGAGAGCGTTCGAAGTTACATTCGTACGATAGAGAGATTTAACGCTACAGAACACTACGGGGAATTTAGGTTTGTTAACCTACACCACATAAGGTCCTCTGATAATGGGGTTTTAGCCATACATCAGGCTGTGCAAACGCTTATAGAAAAAGATTGTTACACGATGTGGGTCCTAACAATTTCTTCCAACTACGCTTCCAGGGGCAGGGCCTTGACAGTCCTTTGTTCACCAAACAAAGGTCCCGCGATGTCTTTAACGCTGTGGAATTTCTAGAAAACCTCTCAAGGCTTTTACAGAGAAAGGCTGAACTAGTCGCCTATGGCACTTTCTGAGTCATAGCCCTCATTGTACGTGGCCATGAGGGGGGTGCTTCTAGGCCTTGAAAGAGTGTACTGTACAGCAAAATCATTGGTAAGAAACAAAGTTGGCTGCTCAACTTTAACAACGGAGCAGCCAACACCTGTCTCGCGGCCAGCATCGTGGGGTTGCTGCAGGGTCGCTACACCCCCAATGCGGTCATCATGTCTAGAGCGGCTGAAGCCCATGAGGTGCTTGAAATACCTCCAGACTGGATGGTCGGCTTTGGCGACATAGGTCTTTTTGAGAACTATTTCGCCATTACGGTGAAAGTTCTTTATCACAACAGTTCTTGGAAGTACTTTACAACCGGGGAACGTGTGAAAAACAAGACCGTATATGTCCTACTCCACGAAAATCACTTTTACGGGATCTTGAACCTTAAAAGTTTTCTAGGAGCCAAGCACATGTGCACCCACTGCGATCACATCTACAACACTAAGGCAAATCATCAGTGTGAAATGCACTGTAAGATGTGTCAAAGGGACGGTTGCGTCGTAGACGCTGCCCTGAAGGTGAGGTGTCGCACCTGTAAGATGTTTTGTCGCTCGCAAGAATGCTTGAGCATTCACAACAACGATGTTAAATGCATCCCTAAAATGGATTGCCATGAGTGTGGTAAGTATGTGGCAGCAGATCACAAATGTAAAGGCATGAAATGCCCAAGGTGTTAGACTCCTTTTAGGTCAGGAACTGTACACAGGTGCTACATGGTTAAAGGGAGGACCCAGACCAAAACCGAACACTATATAGTGTTCGATATAGAGTGTACACAGGAGACGGGGGTACACCAACCTAACTATATTTATGCACACCATCTAACTTCAGATGACAGCTGGGAGTTTGAAGGGTGAACGCGCGTTGGTGATTTCCTTAACACTTTCATTCAAACTAAATTCAAAGGATATACCATCCTGGCCCATAACGGGAAAGCATATAACTCATTCTTTATTTTACAAAATATGATTTGTGAAAAGATGCCAGTAGAACTAATCACCCAGGGTTGCAAACTGATGTTGTTAATGGCTGGCCCGTTACAAATAAGGTTCATAGACACCCTGAATTTCCTACCCATGAAATTGAGTAAGCTGCCAAAAGCCTTTGGTTTTCCAGGATGTAAAGGTTATTTTCCACACTTTTTTAACACCTGGGCGAACCAGAATTATGTGGGGCCCATGCCGCCTCCCGACAGCTATGGGATTAAGTATATGATGCCTGCTGAGAAAGAGAGCTTTCTACAATGGTATGATGAAAACAGTGAAAAGGAGTTTCATTTTCAAACAGAGTTGAAAGCTTATTGTCAGGCTGATGTTATGATCCTGCGAAAAGCCTGCAACCTCTTCAGAGATGTCTCCTGTACGTCTCTGAGAAGGATGACATACATATTCAACACGCCTTACAGGGTGGTGAATACTGCCTGGGACCTTATTACCTGGATGGGTACGCTGTAATTAAGGGCGTGCCAACGGCCTTTGAATACAATGGCTGCTTTTACCACGGCTGCCCTCAGTGTTACAAACCCCACGTGTTTAACAGACTGATGGGTACCAAATTTGAGCACTTACACGGACGTACTCTGTTGAAGGCACAGTATGTTGAAAAATGTGGCTTTGCTCTGAGATCCCTCTGGGAGCATGAGTGGTTAGATATGCTAACATCCAATACGGAACTCTGCTCTTTCCTTAAGAGGTGTGATTTACCAGAGCCTCTGGAGCCCCGTGATGCCTTATTTGGGGGATGTACAAATGCTATACAGCTGTATAGGGCCGCTGGTGAGGGTGAGAAAATACACTACTACGATTTCACTAGTCTGTACCCTTTTGTGAAGAAGATGAAGGTATACCCCTTAGGACACCCCACCATTATATATGGAGATTTTAAACCCTAATCTGAATACTTTGGTTTAGTTAAATGCCAAATCTACCCTCCAAGGTATCTTTACTTTCCGGTGCTACCATACAGAGTCGACGGTAAGCTAATGTTTCCCCTCTGTCAAACATGTGCTGTAAGTAAAGAGGTCAGTGTGTGTAGGCACACTGCACTGAAGAACAAAGGATGCTCACAGGGACATGGTGTAGCATAGAGGTCCAGGCGGCCTTAGAGAAAGGCTACAGGCTCGACAGAGTACATGAAGTGTGGCATTTTAAGAGGACCACAACACGCCTCTTTTCTCCGTATATTAATTTGTTTCTCAGAGACAAACAGGAGGGGGGCGTGCCTTGGCCGGCGGGCAAGATGGCTGCTTGCTAGGGCAGCTCTGCCGACTGAGCGATTTGATCCGGCATTATCCTGTGATGAACTGTGATTCCGCGCTCAGAACACACAGTTCTGTGCATCGGAACGCCTGGGGAGAAAACTGGCTGGTCGCGGGTGCCCGCAGACGCTGGTGGCTGTGAGAACTGGCGTTCACGAGCCGCGATCGCGGCAGCTCCTCAAGATGGCGGCCGTCGGCGGTGCCGGGCTCTAGCGGCTGAGCGGTGCGGCCGGATCCTGATCGCATAATCGACTGCTGAGGCCATCGGAACTCTGGCTATCGCGCATATCGCGCGTATCTGATGCCGGTAAGCATTGGTGACTGGGGAGCCAAGAAAGAGGGAATCGGAGGGTCCTGCTTGGGGGAGTACTGAGTGGCCGGGAGCGGGAATCGTGTGCGGCCCGATTTCATCAGCACTGAAGTGTGGGACATGCACTTTGGCATAATTACCCCTGCTGGGTAGAGGATCGCTTGGTTAGAAATGCCATGAATGGACTGACCTGTCGGCTAATGATGCAGGGGAACCTACCGGCTCCAAGACAGTCAGCAGAGCTGTACGAGGTGCAGTTTGTGGGACTTTTATTTTGAAGGCCCTAGAAGAGTTTGGTCCCGTGGTGGTTGCAAAGAGAGACGGCCTGGTGCAGCGGCGTGCGAGCAAGTCATCACCTGAAATCTCGATCTGTGCGATAAGACCGGGGTTTTGGGGGTCCTGGGACTGCAGGAGTGGTTATTGGCAGCGGATTGAGAGGTTTAGTCATCAGAGTGCTTGGATTGCATGCACTAGAGATCCGGTGCTGTGCCAGTCGGGTTGCAGCTGGTGGCGCGGACATTCCAGTGACAATTGATCGCTACTCTGTCGCAAACAGTAGGGTTGTGAGGAATTGCCCCAATTGTTGACACAGATTTGTGGTGTGTTGCCGCCCGTGCCGCAGCTCCTGGCGTGTGAAAAATTTGGCAATATATTCTGCTGTGACTTTCTTTGCTGGCTGCTGCTCCGGCTGCATTTCTACTGGAAAAAAAAACCCCCAAAAAATGGGGAAAACAGACAAACAGCAGTCGCGCCTCACTTTTTAGACTAAGAAACTAACTAAATCCCAACAACAGGCGGCGTCGGACTCGGAGTCAGAACCCCCAGAGAAATCATCTTCTGCTTTGGAAGCAACGTTGCTGGCAATGCAAACTAGCTTACAATCAATAGATGGGAAAATTGATGCCCTTAATATGCGTATGGATCACTTCGCTGCGAGCCTAGATACCCAGGGAGTAAGACTGGGTGAAGCGGAGCAGCGGATTTCCGCGGCGGAGGATGCCGTACAGGCAGTGACAACTAAAAGCCTGGACATGGAAAAGTGCTTGCAATAATACAAGCAAAGAATGAGGACCTTGAAGCGAGGTCCCGCCGAAATAATCTTCGCATTCTAAGATTGCCTGAATCCACCAACACGGGCAAGATGGAACTCTATATTGAAAAAATTATCATGGAAATCTTTGGGCTTGAAAATCTTTCCAACGTGATGCTGGTGGAGCGTGCACATAGATCACTGGCAGCGCGCCCGGTCCCAGGGGCCCCGCCGAGACCGGTGATAGCTCGACTTTTTAACTATCGAGATGCGATCCTCCGCATGTCCAGAGAGAAACAGAAAATAACGCACGACGGCAATGCAATTGAGTTTTATCCTGACTTAACTGCCACTGTTCAAGCTGCCAGACGGGAATTCATTCCCGTGAAGAAGAAGCTGCAGGCTGAAAAGATTCCCTACGCAATGCTATATCCCGCCCGCTTGCGGGTAGAAGTGGATGGCAAACAGAAATTCTTCCTGAGTCCGAAAAGTGCTATGGACTTCCTTAAAACCTGGCAGAAACAAAAACAGAGAGTCACCGAAGCGCCCATGTCCGACGTTGAGTGAGATGTGATGGATATTGGGATTGGTGAGCGGTTTTTTGGTTGGACGATGTTTTGAACATATATCTTTCTATTGAACTAAATAGATAGTTTGGGTAAGAGAATCACAGTGCATTTGCTAGAGGGCAGGTCTCACGGACCTCGAATGTGATGGGACTAAGGGCGGGGGTCCGGCTGGAAGCTCTCCTGAATCTCAGGTAACCATGCACTAAAGTACATGTGAACGAGTTTATGATGTCTAATGATCGTAATTAAAGTTGTGAGGGCACGGATTACAGTGCCAAATGTTCGCTCGGTCACCTCCCTTCTCCACCGGGAGGAAGCGCCTTGCGCCTGTGACGCCCCTACATCGGGTGCACCCCTAATGTCTTTTGGGGATTGTTGTTCAGGGGATGGCTTCGGCCAGTTGGGGAGGCTGAAGTGGGTGGGGGGAGGGAAGGGGGGGTTTGTTCATGTTGCAACCACAGTACTGGATGGACTTCACTATGGACACTATGTCACTAGCGTGAGCGTAGAGTATACGTTGGTCAGGTATGCAAGATGAGAGTGTAAATGGCATCAACGAGGGGGGGTGCTTAAATTGATAACATGGAATGTGAGGGGGCTCAACAATCCAAAAAAGATAAGGAAGGTCTTTGCATATTTGGATAGGCATAATATCACCATAGCCTTACTACAAGAGACACACCTCAAAACATACTGAAACTATGTGGGCAAAAGGTGGGCGGTCACTGTTGCGGCGTCGTCCTACTCGGCATACTCTCGAGGGGTAATGATTTTAATCAAAAAGGGCACTCCGTTTCGGATGCTTCACAGTGAAGGTGACGATCAGGGTAGGTTTGTTCTGTTTCATGGTTATTTGGGTGGGTCACTAGTTACACTGGTCAATAGTTATGGGCCAAATGTGGACGATCCGGCCTATTACAGTGACGTGTGGAGAAGGTTGCGGGAGTTGGAACAGTCGCAGATTATCTGGGGGGGGTGACCTGAATATATATTTAGACCCGGAGATGGACAGATCGGCGGCCACTGTCTGGCATGGCAAAATGGCTGCAAGCGTGGTCAAAGAGATTATGCATGAGGAAGGGCTGGTTGATATTTGGAGAGTTAGAAATCACTTTTACATCTGTGGTACACAATTCCTGGTCTCGACTGGATTATTGGTTAATCTCCCGTACTGCTGGCTCATGGGTGGAGTCTGTGGCAGCTTTGCCGAAAACATTGTTGGATCATGCGCCGGTGATGCTACCCTGGCCATTCCAACATACATTAGACCCCCATTCCAGTGGCGTCTGCAGCCAGATGCTCTCACTGATCAGGTATTCCGCACTACTATAGGTGCTTCTATCACTAACTTTTTTAAAGAAAATGCTGGGTCAGTTGACAGCATGGGGACCATGTGGGAGGCTTTCAAAGTCACGATAAGGGGTGAATGCATGGGAGTCCAGGCTGGTGTTCTACGATCTTTGCGTAACAGAATGCAGGACATAGAGGCTAGACTGACATCACTGGAGAGGCAATATAATAGCGCCCCAACACCTGAGGCTTTGGCGGCTATAAGAGAATGCAATACTGAATATGCCGAGTTAGCTGAACAAGAGGTGTGCTACAAATCCCGACGCTGGAAAGCCAGGGCCTTTGGGGACGAGGGTAGAGCAGGGCGCGCATTGGTGGCTAAGCTAGCTGGTATTCGAGAGCAGGGCCACATAATCGAAATACTAGATAAAAACTCGGAGCTACGCTACGCCACGCCAGACATAGTATCGGTCTTTGCGGACTTTTATGCGGACCTGTATAGACGGCAACCTGAGGCTGAGGCAATTGAATTTGTGAAATATATGGAGGATATAGCTCTGGGGTGGCTCTCATCGGGTCAGAGGGAGTATCTACTTTAGTCATTAACGCTAGATGATATAAAAGAAGCCATACAGAGGTTGCCGGCGGGCAAGGCAGCGGGTACCGATGGCCTGCCCAGTGAGTTTTATAAAGCTTATGTGGATCAACTGGCCCCTGTTTTATTAGAGGTATATGCAGAGGCATATAAAAGTGGTGAGCTACCTCCCACTTTGCGAGAGGCGTTAATTGTAATGTTGCTGAAGCCAGACAAGGTATCGAATCAATGTGAATCATCTAGACCGCTGTCGTTAATGAATATAGATGTTAAAATCCTGGCAAAAATTATAGCAATGAGGCTGCAGCCATTGGTGCCAGCCTTGGTGTTGCCAGACCAATCTGGGTTTGTCCAGGAGTGCTCAATGACACACAATCTTAGGACACTCTTCACTGTATTGCACTATCTAGACCCTGAGCTGAGGGCGGCGGCGGTATTCTTGGATGCCGCCAAAGCCTTCGACTCTATAAATGTGGGATATATGTTCATGGTGCTGGGCAGGATGGGGCTACCTTCCGAGTTTGTACGTTGGATTAGACTATTGTATAATGGGCCGACGGCCAGGGTCAAGGTGAATGGCTGGGTTTCTTACAGTATCCGGGTGGAACGGGGGACCAGACATGGGTGCCCGCTATCACCAATGTTGTTCTCCCTGGTTCTTGAGCCTCTGGCATGTAAGATCAGGCAGCAGCATCGGTATGCAGCGTTAGGATTCAGGCAGAGGCCGCTGGCCATATCATTGTACGCCAATGATATGCTGTTGTTTGTCCGGGATCCAGAGGCGCATCTTGGGCCTTTGCTCAGGGAGTATGTCAAGTTTGGGGGATTTTCGGGCTTAATGGTCAATTGGAGCAAATCTGTTGTGATGCCCCTTACTCAGAGCACAACGGAACATGAGATGGAATTCCCATTGCGGTGGACGCAGGATGCTGTTAAATATCTTGGGGTGTGGGTGCACAGGGATCCGGAAGTGGTACTCCAGATGAACTATGGACAGGCAATATCCGTATTATCTGATAAGGTAGCTGGGTGGATAAGGCTGCCGCTTTCCCTAGCGGATAGGATTGCTGTGATCAAGATGAATATCCTTCCGAAATGTCTGTATTTCTTTGTTAACATTCCTATCATACTGAACAAGGCCTTTTTTTAAACGAGAGCTTATTGACGTTGACATGGGCTGGCAAACAGCCGCGATGCAGTTAGGAAGCTATGGCACAGCCGTATGAAAGGGGAGGGTTCGAGGCACCAGACATGCGACTCTAGTACTTGTGTTTACGCAAGCCCAGTTTGCTCATTATTGGCAGTTTCCGCAGAATTTTCTTCCTCACTTGGCGGTGGAAGCGGATGACGCTCACCCAACTCCACTAATAGCCATGTTGCTACATTCTAGGCCATTAAACTCTAAGGTGGAGATAAACACGGTCACCTGCACCGTCCGAGCATGGAGGGGGCTACAGGCCAGAGCGGGAAGGGAGCATCTGTATGCGCCAGCATTGCCTCTAAAAGCACACCTGGGCATATCTGTCGCCCAGGAGCCGAAGGCAATGGAAATACTGGACAAGGCGGGGCTAACTATGCTGGGGGATATGTATCAGAGTGGCACTTTTGTCACTCTGGAGGATCTTACAGCCAAGACGGATTATTCGACCATGCTGGGGTTTATTTATGTTAGGTTATGGGCTGCTGTACGGACTGAATATCCTGAATACCCGGCGGAGCCGCAAATGTTGAAGGCTCTTCAGACGCTTTTGATTGGCAATAGTAGAAGGGGCTTGATAACTAGACTATATAGAACTTCATTGGTGGAGAATCAGCCGGACACGTCCGGGGCATATGAGAAATGGGTGGTACAATTGGATGAACCATTGACCTGGGAGGACTGGACGTTATGCTGTGCGCTGACGGGGAGACTCACGGCGAACTGTAACTTGCGAATAATTCACTTCAAATTTCTACATCAAATGTATTACACCCCAGCTAGACTACATAGATATGGTTTGCGGGAGGACTCACGATGTGCGAGGTGTGGGGTAGAGGATGCAGACTTTAAGCATCTAGCCTGGGAGTGCTCTCGGGTGTCAAAATTCTGGGGTAATGTTACAGCACATCTAACAAAAATATTATTGGAAAATGTCCCCTGTACACTGCTGGTATGTCTGCTAGGCTGCTGTAAGACCTTAAAGGTGTGCAATCGTAGATTGGCGGCTGTATCGTTGCTGCTGGCCAAGAGAGTGGTGGCGAAATGCTGGGGGGGTAGAGCCGCGCCTACTGTGGTCTCTTGGTTCAAGGATATTGCATATTGCAAGGAACAACTGAACATTTAGGCTGAGGAACTGCCAATTGCCTCAAGACCCAAGGACATTTGGAGCCCGATTGAGGTATATCTTATGGAACACCCGGATGTATTGCAATAAAAAGTGTTAGTTGGATTCATGCATAGAGTCTGGGCCTGCAAGGCTCGGAGCCCTGATACGCATCGTCTCTTGAATGCTCTATTTGTGACTGACGAAAACGAAGTGTAATGTATATGGGTACTGTGGTGCGGTTGTTTCGTTGTACAGTTTTTTTTTATAGTTCTGGGAAAAATGTGCTTTATATCTATGCTCTGTGATACTGAAATAATCCTTATGCATGTAGTATGCTGACGTATGGAAAACTCAATAAATAAACTATAAAAAAAAAAGAGACAAACAGGAAGCCTCAGGATATCCCGAATGGTGTACTAGCCATGATACAAAGCAAAAATTCATTGATGACTACTACACTCACGAGGGCATACGCTTACGACCCCATCTGATAGAGGTCAACCCTGCCAGACGACAGTTAGCCAAGCTCTGTCTGAACTCCTTATGGGGAAAATTCGCACAGCGTACAAACATGTCAAATACGACCATCATAACAGATCCTGACGAGCTGTTTAAGTACCTTTTTGCCCCTTGTTACGAGGTGTCCAGCTGCGAGTTTATCGATGGCGAGTCTGCAGCTTTGTGCTGGAAATACACCCCACAACGTGCAACAACATTAACATCTTCATAGCGTGCTTCACGGCCGTTTCCGCTCGTTTAGAGTTTTATGGGGTTATGGATAAACTCCAGGACTGGTGCTTGTATCATGATACCGACTCATTTATTTTTGTGAGT
This sequence comes from Calotriton arnoldi, assembly GCA_963921515.1. Lineage (NCBI taxonomy): Eukaryota > Metazoa > Chordata > Amphibia > Caudata > Salamandridae > Calotriton > Calotriton arnoldi. The sequence goes on from CAWUFW010000182.1 coordinate 5,351,293, forward strand.
AAACCAGGGGATGAAGACCCTCCTCTTGGCGATTATCTAGGTAATTTGACCAGTGAATTTGATAAGGATGAATATATAGTCGAATTCCCCTCATCCGGACCTAAGACCTATTCTTACAAAACAAACAACAACAAAGTATGTATGAAGGTCAAAGGTATAACATTAAATATCAACAACACCCTAAAAATCTATTTTGACAGTCTGAAGGATCTGGTGCACGAATACTCTGCATCGGACGACCGTGAAAACGATAAAACCATAGTTTTTAATCAACCCTGCATAGTCAGATCCAAAAAGAAGTGGGAAATTACAACTCAGCCCCTACATAAAACCTTACGCGTTGTTTTTGATAAAAGGGTCCTGACTGAGAACTATAAAACACTGCCGTATGGTTATTAATTGCATTAGAGCAACTGACTCGTACGCTATGGACACACGATTACAGCATCCGTTCTCCTGCGTTTTAGCAGGGCCCTCAAACTGCGGCAAAAGCTACTTTATAAAAAAGCTCTTAGAAAATGCTGCAGGATCTTTATCCCAAACACCCAACAACATTGTGTGGCTTTATTCTTGCTGGCAAGATCTTTATACCGAACTAGCCAAACGTTTCCTGCATATCAGGTTTATAGAAGGTATACCTAATAATTAGGGGTGGGCGGACAACTCCGTTCCGCCCACGGAATGTGCGGAATTTTGCCTGTTCCGCGTTCCGCGAAGTAGGCGGAGCAGGCAAATCTCCGCACACTCGCAACGGAACGGAGTTGGCCTCCCACCCGCCTCCCGCCCGCACTATTAAAACGTTAAAAAAGAACAATTTAAAACACCTTACCGGCGGCGTCCCCGGGCTTCCCTCTTCCTCCATCGCAACTTCTTCTTGAAAACTGCGCATGCGCGGGCGCCCGCGCATGCGCATTTCTCGCGAGGAATGCGCATGCGCAGTTTTCAAGAAGAAGGCGCAATGGAGGAAGAGGGAAGTCCGGGGATGCCGTCGATAAGGTAAGGTGTTTTAAATTTTTCTTTTTTAACGTTTTAATAGTGCGGGCGGGAGGCGGGCGGCGCGTACGCCGAACCTTGTAAACCTTGTAATTGTAGACGAACGTATGCATGAAGGTGGGGATCATCCTGAGCTAGAGAAAGCTTTTACTCAATATTCACACCATCGCAATCTAAGCATATGCTACATCGTGCTGAACCTGTTTTACAAGGGTAAGAACAGTCGTTCTATAGCTCTTAATGCCTCATATCTGATTTTATTTAAAACCCCCCGTGACAAACAGCAAATATCCATCATAGCTAAACAGATGTACCCTGGAAACAGACAGTTTTTCATGGTGGCCTTTAAAGATACTACTGAAAAACCCTACAGTTACTTGCTGGTTGACTTAACAAATAATACTCTAGAAGACTACAGACTCATGGCTGATATTTTCCCCCTTGATCTCCCCGTCTCTTACACACCTAAGAGCAAGCCCAGAGCCTCTAAAAAGACACGTTGAAGGAGCTTTAGTGACATTTACAATCTAGATCTTATAATATGAGGTGGTGACTATGTCTGTCCGCTTACGGCGTAATTTAGCTCTCCTAAAAATGCTGGTTACGGCCAGCCCCAACACAGAAAGGCCATCCTGTGTACGGTTTCAGATGATTTAGTGGCTGCCATTTCAGAAATAGCCCTAAACACCCTAAAAGGTAACGTCCCTATATCAAATCGCCAGTTACAGGTGCTGAAGAAGAAGCGACACCTTATCAAGCAGCTCAGTAATAAAAGGGCATCCCTCATTTCCAAGAAGAAACTGGTAAAACAGTCTGGAGGGATTATAGGTTCGCTGTTGGGCATAGCTATACCCCTAATTACAAGTATCCTCTCGAGGCAGTGATGGAGCATGCCTCAAAGATGTATTTGGTATGACAAGAACCAACCTCACAGACGTACCCTATGGACATCTGAGTGCCTCCACATAGCCAACTTAGATTGCAACGTATGCCGGGAGGGGAGGACACAACGTGATTTGGGTACAGGGTTACCAGTTGTGTATGTGGTTTCCTTCTTGCAAAATGTCAATAAAACAAAGAGTCCGGCGAATGCAGCAGGAATGCTTTGATCCTCGTTCTTTTGGCACCAAGTCTCACAGACTGGAGGCCAATTTCTCAATTATTTTTAAAAATACCAGTATTTCACTTCAGAAATGGCAGTTCAAGGTCGTGGCAATCCCCTTGGCATCGGTCCTGTATCACGCAAGAGGAAACCTTGCACTGACTCTTCGACATTTATATTTGCCACTATATCAATTAAGGCGCTTACAGGAGTGGCACTTCTATCGAAAACTTCTAGATCTCCATTACAAGTGATCTTCCATTTCAAGTTAAGAAAGTATAGGAGAGTGTGAGCTACACTTACCCAGTATCTCATCATATGTCATCAGAACCTAGGTGCCTTCTCCGAATATCCAAATACGCTACGATTTATGCGAAAAGAAGGTGGGCACTCCATCTCAGATCCATGATAAAGGTGTGGCTTTCCTGATGAAGGAGCACAGTGCTCCGAAACGCGCGTTGAAGACCCATCACACAGCCACAATAATGCCATCCTTGTATAATTGTATAATTAAGATCATAATATCATGTTTAAATAATGAACCATAGGCCACTAATTTGATCGATGGTCATGTTTCATGTATTTTGTCATTTATAACTTACCATCATTAGGATGGCTGATGTTTATTGTTCATTATTTTCACTTTTGATAAAAGAGATATGTTTTTAAGAAAATGAGAATAAAATCAATGATGTTTTAGCGAACTTATGCTCTTACACTGAGTTTTTTCATATCATGTTTTGGGTCATTATGAGTCTTTAAATGTTGTTTTGACCACTTGACTGCCTAGGGATTTACCCTCAAATGTGTTATTGCCCTGCCCTAGGAATACAAATTAGTTAGCAGGGGGTCCTAGTTACATGCATTAATAAAACAAAGTTAAACATAAAGATGTATTTGGTGTCTAGACAGCAGTTGGAACATTTGGGTCCATCTATGGACAATGCCTGGGATGTAAGGAAAAATGAGACTCTGAGGCTGGATGCTGAAATTAAAGAAATTTATAACCGGACTGATCTAAATCCGTACGACAAAGCAAACCTTTACACCACAACCCTAAAACATTTTTTGAACTATTACAAACAGTGGAATACAGAAAAAAATAAGCTAACTCTATATGCCCCAGACTCTGAACAATAACCAGCAAACCCTGCAGCCCCGCAGCAACCACAACAGTTGCCTCAAGGCCCGCGCCAACCTCCGATATCTTTGTTGACGACCTCTTAAAAAATATAAGTCAAAGGTACCGGGGGGCCGCGCAGAGGTTGATGAGCACGCCTGCACCTTCTGAAGACCTAACAGCGTGGAATGAGCTGGGCGAATTCCTCTACAGGGGGCAACCGATCCCTGGATCACACATATACGACCTAGTCAAAGGTCTCACGCACCCCAAGTCCCTAACAAACCAAAATGCTCCTAGAGGTTGGGAGCAGTTTCTGCAAGCCTCTGCTGAACTCAATATCCCTTCGACACTCATGGGTAATGGTGACCACAGGTGCTTGCTTGAAAGTCTGAAGGGACCCATCCTGTCATCACCACCAGCCTCAGGCGTTCCACGGCTATCCCCCTCTTGGACCACACCATTTACGACATCTGTACCTCGAAAAAAGACACTGGCCAAAGCCCCCACGTGGATTACAGACTAATGCTTCTCCAGACTTTTTGAACAATTGTACCCTGTACAGGTGTGTGTATAGTTATACACCCGCTAACAAATGTGTCATTTTTTCTTCTTATAATTCTTTAGTAAGTTTGTCACTGTAATACCTTTCCCTACAAAATTGTTTGTAATAAACACTTTTAACTTTTCATACTGTCTTGGTCATCTTTTAAAGCACTGCAATTATGTTGTATGTGTCAGAATAAAAATACGCAGTCTGTATTCACATTTTAAAATTCCTTTATTTTAGACAATAAACATTAAACATGCAGCCACTACACGACCCTACAATTTTGACATACGGCATATTCCGTTTTAACAGGACGGACCATAGCACCTGTATTTTCTTTTACATATTTCACAACTATACGGTCATTGTTAACAAGATCCTTCGAATATAGATTTAAGAAATTTCTAAACGTCATACCCTCTGACATTTTACTAATAAAATATATACAATGTTCACCGCATGTGGTGGCTAACGAATCCTGGACCCTCATCTTGTTATACTCCACCCTCGTGGCAGCTTTTTTCACATATTTGAATATGGGTTTTGTGTATATATGCTGTGTTCGGGGAACTCTGCGGTACTGTCAAACACTGTAATCTTGTCACTATCCATAAACAGGGCCGCCCAATGTGTTCTGTCCTTGTAATGCGGATCTGTGTTAAAGACAAGGGTGTGGGGTCTTTCTGCCCCTATTTCAGCTGGTAACCCATCGCTAGGGAAAACACCTAAAAAGTATTTCCTAGTGTGTTTATGCCTGCTTAAAAACTCCCGTATCTGCACAGTGTCCATTTCACAATGTTTTAAAGATAGTCAAACAGAATCTGTCTGGGGTGGTTGACCTGAATGATGCTGTCGAATACAGAGAATACGACCATGTTCACATTCACAGGCAGGGGATTACTAAAACATATTTCAGCTTTTAGATTTCCGTTTTTGACCAAGTTATAATGATCGCCGTCTTCCATGTCAGGAGTCAGATCGAATGAAAACAGTGTGTATCCGGCCCTATAGCCTTCTTTTGACACAACTACCCCACAGTCCCTTAGATGCTTCCGGGTTATCGAAACCAGCCCCAGATATTCCCTGATAAAGTTGGAGGTTCCAAAACTGGGTGTATAGGGTTTTGCAGGAATCACAGAGCCCTCATGGACAAGCGCAGCATAGTTGATGTTGTAGTGCTTAAAACGGAAGGGGTTTGAGGTATAGATGCCGCTAAAAGCTGAATTGTCCACAAACCCAAGGATAATAAGTTTGGGTAGTTCCCCCAGAAATAAATTCTGCTGCTGGGTTAGTCGGGTGCCTGCAGGGATGCTGAATACCTTCCACTGCATACTTGGCGTTTGATAGTTTCAGTTCGTCGGCGGGAGCTAGTCTGACGCTCAGGGACACTTTCACTCTCTTTACAAACAGGCTCGCGGACAGTTTGTCCAGCTTGTACTGTTCCGCATCCCCGCTGATGAGACAGAATGAGTCCTTGTTGCGGGTAAGCCGGATCTTAAGATCAATTCCATTGACGAGCAGTTTATCTTGGATGAAGAGGTCTGAATGTATGCGTCCCAGGAGATCAAAGTGGCGACTGCCTCCGGCAAACCCTGCTCTTTTAACAAAACCCTGATTGTCACCGTCCAGAGCCTTGTCTTCGAAGTGGGAAACGTGTCCTTGTAGAAGAGCCCCGCTGAAATCTGCGTGTCAAGGGCCTCGCTACTGTAATTTAGAATGCTCTCAAGGTAGGCTCTGTAGGCGTACATGTTATCGCTCTGTGAGAAGAGAAGATCGCCCAGGGTGATGTCCACCTGATTAAACATGGTTGCTAGGGGGTAAGCGATCGTCGCCACTTTAGCGTATGCTTCTATGTTGGAACCATCCGCTTTTACGATTTTACACACAAGATATAGCATTGTGTTGTTGAGATCCAGATACATATCCGTGGACCCCGACACAAAAAACTCTTTAGGGGCCAACAGCGTCAAAGCGGCTAAAGGTGATACCTCCATGAAAAAGCTGTTTTCGATGCTGGTCTGCGTGGGTTTTAGAGTAAACAAGTCTAACTCTGATTTGGCACACTCGCCCGATGCACAATGTACGAAGGCCATGCATTGCTTTAAAAAATATTTACTTTAGAGGCGTTTCTCTTCTTCTTCGAAGCTCTCTTCCGTCTTGGGGTTCTTCTTTTGTGAGTGCCTTTTGAAGAACGCCTCCTATTTTTATAGGGGGCCGGTGGCCCCTACGCCTCGAAGCGCGACATTTCCTTTTAACACTTGTGCTTGGTCTGTATACCAGCCTTCTTGTTCATGCGCTCGGCGACAGCCGATGTGACAGACCCAATCACCTCTTGGGCTATGTTCGTAGCCGCAGCTTTAACATGGGGCTTTGCAATTTCATAACCTCTTCTCAAGATTGGCATAGCAATTCTAAACAAACTACGCAAGAAACCTCCCAAGCCGGCCCCGTACATTACGGGGGACCCTTGAAAGTATGTTGGACCGCCATAGCCAGCCTGATTTCTGTAATAGTCCCTGTACATAGATGGATCACCGTATGTTTTCACGACCACCATGCTGTCACTGTCACGTCTCGGCCTTAAATGAATCTTAGCAATAACTTTCCCGTATTTAAAGGCCACCGGTGCAGACTGGTTGTCAAAGATCATAATTGAAATAGTGTCAAAATGATTTTTAGAAACCGCAACGTAGTCAGGCTTGTTAAATTGAATATTGACCATCGTATTATTTTCCCCCTACACATGGACCCATCTTAACAGCGGTGAATAAGTATCCCCAATCCGCTGCACCTCTACAATATCGCTATACACGTAGAGTGTATAGAACCCTCCATTAATATCAGGGCACGTGCGGTCGGGTTCAACCTGACTTCTCGCATGTTGCACTGTGCCTAAAACCCTTCTTAATTTACTAGAGCAGTTAAACATTGTATTGCGACCTGGGGCTTTAAGAAAGCCCTTCCTTCTGACGCTATCTAGCATCAGGTGAATATTCGCAAAGGTTTCAATGTTGGATATGGATTTGTTGATGGCATCGACAACACTTCTAATGGTTGGGTAGAATCCGTATGGAAAACCAGCGGGTATGCTCAAAGGGTCCTGCTCACGCTTTATGTTAAATGTGGCTTCGTTCGGTGCAAATGTATTCCATGTTCTTGGGTACTGGATTTCTGTTAGGGCTACTTCCCAATCACCTTTCAGGTCCACAGGCTTAGCCATTTTCACTGTGTAATTAGAAATTTGGTTGTCGGGGAACAAGTCCTTAGAAACGTTGGACGGCAGGGTAATATAAAAGGGCACTGTCTCCATTTTATCTTGAGCTTTAGACCGTCCCAAACTCAGACATCCTTCAGAGAGCTGACCAACACCCAACTGTTAAATTTCCCAGGCCCCCCTCCCCCCCATTTGACAAATGCCTGCCAGTTAGCCCCACTACCTTTCCTTTTCAGAACCTTTTCAACCCTATACACCCTGTGCTGATCGTCAGGCACCATTTGTAACTCTTCCTTGTAAAAGATGCCCGACACCTCTTCCCCATTGTAGTCCTTTAACCTGTAAATATACAGCCCTTCTTTAAGCTTCACACTTTCCCTATAAATATCTAATCGCTAAAAGTCTGCTGATATCCCTTCATAAACAAATCTTTCAATTTTGAAATCCTAACATGGTCCCCTTTTTTAAAAAGCGGCTTCTTCACCAATGTAGCGAAATGGCGACCGTACACTGTTCTCCAGACCCTTAACGAATTAGACGGCGTTACCTCCACGGGCGATGTTTTAATGGTTCGGTGATAACTGGCATTATAAACATCTGTAAAAGCCAGTAGAACATCGACGTATCTGTATGTGTTGTAGCCGTAAAGTATCTCCACATCTTAGACTTTAAAGTTCGGTTAAACCGCTCTACAACAGCTGCTTTTACTTCCATGTGTTACACAAAATGTTGAACAGCATGCTGTTTTAATAATTTCTGAAACAACTTGTTTAAGAATTCTTTCCCCTCATCTGTTTGTAGTTTTTGAGGGATTCGCCCCTTCTCGAAGATGGCTTTGAAAGCGGCTGTGACGCTAGCCCCACTTTTATCGCTTAGCGCTTCTGCAAAGACGTACTTGGACAACACATCTATGACGGTTAATATATAATGGGATCCGTTATTATGTTTTGCTATATCTTGAAGGCTGATTATGTCCGCCTGCCATTGATAATCTATTTGCGCATTAACAATTGTAGGGCGCCTCTTAAAACGCCTTCTGGCTGGTTTGTGGAGTGAATACGCCTCCTCCCCTGATAACCAGGTCTTCACCATGTCTCTGTTTACCAGTTAATTTTCACCTACAGCCCTTCTATACAGAGCTTCGATGCTTCCAAAGCTACCAACCCCTCTTGTATCATAATAAAGTTTTCTTAAACGGGTTCCAGACATGTTATCAGGAGCTACAGCCCTTGAAATGAAAGACGCTTGGTTTGTGTAAGTCCATTTTATTAATAATAAAAAATATTAGCAAAACATTAACAAAACACATTTCACATTTTCATAGTATATAGCATAATGGCTTTGCACTTTTTACAGACATACACACAATGGTTCTAGCAGGACCTTCCATAACAGCTTCTACAACCGTATGAAGGGTATAATACATAGCCACATGGCCCCCGTGACATTCTACGATTTTGTTCTAAATACACAGGTGTATATAACGCTACATATGAACTTATTTTAAAACAGTCTTCGGGGGACTAAAGAACCAGTTCTTCTATTTTTTAAATACATATTAGGCCTACGCCTTTCTACAAGCCTTTCTATCATCTTTCTATCAAAGCCCGTACACAGCCCCGGCATACCCTGTAGTTTTGAGCTTGGTTCACTGGTGTATCGGATCTCATTCAGTGCCATTGACAAGGTGTTCAGCATATCAGGGTGGACATATTTCTTTTCTGCGGACAACCCATACACAACCCTTAGCAGTTTATACACCTTGTACGGGTCTAACAAACTACATATATTACGGATTGTTCTTGCTCTGTATGAGTCACTTAAACATTTGTGCGCAGCCTGCTGAGGGTCCTTCATTTGATGGCCGTAACAAAGGCTGTAATAGTCACGTTTGACACATGCTAGTATAACTGCTGCATCAAAACCTTTAACAGGCAACTCGGCATCTTGGTGTACCACTAGAGTTTCCTTTTCATAGGCGCCGCTGCTAGATGCACAGACACAATTCCTGTGGCCTTCGTTGTTTTGGCATGTGGAACTTTCAGTCTGCTTTGAACACCACAGACAGTAGAAATTCACGTCATTAACTGTCCCTCGGCTCCTGTTCTTTTTGGGGTTGCTTTCTATAGTTCAAAAGAAGAAAGAGACAACCCATTAGTTAAAAATAAAATACATCATTATGCACCCCGAGACAGTGTAGTCAGTTGCACTTCTGCTCGCCTTGCGAGGAGACTCTTGCCATTTTTGCACAGTATTGCTATTACTAGTATTCATTTATTTTAACAGCCAGCACTTGTTTTTTAGCGGAAAGCACTGATTTTAAAACTTTGCACAGATTGAATTTGCATTGTTGAATTTGAAGTGTGGCGGGAGGGTGGAATCGAACACTGAGTGGGGGTATCCGGTGCGAGGACTAGAACCGCCGTTTTGTGGAGTCAGCGGTCTAGTCGTCAATCCTGGGCACCATAAGGAGGGACGCCTAAGGCAAGCCTGTCTGCGCCCGTCAGTGTCCCGGAAGCGGCCGGCGCCAGCCACGCTGCCGGTTGGCATTCCAAACACAGCCCCCATCTGCACTACAGTAGGGCTGAGCTGCTGGACATCGGTAAGCGTGTGAGCTGCTGTTCCCTCTATGCTCTCAACCCCGATGCAAACGCACTTGCCTGTTTTCACTGTAAATGGGCGGATCTCCCCTCCAATAGAGAAATTAAAGTGGGAAGTAAAGCTAAGTGGACCCGGGGCCCCCCTCTTGTTCTGCCTCATCCGGAGGGCGGCCATTTTAAGGCTTTGCTCCTGAACACCCGGTCCATAAAAAAACATGAGCTACAACTATACGATCTCCTGCTTGACACAAACCCTGACTTAATGTTTGTAACGGAAACATGGCTTAATGAGGGCTCCAATCCCACCATTGCGAGTGCCATCCCTCCAGGCTACCAGATCATAAAGAAGGATCGGCCAGTGGGTAGAGGGGGCGGAGTCGCTATAATTTTTAAAAATACTTTCTCGTGTTCCATACTACCTACAGAGGAAGCAGAGGGGACCGAAAGCCTTGGCTTTCTTTTCGCACTTCTGCACATCAGTCGATTGCTGGCGTACTTATTTACAGTCCTCCCGGCCCTGCCGGAAAGTTCATGGAGTCATTTAGTCATGTTATTTCTCCTATCGCCACCAAATATAAGCATTGCCTGGTCTTAGGAGATTTTAATATCCATATGGATAATCCAGCCGAGCCTGAGTCGATGAGGTTGCGGGAATCCCTGGAGATTTTCATTTTAGCTCCTTATGTTCACCTCCCTACTCACGAGAAGGGACACACCTTGGGTCAGATTGTTTCTAATGTCAAAATAGGAACTGACGCACCACTCCCTCTGGTGTGGTCTGATCATTTTCTTCTAGGTTTTAGAGTCTACAAGGACTTATCTCGCCCTCAATCATACGGTAAGCCCCGCCCCTGCAGTTTTAGACCCTTTCGCCTGATTACCCCCGAGGCCATGAAGGCTGCGCTGAGGCAGCACTCGATTCCCTTCAGCGGCAATCTTGAGGCCGATGTACTTAGCCTCGAGAATTGGCTTGACTGCCGTGCTCTGGAGCTGGCCCCCCCACTACTCGTGTGGCTAAATCTATCCGCGCCTCAGCCCCTTGGTTCACAGAAGCCCTTAGAAAAAGCAAAAGTGCCTGTAAACACTTGGAGAGAGTGTGGCAGAACAATTTCAACCTTGAGGACAAAGCCAGATACAAACAAGCCCTGAAAGCCCACTATAATAAAATCCGCGAGGAAAAGAAACACTTTTTTTCCTCTAAAATTGAGGCAGCTGGGAATAAAAGCAAAGAAATCTTCAAAATTGTAAAAGACTTCTCATCCCCTAGCACGGTGGGAATTCCGTTTACCCCCTCGAAGGACTGGATCAACCATCTTGCCGGGTATTTCCTAGATAAAATCAGAACTATTCAAAATTCTTTTGAGACTCCGCCCCCGGCAATAGAAGTAGCCGCTAGGGCACCATGCCTTGTCAATTCTGGGGCTGGGTCTTGTCTCACCCAGTTTCCCCCTATTCCTTTAGAAAAATCACTTGAGATAATGAAAACTTTGAAGTCAGGTTCTCCCTCGGATCCATGCCCCAGCTAAGATACTGTCTTCTATTGCTGGGATTATTAATCCAGCTGTCAATCTGATCCTGAATACCTTACTGCAAAAGGGGCTGGTACCAGATAGCTGGAAAAATGCCAAAATTCTCCCCCTATTGAAGAAATCTTCGACAGATCCAGGGGTAGCCTCTAACTATAGGCCGATATCGCTACTGCCTTTTTTCTTTAAAGTCTTGGAAAAATACGTGAATCTAGTCTTGACGGAATATGTGGAAGCCAACCATGTACTCCATGATAGTCAGTCTGGATTCAGAAACAATCTTAGTACAGAAACAGCTCTATTGGAAGTCTCGGAAACTAACAAAGAGACACTAGACAAAGGGGGAAACGCAGTGTTGATATTGCTAGACCTTTCCGCGGCCTTTGATACCGTGCCCCACCACCAGCTCTTGCAGAGTCTCCGGGAGTGCGGCGTCGGGGGCACGGTATTCAAGTGGTTTTCTTCTTTTCTGAGAGACCGTCAGCAAACAATTTGGTCCCCTCCCTTTTCGGCCCCCATTCCTCCCATGAAGGTGGGGGTTCCGCAGGGGTCTATCCTGAGCCCGTCACTTTTTAATATCTATATGGCCCCCCCTGCGCTTTTAGCTGAGGCACACGGTGCTAAAATAGTATCATATGCAGATGATACTCAACTGAGGTTCACTTGTGACAAGGGCGCCGATTTTAGAGGCGACAAAATTAACATCTGTCTGACGGAGGTCTTCTCCTGGCTAAAGCAGAACCAATTAAAGTGTAACCCAGAAAAATCTGAGATTATCTTTTTTGGTCGCCCGCCGTGCGAAGCGTGGCACCAGTGGTGGCCTCAGGATATGTCTCCTCCCACAGCCTCAGTGAGCATTGTGAAGAACCTAGGGGTCAAGTTAGATGCCAACTTATCTATGAAGGCTCAGATCCAAACTGTCGCTGGCACCTGCTTTGGCATGCTAAAAATTTAAAAAAACGTTCTTCCCCTGCAGGCGGTCAAGTATAGGAAGACGGTAGTCCAAGCCTTAATTGTATCTAGGCTGGATTACGTTAACATCTTGTACCTGGGTCTTTCGGAGTACTTACTTAATCGCCTGCAGGTGGTTCAGAACGCGGCGGCCAGAGCAATTCTCATGGTGGGGCCCAGAGCACGAATGTCCATCCATCTACAGGCCCTGCACTGGCTGCCGGTCCAGTTTAAAGCTCTGGTTCTGGCCTTCAGGGCCCTTCATGATACTGGAGCCATATATATTAGGAAGAGGGTCCAGCACTATGTGCCGCAAAGAGTCCTGAGGTCCTCAGTGCAGTTTCTGACGTCCATCCCCAAGTTTGCCCGCTCCCGTGTGGGCGGTCGCTCCTTTCAAGTGCTGGCCGCCCGTTTATGGAATTGTCTGCCATTGTCCCTCAGGCAGGTCCAGGATCTGCTTACTTTCAGGAAACCGCTAAAAACCTGGCTTTTCCAGCAATAGATTTCTCGTTCTTCTGGATTTTGGCTCTGGTGCCTGTCTTGTGGTCCTTCAGCGCCGGGACACTCTGTGGAGTAGCCGCGCGCTTTATAAGTACCTATTTACATTACATTACATTACAACTGTCTATAACGTTTTTTACCAACCTCCGCATTTTCATAGCCCTTAACTGTGCCCCTGAAGTCTTGAGAGCCACAGATGTCCATCGATACCCCACAGTCTTCGGAGCTTGTACCCAGCTGTTGCACGACAACTGTCTCAGGAACTGCTTCCTCCATAGAAGCCATATCTTCATAGACGGGTGAGTTAGGAGGCACTATAGCTTCTTCACCCTCTTCCATTTTGAAGAAGTTGCTTCCAGCAGACCCTTCACCGTTAGTAGAGCCCTCACTGTTGCTGCTATCGACCCTAATCGGTAACACCAGGTGAGGCCATTCCTTGAGACTAAGGGGCCGAATCCGATCTCGGCCGGTAGTGCTCCGAATCGGATTCGGATTCATCGGATCCGATTCGGAGCCCTGTTTCCCGACCGAATCGTACGCGGGTCCGGCCGAGCGAGTACGATGCAAGCACCCGCGAAATCGCCGACCGACTCGAACGCGGCTTCAACACGCTCCGACCGACTCGCATGGACACGACTCGCACCGCGCTATGGAGACGTTTCCCGGCCGGGTAAGTACGATGCGCGCCGCGAGCAGTCCGATCGACTCGCGCCGTCCGGCTCGAAAAAGCTGTCGGAGCCGGACTTTGGGGGTCCACGTCGGACCCCCCTGTACGCGTAGGCGCGTGAGTCGCACACAGGGGGGACCCATGGGTCCCCCCTACCTGTGCATGTATGCCGCAATGCGCATGGACGCGTACACGCTGTAGGGGGCGCCCTTGTCTGCCTCGCACCCATTGAGTCAATGGGAGCCCGCGTACGCGTTGTACGATAGGCTCCCATTGACTCAATGGGAGTCCGACCGAATCGAGTCCGATTGCATGCGTGCGCATCGTACTCGTTCGGTCGGACTGCTAGGGTCCGATTCGGTCGGAATTCTCTCTGGGTCCGGCTCGGTCGGAGAGAATTCCGGCCCGAATCGGAATCGGCCCCTAAGCGTTTTCATCCGACGGCACAAGTCATCGTGAAAACCAGTAACGTCGCATCCCATATCTTTAGGAGCTTCCTGTTGAGCATTCTCGTCCAATACCGTAGGTGTAATGCTACGGTAATATCTATCGATAGTGGCCTGGCCACCCGCCAATGTTGGCCTTTTGATGAGTGGGCTGTATCTCTTCATATTAATAAGTTACTCTTTCTGTATTCAGGCTCCTGGTTGCTGTACACGGCTCTTAAGGCCGCCTTATATGTATTCTAAGCACCCCCTAAAAGAGGCGTACACCTCTACATCACAACATGGGCACATGGCATCATAGGGTTCTGATTTGCAGGGGTCTCCAAATCGGACCACCCCTATGGCATCCCGCCCCCTTTGGGACAAGTGGTCACCTACGTCATTTCTAGGGTGTGGGACCTGCCACTTTTAGTTTATTTCCAGGGCGTGGTACCCGCCACTTTTAGTTCATTTTCTAGGGCGTGGGACCTGTCACTTTTAGTTTGATGAGGAATGGTATCCCTATTTACTACTGGGGAGTGGCAAGGAAATGTGGAATGCATACTACTAAATGGAGCGATTTAGGGAAATTTAAGGAAGGATTTAGGGAGGGATGTTCAAAATCAAACACACACCCACAAAAGTTATTGCTATTTGCAAACTACACTCCTAAAGTTACCACAACCCTAAAAATGTCAAAACAGCTTTAGATTTACTCCAGCCCAGCCTTGGGGTAAGTGAAGGGCCATGCATGGCACTTACAGGTATTGCAACAACTCACATAGAAAAGAGTGGAGGCAGGGCAATAAAATAACACCCCAAAGGAATAAATGTTACATGAATTAAATTATTTTGACTTTTTAATTATATGTACATAGGTTTAATGTTAATAATTGTATAGAATTATTAATTACATATTTAATAATTTCAAATAACCTTTATGTAATATATTTAAGTAAACCTTTAAACTTAAAAAAATGATTTCAAATAATTTAACACATAACTTAAACTTTACTAAATTTTAAATAAAACTAAAAATGCTTGTGAGGGTGGGATTATTTTACATTACTGGTTACAAATTATTTATAAATTAAATTACTGTATTTAAATTAATTATCACACTTTAATTTGATTTAATGCGTTTTAGTATTTTATTAGTTGTAGGTTAATAATATTTAAAATTAATTTTCATTTAAATTATATACTAACATATTTTGTATAGTTTTTTAAAAGAATAGTAGGCTTTAATTGTTTCTCCCATATTTTCCCATAGGCAGATCTCAGCCACAGTGGCGGAGGTATCCACTAACGTGCAAAGTTACTAGTAGTAACTTTAGACTTGTAAAGCATGTTTTAGGAGGCTGCACTAACTGAGTTTTGGGGGGGGCACCGAGGACATAAGTCACCATGACTCTTCCCGCGTCACTGGGACAGCTCACGCCAGAAGGTGCACTTGCAGTCTTTAGTTTGCCCTAGTTGATGTCTGACTCTGCAGGTAGTTTGCAGGGGGGAATGGGGAGTAACTGAAGGGGTCTGAGGCAGGTGTCCTGTCGGCTGTCTCACCATCTTAAAGTATAGGCAGTGCTCATGATGATGACCCCCTAAAGAGCGCTAAGAGACCTGCAGGTGATTACGCGCTATATAAATTGTAGTTAACATAACATAACATAAAGGACTCAATACGTCAGCGATTGTTGAACGCCCATGAGAGATGCATGGTGTGACTGGTAGAGTAGCATTTTAAGGGACACTGACGTCTAACGATAGCATCAATCACTCTGAGCATGTGCGCCTAGAAGACACCTCTGCAAGGGAATGGGCACTGTGGAGATGCCTTGTGTTTGCAGGCAGATTATAGCAGAAGGTGTTTAAACCGCGGAGCAGTTTCACCTGTATTTGATGGCAAAATCGGAGGTTTTAAATGAAAGCCGATCCATCAACGTATTTGCCATGAAATACAGTATTTTAGCATGGCAAAGGTTTTCGGTTTAGTGCATGAAATTGTTACAAAGCTGCCACTAGCAATGTAACAGTTTAATGCAGTAAACTGAAATGCTTATTTCTTTAGCTTGCGCAAACGTTTCTGTTTAGTGTAGTGGTTCTTAAACATTTTACTTCTGTCAGCCTGCAATTAATCATTACCGGAACCCGGGGACGCCCCCCACTGAGTCATTATTGGAATCCAGGGAAACCCACTGAGTCATTACTGGAAGCCAGGGACCCCCACTTAGCTATTACTGGAAGCCAAGCACCCCGATCCTAAGAATTAAAATGATTTGAACAGCAAAACAATACACACCAAAAATACAGAAACAAGCATTCATCACATTTTAATTTTAATGATAAGGTTGGAGCTTTTATAAAGCCAATTGAGGTCACTCATCATCATATAACATTCTACTTGATGCACTTAAGCTGCTCCCATGAATCAATGTGAGGATACCAACTTATTTTTGTGGCCTCCCATTTCAACTTACTTCACATTTGCAGAATGTTTTAAAATGTTTTATGTTGTTTTTTAATTTATATACACTTTATTAATCTGTTAGTATTATTGACTTTTCTAAGCAGTCGCAGACCCCCTGAGTAGGCTTCGTGGACCCAAAGGATCCCCGGACCGCAGATTAAGAACGACAGGTTTCGCGCATTAAATTGTATTGAAGTGACAGCTTGTAAACTTGAATCGTTTTTGCTCCTCATGTTTAGAATCTATCACTTCAAATAAAAAAAGAGAAGGAAACAAATTAATAAAGGAATACAGCTTGACTTGAAAATTAAACGGGCTGTTACATATGGACTTATCGCATTCAAAGACAGTGCAGGACTTCATAGACAGGGCATGTATACCCCTCGTTGAGACGATCCCTTCCACGATTCACCCAGAACTTTAACAAAGGTTCGACTGCTGAAAAGGCAATGTTCACTGTTTCACTCCCACAGGGCTTGGATTCTTATCTCAATGACAGGCCCCTTCCCCCCCGCCCCCCCAACTATGTTCGTCATCTGTGACATATACTCCTGGAGAGGGCCCTAGACATCCTTTGGTCTTATCCTTGGGGCTTACAGTGATGCATACATCAGAGTCTCTTCATGATAAAATAAAACATCCCGAACCCAGTCTGGGTGTGGGGCCCCTCACCCACGCCCTAGCAACACACCGCCAGGCCAGCACCAGTAGCATTGCCATCGACTTCCATCTAGAGTGCGTTATATCAACAACATAGGCTATGAGCAATTCAGAGGGGTTGAGGTTTTGCTCTTTAACCATTACGTCACTTTTAATGAACCCTAGCAGATGGATGCAGGGCCACCACCTGTGTCTTCAGCCCCATGTAGGTATTACTACAGTGGGTCTCCAGCTCCTTGGCACTAGGGGGCTGGGCACACGGCTTGGGTCCAACTAGCCATGCTTCCAGCCCCCTGGACTGCACCCAGGGCTTGTGCTTAACTGTTCATGCCTTCAACCGCTGCTGTGGTCAGCCTCTAGACACGCGCGGTGGATGTTGGAAGCAGGGATTTGTTTTCAGCCTAGCTCTATGCCTATCCACCTGGGTGTCCAACCACGCATGCATTACAGCAGTTGCACATAGCACCTGGCCAAAAGTCAGTCCCTGTGCCCATGCACCAATGCATTCTAGGTGTTGGACGCAAGGTCCTGCCTGTGGTCAGACCCTGTACTCATCTCACTGTGCCTGTGGCTGAGAATTGGTCACTGTGTCTCCCATTTTCTCTGTGATTTTTTTCTACAGTGCAAAACTGCAAGAGGTTAAAGGAAGCCTTCTATGCTGAAACTTAGCTGGTTATGTGGAGGTCCCTGCTTTGGGGTCCACGACAATAACATTTAATTTTTTAGATTTTTGATACAAAAGAGGTGCTTTGCCCTCCCCCCACCCCTCCAGCTGAGCCAATGGTGTACCTGTATACCGTTATAGCTCCTTTAGGTTTATTTTTCAGGACTTGGGGACCAAGTGCATGAGTTCTGTAATGGCAGTTGGAACTGATTTGGTAATGTCATCAATGATGTTATTAGTTTACATGGCATATTTCAATGGTTTTAGGTTTTCTTTTGTAATCATAATCCATGTTAACTGTGTTTTTCAGTGATTTATTTAAACATATGTAAAGGTCTTATAACCAAAGGTAACCATAACTTCATTTCAACCTTTTTTCAGTGAAATTCTGGTGTTTTTGATCATAAACCATCACAACTGTTCCTTGTGCTTTACCTACTCTTTACAGCCAACACCCACTGCGTTTTGCATGCCATGGGTTGGACATAGGGAATAGCCTTTGTGCAGGCTCTGCACCCAGCCCTCTGCAGGCAACCAACTCCTACTGAACAGGGCCTTTGCTTTTTTTTCCAGTTAATGTTTTCTCTTTACTTGTATACCAATTCCAACTGTTCCTTGCATTTAACCTTTTTATGGGCAATGCCCAAGCGCTCAACCCTCTGCTGGTGACCAAACCTGCACAGTGTTGTTGTCAACGTAGATCATGTCCTGAGTGATGTAATGTGAGAGGTAATTAACAGTGCATGAGAAGGCTTGACCTATAGCTACTTTAGGATACGAGATCTAGTTACTTGAGATGAATTTCAGTAGTTTTGTTAGTTTAAAATGGGATGTTTTAACTGCCGTTTTTTACCTAACTATAATGTCGCTTTAACTTTTGGGTGTTTTCAGTGAATTTCTAAGGTTTTTTAAATGTAAAATAAGATAGTATTACAGATCCTAACTATAATGTCACTTTAACCAGGGCTATAAAGAGTGGACACTGTTAAATGTGAGGGGGGGTGTAGAAAAGTGTTCATTTACTAATAATGTGATTCAGCTTCTCGAATCGGCATGAAATTTGAGAAACATTTAGAATGTTTAGCTTTCTGTTGCTGCCTTGAATGACGGGGGAGCAAATTTAAAGGATGGATAGTTTACAAAAAATCTTTGAATTCCTATTAACTTTGGTGCCTTATCACTTATCTGTGTGAAATGTGGCAGAACCTTATTATGCTTAGTTTACTCTTGATATATTGAGTTTCATGCAAATCCATCAATGAGTAGGGTGGTCAGAAAAGAGCTCATTGGCTAATAACTTTGGCACTGGTTAATGAACTGGCATGATACTAGACAGGCTGTTAGAAAGTTAAGCCTAACACAGGGATCTCTGGTTTCAGGCAAATCCAGCAAGAGGGCCAAAGTTACAGAAGGGGTAGGGGGTTAAAAAGTCTTTGATTGCTAATATCTTTGGTGCCATATCAGGGACAGGTAAGAAATCTGCCAGACTCGCAGCATGTTTTGCTTCCTCTAATTTATTTTTAGATCTCACCTACCAGAAGCTTGTAGCTGTCTGTAGACAAAAGCCTCTTGTGGACTATACCAAAAACACACCTTTATTGTCACTCATTTACTTGATTCTTAATTGAGGGCTTGCCTCCCTCCCTCTTCTGTTTTTCCTTTACCTGGAGCATAGTCTCTTTACCATCCTTTTGGTTAGATTACTTGCATCCACCCACTGCTCACATTTAGGGAACTAGTTGTTTTTTTTAAATTCAGCAATCCATGAGGGCATGTGCTTTCTTGCTCTCTCTCTCTTGCGTGAAAATTACCCTCTAGAAATACCCACCTTCACACACTGTGTTGCTCTCAACTCCATCAAACTGGTCTGTAAAAGCGCAACAACAGGTATATTTTTGCCAGCATATGACTAAAAAGCAGACTTTAAGAGGTTTTTATTTTAGTTCGTGCATTCCACATATTGCACAAAATCTCAGGCTTTGGCACACAAAGGTTTTTTGGGCTGTGAGGAAGGTTCCAGTAGCTGGGCTGCTGCATAGGAACATAAGGCTGGAACATGCTTCAGTCCTGAATCCTACGGAGAGTAAAGCAGGCGTTGGCAAGCCTTTTCCTTTACACCTCTTTATTGTTCACGGAAAAATAAACCATGCCATTTATAAAGATGGAAACAATTGAATTCAGTGTACAGTGTTGAGGCTCCTAAATATTTGTGGTTGCTTCTCCTCCAGTATTTTAAAATATTTTTTCTTTCACTTTTTTTTAAAACAATGCTTTATAAACAAACATTGTCAAAGTCAATAGCTTTGCAAGATCATTATAAAGGTTAGACCTATTGGCTTTGTCAATGACTGTTTTATCGTGACCTAATAGGGTATTTGACACACTTTATAAATACTTCATTCTTTCATTCATTTAGTGAGCTTCCTGCAAAGGAGTCAAAAGGGGGACAGTGATGGGGACCGCGATGGGGACCAAACAAAGTGTTCATTTGCTAGGAGGTTTGGCTCCCGTTAATTCATTTGCATGGTGTTTGACAAAATGTGGCAAATTAAGCCCTGTGCAGAGAAGTTTGGTTTTAACAAGCTCTGGCAATGGGGCAAAGGTAAAGGGGTGGGCAAAGGTAAAGGAGCCATTTGCAACGGGGGATGGCTACGCCCCGTGTGACCAGAGGCCATATACAGCAGGTGTTGGGGCGCTTCCAGTGGGCTGCCTCTGGGATTGAAAGCTGTGCAAAGCAGCCCTGCTGTCAACCTGCCATGGACTGCCAAACCCTCCTTCGACTGTGCACAGGGGGATGGCCGCAAAACTTAGTCACAGAGCAGGTCCTTTGCCCAATACACTGTGGGCAGCCAACCCCAGCTGCACATATCTTTTGGCTGTGCATAGCTGGTGTTGGCCGTAGGGTCAGTCCTGTGGCCTAGTTGGGTGTTTAAAAAAAATTAAATGGTGTGCAGCTTTGTTTTTGAAGTTTACAGACCGAACTTTGGTAATGGATAACCGGAATAGACAAAAGGCGCAAAAGCTTACCATATACAATGATTTTATTTTGAAATAAAAAATATTGTTAAATTAGCGTCTCTGGACAGTTTGCAAACCTAGGTCATAGGACTGCTTACAAACTGACAATACAGATATCTCTAACTTTTAAAAATGTAAGCCCTTTGGTGGTGTGTAAGTTATGCTTTGTGTAGATGCCAAGAAACATAGCACTATTTTAAGTGTAGTTTTTGCAGTACATTTTAAGAGATTTTAAACATATGTTAATGTGCTGTAACTAAAGCTTACCATAACTTCACTTTAATCTTTGCTATTTTCAGTGGGTGTTCGGGGTTTTTGATCATATACCATGCACAACCATGGGCAGCCAGCCCCCACTGTGTTTGACCTTCTGACATGTACAGTGGCCACAGGGGGACCCTTCTGTCCAGGCCCTGCACCCTGTGCCCAATGCTCCACCGGCAGTCTATCCTCACTGGCTTTAGCCATGCATTGCAGGGGTGAGCTGCAAAGCCTTGCCTTTGACCAGACTCAGTGTACAACCCTCTGCAGGAGGCCAAAACCTGTAACATATGGTCTTTGGCCATGCACAGCAGGGGCTGGCTACTGGAGGGCAGATCTAAACCGGAGCATGCCGCCAACCCTGGTGAAGCAGGCGTTGGCTGCAGGGCCACATCTGTGCTATGCACAGCAAGGGGTGGCAGCTGAGACTGGACTGTGGCACTGCCCTGCTGCCAACAAGCCACGAGAAGACGATACCCGCATGTGGCTGTTGGCCAATCAGTCATAGTCCTCTGAATACTTCTGCTTTCATTTTTTTGGGAGGATTTCTGATTCCTTTGCTGGGTTCAAAAACCCTGAAATAAAAATAATTCTATTGATTATTTTATTGCTGGGTTGGTGCCTCTGGGGCCCCTCCACATGAGCACTGGGGTCAGGTTAGGATCACCATGCCCTCTTGTGCTCTTTTTTCCAACACGGTGCTATGTGCACAGTGTTTGGTGTTGGTAGCTGCAACAGAAAGTTTACTGTAACTGTCAGCAAATGAGAGCACAGTAGGTTTGAAAATCTACAATGGACGATGAGAGAAAATGCTCCTTGGTCTAATGGTGTGCCTTTATTTTTTTATCTAGATTTGCGAATCCTCCATGGATTCACAAATCCACAGAGGTTCAACAGATAAACATTTCAGATCTCTCTAAAAATGTAACCGCTTCATGTTCAGACCGGAATACTTTTTAAATGCTAATTTCTCGAAAACTAGAGAACGGATCTGCACCAAAGCAAGCAAAGGCACCACCATGAGTATAGTTCTCCTTTCATGGCGAGTTTGGTGTAATTCAGACACTTTTTCTGCATCAGACGGCAAAGTATCCTACGTAAGTTAAATGTGAAATGTCATTTGTTGACCCTTTTTTTTGGTCCTGGATTTACGGATCAGCACAAAACTTGTCATGACAAACCCAAAATGGAATCAACTTTTTATTGGAATGTTCCATACATATTTATTGAATGGCACCGAAGTTATTAAGAAAACAAAAAATACCTTTCCAATGGAAAGTCAAACCTAACCAGAACTGCATAGGCACCATCGCTACAGATGTTATATATATATATACATACATACACAGTTATAGGTGTTAGTGTGAGGAAATACCTACAAATACCATACCATATAACTAGATCATTAAGAGACAAGCTGACACCTAGCCATTGAAGAATGATGCATGCTGGCTTAAGCCTTGTAAGGGTTTTAAAAATGCAACAAATGTAAGCTCTGTAAGATCATGGTTGATAAAGAATTTGTCAGTTCATTTTCAGTTCAACCGAAGAAAATCAACAAGGTGCTGACATGTAGAACTAATTTTGTTGTGTATACCCGTGTGTTTATGTCAGAACAAAAACACAACAGTAGTACCGCATTTCCTGCCTACAAATGGATACTTGAACACATGCAGGTAATATATAGATATTTGAACACATGAAGTCAATACACAATATAGGTGAGACTTACCCAGCAACCTGGCATTTCCATAATCCATTATTTGTCTTCATGGCCAAACATGAGTTTACAAAGACTGGACAACAAAACACCCACTTGGGCTCAATACGTTAGAGAACATTGTGACTGAATTGAGGGAAAGTTATTTCGTGCCCACTTGCGCTTAATGCTGATAATGGACCAATAAGAGAAAAGTTTGGGGTATTTCTTGGCATTTCAAGCCGAAAACGGCCCGATACATGTCATGGGACATTGCAAGTGAATCTTGGGACAGTTGTCTTAATGGTCAACTAAAAAGTTTTTGTGAGAACTAATAAATAACCGCCAACTTGATACTTATGATGGAAAAATTAGTTTCTTGATAATCCAAGCAAAGCAATGTACAGTCCAAACATGATGATAATGTATGGAATATTCAAGTTAGAAAGGATCCAATGTTAGTACACTTTGTTTATACAATTTATTTTTGATCACATTATAACTCTGGCTATATTAATTACATATAGGATGAGTGCTGGGATATTTCTTTCCTTCTTACACTTGTTTTTTTCCACTGGGTAAAATATTTAACAATATGTTTAAGGATTATGTTATTCGACATGACTCTTGCAAAAGTGTATTTTTAGTATATGTAATGCCAATAAATAATGCAGAAACACCTTATGAATGAAGACAATCCTATTTCAACATCTATACAAGAGTTTGTTTTCACATTCCACCACTGTAACATGTCAAATATGGTGGCATAAAAGCATCAAACTAGGTTGTGATGAAAGCATCCCTGCTGAGATGCGTGAACCCCGATTGTTAACTGCTGTACTATTGGAGATGGAATACATTTCATTGAGCATTACTATTCCCTGGTTGGCATTCTTCTTTACTTTTGTGCATTAGCACAAAGGACTGATATATGTATTCACACACACACACCTTAAGTGTAAATAATACAACAGATTTCCAAACGCATGGTATATCTAAATCAACTTTATTCACAATCACAGTACTCAATTTCACAATCAAGATTATTTTGAAATGATCACAAGACACTTGACAATAAATAAACAAAATAAAAAATACACCAACAGAGAGTGAAACAGCGTCTCATACATTTGGAGCCAACAGACTGGAGCAGAATCCCAAAACAAATCCAATGGCTCTTATTTCCTTTCAACAGTGATAAGTGTGATACAAAAACAGAAAAACCTATAGCTCATATGTTCTAAGGACGTTCCAGTACTGGCTGACTCCAAGAGTTTGGTCCACAGCAAATGAAAAACTTCACAGTCTATACACCAAAACAAAGCTTGTATAGAAATATAAAACCTAAATACACAAATCAAATATCAACCCTTTTTTCAGTAGACTTTGGTGGCTATATTGTATACTATCTGACATAAAGACGCTGGCAGCATCTGAAAGCAGATCACAGAGCTTGAAGGCAATTAAAATCGTACACAGTTTCTTGCCTTTTAGGTTCATCTTTGAATGTTTTAACACATTGATGTTCTGTATTTTAACAGTGTCCTGAACTGTGCAGTATGAAAATAAGGGTACTTTACCAAATATTTTGGAAAGACTTTTTTGAAACTGTGTTATATAAAATATAAAGATAGCCCCAATGTATATAATAAGCACCTGGTTGTACGTGAATAACCCATCGGATGATTCCATGTACAATAAGAACTCCTAAGTAAAACATTTCTGAGTTTGGAATTTCATTAAAATTATAATTCTTAAACGGGAGTCTGGTAAAAGCTCCTGTGCAAAACCATGGCCTAAAATGCTCATTGGATTATGGCAAAACCTGTTTATGATGAGACCACCTCAGTGTGATGATAGGGCTTGTGAGAGTGTTGCTAAAAATGAGGACTTGAACTACTAATGCTTCCTTCAGTATACAGTGGGGCACAGAGGGATGGCACTGGATATCTCTTAAGTGGTTAGCATCTAAGCTTGATGGCCAACCATGGAGTATTCCCCTGTGGTGTGCTAATATGCAGAGGGCAGGTCATCTTTGAGGCGGGGATAGCGCAGCAAAATGCTGAAACCGATATGAGCGATGAGCACCAGAAGACAGGCGTGCACAAGGGCTCATCAAAAGATTCTGCCTCCTCAACTAAAATGTAAATATCAGGAGATGCAGGTTTTACAAATTATAAAGGATGTTTAATTTAAATAGAAAAATGTGGTTGGGAGTTTTCTGTACTCTCCATCCTAATCAAAGAATAACATAACAGTACTTCTTTACGAATATATCATGTCTCTCTTTCCCTGTCTCTGTATCAGTCTTTATAATGTCAAGACACATTAGCATATTCATTGGATTATCATAAATAACCGTTATATGCTGCACATGTGTTAAGATGGAAACTTCTGAGAGCATAACTTGATTGGTTTGACCCTGCTGTGTTTCGATCACAAGATTTGGCATGCACTTTCTTCAAGATTATTTAAGCTTGCTTTTTTTCCTCTTACATTATTGCTGCATAGATGTAATCCAATAATTTGCAACATAAAAAGTACCCAAAACTCTTTATTTTTATTACTTTTCTGGAAAAACATAGACCTCGTGAACAAAAGGTTTTAGCGTTAGCAAACCCTCTGAAGCTGTTAATAAGAGGGTTTGCGAAGGCTAAAACCCTTTTTTAAGTGTACTAAACCCATTTAACGATTCACAAAAGGTTTTCCGATTCATTAAATTGGTTAGTAAACCTATACAAAATGCTATTTAGAAGTGGTGGATTAAGGGCGTCCTTACCAAATACCGATTCCTTATCGTATGTATAAATGTTTGGTGACCAAAATACAGTCGCCAAACATTCATATTTTACCACCAACTCAAAGGAGGTGGTAAGCCATTCACAAATGGGGAAACGTCCCAACTGGAATGTTGACAAAAAGTCTGCCTACTCCTCAAAAAGGTTTGTGTAACTTTTCATTTTTTTTAAATGCAAAGGAAAATGGGCTGCCTTTAACAAAAAAAGGCTGCTGTATTTAAAAGCAATCACAAACCTAGCGGTCTGTTGATTTTAGCAGACCACCATCTTCCATGTGATTGTGGCCTATCTTAGTGGGTCATAATTTGTGACTTACCTCCTGCATAATAATGAAGTAGGTGGAATTGCGATTCACTACAATTTGGTATTTTGATAACTGACCTATTAGTACATAAGTCGGTTTGTAAAATACCAGTACATTCGGTAGAAATTGGTGCGCAAATTGCGACCACTTTTTTAGCCTGAATCCATTTTAGTACATTCCAAATAAGAAATCTCAAATTGTGGATCATTATTATTCGCAATTTACGATTTCTTATTTGGAATCTTTGTACATCAGGCCCATATTTCTTTACACCATATCCCTTTTGGAGTCCGAATTCACAAAAGATCTACCACCACCCACCTTTAATAAAAACTCTTTGATCAATAAACAGTGAGTATTAAAGTTCCTGTCCCTATGACTACTAATACAAAGGAATGTTTACTGATAAGACGATGCACGTAAACACAAACATAGCTGTAATATGAAATACAGTTCTCTTGTTTTTCGTGGTGTGCATTTTTTGTATTCTTTTCAACTATTTGGGTGTAGTGCTAAATTTTGCATACCACTTTAGGTCTGGTCATAAAAACTGGACACCACTCTCATAGAGCTTGGTTCATTCCTGCACAAGGTTTCTGATATGCCACTTGTCAGACTCACTAACTACTCCATTATATTAGTGGGTGTGGTATGATGAGCGTCTTGTTACCTATTTGCAACTTCAGAATGCTAAGGGGTTTCTGAAGCAGGGAATGAAGAGTCTGTGTGGAAATCGGAGTAATCGTACTAAGTTGGCAGAGGTGTCACTATGCTATCACGATACTGGAAGATTAGCCACGAAAATAGCATAATTGTCAGAACCTTCACAACCGTGAGGTGAACACCTTTCTCCAATAAGGCAGGTGGAATGGAATGTGCACATCTCACCATCAGCCTCCTAAGAAGCATGAAAGATGTAAGTGCCATTTTACAAAGGCTCCCAGACGTGTAGCATGTACAATTAGCAGACAATTGTCCGAATTATTGAAGTATGTGTCCTGAGGATGAAAGATGCCTGAGACAAGGAATCTTTAACCAGTATACTACACTATCAGTAAACAGAGCATGGCCCATGTATCCATTTCCATCAAGATGCATGCATCATTCATGATCAGTTCTAAATTTTGGGAACTTTAAGCAGTATGCCCAAATACAACATGTAGGCGTCCAGGCACAAGCCACAACTGCTAGAACCAGTGCCATCAAGTTGATGCAGGTTATGTCGAGAGGGATCTGCCTGCCTTCTGTGTTGTTTACCAAGGAAGTAGAAATGACTTGTCGAACAGATATTGGCCCAAATATTAAAAGCCAGAAGGTTCCAGGGTCTCTCAAGACTTTCATTGGTGCCTATTTCGAAAAGCAAATGTGGCAATAACATCACAAAGTCTACTGAAAAGAAGGTACTCATCATACATTTGTTTAAAATTGTACATGTACATTTGTATTGCTTGCTGCTCCCAGGCATATTTGTGCAGTTGTGTGTTGCACCTGATTGTCTTTTTTCATCATTGAACTTGTACCAGGGGAGGAGCGCATGCATCAGACATAAACAAAATTGCTTTTAATTTAAGGCGTTTCAACAATCCATCCTATGATTTTGGCATTAAATACACCACAGTCAACACTTTAATGTGTTCAGCTTTTAATCAGCTTTCTATCAGCTATTTTATCCAACAGAGGCTGCGTGTGAGCAATATATGTATAAAGAATGTAAATGATCAAGAGGAATCGAGGACGCCATCGTGTGTGGTCATCGATGACCCAAGATGCTTGTCTCCCAAGGTGGGCTCCTGAGCAAGAGGGACGATCCACTGTGTCTCGTAATGGCCTCTCTATGTGATATTATTAGAGCAAACTTGTCTAAAATTGTTTCAGCACATTTAGGGGGAGTCGTTTTAAGGAGGATTATTAGGTCATTTCATACTGGTTAATGTGTTTGGACTACAGCTAAAATGCGTACTTTTGCCTATGAACCTGGAGTGATTATTATAATGTCCTCGATCGCACACTACTGTTCTGCAGGCATGTATGGACTAGCTTTAGTAGCAACGATTAATACAACATACAGTACACTTATAATATGGTGTGTGAACACCTGATCAGGGATTGGCACACTGAAAAGTCTGGTAATTCAGTGCCAACCCTGAAGCAAGTGCTTACTGTCTATCCAAATAATTTCTAATGAGCATAAAAAGTACATGTGTGCTTAAATGTTTTTTTATTTTTCAAGGGCAGACACAATGTTCGAGGTTTTGTTAGCATAGAATTGGTGGCTCCTTATTATGAAAACATTTTTGGGACGGCAGTTGATATTAACCTCGAAACTTTATGACAAATGTAGAGACTACATGAAGCACTAGGAAAGTTTCACTGACTATCCCAGTAGACCACACCAGACAATTTGCCACGTGTTTTCCATACTCCACAGCCTTTTTTGCAGTTTTATATAGGGCAAACTCGATCTGAAGGTATCAGAGCACTTTGCATGAGCACCAGTTAAATTACACAAGAGCATATTCATGCTATTTTAGGCATGGTGAGATTAAGTGATTTGCCTAGATTCATAGGATTCTGAGACGCTGAGACTCAAACCTGGTTCCGCAGTTACAAAGTCGGCAGCTCTGGCGCTAACGCCACATCCTCTGCTCATAGCCTTATTCCAATAGTTAATCTTTAGGTACGCTGCCTTTCCCAGACATCAAGAAGACTGAGGCACTATCCTAATATGCTCCTTCTACAAGTAGGTTACTACATTTTCCCATTGAATGTCAATTTATTTAAACGAAAATGGTACCTTAATCCTATAATACATTTTCTGATTGACCAACATGATCTGTTTGAGAAAAACACTTGTTCTTCTGGCGTTTATGAAGTATACAGTACCGTTTGAGCAAATTCAAGTTTTATAGATTCAGATGTACACATAAGAACATGTCTACGCTAATTCAATCCTGACACACAAGGGGATCTTCTTAGTCTGATGAGTGCACTACTCCAAGTTGACCTGCTTTACTTCTGCAATATAGTAGGCAATGGCTAACCAGAAGATCCTCAGCGCTTCTCAGTACTGCTACGTACTCAGCTGCTGATATTCCATGTCTTGTCTACTAACCTGATTCCGAATAGCCTGTGACCGTCTTAGATGCATAAGGAAGAGGCATGTGGAAAGCACATCCCATTGATACAGTGATATCAGAATAATGGCCACGATTAAAATTTGTGATCACAACAGACGAACAAAGAGATATTTTAATGAAAGATTGTCATATGAGGCGATAATGACACAGAGTGCCTAACGTGCTCAAGGTTTCAGGCTGAGAAAATTAAAATGTTTAATGCTATCTTTTATAGAACGTTAAACTATTCTAGCATCATTTCTACCTTATGCCAATGGTAAGCAATTTATAATTTGAAATACAAGTTTGAAAATTTGGGGAAATAAAACCTGTTAACCTGTTTTTTAGATGTACAGCAAGTTCGGAGTTGCAGAACAAACTGCCCTGCTAGCACAGTTCCATAATCGCAAAAAGAATTGGTAACTGGAAAGAAAGAGTGACTTCTTCTCAATCTTCAGAAACATGTTTGGTCATCCTACCTCGGGTTAACCTATCTCAGCTTCTAGCTCTCCTGCAAGCCAAGGCCATTTAAAGATCAGAAGTGGCTGAAGGCTCCACGCATGACATTGGGCACATTGCTGGCAGCATCAGGGCAGCTGTCAAACTCTTCCAATGCATCCAGTGAATATTTAGTGAAACAGCTTTTAAAGCTGACATCACAGACTACTTTGTATCTGATTTTCCACTGCTTACAACAACCAATGAGAGCAAATTTTTGGCAATTCAAAATCTTTCACAAGGAATTTTCATGTCAGATTTACATGCCAAGCAATACCAGGCCAACATATCAATGGCCAATACACTATAAAGGCAACTGTCCCCACTGAGAAACTAGATCACTCGTTTTATAAGTGAAAAACAACCGTTTTGCCGCGAGTCCTCACCATGGGTCTAGCAAATCATGTCTATGTTGTCAGTTTCCTAACTCCAAATATTGGACTTTCTTTGCCTTATGGTTAAGTGGGGTTGCTTTGATTTCACGTTCACACTAGACAAACTCTGCCACTTTACATTTAAGGTTGTGTATAACAAACACCTTCAGAACTAAAACCTGTGTCGCAACTCTTCACAAATTCAACCACATTAGAGCTCAATTTGTCACAAATGCATGTATTAATCTATGCCATTCACCACTATATGTTCCTTCATTTGTTGACCCTTTTATAAATTCACATTACACTGTGCACTTCTATCAAACAAAGTAAATGTATCAGGACGCTTTAACACAAGCCTAGGCAACTCTTGTAACACTGCAGCTCACATTTTTTTTAAAAACCATATATACTCTAAGATACTTCCAAATATACAATATACCACTCTGAAAACCAGCGTTTTCTATCAGGTCCCAAACTCAAGGGCATCTAGCCAGTTTCAACTTTGATTCAATCATGTTCCCTATAACCTAAACTAGAATTACCCACTAACCAATTGAGTCATCCATCAAGTCCAACTTGAACATTTCTTCCACTGCTCATGAACTGCTTCATTTAGTCTATCAGTAAAATCAGTGACTCGTGTCAAACTCAATAGTGCCTACTTACAACTGAAGCATCACCAACATAATAGAAACAAAATCAGCTTTACAAAAACAATTAAGAAAATCCCCAGAATTTGCACTTCGAGAGAGTGAGACCTATAATGGATCAGCCCTTGAACGGTGCTTTCTGATATTAAACTCGAAACAAATGATTTCAAAGTAAATATAGAAGGCTTCTTCTGTTTCACATCAAAAAATTGTTTTGCCCCTGCAAAGTGTCCAGATCAATTCCACAAAGACTGGTTGCACCATGACAGGACTTTTGTTACAACTAGAAGCATTTTGTGTTCGCAATGAACAAATCCGTACTCTATAATGTGTCGTGCCAAATTTTAGATGGCTGTAAAAGCAGTCTTTTACCTCAAAATTATTATAAAGAGACTATTTCAGTGTCTCCTGTAAAGTGCAAAATTAATTTGAGTCTACCAACTCTCCCATCATTCTGCCACTGTTGTGATGGCCATTACATGAGTCTACCTTCTTCCTTGTTTTCTGCTCCCTAAATCCCCCTCGTGGCAGCGGCTAAACATGTTCTGGACCATCTGTCCACAGTAAGTTGTTATCATACAAAAATTAGCAAAGCAACATTGTAATTTGTGATGAGCTGGCGTTCACGCCAATTTCTACGTAGACCGCAGTACTCCTATTTACATGCAATACTGAAGATTGAAGTTGCTCAAGGCGAGGTTTGATTAAAACTTGCAAGATACGTCTACATTTGGAGAAATGGCTGCAGGCTTTTAATTTACCTTTCCACTGAGTTAGTTTAATACATTTCTCTGGGCACCACTTTTCAAGAGAAAGAAGTGTAGAGGTACAGAGTGCTTTAATTCTTCCTTAGAAATAGTCCCACACTCACTGGAGGCAGGAGAATCTATGAAGGCCACACCCAATCTTGTTTTTCAACTTCTTCGCAGCAATTAGAAATAAGCTGTACATGACCAGTTGTTATATACAAGGACGCAGAACATGAATAAGAATCATGTTACCACTTTGCAAGCATCAGTGCTCCCTCCCAGGTACAGCAGAGGCATCCGAAGAAATGTTTTTTCTGTCATGTCTCAGGCAGGATCTCTATAAACATGCAGTGTACACTGTAGCGGCGTTTTCCGCATCATGTGGAAGTGTGGTATTTGACACAAAATCCACCATGTGTACTACAACCTACAAATATGACCAAAAGTGCAGTGCAGCTCCTGACACTTTAAAAAATAGCTGGTTAGCTTTCATCTCTTTGATGTACTCTGGTATAACATAGATGTGTATTTTAAGCACATGCTACAAATATTCCCTATGCACAGGCTGGTTTTGCTTTTGCCTACAACTGGAAATAAGAACTCAACATATTTTACAATTGAGTAGAAAGAGTAATATATTATTTGTCATGAAAATGCTCCACTAATGCCGATTCATGCTTTCCCCCTAATATCCTCAGAGTTATTTCCAGAGGACACACCAAGCGGAAGAGTCTCAAGCGTCCAGCATCTCAGGCGATGAGGATGCAGAGTTGCATTGTTCAGGACCTTACCACTAGAGGAGTTAAGCTCCGATTTCTTCGGTCTTAAATGTCTTTCCACTGAGAGATTAATATACTAAAAACATAAGGAAGAATACTCTTCTGTCAATTGCCTTGTGTCAGAAATTCTGCTCCCAGAAGCCCAAATGACTGGACCCTGAGCTCCAAGACACACACTTGAGGACACAGCAGGGATTCGCACAAGAGGAATATCTTTTAGTGCATGTGACGTTTACTTGAATGTTGGTTTGTCTTTTGCTGGGTGCAGCACTGTATACATGTTACACAAACTATTTTACACTGGGGTAGAGTGCTGGCAAGCCTTGCATTGTTGGGGCATGGTGTTAAAATGTCAAAATAGATCAGCAACAGTGACACAGACTTGTGCAACAGAACAAATCTGTTGTGAGCAGCTTCATTTATTATAATTCTTTTTTTCTTTTCCTTGCAGTTTATTTCACTCTGTCCAAGTTAATCTTGGTCCTATATTGGCTCATAATTCCAGAAGGCCTGATGTGAAGTAGCATTTCTTTTTTGTAATTGTACTTCATGTTTATCTACTTCTACCATCAAATTCACAATTGTTTTTTGAATTTTTTTTAACCAGAGAATAAACCTTTCTTTACACACTGTAGAGTATGAATCTTTCCCGGACTGCCATTACATTTTGTAGTGCGGAGCATCAATTTCGGTGGAAGACAAGTGTGGTCAGTATGAGTGTGGAAGTGCTAGCCCATGTGGAAATGTAGGCACTTTATTCCAAAGACAGAGAACGTCTTTGAAATAAGTACTGAGCGGCTCTTTTCAAAACTGCACCGTGCCTGTCTGATGCACATTAGCCACAAAACATGAAATTATTCTGGATTTCTGAACTGTATAAAATATAAAACACAATTACCTTGAATAATAAACAGTGATGTTCTGCTGCGTTGTTATATTCGGTGGCCATCTAAAGATTTACATACACAAACACATTGTCCAATCTACTAGTATGAAGCACCAGACTCTGTTTTAAGGGATACTATGAGCATTTGGAACAGGATTTAATTCTGCATCTTTCCGTAGTCTGAACAAGTTAAAAAAATAAAATAAAACGAAATGCAAATATAATTAAGACACATTAGTTTTTTTGTTTTTTGGATGATGAAAACTCTAAAAAAAGAAAAGTTTGCTTTAACATTCATTTCATGATAATAAACTCTTTCTCACAATCTCACATTATTTTCTTAAATAGAAAGCTACAACCACCAAAAATGAGACAAGTTTAAATGTACTAGTATAGGTTTCTAAACTTAAGCATCGATCAGAAGAGCAATGCTTTTAGTTTAGAAATTAGGGGGAGAGGATAGGTAAAAAGGTTTTGGGTAGAGAAAAAGAAACAGCAAGGATAACCCAATCATGGACAGTGCCAGTTTGAATCTCATCTGACATCGACAACTCCTATCAATTTCACCAACAGCACCCACTAGTAAAAGCAGAACATGGGAGGGCACTGCCACCACAGGCATCACTCACACTAGGGGAAGGAGCAGGGATGGAGCAAAGCCAAGGATGATTTTTGAAAACTGCAGGTTCAGCCAACTTTGAGATTTTATCTCTGGCCGCCTGGTGTGGCCGCCTGAGTGGATTCTGGCGGGTCCACTCAGCCTTTCATCCATTTGAGGTCGATAAAATGAGTACCATTGAGTTGGGTAACAATAAACATCTGTTATTCAGCGCCAAGATGCCCCATTGCTGGGGTGACCGTGCGCTTTACAAATACACGTTATGTTGTTATGTTATGTCATTCTTGGCGACAAGAAAATTAACCGGAACGATGTTGCTTTCTGGCAATATGCATCTACTTGGGTCCATTCTTAATATCTGCAACAGCAAGAGATTGTGCCACTGTGTGAATCAGACGAGGCAGCCGGTTATTGATTGTTTTGGAGGAAATAAACATTAATAGCATTCACCTGCTTGCATCCATGACAGTAAAGCCATTGTAATGCTTACCAACAATATTGCCACAGTGGTAGGTGCACCTAACTACACATCACCAACAGGTACCTGGCCCAACAGCATCCAGCTCAGGGTTCTGGCAGGGTGGAATGTCAAATATGCCATCCATAGGAGGGCCTATATAAAGTCCACAAATGCAAGAAAGACTCAATTTCTGCCTTGCCTTATGTAATAAGAAACTTTCTGTGGGAACTTCGTCCATGGTTCCATAAAGGACAGCCTTATCTGTGGTGGTGGTTAAGACCATTAGGGAGGTTCAGCTGCACTCACGAAATAGGTTTGGTGGTAGGGACCACCAAAACACTCAACATGAGACTGATAGAAGAAACCCAGTTTTTAATGGCGTGCACCCTGAAAAAATGTGTAAAATGAAAATTAGGGCCAGGAAATGGCAGGACGATCTGTATTCTAAACATACAATTTACCAGTTAACAATCACGTTTCTATAATTCCCAGTTTTGTATCAACTGTAACAAGTAGCACAACACAAAAGTAAACAAATCATAGAGGAGCCATTTGCAAAATGATGTTGCAAAACCCAACAAGACATAAAATACGCAGGCATTCTAGAAACCTTATTATTGGTGAAGGAGCATTAGGTGAAAAACGGGTTCCTTTTCACTGGATGGATCATTCACACAGCCACTCCCCAGTCTGAAGACGTTGTCTAAAAATATTCCAGCTAGGACTGCTTTGTTTGTTATGCATGAGGTTCATAAAGTTAGGAAACTTTCCTCTTGAATTTTTTGCTGCCAGACAGGTCCCATAAAATCTAGGTTCCCTATTGATTTTTTTGTAAAAAAAAAAAATTCTTTACTTTAACAAATATACAAAAAGACCTACAAAAGTACCACAATTCAGCAAAAAGGATGTGGTTGTAAGTGACCTCCTTTAATTATCTACTTTAAAAATGCCCTCTTTGAAATTTCTGTAGCCCTCACCTCTCACGAATCTAGCCGACCTCCCTAGACCCGTGTTGCCCTCTTCACGTGACTCCATGTTTGCTACCAATCAAGAAATTCATAAAAATTTGTTGGTACTGAACACAAGTGGCATAGAGCTCAATTTTAATGTTCAAGTACACTGAAAGGAGATGGAACACAAGGTACTCGTAAACCAAGACTCCCAACAATGTCCCAGGTCCAGAAGTCAAGGGCTCCAGCGCCGAAGGGTCGCGGCCTAGTGATCCTGGATGTTGTCTGGAGTTTCACTGCCAAGAAACAACAGTCGGAGGTGACTGGCATTTTAGAAAGGCATATCACTGCTTTCATAGCTGGGCGTTGGGCCGAGTTCTAGGTGCTTCTATAGGTTTTGATGATATCCTTGATGGCTCGTCTGCATATGGGACAGCAGGCATTGTCCATCTTCTTCAGTTTCAGCCCGCAGGTATAGCAGAGACACATGTGTCCACAGGAGTAGATGACCGTGTCCACCATGTTCTCGTAGCAGATGGTGCATTCGTCGCCCCAGTTCCGTGTGATGGGCATAGAGACCGAAGACTCTATCAGGCTCACAGGCGAATTCGGAGCAGTTCCTAAAATGCAAATAATATTTTTATTTGTCATATAAAGCATTTCCATTTAACACTAAAGTGCTGTGAAGACAAGTTTAACAATATGTCCGGCTAAACAAATAATGCTTTAGTCACTTTTTTCCTGATTTATAAATCCATGACTTATTGAACACATTCTCCACTTGCATGAGAAGTTACACCTAATGCTTTTCCATTTGTGTGTAGGTGCGACAGATAAGCATTGGCATATGTATCATTAGTAATAAGGGCACTTTCATTTGTCAGTATGCGTCAAGCCCAGATACACAATGTTCGTTCACCGCTGCCAGTAGACTGCCATCCCTGTCCCGGGTAACTGTGAGCAGGAGCGACCGATCATGGGATATTCACTGTTTCACTGATGCTGCGCTTTTCATAGAATTTATGGTACTGTCTGCATGGTGGCAAGGGTGGGCAAAGTCCTTCTGCAACTTTACAACTATGTTTGCCAGCTGTGAAGCCTTAAAAATGTTTTTTTTTTTTAAATCTGAGAAAAAAGGAACCCGGTGCTGCAGCTTCAAGGTTCATGTGGCTGTGGAGGACCAAAAGTGCACTGCTGGTCATTTGTTCTAGTGCTGGTCCACCTTCTGCCTACTTTACACACTGATCCAGGGAGGAACTTCCAGCCACGGGAAAGGACAGGACCACGCAGCGGCTACTGGGTTTCTCAGCTGCAACTCAGCTGAAAACCGGGAAACAATATTCTCTGCACCCCACCATCAGGGGGTATACCACCGATTTCCGCCAGTTATTGCGCAACCCAATGTATTCCCCCTATAACTGTAGTATTTACAGCACTCATCGTTGTGAGCGGTTGGGCACTGCCAGGTACAGTAAGATGTAATTTGCGTATTGGGATATCACGTCCTCCCAGCCCGGGTCCCAGTGCAAGGCCCTAATCTGGGCATAGCTCTGGATCCAGCTCGCCAGTGGCTCCAGAGCCATCGCAAGCAATAATGGGGACAGTGGACAACCCTGTCTGGTGCCTCTCTTAATCTTCATGTCCCCTGACAGCACTTCATTTACCCTCAATCGGGCCACTGGATCTTGATATGACAGTTTGACCCATCCCAAGAAGGGACCCCCAAATCCCATCTTCTCCAAGACTGCCCACAGGCTTGACCATTCTAAGTAATCGAATGCTTTCTCAGCATCTAATGATAATATTAACACTGGCTCCCGAATCTGTCTACTGTGCACCGGCAGCCAAATACCTGCCAGAGATTGTGCCACCTCACCCTGTGGGGGGCTTAAACCCTGATTGATCTGCCTTCACCCGGGTGTCCACTACTCCTTGCAGCAGATCCTCAAGCACTTTCGCTAAGACTTTCACCTCTACACTGATCAGGAATATCAGACCATAGGATGCGCAGTCCCCCCATAGTTTCCCTTCCTTGTAAATGGGAACTATCAGTGCGCATCTCAGGAGACCCCTCCGTTTTGGCGCCTCTGTACAGTTCCCCAACTGGGGTACCACCTGCATCCTGAGGCACTTAAAAAACACCATGGGAAACCATTTAGGCCTGGGGCTCTGCAACTTTGTCATGCAGGTAAGGGCCTCAGCGATCTCTGCATCAAGGGCTGCACAATCCTGCTCTGTGAGCATCAGCATTGGGAGGTCTCGGACAAAGGCAGACAAACCGTCCATATCACTGTACACCTCACTCATATGGGCTGCCAGCACTCCAGAAATAGCCTGGTAGTCTATGGGTGACCCTCCTGTAACTCCTGGACCACCCTTGAGCATTCTATCCGTGCCTGGTCCTTCCTGGAGTTTCATCTGCCTCATCTCCTACCAGTCCCACACCTCCGCTGCTGAAACAAAGAAGAAACCTCTCCCCCAACTGTAACACAGAGCTTTGCAGGAAAAAGGAGAGTGTACTCCTCAGGTGCCTTTTCACTTTCAGGAATGTTTCTCTTTGTACTGATGCAGAATAGTCCAGGAAGATATTCACGGGGTTACCCTCAACCTGCCAGCGACACCTTGCACATGCCTCCTGAAGAATGCGATCCCGGTCCCTGAAATTAAGCAGTAGGCCCTCTCCATAGAGTACAAGGTGGGGGCCTTGCCATCGAACACCTCCTTAAGTAGCCATTGCTCCACAAACAGGTCCATATTGGGGCCCTCAGTGTGCTCCTGGACCCCAGTGATGCGGATATTATTATGTCTAGAGCGGCCCTCTGCATCGTCCGCATGGGCTGTCAGGTTCCTGATTTCTGACTGCTTCCGTCTGATCCGTGCGTCATGGTCTTTGACTAAAGGGGCCATGTCGGTGATGGATCGTTCTGCATCTCCTACTTTCACCGCTAACTTACGGTGATCTGCACGCAGGAGGCTGACATCCCGTGCCACAGTCTCAATTTTGAGTTCAAGTGCCACCTTCGTGTCACGTATGAACACTAGGATTTTATTGGTGGGCGCCTTGAGTGGTGGCACCTCTTTCCTTGCGCCAGCGTCCACCGCGGGGGTCTCAGCCTCCTGCAACCATTCAGCTAGCTTTGGGTGCACCATTGTACCTAGTCAGCATTTATTTGCTACGCCAGCTGGGCCCCTCTGATCAGCAACACACAGATAAGTCTCTTTGGCCTTCCAGCACGGTATCAGGGAATCCCACTCTGCTTTCCCAGACGTGATCGGGACCAGTGACTGAAGGTCCCCCGCCTCTCCGCCCCACAATCTGGGGGAATCAGATGGCCAGCAAAGTCTCTCCAGGTCTGGTCAGGCCCTCTGGCACGCTCTGCCCAGAGAACTTCCGTGTCCTCCACGTGCACCAGCTCTCCAGTGCCATCCCCCCGGAGGGGTTGTCAGATATGGTTGTGCGTCCCAGTACTTCCCCCTTCGCAGTTCCACTGGACCCAGTTGCTCAGGGTCACTTCATATTGCACTCAGTACCCCAGGCAAGGCTCCTTACCTCAGCTGATATACGCCCAACTTCCAAGGGTCTGAGGGAGGTCTCTCCTAGCTCGATACAGCCCTGCACTATGCACTCCTTCGGGCAGTCTTACAGCACCACAATTCGAGTCTCTCTCAACCCCTCCCAGGGATGATCCAGCAAGGCGTTTGCAGGTGAATGAATTTAAATTTGTATAGTGCATGGCTACCCTGAGGCCTCCCAGCGCTGAGGACAGATGCAGATGGAACACAAGACAGAGAGTTAAAGCAAGTCCTTGAAGAGGCAAGTTTTCAGGAGTTTTCGAAACGCTAACAGGTTCGGCTCCTTCAGCAGATTTAGAGGAAGCGTGTTCCAGAGATTAGAGGCATTGAAGGAAAAGGAGCGCCCGCCCCATCTAGTTCTTTGTATTTTTTTTATGGCGGCAAGATGAGAGGAGCTGGAGCGAAGTTTTCTGGAGGGATGGTAAGGGGTGATGAGGGAATGGGTAATGACCGGGCCATTCTTCCAAAATGCCTTGTGGGCCAAGCACATGGCCTTAAATTGTATCCTCGCCGTGACAGGGAGCCAGTGGAGGCTCCTCAGTGCTGGTTTCGCAGATTGCCTAAGGGGGATCTGAAAAAGCAGGCGAGCAGCACAGTTCTGGATCGTCTGGAGCTTATGAATGGTGGATTGAGGGGATCCTAGATAAAGGGCGTTCCCATAGTCCAGGCGAGACAGAATAAGAGCTTGGACCATGATCCTTCTCGCATGGAAGGGAAGGAGGGGGAGGATCTTACGCAACATCCTCATCAGGCCATAGCAGGTGGCTGAGAGCTTGGTGGCCTAATGATTGAAACTAAGAGAACAATCAAGCCACATACCAAGGCTCTTGATCTGAGCTTTTGGGTCTGGGACAGGGCCAAGACAGTCCGGCCAGAGGAGGGCAGGGTTGAAGGAGGGTGAGTTGCCAAGAAGCATGAGCTCGGTCTTATCCCCATTGAGCTTGAGGCATGAGAGTTCCATCCACTCGGCCACCGCCTCTTAGCAAGGACTTAGGGAGCTAGATGACCTCTCGGGGTGGTTTAATGCCACCATGAGCTGCGTGTCATCTGCATAGGTGATGATCTTTATGCCGAAAGGATGGACAATCTCCGCCAAGGGTCTCATGTAGATATTAAATAGCGTGGGGCTCAGGGAAGAACCCTGGGGAACCCCACAGCTAAGAGGCAACCAATTGGACACAACATCTCCTTCAAACACCTGAAAAGAACGATCGCTGAGAAAAGACTGGAACCAGGTTAATGCCGTGCCGGTCACTCCAAGGTTCTTAAGTCGACAGGTCAGGATGTTATGATTGACAGTGTCGAATCCGGCACTAAGATCGAGGAGGATAATTGCTGTAGTACCTCCCTGGTCGAAAACCTTCCTCGCCTCCTCAGTTACTGCCAGAAGGGCAGTCTCAGTCCCTAGCTGAGGGCGAAAGCCTGTTTGGGAGCAGTGGAGAAGATTGTTAGACTCCAGATACTCTACCAGCGTGGTATTTATATGTTTCACGAGCAGCTTACTCAGCCAGGGAAGGAGGGAGATGGGACGATAATTGGTTAAGTTGGACTGGTCAAGGTTGGGTTTCTTTAAAAGGGCCTTCACCAGAGCACATTTCCAGGCAAGAGCGACCGTGCCGGAAGAGATAGACGAATTTAAGATGTCCAGAATTACGGGGCGAATGGAATTGGCAACCACAGTAAGAGACTGTCGGGGAGCAGGATCAGTAGTAGAGCCCAAAATTACCTTGGGCATAATCACGTCCAGAGAAACTGCGTCCAGGTGAGGGAATTGCCCTAATGAGAACTGAGATTCA
This sequence comes from Calotriton arnoldi, assembly GCA_963921515.1. Taxonomy (NCBI): domain Eukaryota; kingdom Metazoa; phylum Chordata; class Amphibia; order Caudata; family Salamandridae; genus Calotriton; species Calotriton arnoldi. The sequence continues at coordinate 5,391,266 of CAWUFW010000182.1, forward strand.
GGTTGCAATCCTGTAGTATGGAGAGCACAGGAATCATTCCGAGAGGCTGGGAAGGACAAGTAGATATTTTGAATTTTTTGGTGAAAAAACTCCGCTAGGTTGTTACAGCGAGTAAGTGCCCCCTCTAAGATTGGTGGTTTCTGGGGCAGGGTTGAAAGAGTTTTAGCAATTCGAAAGATCTCTTTGGGTGAATTTGCGGCTAGGTTAATTTTCTCCTCATAGAAGGCACACACCACCTGTGCTCGGACTCACTCCCCCTTGTCAGGGCTCTTCAGGAGGGACAGGCAGTTCTCCTCTCCATTACTCCGCGCTCTCCGATTCCCTGGTCGCTGTCCACAAGACCTCAGGGGGATCGCTTCTCCGCTGCCACCCGTCTGGTATTCTCTGCTGGGGCCCAGCTCACAGAGATCCAGGGGGGCTGTCGGGCTCCACCCAGCCTCTCCAGACACTAGGCTGCCGCCCAAATCAGGCCCTAGGCGCTGCGGGGCCAGCCTTCCTGTTTGCCACCCTGCAGCGGGTCTAGCTGTGTATGCCATCTAGGCAAAGAGTGGTTCCACATCTGCTGCCCCCAATCGATGGCTGGCACCCTCCACTCCCGTCCCTTTGTGGTCAGCCCCTTATTGCCACATCTCCGTGCACCGTCTCGATTACCTTGTGGTGCCGTCACTGTGGACTTTGCAGTCCTGTCTCCATGATCAGAGGGCGGGGAGAAGTGCAAAGCCCCCGATTCTCTGCCAGTGGCTCCACCTCTATGTCAGGATGCCAGGGGAGCCGAATTCTGAAGGAGCCGCTACAGGATTACCGGGGCTTTTGGCCCAGCGGTGCGGAGCTCAGCGAGAGGCGACCTCCGCCATTGCGCTCCAACCCACCTGAGACTTTTGACCCCGATGTGGCATCTGATGCCTCCTCATGTGCTGCACACACAGGGGCCACCTGCCTAAACTTCCCCCACTTTCAGAATGGCTTAGGGAGCTAACCTTGCGCAGCCTGGGTACATGTGCAAGAAACAACACTAGCCCCAGACGAGTGTTTAGTAGCTGGAGTGGAGGAGCCCAGGGGCCTTCGCCCTTCCTCATTGGTGCCCCATGTGACAGCAACTACCCCCAGCGCATGATGGTGAAACACAAAGGGACAAGGCCACCCTAACCACCCACCAAGGACATATTGGAATATTTGGGCATGCCGTTGTGGGGGGACGGATCACTGGGTCAACTCAAAACTACCCTGGGAAAGCACTCAGAACAGTTTGAAAGAATATTGCAGCTATTACAAGACACTAAAACCACCCTAGAGACCAAGATTGACACAGTCTCACTGGAAGTGACTTTGCTGAGAGACGACCACTGGAAACTATCTGAGAAGGTTGACAGCACAGAACCCACCATTACTTCACTGTGCCCCACTCTGAAGGAAATGCAGTCTCAGATGCGTCTCCTGAGGGTCGACATCACGACTGCAACTGAGAGCAGTGGACGCTGAGGGACACTCGCGACGTAATAATGTTAGATTCATGGGTCTCCCAGAACGGGCTGAGGAACCAAACATGGAACTGTTCCTCGAACAATGGCTAATGTCTATGGTCCTAGTAGACAAGGTTCCTAAACACTTTTCCATTGAAAGGGTACACTAGATTCTAGGACAGCCCCCACCACATGGAGTGGCCCTGCTCTCCGTGATTGCGCATCTACTTGATTACAGGGAGATAGATTTAATCCTGTATGCATTTAGGGCCAATGGACCATGGCACAATGAGGGGGCCGTGGTAACAGCCTACCCGAACTACAAAGCGTAGGTGCAGCGGCGGCACAGTTCCTATATGGCGGTTAAACAGTAATTACGCCAGATTGGCTCAAAATATGCCCTTCTCTTCCCCATTAAATTGAGAGTGGTGGAGAGGGGAGGCAATACATTTCTTCCAGACACCTGAGGAAGCCTGATCCTGGATACATACAAAAGGAGGGACAATCTACATAAACGGTGACCCACCTAAAGGCTGCTGCAAGAATCAGAAAATGAAGAAAAGGCATAATTGAAGACACCTGAACCGAATAACAAATGAACTAGGAGCCAAGGAGAGGGTGCAAGTGGTCGCCGCTGTGATGCTGCACAGCAGAAAACCCCATCACTGCATATTTGTCAGATCATCGCCCGGATTCTGAGACTGGTACGAAGAGATCCAGCGCATCAGAGGATGGAGAGAACCGGGGACTGGTCCTCACTTCCTACCTGGCCAATGACATAGTCTGAGGCAGACTGCACCCTAGGACATCTCGAGGCAGGCGGGTGCAGGGATGCTTTTCACTGCTCGAAGGCGGGAGACAGAGGGGTTGGGCACCGAGGGAGCTAGGGACTTACTAGTGAACATGCAGCTCATTCGGCCAGGACTCTGCACGGGCCCTACGACATTCCCATTATTTCTGAATTGGACATGAACGCTATGTTAATGGTTGGTTATCTATAGAAGTACTTGTTCGATCTTGATGGCTGAATACCCAGTAACTGACCAGCCTTGGGGAGGGAATTGGGAAAACTGTTTTATATACTGTTAGTTTGTTGCAATCCACACAACGAGGAACACCAAAATGTGTTATAAAATGCATACTAAGGGCAACAGGATGGCTCCATGAGGGGGGCACAGAGGGAAACCTGGATTTATACACAACAGATTAGAAGGGGGATAGCACTCAGGTAATGACCCCAAAATACAATCTCCTAATGTGGAATGTACGGGCAACACCCAGGAAGCAACATGCAGTATACACATATCTTATGCTCCACCACATTCATATAGCAATACTACAGGAAACAAATTTGGTGATAATGGAACTGTGGAAAGTGCAGTCAAAGTGGAGGGGGAAGTATATGGTACAGCCTATTTGGTCTTTGCCCATGGGTATTGATTTGGATTTCATCAGGGGCCCATATGTGGAGAGGTAAAACAGAATTGATCAGGATGGCAGGTATTTGGCCCTAGAGAGATTATTGGAATGGGACCCACTCTCACTAATAGTGATTTAAGCCCCTAATGCAAATCACTCTGATTTTTTTGACCAACTGACACCTGCTGTCCTTCGTAGCCCACAGGCATCAAGCGTCTGGGTGGATGACTATAACTGCATTCTAGATATCGACAAGGACCGGTCCAACCCCCCCCCCCTCCCCACCCCCCCCTGGTCGGTGGAACAGTGAGACGTAGTATGACAACAATTCCAATAGTGGACCGAAAATATGAGATTACACAATGTGTGTAGACCAATGCACCCGAATACCAGGGATTACTCGTTCTACTCCCCGGTACACGACCTACACACACAACTGAACCTATTCCTCTGTAGTGACGAGATATGCCAGTGCACATTAAAGAAAGAATACCTTGCACGCATCATCTCCAACCACTGTCCATTTTACCGGGGTGGGGCAGAGCAAAAATACCAACTTGGAGGTTGCAAACAGAGGCATTAAAGATGTATCATACTGTGACGCCATAGCATCACATATTACCCAATACTTTGACATTAATGCAGGCTCCACCTCACATAGAGAGACAGAGTGGGAGGCCCAGAAAGTGTCCATGTGTGGCAACTGCCTTAGCACAACATGGGGGGTGAAGCAAACCCTGCGTAGGGAACTGTTGGATACTGAGAGAGAGCTATGCTGTATCGCGAATGACACCCTGACATGGCCCAATAAAGTAAGACGCCTCCAAGAGCTTAAACGTACTTACACTGAACTGGCTACCACACTATCGAAACAAGTATAAAGAACACACAGCACGCCAATACTCGGAGGTGGAGTGCGCTGGTGCATAGGTATTTGCAGCGAGGATGGGAACATATCCCAAACAGATACTTATTACGTCTTTGCAGGATATTATCGTACCCTCTATGCAGAGCAAAATGAGGCAAGCATGAACCAAATAAGGGACTTCCTATGAGAGATACCCCCTCACCTGCCTTGGTCCACTACAGCGAGCAGAACTAGATGAACCCATACAGGTGGAAGAGATATGCAGGGTCATAGCACAGAATAAAACGCCTGGAACGGACGGTTTCCCTATAGAATATTATGCAACCTACAGCACACTCCTCACCTGCTAAAACTGTACAAAGAGGCACAGGACAGTGGCATCTTCCTGGAAACCCTCAGGAAAGCCTTGATTGTTCTGCTCTCCAAGCCAGGGAGTGATCCACTGGGGTGTAAGGTCATACCGGTCACGCTCACTACTAAACCTGGACTATAAAAAATTGGGAAGCTCTTGGCAAATAGATTACTGCCAGTAATAGGAAACCTAATCTATTCAGACCAGAATCATTTTATACCAGAATGCAACACTTTTCTGAATATCCGCCGAAAGCGGAGTTTGATGGGGATGAACCCCCGGGACCTGGAGACCTGTCTGATGGTGTCGCTAGATACAGAAAAAGCGTTCGACACACTGGGCTGGATGTATCTTTTTGCAGTGCTGGAGAGATTGGGAGTGGGACCGGCCTTTCCGCGGTGGATAAAGACACTGTCTAGTAGGCCTATAGTGAGGCTTTGAACTGGTCGAACAATACCAGACAGATTAATAAATAAATAAATAAATTTGAAATACACAGAGGCACCAGGCAGGGTTGTTAGCTGTGCCCAATCATTTTCACGCTCACGATGGAGCCTTTGACCAGCTGGTTGCGCACCAGGGCCCAGCTGTGGAGCATACGAACATTTGATGAATGGCATATAGTATCATTATATGCAGATGATGCCCTACTCTACTTACATAATGCCCATACATCCTTCCTGCCATTGATGGAGATGCTCAGTACTGAGAAATGTCACGCCTCAAAATTAATTGGTCCAAATCCTGCCTGTTCCCGCTTCGACCAATTCTGGAGCATCAGAGAGAGTTTGAGATGTCCACCAAACGCATGTGGTGGTTTGGCCCACTCACACATTGGGGGGTGAATGTTTATTACTCGGATGCTGATTTGACAGAAGGGAATCTGGACAGAGCGATAGCTTTGGCTCGTCACTCCCTTCTTTTGTGGCTTCCACTGATGCTAACCCCCATGGGTCGGGTGGCCATATCCAAAATGTTGGTGCTTCCCCGTTTACTGCATCTTTTCACAGCCTTACCACCTATGCTTCCTAGGCGCCTCTTCAATGGCCTTCAAGGATTACCATCAGACTTGATTTGAGGAACAGGTAAGAAAAGGGTCACACTGCAGGTAGCACAACGCCACTTACCAGATGGAGGACTGGGAAAACCCAACTATGAGCTGTACTACGCAGAGACACAACTGCAGTGGCCGATGCGCTGGCTAGAGACTGCCCCAAATGCATGGCAAAAACATCCTAACCTGGCTATTGCACAATACCCAACCACTAACACCGGAAACAAGAGAAATGGTTGTCGCATGTAGATGTTGGCATAAGTACATAGTACACCCACCTTATGCCCCCAACTACCAATTTGGTCACTACCGACAATAAGAGACTCTAAAGGGCGGAGCGACACGCATCCTAGGACAGAGGCAGGGGTGCTACTCACCATGGACCTCTATGATGAGGGCGAATTAAGGTTATTTCAAAACTTAAGAGACACGACTAAGATACCAGTAGGGTACTTCCTAGAGTATAACGCAATACAACATGTTATCTGTACCCACTGGGGGCGGGGATATTCTGAGTCAACCACATCACTGCCCCTGCAAACTATACGAACACACTGCGACTCGAGGAAAGCAGTTTTTGCATTGTATAACACTTTGCCTACACAAGACTACACAAAAGTTTTGCCAGCTGGCGAGAAGTGGTCAACTGATCTATAACCGTGCTGACCAACAAACGAAAGGCGGGTGCTAAAATACTACTGAGAGAGATCTTTAGAAATCCAGACTTCCGCTACACAATTTAACTATCTACACCAGACCTACCTGACACCAAGACGTGTTCAACACATGTTTACCGCAGCCCCATTGTAATGTCCTAGATGTTGTCATCGAAATGACGGTTTCTATCCTATGGTGCGAGACTGCCACGTGCTTCAACACACGTGGTGGGAAATATCAGGGATTCTATCAGAACTAGTAAACCTCATTATTCCACTCACCCTGAGTTCGGCCTTCTGAGTCTGAGGCTCAAAACCAAGGGGGACGGATATATCTGCAGGTTCGTTGACCTGGCCTTGGTACTTTTTAGGAGGCAAAAAGCAATTCCCTGGAAGGCCACTGCGGTGCCTGACGCATAACGCTGGCTACGGAAACTTTTGAAATGGGCTAAGGCGGAGTCAGAAGCCAATATTAGGACCCTACTGCTGAGTGGAAGGGGTCCAATTGGCACTACCTGGGACATATATCTTAGCAAACTGGAGCCAAGAGTGATGAGACATCATCACCTTGAGAAGCAGATTAACGCTAGTCATGATTGATGTGTTCCAAACAGTTGCATCCCTAACACCTGCAAATACTAGAAACTTTATTAATCACCGTAGATGAGACTCCGTGTCGCCCAAGGGCATGTCAATCCGTGAATCTAATGCATGTTTGAACACATTGTTTACATATGCTCTCTGATTGGATACAGATGGCTGGAGATGATCGGCCTTTGCCCAATGCCCTGCCATGAACGTGTGGTTTCAATATTGATGGCGATGCCAGGGCACGTGCCCACTTTGCTTGTTGTCTTATTTTCACGTTTCTCTAAAATCTAATAAGGAAATGCCAAAAATATGAATATATTCCAACATTACTGTTTAAAAAGACTACCAAAGATGTTCAGAATAAAGATACAAAATAATTCAGACATTTAAATCCATGAAATACTGGCGAACTGCTGGGCAACAGTTTTCACGGACGTATGGTGCCGCCATCTTATTTGGTGACATCATCATTAGCTATGATGATGCGATGGGTTTGTGTTCCTTGGCCAGCAAGCACGCACGTATTTTATTGGGACGACCATATATAAGAGCCCCATTATGAGTATTGGCGTTCCCTTTGTTATGGTGAACACGATTAACATGTGTACAGAAAGGTCACTGTCACATTCTGCTGTACAAGTGGACGCATTATGATAATTGTCTATTTTTTATATTCAGTGTTTGTGTAGATTGTTTGTTTCCTAGGCATAGGTGTCTATTTTGGTCCGCATTGGTAATGCAAATTAACAAACGATGTTTTATTTTGTTTACACATTAAATATTACACTGCTTATTTCAGAAATATTTGAGATCTTAATTAAGTCTTACCAGCTTTGTCACGGATGGGGTACAATCAGGGACACTGGAATTAATTAATTCTGTGACGTGCTATATTCCACATAACTATGAATTGTGGCATGTGCCACATAATCCATCATGTGCTGCATACTCTACAGATTTTAACAAAATAAAAAAGTTGCTTCTAGCTCATACGGATCAAATGTTACTAATATTGCAGTGACACGTGTTGATGTGCAGTGGAATGCCTGTGGCAAAACTTGACTGGTCACCTTTTAGTTGTTTATTGCTGTATTTGGGTGTAGACAAGAGGTGAAACCTTTTTGCTAACGCGTACAAAAATGACAAAGTAATACTACCACAGAATCTGTCACATTATAACACATTATTTGTCCGTTTTTAACTGCATAGTTCACTCAATGCTGTAACATAATTTGGTTCTCTACTGTCATGTAAGTCCATGGGTATAAGGTGGGAAACAGCCATTACATCGCATACGTTACAAAGCGGTCGTTACAACGACCGCATTGTTACATCGCAGTACATTACAACGCAAGTCGTTACATCGACTTGCTGTAGGGGGCGCGCTAACCTAAGGAAAAGTATAATTTACTATTCCAACACCTTCCCTACTTTTGCGCACACTGGAGTTGGAATAGTAAATTATACTATTCCTAAGTCCAGCGCCCCCCTACAGCAAGTCGATGTAACGACTTGCGTTGTAATGTACTGCGAAGTAACCACGCGGTCGTTGTAACGACCGCATTGTAATCACATGCGTTGTAAACGCATGCAATGTAAGGTGCTATATTCGTATAATGTTGATTTGGGGAAGGTAATCTTACGTGTTTTCTACATGGTGTTCTAAAAGAGAGTGGCCAGCTTTATGTAACATTTATAAGTGTAGCAGTTGGACTATTCACGGACACTACACCCCATCCAAGGCCAGACTAGTAAGACTTAATTTACGTCTAAAAGACTCATGAAACAGCAGTAGAAATCTTTATCCCCTTAATATATTCTGACGGTTAGCTTATTTTCAAGCCTGAAATCAAGTTCTCATTCATAAGTATTCACCAGTCAGCAGAAAGACCAAACTATAAATATTTGGAATGACTAGAATCCCTTCTTCATTCACCTAAAGCATTTCCGGTTGACTTACGTGGTGAGTCATGTGTTACATGTCAGTCTTTGGATGATAAAAAGGGATGCAGCAAAACGAAATAACGCATGCCTGACTAAAAACTAAAGTGATGATGGGTGTGAGAAATTGGATTACTGATTGAGGGGGGTGAGACCCTACTCAAGCAGCAACCACAATTTGCGTCTGATTGAAACACAAGTAAACCACAAATTAACCAATAATTAACCCTCTGGTAACTTGGCACAAAAGCTGCCAGGCTTAACTTAGAGGCTATCTGTAAAGTATTTATGCAGCACCTCAAACAGTAATAAAGTGAAAACACAACACAAGAAAAATCCCACACCAACTGAGAAAAATTGAGTAAAATGTAATAAATTATTGGACAAAATCCAATTAGTAGAACCAGAGATATGCAATTTTAAAGATTTAAGTGAAAGCAGTGCTAACAAGCACAAGGCGCCAACTGTGGTTATCTAGTCGGGCTGGCCGGGACAAAGTCACAAGTTCAGGCCAACCATGATGGAGTGCGGGCGGATACAGGGACCAAGTTAGGCCCACTGAACAAAGTACCTGAAATCTGTTTTGCGGAGAATTGCAAGATCCTGCATCCAGGATGCTTCGTGTACTGGCGCTTCTGTAGAGCTGCAGGCTGTGATGCGAGTTCCTTCGTCAGAGATGCATTGTACAACGGTGGTTCTGATGAAGCTGTTGACGAGGCTTGCGATGCAAGGCCCTGCGTTGTTATCAAGGATGCATCGCGCAGCACCGGTTTGGAGGAGCTGCAAGCTGCGATGCGAGGTCCTGCATTAGGGATGTGTTGTGCAGTGGCGGTTCCAACGAGCTGTGATGTGAGGTCCTGCGTCAGGTATGTGTCACGCAGTGGCGGATCTGAAGAGCTGCAATGCAAGGTCCTGCATCAAGGATGCTTCGTCCAGTGGTGGTTCCGATGCGGAGAAGCAAGAAGATGTGTCGTGCTGTATCGGTTCTGCCCAAGAGACCACAGCTAGACTGGCAGAGCACTTACAGGCCCACTTCCAAGGGTCCAGGACTGGGGTGGCACTACTTGAGGAACAGGACTCATAGCAGACAGAGTCCAGGTGCTGGGTTCAAGGTGGTTGGAGCTTTTTCTATCCCAGAGGCTCTGATCAGGAAGCCAGCCAACTAGCACTTGGAGTCACTCTGGTGGTCCTGGGTTCAAGATGTAGTTCCAGTCCTTTTCACATAGGTAGCACGGCAGCAATCCTTCTTGTAGCAGAGCAGCACCACCGTCCTTCTGAGTTTTCCGCAGGCCCGGAGATGTACTGAAGAGTTGGATCTGAAGGTCCAATATTTATACTTGGTGCCAGCTCTGAAGTATGAGAAGGTTCTGGCGGTTCCCACCCCCTAAGATATTTGGAATTTCCTGCCTTCCTGCAGGGGACTAGTGTCAAACCCTTTGCGAGTATGCTGAGGCAGAGCCTTTGTGACGTGCAAGTGTTTTAGGTGACAGCTCCTCCCCACTATCAAGTCAGAGATGGTCCATCCCGCCAACAACTAGTCACCCTTTGTTGCACTGTCTGGGAGCAATACACAAAGACCAACTGCCAGCTACACTTAGTCACGTGACCCAGGATAAAGACTGTATGCACCACATGGTTAGGACAAGAAAATGGCAACTTTCTAAAAGTGGCATTTTCAGAATTGTCACTTACAATCTGACTTTACTATTTATTTATTTTATTTATTTATTGCGATTTTATATAGCGCGAACATTACCCGAAGGTGTCGGAGCGCTTTACAAAAGAACCAGTTGCGTTACATAAGGACTTTGGATACATAAGAGAGACAAACAGAAAAAATTGCAAATGTACAAGTTGTAAAGTCACTCAAGGAAGAGATACAAACAGATAAACTCTAAAATCACATAGGAATGGTAGTAAGTACAAAGGTCTACTACATATACTAGTGGTTTGAGTTATATACACACAAATTGCAAATTCACTCAGGATTACATTTTAACAGCGATTAGGCTTGGACAATTATATATTACATATTTACAGAGCAGGAGAGGGTTTTGAATTACAATTCTTTAGAGACCAAACTTGACATTCCTACCTGCTCCCAAATGAAAGGTAGTACTTATTAAATGTAATAAGGCAATCCAATATTATCCTATCTGAGAGGTAGGCCTTGCAATAAATGTGTGAGTTTTTCACTACTAAGACATGTAAAACTTTAAAGTAAATGTCTGACTTTTAATGACACTGCACCCTGTCATATGGGCTATTTAGGGCCTACCCTAGGGGTGACTTATATGTGATAAAAAGGAGATTACACCTGGCAAAAAGATTTATTTTGCCAAGTCGACATGGCAGTTTAAAACTGCTCACACAGGCTGCAGTGGCATGCTTGGGACATGTTTGACAGGCTACTTAAGTGGATGGCACAAAATAGTTCTGCAGGCCCACCAGTAGCAATTTATTTACAGGCCGTGGGTAAATGTGGTATCACTTTAATAGGGATTTATAAGTAAATTAAATGTGCCAGTTGGGTGGAAGCCAATTTTACCATGTTTTAAGGAGTGAGCACTTGCTCTTTAACACTCTTTAGACGTGGTAAAGTGCACATGGTCCTAAGGCCATTAAAAATGGAGGCATAAGGGAAAAGGTTTGGGGGAAGACCCCCTTAGGCTGGCAAGTCTAACAATATGGAAACAAAAATCCAAAGGATTTGCAGGGCCCACAACAAAAAAACGTTTATCTGTGATTAAAATGGCTTTACATTGCAAATTAGATTAAATTGACTCCTCATTGTCTTTCTAATTGGAGTCCTACTTCTATGAGGTATTATCTCATCGAGGAAACAGGATTCACCTACCCTAGTCCTAAAATATTTTTAATTATTAAGGCTAACACGGTTTCCCCAGTCACTGATATTAATTCTTCTCCTTCATGTAGCCATGGGTAAGGACTGGACCCAGCTGACTGTCTTTTTAATCTGTTTTATGTCGAAACAGACATTCATTCCTAATCCAAGGAAAACTTGATGTTATGTGTTTTTAATGTGCACAGACTCATCCATGTAGGCCCTGTTACTGTGCTCCAGGCAGCAGAAGGGAATTCATGGGTAGTTGCTTGGGTCCACGCTTTGGCAGATAGTTCTACTGCAGCAGACTTCCCTGCCTCATCTAAGTCACATGTCGTTTTCCCTCCTCTAAGTCAATGGTACATCTCCCTCCTCTGTTTCTTGAAGCACACCCTGAAATCTATAGCGGTAACGGGATCCAATGAACACCCTAAATGAACGTCTTTCCTCAGGCTTTCTCTCCTGAAGAAGAGAGCTGCCAAACATCAAGGTGGAGCTTACTCCATCCCATTAGGACATCAGTAGCCAGTGTGGACGGCTGCCTGACCTTAAGAAGGCAGTGGCATGGCATTAGACCATGAATGTGTTTCACATCAGATTGATTAGGGAAACCATGAATGCAGGAACTGCTTTAAGAGGCTTACGTTGCTGGACTCGTTCAGCAGAGCAGTCTACCTACTTTCACAAGAGACACTGTTTGCAGAGCTGGCACCAGTCCTCCAGATCTTCTTTAGGACATGCAGGCTGATCGACTACTAAACAGGCAGAGTGTACTTCTTCACATCCTTCAGCAACAGTCTTGCAGCATCAACTAGAACTAAGATCATGTAGAGCTAGAGGTAGTGCCTTTTCCATTTGTGGTCCCGCTCATTGACAATCAAGTTGTAGAAGTAAATCAACAATTCAGGAGGATGAAAATTTGACAGCTGCTTGTAGTGAACAAGCAGTATGGATGCATGCTTCCCAAGGAGACGAAGAAAAGAAAAGCAATGATGGCACTTCTAAGGAAAGTATCTCCTCTTTATATGACAGCGAGCGAAGCAAACAAAAGTAAGGGTTGTGGGGCAATTTATCTAAGGAGGGTTGCGGGGTTTCACTACCAGAAATAATTGGGCTGGCATATGACGAAGCACCAACCAAGCAAACCATAGCAAAGCCCAATTTACTGAGGCCCACCTCTGCTTATGTGGTTTCAGGTGTAAATAGAAGCAACAGGTTCCTGTCTGCCATCACAAAACACATGAAATGAGTCACCTGTGCACACTTTTTACCACTGCTGCATAAAAGCACAAGTTACTAACTTGTGTAACGATATATCTGTAAGAGACAGTAGTTAGTGACAGATTCCTTACCTTAGAATATCCCCAGGCGTCAGGCTGGATCCGGAAAGTTTTTGCGTAGCAGTACCCTTGCGCGTCGGTAGGCGGCGTCGTGCGGCTCCGCGTCCGTCGTCGGCGTCGTGATCGCCGGGATGACGTCGCGGGCAGTACTTAGACGCCGCCCCTGCGCGCTGACGTCAGTTCTGTACACGACTTTCCGCGCCAGGAACGCAGAGCCATGCAAGAAGCTGACATAGGTGTCTGAAAAATACTAGGGCCCTGAAAGGGATGTCCTTAACCCTAGAAATCAGTTCGCAGAACGGGGAGGATGGGTGGGGCGGTAGGAATCTGTCACTAACTACTGTCTCTTACAGATATATCGTTACACAAGTTAGTAACTTGTGCATCTGAAAGAGACACGTTAGTGACAGATTCCTTACCTTAGAATAGATACCCCAGCAATACCAACCCCGGTGGTGGGTCTGCGAACAAAGATCAGACAAGGAAGTCCTGGAGGACAGAACGGCCAAAGAAGCTGTCCCTCCGGACCTGACTGTCAAGGCAGTAATGCTTTGTAAACGTGTGCAGCGAGGCCCACGTAGCTGCCTGACAACCGGCAGCGGAACACCGCGGCCCAAAGCCGTGGTAGCAGCCGTTGCCCTGGTGGAATGGGCCCGCAGCCCAACAGGAGGCTCCTTCTTAGCCAAAGAATAGCAGGTCTTGATGCACAAGGTAACCCAGCGGGAGATGGTCCTCTTGTGCACCGCCCGACCTTTTTGGCGCCCACGTAGCCAACAAAGAGCTGGTCATCCACCCGGAAGTGTTTTGTGCGGTCAATATAGAAGGAGAGCGCACGTTTTGGGTCCAGACGGTGGAGCCTCTCTTCCTCTCTGGAAGGATGCGGAGGCGGAAAGAAGGTGGGCAAAGTGATGGTCTGCCCAATATGGAAAGCAGTAACCACCTTTGGCAAGAAGGACGGACGCGTCCGAAGAACAACCTTGTCCGGATGAACAGACAGAAAGGGAGGTTTGCAAGATAGAGCCTGGAGCTCACTCACCCACCGAGCGGAGGTGATGGCCACCAGAAAGGCTGTCTTCAGAGTCAGAAGACGAAGAGGACAGTTATGTAGAGGCTCAAAGGGAGCGCACATTAAAAAGGTAAGAACCAAGTTCAAGTCCCACTGAGGCATCACAAACGGAACAGGAGGGAAGAGGTGAGTAATGCCTTTTAAGAACCTGTTAACAACAGGGGACTTGAAAAGGAGGGCTGATCAGGAAGCCTGAGGAAGGCCGAGATAGCACAAAGATAACCCTTGATGGTACCCAGGGCAGAACCCTGTTGGGCCAGAGAAAGAAGGAACAGAAGGACCTCAGAAAGAGGGGCAGAGAGGGGATTCACAGCCTTTGCTGTGCACCATGCCACAAATTTGTTCCACCTGCAGGCGTATACCACCTTAGTGGAGGGACGCCTGGCTGCCAGAATCACATCACAAACTTCGGGAGGCAAGTCGAAAGGAATCAACTGCCGCCGCTCAATCTCCACGCAAGCAGGTGTAGACTGGACAGGTTCGGGTGGAGGACCGTCCCCTGCTGCTGCGACAGAAGATCCTCCCGAAGAGGCAGACGGATCGGGGATCTACGCTCATATTGAGTAGCTCGGGATACCAAACTCTTCGAGCCCAGTCCGGAGCCACAAGAATGACTTGGGCCCGGTCGTGCCGAATCTTCTTCAACACTCTGGGTAGAAGTGGTATAGGCGGAAAGGCGTACAATAGACCGCAACTCCACTCGTGACGAAAAGCGTCGCCGAGCGAGTGCCGCCTTGGAAATTCCAACGCGCAGAACTGATGACATTGCGCGTTCTCTTCGGTGGCGAATAGATCTAACCAAGGCTCTCCCCATTGTAGAAAGAGTCCTTGCGCCACTTCCGAGTGAAGACGCCATTCGTGATCCATCATGCACCTGCGGCTGAGTTCGTCCGCCCTGGCGTTCAGGGAACCTGCCAGGTGTTGAACCATCAGGAACATGCCCTGATGTTCCAGCCATGTCCAGAGGCGCAGAGCCTCCTGACAAAGGGTCCAAGACCCCACCCCGCCCTGTTTGTTGCAGTACCACATTGCGGTGGTGTTGTCTGTGAACACCTGCACTACCTTCCCTTTGACAGAGGGAAGGAATGCCTTGAGTGCAAGCCGGATCGCCCGGAGCTCCAGAAGGTTGATATGGAGCCGGGACTCCGCCGGAGACCAGAGGCCTCTGATCTCCGCCTCTCCCATGTGACCGCCCCATCCAAGAAGGGACGCGTCCGTCACAACTGTGTGCTCTGGCTGGGGAAGGGAGAGGGATCTGCCCATGACCCATTGCCGGTTCGAGAGCCACCACTGCAACTGTCTTGCAGTCCCCTCCGAGATCTGGACGTGATCGGACAGGTTGCCCTGGTGCTGCGCCCACTGGAACTTCAGGTCCCACTGCAGAGCCCGCATATGCCATCTGGCATGATTGACCAGCAGGATGCAGGAGGCCATGAGGCCCAGCAGCCTCAGGGTCATCCGTACCGAAACCCAGGATAAAGGCTGAAAGATCGGAATCATAGCCTGAATATCCCGGACTCGCCGTTCGGGCGGATAGGCCCGAAACTGCGTCGTGTCCAGAACTGCTCCGATGAAAAGGAGCTGTGGAGAAGGAATCAGATGCGACTTCGGCACATTGATGGAGAACCCCAGCGAGTGCAGGAGTTCGGCCGTAGTCTGGAGGTGGGAGACGACTGCCTGGGACGAGCCCGTCTTCAGCAGCCAGTCGTCGAGGTAGGGGAAGACTGAAACCCCTGCCCGGCGCAGATGAGCTGCGACCACCGCCATCACTTTCGTGAACACCCGAGGGGCACTGGTAAGGCCAAAGGGAGCACGGTGAACTGAAAATGCTCGGGGCCTACCGTGAACCGAAGGTAACGCCGGTGGGCCGGCAGGACGGGGATGTGGAAATATGCGTCCTGCAAGTCCAACGCTACCAACCAGTCTCCAGGGTCGAGGGCAGTCAAGACCTGAGCTAGGGTGAGCATCTTGAACTTCTCCTTCCGGAGGAAGCGATTGACGTTCCGGATGTCCAAGATAGGACGCATGTCCTCCTTGTCCTTTTTGGGCACCAGAAAGTAGTGGGAGTAGCAACCACGCCCTACTTCTGGGGTCGGAACATGCTCGATGGCCCTCTTGGTCAAGAGGGCCGTGACTTCCTTCTGTAGAAGCACCAAGTGATCCCCTGACATGCGGTGGAATTGAGGTGGCATGGCTGGGGGTGGTCTCGAAGGGGAGGGAGTAGCCCCTTCGGACAATGTCCAAGACCCACCTGTCCGAGGTGATGGTGCGCCAGTGGGGAAGGTGATGGCGGACCCTGCCCCCTCCTGGCGTGCTGTGCACCTGAAAGGAGGGACTAGGAGGGCTTGGAGGCCGCGGACGGGTTGGAGGTGGTGGCCTGACCCGCACGCTGGTTGCCCGATCCGCCACGGCGGAATCCACGTCCTCGGCCACGCGAAGACGCCTGCTGCGCGGGCCGGTGGCTGGGCTGCTGACGTGAAGGGCGCCCCTACCGTGGCCACGATAGGGGCGAAAAGCAGAAGTCAGCGGAGGGCGTGTAGCAGAAAGGCCCAGGGACTTGGCAGTAGCCCGTGAGTCCTTAAAGCGCTCCAACGCATGGTCTGCTTTGGACCCAAAAAGACCGACTCCATCAAAGGGCATGTCCATGAGAGTATTCTGGACATCCCCTGAAAAACCAGTGGTTCTCAGCCAGGCGTGGCGTCGGAGCGCCACCGTCGTTGCAATAGACCTGCCCAGCGAGTCGGCGGTGTCAAGGCCACAACGTATAGTGTATTTAGCCGCATCCCTTCCTTCCGCAATGGCGCGGGAAAGCAGTGTCTGGACCTCCTCAGGAGACTGGGGCAAAACATCCGCCACCGAATCCCACAGGGAGTGGGTATATCGGCCCAAAAGACAAGCGGTGTTAACGGACCGCAAGCCAGCACTGGAGGAAGAAAAACCTTTCTTCCCAAACTGATCCAGGCGTTTGGATTCCCTATCCGGAGGGGCGGTAGGGAAGGCGGTTTGGGAAGCGGAGGCTTGGACAACCAAGCTCTCAGGAGTGGGGTGGACAGAGAGAAACAGGGGGTCGCCCGGAGCTGGGCGATGGCGTCGTGACACGTTCCGATCCACAGGAGCCCCTGTGTTGGGCTTGGACCAGGCGCCCAAAAGAACGTCAGTGAGGGCGTCGTTAAACGGCAGCACAGTCTCCGCAGAGGAGGCTGCCGGCTGAAGCACCTCTGTCAAGATGTTAGGCTTGACCGTCAAAGTAGGGAGTTGGAGACGTAAGGCCCCAGCTGCCCTACGCAACACCGTACTAAAATTGGCTCCCTCCTCCGTAGCCACGGGAGGAGACAGCATGCCAGTGTCAGGGGAAGTATCCAGACCACTGGCCTCCCCTAGACTCTCTGTCCAGTCCTCATCGTACTGACAGTGTCGTGTCAGAGGGTCATCAGACCCCTCCCAGTCCAACTGGTCCTCCTCTGGTTCAAAATAAGGAGGAGGAGGGACAGTTGGGACCCAAGGTCCCATCGGCGCCGGAGCCGGCGTCGAGCGACGTCGGTCCGGATCCATGTCCGGAGCCGGAAGGAACTGGGGGACGACGCCGCCCGGAGCCCAGGGCGGCGTCGAGAACGGCACCGGAGACATCGGCGCCGGCGGAGGTGTCGTTAGGTCGACCGGCGTCGATGGGGGTTGTGGAGCCGGGATCGAGGTCGGGGCCGAAGCCGGAGCCGGGATCGAGGCTGGAGGCACGGGCGACGCCGGGGCCGGAGCCGTCGGCGACGCCGGAGCAACCCCATCAGGGCCCGCGGGGCCCGAAGGCGCACCGGAGGGGCCTGGAGGCCCGAAGAGGCGGGCCATGGCCGACAGGAATTCCTGCACTTTGGCCGGATCCGCCCCCGAACCCGGGAAGGGCGGGTATGGCGGGGCGACTCCACAGGCATGTCCGGGGCCGCGGGGGCGGGGACGGTGCCGGGAGGGGCCTCAGCCGAGTCGCGAGACCGGCGAGGCGAAGTCCTAGAGCGATGATGCTTTTGGACTTCTTGTGTTTCGACTTACCGGACGAAGAAGACTTCGACGCCGACGACCGGTGAGGACTCCGCGATCGACCCCTGGACCTCTCACGCGACCGGGGCTTCCGCGGAGCCGAATGCCGGGCCTCGAGGAGCTTTCGAGACCGCTCTCGCAAAGCTTTCGGGTTAAGGGCCTGGCAGTCGGTACAAGACTCCGTGTCGTGGCCTCGGCCGAGGCAGAAGAGACACTCCCAATGCGGGTCGGTGACGGACATCATCCGCGCACAGGCGCCGCAACGTTTGAAACCGGGCATCCCTACGACACCTTGAGAGATGAAAAAACAGTGAAAAAATTCACCAAAAAGTATGGTCAAAAAATGACCAGGGCACTGCTCTTCCCGGATCTGCGCTTGCTGGCGCGGAAAAGAAGAACTGACGTCAGCGCGCAGGGGCGGCGTCTAAGTACTGCCCGCGACGTCATCCCGGCGATCACGACGCCGACGACGGACGCGGAGCCGCACGACGCCGCCTACCGACGCGCAAGGGTACTGCTACGCAAAAACTTTCCGGATCCAGCCTGACGCCTGGGGATATTCTAAGGTAAGGAATCTGTCACTAACGTGTCTCTTTCAGATATGATCCATTGAAACTGGGTCTGATTAACTGCCCTATTGCTTAAGTTTATTTGTGTGTTAAAATCTACAATACATTGAAATGACTTACTGAAATAGCTTGAATTGTAGTTATTGTGTAACAAATTAGTTGTAGTTGTTAATATTCTCTCATTTGAACCCCATATCCATTAAAAAATGGAATGAACTCTCTGCGAACCGGTTATCAGGGGTGATACTTTTTAGTTTAGCTACTCTTTTGAGTAACTATTACTAAAGTTATAGGGTACTCACTTTGAAAAGAAAAAGACACTCTGCCTTTTGCCCTTACAGCCTAACATCCTTGTAAATTAACTTTGCACACTTCGCCTTGTTGCATTGTGAGTGACGTTGCTGCAAAGTTTCCTTACCAAATAATTAGCGCCTCAAGTCAATACTCACCTACCTCGTAGGTCTCTACACTGACCCTATCCGTACCGGCCCTGCCCTCCTTACTGGCTCAGGGAGTCTCTGGTGTGCACGAGGACAGGTGGGGGGCACTAAGTAGTAAAATTTGAAAATGTTGTTTTAATGTGCGAATTGCTGCTTTGTTAATGGAAGTCTCTGGTGCCAAGAGAGAATGACACAAACTACAAAATTAATATCTCAAAAGACATTTCAGACCAAGCTCCTCCACTGTGTGACTATGAGCAACTCATGCCACCTATTACTGACCTTTATTCGTCTTAAATCCAGCTAAGTCAGACCAGCCTTAAGCTCCTGAAAGTCATTTTTCATTTTAGAAAACAGCTTTACCACGCTTTTGTGATTCTTTTAGGGACACTGATATATAACCTACAACAAACTTCAAATAAGCAATTATGCATTCTCACCAGACAAATCTTAGTTTTATTATTATTGATCAATACAGTTTCATCAATGTTGACCATTTTTCTTTGATCTCACTGATTGTGAACTCGTAGCCAGCACTCGAGTGGCTTTAAAATTTCATTTGCTTTTGGTTTGAATGAAGGAAAAATGCCTTCTACATCCAAAAGTAAGAGCAATTTTAGTAAAAAGGTGACATTTTCTGATTCTTGCTCTGGAGTTCTCCAGTCACCAGTTAGGCAGATGGTAGATTCACTACCTTAAAAAAGATGTCCTATTAACATCACCGTGATCATGTAAAAGGTTATACTTACCACTACTGGAACTTCCTTGAAGCCCAGAAGCCATAAGCATCGGATCAGAACCACCAAGGTCAATGGTTAATGGGAAGTTTGGAGCTGAGGCTGGTGACATTGGGGTAGAAGGACGTCTGTGACCAGTCACCATTGTGGAACCTAAAAAGGGGACATGTATGAGTTTTAATGAGAGACATACAAGCAAATGCTGATCACAAACATATAGTGGTTTGCAAATAAAACTGTGAATCAAGAAGACTGAGCACAGAGACAAACGCAGGGCTCCCCTTCACCACACCTGAGACACATCAATGTACGCACCCCAAACAGGAGGACGACATGTGTAGGTGATTATGGATATCACTTGAGAATCCATAAACAAGAACAATAATAAATTTGCCAGGTGCCTTTTGTCAAATTCCTAACAGGTACAATTCTGTTTTTTGATTATTATTTGGCACACAAAAACACCAAAGATACAAGGCAAAACTAATTGCACATACACAAAACAAAATCTACAGCATAGTTGTCCCTAAAAACAAATAATATTCAATAGGACAATCATGCCGGATACACACAACTATATGAAGATCTCCAATGTAAATGAATTATATTATTCATCAGTGTTGGATGCGCGCTCATTAACAGAATTACACAGGGTATGCAACTGAACTACTACCAACACCAAGAGATTAAAATGTTCAAAAACCAAAGGCCTTATTTAGAGTTCGGCCTTGCAAAAAATCCACTCAAAAGTGGCGTATTAGACAACCACTCTTTTTTTAGATAATATACGGTCTCAGAACTCTGAACAGAACATATAGGACATCAATGTTTTGGCAGATGTCACACTTCTGCCAACATGAAAAAAACAGACACAAAGTTTGAATCAGAGCTGACCCCACACCTGTTAACATGATAATGTGAAAAATAAACAGTAAATGGATTCCAGATCTTTCTAGACATACATTTGTGCTTTGTTGGGAGATGTGCCCGATAGAGGGCAAGGTTTAATTTCTGTGAGATTGGTCATTTTGAACTCCAGTTGCTCACTCTACCCACTTTTAATCCCGGCACCCTAATATACTTCCGTAAAAAAAATTGTTGTCCAGAGATTTTCATTTTTGATTTGTGTTTTTGGATGATTAGAGAAGTAATTTAGCTTGGGTAGACATTGCTGACCGGGCCAAATTTTTCTGGACGTCATTTTTAAAAATAGCTGATGTGTTGCAGTGATGATGTAATATTTCAGGAACATTGATACCTATATACTTCATTTTGGTGTCAAAAGATAGGTTTTGCAGGTCAAGTAGTCTTATAGAGTCAGAAAATAACTCCTCACAGCAACCCTTTGTTGAAGGAGTCCTCAGATTTTGTAGTTAGCAACACTCTGTCAGGAGGTAAAGATCCTCTGCTACCACCTGCTTCGCTCATGTTTACGAATCTGAATCAACTGAAAACCTGAAACAAAAACAATATTAAAATAAATTACCAATATGATGGCTAAAACACATCATTATAGAGCCGCCATTTTGAAAAATTGCAGAAGGGTTGCTCTGAGGAGTTATTTTCTGTCTCTATAAGACCACTTAACCCCCAAAACCCATGTTTTGACACAAAAATGAAGTATATAGGTCTCATGGTTCCTGAAATATTACATCATTACTGCAACACATCTGCCATTTTTAAAAATGTCGTCCCAAAAAACTGGGCCCAGATTAGCAATGTATGTCTACCCAAGCTAAATTACTTCTCTAATGATACAAAAACACAAATCAAAAATGAAAATCTCTGGACAACAATTTTTTTTACGGAGGTTTATCAAAGGGTTCAGACTATTTTGGCTGTTTCAAGTCATTTTGGGGCCTTTATTAAAAATTTCAAGCGCTTTTGCATTAGTGTGGTGCAGCTGAATCACTTTAGTCATTACAGATACTGCATCTGTCTGTTAACATGTGCTTATTGGAAAATGTGTTTGATAGGTCTTCGGCGGCTGGTATTAACGGGCGTAGGGGGCGTTGCCCTTCCAGCTTCGGAGAGACAAAAGGGAGAAAATTAACACCACCATGGGAGCAGCTTTAAAATGGCATGCTCACTGCTTGCTCCACTTGACCACTTCTACCCTAAGAAACATTTTCGTTGTTTGTTTTTTATTTTGAGGTCGGACCCTCGGACGAGACGAGTCCCCTCCTACGCATGTGCTGAACTGGGCGAGGATAATTCCTCGCCCTCGAGGCACAAGCGAGGAGAGTGAAATCATCCTGATGGGAGTGGCTGCACCAAGCAGCAGTGAATAGGCTTCACATCGGGGTGCTTCTGATGTGGTCCAGGGCGCGGTCAGCAGAGCCTCATTCACTTTAAGGGGAAGGGGTGGGGCTCGCCATCAGCAACACAGTGCAGTGGGTGGCAACGATTGCACTCCTTTCGCCTTCGCACTGTTAGGCGGCTTTTTCATTGGATAATGAAGCTTGGACAGACACCATTAAGCTGCTCCAGTCCCGACCTAAAGTGACCTACAGGCACCAGTTGCAGTAAGAAAGACCGCGCCTGCAGCCACGGTAAACGAGCGCACAGCACGAAAGACGAAACGCTGGTAAGATAAACATTGCAGTATCAAGGTCGGCCGGTGTGACAGCCCTTTGTGCACGGCGGCATTTATCCAGCTATTAGCCCATTCAGTCCCGACAGAGAGAAATTAAACTGGTCCGATTAGACACAGGACATTTTAAAGGCATTGTAACAATGGGCCTTGTGGTGGAAAAGAGCGAGGCCGAAAACCCAATCTTGGTCACTTCTGAGGGTAACATTATAAGCCCGGCTCCCGCCTTGTGCCGGACTGCCAGTGAAAGGCCTATTCATGGCCTTCAGCAATGTGAGGCCTCTAAGCCCCAGCGTGCCTCCAGGCCCCCAGAGACTGCTGCCTTATCAGTCAGCCGGCAGTCAAAATATTCCCACCCCGAATTGGCCGATAAATTGCAGCTAACTGGACGTTTCTTCTTGGCTTGCAATGCACGGCCTCTGGGGAGCTGGGCGTGTGGCTTTCTCAAAGCAGCCTGCCGCCTGTTACTGGCCCCCGGCCCGGGCAAGACAGACTCCAGATCAAACTTTTCTCTTAGCTGGCTGGGGTTTTCAAGGGTTCAAGTGAGTCTCGGCGGGAGGCTCACCATCCTGTGATTCCGGGCAAGACAGCAAGGTCAGATTTAAGTGATTTGAAATCACTTAAGTTAAATCTCTCCGTGCCTAACAATGAATGTGCCCGTCTGTAATGCAGTGCAGCTGGGGCTCATGTAAAGCGCGCGGATACCTTCGGGTCGAGTTCGTGCTATACAAATAAAAACATACAGCATGATTGACCCCCTGGTTTGTTTCTGCTGATGGTATGCTGCTCTCTTTGTCGAAGAGACTCTTCCTTCGCATTATGCCGTTTGCCACCACCACGGCATTCCACTGATTGCAGTGAGTCAGGGAGAGAAATGCACAGGGTGATCGAGGCAGCGAGGCGTGTAGGAATTGCTCGATGGCAGTGCCCATTCTAAATGACATTGCAACGTTAACTTAGCCTGCCTGTTTGTGTTATCCGTTTATTATATCTGTGCCGGTGAGAGGTGTTGGTACGTGTTTATGCTGCTGAGAGCATGTGTGACTGTGGATCGGAATACATTAATTCATGGATTGTGCAAAATGTTTAATTGACTAGCCTGTGTGGGTTACACTGTGCTGTCAGGTTTGCAGGAGAATACCGGAGCACCAAGGGAGCTAACTAGCACAACACAGTAACTGGAACCCATCAAGAGGTCGGTTGACATATGACGTGCACCTGGGGTATATCATGCCATTAACTGGATTAGGGAAAAATATCTGTAGCACATTATGGCCATTGATTACCTGGAGCACATCACGGCTTTAAACGGCATTTCAGGCTAACGCTGGCACATTATATCCATAGAATGGTTAAAAGGTGACCCCTGGAGTACAATATGGCTTTAAGTGTTGTTAGTCAGAGTTCTGAGGCACATCTTGACACTAAATGGCAGACAGGGTATGAGGGGCACATCATGGGGTTGATTGGCAAATGGGAAATCCCTGGAGTACATCATGGCATTGGCGGAATATGCGGGAAATATGAGACGCATCCTAAGGCACTGAATGGTCTGTGGTGGTTAATTAGTTACATGAAACGTATGTCTGCCATATTATGGGGTAACTGTGCATATGATGACAATGACTGGTGTGTGATGTGACACTTTAGTATATAAAAGCAATGGCAATCATTGATGCAGGCTGCAATTTGAGTGTATATCCTAGAGAAAAGTGATGTCATTCTGTGGTTATACTGAATAAGCAGCTACCTATATCATTTTCATGTGAAATCTTTTTATTGATGTCATAACTACGCTTTCACAAGTGCCTTATTAACCTTCTTACTTTCTCAAATTTGCTTGAAAATGCACCATTTGCCCAATCTTTTTTCAAAATGTTCTCAGGGGAAGAACCCCCCCCCCTCCCCCCCAACCAGCCTATGACAGTTGGGCTAGCTCGCTACGCTCCCTTGATACTCATCAGTCATCCGATTTTTTTACGCCCCATCACTTTCAAATGTCACCAGCCGCCCCTGAACTTAACACATTGCAAACACCTTTGAAAAGAACCTGCAAGCATGCCTGTCTAATCAGAGAATGGGCTAGCATGTCTTTGAAGGGCATAGCTCCTATTTCAAAAAATGTGGGCCAACTACCAGAACAATACAAAATGACACCAAATGATCGTGCTGTGTCGGATGGCAAATAATAATTATACAACTGCATACTGGGAGTGTGCTAAAGTTACTGTTCTCGTAAGACATGGCCTCCCCAAGGGAAGTCAAAGGCTGCTCACCAATGACCATTCCACACAACCAGGAGGGCAAACATAGTTTTAGAAAGCGTGGATGCATCACTGCTTAATATGTCAAAAGAAATTAGCGCCGGGCCCCAAAGTTTTCCTCAGAAGCCCGTGCTGAGGTGACGATTACGGAGGCTATGTAGTCTTGATTGTCCCTCATGCCTCTTTCATTCAACACCAGACACTCCCTGTCCCTTGATCTCACTCTTGCTGGTTCAATTTCTTCCCTGCTTTCTCTGTTTATCACTGTTTTTCTGCCTTTCTTTTCCTCCTTCTTTCCCCCTTTTGTGTTTTTCTCTCTCTTGCTCTGGATTGAAGTCTGTTGAGGAAAATAAGTGCCGGTCCCCAAAAATGAGTGCCGATGGATCTCACCTGCAACCACTGGCTCAAATTAAGCACTGGCGATGCATGTTAGATTTTCAGGAAGGCGACTGCATTTACATTCATTGTACGTAAATGTCCTACTTGAATACAGTGAAAGTAAGGTATGGATCCAGCTTTGGACAACCCTATCACAGCTAAGCAAGTCTACTAAATTAACAAATTTCCCTTGCATCCTCCCACGAGAAATGTGCACAGTGGTTACAGGCCTCCCGCATTTAGTAGTGATTCCCAGGGGCTTCTTACAGAAAGACTAGGAAATAGCTAAGTGAACAAAACCAAAGTCTCCTCCTGGGGTTTCTATATTCCACGCTTGTAGGATCTTTGTCAGATTTTACGCAATACGACCTACGACATAAATAAGACCGCAACCAACAGCAAATTGGCAGCCCTCTCGTCTGATTAGGAAATCAGCAAACAAAAATCCCAAAATGACTTTGCTTTGCCATAGAAGACCCATTGCACGATTGTATGCTACCGTTTACTCCCAATGTTGGAGCCCTTATCTTTGGTGCTTCTCAGTTAAAACACGAGAAATACTGAGGTGTTTTCCCACCACGTGCAAGCGATCATATTTTGGAAGCTACGCAGCAGTCGGTTCACTCACTTCCTTATTACCTCGTGAAACAGCTGCTACGCGGACAGAATAAGCCTGTTTGTTAAGGGCACTGCCTTCATTCCAGGTATGAGAAGTCAGTATGTAATAGGTGAACTTCCTGAGAAGTGAAATAAATGCATTTTTTATATGTATGTTGGGGCCTTACGGGCTTCAAAACGCAGTACTGACGCACACATGAATTGTTCTTGTGTTTGTTTCTTTCTGCTCAGATGCTTCGCTAGGGGGCGCTGCTTTCCTTTGGCCTGAGGATGCGTGACTCTAGCATGGGCACACCCCGAGTGCTCACACTGGAAGGGACTGAAGGGCGCTGCCCATGACGTCTACACATAGAGTGCGGCAGGCATACTTAAAACCTGCCCCATGAAGGCCTCCGGAGCGAGGCATTATGCATTCACTAATACAGTCAATGCTTGACATGTCTACGCATTTTTCAATTCTCCAGAGCAGGCCTCCATGTGCTCATGTTTCTACCACATAATTTGCTTCATACATTATCACTGATCGGATGCCAAAATCAACCTCCCTGGCCCCGGCTTACATCAGAGCACATTCTAGGTGCATGAAAACTATATAGCAGCAACTTTTATGTTATGTGTCTGTCTTCAAAAGAAACACATGCCTACTGTTACGACGGAGAAGTCCTCTACACGGTAAAGACATGTACCCCTGCACTGAGTGCCCAACTGTACTATTGTCTGGATCTCTAATGCTGATATTTTTGTCATCGGC
The DNA here is from genome assembly GCA_963921515.1 of Calotriton arnoldi. Lineage (NCBI taxonomy): Eukaryota > Metazoa > Chordata > Amphibia > Caudata > Salamandridae > Calotriton > Calotriton arnoldi. The sequence goes on from CAWUFW010000182.1 coordinate 5,417,234, forward strand.
CAACACGATGACGCATGTGCGCCATTACATAGGCCTGTCTCACGGATTGGGGTCTTGTTGGACTGGGAGGGGTGCCCAAAGCTCTACCCTCATAGTGGTGGAAGTCTACCACCTTCAACAGGTGAACAGGACCTTTTGACCCTGTGTCACTGGAGTGAGGCCTACAGGCTCGCTCACATTTTTGAAAGTTCTGCTGCTGTGTGCTTAACTCACCCTTGACCTACATCAGGTAAGTTGTGGAGTGCTGCGCAGCGAAGGAGTAGAGGCTCTGCATTGGTTGTATGTGTGCCTGGGAATGGTACAGTACAAGGATGGAGCAGTACTGTGCAGTGCATGTGTGGTTAGTACATGTGCTGGGTGTATAGATGTAGAGAGAAGTATATTTTATGAAAGATGTAGTGCTCTGTAGTACATGTGAGGAAAAGCATGTGATGAGTTTAGGTGTGCCTGTGTGGAGTACAATATGTAGGGTGAAGTGTGCTGCGCACACATAGTGAGTGTGTGTGCTGGCAGTGTGTGTGTTTGTAAAGAGCAGGCTCTGGTTAAATATAGAAAAGCTTCAGTGCTGAACAGTATGCACATACGGAGTGTGTGTGCTGGATGCGTGGGTACATGTAAGTGTACAATGCATGGGGAACAGAGCTGGAATGAAAGTGTGCTGTGAGAGTACACTGAGTGAGTGTGCCTGTAATGGTACATTGTATGGAGGACCCTGGGTCCATTTTGGGAAGCTCAACCCTGCCTGGTAAAGAAACAAGTAAGAAAGGAATCCCCCCAGACAGATTTGTGCATTGCTGCATTGTTGTGAGCTGGGTGGGGATACACTAGAGGGAAAAGGAAGAGACTCCCTTTACACTTCAAAAGACTGCTCTTTGATTCAGTGATGATTCACAAGGAAGGGACCAATACACATCTCAGAAAGAGAGATGGGGCTGATAAGAGAATCATAAAGAGTAGGGATGGGGGTTCTGGGATTAACCTTTTGATGCATATATCACTGTGGCTGACATTCAAAATCCCCTGATTGAGTGTCTTGAAAAATAATGTTCCAAGCAGTATAAAAGGGTGAGTTATTGGCTTTAGTACAAGGTCTTGGACCCAATGAATTGGCCCGGTTATAGCAGGTATACAGGAGCTTAGCTGCCAGTGATGCAACTGGTGGAATGCACCGGGCCCAAGGGTGGTCCTTTGAGCCCGTGATCCCCAAAAAAACCATGCTGGAGTTCCAAATGTGAATAATCATTAAAGATTACTTTAAAGTTTTTTTTTTCTTGTGGCATGTTGTGTGTTCAAACACAGAGGTCAAATGTCATTCTAGTCTTCTGACAATTTATTGCTTATTCTTTTAAAATGGAATCTCGTGTTTTCTTTCTCTTTCTGCACAGTTTGAGGATTTTATATAATAAACTATGTGACAATCTTGCTGGTGTGAAAGGAAAAGCTGGAGGATGCCGTTTTCTTCCAACAAACAACAAAATATAAATATCTATAAATAAGCTGTACAAATATTTCAAAATAAATAGTTAGGAAAGCACATATAAAGTGTTTTTTCCAATTCTTAAGTGTGATACAAAAACAAAAAATTTAATAGGATCAAAACAAATCAAGACACCTTCCTTGGTGATGTGGAAATTACAAATATTTGCCAAAACCCAATTTCCACACATTATCATTTGTTCACTATATAGTTTTATCAGTAAAACTGTATGTATATGCTAATTTAGTTGTGATTTCAATAGAAAACATGCTGTCTGTAAATTACAGTGCGCTACCAAACCCTGCTTTAGTAATATATTTGTGGCAGTGTGTTCCTAAATGCAATATCAGGTGCTTACTACATCCTTACCACTCTCCTACCGAATGGGCGTGGATCATTTGCAACACTTGTTCTCTGTCTGATTCTTGGATTTTTCACAATCCCTATGGGTTCAGTAATAACATTGAAGGCAGCACTCCCAGTCTGAATATTGTTCCATCACCACTGTCTACTATGGACACAGGAGCCCCTACAGCACTGGTAGTTTGCTGTTAGCTCCATCCGATTTCCCTCAGCTGCAGGAGAGAGACTCCATGCAGCAGAACCCACTGAAGGACTGCGGGAGCACTGTGAAGGGCTAATTGTGCATGCATTGAATGGTTGAGCAGTGGACATTCTCACTGTTGTAAATGCATAGTATGCCATTCGGCCCTGTCTACGTGACACCAGCAGAGGACAAAGACAGAGGTCAAGTGGCCAAGCCAGGAATTTTCCCAGGTTTTCTGGTTTCACATTGCGTAATTCAGATTCAGATTCAGCAGTGAGATTGATGTCAAACAGAAACAAAAAAGGGATACCGAAGTTTAATGCTTTGTCTTTCATTCTTGGTGCAGGAGGTTAGAGCGTGGGTAACAGACAGAAGCCACATGAATGCTCAGCTCATTTTGGGCTCGAGGTCTCAAGAGGACTTCACGTTAACCAAGAGGCTGGCATCTGGCTCGTGCCTTCAGTGGCTCACCCACCTCTATACTTTACCCTGTTTCTTCTATTTGTGACATATCCTTAGATGCTGCTGCCCGCGAGATACCTTTTTTGCATGTGATGAAATCTTAGCTTACCCTGCATTGTTTCTGGCCAGATCGGTATGTGTTCTATGGTTGTGAGGAAAGCGTGTATCCCTGCCCAGTGTTGCACCTGTGCTGGAATCTTGCTATGAGTGTGAGTCAAGCTTGCACTCATACAAATCCAAATCTGAATGCTGCTTATTCATTGTATGTAAGGGAGGCATTAAATGGTGCTGTTGGGTGCCACACTTGTTCCATGTCTTTGAAAGAAGCTTGAGTGGCCCTGCAGTACCACACTTCTACCATACATTTGAATCAGGCTTGCACTGACCGTGCTGTGCCACACTTGTTCCATGTATTGGAGTACAACTTGCACTGGCACTGCAGTACCACATTTGTTCAATGTCTATATAGGAAGCTTCCACTGACTGGCCCTGCAGTAGCACGCTTGTTTCATGACTTTCAGGGAAGATTGTAATGCTCTTGACCAGTGTCTTATGCTTGTGAGCCAAGTAACCATTGTGTGCCTGCTCCCTGTGCTCTACTCATTTTGGTGTTTCTCAGGTCTAACCAAAAGAACATTTTAGCAATCTCACCAGAATGATGCTTTAGGAAAAATAATACATAATCTTGCATACAGGAAATCAGCTTTGGGTAGGACCAATTTAGTTATTCATCAGATAGAGTGTCATTCACATGTCCACTTCAGCCATTGACTTTGTTGCCAATGTTTGGCTCTGCCTAGTAGACAATTACTAGTCTTTAGGATGCCAGGTTTTCTGATTAGCAGTATTTTGCCTGCTTGCTCTGTATCCAAAGAAGTTCTACCTGAGGAGATATTTCCATCAATTCATCCCCCAGTAGCTCACTTGCAACTGCAGAGTAGTGCTTATTGAGTAATGGGAGTACCAGCAGCTCCGCTGTCAGTGCTACTGAACCACAGCTTTCTTATGCAGCATGCCAGGCATCTTGACTGCACACTTCAAAATGATGTCACCATCTTCAAATTTTGCATACTGTATTTTTCTTTACTGTTTCAAGATGGCAGACTAGTACAAAGCTTTTCTTTTTCTTTTTTTTTATTGAGACATATGCTCTCCGCATTTAGTTGGCTCATTTATTTCTTTTTTCTTTATTACTTTCTTCCTTTTAGTGTATGCTTGCACTACAAAGAAAACCACAGCCACCTTGTTTTTTAGGAGAAAAGCAGTACTTTTTTGGATGCCAGAACTCTTACCCACAAACGCTCACAAAGATCAGACTCACAAAGTCTGCAGTGCTGCTGATGGGCGATTAGATAACCTCAATAGACATTCATTTTTTAATTTATTTTTAATAAGCCAATAAATGGTAAAATGATCATACAAAACAGAGTATTTCAACATACATGCAATTCCTAACACGACAAGAGAGAGAGAAAAATAAATAAATATAGGGATTGCGTACAATCATTGTGGTCTAATACTTCATCATGTCCATACTCAGCGGAGGTACATAGCTCTGATTTAAGTCCAGCATGGATATCAGTGCATAGATTACATACAAGAAAATAAAGGAAGAAAAGAAAGAGAGAAAAAAAAAAAGGGGTGAGGCCCAGAGAACAAAATTAAGCCGTAGTGAGTGCCAAATGATCGACCATGGAACTCCATATCTCTATACCAAATCTGCGTTTTCGCAGCCCCTTAAGAGCACATAGGCTGAACTCTAGATTACACATAGCATATAGCCTTCCTCTCCACATTTCGAAGGACGGTGGTTCTTTCTGCCGCCACAATGATGTTATACATAATCGGGCCAAGGCCACTGCTGTGAAGATTAAATACCTGAATTTGTATATCTCGAGATTAATCATTGAATCTTCCAGAACTCCCAGTAACATAACCCTTGGTGTAATCGTGGTCTATGCTCCTGTAACCTCCGTCAAGAAGTCCTCCATCCTACTAATCAGATGCCTCAGCTATAAGCATGCAAAGAACATATACAGACTATCAGCTGATCCATCCCACATCGTGTACATTTGCCATCATTTAGCCCAACCCATTGTGCGATTTTAGCAGGGGGGTAGTATAGGTTGAAAATTGTCTTATAGTGCTGTGTTTTAAGGCTGGAGGATATCAAGATCTTTTCACCCAGAGCAATGGAGTCTTGTAAGATGTCACCTCCCTGAGATAGTCTGGTGTTCCATTTGAGATTCTGTGCCTCCTAATCAAGTTGTGTTTTGATGAGAGCTTGATATAAGACACCAATCTTCCCGTGCCCCCTAACTGCCTCTATCAAATTGTTTTTTTGGGCTAAGCGTTCTCTATCTGCTTTCTTTATTAAGTAATCCCGGATCTGCAAGTATTTAAAAAAATCTGTTTTGGGCAGATCAAAGAGAGGAATAAGACCGGATACCACTATTATCCACTAAATCCCCCAAGATGATAATGCCCTGTCGTCTCCATCTAGCCATAGTGGTATCCAAAAAAATGGATAGTAATAGTGCTGAAGAGGAGGTAGGCATATAGTAATTAATCCTGCCAATCTGCAGGCACCTCCGAACCTGCTGTCATACCTTATGGGCAGCTTGGACCACCTTGAAGCGGGTTTTCTTATAATAGCTATGTTCTAAATTTTGGAAAAAGTCCCTCTCCGCTTCAGAGCTCAGCAACATTTGAAAAATATGCAGGGTCTCAGCTACCTCGACTTCGCCTTCACCAGTCAGTAAAATTCCCATATGTTGGAGTAGACATGCCCATGGGGGGGTGTGGCCTGGAGGCGATGTGAGAGGAGGCAGGCTTCGGAGCTCCGGCCGGCATACCCCCGGTAAATTATTATCCTGAGCCCCGGGCACATATATTTTGTGCCTACTGAACGGCGGACTGTCCCGGGAGTGCGTTGCTCTCATTATTGCAGCTAGGCGGGCTGCGTGGAAGAGAAAATCCGGCTGCCTATGAACTGATAGTGAGCGGCCCGGAGCGATATAACATGGCGGCTGACGAGGGGAGGAGCAGCTAGCCCTCGGCGTTCTGACTGGGCCCTGAGCAACCGAGAGCCGAGAGTATCTCCCACGATATTCAGCGCAGTGGGCCGGAAGCAGAGACGCCGCACTTTGAAGGGTGTTGGCGGCAGACTTGGCAGACCCCTCACACCCGTCACAGCGAGGCGAAGACGGGGACTGCACTTGTGGCCGGGTAGCGGAGAGGCCTATGTCGGAGGCGGCACCCAGTTGAGACCTGAGACTCCTGGGTGTGCGCCGCAGTGCAGATACATTAGACGGCAGCTGCTGTTTCATCTCCCTGCGGCCTGGTAAGGAGAGAACTGTGTGTGGAGGCAGAGATTTGCAATTGGGAGGCCTTGCGGGGGAGCTGGCGTGCGGGACGGCCCAGCCGCAGCATGACTGAGGGTTGGGAGCGTGCTTCCCCCTCCCCCCCCCATGTCCTGATAACTGAAGAGTGTGGCAGTGGATGGCTGAGCAGCTGGGAAGTGTTCGCTGCAACAGTGGAGCGGGCCTTATCGAGTAGCGCTGGGGAGCACCTGGGGTCAGAGGCGGAACGGGCCTAGTTGGGCCTACGATTTGGCGCTGTTAGCCGAGAAAAGTAAGAGGACGGCGGGCGCCGATATGAGGGGGCGTGGACACGGTACAAAAAGCCCTCACCTTCCTATTTGCACAGCATCTCCTGTCAGCTGTATTGGGCCCCCACCAAGAAAGAAATCATGCAGGCTTGGTGAAGGGAACCCGCCTGCAGGGCTGGTTATAGCCCCTGTGGGATAGAGCCCTGAGTCACATAGGGTGAGGCCAGTCATCGCATATGCCGCAGGGGATCGGACCCCTGGTAACCTGGTGCTTCCTGGCAGATTAGAAAGAGAGGAGTGGAGTCCAGCGGAGAGCTGAGCACCCTGCTTGACCTGCGAACCAGCGATTAACAGAGGAGTGAGAATATTAGCCTGGCATAATAAACATTGCAATCTAGCCCTCTGATATGTGCAAAACTTGGCATTACCCTGGGTAGCCTATATGGTCCTAACACGGAGCAGGCTGCATTCTTGACTCAGCTCTCCAGAACATTGGCCCCTGTACTGACGGGCCCGATATTATTGGGAGGGGACTTTAATTGCATCACTGATATTGAGTTGGACAGATCGCATCCACCTCTCCTGGATGCCCCTACACATAAGGTAGCGGAGGCGCGTCGAAACTGGCAACAGAGGTGGGGGTTGGTGGACTCCTGGAGGGCGCAGCATCCTAGGGACAGGGACTATTCCTTCTTTTCCGCACTGCACAAACTCCATATTAGACTAGATTCTATATTGTGCTCCCCGGATATTCACGGAACTGTACAAACTAGAGAATACCTAGCTAGAACAATATCGGATCATAACCCGGTATTACTGGGAATAGTTTGGTCCCGTGAGAGGCCCGCAATCCTGACTTGGCGTCTGAAGCCAGAGGCCTTAGAGGATCAGGTCTTCCGGACGACAGTGGGTACAGCAATCGGGCAATATTTTGAAGAAAACACAAATACGACGTCATCTAAATTAATAGAATGGGATGCATTTAAGCGGTTATTAGAGGTCGATGTATTTCGGAGTCCGTGTGGGTACGCAAGGTGCTGTTGCGAGGCACGGTAACTGCAGAAGAGAAACTACAGGACCTGGAGAGGGAAAGACCAGAAAGGAGAGACAAACAGGAGGAGCTTCTGGCAGCTAGAGAAGCGGTGGCTGAGCATGTTGAAAGGCTACGCTGCTTTGACTATAAAAACTATATTACCAAAGCCTATTCTGAAAGGGACAAATCTGGAGCTCTGCAGGCTTGGTTGGCCAATCCGGCTAGGAGGGGTTCGGTGATACTGGAATTAAAAGGTCAAGGGGGTGAAAGGTTATACTGCCAGCAGGATATTAACAAAAGGATTCTTGAATTCTACACAGGTCTCTATAAAAGCAAACAGTCCCCAACGCCTGAAGACTTGGCTGGTTTTATGAATGATATAGAGCTCCTGGTGGTGTCGGAAGAAGTAGCAAAGACTTTGGGGAGAGCCATAGAGGTGAACAAGGTAAGGGGGGCCATACAGAACATGGCCAGAAATAAAACACCGGGTACGGATGGACTCCCGGTGGAGTTCTATTCGACATATGCTGACCAGCTCGCTCCTAAACTGGCAGAACTATACAGTCAGGCGAAGCAGGAGGGGCACCTCCCCTGCATGACGAGAGAGGCGGTAATCATATCACTATTGAAACCAGGGAAACCAGCATGGCATATAGCGGCCTACCGGCCGTTGTCTATGCTTAATATAGACTATAAAATTCTAAGCCGGATTCTAGCAACTCGTCTTCTCCCCCACACGTCAACTTTAATACACAATGACCAAGCGGGCTTCATTCCCACCAGAAATACCGCTTTGAATGTCAGGCGGCTTTTACGGGTCTTGGAGGCAAGATCCAGTTGTGAAGATGATGAGACCATCTTTGCTGTGGATATTGAAAAGGCCTTTGATAGCCTTGAGTGGGCCTACCTATTCGAGATTATGAAGAAATTCGGCTTGGGACCTGCATTCATTAAGTGGACGGCATTGTTGTATGCAGACTCTACTACACGGGTCAAGACGGGTAGGCAGATCTCCAGAAGCTGCAAGGTGGAGCGAGGTACGCGGCAGGGGTGCCCATTATCGCCCCTGCTGTTTGATCTGGCTATGGAGCCGATGGCAGCCAAAGGTCGTACAGGCCACTACTTCCAAGGTTTGGAGGAGGCTGGTCAGATCCACCACAATGCACTATATGCAGATGATTTGCTATTGTTCCTGGCAGATGAGGGTAGAGCGCTCAGGGGGGCAAAAGAACTCCTTCATGAACTGGGGCGAGTAGCGGGCCTAAAAGTAAACTTGGCCAAATCATCTCTTTTTCCTGTCCGAGTGGGTAGAGATGGCCCACAAGCAACGGAAGGAGTACGGTGGGAATCTCGCTGCTTGACGTACCTAGGCACCCAAATATATCATTCTCACTGGGATTTATTGGAAGGGAACATAGGGAGAGCCCTGAGAGGGGTTAAGAGTAGTTTCGACTTCTGGGGGACCCTGCCTTTGTCGGTGGTGGGTAGAGTTGCCCTCCTAAAGATGGTGACACTCCCAAGACTACTGTATTACTATGGAGTGCTGCCGGTTTGGATTCCACTGCGAATGTTTACCCAACTCAAGTCACTGATGACGGCGTTCATTTGGGGGGCTGGGAGATGGAGGGTATCACTCACTACTCTCATGAGACCGAGAGCAGAGGGAGGATTAGTGGTCCCTGACTTCGAGAACTACTATATAGAAGCACAATTGCAATGGCTCACAAAATGGGTGGCGGACAAACTCAGAGGGCCAGCAGAGCGAAGAGGGGAGACCCCAAGTTTGCGACTTTTATCAAGGATAATATTGAGACTTCCTTGCCGGGACCGGGACATCCCTACGGACCTGAGGACAGCACGTAAATGCTGGAACAGGAGCCTGAGACGTTCCAAGATCAGACACCCCTACACGCCAGAAATCCAGTTGATTATATGTGAGGCACTCCCCCATGGGGATGACTGGTGTCGGTTAACGGCCTGGGGAGACCTAGGAATATTTACAATGGGAGACCTTTATGAAGCGGGCAGTATGATCCTATTTAATGATCTTCGAGACCGCTATACCATACCGGGTGGGGATTTTCTATTACACACAGCTCTTACAGCGGCCATAAGAAAGCACTGGAGCGAGGGATTCACAGAACCAGAAACCTCGACGGGGTGCCAATATATGGTCTCAGCGGATGGTACATTTAAGGCAGTCACATGTCTATATCGACGTCTCACATACGCAGCACTCCCCCCTCTGACTAAGGTACATAGGGAGTGGGAGGCTGACTTGGAAAAACCCATAGTGGACAAGGACTGGGGAGTACTGATGGAAAGGGCATGGAAAAGCACCAGGAACGCAAGGTTTCAATTAGTGAATTTTTACGTACTGCACAGGGCCTACCTTACTCCGGATAGGATGAATAGGTACTTTAATACACAAACAGCAGCATGTCGGTGCTGCCACACAATAGGGGCAGACTTTTTACACATGTTTTGGTGCTGTCCACGTATAGGGACCTTCTGGGAAGAGGTAACCACGACCATAGCGGGAGTGATTGAAAAGGAGATAGCAAATACCCCTGATTATTGCCTGCTACACTGGTTTCCCCACACTGCTAAGAATAAAGTAACAAGTAAATTCCAGGACCCTGGGTTGGTCTTGGCCAAAAGGGACATCACCTGCCATTGGAAGTCGAGAGATGGCCCTAGTACAACTAGATGGAAAAAAGAGTTTATAAAATGGGCTGAGTGTGACAGCTCTGTTCGATTGCAAATAGCTAGAAGAACAGGGAATGAGAAGTCGCTGGAGTCAGCTAGAGCATGGGCAGCGTTGCTGGATTTGTTAAAGAACCCCGAAGATATGGGAGGGATGGACCAAGCAGGAGAGGTCCACGATATGAATAACTGATCCCCCTGTACCAAATTAGCAAAAGCAGCGAATGCATGTTTAACGTGTCCCCTCTGATGGTAAGGTTGATCATTGAGACTATATCTGAGATCATGGACAAAAGTGGTGTTCTGCCATTGTACTGGCTGCATAATGAAGGGCCTAGTGTGACACGCCTGGGTGGGAGGGACGCGTAGGGGGAACAGTTGGGGATAGTTTGAATAGATACACAGGAACTGTGAAGTTACAGCTAAGCAAATGAGTAATTATTGAGTTGTTAAGTCAGCCGTCGATGCCCTGGTAGTAAACCGATGGAGCCAAGCTATTGGATGCCATTGATAAATGTTTTACCACTGTGGGGCGTTTCTTTGCAATATCATAATAGGAACTAGACGAATGAATCTAAAGTTGTATTGATAAATGTGATAGTGATTGTTAGAAAACTCAATAAAATCTGTTTGCAAAAAAAAAAAAAAAAAGTTGGAGTAGACATGCCCAGTAATAAAACATAAAGTTAGGTACTGCCCAGCCCCCGCGTGATCGTTCTAAGTTCATATATTTCATTGCTCTGTGGGGTTTGCCTTGAGCCCACATGAAACTACTACATATGGATTGCAATTCTGAAGTTGCTTCCTGCTAAGTTCCAGGGGTACTGACCTAAAGTAGTACAGGACCTTGGGCAAAATGTTCATCTTTAAAACATTGCATCTTCCCACCATTGAGAGATGTCAGCCTTCTATTCTATCCAACTCACTTTTAATTTTCCGCACCATGGGATCCCAATTGGCGAGTACCATTTTATCCAGGCATGCACTAATTCGGACCCCCAAATATGTTGCCTCTTCTGTAACCCTGGAATCAGTAAAACATGCTTGGTTTGTGCATATTATTTGAGTCTTAGCTATGTTTAATTTGTAACTAGAGTTTTGCCCAAATAGAGAGGCAGATTTACAATAAACTAACGCAGCACGGTGCAGCAAGTCATTTTGCTGCGCCGTGCTGCGTTAGTTTGGAAAGCACAGTGATGCGACATATTTACAACAATATGTCGCACCTCTGTGCTTCCCTCTGCGCTGGCGCACAAACTGCTGCTGTGCGCCGACGCAGGCACCCTTGCACCATGGTGCAAGGATGCCTGCGTCGTGGGGAGATTGTTTTTGTTCAGGAAGGGTTCCCTTCCTGAACAAAAACAATCTGAAGTGCCGTTTTCCAACTTCTATGTGTGCTGCATTAGCACACATAGAAGTTGAAAAACAGCATTCTTTCAATAATTGTTTCTGTGCAGGAAGGGAACCCTTCCTGAACAAAAACAATCATTAGAGGTGATTTCCTCTTTCAATGTGTGCTGCAGAATGCAGCACGCATAGAAACAGGAAACAAAAACGAGGAGAAATTAATACATTTCTCCTCGTTGCGCCTCCCTACGCCTCCCCTGGGGAGGCGTAGCATTCACACGCATTTCCAGATTTACGATTCCTCGTAAATCTGGAAATGTGTCTCGTTCCATGGGTGTTGCGTGGGAACACCCACAGCAACACCCATGGACCGCCCCTTTCACGCAAAGTGCTACGTGTTAAGGGGCCATATTTACAAGGACAGGAAAAGCCACGCAGGGTGGCTTTTCCTGTCCTTGTAAATATGGGGCAGTGTATTGCGCTGCCAGTGCGTCACAAAAAGTGACGTACTGGCAGCGCAAGGGGCTTGTAAATCTGCCCCAGAGTTGCTAACCGTTTAATCTCTGACAATGCCTGGGCTGGATCCGGAGAGGCTACAGCAATGTCATCCACATATGCTAAGACTTTAAATTGCTCTCGCCCAAACCACACCAGTTGAATACTTAAACTGTTCTCCAATAGGTTCAGAAATGGGTTAATATAAAGAGAAAATAGTAAAGGGGAACATGGACAACCTTGTCTGGTCCCTCTTGATCTTGGCACTAAGACAGATTCAAGCACAAGCGCACATATTCGAGCCGCCGGTGATTTGTACATGGTTCTGATTGCACTGACAAAACCAGGTCCAAAGCCTTGCCACCGCATAGTTGCCCATAAAATTTTCCCAAGAGACACGGTCAAACGCCTTTTCAGCATCGAGTAGCACTACTCCACATGGAGCTTGTTGGACATTAGCAGAATCCAGCAGGGTAACAACCCTGCTGATGTGGTTGACCGTGCCTCTTCCTGGGATAAAACCATGTTGATGGGCAGAAACTAAGGGGGTGATCACTCGTGAGAGTCGCATAGCTAGGATTTTCGCATATATTTTCCCATCACAATTTAAAAGCAAAATTGGTCTATACGACCCGGGTAATGTGGGCGACATCTTTTTTTTTTAAGATGATAATGTTAGCTACATCCTACGAGGCTGGGGCATCCCCCTTCTGTGCTTCCTGAAACGTAGTAAGCATATCTAATTTTAACTCCGACAGGAAGGTTTTATAAACTTCTAGTGGGAGTTTATCAGGCCCAGCAGCCCTACCTGCTGCTAAAGAATCAACTGCCTCCACAAGATCTTCTAATGTTATTGGCTCCTCCAAATACCTCCGATCATCTGGACTCAACAACACTTCTATATGGATCTTTATAGAAGGGCTCGGTTCTCTCCTGGTTACTTTGGTCCTCCGTGTATAATTCTTCATAGAAAATCCTGAAAACTTCCAGGATTTCCGCTGGTGTTTCGACTAGTCTCCCAGCTGGATCTTCAATCGCAGTGATTGCGCATTTGGCCTCCTTGCATCTAATCTTCTTTGCCAATCATCTACCAGTTGCCTCCCCATATTCGTAGCATTCCCTTCTAAAAATATGGTATTTGTTAGCATTATCCTTAGTCCACTGCGCATTTATCCTGGCCTTACAGCGAGCCACCTTGGTTTGCGCCTGAATTATACCTAAATTCCCCTGCAGAGCTTGCGTAAGGCTATACTCTGCATTCTGGAGGTCCTCATATAAACCCTGCATGAACTGCCTCTGCTGTTTTTGAACTTATAGGCCAAAACTAAGAATTTCCCCCCCGGAGCCCTGCTTTTAAAGCATCCCAGACTATACTATGAGTGGTAGAGTTACGATTGATAGAAAGGAATTGGGTTAGCCACTGCCGAATGTGACATATAAACTGTTCGTTAAGCAGTAACTTCCTATCAAATGAAAAGGACCCACGGGGTCGTACCAGACCATGCATTACAAGTTTTAATAGCAATGGGTTATGATCTGATGTGACTCTGGGGAAAACCTGTATCTGTGCCTCCGCTAAGTATGTTTTAGTTACAAAAAAGTAATCTAATCTAGCGGGTTTTTGATGCGGACAAGAATAGTGTGTGTACCCCGGATCAGGATGTTTTAATTTAGGCCAGACGTCAACTAAGCCATGATCATTTTGAAGCTACTGCAGGGCCTTAAAGACCTTAGGTTTCCGACCAATATATTTATCTCTACCGGCACATAGAGTAACATCTTCCAGTTGAATATTAAAATCTCCGCATGGTGACTTCAGAAGCAACCGGATAGGGACACAAATGTATGATATTAAGTCAGGCTGAGACCTTGTACAGAAGATGTATGTTCTTATGGGATTTCTGTAACTCTTGGCCTGTAAACTATGCTTGATGTGACTACAACTGTTTTTGTAATGGTTTAAAATCAATAAAAAGATTTTGAAATAAAATCTCCGCACAATATCAGAGGGGATGGCCAGGAAGCCAACTCTATATTCAGATAATCTAATATCTGAACTTCGTCGAAATTAGATCCGTACACAGAACATATTGTGAATTTCCTATTACCAGCTAAGCACTCAACTATCGCCCACCGGCCATATTTGTCTGCAGGGGCTCTACCAGAGGATACGATATTAGATTTAGGCAGAATAGCCACACCTCTTGTAGTAGACCCTTGCGATGTGCAGACTAAGAGCCTTTACCCTAGCTCAGTTATCAACTTGTGTTTCCCCCAAGGTATATGTGTCTCTTGAAGGCACACCACATCTGGGCATATCCTTCTGATTTCCTGCGCCACTCTTTGCCGCTTAGCCCTGTTGTTGAGACCACATACATTAAACGAGCAAATAGATAATCTATCCATTAATAGCCCACCTTGAGTTGCTCTGACGGTACACTCTCCCCCACAGCATCACGTCCTTTACTCCTGTTTGATCTAAATCATTTATTGGCTTATTTTCAATTATCCCCCCGTGATCCCACAGCAGCCCCCCATCCCAAAGGCTCCCCCAAACCCACGCCAGCGCTTCCTCTGCCAGCGGAAGCCCCCTACAAACCCCCAACATGGAGGCAAAAAGACCCGTAGGCCTTGAGTGATGGAGAGCCTCGTAACACCGGTCAATCGTCCCCCCCTTCCTCCCAGATTCACCTAACCCAATGTGCATAATAAAGAAAGAAAGAAAGCACAGCACAACGTAAAAATGCAACCCAAAACTGTAAATACACAGCCAGCCTCATCTTACACTACCAATGCCCACCCTGAACTTGTTTAATGCTAATCACTTTCCTAAGACTTAATACCCTGTAAGAATTCTTTAGCCTTGGCCTCAGAGGGGAAACATTGGGTTTTATCTTTATATACAATCTCAAATTTGGCAGGATTAAGAAGAAACGCTTGTGCTCCTTTGGTCTGAAATGGAGTAATTAGCTGTCGAAGCTGCCACCTTTTTTCTACAGTCGTGTGGCAATAATCTGGCCGAACAAAAAATTCGACCCCTTTTCCCCTTCTCTTCCTATCTGGCCGCGCCAGATCATACAAAGCCTGTCTAGACAAAAAATTGGACAGACAAATCAGGACCGCCCTGGGTCGAGGAGCAGAGTGACTAGACCCTGAGTGAGTATTCTGCCGGAAAGGGAACCAGTGAGTCTGTTGCACCTCTGTGTCCCAGGTCCATTGTGTCAGTTTAGGGAAGGCTTCTGTAAAAAGTTCCACAATTAATTTCCAAGGGTCAGAGCCTTCCACACCCTCTGGTAAACCAAGGACTCTTAGATTATTGCGACCGAGGCGGTTTTTCATGTCCTCGTGCTTCCATGCTATTTCAATCTTCTGGAGCGCCAAGGCATCTGTGGTGGCTTTCTGAGTGATCATCTTATCCTCAAGTATGGAAATCCTGTTCTCCGCTTCAGATATCCTTTCGGCAAATTCCGAGCAGGATTTAGCTACTCGACGAAGTGAGTTTTGGAGCTTGCGGCAATCGCCTTGTGTTTTTTGGCTCTCAGCACGGGTTTTGTCTCTGTGTGTCATAATGGTCTCGTAGATAACAGAGAGGGAGATATCTTCCGGGTGCTCTGATGGATTTTGCACACCTTGTCTCACTGTATCCCCTGGGTCTGTTCCCAGATTGGAAGAAAAGGTATAGTCCCATACAAGTGCTGCAGTTGAGTCCCTTTGCTTCCCAGACACAGATGTTAGTATCTTTTTCCGCACTGTGCCCGTACCAGATGCCACAGTTAGATTTCGCGGCCCCTCCTCGTCCTGTTGTGTACTGCTGGTCTCACTCCAATGCTCACCAGCATCTGCCTCAGCCTGATCCATTGATATCATTCCCATCCATTGATTGATGCTTGCCCCCATCTGATTTAGTGGCCCCCGTCTTTATGCTGGCCACCGCTAACTCCTGGGTATTTTTCCCGGGCACTGTCTGTGCCCGATGTACTTGCCCCCAGGAACGCCAGTCTTCACTGGGAGAGGCAATATGGCGGCCGCCCTGTCGACCTAGTGAGCGCTCGTAACTGATCGTCCCCCCCCCTCATCTGAGCACGGCGGAACGCTTTTAGATCGGCTGCCAACCTCAATGATAGAGTACAACATCTGAATCCCCCCTGATGGAGTAAGGAATGCTGGGGGATATACTTACTTTTCGTTGGTCTGCGGTCCCGCTTGCCCGGCTGGTGTTGTGCCACCCTCGAGGTTTCTGCCGGTTCCCGGCTGGGGGTCAGCGTGCAGCGGCTGCAACAGCTATGCCGCCGAAGGGCACCCGAGGGGCCAAGACACGTACGGTCGGAGACTCTTCTGGGTTAGGGAAAGCCCCAGAAAAGAAACAGGAAAAACAATGACATGGAGCGGCTGTTGCTGGCGAAGAACACTCGGACTGCTGGGCTCGTGAAAAAAATCACCCCTGCTACCTTTCTCCCTTCCAGGAAAGGAAAGAGCGCTAAGCAGGAGGGACAACTGATGGAAGAGGCTGTCCTGGCCCCTCGACTGGATGAGGTGAGCTTAGATAACCCAGGTGATTCTGGACTTGTAGTGGGTGTTGATGCGGGGGCCATAGGTGCACCTCACACTGATACTGGGCTGGAGATGGTGCAGGGGGGGCAGGAATCCATTATGAGTAATCCCTTAGTGCCCACTCCAGGGGACATTCAAGTTTCAGTGCACCTCACCTCAACACCTTTAAACTGCACTAGAGTACCTATGTATACGCACCAGATACTGAACCTGTGCCTCCTATGTCACCATTTGTCTCAACTCTGCTCCTTCCTAATGAGCGGTGTACTTGTGTGTGAGCAGTGTGCTTGTGTGAGTGCAGGATATCCAGCATGTTCTGAGGCTGCATAATGAGGGGTGTGCCAATGTGTGACTGCGGGATTTACATTGTCTTTTGTGAGAGCAGGATAAGTGGTCTACAGGTTTTAAGGGCTTCCTGTGTAAGCGCAGAGTGAGGCTTATGCCTACGTGAGTGCAGCATGAGGGGTGTGCCTATATGAGGGCAGCAATATGAGTGTGGGGTCCATGCATATTATATTTTTGTGTGCATGCACATTACAAGGGGCAACCCTATTGGCTTTTGTAATGCTTTTTAGGGTTATAGCTTTAACTTGCAGAAGTGACACACAGGGAGTGTAAATACAATAATGTGTGTATGAGAAAGGTAGTGAGTTTTGATAAGGCAGATAATGTTGAAGGAGGTTGAGGACTGTAGGAGGCGATGACAGACTGAATATCACCCTAGGCATGGGAGTCTCATTACATTGCTTGCCCTAGAGCCCATGGAAACCTAGCTACGCCACCACTGCTAAAGGTGAAGATCAGGCCTACAGCCGGTTCACTTTGTTACTAAATGCAGTGGCCGAGGGTTTATGAGAGATGATGTGATTCAAGGATGGAGACGGAATGATCAGAGACACTAAATACACTACGACTCTATGGAGAGTAAGTTCTATTTAATGTCTCTGATCAGAATGAAATGTGTCTGGTATTCATAATTAAAATGCTGATAATCCCATTTGCCATGCCACCTACCATGGTCAGTATTCTATCGACTTGTTTGTTGATGACACCTTTCATGTGAGAGAAGGAAACTCTACATTTTATGACATTAGTCAGAAGCAACAAGTCAGACAATCTCAACACTCTGGATTTAGAGAGCACACAGCACTGCAAACAAATTGCCGTTCCGAAGGAAATGAATTCATGGCATGAGCCATATGCCCGGCAACTGTGCCCTGCAGAACACTATAAATCTGATAATGAGAACGCACAGGTAATTCAGAAACCTATATGATTCAGCTATATTCACACTAAAGATATGATTTTGGAAGGTAGCCAGGGTTCCAGTCTGACTTTCATTTTACAACTTAATGGGTTCTTGGAGCTGTAGTCCTGGTTTGCCTCATTTGAGCTTTTCAGGGTTATTGTAACCGATCAGAGTCAGACGGCCCATAGGGCAATCTGACAGTGTCAGAAGGGCTGGTCTGACAAAATAGTGTTTGGGTCGATTTTTTTGGACACTATCAGTGTCTGCAGGAAACACAGATGCATACATTTGCCCATACCTTGCAAAACACCTATACAACATGTATTTACATGTTCAAATCTGCACCGATTTGCAAATGTGGGCTGCTTTTTTTTTTTTTTTAGCTATTTGATTTCCTAATGGGGGTCACTGTTATTTTGGTGTCCGGGCCTATTTTGTGTACCAGTTCAACCCTGTAGCCGGTAGATTTTTAACAGAAAGGCCGAGGACTAAAAATTGGTTTCCTGACAACATGGGGCGAGTTGGTAACCCTGTAAAATGTAGAGACTTCTTCCGTAGATGTGCATTTTCCATTGGTCTTGGTTTTGCTTGAAGTTAATGCCTTCTCTGGGCTGTTTCTGGCGAATGACATGTCCAGTTGGGAATGTAAGCTTTGCCAGCAACATCACAAAGTTTCAATTGGGATGTGAGCTTGAGAGCACGTCAGGTGGAGCTGGCTCCGAAATTGCAGCAATGGTGCGTTATGAGGTGACTGGGGATAAGGTAAACATTTTGACCTTCATTTAGATTGGCCGAAAAATGACATTTATGTGCAGTAATTGGGTACTACCGCAATTCCTCATGCAATAACGTACTTCCACATCTGTGATATCACAATGGATTTAGTAGGCCTCTTTAAAGGCTCACCTCTACAGCAGTGCCGGATTACCAACTAGGCAAAGTAAGCACCAGCCTATGAGCCCCACTCCTTTTAGGGGCCCCGCGACAGCAGATCAAAATAATATTTATTTGATCTTAAAAGAAAATTACAATTAAGCTTTCTTAAATATTGTTTCCAAAAGATAGAAAAAAATGAATCAACTGAAAGAAGCGAAAACTTTACATTAAAGACTCTATAGAGAAAATACTGTATTAATGTAATGTGCCCATTAACAACTTAAAGTACATAAACCAGAGACATCAGATTCACATAACAGTTTGTTTCTTAAAAGCTCATATTCTGGAAGTGGTCAGTTTGTAAAAAGATCGGGTGCATTGGGTATTAGGAGATAATTTGCGAGGGAGCCCCGAGATTTCGACTGCCTAGGGGCCACCACAGGGTTGAATACGGCACTACTCTACAGTAAATATAATTTTTAGCTGGCCTTTCGTTCATGTATTTTGCTCATCTGCGAGTTAACCATTCACAAATGATCCCAAAGGAGGAAAAACCGCCACAAAACCCTCTGTCAAGCATTGAATCACATTTGCAAATACATTTTGAATAAAATGTGAAGTTCTTTTCGGAAAATCTGTACAGCCCACATCACACTGCCTTTTCAGAACAGCAGCAGCAGTTTCCCACTTTTGGCTTAGGGCAGGAAGTCCATCTTCATGTTCTATGTTTAATGCCACGCTTATTTCATTCAAATTTGCATGCCTGTATGGGAACGGTCCCCATTTCCAGAAAACTGTTTTTTGTTTCAGAGGCTGTCAAACCTGTATATGTTTACTATTAGCGATGACTGACATGCAGCTCTTGAGTCAATAAACTACTGTAAAGTTGACCTAAGAGTACTTGCAAAATGCTTAGCATGTGGCACTACAAGCTAGAGGGCTTTTGCTAAGCACTCATTACTGCAAATACTGCACAAGCTATCAATTAGAGCAAATGGAGAGAGCACTACTCTATAACACCGGTTTACAAAGTATTTCAGGGTAAAGAAATAATTATCTGTTTGATTAGGAAACAACTTTTAGTGGGGTTTTAAAAATTAAATGCATTTAAATCCTCATGAAAATGTATACAACATCGTGTTCAGACGCTCTTTTAACAAGGATTTGCACCCCAGAATTAAAGAAGACTCAGAAAAGATGGCTATTCAAACACTGATTTGCATCAGTACAGTAATAACTAATATCAAATTTCTGCAAAATCCGACTGGCCAATTTTGTGCTACATGAAATACAAAAGTCTTAGTCAAATGCATTGGATAGCAAGTCCGTTTTGGGATCCCGCTTTTTTCTTTGCACCCCCTTGACCAAAAGCCATGAAACTTTCAGTCTTCCGACAATGAAACGGGTGCAACAGGTCTGCAAAGTTGTGCAGACATTCATCAAAAAAGGTGCAAAGTTATTAAGGGACAACAATCTATACTCAGACCTTATCTGCATGGTGGACATTCAAGCTCTAAGTACAGTAGGCACAAATAAAAAGCTACATCACAGAAATTGAATGGTTAAGAGAAGCATCAATAGGTGAATCTGAAGAACGCAAACCGATAATCACTGTAGTGCTATGCTACTGTGCTTAACACACAACATTTGCTAGAAAATTAGCAACAGCAGCTAGTGCCCTTGTCATAGATGGCTCTACTCTTTACATAGCAATGTAGTTATCCTGATCTCAGTCAATTGCCAAATGGATCAGCAAGAAATTAGATTAGCAGCAGGGAAGAAGGGGAGATGACCCAGCAATCCATCAGCCAAGATTCTTCTAAATGATAACTACTGTGTGGACATTTTTAAGATATAGTAAAGTTCAGGAGCTTCACAAACTTTCGGAAGTTAACAAAAACAGGTGAAAATTAAAAGAAAAAGGTATGTTTTTAAACCACTTTCCCTTTAATTTGAGTAAAGACAGTAGCAACATTCAGTGTGTCAATCCGTAACTGCATTTTTAATTTTGCAAGCTACCCTGTTTTTTTAATTTACCGAATATATGTATGTAGTGCAGGTGTGGCCACACTGGCAGTGTAGTGCTTCACAAATAAAAACAGAAGTCTACAGACCCCATGGGCTAGAAAGAAATACTCAGAAAAGAGGTAGAACCAATAACATGTACAGCATACAAGGTGGACTCTGAAAAGGTGACTCTTTAGGTCTTTTCAGCCAGAGAGCACATTAGGGTAAAGTCTTGTGTGTTTAGCTCGCTGATTCCAGAAACGTGGTTTAGGGTCTTGGTTACTCTGGTTTGAAGTATTCTAAAAGAAGCTGTGATTTGCTTCCAGTATTTGTTCCCACCACAGTGATTCTTAGTTTAAACTTCAGACAGGTGGGTGATCTGAAGTTCAGTGTTTCATGAGCTATAGAAAGCATGTTAAATGCAATTCTTGCTTCTGGAGAATGGGGGGGATTATTAATGTTCTTTTAAAATGGGGGTGATGTGGGCTTACTTCTTGCTGTGTTTGAAAGGCTTTGTTTCCATGACTTGGAAAACAACAGTTTTACAAAAAGATACTAAAATAGAAGTAGGGAAGTTCAAAGAAATAAAAGAGCTTCTTAAAACAAATATAAAGAGACATTTGTTCTGGTTATATCCAACATTGTGCCTAAAATCCAGACAACGACTATGATAAAACCACTCATGCAATATTGTGATGACATTAATACTGGGAAGAAGAGAGGGATGGGTCTAAAGGGGTACACCTCTGGCTTTGATTCATCAGACACCCTCTGATAATGATCTTATTATTTCAGAGTCGATGGAGGTTCTACAAAGGATCTTGTCCTCAATACTTACCTCTCTCTAAAAAGTCTTGCTAGGTTCACACCATGCTTCTTCAATTATGAGTGAAATGCTACAAGCTCTGGTTAAGATTATAGGGAAGGTTGTAGACCAACATGAATCAACTAGAAAGGATGCTGTGTCTACACAGATGTATTTTATTCTACCACACAGCCTATAAAGACAACGACAATGCAAACACACAACAAGATGTATGAGGAAGATGTTAATGGTGAACCAGCAAAAACAAGACCCTTCCTCCAATGATGGGACCAAGTGATGTAATATTAGAGCCAGATTTAATGGTGCCACTGGTATCTGGATCCCCAGCATTACACACAAAGGAATCGAAAAACACAAACAAATGTGGCAATAAGAGCGAGGAATAGAAAGGGAGTAAAAAGCCTAGAACGGTTAAGAACGATAAAGATGTAGCACGCTCACTGGAGCAACTGTTTAAGGAGCAAACAGATGACAGTAAAGATTCAAGGCCACTAGCTGACAATCTTTTCCCCACAGATAAGTTGGAAACTTATCCTATCTTTGGCTGGAAAAAGAAACCCACCAGAGCTGAGTCTATGGCCAATAACAAGAGGAGGAAACGTAGACAGGTTGCCAAGAGGAGGGCACAAAGGGTCAGATTTTACCATATTTGTGAGGTAGAAGACCAACACTTTGAGAGTATTGGTGAATATTTACTAAAAACCGATGCGTACCAGCATTAAAAGAACAGAAGCCATCACCCCCACCCCCTCAATTAGTTCCATTTACAACATCAAATTCACTTTCAGATTAGTTTCATATGGTTAACAAAAAGGCCCCCCAAGTCCGACATGGAAGGTCTAGATTCTATTCACTCAGGCTATCCAAAGAAAGATCTTTCACATCAAAAACTCATATTGGACATTACTGAGTTATTTCCTGATTCAAAAGTTTTATCTACCATTGAGCAGTTCATGTTTACTTGATATTTTCTATGCATTTCCTTCTTTGGCACTGCTTAATACCAAAGACTTGATGTTTGTGAGTCCTGTGTTATATGATAATAAGTATGGTTCTGTTGTTGCTCATTAAAATTTTCAACTAGAAATGCATTTAGATTCGTCGAGGATAACGGGATTAGATGTGATCCTCTATACACTAGCTGCCAGGGAGATTTTGTGGTACTCTTGAGCTTTCATAAATGGGAAATATATATTAACTCAAACAGCCAGGATTGATGCAAAACAGCAGGTGATAACTAGGAAAATGGGTGTGAGGCTTGTTTGTGACTGGTTTAGATGGGGACGAGGGGACAGTAAAAATCATAATTACAACATAGTAGATAATGCCTGGGCCCTTCTATCTGCAGCTTTAACGAATACCCCCAGAAATACAAGGATATTTAACACCACACACTCACTTAAATTGTACCAGGATGGGTACAGAGAAGCAATAAATGGTAGTGTAGGCTGTGCACCAATTCCCTAAGAATAGTTAGCTGGAAAATATTTGGATTACATTCAAAAATAGATAATCTAGAGTGGTAAGGCTTTATTAGGCAAAATTATATTTGTTGCCTACAAGAGACATGGACCACCGCTGAAGTGAGCATGGATGGGAATATTACTCACCATGTCCGTAGCATACACTTAACTCCAGCACACTTATCGGCCAACACTCCAACAGCCCCAGTTGTAGAGGCTGCTGCCTGGATTGGGGCTCACACAAGGCAGTCGAGAAAGGAGTCACTGCCATTTTATTATCAGGTTGAGGATGGTTCAGCCTGCTGGAGGAGGAATGTAGCTAAAGATCTGGGGTAGAGGGAGGCTACAGACCTGCTGAATGAAAACAACCAGAATGTCTCAATTCCTGCAGCAAAAGACCTCAAGCTATGCATAAAGTTGGTAAAGTGCACGCTGCAAAAACACATAATTCTTGCACAAAGATTTTTTCATCAAATATACTCACCTACTGCAGAGTCACATCCCCGGCACAGCCTTCGACATAGACACACATCTCTCTTGAACAAACAAGCACGATCTACACTTTTTGCATATATATGCACACCTCCTTGAACACACACATCTTCCCCTGTACAGACACACGTGTCCCCTGTACAGATATCTCCCCCTGGAAATGCACACATGTATGCCCCAACACAAAGACTTCCCTACAGACCTACACACACTCTGCAGACAGCCACACACATCCCAACTCAAACACTCTTTACATAGGCACACCATAAAGACACACATACCGTGCAGACAGACACCTTATCAGACCTGCCTTCCAGCAATCAACCCAGCAAATGACTGCTAGCTGGATAGAGTCAGTTGCACTGAGTGAATGAGTGCCATTATGGTAATCGGGCTGAGTATGGACTGGCCTGCTGGAATGTTATGTGACTGAAGAGCTGGAGAGGATGAGTGGTCTTGCAAAGGCATTCTGCGCTCCCCGCTTCGGGACAGATTGACCATTTACTTAATCCAGCTACCCTAGAGCCACCCAACTGTATTAAAGTATTTGGGACAGTCTCCGACTCATTTATGACCTGTTATGGCAGTATTCACATCCCTCCTGATCAGGGTCTCTAAAACTAAAAACGTGTTTACAACATTGTTCTATTCTGGACACCTGAGTGGCCACTCCAGCCTTCCATTCACTTCATTATTAAACACTGGACACTCACAGCACCATTCACAGGTCCTGACAATGATCGGGACTGCTTGAGACTTCCCAATCTGGTTCCTTCTCCGAAACCAAATGCTCAACTCATTAGCCTCACAGGCCATGGGAGAGCAGAGGGTAGTGCCAAAGAGGGAAGGGATGACAGGACCAGCAGTAGCAGAAAATCAATGAGAGAGGCCGAAGGAACAGGCATGAGAGTCCTTCGAGTGCATGAGGATTAGGCAGGAAGAGGACCTTGGGGCACAATGAAAATGGGATGGGCCCAGGAGGAAGCCAAGAGCGGAGGTTCCCTTTATTCCCTATTATGCAACCTCTTGTCAGATGGTGGTGGAGCCGTGCCTTACAGAGCTGTGTTGTCTTCTATACCCTTATGCTACAGATTATTTCCTTCTCGAGGTGCATTGTGTGCTGGCCTCAAGGAAAATGCAAGGATGCCTATATCCACACTCCCACAGCCAGTAGCAGCACAGGATCCAGCCCTCTGCCCATTCACAGCTGCCTTTTCCAGCAGGAAGTAATATTTTATCTGGAACAGGCTGAGGTTCCCACCAGTCAATCCCAGATTAGGCTCCTTATGTGGCCTTCTAGCCAATAACAAGTCTTGACACCTTTTCCATGGTGATGGGATTTGTATCTGCTTTCTTGATTGGCAGTCAGCACCAGAGTGCAAACCTTCTGCTCCTGCACACAAAACGTAGGGGCATATTTACTAGTAAAGTGGCGAAGAGTGTTGTTAAGCCAAGAAGGCTAACGACGCGCTCTGTCACTTTAGAAACGCAGGCCTGCACCATATTTACAAGAATATGGTGCAGCCCTGCATTACCCCCTGCCCTGGCGCTCAATTTAGCTGCCTAGCCAGTGGTGGCTCGCACAGGTATTGCTGCGGGCGGTGAGGCGGGGCGGGGCTTGGTGGGGGGGTAGTGAAGTGTGATATACGACGGGAACGTTTAGAGTAAATAAATAAATAAACAAAAGCACTTACTTGCGCTCGCAGCATCGCCAACTCGGCGATGCTGCAAGCGCAAAGTATGTGCCCCGCCCCCGCCCCGCCTCACCGCCCCGCAGCGATACCTGTGCGAGCTGCCATTGTGCCTAGCACCAACGCAGGCACCCTCGAATCATAGTGCAAGGGTGCCTGCGTTGAGGGGAGTGATTGTTTATGTGCAGGAAGGTGTCCCTTCCTGCACATAAACAATCTTTAAATGGCGTTTTGTACCTTCTATGTGTGCTGCTCAATGTAGCACACATAGAAGTTCCAAAACGTCATTTTTTTATGATTGTTTATGTGCAGGAAGGGACACCTTCCTGCACATAAACTATCATTGGCGTTTTGCTGTTTCCATGTGTGCTGCACAACGCAGCACACATGGAAACAGCAAAAACAAGGAGAAATGAAACATTTCTCCTCGTTTCACCAGGGTAAGACCAGGTTTTCCCTGGTCTTAATTTTGGCGCTGCCCCATATTTATGCCACCCTTGTAAATATGTGGCAGCGTCAAAATCAATGGGTGTTGCGGTGGAACGCCCACAGCAACACCCATTGCCCACTCCTTTCACGCTAAGTGTAGTGTGAAAGGGTGCCTTATTTACAAGGCAGCGTTAAGCCACGTTAAGTGGCTTAATGCCGGTTGGGCTATGGCAGATCCCGCCTGCACGTAGCCCAGGTGATCATCGCCCCGCCCCGTACCTGGAAACACGAGAGAGTTGATGGCGGCGTGAGGCACGGCGTCTTGGTGGTATTCGCCCTTGATCCTTGCTGCTGATACATTGAATCCTTTGGAGTTTGGAGCTTCCGGGGCCGCTGGAGAGCCGGAGTCGCAGACGGCGCTGGAGCCGCTTTTTTTTTTCTTCTCGCCTTTGATCCTTGCTGCCGATACATTGTATCCTCTGGTGCTGGGAGCTTCCGAGGTCGCTGGAGAGCCGGAGCCGCAGACAGAGCTGGAGCCGCTCTGTTTTTTACCCTTGATCCTTGTCGCCGATACATTGTATCCTCTGGTGTTTGGAGCTTCCGGGGCAGCTGGAGAGCCAGAGCCGCAGACGAAGCTGGAGCCGCTCTGTTTTAAGCTCCCTTTGAGACCTGACTGCCTGCTTTATTTCTGGACTTTCCCGAGGATTACGCTGCTCGAGACGCCCTTGACCCTGTTCCTATTCCCCGCTCCTGCCGGCGGCTGGCTCCCGCGGTTTCATGAATCCCGCTGGCCGGTGATATATCAACGTGCTGAATCCTGAATGCGGAGGGAGCAAGGATATATTGTAACATTTTGGTAGGCTGACTACGAGGGCCAGAGGGGAAGACGTCGATCCCTACCAGGTTTTGCTTTTCCTATTCCAACCAGAACGTTAAAACCTGAGTGAGGAGAATGTGACGAAGAGAAAAGTAGAAAGGGGATTGAGGCTGGCTTGAGTGGATTGAGGCTGGTTATATCGGTAGTGCTGGGAGAGGAGGAGGAAAGGGAAGCTGCATTGGGTGTGGTCTCCATCAGTTAAAGTACATATACTGTGATCAACTCCAAGTATAATGGGGAGACATACAAAAACCCCACTACTCCTCCTCAGTCAGACTCTAATTTGCCCTTAAAATCGAAAACTCACAATATACAAATGAAAACGATCCAGGGTACCTTAAAAGCTGAGCGGGAGCGAGTTCAGAAAAATCGTAGAGGGTCTACCCCATAGCCCATTCAAGCTCAGAAGAGGAAATCCTAGATCAAGGCGGAGGTGGTCAAGAGGACCTCCAAGGAAAATCAGACAGTGCCTGCCAGGGACTGACGGATTCAACTACACTGGATATAGAATGCATCAGTACCGATACAGCCCTGGAGATAGAGAACCAGGATAAGAATCCTCCGATGGAAAATCAAGACGGTATGCGGATAAACTCCCTCAGCCTACTGGCAGGCAAGAATAAGGAGTACGGGATTTTCCAGAAAACCAAGTCTACTCAACCTTTAATTCAGCCTCTACTTTTTCCCCGCAACAGGTTTCTAAGTTGGACATTTTAAGTGCGAGGGTTCCACAAATTGACCAACTCCAGCCTTTTTTCGAAATTCCTACCCACGCACCTCCTCTGCTCTTCCGTCCAATGGGGGACTCCTCTTCTTCTCTATTATCATCAGAGGTAATCGAAGATACCACGGAAGTAGCTTTGGAAATAGTAAAGGGATTTGCAACAGGATCTACATCAGGATCAGCAACAGGATCTGGGCCTACTTTCCAGTGCCATATCAAAACTATGCTCAACCTCATTCTTGAGGAGATTAGGGAAATGAAGGCCACACAAGCAACTGAAATTGCGGCACTACAGGCACGATTATCAAAGATCGAAGAGGTTGTGGGGGCTATGCCATCTCGTCTGCAAGAAGCAGAATCCAGAATCTCACAGCTAGAGGACCAGATGATCTCAATTCAGCAGCAAGCCTCAGTTGATAAAAAACAAAAGAATTTTCTGGAACTCAAGCTTGAAGAGTTGGAAAACCATTCTCGTCGGACCAATCTCCGCCTGGTTGGTGTTCCAGAGGGATGTGAAGGAACCCAGCCAGTACAATGGGTCGAATCCTTTATAAAGGAGTCTGTTCTCCCTGAATTTTCTGGGGACCTTACGATCACTCGTGCCCATAGAGTTCCAGCCCAGCCTTTCCCTAACTCTATACTGCCCAGAACAATTTTAGTAAATTTTTCGGATTACCGTTTAAAAGAGCAAATTCTGACCAGGGCAATTCAGAAGAAGCAATTTTCATCACAAGAGGTCCCCCATTGTCGTATATTTTCAGACATGTGTGCTGCGGCAGCGCGTCGACGAAAGGAGTTTGTTAAACTACTTTTCCTATTTAAAGCACAGGGGCTCAGGCGGCCATTGCCCAACAGTCGAAACTTAGAGTTCTGGTTCACGGCAAGTTTCACATGTTTTCAAACTTAGAAGAAGCACAGGAGCTCTTAAAGCAAATTACGAAGGACAAGGACAAGTAAAACAGATACATTGCTTCTCTGAATGTTATAGTTGTCTATTTTTTTGCTTCTTTTTTCCTTTTTTTTCCTCTCTTCTTTTTCCCTTTTTTCCCTTTTTTTTTTTTCCTGGGCACGGGGGGGCGGTATCACATCGGGGTGCAACACCATGGCACCCGTTATGAGGGGCCCCAAGGGTGGGCCGGTAGGGGGTAAGGCGGGCAATTCCCCTTCTGCCAGCAAGGGTCAGGGTCACAGGATTTTAGGGGGGGTTTGGGTTAGGGCACAGAGGAAGGGTGGTGGGGGTGAAAAAGCAAATGAGCAGAATTGTTTAAAATTTTCTATAGAAAGTGCAGAAAAAGGAAATAAGCAGAATTATTTTAAATATTATATTGGAAAGAGTGGTATGTTTACTGATGTCTTTGATCTAAATAGTAGTGTTAATGGTTAATAAGGTTCGCATTATATCGATTAATGTCAATGGTATTTCTAACAAACGAAAGTATGGAAGTTTGATAAGATGGTTGGCAGCTTTTTCTCCCCAAATTCTGTTTTTACAGGAAACGCATCTTAAAACTAATCAACCTAATCTGTTTATTCCAAAGAACTTTACTAAGGCCTACTTTGCTTCTGCCCAGGCAGCAATAAGGGGGGTTGCTATTTATTTTGGACGAGGGCTAAATTGGGATATTACTCAAATTTATTGAGATCCATATGGTAGATGGATTTGGATTGTGGTAAGAATTGATGGTAACTTGCTGAATTTGGTGAATTACTATGCACCAGTTGTAGATGATTTTACGGCGCTCAAAAATATTAATGATAAAGCCAGAGCAGCGCTCGGTCCAATTATCTTAGGGGGATTTTAATTTTGTACAGGATTTGCAATTAGATACATCGAATAAAGCAAAAAGACAGATGAAACCTAGGACTAAAAAGCTGATTGATGTTATGAAACAGGATTATCAGTTGCTGGATCCTTGGCGAAGGGCTCATGGTGCAACTAAACAGTTTACTTATTATTCTAGTCAATTCAGGTCAGCTTCTCGTATTGATTTCTTTTTAGTATCACGCTCTTTGAGCTGCTCGAATACTGAGATTATGGCCAACTCCTTTTCAGACCATTCTTTAGTAAAATTCGAGGTTGATCTAGCAGTGGGGGTAAGAAAAAAATCCAGGTGGCAGATGGATAGACTTCTTTTAACCAACCAACAGTGGATAATTAACACGCAAGAATGGATCAAGGAATTTTTAGAATCAATAGGGGCACTGCAGGGCTTTTCTCAATTTGGGGGGCTTTTAAAGCCTCAGTACGAGGACAAATGATTGCTTTTATGGTAGAACAATGTAGAGAACGAAAAGCTCGAATTGGAGAACTCCAGAAAGCCGTTGAAGTGGCTTTGGCAAAAAAGAAGAGGGGTCAGGGTGCAGGGCAGGAACTAACTAAGGCTAAACAGGAACTGAGGGAGTTCTTTGTTATGGAAGAGATAAGTAGTTCAAAAGCATACCAGCAGAAAATCTATGAAGAGAGCCAGATGGTAGGGAAATTATTGGCATGGTCAACTAGAGTTAAACAAGAAGCAGCAGTTATTGACGAAGTGGTGAATCCTGGGACCCAGAACATTGTTTCTGGACAAGATAATATCTCTAAAATCTTTATGGATCATTATAAAAATCTTTATTCAACTGAATACAAGGTATCTAAACAAGCAATTCAGACTTACTTTGATGACTTGGTTCTCCCTCAGATCACTACAGGGCAGAGAGAGGCTTTAATGGCCGATATCTCGACGGAAGAAATTTCCAGAGATCTGGCCTCCAATGCCGGGAGGTAAAGCCTGCGGGAATGACGGCCTTCCGACCGAATTTTATAAAGCTTTCCCGGCTGAGATAGTTCCATTTCTGCTCGAGCTTTTCAATCAAATTAAAGTGGGAGGGGACATTCTGGCGGTTTTTAAAGAATCATCGATAGTCAGTTTTGTAAAAAGGGAAAAAATCCTAGGGAGGTTGGCTCCTATAGGCCAATTAGTCTTCTAAATGTCGATTACAAATTATTGATGAAAATTTGGGCCAATCGATTTTCATCTGTGGCCCAACATGTAATACATTTAGATCAATCAGGTTTTATAGCAGGCCGTTCAATGACATTAAATACCGGTTTGTTAGTTCAAGCAATTGATTATTTTAATATACACCAAACCCCCGCAATTATAATGATGGTCGATGCCGAGAAGGCATTTAACCTCGTGAACTGGGATGCACTTTCTATGGGCTTGAAAGGTTTGGATTTCCAGGGCAAATTATTACTATGCTTCAGAATGTATATCTAGGAGCCCAGGCTCAGATTAGGATAAACTCAGAATCAGCAGGCATAATTGATAATAAACGAGGGACTCGGCAGGGGTGCCCCCTGTCGCCAGTTTTATTTACCTTTTTTATAGAGCCTTTAGCGGCGAGGATTAGGGATAATACAGGTATAGAGACTCCAATACAGGGTATGTCGAAAATTAAACTATTTGCCGACGACATCATTCTCTACCTCAAACCAGAGAAACAAAATATCGATCAGATGTCTAGGGAGTTTGTTCAGTTTGAGGCAATTGGAGGATACAAAATTAATCCAAAAAAAACTGAGGTCCTGGCACTGAATGTCTGCTGCAATTTTCTTCCAGATATATTGAAACAACAAGCATATTCCTCTGAGCCGATCCGTTATTTGGGAATTTATGTTTCAGATCAATACGCAGATCTATTTAGGTTAAATTATGGAGTAACGCTTAGTAAAATTAAAGACCTACTGGCAAAGTGGGCATTTCTTCCCCTCTCGGTGATAGGGCGGGTTCCCTAATTAAGATGTCAGTGTTACCTTTATTAATTTTTCTTTTTCCAATGTTCCAATAAAAGTTAATGCAGTGTATTTTAAAGAATTGGAAACATTATTTCGCCAGTTTATTTGGAATAAAAAAGCATCTAGGCTAAAACTATCAATTGTTCAATTGGATAAAAGCTGGGGTGGGCTGGCACTCCCCCATATTCGTACTTATTATGAAGCCGCACTTATGGACATTTTAGTTCGGTTGCTTGATAATAGGGGGTCTTTGGATGGCTTTTTTATTAGAAAAATGGCTGAAGAAGCCAGAACTCAGCTTCCGGGTTTTCTTAAAAACAGCAAAACTGCCTAAAAAAGTTAGATACAAGACACTACAAGAATTTTCTAATAGACTTCAAAACAATTTCTCTCAAAAAGTTAAGTCTTCGGGATTTGAATACTTGGATTTAATAGAGGCTAGAAGTTTGGGCCTTTTCATTCGTAACAGCCTTGTTAAACTTTGGGAATTAAAAGGTTTTAGAGAATTAGGTCATTTCATAATAGGAGGTAGATGTGCTACCTGGGAGGAGGTTCAGGCTAAATGCGGCATTCAGAGTAGGTTACTCTTTTTAGTTTTCTTCAGGTCAGATCCTTGATAAACAAATATATATCTCTAGGTAATATAGGTACCTCATCGGTTCTTGCTACCGTGTTCAGAACTAAATTGCAAGGTATAGGAAACTGGTATAGAGTTTTTCAAAACCAAGGGATCCCCTGTTGTTACTAATTTTCTTGAAAAAATAAAAAATGAAGTGTCCTGTGATTTCTCAATCAGAGAATGGCAAGTCATCTCTCAGTACGGCAATAAGCTACTCGGCTGCAAATTTTAAAAGGATGGCATTCTTGTCTCAATGGATGGCCTACTATACCCCATATGCTTTGCACAAAATATATCCTGAAGTTGAAAATAAGTGTTTTCGTTGCCACCAGGTTGGTGAGGGCAGCTGGCTACATATTGCCTGCACTTGTCCAAGGCTGAGTCAGTTCTGGATGGAACTGTGTTCTGAGCTTAGCCGCACCCTTGGAAGCAATATACAACCGGAGCCGGAGGTAGCATTGTTTGGTCTATTAAACGAAGCCCAAATCAGGTTTCTGCAAGAGGGGGGAAGGTTTTTATCAATCTCCTTCCTGGTGGCACGTTCACTGATTTTACAGAATTGGAAGAGTACAAAAATTCCGACCTTTATAGAGTGGTACAATAAAATGAAATGTGTAAGAGGATATGAAGAGGTATATGCGAAAAGAGTAGGAGCTGTTAGGAAATTTGTTTTCGTTTGGGAATTTTTTGATCAAATGGAGAGGGCTCTTCAGGGATAGCTATTTTGGTACTTGCATCTGTATTTTATTTTCTAATGTGCTTGTCTTTTGGTAAGATTTGCTTAGCATAGCTGCTTTATATGCATCGAA
Organism: Calotriton arnoldi; assembly: GCA_963921515.1. Classification (NCBI taxonomy): domain Eukaryota; kingdom Metazoa; phylum Chordata; class Amphibia; order Caudata; family Salamandridae; genus Calotriton; species Calotriton arnoldi. The sequence continues at coordinate 5,449,305 of CAWUFW010000182.1, forward strand.
TTCAGCTTAATGGGGAAGGAGGTTTAGTCGTAATTTATCTTTCATTTACATCTTATCACACTAACAGTATTTGTACTTCTAGTTTATAAGCAATGTTTTCTTAAATGAGAAAGGAGGTTTAGGGGTTATTTACCCTCTATTATATTTTTTTTAGTATGTCTTGTATTTTTTCTAATGCTAAAATGACCTTGAGATATTATATCTGATAGATTAATAAGCACTTTAGTAGGTGCATTTTAGTTTATATGATTTTCCCCTTGAAATATATGAACTGGTAATGTCTGTATTGCACCACATTAACTGCATTAACTGTATTAGTATATATATTTATACTTTTGATTGACTGCTTTATTCTATATTTTCATATTCTGCTCAATAAAAAGAAATAAAAAAAATAAAAAAAGTGGCTTAATGCTGACTTGTAAATAAGGCGAAGCCCCTATTGCCACCACAACGTCCTGAAAAGTGACGTTGTGGTGGCGATAGGGGCTTGTAAATATGCCCCTTAATGTCTATTTCTCCCCGGGACAAAATGGACATTAAAACAGCTTGCCACCAACAGAAACCACCATGCCTTGGGTGATGGGAAATACTAATTTCGCATCCTTGAAACAAATGGCTGAGGGGAATGAACATTTGTCCCTCTCTCTCTTTAAATCGTACAAACTTTGTGAGACAACTAACACTGTCTCGAGCTAAACCTAATAAGCAATGGAGCAAAGCCATTGTTCTCAATTTGTTACAAATAAAAAATGGGATTAAACTTGGGTGAAATCAGTTTTCAACCACTTTGATTAGTAACTGATGCCATTTCTGATTTAAGAATATGGTACCAGAATATTGTGGTCAGAATATAGTTTGACATATATATCATGATTTAAACATCTTTCACAAAAACGCTGTCCCATTGGAGTTAATAGTCTTTACCCAATGGGACAATAGTTTTCTAAAAACCATTTAGGAAATATTATTTATGTCAGATGATATTTCTGTATACAATATTCTGTCATAAACCCCAGAATAGTGTTTTTAACAGAGCATATGCTCTGAACAGAAAATCAGAATATCAGAATGTGAAGCAATACTGACCTTCTTCCAGTGATCTCAAAGTTAGATGCAGCATGTAAATATGCTCCAGTTTTCCTTGGTCTCTGACACTCATGGGGATTGGACCTTCATTCAAGTCTTTATCTGAGGCTTCGACTATGGAATGGGGCATTCAGCTTTAAAAGTCTGTTACTTTTTCATCAGCATGAAGGAGCAACACACCCACCTAAATAACAGCAATCGCCGTCAGGGCAAACTACAGCCATCAACAATAATCTACAAGCGTCCAACAAACTTCTGCTATCTGACAGACTCAAAGTGCAAATGAGGCAAACTGGACTGGAGCCAAACTGCATGATCTATCTTGGAGACGAAAGGAGAAACCAACTGTGATTAAAGACACATTTGAATATTTTAATTCCAAGTGCCTTCCAGGAATTGGGGATCTTTTACAGTTGGTAGGATTACTCACTGGTTTAAGCAAAGTACGGCCACAGCGTTGGGCATAATCTGACAAACACAGGTTTGAATCCTGAAATTTCGAGTAAGCCTTTCACTGTCTCAAGGTGGGTAGTTGAGTAGTATTAATATCCGTTATGAAAAAAGGTCAATTATTCAGACACCAAGAGAAAATTCAGTTTATGTGTGTGCTACAGTGTTATCTATTGCTACATTAATGAAAACAATAGAGTTTTTGTTCACAAAAGCAGAAGGTGTTGCCATATTATTTGAAATGTGTTACATGAAATAGGTCCAAGAGGTTAATGGATACCAAACATTTACTACACCTACAGCAGCTGGCTGACGACTGGTGATATGGAGTCATAAAACAGAAGCTGGTTTACTGTAACACACTGGGCTGATTTACTGTAACATACTGAAAGAAACACCTGACATTATAAAGATCTTAGGCAATTTAGTGCCTTACAAAAACTCAAATAAACAAACCTCAGATAAAAGTTAACAAATGTGACATGGGTTCTGGGATGTTTTCTTTCTTTTTGCAGCTCGAATAGATGGCTTTTCTTTTCTGGCATGAAATATCACTTCAGTACGTCAGCCATATTTTTTTGCAGGTTAACCATCCCTTTTATGGACCTAACGTAGCTGTGAAACAGAACATCATCAAACTTGTCAGAAAGATTCCTTTGTGACTGATCCCACAGCTTTCATTTTTGCTTTGTGGCCAAAACAAAGTGGCGGCCAAATACTGCTGTTTTTATATGAACAAGATGGCACCGTCCTGCAGTGCTGTTCTTAGCCGCGCTACACCTGGAGCATTCCTTATGTTTTGGAAACAACAAATGCAGTCACCCGCCTGAAATCCCTTAATTCCGACCCTAGTACTACTTGATGAAGATAAATAGATTTTGTAAAGCGCACAGATGCTCCTAGGAGTGTCCCGGATTCTTCTGTTGATAATTCCATATTATAATGTAATAGATGAATCCATCTGCTTTGCTTCTCATCTCTAGGGTGTGTTTAAGAGCCCCTGTTTTTTGCGAGCAGCGTTCGTGAAATCTGCACCCTTGATCATTTGAAACAGCTTCGCGGCACATCAAAGTCACCGCTGAATTATTCACGCAGACCGGGCCGACCGAGACACAGAGCACATCTGTCAACAAAATAGGGCTGCGAAGAGCACATAACAACTATTATCTCAGATGATGAGTACTTCAGGGTGCGCAGATATTAGCTGGAATTACGACCACATTCACGCTGTCCATTTCCGCTCTCATCAAGGCCTGAACTGCGAGTTCTGCTCTGTGTACCTCCTGTCGGAGCCAATCAGCAGTTGAAGAAGCAGTCCAGCAGCGCAGAGGAGCAGCCATGCATTTTACGACAATTCTTCAGCTGTAGAGGGAAAAAAAAGGGAAGGCGTCCTTTATGCTGTGATGGTGTGAAGATGGAGGTGGAAGATGGCCGGATGCACAGCACAATGAAGGGACCCGAGGGAGCGACAGGCGAAGCCAGTCCCCCCCCACGGGTGGCTTCATGACAATAAATCAGCCCAAAAAAGGTCAGGACAGGGGATTGGCTAGGACAGTGGAGGAGGCGGGGTTTTAGGAACAAGGTATTTAGGGACAGGAGGTGAGGTGTTCACCCTCTTATTGACTACTTAAAATGTGGCAGATAGGGATAGTTTGTCCATGAGGCGCCCACCCACCCTGCATGTTAAGAGGGTAGGAGTGAGAGTCCAAGGTTATGCCACAATAGGACAGGGTTTGTAGTCACAGTTGTATAGGCGGTAGTTTGGGGGGAATGGAGAGTCAGGTGCAGGCGTATCCACCCCTTGGGAGGAGGAGGTAGCGCAGGGGAAGGGAAGAGGAAGTTTGGGACTTTGGACCAGGACAAGGAAGCTTCATTTGGGGATGCTTGGTAGGGTGAGAGAGAGACTGGGGAATGCAAGCGGGACGGTAAATGAAAGATGAAAGATGGAGGTTTGGGGTATGGGGACTTGGTTGGGACTGGTTGGTACACCTTGAGGATTTGTTTAAGGGAAGAGGATTGTCAGGAATTTGATGTATTAGTGAGGTTGATACTATGTTACATTTGTATTTGAGTTAATAGATACAACTACAAACCTGTCCTAATAAAGTGGCCTTTTACGCTTCATGATGGTTTGTGGTGTGTGACTATTTCACAATTTCTGACCTAGAATGCTGCTCACTTATCTATGCATTGGTGGCGCCCAGCTAACCAGTCCTCATTTGATATTCAGTACTCTATGTGCCTCAGCAAAGCAGCTACCATTAACTTAATCTTGCTAGTGCAGTGCCGGGCAGTTAGGTACAGCAGCTGATAGCATTCCCCACTGATCGTCTACCATTGAATTCCTGCTGCCCTGTGACGGACGGTAGGTTCTTCTTGCCACAGTGTGGCACCAGGCACAAACTGTACCGCCATGGTGTACATGAGCCCAATTGGAGCTGGTGCCGAAGCGCAATGCAACTCCTTCACTGCTCCGCAAAGTCCATTACCATGCTTTCTAAAAACATTTTATCACCGGCAAACAAGCCCTTGGCCTTAAGATGTTATACATTCAAATCTATAGTGGAAGGCATTAAAATCTTATCTTCAAATTAGTAATAGTCAAAAACATCACTCAGGCTCCAGGTAAGAAGAAAGAGCTCCTGGAGAAATGGGTTGAGCACTTCATAACTACTTAACTCACAGAGTGTAATGTCCATGTATTTGTAGGTGACTTCAACCTCCACTATGGGTATCCCTCATGGTCTTGTAATATACACACACACTCATGTTCCTAAAGAACCGTGCCTGCGCTCAACAACTTACCTAAACACACACAAGAACGGTGCTGCTGTACCTTGGATCTTATGTCCAGTAACCATGACCTTTAAGGCCATCACCCCATCCAGGAAGAATGGTCTGGCATGTTCACTTTAATTCTCATCTCATCGGCTAGGCTTTCCTATCCTGCATCAGGACGCTAAACTTCCCAAAAAATACTTGACTTATCAATCTCAGGTGGGGGGTGATGTGGGTTCATTTGGGGAGGTTCAGGATGAGGCTGGCTGCAGCGTTCTGTATGGTCTGGAGTCTTCTGAGGAGCTGGGTGGAGATGCCGGACCATTCCATCAACTTCCACATAGCAGGGCCACCAACCACCCCTATGGAGTCTAGCAACACACCAAGCAACTACTGCTGGAAAATGTTACAGAAACTGATTGGCTCAATGCCCTCCAACTAAACTACCCAGACCCTACCAACTACCTCATCAATGACACAAACAACTTCAACAACTGGATCACCATCTGCACCTGTAAACAAGCTAGCTGGTACAACACTGGCCTCAGAGGATCCAAGAGAGTTTGCAAACAACTCGAAAGGAAATGGAGAACCACCTGAGAAATCAAAGCAAGAAACAACTACAAGGGGCACTTAGACACTTTCACCATCAAGTGAAAGATACCAAGAAAAAGGCACTGACCGTGAGAATCAAATCTAGCTTCAATAACTACAAGGAACTTTTTGCCATCGTCAAGGAATTTACCAATCCAACTGCTGCAACCAGCACCATCACCCCTACACAAGAACTCTGCAACAACCTCTCCTACTTCTTCCATGAAAAAATCGCCAAGATCTACAGCAACTTCGAACCCCTCCTCAAAAAACCCTCAGCCGACCCCGAAGTACTCAGCAACTACCGACACTTCTCGCTGCTATCCTTCCCACCCAAAGTCTTCGAGAAGACCACCAACAGACAACTCTCTGTCCACCTAGAACGTCACAAACTCCTGGACGACTTGCAATCAGGATTCCAAAACAATCACAGCACTGAAACAGGCCTCATTGCTGCCATAGACGACATACGCACCATCCTCGACCACGGACAGACCGCCACCATCATCATCCTCCTCAACCTCTTCACCCCTTTCCACCGCCTCCCACCACACACTCATCACCAGACTACACACAGCGGGTATACAAGGACCAGAACTCAAATGGATAGCTTCCTGTCTCTCTGGAAGAACACAAGGCTTGCTCACACCATTCACATCAGAACCCAAGGGCCTTATCTGCGAAGTCCCACAGGGATCATCACTTAGTCCCACACTTTTCAACATGTACATGACTCCTCTGGCTAACATCATCAGATCCCAAAGGAATCAACATAATCTCCTTCGCTGACGGCCCCCAGATCATTATTTCCCTCTCAGATGAAACTGTCACCACCAAGACAAAGTTCAAACAATGCATGACGAGCGTCACCAATTGGATGAAACAACATTGCCCCAAGCTCAACACCGACAAAACTGAAGTGCTGATCTTTGGGAGTAAAAGCTTACAATGGGACTCCACCTGGCGGCCTGCCAAACTCTGACCCACCCACCCCAGCTGACCACGCTAAGAACCCGGGCCTCATCCTGAACACCAACCTCACCATGAAGTCCCAGGTCAATGCCGTCACCTCTTCATGCTTCCCCATCCACTGCATAGTAAAATCTTCCAGTGGCTCCCACTGGAAACCAGATGCACCATCACACAGGCCCTAATCACAAGCAGACTGGACTATGACAAAGTACTTTATGACAGCATCCCAACCCATCTTCTTCACAGACTTCAAACCATTCAAAACGCCGCTGCCAGACTCGTCCTTGACATCCCATTCCAATCCCACACCACACCACTCCTCTGAGAGCTTCACTGGCTCCCCATCCAGAAGTGCTGCCAGTTCAAACTTCTCATACATGCATTCCAGTCACTACACAACACAGGACCCTCATGCCTCAATCACAAGCTTCACTTCCACCAACCCACCAGACAACTTCGCTCAGCATCACTCTCACTCGTACACACACCCTGCATCCACAGGAGCAGAAAGGGAGGTCGATCATTCTCCTACCAAGCCGCCAAATCCTGGAACACACTCCCCCAACACATCAGGGCCTCCTCCACACTTCTTGAATTCCACAAGAAGCTGAAGACCTGGCTTTTCAATCAGTCTTCTTGCAGGACTATCGAGACTCTCTGTACTTAGACCCAGCTTCACACATGCCTACTCTCACCTCCTCAGCGCCTGGATACCCTCACGGGTGACAAGCAATGCTCCTCAAATCCACCCTACATTACATTACATATTGGGATTTAGTCATAAAAGCAGTTGAAAGTGAACTGGAATAAAGCAGAAGTAAGTTGAGACCATGACCAGTAGGTGATGACAGCAGGTGACAACCGCTCACACTGTTGAATTCCTCTTTTACTTGACTACAGACAGGTAAGAAAACTGCAGAGTACCTAACATTGGAGACAATAACAAACTAGATAGTGGTGGCTGGTGTATCTACTGGAGTAGGGCAAGTACCCGGAATAGAAGAGTCGTACACCACCCAATATCAGAGGTGCCAAAAACAGAAAGGCCACCTATCCAGGGTTTTTAAAATTGTGCAACATCAGCAATTTACTTCCAGATGCCCAATGTGGTAAGTTTAGAGAATACAGCAAAAGCAATCACTATTAGAGCTTTGGGGGCCGTTACGAAGATAAGGAAGATGATCTGAAAACAACAATGGAGCAGATAATTCAAAAGACACTTTTTGGAAGTGGTGTCCACCCCAACAGAAACTTGTCGAATTTTTAGGATCTGTTTAATGGACACTTAGGTGAACGTCTAGATGGAGGTATTATTTTTGTGGCTTTCACACATCTACATGCCAATGAGAAAGTATTGAGAACTGCTGCAATAAAAGAGTATGTAAGGCAGCGAGAGAGAAGAGGCTTCTTTCATTATCTGAGGTATGAGGCACTTCAGAAGAAGAAAGGTCCTACTGTCATCAGAAAAGAAGTAACTTACCAGGGTATCCCAGGCCATATGTATAAAATAACAAATCAAAACAGCACAAGGAGATACATGTTCCACTCAAGGCACAAAGGGAAAAGGCACACGAGGTTGAAGCCTCGACAAGAATAATGGGGGATATTAGCAACAACTTGCGATAATTATCGCAAACCGCGCTCAGCGCGTTTTTTTATATCGCTTCGCCTGAGTTGCTAATAGGGGGAAGTTGTGTTAGCGACTGTTTTCAGTCGCTTTTAGTTGGGAACGCCTACCTTGCATGTCATTAGCGATAATGATCGCTGGCATGCAAGGCGATGGGAAAACCGGCCGCTATCGCCAGAAAGCTGTCGCTAACGCCTGTTAGCGACAGCTTGCTGATAGGGCGATAAAAAAATCGCCGCTTTAGCGGCAAAAAGTGCCGCTAAAGCGGCGATAAAGCCCTTGCTAATATGCCCCAACGTTTCCTGTCTTATTAATGAGAATCACCCTAGAGAGAAACACTGTAGTCCAACTACTGCCAGCTAAGATCTTGCCCTTATGGACTTCAGTTGTGCTAAATGACTTGGAAGTTGTGTCTAGCCATCCTTCCCTCCTCACTTTCCTCCATGCTCCATTCTCCTTGTGTTTGGTGCAAGGACTTGTAGCGCTGTTAAATAATTGTTACAAAAAACTTTTTAAAGTTTACCTCAGTTTTACCCATTTTGCAGGAAGGCCTATACATCGCAGAGCCTCGTACGTTATGATTCATCTTCTTGAACGTTGTAAAAGCTTTAACACGAGCTTTATCTTTTCATAACAAAATGAGATACATAACATCATGGCATCTACTCCTGCTGTATTTGTTTTCAGCATACCACTAACTCTGGTAACCCTTCACAATTGCCTTCGCCCTGCCAATGTATCATCAAAGGCAGATGTGGAGTACAGGTCATGTGTAATGTATGATTTAATGGTCTGTAGCATACTCGTGATGCTCTACTAAGCATTTAGAGTTCACTAGGGTTCCAGTTAGGATGAAGTCTTTCATAAAAGTGAAAAATCTGGATGAGATTAAAAGTAGCTGTGTGAGAAAAAAGCTGTTGTGGCTTCTGTCCATAGGATGTCACATTTTAATTCTACACAGGCTTCTGTCCTGAGGGGCTCAATGGAGTGGAAGGCTTCCACTGTACTACGTGATTGGCTTGTAAGTAGAGTTTTACTCTCTCCAAAACTTGCTTAGCCCGGCCCATTGATCCAGCCATGCTGCCCATCCTTGTTAGTAGGGGGTTGTTTCATATGCGGTGCTAGACAGTTCATAAAGTGGTGTCAAAGTCAGGGAGGGTGAATGCTGGTACTGTAAAGATGTCCAATGGAAACTCATTCATGTAGCTTTTGTAGCCACAGGAATCAACACACTTGCCAGCTCTCATGAAGACATCAGTTAGTCATCTAGAAAGAGGTGTTATTTCAGATATTTAAAATATATGACATCTGAAGAGGGTGTGCTTCGGTCTGGGTGGCAGAACTGACAGAAATAAGAGGCATGAGTGGAGCAGAAAGAGCTAGTGGGCTTGTTCCCTCGGGTTGGTTTCCAGTCTCTTTTAGTTGGTCCTAATCTATTGTTTGCTCCTGGGAAAGCAAAGGAGATACAGCGAGGCTCTCTAGTACTTGCCTCATGTCGACAAACTGCAATTGGAGATGGCCAAGATTCAGAGAGAGAGTCTAAGCTGAAGACAGATGAGATTATGAAGTTGAGTGTCTGGCCTCAAAGAAACAAGAGGTGCTGATTGAAACGAGGCTAATGGGAAGCAGGAAGTACACATTCATTTAGTGGAATTGCTCATCATTTAAGCTGTGGGCAGAGAATGGAAACTAGAAATCAACATTTAAATATGAAGTATTCTGGAGTGAAACAATGTGATCCCTTGGCGTGATCCGCGTCCAGTATTTGAGCAAAATCAGCAACGTAACATATCTGTGTGGCTTGAATGTATGACCTTGCTGACTGCTCAATACTCCGTTGTTTCAATGCGAGCTCTGACACTAGTTCTCCCTGTAACACCCAGGAAACCGTGTCTATCTGGAAAGCTATTTTCGACAATATTTTCCACTAGCTAAAGGAAACATGCAAGATTTAGTAAAGAGTCAGTAGATCCGGTGGTATTGTGTCACAAGGAATTCAGGAGTTTAATAGGTTTACATGCAAATTGGTCTAAGATCTGCGTTTATCCCATTGCCCAGCAAGGAATGAGAAACCATAGCAATTGCAAAGTAGGAGTTTCACATGAGAACAACACACATTCAGATACGTGGGAATCGGAGTGAGGACATTTTGGCAGCCAACCTGGGAGGTGCTCTTTAATCCCTGAAGGGTAACATCAACTTCTGGAATCGCTTGAAACTCTCAATGTGGCACATAGCTATCATTGAAGTGGCTTTGCTGCCCAGAGTCACCTGTCTGGGTCCCAGCAAAGCGGTTCAAGGAATTAAAGGAGGTTCTTGGGAATTTTGTATGGAGAGGGGAATAGACGAAGAGTCACCCTGAATATTCTGAAACTGCTTACATCTGAAAGTGGTTTGGGGATTCCAGACCTTGAGCTTTATTACTCGGCAGCTCAAATGCAGTTTATAGTTAAGTGGTGGGATGGCAGTCACACTAAGCTCAAGCAGATTCAGGCATGGCATTGATAATGGGTAAGAAAAGCATAGACAAAGAATTACCCAAACCACGCTGGATAGCTCTGAAATGTTGGAGGAAATATGTGAAAAAGACTTCGCTAAAACACTTCACATTCCCACCACACCACTCGTAGGAATCTCTAGAACTCAATGATTCTTTAGGGCCAAGAATCTGGCTGGATGAACACGAGGTGGCATAGCCACAGTAGGAAATGGCTTCCAGGTGGGAGAACTTGTGCCTTTTTTTAACACTGGTCAAAGAACAAATGCTTCAGGCATCACAATTGACATCACAATTTTTAACATATGGATCTATAATTAAGAACATTAAACTCAGGTGGGGAAGCAATGGCTCTGAGCCGCAAACCCATGAGGTGATATAACTATTATTCACAGAAGGGAATGGCCTCAAATTAGCAACCTGGTGGTACAGATCATTAATGCTGATGGTTTCCACATGACATGGGGTTGCAACCGTATTAATGCGGTTTGTGGAGTATCACAGGGATCCTGGTGATGTTACTGGTCAGGGAAGGCTTGTTAACACTGAAGGCCTCCTTACTTGGACAGTTCACAAAACCGAGACTTCAGAAAGCAGGCAACACATTTATTGACTTATCCCTTGCATTGACGAAAAGATCCATAGAATGCACTGGAGAGCAGAGGTGGCAGAGCCAACAGAAAATGACAGAAATACATGATTGAATGGTCCAAAAGTTAAAGTATTACTTGGCAAGGGGAAGAAAACAGAGGGGTATGTAAAAAACCCATAGCCCATTCCTGGGATGAAAAATGTTTGAATTTTGAAGAACTGGATGTTGCTGACTAGGCACATTCTAAAGTGACTGATTCGCAACAGTACATGCGGCAGCCCCTCTGATAGGTAATAAAACTCTCCAAAATTTTCTACAAAACGAGGATTTGCGGGAATAGAGCAGTTTCGATTTATTTGGTTGTTTGTACTTTATGCAGTTAAGTCTGTGAATATATGACCGAAGATCCCCGAAACTGAGACCCTTGTTGATAGACATGATGAAACAACACCGGAGAATATTAATGAAAACTGATTGCATTACTCAGAAGAGGAAGAATTGGGTCTGAGAACTGATGCATAATCTGCTGTCTGCATAAAAAATCAATAAAACAGATTTTAAAAAAAAGAGTCATGGGCACTAACGTAGGCCATAAATTCGTCCTCTGCGCTTGCAGGGTACTTTAGCTTGTGGGCAGAACAGCGCCCTCGAGAGAGCTCCTGTAGAAAACAGCCTGCATTTTGGGCAAATTCAGATTTGAAGGGGGTTAATGGCAAGCATCTGGTCATGCTATGCCTTCTGTACTCCGAGAGGCTGAAACACAGATCAGCCATATTGTTGTATATAACAGAGTTGTCCTGTTATATGCATCACCTAATGGTTTGAGAAGATCATAAATATTATAGATAGGGGTTTTCATGACCCCCATCAAATGTTGCAGCCGTTAGCTAGTAAATGATACGTCTCAACCTAAACATGAATACTTATTCAGAACTTTATAGATTAGAAAATGTAGCCTGCAACTGTAAAATAATTTAGAGTGAAAGAAATCCTCAACTATCTTAAGAGTATGTAATGTTTGGGTTTATGGACAAAAGGTTCATTTTTAGCACAGTGTAATTTATTAAATGGGAAATTCAATACAGAGAAAAATAAAACTGTTCTCTTAACCATGTCCTGCATCGATAACAATTAGCAGCAATCGGTACTCCAGGATGTTCTGTTCTTTGATCATCTCAGCTAGTATTTTGAGCAGGGGCGGCTCCTTCACTAGGGCGGAGGAGCGTCACCCCACTGCTTTCTCACAGTGCGAGAAGCAGAAACATAAAATGGTAATAACTTTCAGTTATTACCATTTTATGTTTGGTTGCAGGTGGGCGGGGCTGCTCTGCGAGCAGGGCAGAGGGGAAGTGGTGTGCCTGCCCGCTCCCGAGTGCGCAAAGACTGTTTGGTCAGCCCCATTGGGGCCGCCCAAACCAGTCATGCGAACTCTGCCATTCTCCATGCAGGCTGTTTAAAAGCCCTTCATTGCCATTGGGTCTACGATAGCATGCACTCTGTGGGCCAGTGACGCAATTAGCGTCATGATTTCGGGCGTCAGAGACTTCATCCCTGCATGACTTCAGACGTCCATCATTCAAAGGCGTAGATCCCACCCTTTCGTCATAAGTGAGAGTGGATGCAAGCATGTCTGATCCGGTGCCTTGTTCTTGGTAATGGTAAGTGTTTGCAAGCTAATGTTGTGTTCTGTAAACTGTGCTGAGACCCCTCATCACGCTAACCTCCCCCACTGTGACACCCCAGGCCCTGACTGCATGTAGCTGGCCCCGTTAGAAGTGAAGCTGCAGCATTTGTTCCACCGCGAAATTGATCCAAATAACGAGCAGCATTCGTTCTTTTTCCCGTTGCGAAGTTGTCAGTTGATCTAAATATCCGAGTTAAGCAAGGCGAGAAATATGTGCTTACAGTGGACAGTTCTATTCTCTGATGTGTGACATTAAAACTGCCTGTGGCTTCATGCCCCTAAGTCAACACTGATGCCAAAAACATGGATTGACTTGCAAACAATGAATGTTAAAGACGTTGAGGCAATACATTTCAGTGATTTAGTTCCTCTCTTATTTCTCATACTTTACTTAATCTTGCATTCCCAAAGAGTTAGCAATTTTAATATGTTGTTGTTTAGTTGTATTTTTTTCTGTGCATACTTTGAGGCTTGAGCCATGTCAGGTGTTTATGAGGGGCTTTGATTGAGCGTGAGGCGCTAAGGCTGAAGCCAAACAAAGTGGTGTCAGTGGGTTGGGCTCTCTGTAGAACACAGGGGCGTAACACAGGCCCCCGCATCCCCCGCGATGCGGGGGGGGCCCCTGAGCTTCAGGGGGCCCCCTCAGCACAGTACTCGGGCGTTTCTATTTAGCACCTCCACTGAATACAAAGCTCTTAACTTGGGGGCTGCTGGCTCTTCTCGTCGCGACAGGCTTGAGGGGGCTGGCTCAGCTTGCGGCTAGCTGCAATGTTTAACGCGATACCGCGCATTCACTGACGTCATGAGCCTCCCCATGATTTAATTTGCCCAATCACCATAGGCGCCGTGGGCGTGCGCGCCATAATTTCAGTTGTTGTGCAACCAGCACACTGGGCCTGCTGCTGCAGCACGCGGCCCGGCCGGCCTTATGATTGGGCCGTGGTGGTGCATCAGCAGGGTGCCGCCTTCAGTCCAATGCAGCCAGTTCTGCCAATGCCACGCAAGTCGGTCGGAGAGGAGTGTCCGATCTGGACTGACTGCGGCCGCGGCGCGGCCCGGGACCGTGCAATCGCTGCAGCTGGCCTTACAGTCAATGGAGCTCTGCGCTGACAGAGTAAGTGAAGTGTCACGCACTGGTCCTTCTTGTCTTCCAACTGTAGTTTACTTTTAGCGCGAGTCATTCCGCCTGCTTACAGTCACATACAGCAGCTCTGTAAAAGTCTGTATGTAGTCAGAGCGAAGTTGAATTCAGCTGCGCAAGTAAAGTCAGTGCAGCACTGCAGCAGGTTGGGCAGGAGCCGTGTCCGGTGGGCCCGGGCTATAGCAGGATGTTCAATTTCCTGCCCGCCAGCCGGGCCCCAAGCACCCAGGAAATTACTTGCTGTTCTACTGCATGGCCAAGAAAAGGAGGAAGCCGGTGTTCGAGAACCAATCACCTCCTCCTGAACTCGCCATGGGCTGTTGCTGTGCCCTGCCCAGGCAGAGCCTAACTTGTGCCCCGGACTCACCACTAACAGGGTGAGTCTTATAGGGAGCAGGTGGCACAGGCTGAGGCAGTGCAGCACTGCTCGCTCTGACTCTGATTCGCTCTGACTCTGAAGAAGAGACAGGCAAGCAATCTCCACGGTCCCACAGCAGCTCCTCTCGGTTGATCATTCTATCAAGAGACTTAGTAAGTCATATTTCAATATAATTTACTCCTTCCATTTAAAATATTTGTTACGAGAATGGGGAGGGGGCTCTAGCATAGCACAGCGCCGTGCAAATGGCACACTAAAGTTGCATGTGCTGTAAATACAGGGCCATCTAAGGCGGGAGTTTTGTCTAATTAAACTAGCAGTTGTTTTGCTGATTTATTAGTTCAAAGGGTTTAATATCTTTGCTTGACAGTACGAAGCAGCAGGTTTTATTTTCGCAACACTAAGAGACTTGCTAAGTGAAAGTCACATATAAATCGGGTGATTAAAGTTCCCACTGGATAAAGGTCATACTGTTCTCTACTGATAGTTTTCACTCTCACCATAAAGTAGGGCAGACGGTTAATATGCCTGCTATAAAGAAAGACTACTAGCATATTACAGAACTATATTGTATGTGGATAGTTCAGTGGGTTGCTGCTTTTGTCACAGAGTTCCCTTTGTTACTTGTGGTTCAGCCTCACCTGGAGCTGAGGTTGGGGTGGAGAGTGCTGATTATTTAGAAATTTAAAAATAGCTTTAAAAGCACCTGCTGCAGAGTGTGACTTTCATGTTGCACAAATGAGTGTGTTTTCTGATATTTGTCTGTTTCCATGGACTTCATTGTGTGACTTTGGTTGCAAGAAAGTGTCACTTTAAGTGTCACAAATTTAGTCACTGAATGTCTCTCATAAATCCACTGAATCTATGAAAATGTCACACATAAGCAAGCTGAAACATTAGCAGCTGTGCTTTAATGGGTGTAATTTCTGATAGTTATATGTTTCCCTTGTCTTCATTGCTTGATTTGCTTGTGAGAAAGTGTCACTCATATTTGTGGAAATGTCACTCATAATTACACTGAAATTATGAAAATGTCACACCTAGCAATCTGAAACCTTGGCAGCTATGTTAAATTTGGAGCGGGGCCCCTCCGTGTACCGTGCAGGGGGGCCCCCTCAACTTTCGTTACGCCACAGGTAGAACACATAGAACAATGTTTATGTATTCCATTTGCAACTGAAATTCTGTGGATGTGTGTCTGAAGGGGATACACAGATGTCAAAATATTTGCAAGACAAAAGTAAGAGAAAATAAAGTGTTTGAATTTGAGGGAGTGCAGTGTATGCTTTGGGGCAGTGAAGTGACAGAGATGCAAAGAAGTGTTTTCAGGGAAGAGTGAAAAGAGGATGCTGAAGAGGAAAGCGAGGTGGTTGAAGATGTGCAGATGGACAAGATATGCAGAGAAAAAGAGGATACATATCCAACATAAAGCACACATAACTGAAGGCCAAAACTCCTTCCCAAGGCCTCACTGCTATTTAATTCACAGACTCACTATTTCAGACTTTAAACATTTCCAATATTAATTATTTAGAACAAATCATTGTTGTTACTCATTTATTTTAAACAGCTAACACCCATTGACAAAGCCAATCGTAGTGAAAGGTTTTAGGTGTAGATCAGTTGTTATGTAATTTATCTGGATACAATTACATCTGAGAGAGAAACCAGTAAACCAAAATACTGGTCGGTTGGCACACTATGAGAATCACAGAAATTAATTTGACATGTTCCTTTATAGAGAGCCCCTACTTTTTTCATCCCACTTAAAGACCTGTCTGCACATATTTCTATATGACTGGTTGCAGCCAGCAGCTGTGGGTGCTTCCTGAAGCCTGGTGGCTAGACCATTTTTTTCCAAAGTTAATGCTGCATGCAGTGCAAGGCAGTGGGCAAGCATACATTTTAAAGAGCAAAAGTTGTCACGCTGTACAATTTACACATTACATTAACTGCTCAACATATTAATGCAGTAAAATATGGGGCAGTTTTCAATGTTTCAATATTTCAAAACTATCCTTTCCCACTGCTTTATAAGATGGCTTTATAGCTTTGAAATGTACCATTTGGCAATCTTTTTTTAATTTCTTTTTCGGGAGAGGGACCCACCCCGGATCCCAGGTTTGTCCATTGAACCTGTTCACATCGCTCGTTGTATAAAAGTCATGCCCAATGTTTAGGCCTCACCACTTTCAAATGTCACCCGCCGCCACTGGCAAGATGTTTTTTATATATGGTTGCCTCATGAAGCAGACTACAAAAACTGTGTTGTGGGAAGGTTACAAATAAAGGCAATCTTAGCTTTTCCAGAAATGCACATGTTTATGCATTGTGTGAAGAAGCTAAATCAGCGCGTTTTAATGCAAGGTTAATAGTGAAAAGCATTGTTGGCACGTGGCACCTTTGCCAAATAACAGAACTGATGCATTAGGACAAAAAGCGATTTGTCCACAATTACTTAATATGGTCAGTAGATGTATAAGAGTGCAGGTCTTCAGATACCTCAGATGACAGTATAGTCCCTAAAGAACTTCAGTGCATACTGTAACACTGGCTGGTACCTCTGTCGCCGAATGTGGCTATATGGCACAAGGCGGGTACAA
Organism: Calotriton arnoldi; assembly: GCA_963921515.1. Lineage (NCBI taxonomy): Eukaryota > Metazoa > Chordata > Amphibia > Caudata > Salamandridae > Calotriton > Calotriton arnoldi. Next base: position 5,465,711 of record CAWUFW010000182.1, read on the forward strand.
CCATTTCTACCACAATAAGGTAACAATTTAAACCTCTTGTCGAAACTTACATTTTAGAACAAGATATTACCATTACAATTTCAAATTTGGCGATTTTAGATAAACACACATTCATGTAGTAAAACACATCAGCATCAATAACTTGAAGGTTCACCCGTAGTCTTGCTTGGGATCCTTGCAAAGGTTTGTTTTAAGATAGGACTTAGGGACATTGTTCAGCACTTTTGCTGAACAAAACTGCCACAAACTGGGCTAATCATTTTAAATATTACTATCAAATCGACAAGGACTTTCACAACCCACTAAGTATTGGCTTGCGACCCACACGAGTGGGTCTGGACCCACCATTTGGGAATATCTGTACTAGGTGATGAATTACTGTGAATTGAAATATACATTAATATTTTATTCTACATAAATGAAAGCCCTGTTGTATTCCTCTTAGGATGTCCGTATATAGGTTTTCCTGTATCATGTCCTTATATAGGCACAATTCGCCCTGCCCTTATATAGGCATAAAAATCCAGTTCTTATTTAGGTATTAAACCGTGCACTCCAAATACAGGCATGGTCTCCGACATCCGTCCACCCTAACGTCACAACGAGTTCTTGAAGAACAGACCCTTAGGCTTCGGGAGTTTCCCTAGCACAGGACTATTGATTTCTTGAAGGACTCATCTATTATGCATGAACCGTTATACCTTAGGGGTTCATTCATGACGTCTTCCGCTGTCCGATTCACGTCAATGCTAACATTCTGAGGTACCTCTCAGGTATAAATATACCTTCCCTAGCCCCTGTAAATCAGAGGAGACCTCGACTTCAGAGGAGCCCGTTTCCCGGCCTGACGCACTGAGAAGACGCTGTCATCCCTGCACGCAGAGAGTCCAGCCTCCAGTGATCTGACTTCCCTCGCGGGGTGTTGGAGTTCGAGTCTGGCAAGAGATTCCCACCTCTCTCATTCTCGAGGTATGGAGCTGACTAGAAACCTAGAGGGACTCTTGGCATACTAGGCATACTAGGCTTAACATACTCTTAGTATACCATAGTTAGGAATACTTCACCTACTTCATACCTCTCCCTACACCTAGGTTAGGTTAGGTACATTGGGGTAGAACTAGCTTAGAAACGCATCGTATGAGTACTCGCATTTTTAGTATATGTTATTTATGTAAATGAATATCTACTAAAGATCATGCTAGCGCAGTATTATTTATTTCTACTGCTTACGCTGTACATTATTTATCTTGCATACTGTCTTGTGAT